>OZ012677.1:77913604-79410436 GCA_963942445.1 Argyra leucocephala
TGCATAAATATATATATATATATATATGCGTACTGCGTATGTAGAAGTAAAATTTTGAAATTTTAACTTTATAAAGTTTTGAATAAATTTCAAAAAATAAAATTTTAAAAAAAAAAATTAAAAAGGTTTTTATGAGAGAACAAAAATTTGTCCTTACCAGGTTGAGGTTATAAAGCCACCTTGACCTTAAATATTTCTTTAGTACTTTGATATTGTGATGAAATTTATTCCAAATCGTATACCAATTTAGATTTCATATTTGTAATGATTTTCTTATAACATGTTAAGTTATTAATTGTACTATCCGAACATATTTAATTCGCCTCAACCAATGGAAGGGTTCTTCTAGCTAGACGAAGGCACTATGGACTAAGTTGAGTAATTTGTCTAATTCGATGTTTTTATATATGATATACAAAAGGGGTTTTGTTCCATTCAAATGATATAAAATTTGGATTTTCTTACTCAATAGAGCATTTGTTCACAAGCTTTTTAACTTGTACATATGCAGACATTTGGAATGTAACACCCGATTCTCTAAATTGATTGCAGAAACTACAAATTAGTTTATAAAGTTTAATATGCTGTGTAACAAATAATATTGTATTTTATAATGTTAAGTTTAGTTTAGTTTAAAAGTGGGTGGCAGTCAAAGCCATTCGTTACTAACACGATGTGATGCCGTCTGTGCCCTGAACGATCCCCTCCATCATATACGAATACGAACTGGTTTATAAGGTTACAATTTTAAAGAATCATCGCTTTTCTTCTTTAGGATGTGATCATAACTTAGAACTTGTCCGTAACTTAGCGAGGTTAGCAATCACTTTACAAATTCTATTGCTGAATTTTATGATGATGATACATATGCTTAATCCAAAGATCAACGATTAACCAGATATTCGTTATGAAACAAAGCATGGAGAAATGTTATAAACACGACATAGATCTTAACATGCTTTTCATAGATTTCAAGCAAGCATTTGACAGCATAAATAGAAACATAATTTTAACAGCTCTTAGACATTTGGGAATACCTCAGAAATTATCAAACCTAGTCATAATGACAATGCATGAATCAAAAGCTAAAATTGTAATACAAAACCAAATAACCCGTGAATTTAAAATAGAAACGGGAGTACGACAAGGAGATGCCTTATCCGCACTATTATTCAACTTAATACTACATTACGCCATAGGAAAATTAGAAAAGAAAGGCAGTATATTCAATATGACAACCCAAATAGGAGCATATGCCATAGTAATAATGGCAAAAAATTACGGATATATGGTAGAAGTATTTGTACAACTAGAAGAGGAGACACAAAAAGTAGGCTTAAAAATTAAAGAAGACAAAACAAAATATCTAAAAATGTCAAGAATGAACAAATAAGAAGTAATCAGAATATAACAATCGGAAAGTACAACTTAGAAGGACTTACAAGCTTTATTTTCCTCGAAACAACAATAAGAAGTATGCAATAGTATGCAATGCTGTATTCATAGTAGAATTTAGGCCGGAAATAGATGATACTATGCAAACAGAAAGTTGCTTCAATCAAAACTAATATCAAGAAAGGCCAAAATGACGATATATAAAACTCTCATACGACCCATAGTGACGTATGGGTGCGAGGTATGGACAGTGAACGTGGCCGAGGAGAATAGCCTGTGCATATTTGAAAGAAAAATTCTACGAAAAATTCTCGGTCCAAAAAGATTACAGAATGGAGAATATGTAATCAGAAGCAACAGCGAGCTCAATAGTATGACCCAAAGAATAAGATGGGCTGGCCACGTCCAAAGCAAGCAGTGGTGCTGAATAGAAAGCTCGATAGTAGCCATGGTAGAGGAAGACCAAGAAACAGAAGGGCAGACAACGTGAAAAACGATGTTCGAATCCTACAAATCCCAAATTGGAGGCAAGCGGCACAAGATCGACCTTTTTGGAGGAGTATAGTGATGAAGACCAAAGCTCACTCAGAGCTGTAGCGCTATGATAATGATATATGCTTACTATCATTTTGGAATATTCGAAATGATTTTTAGCCGTATGAGTCGATTCACATATCATTCTAATGACAGTCCAATCTCGTATGTTTTTGTACAAGGTGTTATTAGTCTTTTACTTATATCGTATAGCTAGCTATCTTCAATTTTAACCCAAATGATATTTTTCTTTACGCATTGATAAATGCTAACTTCAAATGATTGTAATTTACTCACCAATACTACCTAGACCTCTTGGTACAATCACGCTGTATACGAGTTATAGCAGAAACTAAACGTAGCATTTAGTGAAACTTATTTCATCTATTTTTTTATTAAATAAGGGTTTATCAAAAATCATAAATGTCTGAAGAATGGAAACTTACTAGTTAAACAGGTTTTGTTATTTCGTTGGATTGTTGATTTGACTCTGTGTGGTTGACACTACGAAAGGGGACATAGAACATTCTAAAAGTGTGCAACAAATTTAGATTTTAGTATGAGTATTGTGCTGTTCTATACTCAGTCAGGTGTGTTTTATATAAGTTTTTGTAGGATGTAAATATGTTTTGTGAATTTTTAAATGAGTATCTTACAGTTAACAGAAACAGATTTGAATCAATTTACTGTGTTCTTATCTTTCGTTTTTTTAATTTTATAGATTTACACCCTCGTATAAATTGTTGTATAAATGGGTACATGCATAGTTACAGATATATATGTATATCAATATTACATAATGTTTTATATAAGAACCTAACAACATCATATGTTTACGTATTTATGGTATATGTATATATGAAAAGGTATGATATAAATATAAATATGTAAATATATATGAAAAGAAAATGTTTTAAGATATGAATTTTGATTGTCAGTGAAATTTGGAAAATTTTATAACAATTTTATAGGAGTTTTCTTATTTTTTTTTCCTGTAATTTTCATATGAAAGGACCTTAAGAATGTGTAGATAATTTTTGAAAGTAAATATACAATTATATATAATATATACATACAACATTGATATATAATAAAAAAAAAAAAAAAAAAAAAAAAAAAAAAAAAAAACATTTTTGGGAGTAATTTTTTGGAAAGTATATTACTTGTAAAATGTAAACAGATATTTGTATAATAATATGATGAGTAAATCCATTTATAAAATGTACTTAAAAGAAAATTCTAGGACTGAGGAATTCATTTATTCAAATTTGATCTTTGTAGCAGATGTTTTACAAGTCAATTACTTTAAAAATAAAAAAAAAGTTTTATATAAAGTTTTTAATTTCAAAATTTTCAAGCAAAAATTCATAAGGAAAAATAAAAGTAGTAAAATTCGAATTAGTTATTGGTCAAAATTTTATGTTTAACATTTTTATTTCACTGCAGTTACGATATTAAATTTACGATATTAATTAAATTTAATAATTTTTAGAATATTAATGTGATTATGACAAGAAAAGTTATTAAATCTGAAAATAAAATAAAAATTTATGAAATTATTACAAATACATATGTATGTATGTAGGTAGACAGTTGGAACCAGTTGAACACATCTATAATAGATTAACTTTGACTTCATAGTGACATAATTGACATTTTTAATATCTCATTCATTTGAAAAAAAATTTAAAAAAATCTTTTTTTTCGATTAATTATCTTAGCGGAAGTCAAATCAGGGGCTTTCTGATTAGTGACCATATGACATAGCAATACTGCATCATAACTGAGAGAGTGAGGAAGTCAGTCAGACTTCTAATTTTCTTTATTAAGCCTACACTATTCCTAATATTTATAAATAACTTGCTCCAAACCATTTTCAATCCAATTCACAGCTTTGGAGACGATAACACTGTAGTGGTAATCTATGATTTTTATAAAAAATCTGAAGTTATTTTCAGTATATCGCTGTATCAACCAACAGAGATATCATGGCCAGCTTTCTCACCCATTATTTGGTCACAATAGCTAATTGGGTGTTACAATATCTCCAGAAAAATTTACATTTTTAATCCTGATCTTTTGTATCAGGAAAGTAGTCGTCAGGTCTTGAATGATCATATTTTCGATGTTGCAAAAAAGGTAGCCAAGTGTTTGGGTTTTAGTCTCTATAACGCCTACTTCTCCTCATGTGAGGTCTTGAAAATCTATAAAGGTTTAATACGACCCAAAATGGAGTCGGACACCTCTCCCATATGAGATGGCGCTTCAAGGACTGTGTTAAAACATTTGGTAATATTACTAAACTATTCGTCTTAAATCGTCCAAATATCGCTGCTCGTTCTGCTCCTCTTGTTCATCGTCATATAGTCGAAAATCTCGCCCTTTTTTATAGATATCTCAAAGCGCTTCTCTGGTGAAAAACGCAGAGCAGCATTTATTCGTCTCTACACCGTAGCAATCCCAAAATGGTACCGAAATCCATCTTTTGTGTTCCTCAAATATGATCAGTTCTATATTGTACATACGACCTACATAAATGCAAGACGAACATTAATAGCTTTGTAAGTAATTGCCCTCCTTCCCTTTTACCTTCCTTCTTTCCTTACTTTCCTTTTCCTTCGTAACCAAACTTATTAAACCGTATAAAACGTTCCCAACTTAGGTGTTGGTTATGTATGTACAAGAAACCAAAAAATGATTTCCTGTGTTAACTATTTACGAAAAATGCAGCTGCGAAAATATTGCAGTTGCGACAATAAAAATTGATATTAATGCTTATCTTGGTTGTGTGGCTAGTGATAATAATTCATACTGACCATTTGAGCACCACTTTAGATTATGTTAAGGATTGGTTTGTTTTATTAATAGTATGCAACGGTCATATTTTCCTATAGATATAACATAATAAAGTATATTCAGTCGGTATAACCCTGGTTTTATCGTTTATCGTTATCGTTATCGTTTGTTTTATCCTATAGGAAGTAAACATCCTTCTCAGCGAGGTCATTAAGATTAAAATCATTCTTTGTCATCGCAGTCGAGGTCTTCAATTCACTCATTTCATCTATTCTCCTCTTACCACGAATTCGGGCATAAAATTCGTTAAAACTGATCAGGTATATAAGTATTTTCGAATTCGCTTTGATAATTAACTGCTATATTTAATAGATTATATCGGAAAAGTTCATAGATTAAGGACTAGTTCTAAGGGTGTAAATGAATTAAATAGAGGTTTTCGTTCCTTTCCTCACAACATATAATTAAATTAGAATTAAAATTAAGCATCTATTTGAATAAATATTATGCTTTAGCTGTAAAAGGTAATACGAAATCACCAATCTACTGTAGTAATTATTGAATATATATACATTGAATATATATTTAGGAGCAATTACTACGTATACATGATAGCTTGAGGACTTGACTTGAATTTTTCTTGAAATCTCAAATTGTGTATTCGGTTGACCAGCTTGAGTTGCTGTCAGCTTGAAAATAGATTGAGTTAGTTACATATGTATATTTGAGTTACATACGTATATGTGGTGACATAAATTTTTCGCCTAAAATTTGTAAAATTTTCTATAAATTTAAAGATATAAAAAATATAAAAAAAATAAAAAATTTAATTTTTTTTATTTCGTTACTCTTTTAAATCTTCTATTTTTTAATTTCACTCTAAATATTAATAACCTTCCTGAGTTTTTGACATTTAATGTCAACTCAAGCCTCAAGTTGCGTATCCGGTTGAAACTTTCAAGTCAAGTAAGTCACTTTTTGTGATTGACTTGAGGGAAGATGATTTCAAAAAACTAGACATGATGTTGAAGCATTATTGAATCTTGAAGCTTACTTGAAGCTATCATGTACACGGACGAATAAAAATATTTAATCATTCAATTTTCAAGATTGAAGTTTATTGAACTATTTAAACTTTTCTATTTCAGTATTGGCGAGTGAAAAGATTGTAAAGAAGTGCACAAGTGCTAAATTAGGTGCAGAGGTTAGCTTAAATTTAATAAGATTATCTTACCAACTCGAGTTCTCCAATTTTGATTAGTACGTTTTCTGCAGCTCAAAATTTTAGTACCATTTTTTCGAAATGAATTTTTATTTTTTACGCACCCCAAATCATGCTCACAACAATAAAATCTTACTAAGTTCGTAAACGTTGAGCAAATAGAAGAAAATGTTTTATATTTGAGTCCAGATATGAAGTGAAGACAATACCTCAAGACAAATTAATTAAATATTTTGAATATTTAAAATAAAAAATTGGTACATTTTGCTTCGACGTTACCATGTAGAAAAGTATATTTTTTATTAATTAAATATACGAAAAAAAAATTTAAATATTTTTTTCTTGGTTTTGTTGAGAAAAAAACAAAAATTAATTAATGTAAAGTTGTATTTTTATGTTATATGTATATATATTTATATCACATTACAAATTAAATATACCAAAAAATGAAAAAAAAGAAACAGAAAAAAAACGTGTCATATTTGAAGGTTAGTATGCGAAGCAATTATGCGCTAAGTATAATGACATAAAACTACACATGTATGTTAATGTCAAATTGCCTAACGAAGCTGATATAAATGTTTGTCAAAGTATATGTAGACCCATAATGACATATTAACATAAGAAAATATTTTTAGAAAAACAACAACAAAAAGAAATTGCAATACTTATGTAGAATTTGGAATTTAACATAAAAATTCTATGTTTAACGACAGTTGAAGGAATTATCTGATTCAACTAAATTATCTATATGTCAATTATGGACATATTCTATGTCAGCGGTCGGCAAACTTTTTTGGTCATGGGTAAAATTCGTCTAACATGAGATGTTTTTGAACTCGTAGTGGGTCAGTGGCAATTTTATATGAAAGTAATTTAAAAAAAATAGTCAAACCAAAAGTGAATTCATTTATTATCAAGCACAAAAAATTTTATATAAATATAAATTGGATAAATTCAGTACACAATAGTAAAAATAAATAAAAAAACAACAAAAATAACATTTAATATTTTAACTGCTATCAGTAGGCGAAATCAATGGCTTCCATGATGCTGTACTGTTGAAGTTAATTTGGATAAGTTTGGTTCATATTTTGACATTTTAAGCCGAACACATTCATCGGAATGCTCAATAGTCAAACTGGTCCTGTTTTTATTCAAAATATATTTCATTTGTGAAAATGTTTGTTCACAATTATAGCTTGACCCAAACGCAGATAAAAGAGCAAGTGCAACTTTTTTGATACATGTGAATTTTGTTGGAAGAGATGCCCAGCACGTAAATATCATATCAAGATGATTTTCTTCCGTTTTCTCTAAATCTCCACGTAAAGTTTTAAATTTATCAGTCCATAAAGTTGATCAATCAGCTCTAGGCTAAATTTGGTGATTTCAAGGAATTCAAAACATTGTAAATCTAAAACAGTTTCATCAATTACATCCACCTTCGTTATAAATGCAAACATTGGACCGTGTTTTTCAAAGTTTCAAATCTATTTTCAAATTCGTCTTTAATGCTATTAATATAAGACTCAAATTTTTTTTACATCGAAATCATCAACATTTCGTTTTTCTTCTTTAGTTTTTATATGTGGGAAATAGTTAAATTTACGCTTTTTTATATCCATTTCAAATAAAACTAATTTTGAGCAAAAACTCTTCCATTCTTCATATAATTTTAAAATTGTGTGGCGGTTACCCTGAAGTCATTTGTAAAATTCATTATAATGGTTCATTATATCAATTAAGAACAGAAATTTTAAGAACCATTTTTTATCATCAAGCTCGGTTTTTAAGCGAAGCATATGTAACCGTAAAATGTATTCATATTCAAATGCTGTGTTCTTCTTGGCTGTTATTTGTTATGCGATGTTATGTTAAAAACTTAAAAAGACCATTTTAAGTTTTCAACCGCAACAACTTGTCTTTTTTTTATATTTAGATTTTTGTAATAAAAAAATATATTTATTGATTTGAAATCAATTTTAAATTTTCGAATCGGGTAACATGAAATGATGATTTGGGTCACTCCGTGACCCGCGGGTCATACTTTGCTGGGTGCTGTTCTATGTCATTATAGTTACCGCATTAGACTGTTCATCTAATAGCTTTGACAATTAAAAAAAAGAAAAGTATTCAAGTAGCAGTAAGCCAGTTGAGATTGAAGGGTGATATTATATTTCTAGACGCGAAATATTACACACACAAAACTCGTATACACAACTTTCTGGTTTGTATAAATATAGCGAAAAGATTGATAATTTTTCGGTTGTTACTAAACAATCTTCTGTTTAAAATATTTAATTTTTCTCAAATTTAAAATTCAATTTTGACTAATTCCCTTTCATATACATTTATTATCAAAGTGAAATTAATTAAAATTCTCATATTAATATTATCGTGGTCATCACATATTTTCTGTATTATAAGCAAAGATTGAAAACTTTCCATTAATTAAAAAAACATTCGCTTACATTTTTCATGTGAATCAAAAAACAAATTACTTTATTTAATTATTTGATAATATATAATTTTTATTTTCCTGCAACAGCATATTTTGCATATTTTCATAGCAAGGATATCATTTTTTTTTCGCTATGTTGTATGGAAAATAATCGATATTTATTTATTAAAAAAAAAAAGAAAAAAGAAAATTCAGTCTCAAATAAAATTGGTAGTCATAATTTAAGGCAATATTTTTGTTCGTTTTATTCTATGTAAATTTATAAATGGAACATAAATAGAGAGGCACCATATGCTAAATAAACATATTCCCATCTCCTTGGGCAACATTTATTTCTACCTGTGTTGTAATTCGTTTCAAGGTTAATAATATCTTAATATGTTGTAAAGTACCGTATACCTTTTGGAAATTATGTTTTGTTGTTGCAGACATAAGAGATTTAGAAAAATATTCAATATGGAAAAAGTGTATATGTAATTTATGGGTTCAAAAAGTTTACCAGATTTCTATAATCGTCATTAAAAATAGCTTATTTCAAAGTGTTTTTTATTTTTCTGCATCAGTTAACTTTAGTCCTATTTTAAATATACATACAAAATTTTGTAATACCATCAGGTCAACTGGACATTAGATTTCAATGTCACAGAAATAACAGAATAAAAAAATATAAGTAAATTGTTATTTAATAATGGTATATATTTACTCGTTAATTATTTATATTAAAATAATAGAATCTATTTTTAAAAATTTATATCTATTAAGTGAATTACGATTAGTACCTATATCCTGTTGCGTAATATACGTATTAAAAATAATTTTGAATTGAAAATGTTTATATCAAATTCTCTTTTTGTATTCCTATAACTGAAAAATTATATGAAGAGGATGGCTTGTATATATAAAGGTAAGGAAGGACATTGATAATCTCTGATCACCACACCCGTTTATTTAAACTTTTTGAAATAAAACTTTCTATAAAAAGATTTAAAAGTTTAGAGAATTCTGTTGATGTGATGAGTACGAGGCTTGGACACAATGTTCATAAAGTATTTGATAAGATTTTGTTTTTTTGTTTTGCTTAACAGAGCATCCTCAATATTTTGAAGAATTTTTTTTTTTTGTTGAAATAAATTCAAAATGTACAAAGTTGAAAAAGTTTTACATAACTTGTAACTTATAGGTATTGTTATTTTTTATTCGAAATAAAGATAATTTAACAAGAGATTTTTTAGATTAAATTTCAAAATTAAATTTTTCTTTGATATTAGATTAATAATGTTAATAGATATCAATAAAGTTATTATATTTCACCTTTGATACTCTCGGATGATGTATCTTTCAATTCAGTTTACGTTTTAAATCCAGTTTTTGGTATAAAAGCTGAAGAATTAAATTAAATGAGAAAAATTCCACACAAATTTATTTAATACATAAAAAATAGAATCGCTCATTCCAGTCACAATATCGTCTTATTCTTCTTCTTCTTCTCCTTCAAGGGCTGTTGTAGCGTTCAATCCTGCTTTCTTCATATCTTTGTTGACTGTTTCAAGCCATGTTGTTGATGGTGTTTCTGGTCCTCTTCTAGGTATTGATATGTTAAGAGCTTTTTGACCAGCATTTCGTGTCTTCGTGTCTTCGTTTCTCCCATCTCAGACGCTGTTCTGCTATATTTGTCTTTGATGTTGGCAACCTTGAAAATGCCTCTGATATGTTCGCTTCACACTTTATTCAGTTTCGTTTAGCCTGCGAATCACCTTAACATTGTCATCTTAGCGATGTGCAGTTATTTTTTATATTTCTTATTTCTTATGTGCTGTTATTTTTCATATTTCTGCCTAAAACTCTGTTCCATACATTAGAGCTGAGGCTGTTGCCTTATAAATTTTTCCGTTCAGTTTAACCGGGAACTTCCTGTTGTATAGGACACCCATTACCGACCTCCATTTCAGCCAGCTAGCATTTGCACGACTTGTAACATCATCATCTATTTTTCCGTTTGATGTTGTAATTGAACCAACATATTCGTTATAGCATTCGTTTTCGGTCTTGATAGATTTTTTACTTTTGCTGTATTTGTTGGGCCAATAAATTTTTCGTTCGAAAATGTTAAGTGCATATATTCCGTTTTGGTTCGACTTGTTTTAAATCATTGTTTTATTTGCAACTCTTCTAAAGATTCGACTATGAGAACAATATGATCAGCACAGCATATATAATTGTCCATGGGACAGGACCTTGAATTTTATTTTTATGGTAGTCAAAAACGGTGATAAAGAGAAATGGCTTAAAGCTGAGCCTTGATGAAACCCCAACAGGAACTTTATCCTTTCCGATAGACCACTTTTACTCTTCACCTGCGTTGGTGGATTTGTGTACATATCTTTTATAATTTCGATATATTGTTCAGGGACTTTGTGATATCAGAGGGTTTGCCATATAATTTCTCTAGGTAATCGACCAAATGCTTCCTCTAGATCTATAAATGCAATGTGTAGGTCGTTTTTCTTTACTTCAATAATATCGTCATATCATAAACAATATTTTCATACAATATAAAAATTCTGCAACATATATTTGTATGATCCTTGATGCAAAACTCCGATGGAAAGAAGACGTGAAGAAAAAGAAATCAGAATTAGAACTAAAATATAACCATTTATATTTAGCTAATTGTACGGACATCTATGCTTTCGACATACTAACAAAGTTTTTATTGGCCTACAATCAAATATATAAGCCAGTCTGGGCATATGGTATTCAAATATTGAGTTGTGCTACACAACTTCATATTGAAATTATCCAAACGTTTCAAAACAAAGTGTTGTAAAACATTGTAAATGATTATTGGTATGTTCAAAATGTTGATATTCAAACCGACCTCCTAAGGAACTCTATTACAAAAGAGTAAATGAAAAAGCTGGCTGTACAGCACAAAAACCGGGTTTCTCAGCATCTGAATGTTGAATTGTTTCTCTCAACTGGCACTCAAAATATTGTTGGACGATTTAGACGAACGATTAAAGGTTTCGTTCGTCTAAATTCAATGTTAAAAATCAATGGAAAATAATAATTGATACATAGCGGTGTCTATTAACGCTATTCAGGAAATACTAGCAAAGTCTACAGTATAACAGGCATAATTAATATTATTAATATAGGTAGATACTTTTATTCTTAATACCTCTGTTTGTTATAATATTCTTCGTTTTAGTAAGTTTGTAATTGAATTATTCCAATGTGCTTTCAGATTAGATGTTGAAAAGTAATTCCTTCATTTGAAAATCATCCTTTAACAAATTTTTTTAAAAATGATGAAATGCATAATAAAATGAAAAGGTTGAATACGCACTCCCAACCACTTCTGACAAGAGCAAGAACAATTTTTGAAAAATATGATATACCTTTCCAAAGTAATATGGAGACCCAAAAATTCTTAAGTAGCCCTCCTTGGCTTGTTCCGGACCCAAATATAGATTTCGAGTTGGCAAATTATAGAAAAGATAGTAAAAACCAAATTCAGTTTCGAGAATTATTCATAGAAAAAACAAAGACAACATACTGCGAATATGAACATATATTTACTGATGGGTCTTTCAAAGATCAAGAGGCAGGATGTGCATTCAAACACAAACAAGAAGAACACAAATTTCATCTTCAAAGGCATACCACTATAATTACGTCTGAAGTATACGCAATATTTAAAGCACTCGAGTATATTATGAAAAGGGACGAAAAAAACTTTTTAATTTGTACTGACTCCTTGAGTTCTTTAAAAGCTATTCTCAAACTATATCCAGTACAACCTTTAATACAAAAAATACAAGCAATGATAAATAAAAATCAAAAAAAATATACAATTTATGTGGATTCCAAGTCATATCGGTATCCATGATAACGAGATAGTTGACAGTCTAGCAAAAAGCTCTGTACACCAACCATACGATAACCATCACCTTTTATATTACAAAGATCTTAAAAATGTAATAAATAAGAAAATATATCAAAGTGTAGAACAAGAATGGATAGAAACGGACAATAGTAACAAACTAAAAAATATCAAGCTAAATACGAAACCTTGGAAAAATCTCAATTTACTTAACAGAAGAGAGTCGACCGTGATTACTAGAATAAGAATAGGGCACACTAATTTAACACACAAATTTATATTTGATAATACAACACCACCATTTTGTGCTTGTGGAGCAAACCTTACTATTAGGCATCTGTTCGAAACTTGTATTAGATATTCAAGAGATAGAGATAGATATTTAAAAAGTAATATTCTAGATATTTTAAAGAGTGATGATGAAATCAATTATAGAAAAATAATAAATTTCCTAAAAGCTATTGAACTAAACAAAACAATTTAAAACAAAAGATTAAATAAAATCAATAAAATATGTTAAATGAAAAATATTAAATGTTAAAAAAAAAAAAAAACGGAATAAAATAGAAAATATGTAGTTATAATAACTTCATATAATTAATATATGTATAAGAAAAATTTAACTATTGAATTATTTTATATAGAAACCAAAAAAAAATTAAAAATGTATTATATGAATAATATATATGTAATTAAAAAATAAAAAAAAAAAAAAATTAAAAAAATTAAAAAATAATGTAAATACCTAGCCTGAAAAAACCTATATTGTGTTCAAAGGCCACTTAAATAAAGTTATAAAAAAAAAAAAATTGCTACAATATTCAATACACCGCTGGATTGCACTTCTATGAGTTTTAAATTTAGTTTTTATTACATCCTCCGATATGTTTACATTTTTTGAATTCTAGTATAGATATTTTCGGCACTCTTTAAGTACTTTTAAGTTCTATTATCATTTTGTGCACAATTGTTATTAGTTAATTGATATTAGTTTACTTCAATTGTTACAAGTTTACTTATTTTTGAAAATCCTTTCAGTTTTGTCACAATCTGGGTGTAGAAGTTATGCGCTTGATCTAGAGATTTTTACGATATATTGTTTAAACTCAGATATAGTGACCATACTATCATTTATGTTTCAGTTTTTTAAATAAAAATTTGGTGTATTATTTGGATTTTTTTGGTAACGATTTATCGATCTATATAAAATCTCTCAAAGATTTATTTTTCATGTCTCATTCATTTCATTAAAGAGTTCTTATAAATCTAATAAATAAAATCTAATAAATTTAACTACCCACGTAACATTTTAATGCTATAAAAACAAAATTAGTGCTACAAGACTTCTATATGACTCTCGATAAGCACTAAAGGTGTTATAATGATGTTTTTATGGGAATAATGTGATTAATATTGCTATAAGAATGTTCTTATAGCAATTGCGGGAGTTGTTATAATGGGATTTTCCACAAGCAATGTTTTTATAAATCTAAAAGTGCGTAATCCTATATTAAGAGTTAAAGTGTTGGCATAAGAATAGAATTGCTGGAATAGCAGTAGTGGTGTTATTATTTTACTGTATTCCTATAATGTTACTAATAAAGTTACTGTAGCTTTTAGAGAAATATTTTGCGACGGCCATTATTTTCTACAAACGAGGTAAATTTTTTTTAAATAAACAAAAACTGAAAAGTTTTATTTTGCATTATTTTCGCAAAAATATCATTTTTACTTAAAACAATAATTATTTAAATATCAAATTTGATGTTATGCATTAATTAACATACATTATTAAATATAAAGATGCAATTTAAAAATATATTTTCTTTTATTTATATAAAAATTGGTTATTTTTGTAGGGCAATGTATTTTTTCGAATTATTTTTATAATAAATGTCAATGAACCCAGCCAAATTTTACATTTGGGTCACAATAATTATAAATATTAATACAATTATTTTTGACCGAAACATATTATTTATTAGTAAGACATTTTTTATATTATTAACTAATATCTATCCCCCTTTCTCAGGAAATAAATATAAACTCTATTAAATTATTATTTGAAAATAAAAAATAATACCTTTCTCACTCTCCCATAACATAAACTATTTCAAATGAATATCATTTCAAAATAAAAACATATACACTAATGCATGTATACTAATCCTATAACAATATTACAGCACTTGCTCCGCTGCCTTATAGGATTCTCCACTTTAGTGCTATAACGTATTTATAACCTTTCGCAGCAATTGCGGAGCACTCAAATTAACACTAATACTGCTATAAGAGTGTTTATAATAGTGTTATAAGAGTGCGCAAGAGTCTTATAGCAATAAAATTGTGTGGGTGTGGTTAGTTTTTTGTTTCTGGCTTAGATTAGATTATATTAGATTGGGTAATTTCAGTAGGGGTCTGGCACCTATATCACAGCAGCCACTCATATTAGCTAACGCTATTAATCATCTGAAATTCTTCCTCCTAATCATCTAAATATTCTGCATAAGTTGTTTTCGGTTAGGTCAATTTTATAAAAATGCTTCTTTATTATGATGTGGCTTGTTATTATCCCTGCCATGATACGCATTTATTTATAATTAATTCTTTTAGAAGAGTTTTAGTTTTCTTGTGTGAGCATTTCAGCATGAGCATTTTTTCTTGCCAACTTCCAGAAACTTTGGCTCAGAAATCTTCAGCTTTTTGCTCCACCCAAACCTTCAACTGCATTTTAGCATCTTAGTTTCTTGGCTTATTAAGTTTAACAAAGGGCGAAATTTTCTGTTATATGCTTACATGTTATTCTGTAATAGGGGTATATTATCACGGTCCTGCAACTACATCCGATGGTATAGGGCCAACATTAATGTGTATAAAATAATATTATTAAATTTGTAATTCTGTTGCACCTTCATACATAATATATACTTTATATTTATGGCTTTTCAAAAATACTATGTCAAAAAAAAGGTTTAATAATATTGTAATCTCTGTTAAGATATTTTCGCACAAAACAGGTTCAGTAAAATTAGAATTAATTAGAACTGGTATGAGCTTAAGATCATTATAACAGCAAATGTAACGCATATATGTAGGCCGATATTTCATAGCAGGACATACCATTTTGTAGTTTCATACACTCATACATTTTCAAATGAACAGAAAGATAATGTATATTAAGCAATACAAAAATTTAATAAAATTAACAGACTTCTGGTAAAAAATATATTTTGTTTATTATGTTTCTTGTAGAATAAGATTTATAAAATTAAAATTGGTAAAATTCATTTTTTTTTGTGTTGATTTCGATACAATGTAAATCTTAAAAAATTGTATACGATTCAACTCTCTATGACTGGAGTCGTGTCTAATTTTCTTCAAGGTTTCATCATTGGTTACGAAATCTCTCAAAGTTGTTAAGTTTATATTTTTGAGATGATTACCTCTTACAATACTGTTAAGTAACAGGATTATTTTTACAACTACACCATATTATAACCTTACCGTAATTTGCTAGGCAATCCGAACAAATTTAAGAATTTAATGAAAATCAAATAGAAATTCATTGTACCTTCAGATTTTTCTACTATACCAATGTTAAACATAACTGTAAAAGAGTTTTAAATCTTTTTCATTGTATATAGCTAATATGTATTTTTTAAGTGACCCAAAAAAATTTCAACTTTTTCAGAAGAGAAACAAAAAAAAAAAAAAAACTTAAATGTCTGGAATTTTTTTTTTTAATAAAAATACCAATGAAAAATTCTTGAAATAATAAACAAAAATTCTCTTTGGATTTCAAAATTTAAATTCCGATATGAGGTTTCGGTGCTAAAATGAAAATATGTACTGTATTTGTTTTATTTAGCTCTGAGATATAACTGATAAATATTAAGAGTTTGTATGTTTACTGTATACAAGGACTCAAAATGTGTTAATCTGTTTGGTTATGTAAAATATTTAATAAATTTTTACTCGTGATAGCATCCATTTCTCATCCCAATAAATTTGACATAAATTAAATTCAGCTTAAGACTGTTAAAATTTTGTAATATGATTAAATTGGTGACAATGGCTGACAATGTACAGAAGTAGAAAAATTATAATAGTGTAAATAAATAGTGGGGACACAGATTTTTTTTTTTATTTTCAGTTGTGGACTTAATTTTTTATTGAGTTTAATTTTTCGTTGACTCATGTGAATGTTGGTGGTTTTTATGGAAGATTCGAAATATTTTTTTTAACACTTTGGGATATAGTGATTACCAGACATTTTTCTTCTTCGATACAATACATCATTATATCACTATCGACAATTCTCGTCTACAGGATTTTCATACCGTGATCATCAGTCGTATTTACAATGTTAGAATTTGTATCTGAGCGAAAGAAAATTGCGATATGGAAATGGGAATGCTCACTGGTGATAAAATTGCGATTTAAATCCAGCTTTAATGTATATCCTTAATAAAAACTTGTAGTGTGTACTCAGGTATTTTAATATGGTAGTATCGATTGTTTATGAATATGCTCAAACGTTGCAAATTACGTAGAATCTGTCAACGGTATCTAGTATGTGCTGATACCAATTTGATGGGTTAAATACAAGATACGAGTTGTATTAATGACCGATTGTTTTTTGTAGAAGGCACTCTTAGATATGACTGGTATAATATTTTGTGGATACTATAAAACAAACTTTTTTATTAATGACGTTATCCAGATACCGATTGCAGTACCTAATCACAGCCCAACTGATTAGAAATAAATTATTAGAAACTGCAAACTAGGATACCTAACTGATAACACTCTAACGACATTTAGCTAATACAAACATATTCGATTTAGATCTTAGTATGAAATAATTTTGACTGAGCGTAACAAAATGAACAGTTTTAAGCCGGAAGTAAGCATATATATAGGATTTTCCAATAAGAGTGATATGATTTCTTTTTAAAAAAAAAACACACTAATTCTTAAGGAAATTCATATGTTTTTTATTTAATGTGAAGTACGATACAATTAAATTCTGAATAAAACGTCATTCAAATGGCCTCCACGACTTCTTCTGCAGGAACAAATTCGATGAACCCAATTTTCGAACACTTTTTCTACTAAATCCAGTCGTATGTCATGAATAGCACGTTTAATATTGATTTGTAAAGCTTGAAGAGAGTCTGGTTTATTGCTAAAGACCAATGACTTCAAATAACCCCACAAGAAATAGTCTAATGGTGTTAAATCACAACTTCTTGGAGGCCATTCAATATCACAATTTCTTGAAATAATCGAATTTCCAAAATTTTCTCGCAATAATGCAATTGTTGCACTTGCTGTGTGGCACGTAGCTTCGTCTTGTTGGAATCAAATGTTGTCAAGATCAACTTCTTTTAATTTCGGCCGTAAAAAGTTGGTTATTATCGATATAAACCGCTCTCCATTAACAGTAACGGTATTACCAGCTTGATTTCGAAAGAAATACGGACCGATGATTCCACTAGACCAAAAACTACACCAAACTGTCAATTTAGATGAATGTGTAACGGTTTTTCATGAATAATTTGTGGATTTTCTTCGCACCAGAATCGACAGTTTTGTTTATTTACCACACCACTCAGATGAAAGTGATCGGAGGAGATGATTTTCTTAAAAAAATCATTATCAAGTCATCAAGTCAAATCATTTCAAGTTGTTCCAAAGCAAAATCAGTAAAATCATGACGTTAGCGGTGGTTCAATGGCTTCAGTTCTTGAGTGAGAACATTTTATACGAATGCAAACCCAAATCCTTTCTCAAAATCCGCCAGGTTGTGGTTTGAGACAGTCCCAATTCTTGAGAACGTCTTGGAATCGACAAATTGCCTTCTTTAGCAACACTTGTCTCAACGGCAGCAATATTGGCATTACTGCGGGCGGTCTTATTGACACTTGAACATTATGCAAAGAAAATGTACGCTCAAAATTTTCAACAGTTCGACGAATAGCGAGCACACGTGAACGATTATTATGACTATAAAATGGCAAAAGCGCACGAAAAGCTGCAATTGGAGAACGATTATTTTAAAATGAAAACTGAATAATTTTTAAACATTTTAAACAAAAACCCTTTACTTTATAGTGAGGAAAATATGGAATGAAGTGAAAGCTTTTGCCCAAAATCGTTTTTAATGGGGAAACTTTGAAAATAAACCTTGTGATCTTAGGGTATAACACTATCAGTAAAAGTGTTCATTAAAGATTTATATTTTTTTCCCGACTTACGTTTTCTAAATTTGGACTATATAAAGGTCCAACGTTTTGTACTAATAATCGTTCAACATATTTTTATTTCCATTATTGCATTTTGGTATGAAACTTAGAAGAGATATATGGTAAGCTTAATTTATGCACCTATTGTTTAAAATGATAATAAAGTCCATGGAGCCACAATTTAATTTTATAAGAATATATTGTAGCCGATTGCTTTACAGGTATTTTTTTCTTTGGCAAAAATGCATATCCTGATTGCTTCAGATCTATTTTTTGAAATATATTTTAGAATAGGGTTAAAATATAGCAATGCGCTTTTTATTTCGATTCTTAAGTAAATCAAGCTTGAAAAAAATCAATTTATTGTTATTTTAAATGTAATAAATGTAAATTTAAATAAATAAATAAAAAACAAAAACTTGTATAGTAAGTAAAATAATTAATGTAATTTGACTACGTTTAAATAACATTTTGGATTCATTGTTCAAAATTTGGATTCTTTCTGTATAAAATTTAAAAGTAAAGATTTGATTAAATTGTTTATTAAAATAACTAAAAATAAAAAAATTGAATTTTATATTCAATAAACGATTACCAAGTGATAAATAAAAGAATTGAAATTTCTCCATTCTACACTTACTGTGATGTGAGTATAGACTTACAAGGTAATTAAATTGATTCGTATCAGGGTTTATTTAAGTTTAAAAAAATTTATTTTGGACTACCTACGTTTCTACAAGAACAATAATGACCTTTGAAATGTTACCATTAGGGGTCATATTAAATTCAAAGGTAACTACCATGCATAAACGTTTAAATTGTCTGATGAAATTACGTTAAAGAATCTTTTAATAGAAATTTTCAATATTGAATTTTTTTTTGTATAAAAAAAAATATGTGCGTGACTTTAAAAAATTTAAGTTTTTTACCAAATTTAATGTAATTTGCTTTTTTGTTTTTTTTTTTTTTATTTTTGTTTTTGGGAAGAAAGAAAATAAAAATTGAAGTAACTACATATTAAATAAATTTTTGACTTGAGAACCCTTAAATTAAATTTTATGAATAATAATAATTATAGTTTTTCTTTTTTTTTTTATATTTTTCTTATTTTTGTGAAATTTTTTTATTGAAAATTTATCCTTGGTAGGGTATGCGGTTTAAATTTTTTTTTTTGTTGTTTTATTAATTTGATTCATATTTTTGAATAATATTTTTTTTTTAAATTGATATTTAATTTGTGTATTACAGTTATTTACTAAATGTATAAAAAGCGTATGTTTATTAATAATTAACGGATGTGAAATGTCAAATGTTAATAAATTGGTTCGATATTGTACGAATATAATAATTATAAATTTTCCTAGATTAAATCAGAAATAAGGGAATCAAATAGAATATGAGGTTCAAAATATCAGCACTATGACTATAGCCTTCATCGTCAATCTTTTACCACTTATTTCCAATTTGGGATGTATGGGAGTTGAGATTCAGTTGTTGAGTTGAGACCCACCTGCTTCTTGCTCTTCTTCTACAACGATTACTATCGGGCATTCTATTTACTACAACTGCCTCTTTTCGACTTACTTGGTCAGCCCACAGTTTTTGGGACTTTGTAATCTTGTTTCTTAATTCAGATTATTGAGATCGCTGTTGCTTCTAAATACATAGTTAATATTTTTGGGCCTATTTTTTTTCACAGAACTTTCCTCTCGATTATGCGTTGGCTGTTTAGCTACATTTAAAGTGCATAACGCAGCCATATACCACTATGGGTCGCACGAGAGTTTTATATATTGTTATTTTAGCATATTAACTTTGATTGGAGCAACTTGTATAGTAGCATTTATTTGCTACCTTGATTCTGTTATGAATACAACACTGCATACTATTCATACATATTGTTTCTTATTACTGCTCTCCGTCCGATTGTTATATTCTAAGCATTTTTCATTTTCTAATTTTTTTATGTTTTTTAGATATTTAATTTTTTCTTCAATAATTTTTAAGCCTATTTTTTTGTTCTCGGTTTCTAATTCGGTTTCTGTCATATATCTGTCAAGTGTTTGCCATTATTACTACATAACCGGCATGCAATTATTATATGCATATTGAGCATACTGATATTGTTTTGTAATTTATTATGGCGTTTGGTAGAATTAAGTTGAATAATACAAAAATCCTTGTTGTACACCAGTATTTTTTATTGGCAGACATGAAACAATTTCGTAAGTTCAAATGGAGAAAATGGAGTACGTTGATGAGTCAAGCACAACACCTAAATGGTCTGCTGGCCACCTAAGTAAGTAAGCTATTTTATTTTGTATTTTGTAATTTTCATTTCACCTTAATCTGGAACGCAATTTTAAAATAGATTCTAGTGTAATATAATTCGCATCTAAATAAAATTTTCTTGCTTGTGACTTTAAAACACAATTTAAACGGAACCAAAATCAGTTAAATCAAAATTTCAAATGTAAAGTATACTGATAATGTGTGTAACTTTATGTAAGACTTTATGTGTGTGTAAACTAAATTAAACCAAGTCAAACTGGATTGAATATTGTAATTTGTATAGTAAAAAGAATAATCGTCTTATGTACAATTTATATTAATTAAATAAATAAATTATTTTATTTATTCAGTAATTATTTTATAACGGAAAAAGTAATTTTAATAAGTAATAAAAAATAGCTAAAGATATTGAGTATAGATTAGAAAATCCTGCACAACTTCCTAGTTTAAAATTCGGAAAAAAACAACAACAATTCGGATCAAGAGTAGTAGGGTAAGACCCAATTCTATGTGATAGTGAAACTTAGCTCATAGTTACAACTAATATCAATAATTTTCTAATAATAATTACGTAAAAGTTACTGCTAAACACAGTAAGAAGTTTGAAGTTATTATTATAATTTCGGAAGAGAATCACTAACCCTTATGTGACGTGTAATACATATTTATAGTGACATATACTATGCTATACCAAGTTACTATCGATCACTTATCGATAATTTAAAAGAGCGATAATATTAACCAATTGATTGAAACATTTAAACGGCAAATAAAATCGGAATAAGATCGTATGAACTTTGTCTGCTGTAGTTTAAACGTTTTACTCGAATCGATTTTATCGTTCTTTTAAATTATCGAAAAATTATCGATAGTAATATGTCTCTACTTAAATAAATAATCCAAGTAATATTTTAGTATCACCAAATCATCACGTACACTTTATTCTAGTGCACTTTCAACAGACTTAATTAAAAAAATAATCGGAGCAAATTACATGTTATTACTCATATTTCATTAGTTATTTAAAAAGGAACATAAGTGCCCATAAAGTCTAACATCTACAAAATAAAAACACTCAAGACTCATTGCAACATGTGCTCCACAATTTTTTGTTTCTCCTGGAAAATAAAATGTCTGTTCAAACGTTTCATAGCGTTGTAAAAAAATAAACATTGCAATTTTAAAGACTGAAGAAGTTCTTATATAACTAATTTTTCTAAATTGGGTCTGAACACATTATTATTGATTTAACTAAATTGAGTATTTTTTTTAGTATACTATCATAGAGTAATCATTTAAGTAGAGTATTCACGTAGAACAAAATTTGCTGGTCACTTTTTCAAATATCAAAATTCTGTGTTCACTCAAAATAATATTACTCAATTTTTAACTGCTTATAAGTTGAGCGCAATGTATTTTGTACTCATAAATAAAAATAATTATGTTGTGTACCTACTGCCTATGAACATATTTATTTGTTATTATGCTGCCAACAGTGTCAACGATGTAAAAGTTGTATGTATAGGTACTCAAAAATGTATATATGCGAATGTGCATGCTACAGTATATACTTATCCTTCTTTATTTCGCTGCTCGCATTTCTACTTTACTTATGTGATAAAAATTAAAATTTACACAATGTGTATAAAAAAATACACATGCATTTAAAGTCCTTTCAATAGACCACAAATAATATTACAAATCAAAGTATTGAATTTTTTTTTAGAAATTGAAAGAATTCAAGATTATTGCTGGATTTGTTGTTATTTTGCTTTAATTTTTAAAATTTGAAGAATTAATATTTTTATTTGGATATCTTTATTTGGTCAATGTGATTTATGAAATTTGTGATTTCAAACTTTATAGAAGAAAGGGACAAAAAAATTAATGTTGGTTTTGTAAAATTAAAAATAATTCAAATTGATTTCTATTGAAAATAATACTGAAAAGTAGGTTACCTACATTTATTTTTAAATTTTCAGCAATTTTGGTTTTGTTAATTTTGTCTGTTTCTTACCGTAGATAATAATATGAATAGTATATATATGAATGAATACATAATATAATTATGAATACAAACAAACAAACAAGCTATCAAAATTTAAAAAAGTAAGTAAAAAAAATAAAACTGGACATTTTATTCTTTATATGGATTGTTGGCTGTTTTTATTTCTTCAGAAATTATTTCATCTGAAATAGAAATACGATTTTTAACCAACTTCCGAGAAAAGAAAACAAAACGGTATTCCGTACAAAGTTCAGGATTTGTAATGCATTACTAATAAATTTTATTCTTTTATTAGCATTATTTTTAAAAAAAAATTCTGGATTATGTGATGCTATCATTGACCTATTATTGTATGGATACAATTTCATTCATTATCTTTGCGATTAATTGTGTTTTTTTGTTTACATTTTTCTATATACATATATTTTTTGTATTGAATTAGATATGTAAATGTATGGTGAACACATATACGATATTACGATATACACTCTTCATATAAATCAAAAGTACATACATATGTAAATACTTTTCAAATTATCAAACAATGCCTCTATACTCCTAGCCTAGTCACTGGGAGAGCAAAACTTTATACACAAACTAAAACAAAACTTAAAACGAAATCGTAATTCGATAAAATTCCGAAAAAATCATTCTGTGAATAGGCTAGAAGTATAGAGGCATTGTATGAAATATTCTCATCAATAAATAAAAAATTTTGAGTAAAAATAATTGAGTTTCGAAAATTATATTTGAGTGCTTTGGGGTATTCAGTGAAAATGGGACGGCATTTTCGTATTTTGAATAAAAATGGGACGGCATTTTTAGATGAAAATGATTAACAAATATTGTTCTACGTGAATACTCTACTTATATGATTACTCTATGATACTATGATGGTAGATTTGTCAAATAGAATTATATGCTAGCAGTTTGAAGTGGTCTACTAATCTCTTTTGAATTAATTTTTTGTTTCTTGGTAAATTTGGGTCCTTATGAAAGTTGAAATTTTTAAATTTTTTTGTAGGAATTATGCTAAAAATTACAACGCGGACTATCAAGATAGATACTGGATTGGAACCTGAAATTTAAAACAAAAGATAGAAACACCTTGAAATACATACCATAAGACATTTCTCAAAGAAGAAACGTGTGGATACAAGAAAATACATACCATAATACATCTCAAAGAAGCAATGGATAAAACCTGACCCAAGTTACAAAAACACCTTTCGAATAATCTTGAAGGAAACATATAGATATTCCAGTAGTTTGTTTGCAAATGAATTTATCGATTTAATTTTTTTATATTCAAACAATTTATTAAGTAATAACTTATCTTGGTTAAATCATAAAAAGAAAAATAATTTTTTTATTTTTGAATTCCGGATTTAAATAATATTTACTCCTAATACTTAGAAAATCATAAGTAAACATTGCATAATATATATGTATTGGTAAAAGCTAAGAAATGAAAATATAATTTTTTTCTCTTTCATTCAAATGAGAATTTTAAGACGCGTGTTATATAACTGTCAAAAAAACTTAATATCATAAAATTTTTATGACAGTTTTTCATCAAATTTTTATTATGTTAAATTTAGGTTAGAGAATTTTCGTTGTTAAAATGTTTAAAGTTTTAAAAATTATTAAAAGTGAATGTACCTTAATGTGTTTTTGTTTTGTTAAAATTAATTTCATGATATTTTTTTATTATTTTGTAATTTGATACAAATTAATTATCTAATAAATTTTGAAATTCACCGAAATTCTATTTAAAAATTTCAATTGAAATCCTTCAATTGATTTTTGTTGTTTTGTTTATTATTATTTTTTCACGTTAACAATTAAATTTAATTTTACCTATAAGATTTTTATTATTTTCTTCTTTATTTATTTTATGTGTTATTTTACTTATTTATTTTCCAAAATCTATTAATTCTATAAAATTTTACATGTTTACATAATTTGTATAGGTAATGTTGTTTATTATTTAGTCTAGAAGATACAAACACCTCTTAAAATAATCAACCTTGAATGTGTTTAATTAGGTATTCTAAATTTGAATTCAATTATTTCCAAAATTCGATAATAGAGTCTGAGCTTGAAAAAAATTATTTTCTGAATTCTGTAATAGAACACGTCTAGCCATTGCCATAATTCAAGAAAAAAAAAGCAATTGATGTGGATTTTATTAGTATCCTAGCATTGAGGACAGTTTTTTCGTATGATAGAATTTCAGCAATAGAACCATACTTAAATAAGAAAGTGAGAACTTTAATTTGTCTTAAATTTTAATTAAAGAATATAATTTCTGTTCAGTGCTTCGGTAATCTAATAGATTAGTAAGAATTAGAAGTCCAAATAGAATCAATATTAAAAATGGAAATTTTTGGTATGATAAGACTATAATTATTATAGACAGGACAGTAGGTTTGCTATATAAAAGTGGATGTCGATATATATAAATACAAGATCCCAATATATGCATCAATATTAATTGTTGGAAATAGTTAAATATTTTTCTTCTACTTCTATTAAATATATGCTTATAATAATATACGCATATTTCGCTTACTACTTGCAGGCCTCTTCTCTTCTCTACTAACAGTATATTAAAAAATCAATTTATTCCTATTCTTTACTAACGATATATAGTTATTTTCTTTTCGTTGACACGACCTTTGAAGATCTTTTGTACTTTCCCGTTTGATTATTTAAATTTACACGTATATGTCCTTGGAAAACGCTATTATTGTGTTAATATAAATTCCAGATTTATATCCCAAAATTTAAAGCTCAACCCAGTCTCGCACAAAACTACTTCATTCGGAGCTCTACATATTCAGTGAAACGAACACTTGAATATCCTGGACATGCAGGTCAAGAAAAAAAAACGGAATGACGATATCTTTGACGATATCTTTGTCTCCGCAAAACACATTTTTCTACCCAGCGGAAGGTTGAATATCTATAAATCATACATACGACCCAAGTTGGAATATAATTCACTCATATGGGCCGGTGCATCACGATGAGAAAAATCGGAATATTGTTCGAGCACTTTCCTTATTTTACTTTCACTTCCTCAGATGAAATAAAAACCCTAATGCCACCCTTTAAACATTTTTGCCGAGGAACAAGAGGGCAGCAAATGCCCACCATTATTCAAAGCAAATTCCTAGGTGGCTCTAGCTATTAGAATTCGTTTGTAGTAAAATTTTTTCGAATGTGGAACCATATTCCAACAAATATGTGTGCACAATGCAACAAGTTTGAAATATTATCAGTTCTCCTAGTTGATACTATTTACTATGAAATTGATGAGAAACATGCTGTTTTACTACTTATTCTGGATTTCTCCAAAACTTTTGATTGTGTCAATCATAGCTTATTATGTCTTAAACTAAGATCAACTTTAAATTTTGAGTCCTCTGCTATCACTCTTATTCAAAGCTATTTTTAAATATTAAAAGTAAATCTGTGTACTTAAATGGTGTTAAATCTAATAACGTACCCATTTTATGTGGTTTACCTCAAGGATCTATACTGGGTCCTTTGCTCTTTACTATTTCCATTAATAATGTGTCTTGTTGTTTGTCTGAAGCTCATTGTAGATTGTATGCAGATGATGCCCAAATTTACATAAGTGGCCCAGTTTCTGATATTCACCAATTGATCGCCAAAATGAATGACGATCTGAACGCCGTAGCTTTCTGGGCCTTAAATAATGGACTACAATTAAAACCGTCCAAATCTCAGGCTTTGAAATATCGACACAATAAATCTTTCGAATGTAAAACTTAATAGTTCTATAGGAAAATTCGTAAATAGTGCTAAAACAAATGATCACATTAATGCTATTTCTAAAAATGTTTTTGTTTAAACTACGTAAGCTCTGGGAATTTTTTTTACTATATATAGTGAATGAGCGAAAAAGAAACTGGTTCTGTCCTTAATCTTTCCACATTTCACTTATTGTGATGTAATTTATTCTGGGATGAGATCAGGTGAGTTTTCATCCAGACTAAAGGTAGTTTCAATGCTTTATAACAAACCGTTGTAAATTTGACAATTTTAGAGATGTTTCCAAAGTCATACTTGATTGTACCTTTATAAAGTATCTGAAATATAAATACACATGCTTTATCAGAAAAATTATATCTAAAAATACGCCAGAATATCACTATGAGAAAATAACCCATGGTAGGTCACTAAGAAGTCTAAGCTTAATTATTTTAAGGCACACAGGAAAGCTAATAAATCAATCCTTTTTTGTAATGGCAGTGGCGTTATGAAATTATATGCCGAACGTTCACAGGTGTACAGGTGTACTTTAAAGAAAAGTTGGAGCCATTATTCATTTTAATTTTAATACTGAGAATTATTATTTCAAATAATGTTTGTTATATCTGTTATGTCATAATTTTAAATTTTCTTTTATCATTATCATTATTATTGTTTTTTTTTCTCTTTCTACTTTTCTTTTGCTTTACTGTTAAGTTTCATATATTGGGCCTTATTCTGAGAAGCGAATCACTTTTTCACTACGTACCAGTACACCATCACATTGCATCACATTTGGTACTCTAAGAAGCGAATGATACGATATTTTTCAAAACTGGCAACATTGCTAGTTAAAACTGCCAAATTTATGTTTTTTTATGTTTTAACTTTTTTTGTTTTAATTTTTTGTTTCAAAAGTGAAGTTAAGTGAAGTTAAATTAAAATTTTATAGTTATTAAAAAATGTTTTTTCATTTTATATTACGAAACAAAATATAATAAAAAAAATGTGTTCAATTATTATTGTTCTTTTCAAATTCATTAAGTATTTCAGGCTCTCGAAAGAAGGTTTTGCAATGATTATAGATAAATTAGACAATAGTCCTGCAATTGGTCCACATTCAGTAAAACTCATTATAAAATTGGTTGGAACATTTCGCTTCAAAAAAAGGTGTGTGGAACAAGGTCTTGGTAGGTTCAGCTAGATCAACTATTTCTAAAATATTAGCCGAAACATGATCAATATTAGAGACGGAATTGTGCCGAGAGTATATAAAATTTTCTGAAATCGAAGAAGAAAAATCATCCATCAAATTGGGATTTTATAATAAATTTGGATTCCCAGGAATTATTGCATTTTGATGGAACACATGTAAAAATTATTGCACCAACAAACATTCAAACTGCCTCCTATTTCTAACTTTTCAATAATTAAAAATGTAAAATAATATTTAATAATTATTTTTAAATATATATATATAAATAAAATTAATTTACTAGAATTTTACGTTAATTATATATTCACTTTTTCTCATTCGTCATCTTGCACTACCTTCTTCTATAAATGATATATTTATCGTTTTTTCTGACAGCGAACAAAAAAAATCGATTCACGTAATACCATGAAAATCGAAACGTAGCGATAAAAACCGATCAGTATCGCTATTTCGCTTCGCAGAATACCAAAAATTAAATTTATCATATTTTTCAGTACGTACCGAAAAATTCGCTTCTCAGAATAAGGCCCATTAAGTTAGCTAAAGTACAATGAATTTACATACTGTTTCTTTTTTTATCGTATACTGTTGTAGAGATTTATATAAAAATATATCTACGTACAACCTACAAAAGTTCAAAAATAATATTAGCACTTTTATGCAAAATGTTTCTACTGATCGAAGGGACATTTTTATTTCTACAATCCTCAATTAGTTCAAGTTGTACATTCGTGTATAAAGGTATCGTTTGTAGCCTAATATTTGGCTAAATTAAAAAAAAAAAAGTGCTAACTATTTCCACAGAGTGGTGATTTACTGTTCAAATAATTATATCAAGCTAACTTTCTTTACTTACAGATGTTTGATATACTTTATAAGTAAATATGTCAAAATTATAAACAAAATCATTATTGAAACCAAATAAAGTAATTCAATTGATAATGTGACCAATATAAGCTAAACTGAAAACAATAACCAATAACGTTATTTAACAGATATTATTCGGAATATCAAAATTGAATTATTCCACCACCAAAGCAGAAATATTAAATTTTTTTATTTCATAATTTTATTAATACTTCAATTCACGTGGATAATATTCCGGTGTGCTATCTAAACATACATATATGTATGTATATCAGAAAATTTTCCATCAACTTGAATAAAAACAACTACAAATTGATGTGCTAAAAAAAAATTATAAACTTTTCCGAAACAACATTTTTTTTTTATTATTATTTTGCTATTATTGAAACTTTTGTCAAAACAAAAAACAACAGATTGAAAAAAAAACATTTTTTTGTCCTTGAAATTAAACAAAAATTGTCTTTTAAGTACAAGAAAACAATCTTCAGACAATAGGTTTGTGAGAGACAATATTATAGTGTAGACAAAAAAAAAATTCACAACACTAAATTCGAATTAATAGAAGCAATTAAATAATTTACAATATTGATTTTTACCTTTAGATAAAATTTATATCTACTAACAAATATTCAAGGTCAATTTAATTACATAGGTATGTTAGTTTTGATATTTTTGCAAATTCAAGAGCAAAAGTCAAAACATAATTTAATTTGCAGTTAAAATTTTATTTTTATATTAACTTATTTCTATAGATGTAGTTCCCAAATGGGAATAACGTCTATCTACCTTAAGGATTGTATTACAAAAATTGTTTTATATTGTCTAATAATAATAAATGACACGTTTGGAAATTTTGAATGAAAAATTAAATAAAATTTTGTTTTCGTTTTGTATTTGCACTGCTCGATGTTTTATATTTATTATATTTTCTCAGTTTTCTCTCTCTCTTAATTTTCTTTTAGTTTTCACATTTTCAATTGTTTTTTTTTTGTTTTGATTATTTTATAAAAATTTTGTTTTTGCAGAAATTTGATATTAAATTTTTTTATAAATACTTGGACAAAAGTGCGTGCTAAATTCACAAAAAAAAAATAAAATAAAACAATAAGATATTCATGGTCACATCAAAAATATTATTTAATTATTGGTTGAAAATGTTAATAAAGGTCTTTGATTGGTATTTACGGAAATAAGGGAAAATATTTTTCTTTTAAATGTCAATAAAATGACATGCAATATTTGATTTATATGTGTTTGTGTATATATTTACGTTGTTTTGGCAAACATTTTTTTTACAGTTTAACCAAAGGAGTAAGGCGCCTTATTCCACATACATACCGAAATAATTAATATTTTCATTTTGTACATATTAATTTCTAGTTGTCGTGTTAATTATTTTTTTTTTACGATAAGAAGTATTCATAATTTCAAAAATAGAATTAAAGAAATTTAAATAAAAATATGACTACTATTTTTGATCATATTTGGCAAGAGAAGGGATTGAACATAAAGACTCTTATTCTAATCAATGCAAAATGACGCTTAATTTTTTTTTACGCCACTTGCGGTGCATCGGTAGTATGATCGACGATTATGATGCTTACAATCGATTATAATCGCTTATTAGAAGCGATTGCATTTACTTGGTCGACAACCCTTTAAAAGTTTATAATTAACGTAGCCATTAATGTTTTTTTTTTTGAGTTTTTCCGTATAAATATCCTTTTAAAATAAAAATGTAAGTAATTTTATAAATAAAAATTAAAAACAAATATTTTTATAAAAATGTCTGTTCTCTGGGAAATAAATCAGTAATAAAAAGCAATTGGAGATATATTGAAAAGTAATCCAAAGGGCCAATAATTGGTAAAAATGATTGTTACCAAGTACGCAGTAGAACTAAATAAACTTGGTCCGCCAGCAAAGACACCAGAGAAGTGGTTGAAGGTAAATAAATAGTTGAAAGTTGTAACCCTTAATAATCTTTTTGTATTTTTAGATATGGACTGATTACAAATTCAAGTTAAAAAAAAAAATAGAAAAAAATTAAAGAAGAAATAAGTAAAACAGGAGACGGCCCAAACAATCAGCAACCTCTAAATTCCTTGGAAGAAGGTGTAATTGATTTACTTGAAATGAACCAGAATATATTTACACCTGGAATGGATTTTGGAGCTACAAATAATGCTGAATATATTTAGGATATAGAAATTGAAATTTTAGATTCTGATATGACCAGTACATATTTGGAGCCGGCTGAAATTGTTGGACCTGCGGAACCGGTTGAGCCTGCTGATCCGGCCGAACCTGCCTTATCTCCAGTAAATCAAACAACAATTCTTTCAAATTGTGAAAATTTGCTAAGTAGTAGAAATATGAGAACGTCCAGATTAGAAAGATTAACACTTCTACAAGAACAAAGCGATGAGTTAGCAAATTTTCACAATTCCATCAAAGAGGGAACGACGGAGATTAAACAAATTCTTAAAGATATGTTGTAATATAAAAAAAATCATATTATTTGAATAAATCATATATTATTATATTATTCACTTTTTTTTTTTTTAAATACAACCTGCTTCACTTGTGTACATTTAAAGAATAAAATTTTCCAAATGTCAAAAAATTTTATGTTAAATGTCATTATGCAATCGTCGTTTATGCTACCGATAGCGGCGACAGTCGATTACAAAACAGAGTCAAAATGACGAATCGTCGATCAGAATGAGGGTCAAAGGTCTTAAATTACTTACAACAGTATGAATTCAAAAGGGATTGATAGTTTTTATCATAGCTTACATACAGGGATGCTCTCCCAAAATTTATCAACCGGTTCGCAGTGATATTTTCTTACAAATTTTTTTTATTTTTTTAATATTAATATTTCCATCAAAATATTATGGTTTGTCAGAGTAGCAGACTAAGTCAAGAATATTTAACTATCGTTCATATTCTTTGCAACAATAATGTGATAGGATAAAAGAGAATAAAAAAATAATTCAACGAGGTGAAAATCACTTTTATTTTATTTATTCATTTCAAGAGATACAAAATTTACATAAAAAAAAAACTGAACATAACAAAAAATTGTGAAATTTCATATATTAGTAAATATTATTGTTATAAAGTAATTATATTATTTAAAATATTTCCAAATAGCTAATTGATTTTCAGTATATTCTTTCGGTTTAAATTTTTTAACCCTGGTATCATCTGCCGAGTTATGGTTCCTCAACCAAGTTTTTACATAGGGAACTGCGTTCCAAGTTTCCAACTAAGTTTAATGTCATCAAATTTGATACTGTCTGCACTGTTAATCTGGCTCTTATATCAATTAATGAGTAGACAAATTTTAAATTTATAAGAATTATGGAATGGTTATATAAATATAGGAGGTGGAGGAGGTATAGTAATTATGAGAAACATTCAAATACAGTTCAGTTTAATTCTTTATTATAGAAAAGGTATAAATGAGAAAAGAAATGATTGCAAATGCAATTTGGTATAAATTGACTATTGAGAGACTCATTACTACATTGATCATTTGTTAAAGGCTAAAATTCAAATCATCTAAATTTTTCACGTTACTCTAAATAAATCATCTATATAGTATTCTTAATCAATGCTTTTACATATATATGTACCTATCTATGGTAACTTGATAAAATTTTAAATATTTTTATTTTTTTTAAAATTAACTGAAAGATTTCTATAAAGTAAAAAATTAGAATCGCAATGAAAACTAGATAAAATTTTCAAATTGTTTATATAAATTTGCACCAAATGGTAAATAAATTTTATTTAAATAATTTTTTTTTTTGCGTATTTTTTTTTTTTTGCCAAAGCAAATAATTTTTTTTTTTGCTTATTTTAATAGCCAGTTCGCACGAACCATAGAACTTAGACCGGTGCGAACCGGTAGGAAAGCATCCCTGCTTACATAGTTGTACTTTTGGTTCTTCTTTAATAAAGTAAATAAGATAGAAATCTGAATCTTTGATGGTGATTTTTATAAGAACATTATTTCTATTATTCATATTATCTAAAAAAAAATTATTTTCGTGTTTTCCTGAAATTCATGATGAGGTCTGAGTATATTATAAATTTTAATTGAAATAATCATACATAATTTTTTTACTGTGGTTCTATCATTTTTGTTTTTTGGTATATGATCTTGACATTAAATTAGGTATAATCACATTTTCGTGCTTAATTAAGTACGGTATTGCAAGTTTATATACAATATCTATAATATTTTGAGCATTCATTTATCAAATTACTGGGAACGCATTTGGAAAACTACTACTATTGTCAGAAACTAAGCCTTCTTAAATAGAATAGATCGATTTTATTTAATTTGTTACCGGATTATGCTCTCATATATTTTTTGCGAGTAAAATCCAAACTTATGAAACCATTTATACTAGAACCATGTATTATTGGATTGAAAATCTAGTATATAATTACAGAATTATAAATTTTGTAACCATAATTGATCCAGTTGAAAAATAGTTATAAGAATAATTGTCAATATTACTGTTGACTGGTTATATAAAAAAAATTTATGACCCAAAATTTAACCAAGATGACAGTTATGCATATATACAACAAAAATAATTCAGTTAACTCAAATATTATTAAATAAATATACCTTACGTTATGTGGAACGTCAATTATTCTGTTTGAAATATTTATATAGCGACGATAAAAGTAAATTTGTAGTAATAGAACATTTTAGAACTGTATTATCCGATGACATAAAGATAGGCAACATTTAAAAATAAGACTTTCAAGCCCTTAATGAAATTGAGAAAAATTTAGTAGCAGTAAATTATGTAAGATGGCAGCAAGTTCTTCATTTTAACAAATATATTTTTTATACAATATTACGGTTATAATCAAATGGTTCCAAGTGTATTTTGTGTTGTGAGAATTTAATTAAAACATCAGAGCCTTTGAATTTATTCTGAACATCAGCTTTACTGCATATTACATTTTTTAATCCGGGTTATGTACCTATAAGTATCATTTCTATATCAAATTGATTTACATGATGGGTTAGTTTGTTCTTGATGTACTTACAATAATCACAACTTCATTCATAATTGGTATACAAGGTTATTTTTTGTTATTCCTAGAGAATTAGAGCGATTTTCTGATTGTAATGTTAAGTAAAACAAAAATCTGGAATCTATAGGATCTTCAAGTTGCAATTACTATCAGAATCTGGAATTCTATTCTATTCCATCACTCCATTCATATTGATTTAATTAACTTATTATTATACTTTATAATAGTTTGTTGTTTAATAAAAGTGTTGAATAACATTTCCCAATTAGCCGATACTGTTCCTTGTTTTGAATATTCTACTATTTTCTTTCTGACGTTATTTGATGAGATCATGTGAGTCTTCAGTAGGACAGTTGTAGTAATTTGTTAGCTAATTTCATAATAACGTCAACTGATAATGATAATGATGATTAAATGTCCATTTTAAGCAGATTTTCCACCCCACATTCCTTTCTGTATCATTTATGGCATCAAAAAAAAGTACACAACATTAATGATTTAAGTTGATGGTTTTGTTATCTAATTGAATTCAATTTAAGCTATATAGTACGTCAGAATGTGTTAAAATAAATATCTAAAGAAATATATTTTATATTGAATCAAAATTAAACGATGAAATTTTTACACGAATATCTGTTTCTGTTACATGGAAATTTTCTTTAATCCTTATGATTTTCTCACATTATCAAATTTTTCAAATATAACAACCATTTTGTTTTTTGCAAAAAAAATCTATTTTCCTATTCAACATTTTGCATTATTTTAAAACCTATTTTTTTTTTCTGTTTTTAGTTTTATCAGGTTTTCAGGATTAAAATTATTATGGTTATCAAAAATTAAAATCCATTTTCAAAACTTTCAAAAACAAAATACAAACAAAATGAAAATTTGTATAAATATTAAAAAATTCAAAATTTAATTCGTGCATGAGAGTTAATTCAAATATACTAACGGTATTTGAATTATTACTACTGATGTATAATATGCTGGCTACCATAATTTTTCCCAATCATCGAAGTAGAAATTTCTAATTTTCTCTTACAAAAACAAAATACAAACAAAGTAAAAATCTATTTTCTGTCAGATTAGATCATCTATCATTTTGATGTCTAAGAATTTAGTATCTTATGTCCTTTTCAGTTAAATCCACCAATTATAAAGCAATGAAATAAACAAAATAACATTAAGAGCAAAAAAAAAAAAATTGAAATATGAATCTTTTGTTGAAAAATAGGAAATATGAAAAATTTCATTGCTTTAAAAAGGCTGTCATTTCATTACTTTTGAAAAATTCAATTTGATATCATCCTTTGTATTCAAACAATGAATGAACACTTTTAAATATGTATAAGGGAAGTTATTTAAGTTAATCCAAATTAAATTAGAGATATTATAAATTAGATAAGTGTAGATATTATAAATTAAAATTTTCTTTTATGAGACAAAACAAAGAGAAGCTGTAAAGCGTATATGGAAATTTTTATTTAATAATTTCAAATTGTGTTTGAAGATACCGATTGTTATAGATAGGGGTTTACAGAAAGTCTTTGAATACAAAAATTGTTTTAACAATTACATTTTTTTCTAGAGTATAAAGCTGATATTATTTTTAGATTTGTCAGTTACTTAAATAGCAATGAACGCACTTTAAATATGAAAACCGATAATATAAATGGATATAATCGTCTATTTTGTAAAAGTATATAGACATATTCGATTCGGCCTAGCTTTTTTAAATATTTTAATTAAAATGTATAACTACTAACAAATATATTTCCTTATGTAAAATAAATTCATGTAATTATAAATTTTTTTAAGTGTTAAATATTACAATCTTCATGTCATTTTACTTTTAATCAAAAGAACAAGTCCGATTTATTATATAATATTGATACATAGACATTTTATGTCACCATTATATCTATAAATATTATTATTATTTGTGTTAACAAACAAAATTATGTTTAGGAAATTGTTTCGTTCATCATATAACTCACAGATGTACTATTGACATCTTCTAATAAGTTATAAAATCAACCAAAATGACAATAACTCCTATTTTATATATAGGCATAGGTAGTCTGACAATATAAATATCTACTAATGAGTTATAATAGTGTTATGATGAACGAAACAATTTCCTAAAAATAATTTCCTTATGATTATGATGACAGCATGTATCTGGTTTATTTAAATTTACTAACATTTTTCTAATTAACAACGGGGATGTTTTATTAACTCTACTGTATGATGATATATTGCACAATCAATAATTATTGTCGCAAGCTTTCATACGTATAGTAATAGACGTCTGAGTTACTTGCTCTAAACATTAATCTGGCAGTATAAGATATATTAAATTATTTACGTGTGATATATTAAAATGTCAAAGCTACGCTAGAAAATTATCAAATTTGATTTAAATATAAATTAAAGTGAAATTAAGTATTTAAAGATGTGAAGAAAACTATATAGGTAGAAGCAGGGCTGGCGAGCAGGAAGTAATATTGACTTAGCTCCAACTCCGTATCTGGAGCTAATTTTTCAAATGAAAGTTGCAGCTCCGGCTCCGGGTCCTATGATACGAATTAAATTTTTGGCTTTGTTATTTATTTCCAGAAAAAATCTTATCCAAAATAAATAAACAAACTTAGAATTTAACATTATAAAAATTAAGTAATTCACATTTAGTATTTTTACATTATAATATTTAAAAAAAATTATTAATAAAAATATTGAGATATTTATGATAATAACAATTTACATCAAACTCAAAATTAATTCGTTCTTAAAAACAATATAGCTTCAGTCAAGTCATCAATCATTTATGCTCGAAGGTCCGAAAGTATAATTCGAAGTTTTAAAACACTAACTTGGGTTGTATATAATGCAATTAATAAAAATAACCTACTTTTTGTATTATTTTTGGGTAACGCGGTATAGCTTTCATTACGTTTGTTTTAGATGACCGATCTATTGTTTCTACCTCTTTCAAAGAACTAGGGAAAGCAAAATAGTTGAGTCGTTGTATAGTGCAAGCATCCATTTTCAGATAACAAAATTTGTCAGTTAACATTCTTATTAATGTATTTTTCTGTTTCTTAGCTTCTTCTATATCTATATTTCTAATATTACGGTTTTCTAGCGACACTCCTAATTTATTTGCAAGTTCTGCATTTAACCCAACAAATCCAGATGAAGAAAATAATTGGAGTGCTATTCCATGGTTAACTACCATTTGAATTAAACCCCTTTTAAACTTTTCGTTTGTTATTGATGTCCTGACTTTTTCGCTTCGGAAATATTGTTAAAGTGAAGATTTTTAACTTGTTGAAGATATTGATTTAACGACTCTTGTGTCTATTGTTAGCTTGTCTTCTTGGGTGACAGAATCAAATATATTAATTCAAATTATATGTCTTATCAGCTAATTTCGAATCTCATATAATCTCATCCGTTCTTATTTTGCAAATTAAAACATTTTCCTTCTCAGATTTTTCAAAATATTTAATGTTTATCAAGCATTTAAATGCCTCAACTTTTTTAGTTATATTGTACATTGTGGTATTAAATTTTAATTAAAATAACCTGAAATATTAATTAAAAAGTTATCAATTAAATAACATTTTACTAATAACCATTACAATTTTATACCCGAATTATAATTGATTTTTATAGGTTTAAGAAATTAAACATTATTAACTTTATAAAAAAAATTATTATATTTAAATGTTCGTTTTGGTTTTTTAAACACACTCTCATTGTCACTTCACTACTACTAAATAATCCCTACTAAATTCTTTTAGTAAATTTCAATTGTTTTTATTATTGTTCATATTTAATTAGCCCTACACTGCTTGATGTATCATATCTGGTACAACATCTAAAAAACCCTTAATAATTGAAGCATATAATAAATATTCCTTAATGCGATATGTAGATGATTAGCTACAACTGTATACTTTACATTAATAACACGTATTTTCTCTGAGAATTTAAATTTTAAACAGAAAATGAGCATTTAATCGCAGTTGTCAGAAGATAACTATAATGATGAGAAAAAACAAAAGAGAATCTTGTTTCTATTTTAGTTTTATGCTTTAGAAATTTAAATTTTTGTAATATCAGTAAGAACAAATTTAGCATTATTTCAACTGCAAATAAAAAAATACATTGGATTAACTTTTTAAAGCGTAGGTGAAGTGTTGAATATGGTTGTATCATTAATCATACATAATAATGTTTTTGGTACTCACAAAATAAATAAAAAAACTTATTTCTTTTTTGTTATAGGTATTTTATCTTATGGGTAGTGTTTTGATGTTTTAGTGTCTTTTATGAAAAGTTCGAAAATTGAATAATTATAGTAAAACATTATTATTTTATTAATTAATCATTATAATGGCTTCTGGTAAATATTATCTTACTGATGATGAAATAATTTCGAAAGTCACTATAGAGTTTGAAGATGGTACAATGTTAGAAGAAGTTAGGGAAGTTGAAAATGAATAACCAAAATTTACAAAATACTGAAAGAAATCCAAAAAAGGAAGCAAAAGACTTAAAAGAACAATATTCGAAACTGTTTTGGAGAAAAAAAAATGTAATATGAGATAGCAACGCTCAACAATTTTGAGGATCAATTACATATCCTCCAGAAATTTTAAATTTATCTACACCTTATTCATTTTTTATATATACTGGCTCTGAGAATGATCCAAAATTTCGTAAGGCTGATGAACTAGATTTAGGATCTAATGCGAACATAATTTTGCATTTGTGCAGAATTATACCACCTTACGAAAATTACAGAGTGTACTTTGACAACTTTCACATCTCTGTTTCCTTGCAAGTTCATTTGGCCTAACAAGAAATACTGTCACTTGGAACAGTAAGAAGAATCAAAATTCCTAACTGCAAACTCCCAAGTGAACAAGCACTGAACAGAGAAAACCGTGGAAGCTCACATGAGTATGTCTGTGATTTTGAGGGTGTTGAAGTAGCTCTTGTTAGCTGGAAAGATAACAAAACTCTACCTTTATTATCAACTTTTACGGGGAAAATTCCTTTCACTGACGTTCAACGCTTTGATAAAAAAAAATAAGAAATGTATTTCTGTTCAATGTCCAAATTTAGTCAACAAAAATAATAAGCATATGGGAGGCGTTGCCCTGTTAGATAGTTTAGTTGGACGGTACAAAATTCAAATGAAGACAAAAAAATGGTACTATAGATTATTTTATCATCTTTTAGATGTTACAATAATTAATAGTTGGCTAGTATATAGAAAAATTACAATAGAATGAAATGAAAAACCACTTGCTTTAGCTGAGTTTCGGGTTGAAATAGCTTACTGTTTATGTACCAAGGCATTTCATCTACAAATAAAAGGGGAAGACCTTCAAATCAGGTAGAAATGCAAATTATAGAAAAAAAGAAAAGATCTTCAACAACAGCTTATATACCACCAAAAAATGTTCGACTTGATTTGACTAACCACTGGCCAGCGTATGAGTCTATAAGACAAAGATGTAAACTTCCAGAATGTAAATCATTTTCATATATAAAATGCTCTAAATGTGGGTTGCATTTTTTTTGGACAAAAATAACAACTGCTTTATAAAATTTCACACAAAGTAAAAAAAAAACTGATAGTTATTATATTTTTCATATTGAAATTACTAAAATGCAATATTATTTCATAATATTAACTTTATTTTTTTGTTTTTGATTTGATTTAATTTAATTTTAAATAAAAAAAACGAAAAATTTGTTTTTATAATCATAAGGCATTTCTAACGCTTTTACACATTATGTATCAGATATGCTACAACTAAATTTGTCTAAAAAAAACACCTTATTATAAATTTATATATATTTTCTAGTATTTTTTAATATTTATAAATTGTATTTGCACCTAAAAACTATTTTTCCAACAAGATATAAAAAATCAAGCAGTGTAGGGTTAAATTCGAGGAAACATTAATTTAAGAAACAAAATTCGAAGGAAAAATTCGAAATACAAAAAAAAAGTTATTAAAAAATAAAAATACATATGTCGTTTTAAAATATGTTATTTCAGTTTGTGTTGCGAACGGAACTGAGGAGCCATAGCAATATTATTCTAGCTCCGGCTCCGGCTCCGGCACCGGCTCATCATCATAATCATTGTCCTGCAACCCCATCCGTGGGGCATAGGACGGGCACCGGCTCCGACTTATCAAAAATACCCTGCTTCGTGGCTCCTGCTTCCGGCTTCGCTCCAGCTCGCCAAACCTGGGTAGAAGTCCTCGGAATATTGCGATTGAAAAATATAACAATAACATCATAATAATAATGTATCTCTCTAACTCATAAAATAAAAGCCGACTAAAGAAGGTATTTCCAAAACCAGAAAATAACATTAAAATATAATCTCTAAATGCATCAAATTTAGATTATAAAACTATTATAAGGTCTGTTGACGCTTATCGTGATCTCCTCATAATATTTAACACAGTAAAGAAGATTAATAATGACATATGTATGAATATGAAATATTAAATTTGAATTTGAACAGATCAAAAGTGCTTACGTAGCTTCAAAAGAAATGTGATTGGTTCTGAAATACGTGATAATGACGAGTATATAATATAAGAGCGAAAAATTTGTTCAAAACAAGCGACTCAGTAAGCAGAAGAACAATAGAAAAAACTAATTTGAATAAATGAAATGAATATTAAAGAACACTCCACCCCAGAAAGTTGATTCCAATCCGTAGCTTAAAGTAAAACAGCCTAATTTTGTTGTTTGACTCCAGTCTCCGAAATTTTACACATTCAAAAGGGGTATATTTTACCCATTTTTTTAAGGTTGACTAAATTCGGGCAGTTCTAAATGCAAAATAAATGGATTCATAAAATGTGTTCTGCTCCAGAAGTCTCTGCTTAAAACAAAACATATTTTAAGACGTATGTTGAACATAATGTTCTAATAGGAAATCATTTCTTAAAATTCAGAATTATTTTTTTAAAAATTATGTTCTGTGGATAAAAATTATTCCCAAGATGAAGTTAATTAAATTTAATTTGTTAATCTCGATAATTTGGGTAATAATTAAATTCGTATAATAAACAAAAAAATTACAAACCTAAAAGAAAAAAATCTCTTTTAGCACAGGTAGTAAAAAGGAGTGCCACAATGAATATCAATATTGCAATAAAATATTTTGAAAAGGAAGACCTAAATAAAATGGAAACACAAACATTCAATCAAAGAAAAGTCCAAAAAATTAGAAGACAAAAAAAGTAAAATCGATAAAAACGGATTTTGATTTTTATTTGTCATGCTCTTCCCATTTGTAAATTAAATTAAAATGATATTACTTTTCTTTTTAGAATACAGGGTGGATATTAAGACAATAGTTAAAGAAATTATTAATTTAGACTTTTTCAAAAAATTTCTAATATTCACTAAATATTAGTTAAATTTTTTTTAAACAACTGCGTTAATACTTAATATCATTAACTTGAGTTGATAACAACATTAAGCATTAACCAAAATTACTCTGGATCTGATATTACTTAACTCTAACACTCTTAAATTGACATTGTTTAAAGACTTTATATATTTGATGGTGAATCAAAATGTACATAACCTTAACTTAACTTAATTAGGGTCGCATTAAATCGCAACGAATCGAACAGGATTCTAAGCATTGACGAAATGGTATCAATATGCTATAAGATGAAGACAACCATCAAACCGAATACAAAAAATGAAGACGAGTTAAATGAATAATACTTTCAGTGATCTTCTAACAATAGGTAAGGTTAACCGTAAATTTATCGGTACAAGTGTTTAATGCGATATAAAGAAAATCTTTGATTCGGAAACGAAAGAAGTTTGCATTTCTAAATTAGCTAGTACGTAGGTAGTAGTGGCTATTTTTAGACCAGTAAAATGATTGTGATACCACGGAAACTTTCGTTGCATAAAACTCTACTCGTTGGATCAATTCGAGCTTTTTATAAAGCGATGAAGATCTTTTATTGTAGTGCCTTCAGGGTCACTCAGCGAGGTCAAAAGAAGGCTGGCACCCATTGTACCAATATGTTGAACCTATCCGATAGCTCGTCCAGAGAACTGCGGTAGGCTAACACGGCTTTTGAATTGATGGTTACCGACTGCAATGCTTTATTCCTGAATTAAATAAAGATCGATTAATTTTTAGTGTTTTCATCTGAAAATTGAGCATACTGTGTATAGAGGTGGATAGAAAATGTGCTACTTTAACAAAGTATTTCTTTAATTTAATCCTGCCACAATACTAATCACTGCCACGATACTAAGTCACAAATAAGCCCATAGCAATCAAAATAACCTGAATCGTTAACTTTACCAAGAGTATAAGTCTGTGGCCGTGACAAATTTTTAAATAATATTAAAAATATGTATCTATTAGATGTATGCTACGTTATTCTTAATAATTTTTTCCAACCAATTGATCTTATAGTTCTCATCATTCCAAGCCATTAACATAGATTATGATTGATGTAATAATAATAAATCTTTTTGTATAGAAAAGTATAATATTTAACAAATTCAAGTATATGTATCGTACTATCTTAAATCTAACAATATTTTACATAGTTTAATAAATACTTACAAATAATCGATTTAACACATAAATTTAAAGAAATCCTTCCAACTATAGGTCCATAGCTATTACTTCCAGTATTTTCAAAACGATGGGAATTTTAATCAATCAAAAGTTTGAAGAAATATCCTGATAGCAAAGGTATAATTCATAATAGTCAATACGGCTTTAGAGCCCAAAGTTCCAGCGTTAATCTCATGACATGCCTCTGCGAAAAGCTGAACCCCAGCCTTCATCTATCTGGTGCAGCTGCTGTTGTACCTCTTAACATATCTAAGGCCTTTGGTCGAGTCTGTCGAAATCAATCTATCATAGTTTTAGATGACGGTTCTTTTTCCGACCAACTTCAGATCAATTCTAGTGTTCCACAAGACTTAGTCATTTCATCCACCTATTTCTAATTTTCATTAATGACATTCTCAAATTAACTTTCAATCCAATTCACAAAAATTAAAAAAAAAAAAAAAACTAATGCCACAGCTCCAAAAGACTTCAAAAGAGTCGGTATGCTCAATCACCACCTGACCGGAATTGTCAACCAATTCTCCGGTTTCAAAACGAAGATATCAGCGACTCAAAGAAGTGAACATTCTCGGAATACGAATGAATACACTTAAATGAGCATATTTTCGATATTGCGAAAAGGGCATCCAGTTGTTTGGCTTTTTTGAGTTGTTGAAAATTTTTTTTTTCATCTCGAGACCACTTTAAAATCTATAAAGCATATATACGACACAAGTTCGAGTTTAACTCACATTTATGGCCAGGTGCGCGAAAAACTGGTTTAAGTTTTATTGGAAAAAGTCTAAAATCGTGCCCATTCATCTTATAGGCTACAAAAGTATGACGTCGACCGTTGATCATCGTCGTATTGTTGGAGCACTTACTTTAACTCTGTTCCGAAGAACAAAAACCACTCTTCCTCCTCTCAAGCAATTCCATCACTTAACACGAGAGATATCAGGTGCCCACGCTTTCACAGTAGAAATTCCGAAATGTATTAAATCCGATTATGGAAATTCTTTTATAGTTAGAATATTTTGATTGTGGAATCACGTCCCAATCGAAGCACTCCCAATGAGAGAATAATTGTTTAATTATGATTTACAGAGGTTTAAGGCGAATATTAACTACATTGTTCAGAAAACTGTTCTTCTTCCTTTTTCTTTCTTTTCTGTCAACTATATTTTCCTTTTTTAACTAGCCAACGGTACGCAAGTTTTCAAAGGTTTACAACCTAAGTTTTGGTTATAAACAAAACAAAAAAATACATAATCCATATGAAATAGTAATAAAATACTACTGCCTAAAGGACAACAATGTCGAATGCATATTTAATTAATAACATTTTGAAGCAATTCAAAAATATAGTACAAATAATATTTTAAATGTGTATATCAAGAGACTCACAGATACGATAATTATCAGTATATTGGAAAATTGCAGATGCTTATACATTACTGTTATGATATTTGTCCACTTTAACTAAAGCAATCCCCCAGTTTTCCTCTTATCGGTTTCTGGGTATTAGTCCATGGAAATCTTACCTTGGAATAACCCCAGCTTATAAAATTTGAAATTACTTGTCTTATATGAAATTTAATAACTAAAATAACACAATGAAACTGATGGATCTACGGCCCCATTGGTATACTTGCATTCTAATAATATTACCAATATAAACTATTTTATTACTGCACCTAAAATAAATTAGTAAAGTCCGTAGAAGCTTATAAAAATAAAAATTTAAAAATAAAATCTTAAATATTCCATAAACTCAAAAATACAGAGTCCCTGTAATTACCTTTAATCTCTTATTATACATTACAATCAGCAAAATTTATTTCCTTTCATTTATGATTGTCGGCTCAATAAAATTTAATAATTTTTTTTTCTATTTCAATTCATGTCACTACACAAAAGTCTTCGTTTTCTACCAACTCATAAAAATTATTCACCATAATAAAAATCTGCTTTCATACCCTTGGCAAAGACCATAAAGAAATTTTAATTTCATATTATGCGCACCTATTTTAGATGGGGGTAAATTTTCTGAGTTCATTTGTCAGCATAAACAGTTAAAAATGTATATTGATAATAAAATAAAAACAAGGAACATAAGTTTGGATATACATTACATAGTATATATGAATATATAACTTTGCATATATATTTACAAAGGATGAATGAACAAAATTCGATAAGAGATAAGACTCCTTTAATAAGCTTTTGATAATTTTCCCATTATATTAAATTAACGATTAGAATTTTAAGAAATATAATTTCAAGGGTAAGATTAAAGTCTCGACTCATGATTGAAATTTTAATTTAGTAGGCTATCTAATCTGGATAAAAACATTAAAAATGAAAATTTAATTGTATTGATTATTGAAGAAGGCTGAAAGAGGGGGTTAAAGTCTTATTGTGAAGTTTTAAAGGAATAATTTAATTTAATAAGATTATTTTGTGGGTATTCAAATTAGCTAGTCGGGGATTAAAAATATTTTTTTTTGTTTTATCTTTCGACCACTTTCAAACCCATAAGAAAATTTCTAAAATTAGATTTCAGTTAACAATTTTTAGTTTGAATTTTTAGAGTATATTATGGTAGTAGAATCTTAATAAAATTAATTAATAAATAAAATAGAGAAGTCCATTTGTATAATTGGATTAAATAACCCAAAACTGATTTCTTCTTAATCCAATTATAATGAATCTGAGTAAATGTTAGAATGTTTAAATTAAATAAAAACTTGATGTGTTTTGTATGTAGCACAATTGGAAAATATTTGAAATTGATTTTAGTATGCTTCATTTTTAATTTATAGGGAATTTTTTCTTCTTATTTCTCTACTTCTTAAGAATTTTTGACCCAAATTGTTTATTTAATTATTTTGATATTAGTTTTTTTACTCAGAACCATTAAATTTTATATTGAATTTACTAAATCAAATAAGATCTAAAAACAATTCATTTATAATCTTTGGGTTCAGTAAAATCTGAGATTTACAAACTTTAATCGCAATTTTCATATACTTTTTTTTTTTAATTGACTGGCGTAAAATGTTTAAAGATGTAAGAATAATTAAACTAAGAACTGAAATTTGACAACAAGTTATAACGGTGAATTAAATCACTATTTATGAATAGCATATATAATTTTTACAGTTTTCTGTATTGCCTAATGAATGATTGCAGCGAAATTGTGCAGTGGACCTATGTGATAAAATTAATCTGAAAGCAGATAAAAGTTGTCTTTTCTATTAGATGACCGATGCAATCAATGACATTAAGTGGAACAAAGTATAATTATTATGTTCTTCTTCCGTGGGCGCTGCTCTTAAATATTAGCCTTTGACTTTCTAGAATTTATTCTCTAGTCTTCTCTCATCTATGATTTGAGCTTCTTTTATGTAAAATAATTTGCTGTTGTGAACATTTAACAATTAAAGAAAATATTCTTAATTTCCAAGAGTAGTGCCCGTTCAAAAAAAAATTAAATAAATTTTTATAGAAATAAATTTTAAGCACTTATGAAGGAAGTATGTTGGTTGTGAAATATTAATATTTCAAAAATAATGAAATAATATTAGTAAGACTTTTATTTATTACAACATCAATTTCTGTTAATGCTAATATTAGTGTTAAAAATTAGTTATAAAATTAATGTACCTAACGAACATATTATATACTGACAAGACTTAGGAGCTTAGGACCACATTATTGTAAGATAAAATCAAAAGAGCTTGTATTATATTAAACTAGAGACCTTCGGCACCTTCACGCCTTCTACATCGCGATGCCGACAAAGCACCTGCTATAGTAAGGCTAGTCAGACCTATTTGATTTTTTTACAAAAGTTTTTATAAATAATTTAGGAGGATCAAAACTTTGATGCCTGGAACTTATTCAGGACTAAAACCATTGCCGTTAATTTAAAATTCCCATTAAATTATTATTTTTTTTCTTTTTTTTTTTTTTTTTCATTTATTATATTTTATTAAATATTAGAATTCATTACAATTATAGTAAATTAATTAAAACTAAAATTCTTAAACTTAAAAATAGAAAATAAACAAATATAATAAAAGTACTAAATTAAAAGCATCTATAGAATTCAAAATATAAATACAATAAAATAGTTAGGAAACATTCTATTGCAAAAGCAAGTTTCGAATGGTCCATCCCAAGAAATAAACAATTTAAATTATTCAATATTTGTGGAGTAACAAATTTAGATGTAAATATTAATTTGAAAAACTAAATTCGTAAAGAAAAATAGAATACTAAAATTAATCTGGTTAAATATTTATGTATAAAAAAATAATTTAATTTAAGAAATAATTAATATTAAAATTAAAAGTAGAATATAGAAATGTGAATTAAATTTATAGATAAAACTTACAAATAAGTGAATAAAAAGAAAATTTACAAAAAGAAAATAAAACAATTAAACAATTATATAAACTACTATATGTTTTAGAACGAGATTTAATATTTAAATTAATTTAAAGGAAAAGAAATGAAAGAAAGCAAAAAATTAAGCGTAAGAAAAGAATAAACAAAACTGCATAAAAATAATATAGATAGATATCAGCAACAGGATACTATAATATATATATCAGTAATAATATTATCTAATGACTCTTATTAGCTCTTCAACTTCATGCCAACTAATATTTCCAAGCCAATTCCTAGTTTTTGTTAAAAATTCGGATAAAACTCTGATATTTCTGATTTCAATAGGTAGCTTATTAAAAAACTTATTCAACACAAAAATTTATGATTTTAATAAAAAAATTTTTTTAATTTAACAAAAATGTATGTACATCACACATATACATTAATACATATTTATGTATTAATACATATTTATGTACTTCTATATACTTTCAATTATTAGGTTTGTTCAATAAACTGTTCTAGAACACTCTGGAAAAAATAAAATCTGAATTTTTTCTGAATTTTTGTTAGAATTTTTCTAATGTTGCCAAAAATTTGATTTATTTTTAATCATTACGTACAATGATTACACAGTGATACAGTTTAGTTTTAGGCGAAGTTTAGTTTTATTGTTATTAAGTTTTATTGCTGCCGCCCCGAACACCCGCTCCATATTATTGGAACACGAATTTAACTGACGACAGGAAAAGAAAAATTGTTGTTAAACTATTTTGTAAAATCCGGACTAACTAATTTTATTTCATACATACTTAAGATGAGAGAGCGATCGTTCACAATTTCTCGATTATAGGTAAATATATATTTTAATAAAGAAAAAGAAAATTTGACGCAACAGAAAATTGAACTTACACAAAATTTGCGATGGTAAAATGAAGCTTTAACCACTGAGCTAATAACCGATTAAATTTATTTCATCAAAATGCAAACATAAAATTTATTGTGATCCACACAAACTGCAATAAAATAAAATGTATCTATACCCAAATGGGATATGTACCACACAAGCGCACACAATCAGAGTACTCGAAAAAAGGAAATTGTATATAATATATAAGATGAATACTCAGAGAATGCGCGTATTCTACCTTAATATTATTATTGTGTGTTGTATAAACCAAATTGAAATTTCTAATTGAAAATTAAAAAAATTTGAAAAATTATGGAAATTCGCTACGTTTCTTTTTAAATATATAGGTATCATTTAAAAGAATAATAATTGAAATCGGTTTTGAAAATATGGTTCAGATATTTGTACCGTACTTGTTTAGATTATCAAATATCTTGCCAAATAAGAAATCAAAGTTATTATCAGAGAGTGCTAATTTTCTCGATTTTGCGATTTTAGAGGGTAAAGGGTAAAATCTTGAAAAATAAAACAAAAAACAAAAACACTATTAAAGCGATATAGAAGTCAAACTAAACTCTACTTTAAATTAGGTACCTACTTTTTACAAAACTCTAAGTTAGATGTTACAGATTTTTTAAGCTAAAATTGTCCACTAAATATTATTAACAAAAAAACACTTAAGAAAATTAAGTAAAAATACAATTGGCTTAAATTTTTTTTAAATTTTTTTTTTTTCTGTATTAGTAGCCAAAGCGTTGATTAAAGAAACATTTATACTTTTGTACCATTGTCTAAGGAAAATCGAGAGTTAGAGTAAAAAAGTAAAAAGAAATGGGACAAACGTGCGACGGAGAATTGCGAACTATTCTTGAACACATTAGAACACAAAGTTGAATACAACGTCCACATGACCTTAAATGTATACAAAAGCTCACAAAAGCTTGAGATATTGTTTACATGATCACAATTCTTTTTGACGATGTCTCCGCGACCGGTTTGACAGGTATTTGGGTTTACAAAATTTTTTATAAACCCAATGTTGTACAGTGTTAGTAAAAACTGTATGTTTATTTTGCTTGATCACAAATGAATTAAAGCACAATGTATCAGAATGCTCTTATTACACAATGTTGCCAACTTATTTTACGCATAAAATTGACAACTTAGTTTTTTTTTATATTGTATCAGGTTGAAGTTTTTTAAGACATTTACGATGTTACCGTATGTTATTAATGTAAAAACCTTAAAATTTTGTCGAAAATGTTTAAAAAACAAACGAATAGAGATTGGTCCATCTTGGAAATACCTGCAAAGGAATACAATTTCACCTCTACCCATATGTTCAGACTATGAAAGAATTTCCATAACATAGTGTTAAGCCATCTTGGTGTTGAACTACTGTTTAGGGATTGGTATTTTCAACCCTTTAAGAGGACGAAGAAATAATTTCAGTCCTTCCGAGTATGTAGCAATTCTAACAAAATGTCTTTAAAATAGAATTAATGATTCAAAATATGTTCGAAATGGATAGCGAAATGGAGAAAGTAATGTAAAGTCACCATCTGTGAGGGGAATGTAATGTTTCTATACTCAATCGAGAAAACTTAGAACAGTATTTGAAGTGTTTGTCAGCTCTTATGTATAGGATCTATAAATATTAAACATCGTCTTAAAAGCAACAATAATAATAAAAATTCGTAATGAAAGGAATTGCTTTAGACCTGTTTTATTGAATTTTATTTCAATTTGGTAAATTTTCTTGATTAAGATTGATTACCTATAGAAGATACAAGATGCATGATATCACGGAAATCAATTTGAGTTCACATTAAAAGTATCAAATTCTTAAAAACATAGACTAAATTCTAAATTCTATAATAATTCGAATTAAATTGACTTAGAACTTATCAAAATTTAGAAAATAATTTAATTTCCTTTGTGAGTTCTTAAGCTAGTCAATTAAAAATGTATTTCCTATTAAATTAAATGTATCGAAATAAAAATGAATATGAATTCGTGTTTTCTATGTTTTTTATTTATTTTTTATTCTAAATTAAATAAATTTTTATGAACTTAACGTTCTTTTTTAGAGTCAATATCGAAGTTCATAGAGTTCAAGGTTAATGCAGTGATTTACATAAATTTCGAGCTAGTTAAGATTAAAGATTAAAAATTTATAACTCCTTTTTATTTTTGTGTATACATTATGTATTTACAAATATATATATATTACAAATATATATATATATATATATATATATATATATATTAGTGGCGGTTTTTCATAAGATTCAACTGATTCATTGAATCAGTATCCAGTTGTAAAACAAATTTAATATTGTATTTATCAATTTATAAAACTTATAAATTATCCAAAACAACAAAAGAATAAATTTTCAGTAATATTCTACATAAATAGATTCAATAGATGAAATTGAATACACACAAATATAATTCCCTTTTTGTATTGATTTTGAATATATGACATGTTAAGAGTATTATTCCTGTTAACTGTTATGTAATATTAAAATGCATACAAAATTTTTAATTATTTAACGAAGATTCAATTTTATATTTTGAATCTGAGAATAAAATATAAATGCAATCGCAGTGTGCTGTGCATTGTGCAATCCAATAACATAGCAGAACGGGTTGCGTAGGAACAGCTAAACAAAAATAAAAATAAGAAGAGAAAAAAAAAAGGAAAGAATAAAAAATGAGAATAGCCAAAAAAAATGTTCATAGATTCAATTTGTTAAATTGAATATTAGGGGTATATAAATTTTTTTTTGTGTTTATGAATGAAAAATTAACATTATTTCTTAGAAGGTAAGAATAATAACAGAAAACTAGAAGATTAAATTTTAAGTATCGAATCTAAGAGAATTTTTTGAATGCGTATACATATATGAAAATATCAAACAAAAAAAAGGATTAAACAAAACTGAAATAAAACATTTTATTTTTATTTCTATCTCAATACATTTTGTATATTATATGTGATAACTGTATCAAAAGCAATTTCTGAAAATTTAAAATTTTACAAAATAGGTAGATTATATTAAAACTAAATTTTACCAAATTATACAACTCAAAAAAACTAAAATTAATTAAAAAAATCTCTACTATAGTTCATTCCATAAAAGTTGAATAAAAATAAAATTTAGTAAAGATAAAAATCTGACAAAATTCTGTATTTAAAGAACACATCAAAACGTCTACAGTATTTTAGGGCGTATCAAAATCTATTCAAAACGCTCTGATTCCACCATTCAAACCGTTGTGGTTAATCAGATTATTATTATGAATTAATAATCAAATTTTAGATGAAAGTACTAATAATTCATTAGATTACATCAGCTGTGATTTTAAGATATTTTGATTCCAATATTGAAGGTATAGAAAGATTTGTAAAGTTTTTGGACCTATCAGCAGACAGATCAGCTAATGGATTTTATAAAACTTTTCTAAATATTCTTTCTGATTACAAACTTGAACAGAAACTAATTTGTCAAACATATGAAGGTACGGCGGTCATGTCAGAAAACTCAAACGGACTGCAAATAATACAGCACTTCCCCAATCCAATTTTTAATCAACGTTTTACACATAAATTCATCTTAGTCCTAGCACAATCTGTTAAAAAAATTCCAGAAAAGAGTTGATTTTTTAAAGATTTAACTGGCTTAGCTAGCTTTTTCTGTCCAAGCGAACAGAAGCATTCGATACAATTTGTAAAAAATGTCTGCCCACTAAAACCAAAGCATAATGTCTAGTTTATCATTAATTATATTATATTGAAAAAAATTATTTCGAGAGTTAATGTTAAAATCAGCTTTTGTTGATGAACTTATAGATATTTTTCCAAGTAAAGAAAGATAATAGAACTCAAATATAAGTCTTAAAATATTACTTTTTCTTTTATTTCAAATTTTTTGAATCAGTAGGTTGATAGTCCACGAGCCGCCACTGATATATATATATATTTAAAACATATTTCTTCTAAAATAAAATAGAAAAAAAAAATATTTTTTTAAACAATTTTATTATTGCTGTAAACGTATTGACATAATCGCAACAATAATACTCGTATTTTCTATTTTTAACAAGGATAATAATTTTCTATAGGAATTTTATTTATTTTTTTTTATTTTTTATTTTTATTTTTATTGCTCTTGAAAATGGTTATTAAAAATGAAAATTTCTTACATTTAATATAATGAAAATGTAAGAAATTAATTTTTTGTACACGAAACTCATTAAAACTTTTATCGATGAGTTGTTTTCCACTTTAGGAAGAATTTTGAATAATTTAAATATGTTATATTTGTATAAGAGGTGTTATTATATAACAAGTTTTTGTTTTAGTGTGGTTTAAGTAAGTTTTCCATACCTATTTTATTTCATTTTACATCATTAAAATTAACTGTTTTTAATTCAGTGGTTGGTTCTAATATTTTTTACGAAGAGTATTGAAAATTGAAGTTATGAGTTACAATTAAGCCATTTGGATAGTAATTCATTGTATTGTGAGTTTGATTTTTAACGATGCACTGGCAGTTGTTCTCCATCAACTTCTAAGCATTTTTTTGTTGTTTCAATTAAGAATTTGTAAAAAATTAAGATCTGCATCACTCTGTATCACTTTAATTTTTTAATAGGATACAGTTACAAATACATTCATACATTGCGAGCTTACACCACACAACCTCTTCTATACAATGTTCCCTACCCTCATTTCGGCATGATGTATCAGGTTAACCTAGAGTTTCTCATACCGAATAACTCGGAATCGGATTCGGCGAATATTTCCTCTGGGATTCGGAATCGGGATCCGTTTCTGAAATTCGTCGAAATTTGCTATTGAAATAAATAGTCTAGATTTTTACAAGAAAATATACAATTAATTGAACCATCCGTTACAAATGTTGGTAACTAAAAGTGAGAGCTTGAAAAATGATCAAATATGTAAAAAGATAAAACTTAGTAAATTCTTTTGGATTTTTTTGTCATGGTGACGAAAATTGTCTTGACATTTTAGAATTCTCAATTAATTTAGTCTCACTTTAACTCTTAACTATTTAACTATTAGATTACATTACAACAACAAAGAGATCGTTAAGAGATATCGTTAGGAGTTCTGTACTAGCAGTTTCTGACTATATCCAAATTTATTCGGTAATCAATTCTTTAATGTGGTTATACTTTACCTAAGAATGAATCCGGCATCATGATGCTTGTCCAAAGTAATTTTGAGAAGCAAACAACAAAATAATGATATCTGTTTCAAGATAAAATAAAGAAAAATAAACGGTTCTGATAATCACATTGGACGAAGGGACTAGCATTCGTATGAAGAGGTACATTAACATAAATTTACACGATGATGGACAAGAAAGGACAATTTAATTTTGGTCTAGTTATATTGTTTGGATCATGTTCAGCATCTAACTCAGTTCCTTTGGTTACATCTAAAATGTTTTGAAATAAACTTTAAAACTGATAAAGTTTCGTCCATCGGTGATGGTTGTAAAATGATGGTCATATATGGACGGGAATGCCTTGTAATATGTCACCTTTGTCTGATAACTGAATTCTCTTCAATAAACTATACATTTTTTTTTATTTAAAATTATAATTTTTTTACTTAGAATCGGAATCGTATACTTGTAGTTATATTTGTGGGGGGTAGATATACCTGTTCATTAAAGGTAATTTAGCTTGCTATAATTGATTAAATTCAAATTTAAAAGATAATTTAATGTTTAATTTACATTCCATAGGGAATTCAGTTATAATACCTGATATGCAACGTAAAGGTAAAAACAAAAAATGAAACAACCAGTATTAACAAATTTCTTAGAATAAAGATATTAGTATACTACTGTTAAGTGCAAGTATATCAACAACTTCTGCTCTTTAATAGGTTCTCTTTTGTACACATGTGTGATGTGTTTTTGTATAATAAGTCAAGGGGTGTTCATAATGTTTCTTAGAACTTCATTTTAGACTTCTCAATAATATTTCTATTATTTTTTGATGGTGCATTCCAGTAACTGAATACCATATGACTATACAACATCCCGCCGAACCATTCTTCTACTTCTTTCTCTTTTTTTTCTCTAACTATATTCATTCTCTTTTTCAAAAGTCAATAGTTCGAAAGTATAAAGGTCCTTGACTTAAGTTCAGGTTAATTATACAAAAACAAATGTTCGTTATTTGTTTATGGTACATAATAAATGTTTAGAGAGTTGTTGGAGTCGTGTTGCAAAAAGTTATTATCAATAGATATAAAAAAATGTTCCTTTATAATATCTCGTTTAGAAACCCGGATTCCCACAAATTTTTTAAATTTTAATCTATTATTTATCCGTTTTAACTTAGTGCCAGATCTAACCCGTTTGATTTTTTGAGCGTTAATTCTGTGGAAATTAATTTTTACATTCATATTTTCTATAATGCTAGTACAAAATTAGTATACCTACTTACACTCACTGTAAATGTTAATAACAGAATTATTTTCTACATAAATGAAAATAATATTCAAATAGAGTAATAAAAAATAATAATAAAAAAAAATAGTTGTTGTCCAAAAAAAAAAAACTCAAAACCACAATCAATAAATCTTAATTTAAGTTAAGACAAGAATATCTAAAGAAAAATCAATTTTTGTTCTCGAGTTCAAATCATTTTCTTTATCATGTAATACAATATGTTGCCATTTATGATGCAAAATAAGCTCTACTCATCTCATTCTCATTTAAGCATATATTGATAGAATAAACGAGAAGATTAAAAAAAAAATAAAAATATGAGTATATCCCAAGATAGTCACTTCTATTTGATAATATCCAAAACTATAAATTTGCAAAAATTTTATTACTCATACCTACTATATCGTAAATTTATACAATATGAGATCTGGGATCGTTGTTGTCGGCATATAGAAAAATATTCAAAAAATTTCATTATTTTAATCTTATTTTGATTCGACTATTACTCATACATAATGTATACTCAACAACATATGTTTATTGTATATTAATTTTCAGCAATATATATTCAACAATAAAATTTATAAATATATTACAGTTCACTTGAATAAGTACACTAAAAAAAAATTTAAAAAGTTTATTTTGTAACGGATGTTATTTTTAGAATGATAGAACTTTAAATAGAAATAAGACACAATTAAATTAAGATTGAAGCCACAATGTTCTTTAATTGAAAGATCATTTTATGGCACTTAGGTTTTGGAAATAATTTCCGGCATATGTTTGTTATGGGTTTGTTTCTAACGCATTATTAAAAAAAAAGAGAAATTGTTGGTATGAAAATTCCACTTATCATGTTCCTGTATTCGTCTGAATCCAATACTTGGTATGTACATTTTTAAATATGTTTGTATACTTTTTGAATGAAAATTATTGACGGGATCTTATTATTTTTTTTCATTATAACACCCATTGTACCAGCCCAGATAAAGTTTACAAAAAATAACTTTTGTGATATTAGACCTTATTATGGTAAACGTACGGCGAACGCGACGCGTGAATCTTTGTATTCACTTCACTTCGAATTGGTATTGTACAAAACACGTGAAAAATCTATTTTCGGAACGTTGAATAACAAATGTCAAATACATTTATTTTGAACACATGTTATGTGAAAGTTAAGGTGTGAATTATTTCTTAGGTATGTAAAAAAAGTTTTTGACTACATAAAATTATTATTTTTAAATTTATTAAAAAGTTTTTAAAAATAGATAAAGTAGCGGTATATTTTGTTGAGCAAATTAATAATTTTTTTAAATGGACGATAAGAGGTAAAAATTTCGGAACATTTTAAATATTTTTACGTGCATACATGCATACATATTTTATATACCTATTTACGTACTTTTAGGTTTACGACAAACTTTCGTCTGAATAAATCTGCTTTTGAATATGTATTGAAACAAATTGAGGAAAATATACCGACACCAACTAAATCATCATCTTCAACACCTAAATTAAACTAGCTGCTTGTTTAAGATTTTTTACCTAAGATAGTTTTAATATAAACACAGCTCAACCGACCTACACAAATATTGCGAAATATTGTTACATATCACAAATATTTTCATTTATGCTGGATATATTAGAGGCAAGATTATGTTCAACATAGATCAAATTATTAATGAATTACATTTTTTAACTCAAATAAACAAGAAAATATTCATTTTACCTACATTTAGTTGTTCTAAATTTTTTAAACGTGAACTAACCTTCACGTTTTAACAATACAAAGAAAACTGTCGCCGTACGTTTTGAATAATATCAAAAATATATTCAAGTTCAATTTCGAAAATGACGTTTGACATTTTTATCTTCCCGTTTGCCGCACGTTTACCACAATACCAATTCACCGGGTTTCAGTCACGCAATTGCCTTTGCGTTTACCACAATAAGACCCATTTTTTTTAAGATGTGAAATAATAGTGTGCTTTTTATGTTAATTTATGTTATATGATTTTTATTATTTTTATTAGTTAGTAAATGTATTAGAAAAACCTGGGGTGCAAAAACCAATATATTCTCGTATTATTTAAGATAAAACTTAACCTAACTAAACCTAACTAACTGGGATTTTAAAATATAGTTAATTTGAACTAAACTAAACCTAACTAAATCTAACTAACTGGGATCTTAAATTGTAGTTCATTTGAAATTAATATTTTCTACACTAAGTAGTCGGCTTCTTCTTTCATTTCAGGGAAACCAACTTCTAAAAACTCTTTTTTTTATTACTGTACTATTCTTAATTGAATACTAAAGATTAAATCCAACCTTGGAATTGAACAAATGTTTTGGATATTGAATGTGTCGATTAGAGCTATAACTAATAAAATCGGTTTAATCGGTTTAAGAATGAACTTAATGTTGTTACAATTGTTACACCGATTTTGTTACTCGTCTATATAAATTTCGAGGCGTTAAATTTTTCATTGCAGTACACAAAATACACGTTCATTCAACTCTAATTCAATTCAATGTCACATACTTATATCATTAACTCTATTTTCGCTTAACTCGATTTTATAAAAGTTTTTTTTCCATCACACAACATCACATTCGAAGTACTTTTCTTTGGAATGTCCAGATTTATGAATTTAATTTTTTATTCGAAGTAAACCTATTTTAAAATTTAATTACTTTCACAAATCAAAAATAAACCCTTCTATTCAAGTGAGTTTTAATGTATTATATTATGATTATATGATATATAGATGTATTATATGTAAATTGAATTGAGTATAAATAATAAAAATTTAATTTCAAGATGGAAGAAGAGATGGCGATGAGGTAAAATTTTCATATAAAAATAACCAAAACATCAATTATTATAGTTTATGGAGATAAAAGGATTTGTAAAAAAAAAGGACAATTTATGAATATTCAACTCCTTTTCTATTATTTTATTTTCATTTTATTTGAAACCTTTTTTTAAATAGAAAAAATATTCAAAGTTTATATGAGAAGACCAAAGTCATCATATATTAAAATTATATATATTGTTTTTTATAAAAATATATACAACCCCCGATTCAAATGTATTGGTAATGATAAATAATATTTGAATGAATAATAAAAATTGAAACTGTAGGTATATTTCACCAAAATGTAATCAATATAGCCTGATCAATTTCAGTTGTTACACAATTATCGTTATTCTAATTTTATTTATAAAAATATTTCACTTAGGACCTACTGGGGTAAAATAAATTTTTGAATTAATTGTATAACTTTAACCTAAATTAATTATTGGGATTAATAGTCTGATACTATAATATTTCGATAGAGTTTGAGATAAAAATTAGTATCTAGAATTGGTATCAGAAAGCGGTTCAAATTGGATTCAGAACAATTTTTCGGAATGAATATCCAATGGACTTGAAATATATTTTATGATAATTTTTAAAGAAAAATTATTGCAAATTAATTGTGGTGAACTAAATTATTCGAAAGATAGCATCATAATAGTGAGGTAAATAATTGATGTACCTATAATTTATATTTTGAAATATAAAATTTTACATTAATTTTTGGTAAATCTTGCTACAATAATTTATTAGCGGAGTAAAATCTGAATGAAATAATAATTTCTTGTTGGCATGTATGTCATGTTCTCATGATAATAAGACGAGACTGCGATTTTTGCAGAACACATATCTGTCGAAAACTATAAAATACTGTGAATAAAATAAGATTATAGACCCAATTACAATGTATAAAACTTCATGAAAGTAAATCAACGCATATGAATTAACATAATTACATATATAAGAAGACTTCCGCCACATATTCTCATTATATTCTACAACAAACTATTATCACATACAGCAAAGTATTTGGGAATGATGTTAAACGCAACACCCTAAGCCGTTTTCCGTTTACCTTAGAACATAAAAAAGAAAAGATAATTATGTATCTTACATTATTAGAAAAATACGAGTAATAGTATTAAATCTAACTTGCTTTAGTCTACATTGTTACTGCTTTCTAAATCGATCATGTCTGTAAAACTGAAAGTCCATTGTATTTTTGAAACAATTCGTTAGATTCACTTGATAAAATCAATTGAATATATGCAAACAAATAATTTATCGTCAATTTATAGTCAATAATCGATTTTATGTAAGTAGCAAATGGTATTTCAATTTCAGTAAGGTTTAGGTTTAGGTTTACAAAAATATTAATTTTTCAATCAAACACAGCTGAGCATCTAATTCTAGGCGTGTTCGTAGTAATCACGCCTGCGCAACAAAAAAGATTTTTTGTTCGTAGTTGCATATCATCAAAATTTCTGCGCAGATAAAAAGCAGGCGTTTGTATTCATAGAAATCCGTGTCGCGTCAGCGTCGGGCAGATTGCGCAGATATTTTAAAGTGCATGTCATTTAGCATGTAATAAATAAGAATGTTGTGAGAAAATATTTAAGTAAAAAATAAAAACTAATTATTAAAATAAAATAAATGTGGCTTTTATGCTTTCACTTGTACACTCTTGGTGAAATTTAATAAACATTTTTAAAAAAATTAAATACTCTTGTTAATTTCACAAAATTATGTTATTCCGACACGTGTTTCGACCTTTCGGTCATGTTTCCACAAATTTAAAAGAATTCTAAATAAAAGCTTTTGTATTTTTACTTTTAATAAATACTCTGAAGAGGCAAGACATAAAATAAAACATTAATAAAAACTTTACATTGTGTTTTTAATTTTTACTTCGAATATTAAAAGACACTTAAGAGGCACAGTCGGTAATTTTGCTATCTGAAGATAAGCAATTTCGTGATGGAACTTATAATAAGTAACATATAATTATTAATACAAAATAATTATAATAGTAATACAAAATAATATACAAAAAAATTAGAAAGAAAAATAATATTAATATATATGTAAATAAAAAAGCAATATATACTTAACAAATTGTGATTCCTAAAACAAAGTGTAAACTTCTTACCTGAAAAGAAATAAACAGAAAAATTCGAATTAATTAAATTAAAAAAAAAAAAAACAAAAAAAAATTACTTTTACAAATATATATTTAATTCCTGTGAATTCTGGAATTGAAATTGAAACAAATATGGCAAATGACAATCAATTAGCGGTCTCAACTAGTGACGTTATTAGAGATGCTCACCACATTCATGAGTTCCGAGGTGATGGCGAATATGCACTCACTTCATTTATAAGAGAGGTGGATACGCTATTAATTTACCTCAATGACAACGTATCCGTTCAACAATACATTTTACAACTTGTCATCATAAACAAAATTCAAGGAGCTGCACTAAATTCAATTTGAACTATTGGACCAAACCCAAGTTGGCAGTCTATAAAAGAAACGTTAATTCTAAAACTTTGGTATTAATGAATCATATTACGACTTGTATCAGGAAACCTACACTACAAAAAATTACTCAGTAAAAATTACATTCAAAACACTGTTACTTCTAACGATGCTGACAGCTGCCCAAGCACATCTTACAGTCGAGCAAATTAATACAGAAGTAGGATAAGCTGAAATCAAACTCAACGAAGTCAACATAATCTACATTATAAACACAAGAGCACGATTAGTGAAGGCACACTTTTCGTGGTTTTTCGTGTGCTTCGTTTTTTTTCATTCAATCAATCAGTGATGATGCAGGTCGTGGCGAACTAAATCAATTTTTGTTTTATCTATATTATAATATACAGGAGCACGATTTTGAAGACACACTTTTCGTGGTTTTTCGTAAGCTTCGTTTTTTTTTCATTCAATCAATCAATGATGATGCAGGTCGTGACGAACAAAATCAATTTTTATTTTATGTGTATATTTTGGGTAAACAATTTTTATAAGATAATCGCATTTGGTTTTTTGCACTTTTAGTAGGAAAAAAAATTAATTAGTTGGATAATATTATTAATATAAGTTTTAATATCACAAATTTTAGTGAGTTCGATTCTCTATTAATTAAATTTTTTTTTTATATTAAATTTTATTTTATATATATTACACAAGGAAGGCCATGTGGGGAATATCTTATATTATAATACCTATGATGAACGACGTGGTGAGTAAAAAAGCAAAAATAATTGAATAGTAAATTAATTACACTACAAAAATGTTAAAATTTTAGCAAGTTCTTGGTGCTTAATATTTCAAATATTTACACCAAATAGTGACAGTTATTTCAAAATTGAGCGCCATCTATACTCTAAAAAAAATTTCAATTACGGGAAATTTTTAAAAAGGCTTCATAAAAATTCTGTCATTTTAAATAAACACACAATAGAAAAACGTACAAAAACAAAAGCAAAAATTGAAAACAAAACAGAAAAACAAAAATCACATCAGATCAGATCGCTCTTCAAAAATGATAAAATAAATGTTAGTTCATTTGCTTCTGCTATCATCAAAAAAATATATGCAGTAAAACACGGTTATAGTCATTCGTTAAATTTCAGTAATATTTCTGACTATAACCGTTTTGTGACTATAGGCGTAGTCAAAAAAAAATTGTATCTTTATAAACAAAATCAAATTCAATAAAATATCTTTCGTATAGCAATTTTAAACTTTATTTTATTCATAAATAGCAATTCTGTTATGTAATCATAAAGTATACATATTTGTAATATAGAACAGAAATAACTATATATAAATCAGTGTTTTAATAAAATAATTCACTGTTGACCTATTGCTATAACAGAATTGTAACTACAAACGTTTTTGACTATAAACGAATTAAAATATATCGATCTACTACTTTGAGAGTAATAAGATTTTATTGTGTTAAGTTATATTGAAATTAGTGTTAATTTCGTCATAAAGTATTAGGTATTGTACTTTAACTTTATTATATATATATTCAATAATGAAGCGATTCAGAAAACAACAACAATTATACCAAAATAAATATTTCTTTTTACTTAAAATTGTGTTTAAAAGAACTACTTCTGTGCAATTGCACAGGGGATCCGCTAGTAAAAAATTATAATACAATTCTACACTAATTAAATTTCGAATATTTTAGATAATTTAGAAGCTAACATTAATAAAACTGACTTACAAGACAAGGCAACTACTCTACAATTTCAAATTAAAACTATTCGCAATAAAATAAAAACAGTAATACCCCACAGATAAAAACGAAGTTTATTAAATTTTGTCGGAATTGTACACAAATGGCTTTATGGAACAGTGGACGACATTGACAGACAGGAAATCGAAGAATATCTCAACACAATCGATTCCAATAACCATAATGTTATTAATAATCTCAATAACCAAATAAAAATCAATCAAAACTTTAACGAAACTTTTACAAAACTGAAACAAATAATAGAAAAAGACAGATCCACCGTAATCAATAGTTGGAACATAATTCGAAGAAAAACGACAAAAACTTATTTCAACAGGTAATATATACAGACTATGTACTGAAACTAAAAATTTTACAGGATAACATCGAACACTTACGAGACAATATTCACTCACCAAGGTTTGGGAATTGTACATAGTAATTTGCTCACAAATGAAGAAAAAAACGAATATAATATAGATTTATATAAGTTACAAAACCTTAAATTGGGAACATTAAGTGATAATAAAGAAATTTTAATATTTGTTATTAAAGTCCCAAATGAAATAATTGTTTTACAAAATACATTTTTAGTTCCTATAATCAATAAAACAAGTAAAGAATTTACTTTTAACCCCCAAAATGTTGTTAAAAATGAAAATAAAATTTATAATTATGTTAAAAATACTGATCTGAAGAATTTAAAATTATTAAGAAATTGTATAACTGAACTTAACTGTATTAAATCTTTTCATAATGTATCTGAAATTTTTGAAATACAAGAGGGACTAGTTTTAACAAAAAATCAAAATAATGTACAACTTTCTAATAATTGTGATGAAAGAAGGTTTTTAATCAAAGGAAATTCTTTAATAAATTTCAACAATTGTCCTATTAAAAAAAATAATCATACTATACAAAAAAAAAGAATTTAAACAAGGTTTTACAATACTCAATTTTATTGATAATATAAAAGATTCTAATAATGAATTGATTTTTGACGACACAGTATTAAAACAATTTGAAAATTTAAATGAAATTGTCGAACTTAAATATCAGAAAAAAACTAATTTTATATATGAATCAATTGTAATTTGTATAATAGTAATAATAGTAATTGTAACAATTGTCTGGAAGCATAAATTGTTTAAAATAAAATTTAATATGTCGACTCAGGAGAGTTTCAAATCAAGCAAAGGAGGAATTACGTCAATGAAGATTAACGTACACAAAACCTTGAGTTTGAAAGACGATACTTCACTTCTTAATTTCAAAATCCAATTTAGATATTAATATGCTTTATTCTATTTTTATTAATACTAGTTAAATACCCGTTACTACGCAACTTTTTTAAGTACGTAACGTAACGTAAGACTGGCGTCTTACTGTTTATTTTTTTTTAGAAATTAGGAACACCAAAAAAATAAAAACTACTGTTTTTTTTTATTGTAAAATACAAAAGACTACAATATCAAATATCAATAGATAGATATAGGATATATTCATATATTACACAGGTACATTTATTATTTATCTATACTTTTTATTTTTTTTTTAAAATAACAAACACTAAAATATTAAAAATAAAGTAAACTTAATATACCTAGCTATTGTTTTTTACTTACAAATAAAAACTTCTAAAATTAGGTACTCACGATTAGATACCGTTTGGACATCAAGATCTAGTTTGTACTATTGAAAGTTTGACTGTCTTGTAAACGTTGTTCCACAAATTTTGACATCCGACTTTGTTTAATGAAAAAAATAGAATATTATCCTATTATAATCAAACATTTTTGAAGCAAATTAGTTTCCAGCAACTAATTTTTTCCTTTAAATCGAAATCGACTCTTGTCATTTGTTGAACTTTTTGTTTAATATTTGTTGTGTTTGATTATTTTTGTTGTTATTGATTGTTATAAATAATAGTATTGATAATAACAATTAGTAGATACTAACTACCTACATTTATAAGATTTTTTCAACTTTTTCTTAATTGTATTTATTTATTTATTTATTTTAACAGTTGATCCTACAAATAAATCTGTAGGTCAACTTTATAGGTCCTTTTCCCTTTCGAAATGTGGGCCTTTTTAATTAAACTATATTAATTATTTGGTATATATTTTTTGTATATTATATATTTATATTATTTTTTTTATTAGTTATATTATATCTTTATTAATTATTAAATTATATTTGAACCTGATGTGGTTGTATAGAAAATTACATTTTTCAGTAATTTTCACCATTTGAAAAATTTTTCGGTTCTCACGGGGTTTGAACCCGTGCTCCTTCGGTCGTTACATTACTACACTCGAGTGCTTTACCACTCGGCTACCGAGGCCACTTTCTTAATTGTATTTTTACATTTTTTTTTTCCATTTTGTTGTATTTTTTATTTTATTTGTTTATAATTTTAAATTTCTCTATTTAAAATCATTGTTTTTATTTGAGCTAAATAAAGAACTTTTATCAAATAAAATCTGATATGTAAACGCTGCCCTAAATGCTATTGCGTCAACATTTATGTAGATGATTAGATAAATTGATTAAAGTTTTTTTGATTATTTTTCATAAAAAATCGGAATAACTTACGCTAATCAATGTAGTGAAAAAATGATTTTAAAATATATTTCTCAAGTATATAAGAATGTATTCAATAGCTTTGAAATTATAATTCTAAATATTTTTAATCCATTTTGTTTTAGAAGGGGAGGAAACAGAAAGAATTACGTGCTCATTCGACATTTATTTGTTTTTTTTGTTGTTATTTTTTCTTTTCTCTTTCGTTTGTGTTAATGAAATGTATGAATGGATCCATAAAACAAAAACAATTTCTCTTTAAGAAAAACAATTCTCAGTCAATTCAGGGGAAAGATTGTGTACATAAATTATTATATAATGTATAGCCGCACACGCATCTACTATCAAAGGATATCCATTAATAAGAAAATACATTGGAATAAAATTTTATAATTTGTCAATTTTTGGTTACCATTTTTCTAGTCGATTTCCAAAATTGTAAGAAATAGATAGTAATAAAAATTTCATTTGTGAGAGAGAGATAAAAATTCAAAACACAAAGTGGGAAAAAATTATCGAACGACTTTTTTTGTCTCAAAGAAATATTGTTGTATTTATTCTTAGTTATCAAAATTTAAGGATATGTTACACTTATCAATAATTAATAAATTATCATTGATTATGAAATGGCAAAATTTAATTTTGAAGGAAATAAAAATGCATCGAGTCATTAATAAAAAAAACGATTGGTTCTTGGTATTCTTTTTAACTTCCTGGCTCAATACCTGAAAAAATTTATATATTGAAAATACATCAATTATAATCCGTAATCCGAGTAGTAAAAATATCTTGACTTCCCCACCCCAGTCGATATCTTCTTATTAATGAATATTTTTTCCTACTATGATGTATTAACAAGAAAAATAACAAAAGAAAATAACAAAAAATGTATACAGTATATTCCGTTTCATTTAAATCAATTTGAGTAAAGTTTGATTTTTTTGTCTCCTATATTAAAGGCATTCTTGATGAGATGTAAGAAAGAAAGAAAAAAAATCTTCCAATTTGATTGCAAATAAATTCTCTTCTTCATTTATGTTAAAAACAAAATGTATGCATGAAACAGAAACAATATTTCTCTTTCAAACAAAAAATTATAACGGTACTTGCTGACATCGGCGAAGAATTATATTAAGATTATGAAATTCCTCATAATATCTAACTCAGCATATTTTTGCGTAAACCAAGTTTTTTATGAGAAACAACGAAATTGTGATTCTCATGAAAAACTTGCAAACACAGCAATTTATGTTTCCATAAATTTAAAAGAATTGTAAATAAAAGCTTTTGTATTTTTATTTTTAATAAATACTCTAAAGAGACAAGACATAAAATAAAACATTAATCAAAACTTCAAATTGTGTTTTATTTTTACTTCGAATATTAAAAGATACTTAAGTCGCCTGCGCAAGTTTTTTTGTTATAGTGACTGAGAAAAAAATCTGCAAGACACCGACGCATGTTTTACTGCAACTACGAACATGCCTTTTATACTTTGTGTTTGTATACACTATTTCAAACATATTTGGCGAATGATTTATTTACCTAAATGTTTGATTCTGTAATCAATTATTAGAGCTGATTGTAATTTTATTTCAATTATTTAAAAACAACCAACTGACAACCTATAATATAAATTAGAAAGTAAAAGAGTTTATAATAGTAATTAAAAAATATCTATCTTTTGAATTCCTGTCCTATATACATTTTATTTTTCGTCTATAATTCACTCTGGTGTTCCTGTGGATGGCATTTTGTTTTAGTAAACTACAAATGTTTTCTGGAAACGTGTTAATTATAAATAATGTTATCTTTCCGGTATAATTCTTTTGTGTATCATTTTGCATCAAAAAAATTTTATTAGTCCAAGTCTTATCAAACTGGATAGTGCGAATTATAAATATGTAAAAATATATTATTATGTATTTTTTTAAAGAAATTCTAGAATATGAATGTAATTCTAATAAAATAATATTGTGCAGATGATTGAATTTAAAAAAAAAAAATAAATAAAATAAAATAAAAGATATAATAATAGTAAAAGCCACAAAAGTAGTAGGAACTACAAATTGATGTTAGTCAACAAAATGGATCTAAAATTCATCTCAATTTTATTTTATTATTAAACTCTTTAGACCCATTTGTTAACATCTATTTTCTAGTATTATTGTTTTAATATTCTTATTTCAATATTTTGAATGAAAATTCAAGATAAAATATTGTTATTATGTTATTTGATATTGTTCTTCTTTGTATTATATTATTCCGGAGGCAAATCACATATATTAATAACCATTTACTAGGTATATTCATTGTTTCCTATTTCGTTCATTTTTTGTATTTTTTTTTAAAGAATAAAATAAAAAATGTTTAAGAGATACATAATTTATTTTACATTCATCTTGCACATTTCTGAATCTGATTTAGAATCATAGTTTTCAATTTTTGTTTACTGTGGGCTTGGCTGGTTTCGCAAGTTTTCTCTATATAGTCTCGTAGTAATAATTTTGTAAAAAATATTTGCTCAAATATGCTGTAGACTCTAGGTGAAACAGTTTTAGTAATAAAATTAGAAATTGGGGCCCTATCGCGTATTCCGATTTTAGTAAAACGAATTTCGTACTCGAAAGATTGTAATACTACTTTCGAATATTTTTTAACATATTTTATTCGAATGGTTTTTTTGCTATCGAATGGAGGTAAAACTTTGTTTGTGTTTAAAAATATTTAAAAATATAATTATATTAAATATTACAATAACTAATCCGACGTAACATTTTATTGTTATAAAAACAAAATTAGTGCTATTAGACTCCTATATAACTCCTTAAAGAGCACTAAAGATGTTATAATAATGTATTTATGGAAATAATGTGATTAATATTGCTATAAGAATGTTCTTATACCAATTTATACGGGAGTTGTTATAATGGGATTCTCAGCAAGTGCTACAGCAATGTTGTTATCAGTTTGAAAGTGCGTAATCCTATATAAAGAGTTAAAGTGTTGTTATAAGAATAGAATTGTTAGAATAGCAGTAGTGATGTTATTATTTTACAGTGTTCCTATAATATTAGCAGTAAACGTACAATAGGTTTTGAATAAACGTTTTGCGACGGCCATTATTTTCTACAAGCATGGTAAAAAAAATTTTGTTTAAAAAAACTGTAAAGTTTTATTTTGCATTATTTTCTTTTTAAATATCAAATCTGATGTTAAGCATTAATTAATGTACATTTTTTTGAGAAATTATTAAAAATATATATTTTTAAATATATAAAATTGGTTGTTTTTAAAGGGCAATGTATTTTTTCAAAGTATTATTATCATAAATGTCAATGAAATTTCTTTCCCAACCAAATTTTGCATTTTGGTCACAATAATAATTTTAAATATTGAAACAATTATTCTTAACAAAAAAATATTATTTATTAGTAAAACATTTTTTATATTATAAATCTACATACAAATATAAAAATATGTAATTAAAATAAAATATACTAAAAATAAAATAAAAAATAATACCTTTCTCACTCTCGCATAATATAACTTACTTCAAATGAATTTAATTTCAAAATAAAAACATATACACTAGTACATATATATACTAATCCTATAACAATATTAGAGCAATTGCTCCATAGCTTTATAGATTCTCCATTTTGGTGCTATAACGTATTTATAACGTTTCGCAACAATTGCGGTGCACACAAATTAACACTAATATTGCTATAAAAGTGTTTATAACAGTGTTATAAAAGTGCGCAAGAGTCTTATAGCAATAAAATTGTTACGTGGGAATCATATAAAAAAATACATTTATATTTAATTTAGTATTTAAAAAAATTTATATTATTTCAAATGTGTATGTTTTAATAATGATGATGGAGTTTCAAATCGAAATAATAAAAAATAATACTTTTCACAATATTAAACACACATTTGCAAATAAATTTAAAGTAATAAAGTATACAAAAACATTACTGAAATTCAGAAACTTACGTTACCAACTTAAATGACGTTTATTTTCTTTCGAATTTGAAACGCGGTACCAATTAATTTTACATTCGAATCGAAAATTCGGATTATCGTTCGTTTTCATACACGGTAGGGGGCCTGAATTTTAATTAATCTGGATCAATTTCGGTTGTTATACTATAACCAAAATACACAATTAGTTTTTTAATGGTGTTATAATGAAAATCTATCACGAATTTTGATTAAATTTAGTGAAACATAACTAGAATTTCTAATTTTATTAATTTCGATAATATTTTTTGCATTCAAAAATTTTACACTATACAATATTATGAAATTAGCAAGGCAGGGCATCTATGCAAATATTATGCCACATAGAAATTTATCGTCTGTAAGAATTTGCATTTCTTTTTTTATATAATTTTGTTTTGATAACTATGGATGTTTTGAAAAACAAGATGCAATGCTAATTATTTACTGTAAATCAATATCTACTTCATACCTGCCAATATATTGTCTGTACAACATTCAACATTCAACGTCCAACATTTCCAAAGTCTCCAACAATCCAACTTACTACTCTGCTCTATACCTAAACATCTTTTCTGTTTAGATTCAAAAGAGAATATTCATTGGAGGATTGTCCAATATTCAGTTAACAATGTTAACTTGAACTGAGTTATTAAATTTTTGTTATTTTAATTTTGATAACTACATCTATGTAAATATGAAAGAAGGAGTGGCTGAATCTTTCATTGAAGTATTGTTATTTTTTCATATCACTGAAATACCTATGAAATTTAAAAAAATATTACAACAGTCAGCTCATACAGCTGTGCGACACTATGCTTCTATTGTTTGATATTATTAAACTTTTCATAAACTTTGATAATGTAGCTAGTAGTTTTCATTAATAAACTCATAACTGCTACATTGTTGAATTGAATTTATTCTACAGGCCTAATGAAGAGACTCTAGTCATTGCTCGGTTAACTTACCTATAAATTCTTTTATTTAGAAAATATTTTTAAAGGATGAACAAGTTTAAATCTAAATTAATTTAGAAAACAATACTGGCCCGTTTTATAAGAAATATTTTGCATGACCATACTGTTTATAATAACCATTTATTTTTACACTATTATAAGTACAATACCAATCACGATCAAGATAATAACTATCATCGCTTGAATTTAACACGGTTATTATATATAATAAATTTCTACTAATTTGTTATGACTCTAGTGAATATCATTTTAATGTATTTTGCGTATATCAATTTTTTTTTTGTTGGATTATAAAAAATTTCATTTATAGGAAGGCGTTTACCGAACCAAAAGGTCAATTTAATATACATAATTAAAATTATTGTATACATTATATGGTAATGAAAATTTCATAATATTATATTATCTATACATAATATAACCTAGACATATAATAATAAAAATCAATTTCAAAATGATTCAGCAATTCCACAAGGATATACTCCTGCAAATTCATACAAGATTATATATACAACAGGACATAATAAATTGGAATTTGATGAAGAAAATTTAACCTTGTAATGATATTTTTCATGAGATGTGCCAACTAGCTCAAGTGTATCTACTTCACAAAATATGAAATGACCAATTTATTTCATTATAAATTCTTAAATAATGTTTTAATATTATGATGTTTATAAATTTCACACGTGAGTCCAATTGGAAATATCTGCATTTATTTGATGAACTATGTTCATTAGGAATTAGTTGAATAGAAACAGTGTTATGTAGAAAAGTATAACAAGATGGGTGCGGTTTTTAATAGAATACTTAAATTACTTTTTCTTCTACTACAAGTTGACTTCGGATGTCTGTGACCAACTCAGTCGTTGTTATTATGACAATATTTTATTTATATTCATATATTTGCAAAAATTTTTGACACTTTCCCTCCAGAGATGTGAACGTAGTAGCTTCAAAGACACTGTATAATTATTACTAAATATGACATTATAGAATATTAAATATCAAAAAAAGTGCAAAGTATATCATAAAGTAAACATTTTTAAAAAGAAATGAAAAATAAATATGACGACAAAATCTGCAAATATTTATTGAAAATTTTCTTATCAAAAATATGATATATATAAAATTTATAATTTTTAAGTGACCTAAAGTGGAATAGTTTTTCTTAAAAAACTATTTTTAATAATATAGAAAATGGCATGAAAATTGATATTAATAAACTTTGTTATTTAATTAAAATTGATTACTTGAATTTTAAAGAAAACCCAATTTCACTTCAACTCTTATATGTACAACAAAGTTTTCCAATAAATCATAACAACAACAAAATAATTCAGGAAGTTATTATTTTTTTAAAAATAATCATAAATAATTGTTTTGAAAAATTACTGTAAATTATTGTACACACAAATTTTGCACTACCGTTATAGTATCAAATCTCTTTATAGGTACAGTTAATAGTTTTTATAAAATTTTCAGTTTTCGAAATTTGGTTTTTTTTAGAAATTAGATTAGATTATGTAATTTCAGGAGGGAATCAGCCCTCTATATCGCTGCAGCCACTAATGGAGTTTTTGTGATTATCTGTATTAGTTAGTATTATTAATCCTCTGATTTTAATGATATTTCATTTTGTGATCACACTCCGGGTACTCTTCAATGATATGCTAGGCTAGGCGAAGTCTGCTACTAGTGAACCCTTCGCATTAACAGTACAGATGTTCCATATTTTCCTCTATTAACATATTCTACATAAATTGTTTTTGGTTAGGCCCAATTTTATAAAAATGCTTCTTTATTAGGCAGCCTGTTATTATCCCTGCCAGGATACGCATATGTTTCCTATTGAAACCTAGAAGAGTTTTAATTTTCTTGAGAACATTTTTGTTTGACGATTTCCAGGAACGTTGACTCAGAAATCGTCAGTTTGTTCAACTTGTCCTCAGCTTTATTTTATTCAGCCAAACTTTCAATTGCATATTAGCTATGCTGAATTTAACACAGAACAGACTTGGCCTTATGAAAGGTGTATGCCGTTCTTGATAGATAATCTGGAGCTTTATTTTCGGCTATGCCAGAATGCCCTGGTATCCAATTTATTGTGACTTTGTTTATTTTTGTCAGGCTTTTGAGTATTTCTGAAATGAGGTTTATGAATTAATACCTAGTATGGCTATTTTAGAAATTAGTTTAGGTCAGCTCAACGAGGTTCGTCTTTGTAAACATAATGTTGTTAATAAAACAATAGTTGTGTTTTTATAGTACCTCAAATGATTTTAAAATAATGCTTTTTATTTTTTTATACTTATGTACTACCCATATTAAAAATTAACAATAGGGAAAAACTGCTATTAAGTAATAAAACTAAGCTATTAAGTAGAAGAGGTTGCGAGCGAAATATCTATTTCAATCATAATTCTTGTTGGTATAAATTTATAACAAATAGAAAGAATAAAATGATTGCCTTGTCAACTCTCTCAGCATATAAGGAAATAAAATTTAGAACAGTATTTATAAAAATGAAAAACAAAAGTTTGTTTGTACGATATAAATTTAAAGCTAAGAACCAGAATGTTTAAATATTACATATTTAAAAAAAATACATTTTTTTTTTGATGGTTTTTAAAACCTAGACACATTCAGAATCCTTACGGGAAAATCTAAGGTATTCAAAATGTGGTGTTCTTGTATTATAGAAATGTAAAGAATGCTGAAAATCGATACTCCACACTAAGAAAGAATATAATAAGGTAGTGTTTCATTCACCAAACTAGAAGTCATCACCGAGCATATATCAATGTTAAACTATCTAGACAGGTTCTATATAAATTCTGTTTAGTTTCACAGCTTATATATTCATTTAAAATAAATTCACATGTGAGTTATATAAAGAGAGTCAAAATTTCTATTTCGTAAAATCTCTTTGTTGAAAAATTATATATTTTTATGAATTTATAACTAATTTTTCAACTAATTTTAACTAACTAATTAATATTATAGGTTCTACATTTTACTAATATTTTAGTATATAAAACGGGTAAATTCAATCTATTTACCAACAATTAAATCTGTATTATAAACATATTGCCAAATCTAGAAAACCAGTATACTTCAGGCATCCGTAGAAGTATGAACAAATTAAGATGATTTCCCAAGAAAAGAAGAACCGAGCACCATTAAAAAAATGTTTATTGTGATATAAAAATTTACATCAATGCTTCAGTAGCAGAATAAAATTAATTTTTTCAACTGCAGTGTCAAGATATACACCCGTATTCTCTTAGACCCATTGTTGACGAGAAGAAAAAATTCATCTAGTCAAACCAATCTAGAATATGCATTTCTGTTAGACACTGTAAGCGGCGCGATAGAACATTTTATTTGTTGGTAGTACTGATCATTTTTTACTGTCAACCAAAATTATTGTTGGTTTTAAAACAAAAACACAATTTTAATAATAATGCAGAAACAATAATGAAAAATTGTTTATTAATCTTTTCTTAACTATTTTATATATTCAATTTATTTATTTAATTAAATTTTTTGGTAAGAAAACACAAAATACTTTGACGAGATACTCTATCGCTTACAATTTTTGACGAGATAAAAAATGGCTATCTCGTCTCGTCAAAAAAACTATTAGAAATAATTATAATATGATCATTCAGATATTCAGAAGAACATTGTGATGAATAAAAAATAAAAATAAAAAATATAGCATATAAAATTATAAAATATGATACATATATAATAAAATAGTAAATTAAAGGTAAATATGTATTTAAAAGAAATATATATAATGAAAAAATAAAATATAAATCAAAAATTAAATATTCTAAGGAGAGTATGCAGAATTTAGTATATAAAAGAAAATTAAAAATTATAGTTAACAAACTAAATCAATATTAGAGCAGATTCAATTTGGAAGTGATACAGTTATAATAGCTAAAGTTTTGCAGAACGATACAGAGATACAGCCCAGGTAAATTTAAAAATCTGAAATGAATTCTGCAGTATTTGGTTGTTTTAGTAACAACAACTTCAAATTCCAACCAACAACAATGAACCTAACGATTTGCAGAAAATACCTGACCTCTAGTACAATGCTTTAGAATATTTAACTGAATATATATTAAAGAGATTAAAATTGAAATTACTAATAGTCTTTCAATATTCAGATAATAGAACGTGTGGATATACCTGGACGGATCATATCAATGAAGGAGGAATCCGAAAACCAAATAATATTTTTATTCTAAAATTAAATAAATTAGAAAATATTTTTAATAAATATAATGAAATTAAATTGTTAGTTAGTGAAAATTATATAAAAAAACTATTATATGCATCTGAAAATATTGATTAACATACAGAAATTTAAAAACTCTTTTATAAATGTTAAATGTATTTTAGAATCAAATATTGGTTGTAATTTAGCTGGACATAAATGAAAGTTAAATAAAACAATAAATTAAATTTATGCAAAATAATAAGGAGCATGCTTTTCAGCTCTGAAATGTGAATACAACTTAATATCTTATCATACTTTAATTAGCAATTGTTTTAAAATCTAGAAATCAATTACAAAACAAATTAATTGAAAAATGTCTATTTGAACATTTTTACATAGCAAAATTAATTTTTAAAAGTATAATTTGTATAACAATAATATTTTTGTCGTCAAATGAAATCACAAATGTAGAAAGAGACAACAACATATATGCGCAATATGTTACTTTATTATGTTTTATGCCATGATGGGGGCCTATTAAAAAAAACGTTTTAAACAAATATAGATGCCTGAGTGGTAAAATATCAAGAAATAAAACCCTAATTGATATAGTCTTATTGACATTAATGTCAAAATTAAGAACTTCTTATTTAAATTTACTGACAAACATTTTTTATGACAATAACAAAATTAATTATTTGAATTTTACTTGTATTCTGGGAGCATTTCACGCACCAATAAATTTTGTTATTTTAATATTATCCAGGTTATTTTAGCAGTTAGAGCTTTATTTATTTCTACAAAAATAATTCGTAAAATTCAACTTTAAACGTCTAAAAATTTCTGAATTTATAATAATTTGGAAAATTGTGAAGTTATTGTCAAAAAACTAATTGTCGAATATTTTAATTTCAAACTTTGAACCCAAATAGTACCAAAAACAAAATATATAAAAAATTTATTTTTCATACCACTTTAGGAAAATTTTATAGAACTATAAGAAACAATAATATCAAAATTATCTCTAATAATCTACTATATCGTAATCTAATAACCGTTTCAGAGTTTTGTTGTTCGTCAAGGTGTTCTCTATCACATACCAAATTTCATCTAATCGAGTATGTACCACCCTGTATATATAATATGCATTATAATATATTACAGACATGTTCAGGCTTTGTTGAGTTTATTGATTTCATATACATAACTCCAACTCCCGCCGTTTTCAATATAATTTTTATGAAAATAATTTCATATTATGTTCACAGCCAAAATCAAAAATTTTTTTAATTTCAATTTTCCAATAAATTAAAAGAACATTTTTTAGTCATACACATGTTTGTAAAAATGGTGTTGTTTTCTTCTTTTTTTTCTTTTTTGTATTCTCATTCTATTCTCAGTCTTTCACTTTCTAACTCTTCAGTAAATAATATTAAGTTTTATTGAAATTGTTGAGAAAGTTTCTTGATAAAAACAAAAAAACGAAAAAAAGTCACTGGCATGGCAGCAAAGTTAAGTATGTAGTTTATTGCTTTTGATGATTATAAATGGAAAGTGGCGGCATAGCAATTAAATTTTATTAAAATTTCTATAGTAACATAAAATCAAATGGATGTGTTGTAATTCAAACAATTTTATTAAAAAGTAAAAGAAAAAAAAAATATTTGAAAAGAAAAGCTTCTTCAATAGGTATGAAGCAATTCAATTTTATTTGTCCTTTTTTTCTATTTTAGAACACAATACAGATATACCATAAAGTACAATAGAAAATAGAAAAATGAGTTTTATAAGTTTATTTCACTATGAAATTTTTTCCCGGCTTCTTTCATATCTCTGCAAAAATATAAAATAAATAAATAAATTTTAATCGGAGAAAATTAAGCAGGCCAATTAATTTTTCCACTATATCCTTAAAAAATATTTCGTATGTAGTTCATTTTTATAAATTTTTTACTTTAAATGTATTCTCTCTGATTATTAAATTCAATTCATTCTAAAACATCCAATTGAGGAATTTTTACTTCAACTCTTCAAGTGGACAAAATTATAGTGAAAAAAGTTTTCAAGAGAAAAAAATTATGCTCAGAAATGTTCTTAGCCAAAATGAAATAATTCTTTGAATTTAAATTATATTAGGAACCAAAAAAAATATTTATTATTCTATGAAATACTGAAGTCCTATATACATAATGTCTAATATACGTTTTCGAGTACACGTTTCAGCACAGGATACTTCGATCTAAAATTAATATTTTCAGATGCTGGTGTGGCATAAAGTTCATATACAAAATCCAACCGATGTCAATTATAATATCTGACTTTTCAAAATCGGAAAATTGTGGGTTCATGTTCTTCCCACTGCATGGATATTATAAAAAATATATTATCAAATATAAAAATAGCTATCACTAAAAATGAAATGAAAATATGTTATTTTTTCACAATAGTTGTAGTTTTCCACATTTAAGTTATAAGTTTATAATCAAAAATTCAAAACTAAAGCATATTTACGTGTGTGTTAGTGTGCCAAAACAATAAAAAATTTTGATGGAAAGATAATTAATATATTTTTATAGCTACATTTACAGGCGATACTGCTATTCTCCGATATTTCACAGAGGCATTGTAATTCTTTCTTAATATTAATTAATAATTAAATTGTATTCTAATTAATTACATATACAAATTATGAAGGAAGATGCAAGACTAATCGAAGAAAACCAATATTAAAATGCTTCAAAAACAAAGCTTCAATGAAATAAAATGTTTAGTGGCATAGTTAATGCGTTATGGGTTTTATTTTTATAGTTTCCAAAATTTGAGATGAACATCGTAACTGCTTTTAAGTAGTACTTAGCATACACAATTACATACAAACGTATTTTCTTGTGAATTTTTGATAAATCAACTTATTTTTAATTAGAAAAACTTTATTTATTATATTTGCCTTAATTAACTTGCCTTGGACTTTATATGTTTGTTTCAATTTGCTTCAATTCAACAAAATACCCATTTCAATAACCATTTAACCAAAGTATATCCATAAAAAGAGTAAGAACTCGTGTATGTATTCATTTGTTTGCACACAAATTCATATGCAAATTTGATAAACATTGTCAGAAATAGATATAATAAGAATTTTACGTGTAAGAAAAAGAAAAAATATAGTAAACAAAAGAGAGTAACAAAAAAAGTTGGCTGAAATTAAATAAATAAAGTTTATAATTTTGAAAAATATTTTCGACAAAAATTTTCGTTGAAATATTTAACAATATTATTTTCTAAATTGTATCAACTATGCATAAGATTTTTAGGAGACATAACTAAAACAGCGTTATCATATTCTTTAAATTCTGTTATTTGTAAATAGATGTATTATTTATTAATCGTATACCAATATAATAAATATTTAGGTTTACTAATATAATTAATAATAATGTTTGTAACTCCAAATTATTACTGACAAAAATATTAATAATATTTTATATTATTGTAATGTAATTATAATTTAATATTTTTAATAGGTATATACGAAAATAATAATGTTTAAAACGAAAATATTAAAATTATAAAAGATCAGAATTAATCATCGTATTTAAGGGAACAAACTAAATTAGAACTAACATTTTTTGCCAGCCTGCCTCATATAAATAATGGGAGGAAACGTAAGCAAATCCAAAGGAGAATAATGAGAACGCAAAATTATTTTACAGTATAAAGCAAAAGGCAAACATCTGTTTTGTACCTTTTCTCTCTCATAATAAATTTGGTATACGATAAGTAAATGTAAATTTTACCTCTTTTAATTAATGATATTTTGCTCGGTTTGATATTTCTTAAAAAATAGGTTGTCGTAAAATGGGAGTGCGTATTCTTGTTAATATAGATTATAGATATTCTTTGCATTCAACTAAGGTGAAATTTACATATGTGTGTGTACTAATAATGGTATATGGATATTTGATAAAGTTAAAATTTGGTTTCTCTTTAAATTCACTATATTTATTGACATTTCTATGGTGTAAAGAAGCAAAAAAAAAAACAAAAAAGGAATACAAAATAAATGTGTGCAATACAAATCATTATCATTATATTTCAATCATTTTCTATTACTATTCAATTATATTTTCATTATATTTTTTTGTGTTTTTAATTTGGTTTCTCATATTAATCTCTTTCTTTTATTATTTCTCTTTCTCTGACTAAGTATATGCAAATGTACGTACATTACATGTGTCATATAGGGCTTGCATTTGTTACATACATAATCATATGGCTTAGTTTAATTGAAAATAAAATGCAAACATTATTTATGGAAGAAAACAAAATTTGAACCAATCAAGTATCAGTTATCTATCACCCAGTTACAAATTACTCTTCTCGCATGTAAAAAAAGTTCAATTTCGATTTATGCATGTATGTATATATTATACTTTGATATGCCAATTTATGCTTAGGCAGCGTATACACCTCGGACAAAATTGAATTTTATCGTAGATAAAGTCGGATGAGTGTTTACATTTCAGACTTTTTCACAGATTTAAATCTACGATTTTACGTCAAATATTTTTTGTATTTAACAGGGTTTCTTTTTATAAAGTGTGTAATTTTTTAATACGTAAATTAAAAAATTCAAAGGTATCTAATCAAAAATCTCCAAACATTTTTTAAAAATACACATATTTTTATAAAATTTGTTACAGTAATATAAAATATAATTATACATTTGAAGTATGAGCAATAATAACCAAATTGCGTTAGAGTGAATTTTAGTGCCATTTGATTATATGTGTTGTTCTTTGAAAATATATTATTTTTCATTAAAAAAATATTTTCACTAAAAAGTCGAAAATAAAATAAGGAAAAAAAAAATTTTTGTTTAGAAATATTTGCCTTCAATTTAAGCGTACTAAAACTACAAAAATAAACTTTAGAATCGCAGCTTGATATAATGTTTTCATAGCTAGTTATGATTGTAATTACGGAAAAAGCAAATTAGCCGAACTTTTTACCAAATCTCTTAATCTCATCTCAAGACTTCCTAGAATTTCGGCTAATTTGCTGTTTCCGTAATTACAATCATAACTTGCTTTGAAAACATTATATCAAGCTGCGATTCTAAAGTTTATTTTTGTAGTTTTAGTACGCTTAAATTGAAGGCAAATATTTCTAAACAAAAATTTTTTTTTTCCTTATTTTTTATTTATTTATTTAATTAAAAAAAAATGCCTAAAGAGATTGCTCCCATTTTATATGTGTTGTAGATTAACACTACATCTTCATAATTGCATAGTTCAATTTTATTTTAAGTGATGATCAAATTGTATTACCAATTTTATTTCAATAAATAATTGAAAACAAAAATATTTTGAAACATCTATACATTAAGGGGGATTTTATAAAATTGAGTATTGATAACGAGCCTCTAATTAGTAGTCTGATAATACAACCACTCCAGCATATATATTTCAATGATAATTGAAAAAAAAAACATTTTAAAGAATCTAGCATTGAGCAGAATTTCAAACCAAGATTTTTAGATTAGTTGTCAGATGACATATATATTAATTCTAGCATATCAGTCGGTTTAATATATTGCTTTGTGATATATAGTTAGTGCTATTTTGTGCAATAATGATCTCCACTAGTGCCGATAGACGAAATAACAATAATGAAAAATTTTCAGCCCATCTGAAATCAGTTTTATTTGAACTGAAAGAATATGGTCAGCTTAAAATAAACCAACATCATAACTTCTTCCCAAAAACTTATGTATTGGTTATTACTAGTTATATTACAATTTTTTATCAATTTAAATTCTAATTTTTTGCGATTTTGATATTTTTGTATGATAAACATCTTAATATAACAAAAGACATGGTCCTGCTGCTTCTGCTGCTGCATTAGCTCGGCATTTTATCAGTATTACAATAACAAAACAGAAATTATATAGCAACACAAAGATTATAGTCATTCCCATCACATACATTTCTTAAAAATACTATACATAAAATTAATCTCTCTCTTGAAATTTCATGTTATTTTCTCTGTTTTATTTTTTAATTTAAAGCTGTTTCCAAGAGGGAATAATATCATCAGCGACGGATGATAATATCAAAATTTTATTTTAAATCAAATTTTTTCTGTTCTGTTTGATTTGCAATAGGTATTCATAGACATAAGTATGTGGATCTGTAAAAAGAGAAAACAAATGGAAATAGTTTGAATTCCTGAATGTAGATCGTTTTCCTGCCTATTTAAAAAAGTACATACACTTTGCTCTAAAAATTCTGATATTGCTACAATTAACGAACAAGTATTATACATTTTAGAGGTAAATAAAACTTATTTAAACACAGATTTCTATTTACGTTGGCGGTTAAAACGATGAAAATAATTAACCCGTTGAATTTTTAAATGGCTGCTGCTCAAGTGGAATACTTCCACATTTGAAAGTGGGTAGTATAATAATATTACTTCGAAACCTAAATACCAAACATGGTATCTGAAATGGAACTCAGTTAGCAGTAAGAAATTTAAAATCAAACTTAATAAACGCAGAAGTCCTAATCAGTACAGCTATAAGGGATACTATATTCATTCAAAGAATAGATTTATCTCCAACTATCACAGAATTGCCATTTATTCTCAGACATTGACAATTCCCCGTTAAATTAAATATAAAAATTCTGCATTTCAAATGACTTTGTATATCTGAATCTCAAATGGAAAATCTAAATTTTCCAAAAATAAGAGTTTTGCCTTGAACCTCATTGGTGGGCCAAAAAATTGATTTATTTTAATTTTTATAAAGTTTTTATAACTACTCTAAAAAATTTTGGTTTTTTAGTCAAATAAATTTCACATGTGTTGAGAAAATATGTGTACCTATACCAACTAAATTTATATTTTATTATTTTATTTTATGTTATTACCTACAAGGTATTGAAAAAAAAAAAACATGTCTATAATATTTAGAAGCATTGGATATAAAGAGATGGCAATATCCAATAAAACGTTATAATTTTTTAGTTGCATTAATTGGTCCTATGGAAACTTAATGTAAAGAAGTTTGTATTTCGTAGGCGATTATTTGAATTAATGTTGATGTTATTCAAAATCTGTGGGGAAGCAATGTTTTCTTTAATAATTTCAGTAAAAAAAATAACATCCGCCACTTCTCGTTTTAATTTCAAAGTCTTCGAATGAATTAAGTTCAACCTATGTTCATATGGAGGTAAAATTAATGGATTTGACCATTGGAAATTACGCAAAGCAAATCTTAAAAAATTCCTTTGCACTAGAATACAAAGATTTGAGAACATAGGGATCGTTAAATTCCTTTGCACAACGTTTAACAAAACCTAACATAGAATTAGCTTTATTGATAATATTACAAAAATGAAATTTAAAGTTAAGCTTGTCGTCAAAGTAAACCCTTAAGTCTTTAAATGGATTAAGCCGTATTATGTTAGCGTGTGTAACATATAAGTGCACATGCACATTTATTCACATTTAAAAGAAGATTATTAACTGTACACCATTTAAAGAAGTTATCTAAATCGCCTTGTAGGAATAAAGCGTCTTCCAAAGAAGTAATTTTTTGAAAAATTTTCATGTCATCCGCGTAAATTTTCAGTTTACTATTAAGGATTATTGATCAGACACCATTAACCGAGATTATAAAAAAAAAGTGTCCTGCCTTCTGGGACTCCTGAATTAGCATAAAATGATTTAGAGTATTTTTTCTAAATAAAGTACTATAAGATCTATCGGTTAGACCCATTTCAAGAAGAATTCCGGGAAACCAATTATCATTAATTTTAAAATGTGGTAAAACATCAAAAGCTTTACTATAATCAGTATACATAACATCCGTTTGAAAACTTGCTTCCATATTTCTCGTAAAAGTTGAAACTGACTCAACAAGATTAGTAAATGTGGATTTGATTACGTTTATTAATACCAATTTTTTTTTGCAGTGCCAAAAAAAAATTTTTTTTTTTATTTACTACCGTTATATGACGGGCTTTTTTGCGAGTTAAGTAATAAAACGTGTAGTTTTTTCATTATCTCAAATTACACAATTCAGATTTTAATTCAATTTAAATTTTCATTTTAGATTTTTTATTAAAAAAAAAAAAATTCTATTTGAAGAAAACTTATTTTCAACTTGAAGATAATATTTCATAATGATTGGAATTTTTGTTGTTGGCATATCCCTTAAAGCAGTCTATTCGGTAAAAAAAAACTTTACCTTATTAATTTTTTTCTTTTTGCTAGAATAATTTTTGAACCTTTTATCTTTTCAGAAAATATGTTAACCTAATCAAATTACAGAACGAGTTCAAAAAACTGAATGATGGTAAATGAATTTTTGAAATGTAAAAAATTCGATATCTTCTACTACAGAGGTTGATTATTATTTATTTGACATAAAACGGAAATATTTTTCATTTTATTTTTTTATATAAATAAAATATGATATATATATGGTTTTAAGCGCGATATCTTTATATTTAGAAAATTATATATTGTAGGTAGTAGAAAAAATTTTAATTTTCACTTGGAAAATGTTCTCAAAAATGTGAAGATGTGGGTATGAAAAATAAATTGAAAAAAAATTTAATTTTCAAAATTTTGCAGTTTTTTATACTTTGTCATTTATATTTCATAAAGATAGTTAGTCATTAAGAAACATCAAGAGATGTTGAGAATTGAAATTTTACAAGTTTTTTTAAATTTTGTTTTAAATTTTTGAATGCTTATTTTTGATTATAATTTCAATAGAAAGCTTTTTATAACTTCAAATGAATTTTCCCTGATTATTAAAGAAAACCCAAAAAAGTAAGAGCAACCCCTAAAACCCGTAAGAAATAAAACTATTGTTGAAAATCTTAAGATTTTATATACTTTATTTGCATATTGTTATTTGCAGTTTATTTCATAGTAAAATGACATATGGTATTGGAGTCTGGGGAAATACATATGAAAGAAACTTAATTGCCTGACAGATTATCCAAAACAAATCAATTAAGAACCTTGTTTTTGTTTCACTGCCGAACATTAACAAATTTAATACATAAAAAGTCCGACATTTTAAAAATAAGAGATTTTAAAGAAATGAATCAGAGGTTGCACATTAAATATATTTAAATAAAACCACATCAAATCAAACATGTCTCTAATGTCCAACATTGATGTACACAATTACAACACAAGAAACGCAAATCATCTAAGCCTGGCCATAATCTAAATGAATTAGAACCAATAGTTATTACTGCAACTACAGACTACAACAGATTACCATATAGTGTTAAAGATTTCAACAATATAAAATTAAAAAAAATTTAAGAAATATTTATCTTGAAAGTTATTAGTTTAAGGATTTATAACTCATACATGTTCTTAATCAATTTCTTTTAAACATTTTCATTTGTTTTTAATTTAATTTTTTCTTTGCGTGGCTACCACGTTTGGTAATGGAGAATAATTTTGAATTATATATAACTATATCATAATATAAGCACTCTACATGAGCTTGGATCTATAGCTCTTCTGAGATTATTTTTGAATAAATAAATAAAATATTTCAAATGCTGTTTTCATATAAAAAACTTTAATGATTCACGAATTATTACAAATGTACCATGTCAGTAATGTCCTTTACCAGAGATCACTATTATCCATAGTAATCTGCTCTGATTTCAAAATATACAAATAACAAAACAAACAGAATTTAGTTCAACACTCCTAGCTGTGTGTTAAACACCTCCTAGCTTTGTGTTCGCTTGCCAAATAGATAAAAGTCCGTCCCAACTCTACGATTTCAAGAAGAAAATCTATATGGGTTTGACGGTCTAACTATTTCATTTATCTAAGAATTTGGTGAAAGTTGGGCTTTCATTCACGATGTAAAGCCTACTTTTCTTCAAGATATCTGTTCAATATCTATAGCATATGTTCAACCTAATATGGAGTATATTTCTTAAATATTGATTGACGCACTTTAAACTTCACCACGTTACCTTGATAAAATCTTCAACCGCATTTTACTATTAACTGTCGACACTCCGTGAAGGCAATCTCTACTCCTCAATATACGTCCAAACGTTGATGCTCTCGCTCCCTTTTTTTTAATAATAATAAAAGACTTTATTTCATCAAAACCAAAAGCTACACTTACATTAAATATTTAAGATTTAACTTAAAAATTTATAAGTACAAAAAATATTAAATAAAATAAAAATTTAAAACTAGTCTAGGTGATTTCTTTAATAGATATCTCCTTTGAAATGGCACTTCTTCTGTTGAAAACTAAAATCAATTAAATACCTATCTTCAAACAATTCCAGCGCAACATTTTAGGGACGCTTCAAGTATTAATTTTTACACCCCGACCTGGTTCAAAATTGCTTTCGAACACTCATTTGTTGTGAGAACTAAATGTGGAGCTTCCATCTAATGTGTTCCGTAAAAATAGAAATGTTCCATTTTACAATTTGCAAATTTTCAAAACAAACCCGTTTTATTGAACGGTAATTTTTGTTGAAGTGTTATTTTTTCCTTAAAGTTGAACATCATAGTTGAAAATAGTTTTTTTTATAATTATTTCCAGATTTTTTTGTCTAAAGATGGTAGTTTTAGTCATTACCTGTCTTATATAATAATATTTTATTTTAAATATACATGATTTTCTTCCAACCATTAAATTTTTTTCTAAATTATAATTTTCAGTTCCAAGTTTTTTTCTCGGTATAATTTTAACATTTTTTATTGTGTAACATGGTAAATATTTGAATATTTTATTTGTAAAAGTGACGTATGTGCATTATTGTCATTTGTTCTGCAGTTTTGCAGCGACTTGATTTATACTTACATATATGTACAGTAAATATGTGACATGAAACTGATGAGTCTATCGTAAACAGAAGAAATAATATTAATTTCTATGTAACGCCATATGATACCCCGGACAGTCTCACCAATATCTACATTGTTTTGTTCGTTTTAGCATTTAAAATTAATTTTTGTTTAATTCCTAACTCTATCCATTATACTAACATCATAGAGTAATCATATAAGTAGAGTATTCACGTAGAACAAAATTTGCTAGTCACTTTTTCAAATATCAAAATTCTGTGTTCACTCAAAATAATATTACTCAATTTTTAACTGCTTATAAGTTGAGCGCAATGTATTTTGTACTCATAAATAAAAAGATTTTGTGTACCTATTACTTTGAACATATTTATTTGTTTGATGCTGCCAACAGTGTCAACAATATGAAAGTTGTATGTATAGGTACTCAAAATTGTATAGTTATATGCGAATGTGCATGCTAGCTACAGTATATACATACTTCTTTATTTCGCTGCTCGCATTTCTGATTTACTTATATGATAAAAATTAAAAATTACACAATGTGTATAAAAAAAACTATACATGCATTTAAAGTCCTTTCAATAGACCACAAATAATATTACAAATCAAAGTATTGAATTTTTTTTTAGAAATTGAAAGAATTCAAGATTATTGCTGGAATTTGTTGTTATTTTGCTTTAATTTTTAAAATTTGAAGAATTAATATTTTTATTTGGACTTGAATGTGATTTATGAAATTTGTGATTTCAAATTTTATAGAAGAAAGGGACAAAAAAATTAATGTTGGTTTTGTAAAATTAAAAATAATTCAAATTAATTTCTATTGAAAAGTATACTGAAAAGTAGGTACCTACATGTATTTTTAAATTTTCAGCAATTTTGGTTTTGTTAATTTTGTCTGTTTCTTACCGTAGATAATAATATGAATAGTATATATATGAATACATAATATAATTATGAATACAAACAAACAAACAAGCTATCAAAATTTAAAAAAATAAAACTGGACATTTTATTCTTTATATGGATTGTTGGCTGTTTTTATTTCTTCAGAAATTATTTCATCTGAAATAGAAATACGATTTTTAACCAACTTCTGAGAAAAGAAAACAAAACGGTATTCCGTACAAACTTCACGATTTGTAATGCATTACTAATAATTTTATTCTTTTATTAGCATTATTTTTAAAAAAAATTTCTGGATTATGTGATGCTATCATTGACCTATTATTGTATGGATACAATTTCATTCATTATCTTTGCGATTAATTGTGTTTTTTTGTTTACATTTTTCTATATACATATATTTTTTGTATTGAATTAGATATGTAAATGTATGGTGAACACATATACGATATTAAGATATACACTCTTCATATAAATCAAAAGTACATAGGTATGTAAATACTTTTCAAATTATCAAACAATGCCTCTATACTCCTAGCCTAGTCACTGGGAGAGCAAAACTTTATACACAAAACTAAAACAAAACTTAAAACGAAATCGTAATTCGATAAAATTCCGAAAAAATCATTCTGTGAATAGGCTAGAAGTATAGTGGCATTGTATGAAATATTCTTCTCAATAAAAAAAAAATTTTGAGTAAAAATAATTGAGTTTCGAAAATTATATTTGAGTGTTTTGGGGTATTGAGTAAAAATGGGACGGCATTTTCGTGTTTTGAGTAAAAATGGGACGGCATTTTTAGAAGAAAATGATTAACAAATATTGTTCTACGTGAATACTCTACTTATATGATTACTCTATGCTAACATCCATTTTGTAGATATCTTATATATAATTCTTCGACGGTGTCAGCATGTACCGTTATAATTTTTTGTTTTAAAGAGAAATATTGTTTCTGTTTCATGCATACATTTTGTTTTTAACATAAATGAAGAGGAGAATTTGCAATCAAATTGGAAGAGATTTTTTTCTTTCTTTCTTACACCTCATCAAGAAGGCACACCTTTAATATAGGAGAAAAAAATTCAAACTTTACTCAAATTGATTTAAATGAAATCGGTACACATTTTTTGTTATTTTCTTTTGTTTTTTTTCTTCTTAAAACATCATAATAGGAAAGAATATTCATTAATAAGAAGATATGCACTGGAGTGGGGAATCAAGATATTTTTACTACTCCTTTTACAAAAAAACCTCATTAGTTAAAGAAGCAAAGAACTATTATTTTCGTTATGTAATCAGTTGTGAGAAAGAAAGAGTGCGAAAAAAATCAATTAAAAAACCACTTAATTTTTGCAATATAATTTTAAATAGCCCAGCCCACGGGAAAAGAGATTTTTCATGTGTATAGTCGTCTGAAATTTTGTGTTCGATTTTTTAAAAATGAACGTATTAAATTTATTAGGGTCTGAGATTAAGGAAATTTTGAATGATTGATTTTTTAAAGGTACCTACATAACATAATATTGGTTCCAACAACATGTTATTTTCTTTTATTGTCTTATAAGGGAAGTAAAATTTTTTTTTTATTTCAAACAGATTATAATTGATGTATTTTCAATATATAAATTTTTTCAGGTATTGAGCCAGGAAGTTAAAAAGAATACCAAGAACCAATCGTTTTTTTTTATGAATGACTATGACTCGATACATTTTTATTTCCTTCAAAATTAAATTTTGCCATTTCATAATCAATGATAATTTATTAATTATTAATAATATTAGAATTTATAAAAAGGAAGGAAATTTGAATAAATAATGTTTTTTATTGGTATGCATTTTTAAGTGTAACACATCCTTAAATTTTGATAACTAAGAATATATACAACAATATTTCTTTGAGACAAAAAAAAGTCGTTCGATAAATTTTTCCCACTTTGTCTTTTGAATTTTTATCTCTCTCTAACAAATTAAATTCTTATTACTTTCTATTTCTTTCAATTTTGGAAATCGACTAGAAAAATGGTAACCAAAAATTGACAAATTATAAAATTATAAAATTTTATTCCATTGCATTTTCTTATTAATGGATCCTTTACCTACTATCATTTGATAGTAGATGCGTGTGCGGCTTTATATAATATAATAATTTATGTACATAATCTTTCCCCTTTTTATTTCAATCTACTGAGAATTGCTTTTGTTTTATGGATACATTTCTTTAACCCAAACGAAAGAGAAAAGAAAAAATAACAACAACAAAAAACAAATAAATGTCAGATTAGCACGTAATTCTTTCTGTTTCCTCCCTTCTAAAACAAAATGGATTAAAAATATTTAGAATAATAATTTCAAAGTTATTGAATCCATTCTTATTTACTTGAAAAATATATTTTAAAATAATATTTTGACTACATTGATTAGCGTAAGTTATTACGTATTTTTTTATGAAAAATAATCAAAAAAACTTTAATCAATTTACATAATCATCTACATAAATGTTGACGCAATAGCATTTAGGGCAACTTTTACATATCAGATTTTATTTGATAAAAGTTACTTATTTATTTATTTATTTAAGGTTTATTTAGCTCAAATAAAAAACATTGATTTTAAATATAGAAATTTAAAATTATAAACAAATAAAATAAAAAATAAAAAATACAACAAAATGAAAAAAAAAATGTAAAACTACAATTAAGAAAAAGTTGAAAAAATCTTATAAATGTAGGTAGTTAGTATCTACCAATTGTTATTATCAACACTATCATTTATAACAATCAATAACAACAAAAATAATCAAACACAACAAACATTAAACAAAAAGTTTAACAAATGACAAGAGTCGATTTCGATTTAAAGGAAAAAATTAGTTGCTGGAAACTAATTTGCTTCAAAAATGTTTGATTATAATAGGATAAACAAACTTTCAATAGTACAAACTAAATCTTGATGTCTAAACGTTACCTAATCGTTAGTACCTAATTTTAGCGGTTTTTTATTTGTAAATAAAAAACAATAGCTATATTAAGTTTACTTTATTTATAATATCTTAGTGTTTTTTATCTAAAAAAAAAAAATAAACAGTATAGATAAATAATAAATGTACCTATGTAATATATGAAATATCCTTTCTATCAATTCTATTTATTGATATTTTGCTATTGTAGTCTTTTTTATTTTAAAATAAAATAAAACAGTAGTTTTTAATTTTTTGGTTTTCCTAATTTATAAAAAAAATAAACAGTAAGATGCCAGTTTCCCGTCGGAGCTGCCTTTGCAATGACCATCAACAAAGCGCAAGGTCAAACTCTCAATAAGGTTGGTATTTTACTTGATGCACCAGGTTTTTCACATGGACAACTATATGTCGGGATTTTGCGCACTACTGGGAATATAATTCATTTGAAAATTGTCACCGAAGAGAATAGAACTATTAGAAATATAGTTTTTAATGAATTATTAGTTGATTAAATATTTCAATCTATATCAATCCAATTATATAGACTGTCTGTATTACATATTACTAAAATATTGTTGATAGGGGAATTTTTGATTTTGATAATTTATAATGCAGTACAACCTAGAATGCTCTAATTTTGATATTTCACTATATATAATGGTAGCAAAAAGTTACGTAGTAACGGGTATTTAACTAGTTTCATTAATTCTCTATAGTAAAGTAAATGTTGTAGTAATCTATAATAGGTAGATAGAGTATCTATTTCCAAATTTGTGAGAAAGTACAAGATTTAAAAACAGCAAATGTAATTTTTTTTAATTGATAATAAAAAAAAATAAATTTTATTTACTTAATGATAGGTATTTTGTTTTTAATCTGCTGAGGTATACATTTTTTGTATATATTAATCTGGTGCGAAATTGCTTCCGTATTAGGAATTTGTTAATTAAACCAATACATATTACTTGCGAAGTTATAGTCTAGTCTAGATAAGATTTTCTCGTCAAGTATTTCCTCAATTAAAATCGTTACTATTACCTAGTTGTGCATGAAATCGGCCACCATAATATTCATTGTAATGATGTAATAATAAATTTATTTAGACTAAAATGCTTATCGTTATTTAAAAATTTAAGAGGATTCATCAATGACATCTAAAAATTGATTAAATCAATTACTCAATTCGATATTAATGCTATAATTGTAAGATATGATAAAATTTGTCATTAAAAATTATTGTTTTTGTAAGCAATGTGATAATTCAACAATATTTTGATTTTTGGATTAAAATTAGTCTATAAATATTTTTTATCTTATTATTTAAAGAACAAAACGTATTTAAAAATGAATTTTGTAACTTTAAACATTGATTTTTAATAAAAATATTTACTTAATGTATTAAAAATTTATTATTTTTCATATTTATAAAAATTAAAATTCATCCCTAGGATTGGATCAAAAACGCAAAAAACAAATATCCATTAAACAAAATTAAAGATTTTTTAATAATTCTCTTGAACTTTTAAATCTCATTATTTTAAGGATCTTAAATTTGATTTTGCAAAATACTATTTTCTTAATCCACATCATGCCTCACTCAATTTAAATATAACTTTTAAGACTTAAATTTTATTTTCTTCTTAATTTTAGAAATCCGCATAAACTTTTTAGAGTATCTACAAGTAAAAAAAAACATGAAATAATAAAAAATAAGATTAAAATCTACCAAAGTGGACTGGCACGCATTAAAAATTAATATTTTTTAAAAAAAATTTAAAAGTTAAATTTTCGGTTATGTTTTTCTACAATCAAATTTAAATTGTTAAAATCACTTTTTACAAGTAAGTCAAATTATAAACGTTTACAGAATTATTATTTAATTGGAAGCTGTTTTTAAACGTAGTACATCTGAATCTTTTATTCTTCGAAATAAAACAACATATCGAGATAAAAATAAAAACTTTAAATACACTCGTTCACCAATAGATATTCTGGACAAGCATACCAATACAGAATTTGTAATCACTTAACAAATCGTAAAATATTACAAAAATTTCGAGTTAAATTTAGAAATGTTCCTATAGAAATTTTTCTATCTTAAAATTAATGAATTATTGATCACTGATGTGAACGGGGTTTTATGAAAATCCTTTGTAAATACACTAACCAAAATGAAACATTTTTGGTTGTCATTAACCGAAACGATTTTCAATTCATATTCCATAATCCAATTAATTGAAAATTTGTATTCAATGATCATCGTAAAATTGATATAATGGCATAAAATTTAAATATTAATGTTATCGTTTTGATTTTATGATAATATAATTAAAAATTAAACTTCAAAAATTAAATATCCAATGTTCTGCCGCACTGCCGTGACTACTAGCTACCTGTTTTTAACCTACTGGTTATAAGAATATGTTTTTAAATTTCTCGCCAAAGGGTGTTGGACCAGTCTGACAGGATATTTGTTATTACATTTTTCAATTCCTTCTGTAACCAAAAGGATATATTCAAATTTTTACGTAGATTAATATTTCTAAGGTACCAAGGCAGCTGGATTATGATACGTAAATTTTTTGATTTGCTTAGATGTTTGATTTAAAGTAGTTTTCCATAACTGACACCCATAGAACCAGATTGGTTACAGAATTTAGGTGGTTATGCTGAAGTCCGAAGCGGAATTTCTCCAAAAAAAAATTGCGATCCGAATACGAAAAAATCGGTATGCTGAAATCCGTTCGACTGCAAAGTCTGTACAGAAATCAAAATCAGATGTTTCGGAAGATTTTTTTTTTTTTTTTTTCATATTCATTTCAAACATTTTTATTTTAAATAAAAAAGGCTACGTTCACAGTTTGAGTTTTTTTATTTATTTCGTAAAATTTATAAATTTTTAATAGATAATGTATATGACATAATGTATATATATACAATATGCATACATAAATTAAAAGTAAAAGTTATAACTTTCTTAATTACATATGTAGTATGTATATATATATATACAAATTAAAATAATAGTAATTTTTTGTTACATCAGAGAAAATTTAAAATTCTCTAAAGAATGTAAAATATACATGTATTGTTTTTAATACATACACATATTATGTTATAATAATAAAAACAATAAAATATATTATTCTTTTGAAGCGCTTTTTTATTCCTAAATAAAAAAAATTATTTTCATAAATGAAAAAAAAATTGAAAAAAAAACTATTATTACATTTTCTACTTCTCCTAATATTCTAAATACAAAAATTGTATGCCTTATAATTCACTTCCGAACCATTCTAATACTTCCGAATGAGAAATTCTGTTGTACAATTTTCAAATTATTTTCCGTTCCGACCAACTACAGCATACATAAATTTAAAAATTTCGGATAAATAATAATATTTGCAGACTGCGGAATACTTACGGACTTCAGCATACGAAATGCGGAATGTAATCGGAATATAACATTCCGACGAACTTCAGCATAACCACCTTAATCTAGAATTTTTCCCAATAAGCCAATAAATGCTGCTCGTCTTCAGTTTTAGTTGCTCTGAAACTGAATGCTCTGTTTGCGGTGATAGGCTTCTTCCATGTTAGCATTTTGTCTAGGCGCACTCCTAAACTCATTAATTTGCGGAATAGCTTTCCCATTTATACCAACTGGTGACCATAATCCCTTCTTTATCGAGAAAGTTAAATGTACACTTTTACTGTCATTGAACTTCATTTTTCACTTATAAAGCAATTCCTGTATCTGCTGCAAATGTTCTTTCAAATTTGCAGATGCTGTATGTGGATTTGGATGGTAGCTTGACATTGCATTTTTGTCTGCAAAAGTGAATGTTAATAATGTTCCTGTTTTCCTGTAGATCAGAATAGGTATAAAAGTTGTCCTAATAGCACACTATTTTGTGGGACGAAAATATTGATTTCATGTTCTTGTGTGCAATAGGACTTAAATCCAACCCTAAAGTGTCTATTGGTTATAAAATGATTTAGTAGTAGATGAGATTAAACTGGACTAAGCTTTTGTTGTATTTGATATACCTGTTCGATCATGCTTTGTTCAACTTGAAAACCAAATTGGTACAGAGGAATTACTCCAACGTTTATTATTTATAGCATCATTTTATGTACTATAATTTTTCAAATACTTTTGACAGCATAGGCAATAGACTGATGGATCTGCACATTCGTGATTAGATATTTTTTATATAGGAAATAAAGAGATGTTCAGTACGGTAGAAGTCATATAATTAATTGGGTCATTGTTTAATAAACACCTTTTTAATACATTATCTAGTTTTAAATAAAAGTTCGAATAGGTAATTTCATAAATAAAATGGATAAAATTAAAAGACAAAATTATACAGGAGAATAAAATGACTGTCTAAATAAATTATTTACTCATATTATAATATATTATTCTGTTGTGTTTCAATACTATATACCGGATTTGAACTAATTCACTAGACTAAATCATTTCTGTATATCCAGTTGCAATAAATTATTTATTATATTGTAGGATATTGTATGAAATAAAATTATTATTATTATTATTATTGACGCAGTATCAAAAATTACTCCTTATAATATATTTCAAATATTTAATCATCATCTGAAATTGATCAATTTAACTAAACTTTCGAATAAAATAGATCATTTTATTTTTTTCCGGATAAATCATAGACCTATAACTCTTAATCAAATTTTTTTCTGGTATTTAGAAGTATTTTTTATTCCGGATCATCATTTTAAAATCTCTACATTACCTATAATATTACAAAAAAAAAAAACAAAACCATAACACAAAAACAAAATATTGTCGCATTTTTATAGGGAAATATTTTGTTGTTGTTGTTTTTTTTTTTATGTAAGGATTACTTCGGAGAATTACCATATTGTAAGCCAATTTCACATTTATTGACAGAATTTTTATGATTTCCTTTTTTTATTATTGTCATGAAATGCTTCAATTCTCTTATATTTTTTTTATACCTATAGATAACATCAGATATATTCGCGGTGATAATACAGAAAACAAAATAAAACATTTTGATGACAATAAGGATTATCTGAAGGAATTGAACGATGTTCAAAGTCCAATAAAAAAAAAATATGGTTATGTCAACCTTAAAAAAAAAAACGTATATTGTGTTTATTAAACGGAAGGAAGCGGATAATTTAAAAAATTTTGTATACAAAAAAATATGTTAATATAAATATAAAATTATATGGGATGGTATTATAGAATTGATTAACATTATTGTTGTAAATAATAGTATTTATACTGGCCGAAAAATATTATAGATTTTTTGAATGTTTTGGTAATGGATCTAAATTTATCTGTTTTTATAATAATCGTATTATTTTGAGTTTGTGTTTTTTAACTGTTTAGTTAGTCGACCAGTAAACTATTACATTGTTGATAATAACTTAACTTTATGATAATGTTTGAATTTTCATTTGTAAAGGTCGAAAATAACTGTTCTACTATGATAAGATTAAATGAAATAATCAATTAAAACAGATTTACAAGTCGTCGCCTGAGTATTATTATATGGCCATACGCCATTCATGTCATTTCGAGAAAATCGAATTTAAATGCTTGTTCAAATTTATTTTGAAAACTATTATTTTGAAACTCCTTAAAAATTTTTTTTGTAATTTTAGCAAATTAATTTTAAGTTATTTTTTTTTTTGGTTTCAAGCAAATAAATCGACATTTAAAAAAGTTAGGTCAACTTTTGCAGAAGCGTTCCCAATGTTGATTTTATACAAAAAAATTGGCAATGTATGGACATGGACTAATTTTTTTTTGGATATGTCATAAAATAAAAATGTTTAAATTAAATAGAATAATGCATGTAAAATAAATGACATGGAATAAAATGTAAAATATATTACATAGTAAGACAAACTCAAATCTTGATTTATTTATTTCACATTTTGAAAAGCTTTTTTCAATTCACACCTTGATTTTAATAAAAAATATTATTCTAAATTGCAAAGTTCTAACTTTTGTAACATAAAATAAAGTTATTATATTTGCCTTAATTAACTTGCCTTGGACTTTCAATGTTTGTTTCAATTTGCTTCAATTCAACAAAATACCCATTTCAATAACCATTAACAGAGTAAGAACTCATGTATGTATTCATTTGTTTGCACACAAATTCATATCCAAATTTGATAAACATTGTCAGATATAGACGATAATAAGAATTTTACGTGTAAGAAAAAGAAAAAATATAGTAAACAAAAGAGAGTAACAAAAAAAGTTGGCTGAAATTAAATAAATAAAGTTTATAATTTTGAAAAATATTTTCGACAAAAATTTTCGTTGAAATATTTAACAATATTATTTTCTAAATTCTATCAACTATGCATAAGATTTTTAGGAGACCTAACTAAAACAGCGTTTTAGTTATATATTCTTTAAATTCTGTGATTTATAAATAGATGTTGTCCTCAGTATTATTTTATAATCGTATACCAATATAATAAATATTTAGGTTTACTATAATTTAATATTTAATTAATAAAAAATAATAACTCCAAATTATTACTAACAAAAATATTAATAATATTTATGTAATGTAATTATAATTTAATATTTTTAATAGGTATATACGAAAATAATAATGTTTAAAACGAGAATATTAAAATAATAAAAGATCAGAATTAATCTTCGTATAAGGGAACAATCTTAATTAGAACTAACATTTTTTGCCTCATATAATTAATGGGAGGAAACGTAAACAAATCCAAAGGAGAATAATGAGAACGCAAAATTATTTTACAGTATAAAGCAAAAGGCAAACATCTGTTTTGTACCTTTTCTCTCTCATAATAAATTTGGTATACGATAAGTAAATGTAAATTTTACCTCTTTTAATTAATGATATTTTGCTCGGTTTGATATTTCTTAAAAAATAGGTTGTCGTAAAATGGGAGTGCGTATTCTTGTTAATATAGATTATAGATATTCTTTGCATTCAACTAAGGTGAAATTTACATATGTGTGTGTACTAATAATGGTATATGGATATTTGATAAAGTTAAAATTTGGTTTCTCTTTAAATTCACTATATTTATTGACATTTCTATGGTGTAAAGAAGCAAAAAAAAAAACAAAAAAGGAATACAAAATAAATGTGTGCAATACAAATCATTATCATTATATTTCAATCATTTTCTATTATTATTCAATTTCAATTATTTTCAATCATCATTTTCATTATATTTTTTTTGTGTTTATAATTTGGTTTCTTTTATTAATCTCTTTCTTTTATTATTTCGCTTTCTCTGACTAAGTATATGCAAATGTACGTACATGTGTCATATAGGGCTTGCATTTGTTACATACATAATCATATGGCTTAGTTTAATTGAAAATAAAATGCAAACATTATTTATGGAAGAAAACAAAATTTGAACCAATCAAGTATCAGTTATCTATCACTCAGTTACAAATTACTCTTCTCGCATGTAAAAAAAGTTCAATTTCGATTTATGCATTTACTTTTATATGCCAATTTATGCTTAGGCAGCGTTTACACGTCGGACAAAATCGAATTTTATCGTAGATAAAGTCGGATGAGTGTTCACATTTCAGACTTTTTCTCAGATTTAATCTACGATTTTACGTCAAATATTTTTTGTATTTAACAGGGTTTCTTTTTATAAAGCGCGTAATTTTTTATTGGTGAAAATTTTTTAATACGTAAATTAACAAGGTTAAAAGGTATCTAATCAAAAATCTCCAAAAAAATTTTAAAAATATACATATTTTTATAAAAGTTGTTACAGTAATATAAAATATAATTACACATTTGAAGTATGAGCAATAATAACCAAATTGCGTTAGAGTGAGTTTTAGTGCCATTTGATTATATGTGTTGTTCTTTGAAAATATATTATTTTTCATTAAAAAAATATTTTCACTAAAAAGTCGAAAATAAAATAAGGAAAAAAAAATTTTTTTCTTAGAAATATTTGCCTTCAATTTAAGCGTACTAAAACAACAAAAATAAACTTTAGAATCGCAACTTGATATAATGTTTTCATAGCAAGTTATGATTGTAATAACGTAAAAAGCAAATTAGCCGAACTTTTTACCAAATCTCTTAATCTCATCTCAAGACTTCCTAGAATTTCTGCTAATTTGCTTTTTCCGTATTTAAAATCATAACTTGCTATATCAAGCTGCGATTCTAAAGTTTATTTTTGTAGTTTTAGTACGCTTAAATTGAAGGCAAATATTTCTAAAAAAAAATTTTTTTTTTCCTTATTTTATTTTTAAATATAAGTTCACACACTTTTAAATTCTAAGTATAATATCAGTTATTTTTATAAAAAAAAACCTTAAACAGGCTGAAATCATCTTGTTTCTCTATTTTCTATTCAATTTATAAAATTTTTTAAACATTATAAATCTTTAAAGTTATTTATTATTAAAATTACAATTAGTAATCGTTTTTTATTCTTCCTATATAGTTTTCTATTTATTCTGCAAAATAGCTTGAAAATATTCCCATTCAATTACAAAGACAAACACTAAAGCATCCTAATTGGTTTGTATGGGATTTGAATAATACTTTCTAGTCCCCCAATTGTCTTCGAAGTTGCCAAATTATTTTTAGTTTCATTTTTCCGGACGAAATTCCAATTAACAGTTTCACTAAATGTAAGGTTCTAATTAACAGTTTCACTAAATGTATATTTCCATATTTTTTAAGGTGTCTGTCAATCACGGAGTGTACACAGTCCACCTTTTGAAAGAGACTCTCCACACTCTATATCTCGAGACTGAAATAAGATAGGACCAAACGCGTTGCAGATTTGAAAAGCTCGTGTCTTAAAATCTCAGAATCTACTCTCAGGTAAAAAAGTAGCAAAGTGGCGTATGGCACCAAATAATACTCAGGCGACGAAGTGACGATTATCTCAAAATTTTAATTTTTTTTTAATTGTCGGGACAGTGAAATAAGCATGCGATTTCTTGTCGCAGTTCATGGTATGCTAATTATGCTAATGATCATACGATTTTTTCTTTTTAATCTCCTTTTTTATCGTTTATCTTCTTTCTTGTTTAAAGTTTGGGATGAAATATGAGATTTTCTTAGTAGTCAAATGATATAATCAATATTAGTATTACTGACTATTATTTTATATACTTACTTAGTTCAAGTGTTTACAAATTACAATATTAAAATTTACAATAAAACAATTTTACAATAATAAAACATAAAACGAATACAATTAGTAATTTGAAATAGAGTGAAAATAGTTATGGGTTCTAACCCTGTATATTAGAACCATTGCAAAAATGGTCTAGTAATTTTCCTTTAAATTATTTCGAAATATGATTTTATAAATCACAAAAATAAAATGGAATATGTTGATATATTATGAAGGTAAAATTATTCTCCAGTAAATTTATCCACATTTAAATTAGTTTTGAAAGAATTAAAGTTGAAAAGAAAATTTATTGTAATATTTTTAGTATGCTAAGATTTCGTAAAAATTGTCAGTTGTTTGAGCAATCGTAAAAAATAAGCAACCAGAAATTGTTTATTCTGTTCTACATTTTCTTCATCATTATTATAATTGGTTGCAACTACTTTTTGTATCCCACATCTCCAATTTATTCAGTTCAGAAACGGGGTGCTTTAATTGAAAAATCCTATTAACCTTTTGGGCGAACAAATTCTGTTTTATGATCAAAAATCTTATTTAAGACCTTTTATTTTATTCAAAGTAGATTTTAAGATTCTCTTAAATATTACAACTTGCTTTTGTCTTAGAAAAATGATTTTGAGAATTTAATGTGTGGGAAATTAATTAAAATGACAGGTGGTGTTGAAGAGGTAACATGATGGCTGGTAAGTTGAGTTGATTATTTTAATATTTTTCCAATTTTATGTATAGAACTAGATTATTATTGTTTGAAAATGTAAAGAATGTTTTATTTTTCCATTTTTATTGATATTTATTGTCATTGATTAAAAATTAGTTTTAAAAGTAATGTTCCCCTCAACGAACAAAAAATTTCAGTGGTAAAAATTTCCCACATTTTTGTTCGCCACAACGAACAATTTAATGGTCATTTTAAAATTTGGCTATACCAATTTCAATTATTATCAAGGCCAATCAACTGAGATATCTGACGCTTTATCAAAAAAATATGGACTCGGTGCATCAGTTGTACTACATTTGATTGGAAATAGAGAAGTCATCCCATCAGAACACTTTCTAACATTCGATAACTATTTTATAACTTATCAATTGTTGGAAACTCTGTCACAGAAAAAAATTAGTGCAATTGGTACTGCTAGACTGAATAGGTTCAATAATCCACCGTTTTCTTATTCAAAAACATTCAGAAAAATCGGGCGTGGAACTTGAGAAGAAGTTGTAAATTTAGAAGAAAATATTGTTCTTACCAAATTGTATGACAATAAAGAAGTACATGTAGCCTCCAACTTTGTTGGTATTGGCAATTTAGATAATGTGCAAAGATGGGAAAAAAATATAAGAAGCTATGTTACTGTAAAACGTTCGGAATCGGTAAAAATATACAACGAAACTATGGGCGGGGTCGATCGCTTAGATCAAATGTTGAGTTTCTATAGAATTCATATAAAATCCAAAAAATAGACTCTACGCATGATCTTTCATGCAACTGATTTAGGTGTAAGCAACAGTTACATCAAGTATAAAAATGATTGCAAACTTGCAAACATGAATTCTATGGATCTCATAGATTTTCGAATTAAATTGGCAGAAGTACTCATACTGTTTAGTAAGCCAATTACAATACCAAAATAAGGGTCAACCATCAATATAACTACCAAACCCCCAAGAAAAGTAGTCCTGGAAATGAAACTCGACCAAATAGTGCGGATATTGTAAAAGATAATGTTAGTCATTGGCCAGAATATGACATGGAACAAGATGTAAAAAGTATTATGCTTGAATATTGTAGCATTCCAAAACTTATACCATTTATTTTTTTTGTTTTTTTTTTAAATCATAATCTTTAGGTTTTTTTCTGGAAAAATAAAGATGTAAAAATGTAAAAGGCCTTTACCAAATTATAAAATTTGTAATAAAAAAACGTTTGTATATTGTCAGAAGTGCAAAATACATCTTTGCTTTGTTCCTAATTTTTGTAAGTTTTAGCAAATTTTTGTTTCCTGTGAGTACTTTTGTTCGTTCCAGCGAACATTTTCAAAACCGGTCTAAAATTGGACCTAGATCAAAAAAGAAGCTTAGTAAGCCCCTAATAGTTCTACTTTTGTAAAAAAATATTTTTTTTTTGCAAGGTTTTCTTAAAGATTGGTGAAAGGGTTAACGAACTTTATACAAAGGTACTGAACCTCCAATTCTTCCCCTTTAAAGAATATTTTAGTATTTTAAGCTGCTTGAATATTCTTTGCACACACCCGATTCAGTATAATTTTTACATTTTTACTATTACCGAAATTTTTGGTTTGTCATGACATTTGGTTTGTCATTGTTGTAACGAACTATCCATCTACAATGTTATTATATATAACGCCAAGCATTCTTCGAGGCTTCAACCATTATTTCGTGTTCCCAAGTCTTTATCAAGAGTCCATGCATTTTTGTAGTTACATTCCACCATTTATGGAAAGTTCTACTGCTGTACTATCAATACTAGCGTTTTATTTGTTCTTAAATAATTTATAACCGTTCTTCAGTATTAAGAGTGTGTAAGCAGTGTCAATGTTGTTTTGGTAATCAAACAAATTTACGACATCTCTTCGATTTTATGTATTTTGTGATCAAAACTCTTATACAGTTAAAGGCTTGTAGGTTGTTTAATGTTTTTTTAGAAATCTTGCGATTCATGAATCATTGGATGAGATTAGGTAAAAAAATATTTCAATAAAGTATGAAGAACGTTTTCAGTTGTATTTAAGAATCTATTAACAAAAATAAATTATAATGAATTAATCCTTTCAAGAATAGCTAGTTAGGATGAAATCAGATTTCTTATTAAGAAATATTTTTTCCTTTAAATAATTGTTTATCGAAGGACTTACAATATTGAATTTTAAAACAATCAAGGCATCAAAGAAAATATTGAAAAAGATAAAGACTTATTTTATGATTTATATAGTTGTAGAGTTAACATTTTTCATGGTGAATAATTAAAGTTTTTGGAGTTGTGCGTTAAAACTCCAATCTCCATTAAGTTGTGTTACAATTTTTTAAGATCTTTTCATACTTCGAAATACAAATCAAATATTTTTTTTTTCTTTTTTTAAATTTCACAAGACACTTAAGTGATATTTGGTTTTTCTGCTGAGAGATTAATTTAATTTTAAACGCGTGCATTGGATTAGATGATTTATTGAGAAACATTGATTGTTTTTCAGTCTGCCACATAATTTGTATGAACTATCTAAATATATTTAAATAAGAAATCTAAATTATTAGTTGGAGTTTTATCTAACTTTTTAAATATTTAAACTAACTTCACAAACAAATCAGTTAAATTATTAAAGACAAATCATTGAAAAATTAGGCATTTAAACCAAAAAAATATACGAAATAGCAATTTGAAAAGCTGATTCATCTAATATTATGTTGCTCGTTAGCTATTCTGTCGAATATTCTTTAGGTAATATCTCCAATTTATTTGTTAATTTATCTAGTTATAAATATATGTTTTATTAATTAGAATTAGGTTATTTGATGGCTAAGTGTAAGCAATGAACTAAATCTGAAAATTGCAAAATGAATTTTGTAAAATAATACACATTTTTTTGTGTTTTTATGAACTATTGGTTTTTTATTTATTACAACGTAACTGACTAAAAAATGATTGCGAACAAACATATAAAAAATATAGGTAGGTATATTAGACGTATATTTTTATGTAGTACTTAAAAGTACTTAAAATAACAAATTGGCAAATATCTAGTATAAATTAAATAATAATATTTTTTTAATTGACTTTGCAAAAATGGCAGGGATTCTTGTAAATTACAAACTGCAAATAGTTCTTCTAGGACATTGTGATTTGTGATCTGCTGATTTATTGATGGGGTCTTCAATTATATATATAAAATCCCCTTCTAATTTTTCTACTATATCACTCTTTTTTTTTTTTCATTTTTTAAAAGTTATAGCTTTGATATACATTTTTTTTTTTTTTAAATTTCTCAATAAAACACATTTGCACACTGCTGTTACTTTAAATAAACTGAGAAATTGAATTAAAAACGAATTACGGTAAATGTCAAAATTACTCTGAATAAAATTAGGCAGAATAAAAAAAACAGTAGATGAAATTTTCATTTTTGTAACATAATTTAAAACATTTGGTGTTGTTGGTGATTTACCTAAAAATTATCTAATTTATAGGTAGACGATTATTAAAACGAAATGTCTTCTTTGTCTAAAAAGTAGTTGTTTGATCTAAAATTTTAAATGAAAGACGAATGGGTACGTAAATTATTAGTAGAACTAACATATAAACAAATTTATATAAAATAAATAGATCTAGATTTGGTAAACAGTCCCATGTTTCTATTAATTTATCTAATATTTATATAAGTCATCTAAACCTAAAATCAACTACTCATAATTTATTGTAAATTCTATTGTCTTTTTTCTGTGTAAACAACAAATTGATTTTAACTTCATAAATCTTTTTTTAAAGTCATCTAAATCTTTATAGCAGGTGTTCTACACTTTTTTTTTTGTTTTCCAATCTTAACAAGTGTCCATCGAAATCATCTTTAATTATTCGTTTTCAAAGAAATTCGAAAATTTTGCTTTTCTATTATTGCTTTACTTAAAAAATATTACAAAAAAACAAAATAAAACTTTGTGAATATTATATTAACACATTCCGTTGTTTACAGGAACAAACAAAAAAAAAAACAAAAAATAATAAACTAAATTTTCACAAAAATATATCTGAATCCAATGACGTGTAAAATATTTTCTATTCCGGATCAATAGATAAACTGTCAAAACTAAAAAGAAAAACAAAAACTTTTAAGAAAAGTTGAAAAGCGTATATAGACAAAATTTGCTGTTCTGGAAATGTTAAATTTTATTTTGTTTTTTACTTTTTTGTTTTTCTTATCATTTTTGTAATCCTCCTTGAATAAAATTTTCCATAAAAAAAAAATAATATATTTTTATTTGCATTAGAAATAAAAAACAGAAAATTTCAATTCTCAACACGACTACCGATGAAATGGAAATAAAATAAATACTGGGGTTAATTGAAAAATTTATCAGGAACTGTAGTTTTAAGCGTTTGAAATTCAAAAACTTTAGGACTTTACTTTCTTAAGCTTTTGTTTGTTTTTGATAATCAGATTTGTTTTTAGTGATATATTTAAATTACGGGGTAAAAGTCGAGTCTCGTTTCACTAATCATTTGTATTTATTTTGCAAATATCGATATTTTGGAAGCAACTGACTTCCTTCATCAGTGCTTGCGACTAATTAATATTTACACTAATACGTACATATATTTATATAATTTGAAATCTTAATAATATGTTCATTTTGTGTACAACAGTAATCCCATAATAGTGCTACCTGGTCTATCATATGTTTTTCTATAATTAATTACGTAAGTACCCTTATGCTAGTATTTATGATCTTAATTCTACCTGAACCTGATTTTTAATTTTAAGTAATCTAAATAATGGTGAGAAACCACTACCTACATCATTATTAAGTCTGTTGTTAACCTTAGATATCGCCAGATTTTCACACATATCTAATTTATTATTTTTATTGACCTCTTTTATTAATCTTAAACTATTCTTATTTATATGATGTTCTTCTTCAATTATATGCTGAGCTGCCGCTTATCTAAAATTCGTGTAGTTTCTTTTCCCCGCCAATTGTGCTCCCCTCATATGTTCCTGGAATCTAACTGTAATTAACCTCTTGGATTGTCCTATGTAAGTTTTTGTGCAATCTTGGCATGATATTTTGTATATACCACCTACTTCTTCTATGCTCTTCTTATCTTTAGCAGATCCTAACAGATTACATAATGTGAGATTTCTGCTTTTTGTGAGAAGCTTTTGTTGTTGTAATATTTTAATATTTGAAAATTTTGGTTATCACTAAAAATAAAATGAAACTATGTATGCTATTATGAAGGTGAAGTACTCTACAATAGATATAGTTTTCCATATTTAAATTAGTCTGTACCACAAAAATTCTACAAAAAAAGCTATTGTATGTGAGTGTGTATTCCAAATCTCTGTGTAAAAGCAGTTAGGGTGTTCATCCATCCCATAGACTTGGAATTATATAAAAAAATATATTAATAAATAATATTTTGTAAAAATCTCAAAGTAAAGTAAGACGTTTAAACACTCAACACATTTGAAAATTTGAAAATTATATTACAAACTAGGGACCCCTGCTGAGTAACTATAATTTAAGTTGAAACCAAATTTAAAGTTTTTAACGGAAAAGCAATTTACGTACTGACATACATTCTCATGTTATAGTAGAAACCACTCATGTTTTCATAAAAATTTAGAAGTTAGTTAGTTTTATTTAGGAAATATAAATACTGTTCCCTCATATACTGTTTCGTTTCGACATATTCCTATACTAAGTGGCATGTAATGGATAAAATTACTAAAAATAAAATACTTTTGTAATTAAAGAGGTATATACATCATAGACATATTTTTAACCAAAACTATATGATTACTACAAATGACCAAAATATAGAAAACAATAACTTGAGATAGTTACTTAAAAAAATTAATAGAACAGCTAAATTTCCTTTAATTATGTGTAAAAATAATAAGATGTTGAATGACACAAAATGGATATATTTTATTTAAAAGTTTGAATATTGTAAAACAAAATAGAAATTTTTTCAACCCGTATGCGCATTTCTGTTGTATATACGACTCAAGTATATATATTAGGAGTTCATTAAAGAGAAGCGAAATAAAATGAAAAGGTGTCTACTGCGCAAGCCCTTAAATGCTTGTCAATTATAATTACAGATTTTTAAAAAATGCTTATCATTTTATCGATAATTTTATGGCTAATATATTTAAAATATTTTTAATTAAATAATCAATTATGATAAATAAAAATAATAGAGCGAACCCACACAAAAAATGTGACTTATAATTGTCAGAAACAAATCCCAAACCGAAAACAAATAATGTTGACAGGAAATACTTTCAAAAATGCTACATATGGTGGTGGTTTTATCTCTTTTTTTCTTATGTGAACATTTGCGGTTATGATTTTTTGGGACACATTATATTTTCTGTTGTTTTTGTTTTATTTTTCACAGTGAATTAACAATTTAAATCTTTATATAAGTAAATTATTAAAATTTCATCTTAATTTGAATGTTAATTTTATAAATAAAATATTGTAAATATGTATTTAAGCTAACAAAAAAATATTTTTTAAATCGATTTGTAAATCACAAATATTTTGTCGCATTCTTAAAACAAAGTCAAACTCATATCTAGATATTACAAGATTTTTTTTTAACATTAAATATTTTTATTATTTTATTTATTTATTTATTTATAAGATCTTTATTATGGGCTTATCAACCACGTGGGTTTTGGCAAGCCCTCATTCTTTACAGTTTTTTACATAATTATTTTTAGTTTATTTCATTATTATTTTTTTTTACATAATGTTGTTTTAAATTTAGATTTTTGATTTACTTTTTTTTTGTTTCTTTTTTTTGTTTTTTAATTTCAAATTAATTTGTTTTCCTCTTTAAGTTTATAATTTTGATTTTAGCCTAGTTTATATTATATTAGAAAAATTAAATTTGTTTTTATTGGTTTTTATTGAATTTTATTATATTTTATTGAAAATGTTAGTTTCTCTAAGGAATGCCATGATATTAGTTGTTGCTTCTATAGTATCCTGTGTGAGTATATCAAGTCTCGTGATTCCAAGCCTGACTCTTACATCAATGTATAAAGGGCAAGCCTCAAATATGGGCTGTATATTGATTGGGGTATCTAGAACACAGTGACATGTTGGCTGTGCGTTTTGGGGTCCATCAAAGAGATAGCTGTGGGTGTATCGTGTGTGTCCTATTCAGAGTCTAGTCAGAACAACAGCGATTTTCCTACGGGCCTGGTCTAAGCTATGCCATCTGGATACATTTCTTTTAATGTGCGTTAGTTTGTTGGGGAGGGGTTCATTTTCCCAACTTGTGTTGTGTATGTCCCATAAAGATCGATCACATATCTCTTTATAATCCCTGTAGTACCGGCTTTGTTATTCGAAAAGTGGTTCTAAAAGTGCTGCCTTTGCCAGTCTGTCTGCTTCTTCATTACAGGTAATATTGGCATGTCCCGGAGTCCATAGAAATGCTATATGATTTTTACATACCTGCAGCTGATCTTGGATTCCAATCACTGTCTGGTGTTTTGAGGTAGCAGATGAGAGAGCCTGTAGGCTACTAAGGGAGTCGGTGCAAATTATGAACCTTCTCCCCTCATAGCTTCGGCTGACATACTGAATCGCCCTGCTTATGGCATATAGTTCCGCCGAATATACTCTTGTATGTTCGTTAAGTCTATATTTTTTTTCATGTTGCACAAATTTAAATGCGCATCCTGCAATGTTATTTTGTTTAGATCCATCTGTGTATATCGGTATGTAGTCTTTATAGGTAGTATTTTGTTGGTATTGCGTGTTATTTGTTTCGTTTTTTTTGTGTATGTTAAGATCTGTATCAACGCTTGGTAGTCTAAGCATCCATGGTGGGGTTTTGTGTATTTTTGTTTTATCAAAAAGTTTATCTGGTGTGATGTCCAATTCTTCCAGAGCCTGTCTAAGTCTTACAAAAGACGCTTGACATCTTATTGCCCTGTTTTTGTATTTATTATATATTGATGTGTTTTTTATTAGTTCACCAAGTGTGTGATTATCACTTGATAATACTTTAAGTCCGTACATCAATAAATATTTTTTCCGCCTCAGCTCAAGTGGAAGTATTCCTGCGCCACAGATAATGCTATTTGTGGGGCTAGTTCGAAAAGTTCCTGTCGCAATCCTTACACAAGAATTTAATACCGGGTTCAAGGTTTTAAGTCTGGATTTAGTCGCTGAATCGTAAATTTGTGCTGTATAATCAAGTACTGGTAGTACAATTGTGTAAAGAATTCTTAGCAACATCTTTAGGTCCGACCCGTAAGTTGTGTTGCTGAGCATTTTAAGAATGTTTAGTCTTCTAGTAGCCCTGATTTTAATATCTTTTATATATGCCTCCCATGTTAGTTTTGTGTCGAAGGTCATTCCTAAAAATTTGTGTTGGTTTACGTATTTTAGTTTGTATCCGTTAAGGAAGAGGTCCGGGGGAGATACCGTTCCCTTTTTCCTCGAGAACTATAGTGCACCTGTCTTTTCTTTAGAGAACTTTAATCCATTTGAATAACCCCATTTTTATAAATTATTAAGAGTGTCCTGTAAATATAAAATTTATTTTATATTTACTCTTTTTATATTATTTATTTTAACAACTAAATCTTATAATCAGACGTTTTATTGTTCCGATTAAGCTAATGAGTAAGGATTTAAGTAATGATTATTTTTTTCATGATGCCATAGTAACTGGATGAGCACGCTAACTGCATTGCAGAACTCTATGCATGTTGCTTAACTACTAAAATCAGCACATAGTGATACTTAAGAAATGACTAATAAATGAAATTATATTACTTATTTTAGTAATTAGCAATTTTAGTAGTTTTACTTACATTTGCAAGATAATAGTGATCCAAAAATACGACCATAATAATTTTGTACTCTATTAAAACACATTAAAGTAATTATTTTATTGAAGTTCCAGTCTATATAAATATATCAATTATATTACATTTAAGGCGATATGTAGATTTTATAGGCACACAGTGTAGATATAATAAAATAATGCTATGCAATGATTCATATTTGACGAGTGTTTTTATTATTATTTTTTTTTTCCTTACTCCTCTTGGGAGCATAGGGCTTCCACTTCACATTTCCATCGTACTCGATTTCTATTTTTGTTTTCGATTTCTGTTTTTATTATAAAACTTTAAAAATAATATAAAGTAGCTATTACTGGCGTAACATTTGCGGATCTATCATCAAGGAAATATTTTTTTTCCTTTTCATAAAATTGTAAAAATACAGTTTTCTATTTCGCTTTTATTTTAAACGACAGTTATGCCAAATATTAATTATCTATTATATAATACTACCACACTTATTAATTATCATTAAGACGTCAGATCTTAAAAAAATTACCTAAATTATATGTTTAATTTCGTCATTAAGACCAATACCTACCTAAAATTTAATTTTTTCTCCCAATTAAACTATATCTGATATAATCTTACTTTAAAATTTTTTTTAGCAATTTACTTAAGGGAATGTGCAAATACAATAATACAAAGGACATTGACAGTTTACTTTAACATTAATTTTAGGTGATTACTATTCCTTATTAGATTCTATCGTAATCAACTATTAAATCATTAAACTACATTTCATGAAAAGAGACATCAAAATAATGTATTTAAGTTTAACCAAGTTTAACCATTTGATGTCATTTAAAATTTGATTTCTTTTATTCCTGAAAGATTACAGCAAATGCGATATACTTAATGGAAAAAGTGAATAAAATTTGTTTTTAGGTTTTACAATTACTCACCATTTTTTTTATTTCATGTAAAGTTATATTTACCAAGATGAAAATTTTAGGTTTTTTGATCGTGTTACTGCTACTTGCTTTTATTCACTGAGGTCCAAAATTTTACGAACATTATTAGCGTATTAATATATTATATAAAACTCTATTCGAATTGCATGGGTACGCATACAAGTGAATTCGTTGAATTATGGATATTGTAAAATCATATGCTATAATAAGCAAGCACTCACGTCAACCACAAATCATTAAAGTAGGAGAATTCCTTTGTCCATTTTAATTAACTTTTTTTTTCTTCAAATTTTCATAAAACGAAGTAAAATAATAATTTCATATTATTGCAGTATCTCACAATATCATATACACAATAATCATACTTCAATTCAAACTTCCCTCGTAAATATAAATATGTTTCAATATATACGTAATAAAATAAGAAAACAACAATGAAATCGACTACAAATGAGAAGTTGATTGGAAGAGCTTTGATTTCATAATAAGAGAATTAAAAAGAAAATAAATAGAAGGTCCTCAGAACTCCAATTTAAAAATTATTTTCCTTAGTTCATAATTTATGAAATTCAAGGATTTGTTTCTTATAGAATTGTTATTATTATTTAATATTTTATTTTATAAAAATTTCATTTTTAATATTTAAATGGACCGGAAAATTATAATATAATAAATAAATAAATAAATAAATAAATAAATTTTTACTCTTTGATAATACAATAATGTCACGAAATCTCAATAAGTTAGAAATCATTTTAGGAAAAAGGAAAATATTTTATGATTACTAATAATTTGGTATCCTTAATTTTATTAGGTAATAAAAAAAAAAAAATTAAACAGGAAATGAAATTCAAATATTAGACATATATATACATACATATTTATATATGCATATTATTGTAATGAATATCATTATTTGATTTAATAAAAATGAATCTGCACATGTATATGAGCTCATGAATTCCATAATTTTTAATAGTCATCATTTACGTAAAGTAGATTAAATGTATTTATAAATGCTAATAGCTTATTTATTTTAATTTTTTCATTTATTTTTGAATAAAATAAATTAAAAAAATTCATATAGGAGAAGTTAAATAAAAAAAAAAAATAAATTAATTTAAATTATTAAAATTAAAACTTTGAATCAGAAGTTAAAAAAATTCTTTAGGTCTGTAACCAAAATGCATAAGTTGCAAACTATGTATATAAAAAACAAAGTTTAGTAGGCTTCTTTAGTAGCCTTAGACCAAATTAAATAGATAATAAAGAATTCTGAATACTATTCTTCTTCGTCTTCTTCTCCTATTTAAATGTTGAGGGCGTGGTGATATTAACATTATTGATATGTGTAATTATAATTGACAAGCATTTAAGGACGAACCTGCGCAGTAGACACCTTTTAATTTTATCTCTGTTATCCATAATGAACTCTTAACTTATAATAAGTAAGTTGTATATAAAACAATATTGCGCACATAGTTGAAATATTTTTACTCATATGGTTTTATTATTCACCAAATACATTATGCGTGAGTTCTTATTAAAATAAAAAACAAAAACAAACAAATCAGTTATTATTATTACTTACAATAAACCTATATGTACATATTATGTCAAATAAAAACAAAAAAACAAATTCATCTCAAATAAAAAGTATAAAAAAATTAAAAAAAAAAAGTCAGTTGAACTCTTCATAATATGACGATTTCAACTTTACATAGTAGAGTTAAAGTAGCTATCTATAATTATAATTGACAAGCATTTTAACTTAGTTTATAAATAAAAACCGTTTTGGTTAATGAAAATATAGACCCAAATTTAATATATAATAAGTAAGTTCTAAATAAAACAATAATGCGAACACGAACGTTGAAATTTTCTGTTCTTTTAAAAACTTTAAATTTGGCTTTAACTTGAATTATAATTACTCAACAGGGGCCCCTAGTCTTATATATAATACACAAGATAAACAAAGTGGTGATTAAAAAAACAAGAATAATTAAATAATAAATTACACCACAAAAATATTACAATTTTAGCAAGTTCACAAACAAACATTGAAAACAAAACAGAAAAAATCAGATCAGATTATCCTCTTCAAAACTTATATAATAAATGTTAGTTAATTTGCTTCTGCTATTATTAAAAAAGATATATACAGTAAAACACGGTTATAGTTATTCGATAAATTTCAGCAATATTTCTGACTATAACCGTTTTGTGACTTTATTTTATTCATAAATAGCAATTCTGTTATGTAACCACAAAATATACATATTTGTTATAAAGAATAGAAAAAGACAATATATAAATCAGTTTTGTAATAAAATAATTCACCTTTGACTTATTTTTTTGTTTTATTGAAAAAATTGGCGTTATATTTTAAAGTGGATATAAACGACATCGATTGTATGAACTTATGAAGTTTTTTACTTTCTTTCAAACAAATTGTTGACTATTGCTATAACAGAATTGTGCCTACAAAAGTTTTTGACAATAAACAAATTAAAATATATCGATCTAGTACGTTGAGAGTAATGGGATTTTATTGTGCTAAGTTATATAGAAATTAGTATTAATATTCTAAATCTAATTCATCTAATTAGTATCTCAATCAAGCGATTCAGAAAACAACTACAATTATACCAAAAAAAAATATTTCTTTTTATATAAAATTGTGTTTGAAAGAACTACTTCTGTGCAATTGCACAGGGCATTCACTAGTAATAATTAATATGAATAACTAGCAAGGAAAAAATCCGAAAAAGAAATTGAATATAGATAGGTTGGTCATATGCTCACAAAACCATCAAAAAATATTTAAGAAAATTATGAGGCCAGAGAAATTGTCATTAAACTAGAATATGTGGTCTACCAAGAGAGAAATTTAAAATATTAAAAAAAACATAAAATACCATGAAAATATCAAGTGTATGGTGAATAAGGAAAAAAAATTAAAATTTTAAGATATTTCGAAATTATATTTGTGATCAAATATTTTGAACAAACGAAAGAGAACGATTTACCTGACCATAAAACGCAGACATACATGAGCCAGCTTAAGATTAGAAGATTATAATATTATCTTCATCTCAGAAAACATTAATTGATTTGAATACAAATTGATAAAACAGAAAATACTGTGAAATCTTAATAAAAAAAGTATACTCATAAGTTAACCTCCTACATCTAACTATACATTCCAATCCCCCTGAACACGTGTTATAGTAAACCACACATTGAATGTAAGACGACGTGTTATAGTAAACCACACATTGAATGTAAAACGACTGTTATCAGAAGCTACGCGTTCTTAAAAAACGTAGTTCCATTTTATTTGAGTTGTTAACCAAATTGATAAATGATAGTGGCTCATGTCGAAGAACTCATAAAGCATTTTTCTGTCATCGGGAATTGAACCTATATCGGTTTAACCTCCGGTCCTGCTTAATCCTTTGTGTTGTTGAATTTTCAGTAGTTGTGAATTTTAAATTTATCTCATAATCGATTTCTGGGTATTAACAATTACATTTCAATCAATTTCAGAAGTCATATTGTTATATTCGTCTCCATCTCTAGCATATCTTACAAACTCACCAATGAACCCAATTTTCATTCAATTTTTGTAGTTTGTTGCCAATGAAAGTTTGAAACTTTTCTTAATCTTATTTTAAAATCAAGCTTTACAACTTTAATTTTTAATTACTTCTACGTTTATTTACAATCTATCTTAATATTTTAAAAATTTTGACAAAAACTTTTAATAGATATTCGGTAAATTTTTATGACAAATGTATTTAATTTTGAGTAGTGTATCGGCTTGTGAGGGTACATTTCAACAAATATACTCCAAGGTTTTACATTATCTTTGACAGCATTAGATGGTAAAGAGAAGTGTCTTAATCTTCTGTGTTGTCTACCTGATTGTCTACCAGTGGATTTGGGTGGGTTCCTAACCGGGTCAAATATCTAATGGTTGTAGCAGTTATTTTCACTAGTAAGTCATTACTTATGACTAAGTTTCGAACATACCAAGGCGCATTGCATTGCTGTGTACCTTTGCTTGAAAATGTTCAATAATTTCTATATTTTAATTGCTTGTCGTACCCCACAGTTCGATATGTACCCCGTAAGTCCATATTGGTTTCAGTATACTTTTATAGACTAAGACCTTACTTTCTGGAGAAAGTTGTGAATTTCTGCCAATTAGCCAGTATAAGTTGGAAAATTTTAGGAATAGTTGTTTACTTTTTGCTTCTTTCTCCAGGTTAATTTTTGGTCCAAGTGAATGCCCAAATCAGGCTAAAAGCCAATTCCCAGTGGAAACCACAATTAATTGGCCACTCTTCTATTATGGAATACAAGAAATTTATTCCAGAGAACCTAGATCTGACTCTTACAGGATACTTCTTTGAGAGATCATATCAAATCGATATTCCGTCTAGGGAAAGTTGGAAGAGTAGCACGGTTCTAAACAAGGAACACGTACACCTCTACACTGATGGTTCAAAATTGAAAGACAGAGTGGGGGGTGGAGTCTACTCGGAAAACCTGAATATTAGTCTATCCTTCAGACTACCAAGACATTGTAGTGTGTTTCAGGCGGAGGTGATGGCAATAACAGAAGCCTCAGACTGGCTGAGATCCAGCGTATTATCTGTTAGAAATATCTGTATACTCACAGACAGTCAGGCCGCAATTAAAGCACTGGAGCCGGTAGCCATCAACTCAAAAATCGTGTTGGCCTGTCGCAGTTCTTTGGACGAACTAGCGGATAGGTTCAACATATTATTACGATGGGTGCCAGGACACAGTGATATTCCGGGTAACTGCATGGCAGATCTACTTGCTAGAGAGGGCACTATATTAGAACTCCTTCCGGAAACGTGTAATCTGGGTGCACCTCTTGCCACCTGTAATTTATTGCTTCGAAATGATGCAATAAAAGCTTCAAACTTCAGATGGTCAGTTAGACCAGACTGCAATATCACCAAGCAGATCTGGCCTATGTTGAATCTGAAGCGATCCCTTAACCTACTAACCATGAAAAGGTGTAACATATGGTAGGGTCATTACGGGTCATTGTCTGATTGGTAAACATGCCAGAAGACTGGGACTCTCCTCAAACGACTTCTGCTTGTAGAGAACTTGTAGAGAGGTGGAAGAGGATGAAACTGGAAATAAGGAGCCTTCTTTTTGGATTCGCTGGGTGATCTTGAAAACACTGGTATCAAAAACCTCCGCCGCTTCGTTAAAAGCTCAAATTGGTTCAACGAGTAGGGTACTACGCGAGGAAAGTTTCCGTGGTATCACAATGGACCTCGCCGGTCTAAGTGTGTCGATGTAATGTCGGCAGCCACTCCTACCTACCTACCTAAATCCCCAAATAGTTTACTGAATCCGCCATTGGTAATGTGTTATTATTGATTTTAACTGGAGGACAGATTTCTTTTCTAGTGGTGAAAGTAAGGTGGACAGATTTGACTTCGTTTGCTTTAATTCTCCATTTTGTTAGCAAGTTATTTATGTCATCTAAGTTTCTGTGAAGCTTAAAGGATGCCATTTGTGGCAAAACACTAGAAGCTAGAACTGCTGTATGGTCTGAAAATGTTGCAACCATGGTGTCTTGTCAACTTTAATTGATACTACTTCAAAACGACTAGAATCTAATTCGTATGTGACATTTCGTATTGCAAACATTTTGTAATTGCTGATTATAACATTTTTAATTTTTGCAAAAAAATAGCTATCTACGTAATACGAATAAATTATGATTCCAAAAAATAAAAATCAATTGAATTTCTCGGAAAACCTATTATAGAATGAGTCACATATTCTCATTGGTTATTTTAATTTAAATGATACTTACGTGAATCCTTTTAATATTATTTTTCATTATTGATTCAATGTTAAGTATTTTCAATTCAAAATAAAATTGAAAATGATAAAAGGACATTATTACCATCGCACACCAATTTATATTCTGAGATGATAAATTTTTTTTTTTTGTATTATTCTTACTTTTTACCAGTTATTGAACTATTTTTGTCTTTGTTTAAATTTCATAGATTTTTTTTTCAACGTCATAGAAAACCTGATAATAATTATTATTAGAATCCTTTTTTGTGTTCGTCAATCTCTTAAATTTTTAATGCATTCATTTTCAACATAGCTATATTTTTTTTATTACATCAAAAGAGAATCGTAAAATAACCACAAAGGATTCAAAATGTTCTTGTTATCATTTGTAATTTGAAATAGGTACTCATAAGAGTATACTACACATCAAATCGAGGTATTGGCTAACATGAAACCAAATAAACCATAATATAGTATTCTATAAAGGTCCTGTATATTGAAAAGTGAGTTGTTTTTTGAAACAGTTATTTTTTATATAAAGTAAAATGAAATTTTTAAAACTATGTAAAACTTAGGTACATATTATATAATTGTATATATTCACCTGTATAGAACCAACTTTATTGGTTAAGAAAAGTCACGTCCTGAATTCTATTTTGATTTAAGTATACTTTGAATCATTTTTTTTTTCTTTTTCTACAAATAGAAATTTTCATGGGAAAACTTTAAGTTTATCACATCGATATGGGGATTTATCACTTTTAAACACGAATTATTATTGTTTACATGAATGTATGTATAGATATAGAGTTGTTTTAGTTTTTTCCCTACAATGTTTAAAAGCTTTTAGTTTTCTAATATGAATAAATGATAAAGGTATGTAAAGCATATATTATGTAGATATATAAGAGAAAAAAAATGGGTAAATTGGATCGAGTATGTAAATGCAGAATCATCATTAAATGTATCTATTATACCAGAGTGTAATATTAGTAGAAATGTAGAATGTATGATGATAGTTTTGAAGATCATTTCAAAATTAGTTTCATTTCTAGAATGTTGTTTTGTGGAAAAATAGTACAATAGTTAGTTAACCATGACAACGAGGACTAGGACATGTAATTCCAGAATGAAATTAACTATTTGATTGCCTGACTGTGCATACTTTTTTGAAATACAAATATTATATTTTCGACAAAAAATTGAGGGGAGAGAACTGCTAATAAGGCTAAATAAATGATATATTGAACAAAGGTAATACAAATGAAATTATTACTATTCGTTTTTAATTTGGCTAAAATTTATTGTGGTTTTACTCTGATCATTGCATAATCTCTCGATTTTTATTCTTGCTCTTGATTATCTAAATCCTTTTACTTAAAAAAAAACATTCAACAATTCGTATTAAAGAGTAGTTCACTATTTATTTGTATTACATAGAGCCACCCAGATATTTACATTACTTGAGAGTTTTTTCGAGCGGTGAAGTACAAAATTTCTTTTACCAGATGAACTTCTAAACTAATTCGATATATGTTTAGGATATGTGTTTCGTACTAATTATAATTTGGAAAATGGACCTGATATATAGAACTTTTTACTATCTACTTGTATATAAAAAATACTTTCTATTCTTATTTTTGGTAATTCCTGTCTGTTGTCAACGATTTGCATATGGTGTTAGTGAGCCTATTTGCTCATCTTGTGATGCTGATATCCAAGATTTATACCATATTTTTAGAGGTCTCGTTTGTTATAAACCATTTCAACCATTACATCTATTTTGGAGGGGGATTGATTGGAGCTAATTCTGGAAAGGAATTCTTTCTCCTGTTAAAGATTCTTGAGTAGGTTTTGCATAAGATACAAAATTTGACTAATATGATCATTATGCTCGTCTCTTTAGTTGAAATTGAATTATTATATTTTTGTATTTTCTATCTTTAATGTTTGATTCACTGCTTCAGACCATTTTTTCGGAACACATGTGCGCCCATATTTTTTATATTAAAATTTCAAATTCTCTCAATTTTCAAAAATGTTCGGAACATTTATTTCTATCCGAAACAAAAGTTGATCTTTAACTTTCTGTTCGGAACAATTTTTTATAAAGCAATTTTCTTTAACATTTCTATACAATTTTGTATTTTTAAATTATAGATAATTTTTATTATTTTAATTTATTTTTTAATTATTTTATTTTTACAATTACAAATTTATGAGATTGAAATAAACAAAAATTTGTTTAAATTTTTTTTGTTCGCAACCCAATGTTCTGAAGCAGTGATAAGTTTCAATCTTATTGACTCCTTCGAAGCAATTAGAAAATTTGTTTTTAGTTTTGTTATTTTCAGATAGTGTAAGGTTCGCTGTACATCATCCTCGTTTTTGTCCATAGTATATTGTGCCATACGATTTCTATTTTGTCATTTCTAATGTTAAATGCTCTGCTCGCTCCCAGTTTTTTCATTATGTGATACATGACATAGTATGACTTAAGCTATCTTCTACTCTTATTTCGAAATTTGTTATATTTTTTATAAATAATATGTTACCTAAAAAATAAGTAGATATACTCTCATCATAACTAGAAAACAAACTATTCAGAATAAAATAAGACGAAGAGTGTTCTACTAACAGAGATATGAAAACAGGTGTGCCTCAAGGTAGTATTCTGGGTCCCATACTGTATTTGCTTTACACCAATAATTTACCACAAATGGCAAATATAACTCTGGCTACATTCGCTGACGATACTGCGTTGATAGTAGTAGGATCAAGTATTGACGAGGCTACAAATAAATTGCCAAGAGCAAGATATACCTCTGGACAAAGAAGTGGAAAATTAAACTCAATGAGTTAAAATCGCTACATGTAAATAAAATATTGTTACAATAAAAAATTAGAAAATAAACCATCAGTAAATCTGAATGGGGTAAATATACCCCAAGAAAACAACTCTAAATATCTAGGAATGGCATCAGATGTCAAACTTAGATGGAAAGAACACGTCAAAAAGAAAAAAATTGCTTGATAATAAATATAGAAAAATTTACTAGCTCTTAAGTCGAAATTCAAAATTACCTATACATAACAAGATATTGTTATATAGTCAGATAATCAAACCGATATGGTTGTACGGCATACAAATATGGGGATGTGCCAAACGACTACATGTACTTTGTATACAAAAATAAAGTCTTGCGCATCATGGTATATACCCCTTGGTATGTTGGCAACAGTGACTTGCAAAGAGATCTAAAAATTCCTTGGATAGAAAATGAAATAAAAAGATATGCACAGCAACTGCTAGATAATCAAAATGATATCAGAAGGCTTAAAATAAGTTTGCCACTAGATTTAATACGATAGAATTTCGTAAACTTTTTCTTCAAGAAAATAACACCAGAAATAAATTAATGGTTAGTCCGTCAGACTAGTTTTAATTGCAGGGGTGTGGTTTAGCCAGTAAAAAACTGACACACAATAGAAGCTACGGGGTTCATTGTGTCTATGCAGACTCCCACCAATTCACGCAAAAAGAAAAATTTTATATAAATCTATTTTTATTCCACTACAGTTTAAAATTCATATTTTTACTCAACCCTTCATACACAAAATGTCATTTGGCAACTGTTTCAAGCGTCGAAATAAGTTTATATGACTGCACCTCTGGAAGAAGTCTCATTTAAAAAATTTATGTTCCGAAAAAATCACCATCACAATTTTGAATTAATTTTGTATGGGAAAAGGAAGATAACAGTATGTTTTTGGGTTGTTCCACTTCTACATCTAACCAGGTAACAATTTTGTGTATGTATGTTAATTTCTTAGGTAATAATAATTATTGTATATATTTGAAAGGTCACATAATACATTAAGACTTTTTATTTAGTTTTAAAATTTCACAGCACCACAAATTAGAAAAAAAAAAAAATGAAAAAAAAAGTTTGTTGAAAAAGATCCGGCTAAAAAGTCACAGTCATAAAAGTTTTAACGTATTTATTAAAATTTTGTAACTATCTCCAGCACAAAGGAGTTACTATTGTTTTTGTGCTCTAATGAGCCTACAATAATGCTTTTATGGTGTTATGTACTAATAAGCTAGTCTTTTATCACAAAAAATTTCCATGCAAAACTTAGGTTCGTAAAAATCAATGTCCAGCCATTAATTTCTGAAATCACGCTTGTGGTATTAGACTAAACTGACAATAATAAAAAAATTAACATTTGTGCTACCAAAACTTACTAATTGCATTTTTTTGACTTGTGACAATATTATTCTGCGTATGCAATTAACTATGAGTAGTGAAAAGTTTTAAAAAGTAAGTAAGTTTCTTAAGTTTAAAAATTTTTTTTTTGTAGTGCGATCAAAGGGTAAGTAAGTTGGTATTGATGTCTTCGATTCATATTTAAATATCGAATTTCTCATTCCATTATAATAACCTCAAAATTTGAAAATGTTGAATTTTTTTTAAAAATTATCCTGTAATTTATATATTTTCTTGACTACTTTTGGTACCACCCCCTTTTACAAATTTAATTAGAAACTTAAAAATTTCAAGTTACTGTTATTCTATACGATTATATCGGATTGAGAAAATCACATCCTGCTAATCAACAAATTTTCCCATCTTTAACAGGGAAACTTTTATTTTTAGATAATTTTCAACATTCATTCGTTGTGTATATTCATCATGTCCAACTTTTCTGATAAAAACTTTATTTTTCGTTCAATGTTGATGATAACAACTTAGATTGAAAATATTTTTGTAAACAACAAAAATAAAAGAACACAAATATATGTACATACACACATATACATATTTATATTGATTAAATAAAAAACTTTTGTTTATGTAATTTGAGTTTCAATTATGTATGTACATAATGTATGTAAATTTATTGACTTCTTGCGGTAGTAATATCAAAAAAGTAAAAAGAAAAACAAAAATAAAAAAAAAATGTCAGTAAGTTGGAAAGTTGTTTTGGCAAACCAGTAAAAATTTTATACAATGAAATATAAAATAAAGTACGTAAATGTTTTTGGGAAAAATTTAGAATTTTTGATAAGCTTTAATTAAATATTAATAAGAGTTTATATTCAATGCATGATTAGTAATTTCTCAATTTATATTAACTGTCTTATATTTTTATATTTTTACGCTTCGCACTACGTGCTTTTTGATGGCCTGACCCTTTCCAACTTCCTCCTCACGAAGATAGGTTGCTTTTGATAGAACTGAAATTTTTCCAATAACGTGGCTGACATCACGTTTATCAACCAAATGTTTTGCTGGGAATATCCTGACACTTAGAAAATTAGAAATTTAATAACTGTTAACGAGAACCTGCCTCATTTACGTTCTGTTGATGTGCTTAGTATTACTAACCATATGTGCTGCCTACGGTAGATTTGAGCCTACTTGAATCTAACTCGAAAACAACTTGTTTTGATGCTAACTTTAGTAAAAGAAGCTGAAAATAAAGCTGTTTGATCGATAAAAAGTTATTTGTAACTGACATTTGTTCTTTTTCTACTTTCTTTTTGTATTTGAATTTATCTTTTTAACATTTTACTAATTATATCATGCTAGGTGTTTTATTTTTATCTCTTATACTTACATTAGTTAGTTAATTTAGATGGCTATTAACCCACTGGATGATGATCTCACCGCTTAGTAAATATGGTGGAAGCTTTCGTCTATAGACGTCTGATTTGCTTTTTCTAAGCAATATTTGATAGTATTAGAAAGAAATATGATAAATTTAAATATGTGGCGATACTTTGTTTTTTTAAATAATTCCAAGTCTATGGGATGAACAGCTTAACTGCTTTTACACAAACATTTGGAATATACAATCACATATAATAGCTTTTTCTGCAGAATTTTTTTGGTATAGACTAATTTAAATGTGGAAAACTGTATCTACTGTAAATGCCTTCATAATAGTATAGTTACCATTTTATTTTTAGTGATAACCAAAACTCTTAACTAATTATCATTTATTTTATCCCAATGATAAAGGGTACTGGACCAGTTCGAAAAATTCAGAAAATATTTTTTGCCTTCGCCAGGAATCGAACCTGGGATATTTCGGTTGAAAGGCAGGCACTCTACCTACTGCGCCGCACAGCGTTTTAATAGAACGGTAAGTTGAACTAGAAAAGTGCATTAAAAATAAATAGTTAACAATTTTAGTCGCGTATCTCTAATGAAAATGTTCATATTCCATATTCATATTTGTAGTTAATGCTCTTATGAAGGTTTTATATTCTATGAGTCTTATATGTTTAGAAATTAATCTAAAAGGACTTGTAAATAATGGAATTGTTTCAAATAAATAAATTGTTGAAATGATAGTTGAATCGAAAAGAAAGGACGAAAGGCTGCTGGTTCTTTGTAAAATTATATTCGCAAAATCAATTTAATGTAGATCTCTCAAATATTCTATTACGAGCCGAAATTCGCATACTTTATAAAATTTCAAACTTCTTCAAGGAATTTTTTAGTTTTACTCTATTCTGCAATAGTATTTTATTTATTTATTTTATTTATTTATACTGTATGTGTTCGATATACAATCAGATGATTAGTTTCTATAATTTGTATAATTTAAGTAAGTGTATAGAATATGAGAATAATACTAAAGCTAATAAAACTGAAAAATAAGAGCAAAACAAATTAAATTAACAAATTATAAAATGCTAAATACTTAACTACGAGGTTAAATTTCAACATGTCAAAACAATTTATAGATGATTACAATATCTATAAACTTTTAAAATACTCGAAGCATAGTCTACTAAAAAAGAAATTTAGAACAAAATGTGGAAGACAATAAAAATTTGTTAATAGATCACACTCACTTCTGCGAAGAATATGATAAAAAAATTAAAGCCAATTCAGACCTTTTAGAAACAAATATAAAATTAAAAAATATTTTAGCACAAACAAATATCTTTATTATGTTCAACTTAACAACTACAGTCTGCTGATAATATAGGTCATATTGTGCAGCAGCAGCTTCAGGTGCAGCAATACATTTCATAAAATATTACACATATTGCTCATATTATTACAGCAGCAGCTGCAATTCCACGAACAATGTCAGTGCCCACAGCTGCTGCATGAAAAATGGGTGTCGGATTTCCATTAAATAGTTTGCTTGGTGATAAAACAGGGGATACAAATCGTATTCTCAGCACACAAATAATTCAAAATAAAAATCAATTAGTTCATAATTGTTGCATTAGTAAAGAAGTTATTAATTACGAAAATATTTACTATTTAAAAATAAATATTGAAAAAAATTAAATATCTATTTTAAATATTTACTTATTTCAATTTAAAGATAAAAAAGTTCAAAATTTGGACGAGCCAAACATCCTCTCAAAACAAATATGTATTAGAAAAAAGGATAATAATTTCAGGAAATCATTCCACAGTAGAATTTTACAGTCGATTTGTTAAGACTTATAAGTAGTCTTGTAGAAATAAATACCATATCTTAAATATATTGTAAATTTTAAAATATAATTTGAATATAAAAATAATTAATAAAAACAAAATCAAAAAAATAAATAAAAATTTACTTATGTCAGCTGAACTCAACGATTCTCAGAAAAAATTTTGTATTATAGTATTTTGTATGTATGTTTACGTGTATATGTTTGGGTACTTCTACGGAAAATAGTGAAAATATAAAATTTTTTTAAATTTAATATTTTTAGTGATTATTTTAAATTTTGATTATTTAAAGAAGCCAAATACAAAAAAAATGTTTAATGAGTTACGCCACTTTTTTAAAATTTGGCCATAGAAGATTTTTTTAATTATTAGCCAAAGAAGAGATTTATTTCTGTACTGTAGTGTACAGCTGAGTTCTTGAACAGAAAGCTTAGTCCATCAATATTTTGCATATAATTTCTTTTAGAATTTGTGCAATATGCTCCTATACAGTTGGAGCTTCAAGATATAACATTGATTGATGTTATGATTAAATTTCGGCCTTTTTGTTCATTATTATTTTATTTTCAACTTTTTCAAATATTTTTTTTTAAGTTTGTAAATGGAATACAAAATACAAATTACCCAGAAAGATGTTACTTTTTTAGTTTTCCAACTGCATTTCAATGAAATTGTTACATTTTTTTTCTCTGACATTGAAATTATTAAATTTATTAACTTTTCACGAATCCAAAAAAAAATCACAAGCTTTTACTGAACAATTTTAGCAATTGTTTCGTTAACTCTAATTCAATATTTTTTTAACCGCCACATAAGCACTTTGACTCCAGTTGGTGATTTGAAAAACTTCAAATAACCAACTGGGGAGATTCCGCTCGTGACCGAAGTAAGTGGAGGATAATTTTGCGTCAGACCCAGGACCTTTAAGGTTTTTAGCGCCCAACAAGTAAGTAAGTAAGCATTTTGACTGTGCAGTAATAACTTACGCAAAGCTAATCAGTCATATATGTTTAAGTTTAAGTTTAATTTATTATGTCTTAATTTTTTTTTACAATTACTTATTACTATGAACTTTAAGCTAATTTACAATTATATATACTAAACTATAATGTATGGCTTAGTAGCTCATTTAGAGGTTTGGAATACTCCTATAAAAATATGGATTATTTGTTTGGTTTTATTTATTTATTTTTTTTATCCCTTTTTTTGTTTTTAGCGAAAACTTGCATTCGGTTTTCTAGTGTAGTTTTGTTCTTAACTGACTAGTAGACTTATACTACTTTAATACTAATTTTAAAATTTAAAAGAAAAGATTTTATAGGGAAATGTGTTTTGATAACAAAAATTATTTAAAAAAAATTAATTTTTTTTTCCTTTTTTCCGAGATAATCTAAGATCATCCACTGTGATGATCTTTTGTTTCGGTGCTACAAATGTTAAAGTTCGGTAGACATTTCATATTTTGTGTGTCTTCAAATTGCAAGTTTTCGCTTTTAATTGTGCAAGGTGGCAAATAGTATTTATCGTTAAAGCTATTGTTTGGCCCATTGTCTATAATAAAATTTTTTTATAAGATTCGGATGTACCTCTAATTTATTTAAATACTTGATACTGTTTGTTACCATATAAGATATTAACGGTTTCATTCTACAGCTCTTGTAATTAAAGGTGTTGAAATATCTTTTATTTGGGGTCTCGAAATTCTTTCCAATACAATTTCTTACAATTTTCCTTTCGAATATATTTTGTCAATTTTCTGCGTATGTTGGAGACAGAGTGAACCAAATAGGAAATGCATATGAAAGTACTGGGCGAATAAGCTGTTTATAGAGGAGCAGTTTCTTTTTGACATTTAAGTCGCTATGTAATATTAGTGGTCTTATTCTGGAGTGTGTCATTTTTTTTTTAATTGGAATACGTGTTCCATTGATTTCTAGGGCCAAATCTTTGGTTTTTTTTTGCAATGTTTCTGGGACCATTTCCGCTAGCATTTCTAAAATATATAAGAGACGATTTTACAATGTTTATTTTAATTCCCCATTTTGCATAATATTTTGCTAATAGTTTTGCGTGCTAGTCTATATGTTAATATGCTACCTGAGGGTTTCTCCCATGACTAGTTATTGCTATGTCATCTGCATAAAGCATTGCATAGAACGTTACTTGATCTTGTTCAGTCATATTTTTTCTTTAACAACTTAACAACTTGTACTGGGTTAGTTTTTTCATAAACTTTAATAACTTATAATTACTACAAAGTCCGTTTTATCTATACTCTATTATTAGAGCGATATAATTACTCTGTAATTATTTTATTTTTTTATCTTGGTGTCGATGTTTTACCAAACCAACTGGAGAATATTGCACAAATAGCAAACTTTCATCTCTTTTTTTTTTATTTTATTTATTTTTTATTTTTATTTCATTGCTTAATTTAATATATAATAACTGTTCTATTGACAAGCGATTTTTAATATATGTAAAAAAAAAATATACATAAAATAATTAAGGTGCTATTTAAAAAAATTTAAGAGAATAAATAAAAAAATACAAATTAACATATTTTATATGTTAGACAATTAACAAAAATAACAAATCAAGAACAGAAGAAAAAAAAGAAACTTATAAAATTGTATTCAAAAATAAAGTTAGAGATTAAAATATCAATTGAACTTATAATTATATATTAAGAATTATAATATAACGAAAAAGAAAAGTTCTACAAAACTAAGGCAAAAGATATTATATATATTATACAAATTAAACAAATAATAAAAATAAAAGTTTAAAACACTCTATGCAAAAAGCACGCAGTAGCGAGTGTAGTTACAAAAAAAATGCAAAAATTGCTAAAAATGTGCGTAAAAAATGATGTACATTATGAGGGGGTATGATAGCTAATCTTCTGTTGTTGATTCTCAGATTATATATTTCAGAATATCTACTACGTAAGTAACCACTTCTATTAAAGAATACTTTGAGGACTCGGAAGTAAAAAAGATGCTTCAGAGGTAAAATATTCAAATAAAGGGAAGCTGCTTTCCCTACGATGCTTTTTTAAAATTAGTCTGATAACACATTTTTGTTGTATTAACAAAGGTTTAAGATAATTATTAAAAGTACCACCCCAATTAACAATTCCATATTGTAATTTAGAATTAAATAAACCATAGTATACAGACGTAAGCAGTTTCGAAGAACAGAACTGCTTAAGGTGATAAAACTGTCTAACAACTAAATGAAAATACTTATTTAAAATTCGTGTATGAATTGACCAATCTAACTTAGAATCTATTATAACACCTAATTATTCGAAGGAATCAACACAATCAACTTTAAAACAACCTGCGGAACAGTTATACATTTCCTTAAAATTACATAATTTCTGAGTAAGAAGAGAATTATTATGAGGAAGAGGAAATTTTCTACGTTTAGCACAGTGATACAAAGTATTATCACACATAGAAATAGAGCTACCTTAATTGAAAAACATAATTTTTGTTTTATCACTTAATAATAATTTGTGATAGACAATAATTTGGAATAGACCAACATCGTCAGCAAAGGCAGTTGAACAGCCTTTAAATTTTTGAAGAAAAATAGAATTAAAGAAGATTAAAAATAATATGTAGGACCCAGAACAGATCCTTGAAGTACACCCAAAGAGATACTTTTAAGATCACTGATGGTGTCACCATTTTTAACTTTCTGAGTTCAACCCGTTAAATACGAAGAAAGTAAACCAAAAAAATTCCCTCGAAAGCCAGCTTTATACAATTTGTCTACGAAAACCAAATTACTTAGAACTTAAAAAGTTAGTAAGATCTAAAAATTGCATCATTCTTTTTTTTATCACTCTTTCAAATATTTTAGAGAAAGAACTTAACATGTAAATGGGACGATAGTTATCTGAGCAATTTTTATCTCCTTTCTTGAATAAAGGTATTAGCTCAACAATTTTTAGAGCACTAGGAAAAATTCCAATTTCAACACAGCAATTAAAAATATGAGCTAGAACATCCACTATATTAAGACTAATTTTTTTAAAACAAAATTTGAAATAACTAGAATTATTTAATTTCATTATCAGTCTATGAAATCCAAATGAATTTATTTCTTCAAAGTAACAACTTTGTTGCTGCCAAATATCTTCAACTATATTCAGCTGGTTACTGTCACAAATCTCAGAACTAAATTCTGCAGTAAGATTACTCATATCTGTGAATTTTTCATTAAACTGGTTTGCAATAACTTTTTTATCACATACAAAAGTATCACCAATAGCTAGAGAAGTAATAGAATTACTAGTATTCATAGAATCTCTAGTACACATCTGATATGCTTGCTCTAAATATTAAATCTAAATCTGAATACAATGACTAATGAGCAATCATACAAATCTATACTTAAATATTTACAACACAAAACTAGGACTGGGACATCATATATTTATCAATCCCAGTTTGACTAAATTTGAATTTTTATACACCTCTTAATAAACCACCACAATTGGAATTATGTTAAAAACAATAATCTCCTAAATTTATTATATTTGACATATAATAAGGGTACTAACTAATTCCAAGATTTCTTGGAGACAAGTAAAGAAAATGAGATACCATATATTTATACTAATGAAGTTAAAATAACAATTTAAAAAACTCAAATAAATTGAAATTTGTATTTGAATGCAACAGTATTATTATTAGAGGTATTTTATTTTTATAGTTCATATTTTGGGATGAAGGCATATCACAATTTTAGACTTAATTACTTTCGAAATGAAAAAACCAAGATATGTTACTGTATAAAGGTTGAATTTGTATAATAATTTACCAAAATGAATTAAAATTTGAAAACAATTTGAATATCTTTAAAAAAAATATTATTAATTATGTTAAAAATAATTTTTAAAAAAACAATATAAAATTTTATAAATTAGTTGTTAAGAATAGTAAAATTATACTAAATAAAGATTCAATAATAATAAAATATTATAATTTCAATATTTTCTGTAAATGACTTATTTTTTTATTTTTTTGTTTTTTGTTTGTAATTATTGCGAAATATTCTAACATGGTTAAAATATATGAAATATATACTGAAACATAAAATCAGACATCTTCCCTAGAACTACCCATGTATCTGATGTGTATACGTAAATTCAAATTTTGTTCAAAATCTCTTTGTTTGTGTAACTCTTTATTAAATAATAATTTAATTGTATTTCTTTAACGTACCTCCGTAGGTATCCTACCTAAGGTGTGAAATATTTTTTTAGAAAAGTAAAACTTTTCAAATCAAAATTTTTGTCTTCTTTTAAATTCGTATACATTTTGAAACATTATGAAATAATTATGGAAGAAAATTTAATTTATTACCATCCATTTTGTATTCGATTTTGTGTTTGAGAAATTTTCTCAAAGAAACCAAAATATAATTCTGAGATGTTAGAAATTATTTGAAAAAAGTTTTTAATTTAATTAAATTTTAGTTATTTAGCAGAATTATGTCATGATTTTTCATTTTTTGTTAAATTGAAAACTTTTCTTTATGATTAGACAGCCTAAAGTTATTTCTTAACTTGATTTATTGCCTAAAATTGTAATAATTTTAAAATGATACAGAAAAATCACATAATAAAATTTAACTTTGGGGTGTGATTTACTTTATTTCATTTATATTTTAATATTTAAATAAGTTTAAATTTACAATTTTTATTATTATTGTTAAATTTTTAATATTTTAGTTAAAATTTAACTGAAATGAAAATTTTCCATGAAATAATTTTCCTTAATTTGAATTGGTTGTTATGTTCAATTGCGCTCAGATTGAAATTTCTAACTTATTGATTTATTTCAGGAAAGAAAATATTAATTTTAGGCAGATTAGTACACATTATCTTTCTATTAGAAGTATTTGTCGGATAACTATTTTTTGTTTAAATTCAGTAGCATATACAGCTATCCCTCGTTATATATAACCTCATTATATGTAATTTCTATATATATGTAAATAATATTTAGTACTGTTTTTTCGTTTTATGTAAATTTTCCCTCGCTTAACATATATTTCTTCGGACAAAAAAAAAAAATAAATATGTAAAACAACATATGTATTCAAATGTTTTTATTTTAAAACGCTACATAACCTACCAGAAATATGACAACGTATGAAACGTTGTAAAAACGAACTGACATTTCAAATTGTTATTTTAAAATTTAAATTCGTTAATGCATATGTACATATGTAGGTTTTCAGGCAATTTTTGTGTTCACTATTTATTTTGAAGTTTTTGTAAAGTTTTATGTAAGTACATAATATCATCTAATAATATATAAAACATGTATGTAATATTAATTACATAATTTATTTGTAGTAATTACAATCCATAATGAGTAAATTAAATGAGGTAATTAAAAGAAAACGACAAGCGATTACACTAAAGAAAAAAATTGAAATTATAGACAGATATGAAAGGAAGGAAAAACCGACTAACATTGCTTTTTCAATAGGATTGAAACCTTCTTCAATTTATGCAATTATAAGAAACAAAAAAGATATAAAAAAATATTCAGAGTCTGTTGAAGTGGGTTTGCAAACAAGAAAGCGATACATTGTGTTGGAAAAGGTTGAGAAACTTTTGATGATATGGCTGACAGATTTAAATAATAAAAACATACCGGTGTCTACTTTATTAATCCAAAAAAAAGCAAATAAATTTTGGTTATCTAAATCACGTTAATGATACAAACGAAACTTTTAATGGGAGCAAGGGCTGGTTTGAGAAATTTAAAAAAAGGGCAAAATTACACAATACAAAACTAGTTGGTGAAAGTGCTAGCGCTGATGTGAAAAGTGCCGAAAACTTTCCAAAAAAACTGAAGGAAATTATAGAAAAAGAAAACTACAGCTTGAAACAAATTTTTAACGTTGATGAAGCTGGGCTATTTTGGAAGCAGTTACCTTCAAGAGGATTTGCTTGTAGTGAAGCAAAAATTCATGGCTTTAAAAAAATGAAAGACCGGATGCCACCATTCTACAACAGTCATTAGATCCAAACGAGCCATTAAGTACAATAGATATATTGGAATTATTAGAAGAAAATGAACAGGAAACTCAAGAAGAAAATCCGGAAATAGAAAATGCAAATGAACCCGATGTTTCTTTATTTCCATTACCGAAACTGTCAGAAGCTTTAAATCACTTAAACTTAGCCATAGAAATTTTCCAAAAATACGATGTAGACGAGCAGAGATCGCAAATTATCTGTTCTTCTATTTTAGAAAACATTTATCCATACAAAACTATGTATGAAGAACGAAAAGTCATAAAGCAAACTAGAATTGATAAATGGTTTACACTGTAAGTAAGCTAGTTGTTAATTTTTTTTAAGGTTAATGGACATAATGTGCAAATAATGTTTATCGATTTATATATTTTTTTTAAGAAAATGTCTGTTTAAAATGAAATATGTAGTTTTTTTTAATTTTGCGTTGTATTTTTTGTTAAATTTGGATTGTTAAAACAATATTAGAAAATAAATTTTTTCTAATCAAATAAATGCATATGTGTATCATTTTTTATTTATTAAATTGAATCAATTAGATGTACATACATACTATTTGGATTAAATTTTACATACTGGGGTATATATAATATAGTAAATATGTATGTACATATGTACGGACATAAATCATACACCTTCAATTTAACCTCAAAAATTTGATATATGTAATTTCACTTAACATAGAGAAAATCCGGTCCCAAAAGTTATGTTAAGCGAGGGATTACTGTATAATAAAAATCAGGTAGAACTGGCTGTGCCTAACAAGCACGCTTTTTTTGTATACACGTCAGTTTATTATGCAATGTCAATAAGTTTTTCTAATAATTGCATGATGTGTTTGTTTTTCCCGATATTTTAGTTCTTAACCTAACATATTAATTTTTATTGCATATCGCTGACAGTTATACCGGTTCGATAGTATGTGTACACTTTTAGAGTATATAAGATACTTCTGTTGGTTGTAAAATTTTTGAAATAGAAAATATTTTTTTTTCTACAGTAAATATTGTTTCTATATACTGATAAAAAACTGCAGTAAAAATCAAATTTGAAAATGGAACGTAGACAAGATAAATAATATACTTGACAGAATAATTGTATCCTTAATTTGAGAATTTGAATAATTTGAATGAGAAAATGAGTATACTTTAGAATTTAATTAGTTGAAAGAGGGTTACAGCTATTTGTTTATTGAAGATAGATAGTAACTATGTTCTGTTTTAGTGCTTTCAATAGTACAACTTTTTTTGCTTGTTTATTGAATTTAATGATAATTTTATTTGTCTCATATGACTTAGGGCTTTTATTAATCAAAATATAGAGATTCTCATATATCGTTCACTTTCATATTTATCCCGACCATTTTAGATATTTTGTTTATTGCTGAATCGGAATTTACACCTCTGAAGGATTTCTGAAGGAACGATAGTTATTTCAACACTTTTGATATTTCTTTTTTGCTTAATTTTCTCTAATTGTTATTTTTTTGATTGAATATCCGTTTTTGGTGTTTGATTTTCCCTTCAGTTCATATTTGTCACTATGATACCTGCTGGCTCATGTTGTTCTTCTGGTGCATACAAAATTAAATTAAAATGGTACCTATTCCCCGATTTAATCAGTAATAATCAATAATGGATACTTAAAACAGTTATTTTCGGAATATGCCTTCAGCTCTCGATCGATATGGTTTAATTATTATATCACATGATTACTAATCAGAAGGTATCAGGTTCGATTTCTGCTCATGGTATGAATGTTTAGTTCAAAAAAATATTGTATATGTAGAAATGTTGAAACTGTTGTAAAAGTGTGGGAATTAGATACAGGAATAGCAGTTTGTGTTGTTTTTCTGTTTTTGTATTGTCATTTTGACGCTAATCAACGTTTTATTCATTCATTCGTCCATTTATTTATTTATTGCCATGATACATATTCATAATTTTTTTTTACAATATTAAATGTTTTAGAGCTTATACTATTATATTTACAGCTATAACTATTCTTAATTATTACTTAGATTAGCTGACTAATTTATTTATTAATTAATTTATTATTTAAAGGAAAAATGGCGACAAAAAATCTTTTTGAATATTTATGTTTTTTTCATAAAACTTACCACTACTTACATACTAAGAAATAAACCTAAATTAAAACCAATTCTAAAATTGCTCTTTTAAGCGGATTATTTGTGTTGTTGCAACTTTCCAGGAAAGCAGGAGTCAGCTTTTCAATTTGTTGCAATATGGTGTTTATATTAGCTAATTTATGCCATTTCTTGGTTGAAAAATGTCTAGGTTTTGCAAGAATTAATTTTAATATTGCATTTTGTTTTCTTTGCAAAACTTGGATATGTGTTTTGGCAGTGTCTTTCCATACGATAAATCCATATAGAAATATACTACGCAAAATTGTTTTATATATTAGGAGTTTGTTTTCCGAATTTAAAAAAGACTTACGATTTATTACAGGATACAAAAGTTTAACAAAGAAATTACATTTTTCAATAGCTTTGTTGATGTGAGTCTTAAACAATAATTTTTTATCGAGGTGAATTTATTTATTTATTTATTTATTTATTTTGAGCTTAATTCAAGCAAGTTACAATAAATCATACTTAAATTAAATTTATAAACTAAAAATTAAACATTCAAAAAAGAATTAACAAAAAAAAAAAAAAATAACAAAATTTTAATATTATAACAAAATTAAAAAAGAAAACATAATCTTATATTTAACAATAATTAAAAAATAAAAATGAAAAAACTTCAATTAAGAAGGCAGGTCAAAGATAAAAATTAGTTACACAAATACAGATTATTTTTTAATGATTGTTTAGTTAGGGAAAAGTTAATATAGGGTTTGTATGCATTACAGAGAGACATCATCCTATTAATTGGTTCATATTTACCATAATTAGTCCGATGGTACTGCAAATTAAACATATTAGCAGTTCTTAGTCTAGAATGAGAACAATAATTAAGTTTAGCAAACAATTGGGGAGACGAAATGTTGTCTTTACTTAACTCAATTAGAAATACAATGTCAGCAACTTTACGCCGTTTTTCAAGGGTATTAAGATGAATTAAATTTAGTCGATGTTCATAAGGAGGTAATCTTAAAGGATCTTCCCAAAGAAGAAGACGTAAAGCATATCTAAGGAATTTTCTTTGAATCGATTCAATTCTGTCTATGTGAACACCATAAAATGGACACCAAACCTGACTAGCATATTCTAAATTAGGTCTAACCAAGCAGGTATAGAGGGATTTTAATACATACGGATCTTCAAATTCTCTAGCCCAACGTTTAATAAAACCGAGCATAGAATTAGCTTTGTTTAAAATATCTGAATAATGAAGATGGAATGAAAGTTTAGTATCGAAGAGTATTCCTAGGTCTTTAATTGATGTAACCTTTGGAATACTTTGGCTATTAAAAGAATATACATAAGAAATTGGGCATAATCGTCGTGTAAAAGTAATATAAGCACATTTATTGACATTAAGCTGCAGATTATTATACGAACACCAACTATAGAAACGATTCAGATCAGCTTGTAACGCTAATGCATCCTCTAAATTAACAACTTTTTTATAAATTTTCATGTCATCGGCGTAAATTTTAATATGACTATTAATTAATAAGGATGAAACATCATTAATAGAAATAATGAAGAGTAAAGGACCGAGATGACTACCTTGAGGCACACCTGTGGGAGCTTCGAACTCAGTGGAAATTGACGATCTAAACGAAACACTATAACTACGACCAGAAAGGTAAGAATGAACCCAATTAATAAAATAACTAGGAAATCCTAATTTATTTAACTTAAAGATGATAATGTTATGTGGAAGCAAATCAAAAGCTTTGCTGAAATCTGTATATATTACATCCGTTTGAAACCCATCTTCCATGTTATTAATAAAGGTAGATGTTGACTCAACAAGATTAGTAACAGTAGACTTAAGCTTTACAAAGCCATGTTGAAAAGATGATAAGAAACAAGTACAATGATCATAAATAGAATCAAATACAATAAGTTCAAATAGTTTAGTTATAGAAGAAAGTTTAGCAATTGGACGATAATTACTTACATTATTTTTTAGATTTTTTTTGTGAACTGGTCTAATTAGGGCAGTTTTCCAGATTAAAGGAAAGATACCAGAAGTTAAAGAAGAATTGAATAATACAGAGAGAGGACCACATAGTGAAGAAGAACATTTATTTAAGAATAGGTTAGGGATGCCGTCAGTACCAGGACTAGGATTATTATCAAGCTTTAATAAATAATTGAGTACCACATTAGAATCGATATGAATATTACTCAATGTAGTTTTAGAAAAATTCGATAATTCCAAGATAAGTGATGTATTCTCTCTCCCAGATAATCTCTATATTATTAACGCAAATGTTTCTGTTTGGCAGAAAACTGGATTTCCTTCTTCTGGAAAAGAAAATAATTTTTATTTTTCATTTGTAGTAATAATCTTGAATATCTTTAAATGCATTTTCAAGACTGCTTGTAATTTCAATTGGGCCAACGTTTTAGTATTTTTTAAATATAGGTGTTTTTTGGTTTGTTTTATTTTACTTCCATATATTATGTAAATTGTAAATGTAACACATATTGTAGCGACTCAAAAATCCCAAACCTTTCCTGCATGCTTAGCAATGTCAAAAATATTCCATGTCATTTTCATCTTTAATTAGATGTCCAGAGTATTCAAGTGTTCAGTTGAATGAATACGACATAATCTTCCGAACATTAAGATTGGTCAAATTAATTGGTTTTACGAGGCACCTGACACCGTTGAGTCTTAGAGGAGTTAATATCAAACACATTACTTTTACTCCCAGTCCAAAATTTTGATCAATTCATAGTTGTATGCTAACCATTATATTACGCTTAGTATCATTAGCTGAACAGTTCAGTATTAGTATGAATTTCATATTAATATTATTAAAGTTTTGAATTTGAAAAAAGATTTTGTCCTAATGTTGATTCAACTAGGAATAAATAACAGGAAAAATTAGCAGCGGCTTTCTTTGATTGTTGATAATTTTGTATGAGTGTGGAGTAAAAGGAATGGAGCATAAATGTTTATAAAGAGTTATTTATCTGAGAGAGCTTAATACACTGAATGTGAAGGCGTTAAAAGTAAAAGTGAGCTAATCAACTTTGGTGTCATCTATTGTAGTTTATTGGGCCCTACGTTGTTCTCGTGCTACATAAGCAGTTTGCTAGATTTGGAACTAATTGGAAAGCAAATAAATTTCAAAAAAAAAGGCATACCACTAATTTACGGCTGAACTATACGCAATATTTAAAGCACTCGAGTATATTATGAAAAGGGACGAAAAAAACTTTTTAATTTGTACTGATTCCTTAAGTTCTTTAAAAGCTATTCTCAAACTATATCCAGTACAACCTTTAATACAAAAAATACAAGCAATGATAAATAAAAATCAAAAAAATATACAATTTATGTGGATTCCAAGTCATATCGGCATCCATGATAACGAGATAGTTGACTGTCTAGCAAAAAGCTCTGTAAACCAACCATACGATAACCATCACCTTTTATATTAAAAAGATCTTAAAAATATAATAAATAAGAAAATATATCAAAGTGTAGAACAAGAATGGATAGAAACGGACGATAGTAACAAACTAAAAAATATCAAAGCAAATACGAGACCTTGGAAAAATCTCAATTTACTTAACAGAAGAGAGTCGACCGTGATTACTAGAATAAGAATAGGGCACACTAATTTAACACACAAATTTATATTTGATAGTACAACACCACCAAATTGTGCTTGTGGAGCAAACCTTACTATTAGGCATCTGTTCGAAACTTGTATTAGATATTCAAGAGATAGAGATAGATATTTAAAAAGTAATAGTCTAGATATTTTAAAGAGTGATTGATGAAACCAATTATAGAAAAATAATAAATTTCCTAAAAGCTATTGAACTATACAAAACAATTTAAAACAAAAGATTAAATAAAATCAATAAAATATGTTAAATGTTAAAAAAAAAAAAAAACGGAATAAAATAGAAAATATGTAGTTATAATAACTTCATATAATTAATATATGTATAAGAAAAATTTAACTATTGAATTATTTTATATAGAAACCAAAACAAAAAAAAAGAATTAAAAATGTATTATATGAATAATAGAATATGTAATTAGAAAATAATAAAAAACAAAAATTAAAAAAATAAAAAAAATAATGTAAAGATCTGGCCTGAAAAAACCTATATTGTGTTCAAAGGCCACTTAAATAAAGTTATAAAAAAAAAATTGGAAAGCCATATTTATTTGCAGACGACCTTGCAATAGTCTATAATAATAACTCAGTTAAGTGTGTTGAAGCTGATATTAATTCAGACCTGTAGTTAATCAATAAGTGGATGAAGTATCATAAGTTAACCCTTAACATAAGCAAAACAAAATACATACTATTTAAAAGGCATGCATATGAAAATATCGACGTCAATTTTAATGAACATAAGCTGCTGAGGGAAGGAAAGTACTTAGGCGTAGTTATAGATGAAAACTTGAAATTACGCATCCAAATCAACGAACAACTAAAAAAAGCTAAAAGAGTTGCAGTTATTTTTCGTTTTATTATTAAAAGAATACCATTTGATGTGAAAAGATCTGTATAATTTAGCATGTTCAATAGTACTATTATGTATGCAATTCAAATCTGGGGTAATTCTTTTAATAAAGATTTGGATCTGATACAGAGGATACAAAATAAAGCAATAAAAAAATTATTTGGATACGATCAAAGAACACAAACCACTGAAATTCATAAGAAGCAAAACAATATTATCAATGGCACTACTAATAAAGTACAAGCTGGTAACTCATATCTATATGATGACCAAAAATAGAATGAACACAAACATAATACGTTCGTGGAATATGGATTGCCACAATTATTATACAAGAGCAGCAGGAAATCTAAGAATCATCTACTATCAGGTTCAATGGGTATATGACACACTATATAATTTAGGCTACAAATATTACAATGAGCTGCCCACCGAGCTGAAACAAATTGAGAACTTATCTCACTCTTTAAAGATAAATTAAGACAATATTTAGTAAACTATATTTAAAATCTAAAATTTGTGGTATGTTTAGATTATTAATCTAGGTACTTTTTTTTTTCGTGAATATTTTTTATTGTTTGATAGACTTTATACAAATTAAAATAAAAAAAATTATCTCTAAAATTACGCTCCTTTTGCAATTAAATTTCAGCATTTTGTTTAAGCAATATGTATTTTTTGTTATGTTGTCTTTATTTACCACTGATTAATTAGTACTAGAAGATTGTTAATGAATTTTATTTTATGAATTTTCAATACATTTTTCAAAAAAACAAATTGTCTCTTTAAAATAGTCGCACTACAGTATACCGATACGTAAGAAAAATACTTAAAATTTGTTTTTTTTTTTTTTTTAAATTTTAATATAAAAGCATATAAAAGTTATAGGAATGATAGAACCTGAAAATCAGTTTAAATTTTAAAAAATTTTAAGAGAGCAGTCAAATAATAAGATGTGTTGTGTATGAAATATAAAACTTAATAAGTGTGAAAACTGGAACTGTAAAATTTATTTTTTAAACCATATTCATAACTATATAAATTTTTGTCTACGGTAGCAGTAAAGTTGAAAACAAAAATTTTACATATTCATTTTACCAAAAAAATTACTTTTGTTGGAGTAATTATCAAGTTTAATTATTGTATTTCTGGTAGAGTTGTTTAATTATCATCTTCAAAGAAGAAATATTGTCCAGCTCGTTTTTGTTCAATATCCTTTACGGATGAATTTTTATTTATACGTGGTCGGAAATTATTTGGATCACGACGGAAAGTAATACCTAGCAATTCTAGAAAACGATTCATACCATTTAAAAATGATTACGGTGAGTAAGCAGTTGTTTCAATCGACGGTTTACCCTCTAAAACAATAACTCTATCTGCTAAGTAAGTTGCCATTATAAAATCATGTTCTACATCAAAGCCAGTTTTCTTCGCATGAAGAATATATCTTTTAATAACTTTTGCTGCTACCAAACGTTGTTCAGAATCCGAATAAGCTGAAGGTTCATCAATTAAATATACATCAGCTGGTTTACCCAAACATAAAACAAGAGCTACACGTAGTAATTCTCCTCCAGATAAATTCTGAATTTCTTGAACCATAATTTCCTCTATTTTCATTGGCTTCATAACATCACCAGTAAATTGTGGGAACGTATGCATGACGAATTTTTTCATGTAATAAATGCCGTACATTACCTTGATGTTTGGGCGAAATTTTTTTTTATGCAAAACAGGTAATTCTTCTGAATCTTTGTCTGGTTGTAAATTTCCAGCTAACATACGAATAAATGTTGTTTTCCCAGTACCATTCTCACCGAGTAAAACCAATATTTCAGAATCACTGAACTGACCTTGTTGAACATGCAATTTAAGTTTTCCTAAAGTTTTTGCCATTTTTGGATAAATATAATGATTCATTCATTTTATTTCTTCTTCAGTAGCTGATTCTGATACCTTAAATGTCAACGACTCGGTTCTAAATCTCATATTCCCTGTAGGCACAAAACCATCTAAAAATATGTTTATACCTTCACGAACTGAGAAAGGCATATAGCATCTACGCCGTAAAATCCTGGAACACCATACATACAACAAATAAAGTCTGACAAATAGTCAAGAACTGACAAATCATGTTTTACAACAATAATGAACTTTAAAGGTTCATTTAGATGAAGAATTGTTAAAGCAGCATTCAATCGCTGTTTTACATCCAAATAAGATGATGGCTCATAAAACATGAAAATGTCACCGTTTTGAATGCAAGTGATTGCTATTGCAAATCTTTGTAGTTCTCCGCCAGATAAGGCTTGAATTTCACGGTCTTTAATGTTAGTTAAATCTAACATATCACAAATTACGACCATATTAGATATTTTGATTATTGCTGAATCGGAATTTACACCTCTGAAGGACTTCTGAAGGAAAGGATAGTTATTTCAACACTTTTGGTATTTCTTTTTTGCTTCATTTTCTCTAATTGTATTTTTATTGATTGAATATCTGTTTTTGGTGTTTTCTTACAAATAAGATGATGGCTCATAAAACATGAAAATGTCACCGTTTTGAATGCAAGTGATTGCTATTGCAAATCTTTGTAGTTCTCCGCCAGATAAGGCTTGAATTTCACGGTCTTTAATGTTAGTTAAATCTAACATATCACAAATTACTTCTTGATTTTGTCTTTTATTCTTTCTATCTATTACAACTCCTACGGCACCCTTAACAGCACGCGGAATTTGATCGACATATTGAGGTTTAATAAAAGCTTTTAGATTATCTTCCAAAATTTTTGTAAAATAATTTTGCAATTCAGATCCACGAAAATAAGTTAAAATTTCTGTCCAATCTGGTGGATCAGTATATCGTCCTAAGTTTGGTTTTTGTTTAAAAGCTAAAATTTTTAAAGTCAACTGACTTTCCAATACCGTTTTGTCCGACAAGACCTAATACTTCACCAGGTCTTGGAATTGATAAACGATGTAATTTTTAAAAGAATTTTTTGAATACCGATGCGTAGTATGCTTATCTAAATTGCTTGGAATAATGATAATAGTAATTGCATCGAAAGGACCTTTCTTAACACAAATACAGCACCCAATACAAAGTTCTTCTGACAAAGATGCTACTCTCGAGTTGGGTGTTACAGGACAAGATTTTTTTTGCATTCCTGTCGACATATTTTAGGTTTACATTTGTCATCACTGACGATAGCAATTCGAGTTTGCTTATCCGTTTCTTCACGTTCTTTATTTTTTGACATCAAAATTTTATTATAGGCGAACATTCTTTGCGTGTCAAACCAAAATTTATGAAAAGAAAAGATATAGTAAGTATTAATTTGTATCATAATTTTATTTTCTTTAACTTTTTTGCATTTTGGTTAGTGCAATTGTAATTAATTAGTATGTAAGTAGTGTGTGTAAATGATAAGTGTTCATAAATATTTATACTCTAGGTTTAGTATAGGTAAATTAAGTGCTGCTCAAATATTCAATTTTTTGTTTTCTTATGACTGATATTATTTTGCTGAAATTATTTTGTTGAATTATGAGGGAGCAGTCTTCGTTAGTATGGTTTTATATTAATTCCGTACTTTTATTATTTTTTTTTTTGTGCACTGATATTTAAAAAAAAAATATATTATTGTATTTAAATACATATATACTCTGTACGAGAGATTGGACTCAATTGAGAAAAGAATGATATAAATAAAAAAATAAAAAAGTAGGTTCGTAGAATTTGTCGAATCAGTTTTTGCATATAACACTTTTTTGATATTTTACAATATCGTACAGTATCGTAGTTGATACCTTAAAACACTTCTTTTACCCCAAAGTTTCAAAGTATATTTACATACCATGTAATTCTTGAAAGTTATCACCGTCCTCTACTTATATTACAATTTATAACGATAATTAATATATTACCGGTATTGCATATAATAATTATGTAGATTGTAGAAAATCAAAATAAATAAAAAAAAATTTATAATACGAACAATATTTTAGAGTAAACTGTACAATTAATAACTTTTTATGAGTTTATGATTGCTCCCACACATTTCCATTATCTCTTCTTCTTATCACATTTTTACCATTTCACATTTTTAAATGTTATTTTAAAACATGAATAATTATTTTATATTTAATATGAATGAATGTCAAATGTGAATACATTAAAACTGAATATATTTAAAAAAAAATATTAAAATGCCTCACCTGAGAGCTTTTTTTTAAAGGAAGGAAATAATTTTTTCTTTTTTTCAATTTATTTTATCGATTTAATAAACAAACAAAATCTACAAAATACCGTTAAATTCTAGATAGAACATTTTTTTCTTTTTAATTTTTATAAATTTATAAAAAAAAAAAAAAATTGAAATATCAAAAATTAAATCATTTACTGGAATTGTTTTAAGAATTTCTAACCAAAATACTTTGAAAAAAAAAAATTCGTCACAGAAGAAAAGTCAACAAAATTCAGCGATTCGAATAAAGATTTTTTGTTATTGTTTTTGATTTTAATAAAAAATTGAATGTTATCGAAAATTGAAATTTAAAAATTAATTTTTATACTTAAATCTAAAATGTGTGTTATTATTTCAGAAGATTTTATACACATTCACAGTATTGTCAAAACAAATACCAGTCATGTTTTTAGCTTTCACTTACTTACAATACAAGTCATTGAGTATTGAATATTTTTGTTTCTCCACATTAATAAATTTTAATGGATAAAGCAATTTTGGAGTGAGAGAATTTTCCAAAAAATAAACAATAAAAAAGAAAACAAGAAAAGATGATATGACTTTTAACTGTAATGTAGGTTTTTATGTGCTTATTTTCTTTATTATAAAAAATACATTAGAAAATTTAGATTTAAAATAAATCTGAGGAAATTATTGAATTTTTAATGAAAATTAATTTATCTATAATCGATTATTAGATAAAATTATATTATGTTCTTTCCGGGAAAGATTCAATGAAAAAATTTTCTGATGAAACAATTGAAATTGCAATTGAAATAAGAAAATTTAAAAAAAAAATTTAAATCTTTAATCTGGTTCTTCGAACACTTAACCCATTGCTGCCTATTGGGTTGCCAAAAACCTTAGTGCATTAAAATAGCTATATCTGCCGTTGGGTAATAGATATTGAGCTAGTTTTTATTTTATTAGAGAGAAAAAAGGCGGGACCATAATTCGTTCTCAGAATCAAAATTCTCAAGAGCTGCCCTTGTTAGTGGGACTCAAAAACTAAACATTTTTTAAGCCCCAAAAATTTCCATAAAAAGTAGTTTTTGGGAAATTGGAAAATGGAAAAGTCGGCTTAAAGCATATAAAAATTCTTATAAAAATTAGTGAAAAAAAAATTTATATTTTTATGAAAACAAGGCACAATTCACAGTGTTTTCTTGAAGAAATCCAAAAAAGTAAAGTATATTTAAATAATAATATTGTAAAATTAAATTTTAAAAATTATTTCGCCTTCTCACCTTTTAGTTTTTATTTTATTTCGTGGTACATCATTGTGATTGTCAAAAAAGCATTTGGGATGCAAAGTAGTCGAACACTCTTTGCAACCAAATTGTGTCTTAATACCACATTGCCTACAACGACTGCGTTTAGTAATTTTTTCCACTAAATAAAACTAAAAAAAATAGAACTAAAATATTTATATAAAATGTGGTAGCGCTAACGCCGATTGGGTATTTAAATACCCACTTCCAGGCAACTTTTATGACCTCTATGACCATCCTTAGGAAATTTCATAATGATTGTACGACGGGATCTATGAGCCGGCTTTAATGGGTTAAATGAAGACGAATTTGTATAAGATAGCAAGTTTAGATATTTTACTTGGTTTATAACTAAAATAGTGTATCTTTAGTTAAATATGCAGGTTCTGCAACCAAAAATTATAAACACGAATCATCAATTCACATGTTACTGATGCTGGACTAATCAAATTTGCAATAGTTCTTAAATGTCAAAACTTATATAAATTATTACTGAAATATAAGTTGTACTTCCCATTGGCCTGATGTTGAAAGTTTACTTTTAATAAATAACAGTCTTTGTTCTTTTTTTTTCTTTAGTAACAGTATGCTTCTGTTAAACAGTGACAAAATAACAGTTGTTCGATGTTATTATTAAATTTCCAGGATTAAAATATAGCGTTTTTGCCATAACAGAAATTATTGTTAGTAATATCTCCTAATCAAAGTACAGTACTTCATATGATTGAATAATTGCTTCCAATTAATAATTGAACAAAAATATTTTGAATCAAATACTCTGCAGAGAATTAAAAAGGAGGGTGGAGTGGGTATGAGTATGTAAACTGGAAAAAATTGGCTGTTAAAAATTTAAGAGAAATATTGTAAAAACGATTATCAACACTGAAAAGAAGTGAGATGATATCAGTGGAACTGATTCATTTTTATTTTTTAAAGACGATGATTTTATTGCTGAATAATATTGATATCGTCCAAATGGATAATAACTGTTTATGGCGTTAATTGATAGGTAAGAAAAAGTGAACATGTACTTTTAATAAGATTTTACCTACATTATACAATTAACAAATTCATAAACTAAACAGTAATGACATTATTTAACCAAGAGAAGACTTAAATTGCTCATCGCGTTGTGTGTGGAGTGTGAAGTTTGTACTATATAATATTACTAGCTTTGTAACCCGTCATAAATGACGGAAGCAAAATAAATCCTAGTTTCTTTTTTTCTTTCATTAGATTCTTTATTCCGAAATTACAGTACTTATGTTTATATCACTTTTTATTTATTTTTATTTATGTTTATATTGGCCTAACACTAATCTTTTTTTTTTATATAACAAAAAAAGAAGTACCATACCAACAAATTTGTATAAAATGTTTGTATTTTTGTATGGTATACTCGTACTCACTTCCATTTAGTTATAATTCGTTAGTTGGGTTCCATTTAGTATAAATTATACCGTATTAGCGTTATTGTGGCCTCTGGGAGAGCAAATTTAAAAATGGGATCTTATTTTCATATAAATTTTGTCTTTTGTATAATGTATATGGATCTTATTTTGCTATATGAATAAACTGTTATTATGGTATTGTGTTATTTTTAAAAAAATATTCAAAATTTTGTATCTAAATTGGTAAAATTTACAAAAAATACAAAAACATTTTCATCAATAATTTTAAATTTAAAAAAAACAATGTTTTATTATCCGGCGTAGAAGTAGAGTTAATTATCCTACTCTACGTCTATCAAGTTCTATTGATTGAACAGTGAACCTGAACAGTGAAGTGAAATGTGAACACTTAACACTGAAAATAAAATAATATTTATGGAATGGAGCATATAGAACATACAGAATACAGATACAGCAAATAATAAAAAAAAACAAAAAAAAACAAAAATAATTTTTTTTGAGTGAAGTGAGTTACGCACACAATAATGCCAAAAATAAAAGGTAGAAGCAATAAAGTAGTATAATGTATAATATTATACAATACAAACATGCTGATACACATGTATATTATTGTGTATAATTTTAAGTAATAAGAATAACCTTTGAGTGAATTATGTTTTTTTTTGTGTTAAATGCTGTTTGCCCTTTGGTTATTATACCATATTAAACTATTGATTAAATTTCTATTAGTCCTTATTATTATAAATCAAAAAAATTATTTGTTTTATTTATATTATTATTATTATTTATTATTTTTCCTTATTATTTGCGAAGAAGACTAACATTAAATTAAAAAAATATAGTTCATGCAATCAATTTTTCCTGCAAAGGTTCAGCATGGTAGACAGGGGTTAAAAAAAAGCACCAAACCAATTTGTATATATATGCATTTGTATACATATGCAATTTGTATATGTGCTGGAGCGTTCCGTCGAACTTACAACATCCAGATAAATGCAGAATAATATATATATGCGCCAACTATAGAGGAATATCCCTATTAAACGTTGCGTATAAGATCCTTTCCAATATTCTGTGCGAACGTTTGAAGCCCCATTGTAACGCTGTGATAGGAAACTATCAGTGCGGCTTCCGTCCTGGTAAATCAACCACCGACCAGGTGTTCGCATTAAGGCAGATCCTGGAGAAGGCCCTCGAATTTCAAATCGATACGCACCATCTTTTTATCGATTTTAAATCTGCCTATGACAGCATACATCGATCAGTGCTTTACGAATCAATGTCGGAATTTGGTTTCCCAGCCAAGCTTATCCGTTTGTCAAAAATGACCCTGGAAAACACCCGGTGTGCTGTGGTGATTGGGAGGCACATTTCTGATTCATTTCGAACGTGCTCCGGATTTCGACAAGGCGATGCGCTGTCATGTAATTTCTTTAATCTGGTGTTGGAGCATATAGTGCGACGTTCCGGTGTGAACACGCAGGGCACTATATTTTACAAATCGGTGCAGCTCCTGGGTTTCGCTGATGACGTCGATATTATCGGAACATCACGACGAGCAGTCATCGAAGCCTTTACACAGATTGAAGAGGAAGCAGGTAAAGCGGGTCTTCTCATAAATGAGAGCAAAACAAAATATATGCTGTCGACAAATAAAATGTCCTCACAACATCATATAGGACACAACATCACTGTCGGCTCATATAATTTTGAGGTAGTTCAGGAGTTTATCTACCTTGGAACCAACATCAACTCCATCAATAACATCGATGTTGAAGTAAGGCGAAGAATTACCCTTGCAAACCGTTGCTACTTCGGTTTGTCGACACAACTGGGTTCAAAGCTCCTATCCCAAAATACCAAGGCACAATTATACAAAACGCTCATCCTTCCGGTGCTGCTATATGGTTCTGAATCGTGGACATTACCAAAAGCAAGCGAGCATGCACTTGGTATCTTTGAGAGAAAAATTCTTCGTCGCATTTATGGTCCTGTGTCTGACGAAGGGGTTTGGAGAAGAAGATACAATGCCGAACTATACCAGCTGTACAACGACATGGACCTAGCTAAAAAAGTCAGAATAAGACGGCTTCATTGGCTAGGCCATGTAGAGCGTATGGATGAAAATGCTCCGGCTAGGAAACTCTTCGAATCCAAACCCCAGGGAACGCGTCGTCGAGGGAGGCCACACCTTCGTTGGAGAGATGAAGTATCGGCAGATGTGAAAAAACTACAAATCACCAACTGGAGAGATTCCGCTCGTGACCGAAATCAGTGGAGGACAATTTTGCGCCAGGCCCAGGACCTTCAAGGTCTGTAGCGCCCAACAAGTAAGTAATATATATATAATTGTACCTCTACTTGTATGGTTATATTTAAAAAAAAATTTTACTCTGAAAACCTTTTATTTGTTTTTGTTACAAAGAAGCTAAATGACAGCTAGAAAATTGTTTGTAGTTTGTTTCGGTTTGAGAGTGGAGGAGTGTGTGAGAACAAGAAAACAAAAAATAGATTAAGCGAACATACTTACTACATTAAAGTCATTCATGGTGTTTTTCAAATTTTTTCCATTCTAATTCCATTTTGATTATTACTTTTTGCAAAATTATATTATCGACAGTATTGTTATATGAATTTTAGTTTTCAACATTTGAATATTTTACATTTTGTTTAAAAGTAAAAAATTCATTAATTTACAATCATTGTCAAATCATTACCAATTCCTTTTAAGCAAAATCTCAAAATATGTGGTTAAATGATAAAATTTGTAACATTATAATATCAATAAGATCTTACATTTGTGTTTGTAGTTCACTCTATTCTATGTGGCAGATATAATCACATTATATATATAATTTTCTGCATTTATCTGGATGTTTGGATGTTCGGCGGAATACTTCAACACATATACAAAATGTATAACATCATGTAATTGGGTTCGTTCAGTAGCATTAACCGGTAGATCTGGAATCCATTTTGGATCCATGTACCATATATCTGGCCACTGAACGTAATTCACCACAAAAATTTACCGCAATACTAGCGCCATCACCAGAAAATATAATGAGTACTTTTAAAAATAAATTAAATTTGAATGGAATAATATTTATTATTATACATATAATTTATTTTTTATAACTCTTAATTTAAGTTTTATGTACATAAATCTTCCTTAAGAATTTAAATTTTCACACTAATTCAAAAAATAATGGCGATTTAAATTTAACAACTTTCATAAAAAATATAAAAATTTAATTTTTCTTACAGTAGATGTCACAACACTCAACATAAGACTTGTTGTTGTTGTTTTTACATATAAAAAGTCAGATCCATGAAATGTATCTAGAATTTTTTCAGATTGATTTTCATTAACCGCGATACATTAACCGGTACATTTACCACACCATGTTCAGTAAACAGATCCATGGATCTGTGGATTTCAGATCCAATGGTTAATTTCACTGAACGCTATACCATTGTGTTCAGTGGCCAGATATATGGTACATGGATCCAAAATAGATTCCAGATCTAACGGTTAATGCTACTGAACGAACCCATTGTCATAAACATAGTCTCTGTTTTCTTATTATTGCTTATTATTGCTTATTTTTACTATTTGTCATCTGTCATCTGTTATCTGTGTCATTTGCCCATCATTTCATAATGATTGTCATGTCATTCAAGTGTTAAATTTATATAGCGTCATAGAATTTTTTGCTTTTATTATGTCTTAATTAATTTCATTTTACAATTTGAATTTTACAATAGAACGCGGCTATGATTGTAAAAATATAAAATTATTATAAATTTAAAATTAGATTTTGTTTTCATTAAAAAATATTATTTGATTTTAGTATTTCTATATTAATTTAAATTGAAATTATCTTTTTGACTAACTTATATTATAATTAGCTGAATACAATAGAATGTCTAAGAATATTGATTATCTAGAATTATTGAGGTCTTAAGATAATATATGTTTAAATTTTTTAATGATGGAGTAAATAACCGATTGGGAATAGAAAATTTTGAGCCTTACTACAAATATTCTGTTTATATGGTAATTAAAAACATTCTAATAAAAAAATAAAGTAAATTAGTAAGCAAATACCTATTTTTCTTAAACTTGAAATGAAAACTCTAATGAAGGACTGAAATGCTAGAATTTATTTTGCTTCCGTCATTTATGGCGGGTTACAAAACTAGTTACTAAATATTCAATGTTTTATATTCAAAAATTTTTGATAATCAGTTGAGTACTTAAGAGGTATTTTTCTATTTCTATAACCATTTTATTTTAATTGTGGCTGAAATGCTAGTCTTAGCTATAATTTTGTGACAAATTTTATTTTTAGCCTGAAATCATTTTATCTGTACTACCGTTTTTACGATGAGATACAAGAAACTCTTTCACAACTGTACATGTTTAACAATTTTAAACCTATTTCACAGTATTAGAGTTGGAATGTTACGTAGATACAACAACGCTTTCTTTATTACACAACATTCGAAAACCAAAATAGAAAACTGCAAAATAACCATCAACCACGTAGACCATATATAACTGTTGGAGGAATATCTGACCCTCTACATCTCAACACGCATAATATGTTAACAGATATGTCTTAATCCTAATGCAGACGGTTGAAGAACAATAAGCATTGAATGTTTTAACGATATTAACTGTTTTTACTTAATCATATTAATTTAACTTAATTTTCTGAAGTATACCTATAAATGTTGTGTATACAAGCGACTGTATGATAATATTTTATAACTAGTGACCCCTATTTATTAATTGTAATTCTAGTTAAAGCCAAATTTAACGTTTTTCACAGAACAGGGATTTAAATATACTGATAATTTTCACTATCAATGAATAGGTATAAAAAAAAAAAACTATAATAATTTATAATTTTAACACCTACATTTAATGATGAAAATAAAACTCATATGCTACCTATGCTATGCACTCTCTTGAAATTTGTATAAATAGGATGGTGTAGGTGTGGTCATTTATTTTCTCTCATTTTTGGTGAATAGATTGAATAATTTTGAGGTGAAATGTTGACAACTAACTCTATTATAATATTATTATTTTTATTTCTCCTAACTATAGCATGTTCCTAATCTAATTCACTATTATATTTTAATATTCATTCATTAGTCAGTATTCAACTAATCCCACTGGATAATTCATTGGGTTATGGATATAAGTTTTACTAATTCCACTGGATAACATTAAAAACAGACGGAAATGCTCTAGGCATTAAGTAAGTACAAAACAAAAAATTGCAAGACCATTTATTTGGCTCATTATTAATATTTGGTGCTGATTACTTAAATTTTTCTTCAACACTACAAATGGTCTGAACAAACAATGGCACTTTGATGCGATATGAAAAAAAAAATTTTTTTGGATAATCAATTTTTCTTTCTTAAAAAAATTCAAATTACCCTTAAGGAGTCTGGATAATCATCATAACCTGTGTGCTGCAAGGTCTAAATAAAAATTCTATACTTTTATTATCGAAATAATTTCTCAATTTATCGGCAAAAAAAAAAAAAAACGAAAACAACAACATTTCTACTCTGCTATCAATAAAAGAGTAATGAACCAAATTATTAGAATTTTTAGAGTTTAAAAAAAAAAAAATATATAACATTCTTAAAATATAAAATTGTATGGGTTTGGATTGCGTATAATCGTAAAACTTTAGTACTCATAGTATGGAAAATTCCAACAAGAAGAATCGGTTTAATTTAAGTTTAAGAAATTTCCTAATAAACTTTAATAGCTGTTGCTCTCTCTTTATTGTTGTTCCCATTTCAAACAATATATTATTATGTGTATATAGTAAATTCTTTCCATTTCTCGACTCTCAAAATGTATATAATACTTATTGTAGATATTTGTTTTTTTGTATTTTTTTTTTTTTGCAGGTAAAACCGTAATAAAATTTATTTAAAAAGTTTTCACCGTCTAAAAATGAAAATTTGTTTTTTTTTTTATTTTGTTTAATTTTTGTTTTCTTTCTATTTTTCTTTTGTATGTAATAAAGATGGCATATAAGTAACATTTTAATGTGAGTTAACTTTCATTTTAGTTTGGAATTTTTTTTATAGATCAAATTAGGACAGAGAGATGAGAAATGGGAAGCGTAAATAAAGGAGAGTAATAAATGGATTAAGAGATTGTCTACAACTTTGTTTCTGTCTTCCACATCTCAGTATTATGATGCGATCCTTATCCTTTGAAATTTTCCATTTTGTGATATTGTCAACGTATGTGAATTTGCTTTTTTTTGTTTTTTTAATACCTACAAGGAAATACCCAAGTACAAATGGTATTATGGACTTGATTTGTCGATTAAACGTTAATGTTGAAATCAAATGTACTGAATTCAAATTTTTTCAAATTAAAATTTGTTTTATTTCATGGATGTGTAAGTATTTATGCCAATGTGGTTGTTAATAACATAGTGTAGTCAAGAAGATACTAATGTTTGGGGTGAGAAGAACTTAATATCGATACGTGAAACTGATTTTCAGCGAAATTTTAAGATCAATGACATACAAGGGATTTCATTCTCACATATGGGCCCAAGCACCCCAAACATCTAGGTTACTTAATAAATTATAAAATAGCGCTCCCCACCTCTTTTGGTCCAGGTAATCCTTACTACTCTTAACACACGTCGAAATGTTGGAGCTTCCTTTATATATTATAAATATTTTGTTGGAAATGACACTTGTTCTATTGGAATAATTGCAGATATCTCTTTTATTCGACATATCCGTTGGGGTATGTCGCTAGTCCCTGAAATTTCAAATTATTTGGTTGAAAGATCCAATCGGAATATTCTCAGAACCGTTTAGCTGTTTCACATTCTCTTCCACCCTACTGAATATGATAGATTCGAGCCGATCACTAGAGTGCTCCGTGAAGTAAATTCTAACTCTAGTTCTTTTGATCGTCAACTAAGTGTTTTAACTATTAAAAAACTATTACATTTTAATGTACGTTCAACTGAGACTAACTAACAACTAATGTTCTTTTTAGCTTTAATTCTTTCAGCCTAACTTTTGAAAGTGTTTTTAATAAATGTATAGCTATTAATATAGGTATTAATGTATGACTTTTACTCTTCTATTAACAGCATGTATCTGGTATAGTTTATTTTTAGATTTTTTAATCAAAGGTGGCGGTGATTTACTCACCCTACTGGATGATGAGTTATTGCACAATTTAATGAAGCAAGCCTTCGTCTAGTAATAGACGTCTGATGTGCTTGTTTTAAGCCAAAATCTGACAGTATAAAATCAACAATCCTGGTGATCATTTCTACACCGTAGAAATACCCAGGTGTGGTTCAAAACTGCTTTACAAATTTTTTTATTATTAGAAATGCTAAAATCTGGAACATGCTTCCATATCACGTGTTCCCCTTCGAAAGAAAAAATTAATTATACAAAATGCAACTTTTCAAAAATGTGTATATATACAGTCTAATCCTCTGTCTGTGGATTGCTGTCAGTTGTTCAATTGGTATAAAAATTGGGAACAAAAAATGTTGTCAATATTTAGCTTAACATTTATTTGTTGGGTTTTAGGGACGTTTATTTTGAAGAAAAAAATATATAAGTGCGTGTAGTTTTGTAAGTTACGGAGAACGTGGACATTTAAGCAGCGCCATTCGCTAACTAAAATTTTATTCAAGTTAGTTTAATTCTTATGTCATTTCGAAGATTCCTGAAAACGTCAAATTTATATTCAATTGACACGTGTATAAATGAGTAAATGAATAGAAGATTTTAGAAAGTCGGATATAAAATCCTACAGTGATAAGATCGCCAGTCCAGTTAATCTTTTTTTATCTGCAATGTAGAAAAAAAAACCAAGAAGCAATATTGCAAATTATATTCAATAATTTTCTTCTCCTTCCTCATCTTTATTAACCCTTGATTCTATTTATTTAATCATATTGTTTTTTTTTCTTAATCTAGTTTTAACTTATTTACTTACTTGCTGGGCGCTATAAACCTTGAAGGTCCTGGGCCTGACGCAAAAATGGTCTCCATTGATTTCGGTCACAATCTCTCCAGTTGGTGATTTGAAGTTTTTTCATATCTGCCGATACTTCATCTCTCCAACGAAGGTGTGGCCTTCTTCAACGACGCGTTCCCTGGGCTTGGATTCGAAAAGTTTCCTAACCGGAGAATTTTCATCCATACGCTCTACATGGCCTAACCAATGAAGACGTCTTATTCTTACTTTTTTTTAACTAGGTCCATGTCGTTGAACAGCTGGTATAGTTCGGCATTGTATCTTCTTCTGCAAATCCCTTCGTCAGACACAGGACAATAAATGCGACGAAGAATTTTTCTCTCAAAGATACCAAGTGCATGATTGCTTGCTTTTGGTAATGTTCACGATTCAGAACCACATAGCAGCACCGGAAGGATGAGCGTTTTGTATAATTGTTTTTTAACAGTTAAAGAAAAATATTAGTTTTTTTATTATTTGACAAATCTTTTTTTAATTCACAATTTTTTATCCAGGTTACCAGATTTTTATTTTTAAAAATTTCAGTATGATTTTAGACAAACCTGTAATTTATAAAATAGAAGAAAGCAGACACGTTTGCAAGCTTCAACGAAATGGAACAACAACTTTCCGAATCAAAATAATTACATTTTCTTTTGAATAAGACCACATAAAATTGAAAATTAGGGTCTTCTAGACTTCCATGACCAAAAATAGATATAAAGCTTGACATAAAATATACTAAATTCAAATTTTGAGACAAAATGTTTAGACGTAAACAAAAATAAGAAGTATAAGTTCTAAAAGAAAGATCATTGAACCGAGAATAAATTAGTAAGCCGAATTTTACATTTAACGCTGAAAACACAATCGCGACGAATGACGAATTTTTCGCGTTCAAATGCATGAGAATATATGTATGTAAATCGTGACGAATGACGAATAACCGAAATTTCGGGTTCAAAAAATAGATCTATTTCTATTTTACTCGTCGACGAATGCGAATAACATTCATGATACCAACCTAAATTGGTCAAAATTGTTTTAATAAAACATTTTTAAAATTCAAATTCAAATAAAAAATTTTTTAAATTAATTTTTTTAAAATTTTTCCTCCATTTTTTTTTTAAACAAATTTTGAAATTTCAAAAAAACACAAAAATCTGTTCGTCGCGATTATTTAGCCGTGATTGTGTCTCTAAGCGCGAAATTTGGTTATTCGTCACTCGTCGCTCATCGTGATTGTGTTTTCAACATAAAGCAAGCATGATTTACGTTCTTAATTTTCTTGATTAAAATTTATGACTTATTGATAAGATCAACAGACTTTCGTAGATAAATTATTTAACTTATTTAGTTCTCACCTCATATAAATCTACAACCCATTTTTACATCACACATTTTTTATCCTATACCCTACACTGAAAATATTTCGGGGAAAATTAAAAAAATATATTTAATTAAACTAAACCAGTATACAATAATGTCTTAGAGCTTAGCGGAACAATTTTTTGATATCTTTCATGTTTGTATTTTTCTCAAATAATGTCTAGGGATAAATTAAAGTAAAATTATGAGAAACAATTTGGATTTTATATTCACCTTCATTAATGAATATACGAGTACTTACATAACTCTTTGTGAATTATAAAAAAAAAATAAAAACAAAAAATATAAACTGAAAGTTTCATTTATGCACAAGGGTAGCTGGGGTAAATTAAAAAAGGTTTAATAACTTCAGTTTTTTTTTTGATAACTCAATTCTGGGTATTCTACACATGTGCCTTTTGCAAAATTAATTTTTTAAATGAAATATTAAAAAATATTTTTGTAAATAAATTCAATGTCATATTTTGTGTGTATGTATGTAATGTCGGCTGCAGACTTTTCTAATTTCTTTTTTGTTTTTTAATCTTCAATATTTTGGTAATATAAAAAAAAAAAAACAATTTTCTTTGAATTTTTAATAATTATGATGAGACTCCTGAATAAATACTAATTCTATACAATTTTTATTATTTTCATTCGTTTCATTCTCAGCTCAACTTTATTGAAATTTGTTATGTGTTTGAAGAGTACCTACTTATAACTAATGACAACTATAATCAGATTATGATTAAGTTACTAATTAAGCTAATTAGAAAACTTAATTTTGTCATATTTTGTTTGTTTTTTATTTTTTTGTTTGTTTAAAAATTTTATTAATTTTTTTAGTATATCCAGTATCTTTTATTTTAATATCGTTAAGTGAAGCAAAGATAATCAGCGACTTTGGTATAGGTTGGGGTCTCATGTAGATGTAAAGAATAGCTTTTTCCGCATCGAATTGAAGGGTCGAGTTAATTTGAAGGGATGTAAAGGTTAATTTCCATATGTAGAGGCTGTGAATATTATTATGAATTCCAGGTCTCCCTGTCTCCCTGTCAACCTAAATATGATGGTAAATATATTTATAAATAACCTAAATATAACCTCCACAACCTAAATATAAGATAAATATGATGTGGATGATATAGTAATAATGGCAAAAAAGTACAGATATATGGCATAAGTATTTGTGTTACTGGAAATTGAAGCCAAAAAGTAGAATTAAAAATCAACGAAGACAAAACAAAATATCTAAAAATGTTGAGAAAATAGTAAATAAGAATTTATGAGAATATAGCAATCTGAGGCTAAAATTTTGAGTGAGTGACAAGTTTCACATATTCCGGAATAACAATAAGAAGCGATAATAGTATGCAGTACTCAATCAATAACAGAATTCAGGCTGGAAAAATATGTTACTCTGAAAACAGGAATTTGCTACAATTAAAGTATATACATATATGGTATACCATAATGGCTTTTGCCACAAAAAAAAACAAATCTTTAAAAACGATCCTTGTTATTGCTTTTAGGTATTTAACTTTATTATGAACGGCATTTTATGCGGAATTCTGGGTTAGGAGAGGTTTTAGAGTCTGATTCAAAATCAAAGTCTGATTCAAAATTAAATCCCTCAAACTACCGGCCAATTGCTTTAACATCGGTAATATCAAAGGTCATGAAGATTATAATTAACTTCCAGTTAAAAACATATCTAGAAAGCAATCACCTTCTAAGCGATTACCAATATGGTTTTAGGTCAAAAAGGCCAACTGGAGATCTTTTGACCTTTTTGACTGAAAAATTGGCATCAATGCATAGAAAAATATGGTGAAGCAAAATTTGTCACTCTAGATATCTCCAAAGCTTTTGATCGCGTTTGGCACGCAGCATTATTAAAAAAACTAGAAGCAATTGGTCTTTCCAATTAAAGTTTCCTTTCAAACCGTTCAATACAAATTGTTTTGGATGGGCTTATGTCCCAAAAATTCGTTATCAATGCTGGTGTCCCTCAAGGCTCAGTTCTTTCTCCAACATTATTTATAATCTATATAAATGATCTCCTATCCACGTCTTCAAATCATATACATAGCTTTGCTGATGACAGCACCCTTGATTCCTTCTATTTTTTTTAGAAAGCTACTGAAGTGACCCAGACTTCGGTAAATAGAGAAAGAAATAACATCTGTCGAGCTCTAAACAACGATCTCCAAAAAATTCAAGCCTGGGGAAGTGTAAATACAGTCAAATTTAACGCTTCAAAAACCCAGAGCTGCCTAATATCAACAAAGAAAAGTCCTTCATTACCAAATATTCTTTTCGATAATGTAAATATTGAAAACTCCGAAATCTTTAGAAATCTTGGAATGGAGATAAACAACAAACTTTCGTGGCAGAACCACATTTTTCCAATCGCAAAAGATGCCGCGAAATGTTTGGGATTCTTAAGCAGAAGTAAAACATATTTTACACCATCCAACCTTCTTCTTCTTTCTCCAGTACTTAGATAAAGTACAAAAGCGAGCCATCAAAATTATTAATGATGGAGCTGTTACACAGCACCTTCGAAATGTAGGAGCAGCCACTCTGTTTTATAAATATCTATTGGGTAATAGCTCTGACGATATAAAAAGTATTATGCCAAAAATAAAACCATTCCAACGAAATATTCGCAGAGCAGCCCCTTTCCACAAATTTGTAGTCGAGCCTCTTCGAACCAGAACTGTGAAATACAAAAATTCTTTCGTTAACCGAACTTCTAAACTACCTGGAACACTCTACCGCCTCATGTGTTCCCCCAAAAATACAACTTGGAAGTTTTCAAAAAACGAGTGAATCAATTTCTGTTAAGTTGTCTGTAAACCTGTGTTACTATTTCTTTTCTATTTTTATTTCTCATCTATTCTCTTCTTATTTTCCGTATATGTTATTTATTTATTTCCTTTGTACTTTCTTTTATTCTATTGCTATACTAACTGGTTAAAAATCTGCGAAAGCAGCTAGGATGTTTATCCCATTATTTTGGCCATAAAAAAAAAAAAAAAAAGTGGGACGCCTTTTACAGAATATTTATATAATTTATCATTATGCATAGCAGCTGTTGGATACAATGATGATATCTCCTTTTCCAGGATTAATTTGTCACAATTTTAAGGATTTTGTTTGTGGACTTCGATTTGTGGATTTGCTCAGTAGCCCATAGTTATAATTGTTTTGGTATTTTACCGGGCCACATGGTTTTAATATTAACACACGCCTTTTGTTAGTGTAATAACAATTTTTATTTGGTTGCGTATAAACAAAAGATATAAAAAGAAAAGAGGATTAATCAAAAAATAATTCTTAAATGCATTTATCAAATTTATACATGCATTCTATTCATTTCCATAGAAAGCTTTTGAACTCTACCAAACTTTTAATTTTTTCTAAACAAAGAAGAGGTTACTTAAGATTAAAAGTCTTATAAAAATTAAGGTGCGTTTACATGTGAGCATATAACAATATCCAGAAAAGCTAAATTCACAATATATTAAACTCTAAAACGACCCATAGTGACGAATGTATAGAACGTATCCGAGGAGAACGGTCTACGTTAATTTGAAAGCAAAATTCTCCCGAAATATACTCTTCCCAAAAATATTGGAGAATGGAGAATACCCATATAATTAGATATTGAAACAGCGGAATTAATAATATAATTAAGAATGAGGGCATTGTAAGGTTCGCAAAGGCTAAGATTGGCCACTCAATTAGAATGCAATTAGAATGATATTAAAAATAAAGCCGGAGAATAATCGTAGTAGGGGAAGACCAAGGAGAAGATGGGAAGGCAATGATCAAAATAATGCCCAAGCACTACAAATCCCGAATTGGAGACAAGCAACGCAAGATCAAGCCTTTTGGAGGAGTATATTGAAATGAAGATCAAAGCTCACCCAGAGCTTTTTATTTTAATGGGGAGTTATATGTAACCGCGCCACTTAAAATCTTTTCTACTTTCCCGTTTATCTCAGAATTGTAGGTTTATGTCTTTGATAAAAGCTATTGCTTTGATGTCAATTTCAGAATCAGGCGATTTGCATTCCTGGAAATATTTATATATTTTGCGAGCTATAACGTATAAAACAGACAGAATATGGAAAGACGATTCATTCTTTTTTTTTACACTCTACAGTAACTTAGGTTGAATCACCTTTTCGTGCTTAATTAAGTACGGTTTTACACTACAATCTACAATATCTCCAGTATTTATATATCTTCTAAGCAGAATCTGCATTTGTCTGTGTTCGATCTACTAATCTTGAACAGATACTTGTTGAATGGGCTCTGACTTGTGATAAGCCATGTCAGCATTCTGACATTAGATCTAGTCTCCCCGATTATCTGATTCAATATATTGATATTTATTTTAAAAAGATTTAGACTGAGTAAGTCCTTGCCAACTATCCCATATGTTTTGGGTTTCTGTGATTTCCCACTAGGAAATAATTCTTGGTAAGTAGGTGTTTGAACGAACAATACTTGGCTCTGGTTCTAAGAATTGATTCTTCGCACTCAGAACTGTAATAACAACTAGATGATTATGAATCAAAAAATTAATAAAAAAAAGGTCATTAAATTTACTAATTGATACCAAATTAGTGAATCCGTTATAAGTGAGTTAAATTTGTGACTTGTAATAATCCAGAAAAAGTTATACAGGAAGCTACAAAATTATAAGTGACAAATTGTTGGTAAACATTCATTCTTTAAACATTCAGTTCCGGTCCCACTATCCATTTTTGTGATAGTGATACCTCATCCCAAAATGACAATTTTGGGTGTTTATATCATTGTCTTGACAATTATTGTAGAAAATAATCGTTCAATTTCATTTCAACCACCAAAACATTTTATATTTCATTCTCATAAAAAAATGTATATTCCTAATTTTAAATAGAAATTTATAATTTTGCTCTCGCCCACAGCAAAAAAAACATTTCTGATTTCATTTTATATTTTTTATTGTTGAAATATGAACAAAAAATATTACAAAATTTGAATTCAGTCAATGACTTCGGTATTTTATTGATTTGTTTTTTTATCAATGAGACATTTTAAAATGAAAATTTTCTATTTAGAATTTTCCTCAAATTTACTCCTTCCAGATATCAATATAGCTATACCTAGTTTATTTTTCCATTAGAATTGTTCCTGATTGAAATTTCTGTTTTTGAAATCCATATACGTACGAATAAAGTATTAGAAAATGTGAAATGTGAAATAAGAAAATTATTCACCATAGTTTCATGATATTAAATTGTTTCTGGATATTTGAGAATTGATTATTCTGCAGAAAATTATTAAACTCTCGAGTCTATGACTTGCAATATACTACCATAATATAACATAATATATAATAATATTTATTGAAGAGTTCTCTTTACTTTTATATAAAACTATTGTGTATATTGTTGGTATTTAATGCTTTTTTTTTGTATAAAAAGTATTGAACAAAACAATTGGAAAAAAAATTTCCACGTCAAATAGAATTTGTCTAGGGTAAAAATAAAAATTATTTTTTTTAAATTGAACTCAAAAACGTTTTTTTTTTTTTTTTTTGTAGGATTAGGAAAACGGATGTTTGTTATAAAATAAAAAAAGTTTTTTGCAATTTTATTTGAATGAAAATTTTAAAATAATTTTTGAATCAAGAAGTTAAAAGCCGGAAAACTTTCTGCTTTCACTGAAAAATGAAAAAAAAAAATATAATTTTATAGAGGTCGTTTACATTTTGTGAATATACATATTAAAGTTTAGCAAATGCATAAAAGTTAGGCCTTTTAAATACAGAGTGGACTGAAATAATGAGTGTCTCAGAACCATAGTGGCCAAACCAACATTAACATTTTATTGAATAAAATGCATTTTAAAAAATACACAATTTTAAAATGCTTATAAAATCTCTATTTCTAAGGTACCGACTTTAAAAAAAAATGTTTGGGTTTATTTTTTTGAGTACTTTAGTGGACATATTGTTATTGGGTTCTAGCTTTAAAAAAACGCCAATTTTTGTGGGTTAGGCCACTTTGACATTACATATAAATGATGAAAATAATTGATGACTTACTAAGTTAATGAAATTGGTACATCAAATTTACGGGTGTGGGTCGAAAAGTAAAATGCCAAATTAAAAATGTTGAATAACAAAATGTTGAAAAAAAAAATGTTGAATAAGAAAAAATTTTGAAAAAAAATTATGAAATAAAAATATACTCGTATATAGATTTAAAATAATGTTTGTTTTAATTGTATTTGTCTACTTTAATACGACTAGGGGCCCCAGTTGAGTAATTATAGTTCAAGTTGAAGTCAAATTTAAAGTTTTTAAAAAACAGTAATTTACGTACTGACATAGACTTTGCACGATATAGCAGAAACCACTCGTGTTTAATAAAAAGTTTTGTGGTTAGTAAGTTTTATTTACGACACATAAATACACGTCCCTCATATACTGCTTCGTTTCCGATATATTCCCTATATGCTTCTTACTGCATTTAGTGATAAAATTACTAAAAATAAAAAGTTTTGTTATTAAAGATGTACGTATATATATATACCTACATAATACATAATTTTAATAAAAACTATATTATTACTACAAATAACCAAAATTTAGAAACAGTTACTTAAAAAGATAAAAATGAAGAATTCAAGTGATTTGTTTTTTTGTTGTTTTTATATTCTTTATTTTAGATGAATTTGTTTTTTTGTTTTTTTTTTTGGCATATGTACATAGATTCATTTGCAAGTACATAATGTAAATTATAATAACTGATTTGTTTGCTTTTGTTTATTATTTTAATAAGTTCTCACATATGCACAATGTATTTGCTGAATAATAAAATCATATGAGTACAAAATTTTCAACTGTGTGCGCATTTTTGTTTTATATACAATCTTATATATTATATATATTAGAAGTTCATTATGGAGTAGGAGAATCGAAATAAAATAAAAAGGTGTCTACTGCGCAGGACCTTAAATGCTTGTCAATTATAATTATAGATCATAACCATTATTAATTCGAACATTGAAATTTTTAAAAACTTAAAATTTTGTCTTGAAAAAAAAAACATTTTATTTTCATAGTGAAATAACTCCGCAAATATATAAATATTCTGTAAAAGGCGAATAACCCTGATTTTTCAACGAACAATAAAATCTGGAATACATATACATTTTCTGGAAATAGAGAATACCCTGTAATATTTTGATTGGTTTATTTTGAATCCTACTCTTAACTTCTCTCTAATTATTTTTATTAAATATAAGCACAAAAAAGCACTTATAATAGTGGGAACCCCCGCTAAACATTATTATTGAATTTTTATATTGTTTAACTACATATTTCGTTAATGGTAAAAGTTGATTTGTGTAATTAGATCTAAAATATACTACTTTAAAGAAAATGTCGAAAATTTTTTTTCAAACATTGAAATGAGAGATTTTGTTTTCAACATTTTTTTTTCGACATTTCTTTTTCGATATTTTTTTTTCAACTTTTTTTTTTTCGACAAAAAGACCGCCTCCCCTCATTTACTAATACCTATTTATAATAACGGTATTATTTTAAAAGTTAAGTGTACATTAGCATTTTTAATTAATATCGAAATTATAGAAATTTAATTACAACAATAACATTCAAGAAGTGATCATTGAGTTTATTTACTTCTACCATAGTTAATTTGAAAAAAAAAATGTATTATCATTGTTAATTCAATTATTTGATAAAAATATTATTTGTTTAACCTATAAAAATATCTTCTGTTAAAAGAATAGTTACCCGGGTACACTAAATATTAATAGGATACGATACATATAACATTTCAAGTAACAACATTTAGGGTTTTCTATTTTCAATTCTGATATAATATATTTTTTTATAATATATATTGAAGTAGACAGGTATCTATATGAATTGAAGGTTTTAAATGAACGATACACTTACTTTGAAACTTTCAAACAAATATCTTGCTACTAACACACAGGTTAAAAACTGATGCACATTGATAAAGACTCTTGTACAAGCTTAAAACTTTTTGTTTATTTAAATTTGAAACCAATTAAAATTTAATTAGAAGGTCAATTATAGGTTATTCAGGTCCGTCGAAAGGTCCGATTTTCTATTAATTTTTTCATTATTTTTAAAACTCGAACGTAGTTTAATTTTTTTACAAAATATTTTAATTTTTTTAAAACCAAAGTGGCCTAACCAACAATGTGGGTATTTATTGTAAATTGTAAATTATAAAAAGCCAAAACAAATTTTGTGATAAATAATAAGGAAAAAACTATTTCTGAAACTGGAAATTAAAATCACTGATTCTAGGAGACAAACATTACCGATTAAAACAATAAAAACATTTTTTTGTATGTGGGCTAGGCCACTATGGTTCAGAGACACTCAATGTCATAGAACAAACAATTTTTTGATCAAAATGAAGATAATAAAAAAGTGTGTGACAATAATCTATTCTCCATTTTTTTTTTTAATTTTTAATTAGATTAAGCCGTTTTAGTTAGATTAAGATAGATTAAGTTAGACTATGTTTTTAATAAATAATTATTGGTTTTTACTCCCTACTTTTCCTGTAATATAATTCGAAGACAAAAAAACTTTTTAAAGTTTGTACATAGTATAAAAAATTCCTAAAACTGTGCGTAAAGTTAACATAAAAACGAAAAAATTGCTTAGATTTTACTAAAATTAGAAATAAATTGCTGTTTTTGTAAATTTTTGTATGCTAGACTAGTGTAAGAATGTAAAAATATTGGGAAAAAAATAAAATTTATCTAAAAAAAAAAAAAAAAAGCAATTATCTATTCTCAACCATTTATATGATTTTCAGTTTTTATTTACATTGATTCAGTTTTATGTAAGCCTAATATGATATATTATTCCCGATATATTATGTATAACTAGAGATGACATAAATTAATACTTCATATTTCACAACAAAATCTTATTACAGTAGTTTAAATTTTTCGTTTAATTTAGATTATATAAAAAGAAAACTGAGATTGTTTTGTCAAAGTACTCTGGCTACGCCTAATATCAGCTTTTACTGCTGTATTTCATTTACAATCATCCTAATATCCCACGTAACAATTTTATCGCTATAAGACTCTTGCGCACTCTTATAAACACTATTATAAACACGCTTATAGCAGTATTAGTGTTAATTTGAGTGCTCCGCAATTGCTGCGAAAGGTTATAAATACGTTATAGCATTAAAATGGAGAATCCTATAGAGTATACATAGCATCCTATTTATTAGTATTAGTGTATATGTTTTTATTTTGAAATGATATTCATTTGAAATAATTTATGTTATGCGAGAGTGAAAAAGGTATTATTTTTTATTTTCAAAAAAATAATTGTATTAATATTTATAATTATTGTGAACACAATGCAAAATTTGGCTGGGAATGAAATTTCATTGACATTTATTATAAAAATAATTCGAAAAAATACATTGCCCTTAAAAAATAACCAATTTTTAAATAAATAAAAGAAAATATATTTTTAAATTGCATCTTTAAAATATTTAATAATGTATGTTAATTAATGCATAATATCAAATTTGATATTTAAATAATTATTCTTTTAAGTAAAAATGATATTTTTGCGAAAAGAATGCAAAATGTTAATTTACTTAAATGTTAATTTCTAAATTTTAATTTTAAATAATTGTTAATTTGCTGAATTGTTAATTCTTTCATTTGAATCATTTACATTATTCCTTAGATAATAAGTTTTTACTTTACCTTTATATTCTAAAGGCCCACATCCCGAAAGGGAAAAGGGTCTATAGTTGGCCTGTAGATTTATCTGCAGGTCCACTGTTAAATAAATAAATAAATAAATAGAATGCAAAATAAAATTTTTTAGTTTTTGTTTATTTAAAAAAAAATTACCATGTTTGTAGAAAATAATGGCCGTCGCAAAATATTTATCTAAAAGATACAGTAAGTTTATTAGTAACATTATAGGAATACAGTAAAATAATAACACCACTACTGCTATTCTAGCAATTCTATTCTTATAACAACACTTTAACTCTTGATATAGGACTACCCATTTTTAGATTTATAAAAACATTGCTGTATCACTTGTGGAAAATTCCATTACAACAACTCCCGTAACTATATTAATCATATTATTCCCATAAAAACATCATTATAACATCTTTAGTGCTTATCAGGAGTCATATAGAGGTCTTGTAACACTAATTTTGTTTTTATAACAATAAAATGTTACGTGGGATATCTTGATCTGCTCTGAGAAATTTTTTTCCATGCATTAGTTCTAATTTTTCATCAATAATGTTCTCGCTTTCGTCTAGTTAGCTTTATATTGACCTACTTTTATTGGCTCTAGTATTACTCTAGTATTTTATACAAATAATGCACGATATTATCATAGCCTTTAAACGGTTAGCTTTAATATAACAGTTAATACAATAAAACCTTTGTGTAAAAATCGTACTGACAACCTTCGAAAATATCTTGTTTGACTGATAAAACAATGCGTGAAGATACAAGACTACTAATACTGGTATAGGATATACGGAGATGTGACAGCCACTTAAACTTTGCTGTTAAGTATAGCAAACGATTTTTATTTGCCATAATTGAAATATCGCTGAATTACATGTAATTTATATGACAAAGTATATGCTACAATTCAGAGACGAATTAACTACCGATATAGTTATTAGAGCAAATTACAAAGCTGCTAACACCAAAGACTATTTATTTTTTATTTTAATTTTTCTATTTGAAATTTTTATTTTTCTCATGTAATGGTTGAAAAACTAATGTCGTTAAAATAACTAAATATTATTTAATGCAGCTAGAAACCTATAATAAAAATCATATAAGGAATTTTATAATAAGGTCAATATAAAGCTATATATGAAAAAATATGCAACAATTCAGACACGAATTAAAAACTGGTACATTATGGTTTTAGAGCAAATTACAAAGCTGCTAACATCAAACACTATTAATTTTTCTATTTGAAATTTTTATTTTTCTCATGTAATGGTTGAAAAACTAATTTCGTTGAAATAGCTAAATATTATTAAATGCAGCTACAAACCTATAATAATAGTCGTATTAGGAATTTTCTAATACAAATTCATGTTATTTTACCATTCATTTTGTAATGGCACCGGCACCATACAATGTAAATTATGTTAATGTATGATTATTATGTTTTCTTTTTGCTCTAGTATTGTGAAGTGCAATATTGTATTCTGCTTGCATTTGATTATATTAGTTATATTTTTGATTTTGTTACTGTAATTTTTGTCTTAATAAATTTTCCAATGTCTTAATTCCAATTTGATTTACTTCTTATTTGATCTAATTTTGGGAACTCTTTAAAATTACTAATTAATAAATTTATTTTCGTCACTATAGATTCAGGATTCGCAGGGCTGCAGATTATAACTTATAAATATAGGTTTTTGTGAGTAGAAATGATTGTATGCGTTTTGAATTCATTTATTGGTTCTCAAATACAAATGCATTTTTATTATTTAAAAGGTATCTAAATTGTAAGACTATAAACTTTTTCAAAATTATAGTCAATGTCAGTAATAATAGTCATACCATCTTCATTAATACAATTAATAACTTCAACAATTTATTATTTATACAACAAAATTAATTTAATTCTTTGTAAGAAATAAACGAAATAACTTTGGTAAATAATTTTCAATCGAACTCAAATTAATATACTTTTTTTTATAAAATGTCATTACGTGGCCATAAATTAGATTTTTTTTTTGAAAATTAGCAATGTTAGAAAAATTCAATACATCAATTGATAAAAACGTCGAAAAACGTCTATTTTTACATTTAATGTTACTATCTGCCCGCTAATTATTTTCTATCTTTTCATATTTTCCTAAAATATCCAATGAAATTGACAATTTAGAAAATCCCCGTCAAAATATAAACGTTTATATGATAATCATTATATTTAATCTCTAAATTAAAAAAAAGTACGGTATAAATACGTATCTAAGCCATTTCAAAACAGATTTTTATTATTATTCTTTTAAATGATAGATACCTTAAAGGAGACGTAACGACTGAACCCATTCTATGCAATGGTACCATATAGTACTAGCTATATAACCTCTCTCAAAAATATGATTTCTCATAATTCTCAGACCGAATTCAAAAGTATCGTTAGGAACTTATTTTTGGAATACTTTTTCTTCAATTTAATGTGTGTAATTAGTACGTATCATTTTATCTGCTTTAGTGATATCAAGTTAAAAACTAGTGTTTTTTTGTGTGTTAAAAAATGCTTAATATGAGCACGAGGATATTGTAATGATGTGTATTCTATATTTTAATATACTCCGTTAATCAAATGATTGCAATTAATATATTAAATTTTCATATTTAAAAAAAGTGGTCCCATATGGTACCATAGCGTTGATACGATACAAACATGAATGGTGTATTATGTGCATTTTTATGTCAATCCATAAAATATTTTTTGTTTTTTTGTGAATACTGTTTTACATAAATTTGTAGTATGAAATGCCTTGAGGTGGCTGATTATTTGGAATCATGAATCGATGAAGAAGATGAATTAGGAGAGCCAATTGGAATTTATCTAGCACTACCAGATCCAGCATATGATTCAGCTGAAGACGATTGCGATGAGAAAGAAAGCGGTAAAATTATAGGCTTGCATCATAATCAACTACATCAAATAGCTTAAATAAAATTTGCTGGAAGAATTAACGATAGTGAAATAGATGATCTTGAAATTGAAAAATTCCCTGAAATCGGTCAAATCGTAAAAATAGAATCTTGCTCTTACAACGGACCTGATATTAATGTTCCATCATCTGTATACCAAATTTAAAAGATAAATTTGAATGGTCGAGAGCTAAATTCAATAGTTCAAAATCATTATTTCCAAATCCAACTTATTCAGATTGTTAAACAGAACCGCACGAAGTATTTGAAAAATTTTTTGATGATAAATTATTACAAATGATTCGTAACGAAACCAATAATTATGGAGCTTTAACAACACAAAAAACCCTAATGTAACAAAAAATGAATTAAAAGCTTTTATTCGTACTATGATGATTTCCAAGTATAATAATATACCAAATAAATATTCATATTGGAGCCGTGATATAGATATGCATAATGAAATGTTGCAAAAAGTATGTCTCGAGATAGTTATGGTGAGATTAAGCGTTGTATTCAGTTTGCTCATACAACTGCTACCAATTCAAACGACAAAATGTGGAAATTACGTCCCATAAGTGATAAATTGAAGCAAAATTTTCCAAAAAAATTTCATTGTGAAGAACATTTATTCTATGATAAATCAATGATAAAATATTTGGGCCGCCATGGCTGTAAACAATTCATAAAAGGCAAACCTTTGCGTTTTGGTTTTAATTAAAGTATGGTGTTTGAATTAACCAGAGGACTACTTAATTAATTTTTACATTTCATTTTAATAACACAGCTTAAACTTTTGAATAAAACTTTTCCAAAACAGTAGCTTATTGTTAATTTGTGTTTTTCATGTATTTCACATATTCTACGAAATCATTACGATGGTACCATATGGTATCGGATGATTCCAGCAAAACTACGTATCGTGAAAAAAAACCAAGGACAGATTTGGATTCCTGGGATCAAAATTAAGAAGTATATGAAGTTTCATAATTAAATTCGCAAAAAAACTTGTCCCGCAACGATTGGGTTATCAAATTATGGCCATGTACCTTGGGTTAAAATATATTTTCAAACTTTTTTAATTTTCAATTAAAAATTTCAATATAAATATTATCATTATTATTATTTAATTTATTGCCTTAATGTATTTGTACAATATGTTATTTTCATATATTTTAATTCTATATTTCAAGAGCTAGCTTATATTACTAGAATATTTACATCTTACTAGAATAAATATACATCTTTGATTTGTAATTATTTAGACTAACCTGACTTAAATATTTAGAATAAATTTAATTTACAAAGGACAAAATAGCAAGTAGAAACCTTTAATTAATTCTTTTATGCTAATATAAAACTTAATGTAAACCTAACCTAAATCTTAACTAACGTCTATTAACTATAATGATCTTAATACAAAATCTTAATCTACTATCGCTCTTGTAAGCGGATTTTCGGAATTGTAACAGCTTTCAAAAAACGCAGGTGCTGTTTTTTGAATTTTTTCTATTATTGTTTGCTAATAAGTGCAATCTGCTTGTGGAGAAATAAAAAGTTTGGCTTAGGATTAATTTAAGAACAGCGTTTTGTTTACTCTGCAGCAAATTCAAATTATTTTTGGCAGCACTCATCCATACGGGGAACCGTATAAAAAAATGATTTGAAAAATAGATTTAAATATTAATAATTTATTTTCAACAGTTAAATTAGATTTTATGACTGGATATAACATTTTTATATATAGGTCAATTCTATTGACGGTTTTCATTAGGTGTCTTTTGAACAGTAATTTTTTATCTAGGTATATGCGCCAGGTATTTTATAGTATCATTTTCCCAAACTATTTCGAAATTTCCACATTATAGGTTTCTGTTCGGCAAAAAACTCAATTATGTTCAATTTAAAATTTCACCTAGACATGTAATAAATTTTAAAATACAAACATTTTAATTTATAATATTGCCGCAACAGCGATTCAAATTTAATTTTTATTTTTTTCAATAAATTATTACGTATTGTAAGGTTGTTGTTTAAGATAAATCAATTTAAAACACAGTGTGCACGATAAATTGGAATGATGGAAAACAATATTCATAATGAAATTTTGAGTACGATTTTTTATTAAACTTCGTCGAATTTTGAGAAGCGTGTAAGTACTAAGCGGGTTCTACTAAATAGTAAAATTAAAGGCTTTTGTTGATATTTTGACTGATATCAACAAATAGCTTAACTACAGAAAATGTTTAAATACACTTATCCCACGATTTACGCGGTACTTCTTTTGTGCGGTTTCAAAATTTTAAAAAAATTTTTTTTATAACAAACAAAAATATTGTTCTACGATCGTTGCTAAAAATACATGAAATTCCAAAAAACCAATAGATAAAGAAATTTTTGGTACAGTACGACTATCACATGAAGCAAACGGTTTTGCGGACTTAGCTGTTGAGGATATTCAAGATTTGTTTGCTAATCAGGATGAATTGATTAATATCGTAATCCATAGTCCTTCTGAGCAAAAATCTGAAAGTGATGGCGAATCTGGTGAATCAAATTTATTTACTGCAAAAAATGTTGGGATGCCCTGCAATTAGCAAAAAATGAAATTCTAAAAGTCGATTCAGACGTTGAACGTGCAGTTAAATTTCAAAGAGATATTAGAAATTGTTGTACAAAATATCAAGAAATTTATAAAGAATTAACTATAAGAATAAGAAACAAATATTAATTACAGAATTTGTGGTAAAGGTAAATTGCAAACCATCGAAGAGGCTTATGAAAGCATTGATTGAATTTTAATATTAGAAAGTAATTCATAAAATCTAATTGACATATATTATTTTCAATTCAATTCAATGCCATTTATTTCCTTAAATATACTTGTCTTTTTTTGTTTTAGCACACAGATTTTTACAGATTTTAGAGATATTCTTTTTACAGCTGAAACATTTTAAATTTTAAATAAATGGTATATTCTCATATTAATATTAAATTTTTAAGGGAAAACAGGATAGTAAAAACCTTATCCAAATAAGTTTTTTTTTTGTTTTTTTTTTTTTTTAGATAAAACTTACATTTAATTAAACTTAAAACTAAAAAAAAATAACCTAACTAACACTAAGATATATATTTATTTTAATTTATTATCTATATGTATTTACAAATTAACATACAAGTTTTGTATCATAATATTGTTTGAATATTGCAATTTATTTACATATATTATTTAATTATTATTTTTTATATAACATCCAATTTTTCATTAGGTAGGTATCGTAGTACATATGTACCATTAAGGATTAAGGGTTCAGTTTACGCCGATTTTTTTTACCAATTATGCTATTTTCGTTGAGTAATATACGCGGTTTTTGAATTTTGAAAACCAATCCACTCAATTTATATGGACTTCTCATCTCAATTTACGCGGTTTTTTCAAAAACCTATCTACCACGTAAATCGAAGGATAGGTGTATATTGATATCAATATGTAAATTTAATATAAAAAAATAATTTTTCTTATTCTGTTTCTGAGAAAATTATTACCTACATAATTATAGAATTAACTTAAGGATATTTCATTTGAACTATCTAAGTTTAACTAGTATCAGAAAATGATTAGCAAATTAAATAAATTCGATATGTACCGCATAAAACCAATACTAATTAACGAAATCGTGAACTGTCAATTAATATTGGTTTCCGACAGCAGCTGATGACAGTACCCATGTAAAATTATACTCAAATGTATTGTGCAAGTTTTTAAAACTAAAATAATTAAAGTGAAAATTGCTTATGTATTTTGAATTTCTTTTATTTATTTTATGTAAATATTTTTTTAAATAATTTTTTAGAAAAAATTTTTAGTAAAATGCAAAATTGGTGTTTAATATTCTTCAACTAAATCGTGTTATACAATAAAAGAAAATATTTGGCGGTTTGCATGCAATAAAATGACACATGAGACACTTACGAGCAGTACACATGGATAATGTATCATGTGCATGTATTGTTTTTTTTATTATTTATTTTTCAACTTCCGAATGCAGCATTTGTTACATTAACTTACATTAATATTACATGTATTTACATAATATATTAATGCAAATTGAGAGTAAGTACACACTGTGGTGGAAAACCACTAGTGTGTTGCATAGTTTGGTTGTAAAAACGATTTTGTATAATAAAACTAATTTCCATATCGCTAATCTTAAATAATATATTTTTAACATAGATTTTACATACTCATATAGATATATATATAACATAGATTTAATTTTAATTTTATTTATTCGAATATCTTTTATATCCTTCCTCTAAGGAGGATCATAACTGTCATTGCCAATGCATTTTTTTGTTTTTTTTTATTTAAATTTTCTTTTTTTTTGATAATAATAGCTTTTACATAATACAAAAATAAGTTTGCGTCACTATTATGGCAGTGTGGTATATAGCTATTTTTTATCTACTATTTATATGAATACGTACAGTTTTACAGATTTGTTGTATATATATTGATAAAAAAAACTGTATATAATCAATTTTGATTTTTTCTTAAGCTTACAGTGAATGAAATAAAAACCTGATGTGTTTCTGACAATTAGACATCATTTAAAATCTTGATGAAATAATATATATCATAGATAATACTTTTATGTGAATAAGAGGTAATTAAGAGTTGTTTAAAAGATTATCAGAAAAATTTTGAAACTTGTCATATAGAATGGGTTAGTCCCTAAATCCCCAAAAAAACAAAATCCATAATGGCTTTTTCCACAAATTCACAAAAAACGATCCCTGTTATTGCTTTTACGCATTGCACTTTATTATGTTTGGGATTTTATGCGAACTACTGAGTAAGGAGAAATTTTAGAATTAGATTCAAAATCAAAGTTCTACGTCTTTTACAGAATATATATATAAATTATTTTTATGCATAGCTGCTTTTGGATACAGCGAGGATAACTCATTTTTTTCAGGACACAATTTTATGGATATTTTTCTAGATTTTTTTTTTGTTGATTTCGGTTTGTTGATTTGCTCACTAACCCTAACGCAATAACTAAATTTTATTTATTATTAGTTAGCACTGAAAAGTACATAAGAGATTAAGAACTTAAAAAATGTTGAATAAAATTATTTTTCTTTTTTCTATTACTCTGTTCAGGACCTGATGACATTAGAATCAGATTACATCATTCAAATGGATGACAAATGGGGCCAAATTTAATATTCTTACCAAAAACTTTGATAATATTTTTTTCTTTATCAAACAGCTAAGGCTCACAAAGCAAAACTACTTTTATAAAATACTAGCTGTACCCGGTACGCGTTGCTGGCCCAAAGTCACTATAATTGAAATACCTAATTTAAAATAATAAAATTGAAATAAAATGATTGAAACTCCCTTGATTATGAAAAATAATAAATTGGGTAATCTAAATTAAAATTAAAATCTGTCAAAACAAAACGAAAAATCTCTCAGAATTTATATATGAATCTCTATTAAATTTACTCAAAATTTTAGAAAACGTATGTCATTATTTTATTTATGAGGGTACCTGAAATACAATTTTCAGTTACATAAAAACTTTAATTTTTTAAATATTCCTGATAGCTAATGGAAGTTGTATGGCTGCTACCCGAATCACGCAGATTATTGGAAAACAGTAAAAGATATGTTTGCTCATTATATTTGTAATAGGTGTTGGGAGTTGTATGGCAGCTGCTCGAACCACTCAAAATTTTGAAAAACGGTAATTGACGTATTTGTTTATTTTCGAGGCAGTACCTTAGTTCAAATTTTCAGCTCTGTAACACTTTTGGTTCTTAATATATTTGTGATAGATGCTGGGAGTTGTATTGCAGCTGCCTAAACCACTAAAAATTTCGAGAAACGGTAAAAGACGTATTATTTTATTTTTGAGGCTCTGTACAAATTTTCAGCTCTGTAACACTTTTGATTCTTAAAATATTTGTGATAGGTGCTGGGAGCTGTATGTCAGCTACTCGAACCCGTCGAAATTTTAAAAAGCGGGTAGACCTATAACCTTCCCCACTATTCCAGTAATATACTCTGAAAATTTCATTCAAATCGATTCAGTAGTTTTCGAGTCTATAAATAACATAAAGACAGACATAACAAATTTTATTTTTATATATATAGATATAAGCTTGTTTCAATAAAGAAAAAAAACTTCAAATTAACAATTGCGCTCGTCAAATTTCCCAAGTTAATGTAAATTTCAATATAAATCTATACCTTCTGCAATTAAACAATTCATACTATTTTTATTAAATTAAGATACGATTATTAAGACACTATACTGATGTTGGGGTCTAACTCCTAAATAACAATGCATTTCTTGTTAATTTTTTTTTCTACAAACAATTCATTATAAATATACAGAAGTTCTTTGAATATTAGTTAATATTATTATTAATATCAGTAATAACGCTAAAATCATCTCTAAAACAGTTTTCATGGCTGATGAAACAAAGTTCTCCCACGTGGATGCCTATCCAAAAACTACTTTTAGAGATCTTATTATTGATGAAAGTCTTGTGAAGAAATATCTGAATAACCTGGGGAACAATATATTTCCTGGACCTGATGGCGTTCCTGAACTAGTTCTAAAGAAATGCTCAGATGCCTTGGCTGCTCCACTTTCTATCATATTTAATACTTCTATCACTTGTGGCCTGTTCCCATCTATTTGGAAAAAAGCTTTTATTAAACATACACATAAAAAAAAATCAAAAAATGAGATAAACAATTATAGACCAATTTCCAAACTTTCCACTATTCCTGTAAGTTTGTGAGTTGATGATTTTTGATTGTATTTATTTACAATCATTGCACCAACTTCTTAACGACACATCTACACGGTTTTCTGAAAAAGAAGTCTACAGTGACCAACATGGTAGAATCGACATCAACCTTCTTAGTCAATATAGAAGCGGATGTAATTTACACCGATTTTAGTAAAGCATTTGATGTTTTACCCCATAGTATTATTTTACTAAAACTCAAAAAATTAGAATTTCCTGCAAAATTTGTACAATGGGTCAACTCATATCTTAGTAATAGGAGCTATACTGTTTTATTCCGTTCTTCATTTTCATCACCATTCATATCAAGTTCTGGAGTTTCACATGAGAGTCATTTAGGACCACTGTTATTTATTATTGCTATCAATGATGTGGCTTTTATAATTTGTAATAGCGATTTGAAAATTTACGCTGATGATATGAAAATTTTCAAAAAAATAACGTCGATGCAAGACGTTTATATGCTTCAAGATGATCTAGATAAATTTTATACTTGGTGCATTAATAACAATCTTTTACTAAATATTAGTAAATGTGCACTCATGTGTTACACATGTCGAACCCAAACATTTAGCTTTAAATATACTCTAAACAACGAAACCTTAGAAAAGGTTAATTCAATTAAGGACTTAGGAGTTTATTTCGATAATAAACTATCATTCAAACTCCACTACGATAACATCGTTAATAAAGCTAGTTCAATGTTGGGCTTCATAAGACGTTTAAAATCATTGTATACATGCTTCGTTAGACCCCATCTTGAACATGCATGTTAGGTCTGGTCTCCATTTTATAATTCACATATACAAAAAATAGAAGGTGTTCAAAAAAAAATTTTAAGGTTTGCACTACGTAGTTTCCCGCCTTGAGATGATCATACAAGACTCCCTCCATATGAGCATAAGCTAAACCTTCTCCATCTTAAGTCTCTGTGGAAAAGACGGGAAGTAGCTGATGTTTTATTTATTTTCGAAATTATTAAAGGCGGTATTATTTCCCCTTCAACTTTAAATAAAATTATCATTAACACAAATACTCGTTTACGCCACTGAAATCTCTTTACATTAACATTACACAGAACATATTATGGTAAATATGAACCTATTAATAGAATGTTAATAATTAGTAATGAATATAACAATAGTATAAATTTTTCAGTATCTAAAGATACTTTAAGACGAAAATTATATGAAATTAATTGAATATTTTGTTAACTTGACCTTTTTAATTTATATTAAAAAAAATAATATTACTATTTATGTATTTTGAATTTTGTTATTTTTGAATGTATACTAAATAAATTTAATTGTATTTTTAATTAATTAATATATAAAATGTAATACTAAATTGTAAACTGTCTGAGCTAAATAGAAAAAATTAACACTATAGCCATAAATATAAGACATTGAGAAGACATAGCAGAATGTGTGAATATTCTGTATAGCATATCTTTTCCTCAGATTTGCTCAAAAACATAACATTATTAACAGGCGTTTTTTTTTTTGTAAACATAGAAATACAATTTTTTAATTATTCTATAATATTTCGATAATGTGTCATAACTCCACAAGTTAAAGCTACATTAGGAAGTTATGATACACAAACTGAGTCAGCGGACTATAATAAACTATCACATAAATTCAAACCCTATAGTAGACTCATAATAAACATATTATAAAAGCCCAATACCATAGGAGTAACATAAGTCTAAGCTAAAAAACAACCTAAGTCTAAGTTTGTTTCGACCCATTTATCCACACGTTTAAAATGATAATTTAAAATGATAATATATCTACACCAATTTTGCGTTCAAAATATTGAATTTTACCAAGTATATCAATATTTATACTATAGTATAGGTTGTAATTCGCTACATGTATTTGGATGGATCCCAAAATAAATAAAATGAATGAAAACTATACAAATTTCTGTTTAAAAATACTACAACAAAAAACATACTTCCATTATGAGGTAGAGCAAGTGATTGAACAAGTCATTGAACTGAGAACACGTCATTGAACCTTCTAGGACTATTAAAATAGTTATGTATAGTATTTGTCCTTTTCTTTAATTTCATTCAATTCCACAAACATTTCATAGTTTAAATGATTCTTTTTATGGTATTCATAGGTTTTTTGTGGTTTGGTAACCAAAAGAAAAAAATATTCAAGTTCACTCCAAATATTTCTTATTCCTTGTAAATGTGTATCCATATTAATTTTATTTCATTCACTTTATGTATAGTAATGTGGATCCTAAAATTCTTAAATTCATATAGCAAAGAATTTAAGACAAGAAAAAAAGCTTCCGTTGTTGACATACACTTAAGAATTGCATTAAAATATTTTTATATATATTTATATATACATATGTATATATATTGTATGAATAGTACATATATAAATTTTGTATTTTAAGACATAACAAAACATATTTAACACTTAGAGGAATACAACTTACAGAAATACATTTTACAAGTTTCATATATTATGCAAACAACTCCCTTGATGTTATTGGAAATATAAAAATTTTTTGGTTTCTACAAATTATTGTGACCGTACGTGTACATAATTTTGAAGGCAACATGAATATAAAATTTCGTTATGAATAGTTTTCATAACAAATTATCAATTCAAATAATATTATTTATTTGTCATAGTATTGGTGTTGTCAAAGAACAAAGTTAACTGAAGTTATTGAAGTTAGAAAAAATCTCGTTAAAACCTACAGGCGTTAATGAAATTTTTAATTAAAAAAAAGTTAATATTTTTACTTGTAAAATAAAAAAAGTGAAGAAAATTAATGTAAAGAAAACATTAAAAATCCTGGGTACGCATTCTATTTTAAACGATAGTCAGTTACACGACGTATCGATAACTAATCACGATTTGGGGTATGAAAAAATGTTAAAAAATAATGTCATAAATAACTAACATAGTATGAAAAAGTATAGTAGTCTAATTAAGTAGATTATTTCAGTGAATAACTGTACTATACGACTACGCGAAACGCGAATCGAAGAGGTGAGCACGTTCAATTACCTGCGCAGCATCGTGTCATCAGATGGATGGACCGATTTGGATATTGAAGTCCGCATCATTAAAGCCCGTACGGCTTTCGGGATGCTTTCAAAAATGTGGCAGACAAGCAACATGTCTCTGCGCACAAAAATAAGAATATTCAATGCAAGTGTAAAATCTGTTCTCTTGTACGCTTGCGAAACATTGAAAGTTTCAGTAAACATCACCAAGAAACTACAAGCGTACATCAATAAATGTCTCCGGCGCATCCTAAACATTCGTTGGCCAAAAACAGTTTCCAACAGAACGCTGTGGCAAAAAACGAAACAAACACAAATAGACGTGGAAATCCGACAGAAGAAATGGCATTGGATCGGGCATACTTTGAGGAAACCAGCCAACAACATCGCGAAACAATGTTTCGAATGGAATCCTCAGGGTACACGTCGCATCAGAAGGCCAAGAAAAACGTTGAGAACAACTGTCCTAGTCGAAGCAAGTACTCAGCAAAAAACGTGGCCACAATTGAAGAGATTAGCCGCACATGGAAAGAATTTATTTCAGTCCTATGCTCCACGGATGGGGTTGCAGGACATTGATGATGATGAATCTAAATTATTATCTAGTACCACCAATTAAAGGTAAACAGGGTGGCGCAGTAGGTAGAACGCTTGCCTTCTCCCATGTTCGATTCTCGGTCAAGCAAAAAAAAAAATGCTTTATGGTTTTTTCGACAATGTTCAGAACCCTTTGTCATTGTTAAAAAATAAATAATAAAACAAATAAATGAGAGTATAATCTGGTAACAACTTAAATAAAATGGAGATGTTCTATTAAAGAAGGCTTACTTCCTGACAATAACATTAATTGATAAATAAATGCTTGAAAAACATTGTTGACACTCTAGTATAAACTTACAGTATCGTACTTAAGCACCAAAAATTGATCTACTCTGTATTTTGTAATAATATTAATTTTAAATTCTGGACGAGCTTGTAAACGTTCCATGTAATTTAATTTTTAGAATAAATAAAGATGAATAATATAAAACGAAATTATGTAAAACAGAGAAGTCAAGAACGAAGTCAATTGAACCTTACAGTTTATAATGAAAATGAATCCGAAAATATAATTAAAATTCAATAAGAAAACACATGTTGGGTGGTGAAGTAGTTGGAAGAAAGGTCCCAAGTACGATTCAGGCAAACAATTCTTTATGGGATTTTCAACCTATAGTCCTGTACCATTTATTGTCAATATAAATTTATTATATTTATTTTTTTATGTTATTGACAGTAACTTAGGTAAAGTCACCTTTTCGTGCTTAATTAAGTACGGTACTGCAATTTTACACTGCAATATTTCGAGTATTTATTTAACAAATTACTCATTAAATGTGGAAAACTACTACTATTGTCAGGAGCTAATCCTTCTTAAATATAACAGGTTTACTTTATTAAAGTGGTTACCAGATTACACTCTTAACTATTTTTTGTCATTTATTTTATCCGAATGACAAAGCGTACTGGACCACATTGAAAAACCCATAAAGCATTTTTTTGATTTTAAATTCATCGGAAATCGAACCTGGGACCTGGGCTCTACCTATTGCGCCACTTAGCGTGTAACACAAATAATTGAACGTGTATGAGAGTGTATGTAGCATGTGAAATGTTATTGAAGAAGGCCTAGAGCCAGACCATAGTAGTAGTTTAATGTAGAGTAGATATGGCAGAAATTTTATACATATTCGGTAGAAAAATTTTTAGTACTGTATTTAATGCACGAGAAGGAAATTGAACCTAAGTTCATGATAGGAACATAAAAAGAAGGCCATGTTACAGAATATAAACCAAAAATACAGTCATCTACATTTAAAAATTTATGTGATGACTAAATTATGTTGTATAAAACAAGAACAAGAAAAAGCTGTACGTTTTGATAAAAAAGAAATGAACATAATTGCAAAAACTAAAAATAATTTATTTATACACAGCCTAGACAGTTTTTGAAAACAAGTCTCAAAAACTACTAAAAGTAGGTACTGATAAGGCCACACTCTTTAATTTTTGAAAGAAAACTATTTTTAATTTTTTACTTCTTAAATCTTATTGTTTTTTTTTATAACAGCCGAAGACAGAACTTACATTTGGTTGGTGTAGGATAGGATATACGATATGATAGAAATATATGATATAGATTAGGATGATTACAGGTAGTAGGAAGTTTTGGAATAAAGGTATTGACGTTTTCTTTAAATTTGTGCATATTGAATACACACATAAGCATCACACTCGTATTACATTAATCCAACATTGACAGTAGGATTGAGTGTATATAGATTTCAAACCTCCTGATCATTTTGGAATCAATGCTCAAAATAAAGCTTTCAAATCATCCTTTCTTCAAGATATACTATCACCGCTGACTATATTTTTGAATATAGAAATGTTATGATATAATTTTATAGCGAAACATGTATTATGAAATAAATTAACTTGTCTATTTTTAATACATAAATTCAAGCTACATCTAGAACGAAATAAATTCAATTATCAATTACCAGTATAGTTTGCTGCTGTAGTTACTATTACAGATCATAAATAAGTATGTACATGAAAATATTTCAATTCACAGTTAATTTTAATAACAGACATTAAACTATACTCATTTTCTCATATATTTATTTCAAATCATCATCTTGTAGTAGGCAAGGTCGTGACAAGCAAAAACAAAAATGTTTATCTTAATCTTTTAGAAGAATCAAAATATTTTGGAATTTTTATCAATGTGTGAGAAGTTTCATGATTAACGAAAACATATTTTAATGCGCTGAGTTGTCTACATCCATTATAATATTTTATTAAAATAAGAAAAATAAAAAAAAACAACATTTTTTGGTATTTATTATGCATACATGTATACTATGGCGTACATTCATGTGATTTGGATTATTAATAATGTATAGAAAGTACATAAGAGAATACATGGAATTACCATAAAAGTTGAGATTTACGTGTATATATATATATACATTTTTTTGACACGATCTTAAGTACAACAAAAAAAAAAAAATAATAATAAGATAAAAAACCAAATTTAACTTGGCTCCTCAAAATGAATATTTTTTAGAATAAATCAATTGAAACGATGAAGTTTTTGCTTTTAGTAATTAGTATTTTATGTGAACATCAAATTTTATGGATTCATCCATTTGTAATAACATAAATAACATAAATTAATACCATAAGATAGCTGCTGATATGAACATGATATGAAATATTCAATATGAAAAAGTTTTACCATGTTAGATGGATATATTGTATAGATATGACATGAGAGTTATTTAAATTATTCTAATATTTTAAATTCACTTTAGGAATGAGTAAGATTAGTGGATTAATTATTGTACAATCATGGTCTGGAGCAGGTTAAAAAAAATTATTTTCGTTATTTTGAAATTTTTTTAAAATTTAAATCGTCAGAAGCAAAAGATTGATAATAAATCAGGACTGAAAATTTATCAACATATTTTCTACGTAGACAAATCCTATTATAATAAAAGAATTTCCTGTATACAAAACCACTGTTCAAAATTTGAAAAATGTATCTTCTTATCCAAATTCTTGCCTATTTGGGTATAATTTCATAATTTGTGCATTGTGATGTGATATTATTGATTACTTTCTCTCACTCTGCGGCTTTTCCACTACTATAGAACTTCGGGGTCAAATTATATTAATTGAATGTTTTTATATTACTTGCATCAGTCCTAATTCGGATTTACACAACCAAGATATTCAATTTCCACCAACATTCATCTAACTTTGTATTTATTTATTACGTCTCCAAATTAAGGAAATTTGTGTTGGCTTTTTTTTGTTATGTTTGTTCTTTGCTGAACTTTTACGTTTGTTACTTGATATATCTATGATATTTAAACATTCAGCTAGTTAATCCAAATTTAAAATACTTCCGATTTATTCATATTTGACACCTTTCGAATTCTAAATTGGGCCTAATGCAAAATAACGTATCATGCGTAGTACTTTGTTTATTATTTCTATATCATATAAGCTTGGCATAGCCCATACAATTTTTATACTTATACTAATTTCTTTTGAATTACAAAAAAAAATGTTAAAAATAAAATGTAGCATCAGATTAAGGTGCCTATTACACATCATTCTTTTCATCAATCATTTCGTCCATATATTGACAATATATTGATGAAAAGAATGATGACCGATGACACATCAATCATCCACTCGTCAATCTTTTTATACATTTTGCAAGGACATACTGTGGAAGTGTTCTGAATATATTAATAATTTTGAAACATATATGAATATTAAAAATATAATTTCTGGAGGAATGTTTTTGACTTCGGTTTAAATTGAATTTTTAAAGTAAATGTTGTGTACATTTGAATAATTTATCAATTGTTTTTTTACAATAATTGCTATAATTAACAAAATTAACATAAAAATTATTCTTTTGAGAATTACATCACAAATTAATATTATAACTTTATCTGAACATTCCCAAAAAATAATATCTGAACATTCCCCAAAAAGCCATTTTTTTAATTCCACTGATTTTGACAGCATGATTGATGGGAATTTTGCCTGCATGATTGATGAGAATAGAACCATCATTAACCATTTCTCATCAATCAACCGTCCATCAACGGTCAATCAACGGTCAATGATTGACAATATATTGACGAATGATTGACCATTGATTGATGTGTAATAGGGCCCTAACAAAATTTACAAAATAAGGTCAAATATTTGATACAATATAGAAAAAAATAAAACCAAACAGTGTGTATAAAACAAAAATGGTTAACATTGAAATTCAAATAAATAAATATTAAGGATCAATGTTAATTAACTGAGGTTTACTTACTTATAAATTCCTTTGCAAACTAATTTTTTAATTATCTCCACATCATACTTACGAAGTTCAATAACGAAATTCTTGACTTAATAGTAGACTTCAAAACATTCAATTGCGCCTTAACACAATATCACTGTTAAATTGCTCGTATTATCCCGATGTATTGCATTATTTTTATCCAATTTATTTTAATATTGTATATTTAGGTTACTTGACTTAAAATTTTAATTTATTCATTTTTGAAATCTTATTGGTGTGATGCATATAATTAGTAAAAGTTTTTTATTCTGCATTCAAAAATCTAATTTAATATTACTGTAAATATACTGTTTGAAGCTCTTTGTATATTTTGCAAAAATCACTTTTCGCTATCTTGATTTAATATTTTATTTCTTTATCCTACAGTTCCAACCTTCGAATACATTTTTTTATTTTATAACTCTGTTATTTTCTATTTCAATTAAATAAAATAATCCATCTGATAGCTATTTCAATTTCAGAAAATATTTTTATGCCATCTCTGGTTCTCTAGGCACTTGCTACTTCGCAACATAAAACTAGAATATTTTCACATCTCAATAACGTCTTCTTTTGACTATTGTATTCTTAGGCGGCCTTTACACGTACGATTAAATCCACGGTACTTCACAATCAAATTCACGATGAAATCCATTTAGCGTTTACATGTTAAACAAAATCCATGAATTTTTTTTTTAAGTAAATGCCAAAACTTTATGACAAAAGTATAGTTTGCATTAAGTTCTTAAAAAATCAAAGAAATGTTTCGTATAGAATAAAAAATAAAACTCACATACATTTTTAATTTCACAAAAAACTATCGTCCTCAAAACGTTTTTTTTTCGCTTCTTCCGTACTAATATTAAATTTAAATACAATGACTTCGTTAGGCTTTAGTTCTTAAAAATGTATTTTTATAGTTTTTGGAAACAACGTTCCACAAAATTTCTTTTTTTTTTTATGGAAGTTGATAAATTTTATTAAGTTCTTTCCATGTAAAAATCAAATTCAATAATTCCAATTAACCTGTAAGACCAATAAGACCGATAAGACCAATTTCCCTGCTGCCTATAATGTCAAAAATGTTCGAAAAAAATTGTCTAAGAAGACTGAAACCTATTATTGAAAGAAAGAATATAATACCGGATCTCCAATTCGGTTTTAGAGAAAAACATGCTACAATAGACCAGGTACACATAATAACAAACACTATTGAAAAAGCTCTAGAGGAGAAGAAGGTCTGTTCAGCAATCTTTTTGGATGTGGCTCAGGCATTCGATAAGGTGTGGCATAAGGGGTAGAATTGTAAAATGAAAACAATCCTTCCAAAAGAACATTCGGAAATCATAGCAAGCTACCTATCAGAGAAATACTTCTACATAAAACATGAAAGAGCATATTCCGATCTTAAAGAAATTAATGCCGGGGCTCCTCTAGGAAGTGTACTTGGTCCGGTACTGTACCTGCTGTACACTTGTGATTTTTATGCACTAGAAAATAATGTTATTGCGACGTTTGCAGATGATACAGCGGTTCTGGCTGTCGGAGAAAATAATAAAGAATCCACAGAAAAGCTGCAGAGAGCTATAACAAAAATCCAAGATTATACAAAAAGATGGAGGCTAAAATGAAATGAAGCTAAGTCAGTACATGTGAATTTCACAAATAAAAAAATTTACCATAAACCAGTATATATAAATGGTCAAGAAATACCCCATTCAAATACTGCCAAATATCTTGGTACGACGTAAGATGCGAAACTTCGCTGGAAAGCTCACATCAAAAACAAGAAAGAAGAATTACAAATCCGCTATCGAAAAATTAACTGGCTCATAGGTAAGAATTCTACCTTAACAATACAAAACAAACTTCTGCTCTATAAACAAATACTGAAACCAGTATGGTCATATGGCATCCAGCTATGGGGATGCAGCAAAAAAAGTAATAGAGATATTATTCAGAGGTTCCAGAATAAGGTCCTAAGAAACATTGTGAACGCGCCCTGGTTCATAAGAAACTATGACTTACATAGAGATTTGCAAATAGAATCTGTCGATAAGGAAATACAGAAATTTGCAAGAAATAACGAAAAAAGGCTTCAGCACCATGTAAATGTGGAGGTAGTCGAGCTCCTGGATAATAAAAGTATAGCCAGACGACTCAAAAGAGTAAAACCTTTTGAGTTAGTGCAGCGATAATCACCCACATTCTTGAGGACTCGTCGTGCTGGTGATCGGATGTTGAATCGTTCCCACGTTTACATAAATTTGTTTTTACTGGATTTGTGAAGAATTTCGTTATGTTGACTGCCAACGAAACGAGGTTTTTCGAAAGTCTTCCATAATTATAAATTCGTTCGGAGAGCTGGTTGGCTTTTCGTTGCTGATGCGATGGGTCTTCAAGGTTATGGATGAATACGCCAAAGGAAAAGTTAGATAGACATCGCTGGACATAGTCTACATTGAAAAATAAAATAAAGCCAAGAAAAAATTGCTCATTAGTCCTGTAGGACTAAATCGCAATATAGGAAGGGAATGCTTTAGTGGGTAAGAATCCCACACACAATATCAAGATACGGGGCTCATAAAAAACGTATAAAAAAAAAATTCCTATAAAAAAAACTATCTGTACTTTTAAATAACCGATTTGAAATATAAAAACACTTTGTTATCAAAATCAACCTGTATACAAACAACAAAAATAAATCGTTATCAAAATTCAGTCGAAAACATAGGATTGAAATAAAAATTTAGAAATTCGCCATATTTCATTCATGAAGTGTCAAATTATATTGGATGGAAATTGGATGGTTAACCAATTTGATTCACGAAATTCATACGATTTAATTGATAAGAGCTGTTACATGTATACGATTTTTAGACATTTGAATCAAATCCATGGATTAAATCGTACGTTTAACGACCACCTTAGTGTGTTCTGCCTAATTGGTAATAAATAAAATTACAACGTATTATAATATAATATAACAGCAATTTCAAATTGATTGTCTCTTGTATTCTTGATTTTTTAAATCTCAATAGTGTCCACGAAAGTATTCGAAATCCCGCATAAAATTTTATAATACGCATTGAATACTTCGATATTTGCGTAGTTAAACTGTAAAATTGTAGAAACATTTTGTACAAAGCATTTGGAAGCATAATATTTTGCATTTATATCGGTTGTGTATATGTTGCGTATATAACGATTGTGACCACATCCCGTAATTGTAGGTCAAAATAAATAAGATTAAAAATTGATTGTAATAATTAATATTGAAATAAATTTACTGCGCAGTAATATGTAAAATCATCTTTTGGATATAAAACCCATAATCTCCATTCTGAAGCCGGTCTATCAATGTATACAGCGAGTGAATAAGTGTTAATTCAACTATTTTTGTGCCCACATCATAATGACGTTCCTATAATATAAATTGTATATGCAAACTTTTTCAAACTTCTTCACAAACAGAATATAATAGTTTACTTTAATTGTTTTAATAAGCTCCTTAAATACTTGTGAAGAAAAATACATTTATATGGAATAAATTTTGAGTTAAAATCACTTTTTTAGCCATAATTTATTATTTGGTTTTAAAAACTAATGAAAACACAACCATTTTTTTATTGCAAAATTCTAATGTATACAATATGTATTTAAAGAATAATTATTTTAATTATTTTCCCATAAAGATTTTCCACGCGCGGAAATACCGTTAATTCACTCAGTATATATAGATAATATCAAATAATATTCTTCTCTATATAAATGCATTATAAAAATTCTATATACGAGTATATTAAAATTAATTATATAAAATACTGAGACTCAGAACTTTATCATTATACAATTGCATGCAATTTTCTCATTTATAAAAACAGTTGGGGATTTAAATGAGACGTTGATACGTAAGTACCTACGTACATCTGTTTTATTCATGACATGCAATATACATTTTTATTTTGGTTTTTTTATTTTTATTAAATCATTTTAACAAAAGTAAGTCTACAATAATGACTATAATAATCTTTTCTCTTTCCATTCTATATTGTAGTACTGTCTTATTTAATAAATAATAATCTAATTAAAGTTTTTTTTTTTACCTACAATTCTAATGAAGTTGTGTGCACGTAAAAAGAAGAGTATATCAGAAGCACACCCAACCTATTTGTTTTAATCAAATTGTCATTTTAACTACCATTAAGAAAACTTTTTATATTTTGAAAAAGAAAATAAGAAAAACAATATACAAGAAAAAATAATTTACTTCCGTTTCTTATCAAAATAATAAAGTTCCTCCAAGGAGCATGAACATGTCAACCAATGCAATAGGAATAGAATATTAAAAGGAGTTTATTTATAGAGTAAAAGTAAAATGCAATCTACTCTGTTGTAAAGATTTAATAAAGAAAAATTGAAAAATAAAAATAAAATAAAAAAAATGAAAAACAATGTAAAATTTTTGATGCAATTCTCATGTCATGCTTGAAGACAACAATAGTAAATGTAGAGCATTTAGTAAATATGATATTGCATGGTTAAAAAAGACTGTATAACAAAAATGAAGAAAAATGTCAACTTTGGAAACTATAAGTATAAATCGAGATGAATTTTAATAAATACTGATGTGATACTGATTTACTAACTGAAGTTTAGATTCGAATTTTACAATTTTCTACAAATAAATTATACCAGTCGAGGATGTGCTAGTTTTAATCTTTCACGATTTTAATTAAAATTTTCCGTGAGTGGAAAATTTTCCAATAATTAATTATATTACAATGCAATTGATCTCTTTGCGTTATTTTGTATATGTGAAAGAGAATACCCTAATTAACCTGCGTGTATAAACGAATATGAACGAACTGCGAAGTGCCTCTGAGGCACACATAATAAAAACAAGCTTGTTAAAGGTAATAATTTAATTATATAAATAATTAATGTGCATAAAATAATTATATTCAATAAAATAATATTCGGAGCTATACAACATAATATAAATTAAATTGTAAAGTATTGCGACAGGCCATCTATTAGTCTTACGTCGTCGTACCGAAAATACATGTGCCATTTGGTCTGAATTATCTACCCCACTCTTTGTTAAATTATAGTATTTTATTATCAAAGGTGTTTTTTTACAGATTCAACAACAGATTTATTTTTTTGAGAATATAACTTACAAGAGTGAGATTACGAATTTTTTTATTTTATATTTATTATTCTGATCTCGTACAGCTTTCAGATTTGTATTATTCACAATTAAATTTATAGAAGTAGCATCAAAAATTAAAAAAACAACATTTGTATGTTCTTTTATACATGTTCCTGGTGGTAAAACTACTTGTTTAATGCTGCTCTTGTAAGATCATGGACTCTAGTTTTGCCTTCATTAAGCGGTAAACACAATTGCGACCACCGACCACCGACTACCAACGAAATTCACTACGCTCAACTATTTTCGTCAAATGAAACACAATTGTAGCGAAACGAAAAATTAAAATAAACAAACAAAACAGAAAAGCAAATAAATGATAACATAAACTTTAGAAAACAACAAAACAATTATTTATTATTCTAATTTCAGATTTGTTGTTATTTTTTGATTATTAAAAAGGTTATCAGAAATGTCAAATCCGACTGACTACCTGCGAAAAAAATAGAAAATAGCCTTATTTCGACGACAACGAAAATATGGTTGAGCGATTGTAATTAGAATTTTGAGCATATACATAAGAGCGTATGTATTTTAATTTTTTCGTCGTGAATTTTCCGTTGGTAGTCGCAATTGTGTTTACCGCTTTATATAACAAAGTTTTCCATTCAGTTCCATTTCCATCAATACCTATACAAACCTATTTACTACAAGATGTTTTGCAAACTCGGTATGGTTAATATAGCAATGATAAACAAGATATAGTTAATTCATAATTGATTGTTTGAATTACAATGAACTATAAAGTTATTACAGTTATTGATTAAAATTGTGGAAACAAGCAGTAAAGTGAAAATGTATAAAAATTAAAATAGTTTATTACCTAAACAGTAGAGTAAAGAGTGAACAATTCGAAAGCATTAAAATCTTATGAAATGAAAAAATTAAGTTTAATTGCTAAGAAATTGCTCTCAGAGATCATAAAGAAGTTTCGAAATCAGAAAAGCTTTTAATATTCAAGATGTGGTACCATAGATATGAAACCGGGATATAGAATAATAACATTAGTTAGTTGAAAAAGCAAAAATAGACTTGGGCGTTTTTGGGCGTTTTTGGGAGTAAATGAAAATCAGTTGACTGACAACTAAGAGCAGGATTTTCAAGAAAGTAGACACAAAATTGTTTTAAAAAGTTTTAAAAAACCCGACGAACATATCACGCCAAAGAATAAGAATAATTGTGACATGAATTGATAACACCGTGAATTCATCATATCTATTGGTGCTGTAATTCAAGGCGTCGACAAGGTCTAGAATTCTCACCTTGATCTCGTTTATAATCTTCTCCATTCAGATCTACCTAGGATACCCCTCAATAAATTTTCTAATACTTTTGATTAGGAGTTCTACATCTATGCTTGAAGTAATTTTGTCATCAGCACCGTTACTTGTTTTAGGCAGCAAACAGCTTTTTAATCTATTTTCGACGCTAATTTGTGTTTTGAGTTCGTAATTATAGTTAGAGACGTAATTTCTTCTAACAAATAATTTGTACAGATTAACATTAGGAGTGTCTTTAAAATACTGGGAAATAATAAAGAAACCGGCTGTATTATGGTCCTCTTTCTACATTCTTAAATTGTTTTGTTCTATTTAATAATGTAGAAATAGATTATTTAGTGTCGACTATTTAAATTACTGATTAGTTTAATAACTGATATAAATGCTATTTTTAATAAGTAAACCGTAAGTTATAAAATATAATATAAGTTATTAAGTCGAGTACAAAACACTGAAGAAGTTTGCAAGTAGTATCGTAAACTTCTGAATATAATACCCAGGTACATACCCAGGAAAATTACAATATTCTGAAAAAATAATAAATCCAATTGGTATACCCAGGTACTCTAATTGAATTTTTATACCCGGGTACACTATTCGGAAAGCAACATATTTATATGATCGTTACCTATTCATGTATATGATAGATTCTGCACAAGCACAGGTATATATGTATATATATATGTTGTCAAATGACAATTTGCTTACTTTGAAAACTGATTTTTTTTTTCGGCCTACTTGTTTATTTGCACAATAAATGGCTGACAAGTGTTTAAATTGTTGACAAGTGTCTAATAATAAATCTATTTTATTATATGAAATTTCACACCATCTATATTTGGTTTAGTAATAGATAACATGAAAATGATTTTAGTACTAGATAACAGCCAATATCGAAATAGTTTGAAGTTAATTTTCGGAAAATATAAAATCTAATTACTGTATCCGGGGTTCTGTAAATGGAAAAATGTTTCGATTAGTTTATCCGGGGTACTTTATTGGTAGGGGTATACTTTACGGTAGACGAAATACGCGTATCTGTATGATAAAATTAAAAGGACAATATTTGACTATTTTCGACAATTTTACAAAAAAATTTACTCTAATGCTAGAAAACATATTTTATAATAACTAATATTAGTTATTATGTTTCTATTACGTCAGAAATCACATAAGGATACGGTATAGTAGTAATATCATCTGACTATTAATCAGAAGATCCGGGATCACGTTTAGGGCATGGATATTTAATTCAATTTTGTTGAAATTTGATAAGACTTAAATTTGGTATTAACATAAATAAAGTGCAACTATGCTATAGAACGTTCTTCATAATATTTGTTATCTAGTTCTTCATAATATTTATATTTTTCCACATTTAATTATAAAAAAATTGGTAAACAAAAATATTGAAAATATATCTCTGGTCCACTTTATGTAAGTAATAAATTGCAGTACCTTACTTAGAGTACTTCTAATAATAAACATAAAAAACAGTTGATCTTAATATAATTTTTTGTGCTTTAAATCTCTTCCACATATTTTTTACATCTAAAATATTGTGTGAGGAAGCAATAATTCATCACAAGAAGTACCAATCTAAATTTAGCACTTTATATAAAAACATAGACAAACTAATTTCTTGTATATACTTGAAATTGAAATAAATCGATTGTAGAATACTATAAAAAAAAATTTACATTCAAATTTCAAGGTTAATTAATTCACTTCCTATAAATATTTCATTTTTGCTTATATTTACATACTTCGTAACGTCTTAAAACGCTTATTCTGTATATTGTAGCAGCCACCTCCCTACCTATTATTTAAATTATTAAATATATTTGATTGTTTTAAATACAACCACTTTATTTTTAAATAATAATATTTTAACATTATAAACCTAATTGCAGATAACACATTCCACATTTATAAGTATGATTAAAAAATGTAAACAGTGTACATCGCTGCAAGCAAAAAAAAGAAAACGAAAAATAAAATGTTCTAAATAATTTTCCTTTTCCTATTTTCTAACTACAAAATAATAAAAAACGGTAAACACAATGTGTTTTGTGGTAAAACATATGAAATCTCTTGAAGGATTTTTTTAAATGATGACGGGTTCTTATTTTCCCAGGAAGGTACTGATGGTCTAGTGAGCAATAATTAATTTTTTTTTTTTTACAAATTCTATCAGTTTCCGGTGAAAGAAATATAACGTAAATATGTATTTTGGAAAATTCTTTAGAACATTTTTAGTAGGAAGGAAGTAAATTATTATTTTAAAGACTTCTGTGCCAATTTAAATACAAAATTATTTAAAATAAAAAAAAATTATATGAAGTGTATATTAATAGCGAATATTTATCAGTTTTGTTCTGGCAACTGCGATTTCGCTATAGTTGGTGTTTGAAATTTTTTATTTTTTTTTTTTTTTTTTTTAATATTCATTTATTTAGTATTAAATACTATTTAATTATAATTTAAAAATTTTAAATTAAAGCTTATGCTTAAATTCGATAAAAAAAAATGAAAATGAATTTGAAAATTTAATTAAGAAAAAATGAGCAAAATAATTACATCGGAAATTTTACGTTTGAGCTGACAAAATATATTGTGTAACTTTAAATTTGAATTTATTGTAGCTCCTTTCCAGTTTCAGATCTGTGGGTAATTCATTAAACATCTTTAGACCACCATACATTAATTGATTTTTCGCAATTTCACTTCTAAAGAAATCTAGTCTGAAGTTGAATATATTTCTTAATCTATAATACTGAACATCTTGAACATATATGAGTTTGGAACTAAGATAATTCGGTAACAATCTATTTTTCATCTTAAATACAAAAAGTAGTACATGTAGACGAAGTCTTTGCCTTATGTTGAGCCATTTTAACGTTTTTAGCATAAAATCAATTGAGGTATACCTATTGCATTTGAGTATGGTTCTCATTCCCCGGTTGTAGTTTTTGTAATCTTTCTATTATTTCATTATTTACAAATGCTGTAATAGTTGCACAATACTCAAAATGGGGCTTAATCATGGTACTGAAGATCCTTATAGTACTTATAGTAGACAACTTATTTCTTATTCGACTTAAAAACCCAAGTTTTTTTGAAATTTTCTTGCACATAAATTCGCCGTGTTCTTTGAAATTTAATTTATTGTCTATTACTAGACCCAAATATTTGATATGCTCAACTATTTCAATAATATTTTGATCAATTATGATATCATAATTACATTCACCATTTATAACCATGGCTTTAGTTTTGGTAATGTTAAGGCTCAGTTTGTTGTTTTTGAACCATTCAGCTAATTTTTTAAGGTCCGAGTTGATTTTCCGAACACATTCTTCTACAGAATCATCCATTACAAAGATCAACGTATCATCTGCAAACAAGGATATTTGCACAAAATCTACAACCTTCTCAATATCATTTATGTATAACAAAAAAAGTAAAACACCCAGCACTGAACCTTGTGGTACCCCAATTGAAATATCTTTATAGTTTGAGAACTGATTGTTGACCTTAGTTCTTTGATATCTGTTGAGCAAATATGATTGAAACCACTTATTTTCATTTCCCCTTATGCCATAACTTTCCATTTTTTGTAATAAAATTTGGTGATCGACTGTTTCAAATGTTCGTCTTAGGTCAAGAAATACCGCAACTACTACTTTTTTATCATTTTTTGCTAATTTCCAGTTTGATATGACTAAATTTAATGATGACTCACAACTATTTCCGAAAACCAGATTGATTTTCTGTTATTAGATTATTTTTTAAATAAAAAATCTTCTAGCTGTTTGTTGACTGATTTCTCAATAATTTTAGCTTCAGTTAGAATCATATTTATTGGTCGAAATTCATTGCATTTAATTGTGCCTTTTACCTTTGGAACTGGTATGACTGTTGATTTTTTCCATTTATCAGGGAAAACTGCCGTTTCTAACGATTGATTTATTAAATCGATTAGATACGGTCCAACTAAATCAAGATTATCTAAAAATACCTTTTTATTAACTAAATTTATGTCTTTTTTATTGTTCATGGATTTTATGATAGTTTTGAGCTCATGAATATTAATATTTTTAAAATTAAATCTTGTGCTAGAATATTCAACTAAATTATGAAATTGGCTTTGAGGTATGCTTTCGTTAATTTCTATAATGCTTTTAATAAAATATTCATTAAATTTTTTGGCGGTTTTTCTTTCATCATCTATTATTTCATGGTCAAAAAAGATTTGCTTGATATTATTGTGTTTGTTGGTTTTTAAAACATGCGACTTTATAACATTCCACATACTTTTCTGGTCAAAAGCACTTTCTACCTTGTATTTTAAATAATTGTTTTTCCCTTCTTTAAGACGATTACTATATTGGTTTCTTAGTTCTTTATATTGTTGCCACTCAATTTGAGTATTTGTCCATAACGCCTTTTTGTATTGCAGAACTTTACCTTTTTTTAAAGTATGTAGTTCCTCAGAAAACCATCCACTAATATCATTGCCTTTAATATTCTGTTTTGTAATAAACTTGCCCATTATTCTATTTAAACTGTCACTAAATATATCAGCCTTTTGGTTACATGAACAATAAAATGTTGTTAATAATTGACTATTAAGAATGTGGTTTCTCACAGATTCTTTGTTATATTTGAGAATTTTATTTGTTCTACATTTTACTCCTATATTTGGTAGATTATCGATACGAATGTGAATGGTTTCATGGTCACTAATTTTTAGGTCGTGATCTATTTTTGCAAAAATTTTATTTGTTGTTTTATTAATAATTACATAATCTATCAATGTTCTACTATTAACTGTTATTCGGGTTGACTCAGTAACAATTTGTTTATACCCAGCATCATTGATTATTTGCGCTATTTTTGATTTATTTGTACTAAATTTAAACCAATCTATATTAAAGTCTCCAGTAATAATAACATCATCAACTACTTCGCTTAAATCATCCATCATTCTTTCAAAGTCTACAGAGAATTCATTAAAGGTATATGACTGATTTGGAGACTTATACAGTACTGCAAGCAAAAAAGATAATTTTTTATAACGTACTCTTATGATTAGGTACCATAGATTCAAACTAATTTCTTTACTATTAATGATGGTACAAGACCATTTGTCTTTAACATAGATTAATACTCCCCCAGTATGCCGTGAAATTGTATTAACTCTGAAGATATTATAACCATTTATTTGAACCAAACTGTCATCATCATTATCAGTAAGATGAGTTTCAGAAAGACAAACAAAGTCAAATTTTTTTGATGAGAGTGTTTGTTCAAGTTCATCATAATTATTAATTACACCTTGTATATTTAAATATAAGCAATTCAACTCTTGATTTTCATGATTATTAAAAAAAGTTGACTGCTAATACAACTTCTTTTTTTCAGCTTCAACTTTTTTCATAAAAACACTACAATGGCTATTAAATGCACTATGACTCGTGTCAATGTTTAGGTTTTGTTCTCTATTAATTCTAATACAATTACAACATTTCCTTTGATTATTTGCACAATTATGTTGTTCATTGTCATTAATATCTTCAGCACAGTATGCGCATGTGCTTTTTTCTTTATTACAATTGATGCGACTGTGACCAAATCCAAGACACTTAGTACATCTTCTAACATATGTTCCATCAACAACTTTACACATATCAAATCCAACCTTGACTTTACCAATTTTAATTATTATATTATAGAGAACCACATCAAGTTCAATTACAGCTACATATGGATTATATTTAAGTCTTCTTTTAAAAATAGCTTTAACATTTAAATCGCTTTCCGCCAAAGATTCGTTTTGGTGTCTAATTTTATTTATTAGGTCGATTTCATTAATTTCCTCAGAAATTCCTAGTACTCGTATTCGAGGTTTTCTTTTACCAACTTCTTCCATTTCATAGTTATCTTTGCATTTTTCATTGACAATATTTTTCAATTTTTTAAGAGATTCATCATTATCACATGTAATAATAACTGCTCCATTTCTAGCATTTCTCATACCAGATATAGATAAATTATTTTCTATTATATCTACATTTTCTTTGATATCTTCTCTTGTTTTATTATTATCTTGCATTTTTTTTGGTTTTATCATCACTATTTTATTTTCTTTAACGATATCCGCATAAGAAGGTTGAGAAGCACTGTTCTTCAAAATTCTTATATCATTAGTTAAAGTGTCCATAGTCGTTTTGTTTTCACTTAAATATATTTTCAATTCATCAACAGTCTCTTCTATCGACTCAACGTGTGCTTCAATAGATTTCAATGTATTTATTTTATTTTTGCATTGATCGCATATAACACAAATAAATTCATTTTTACTTATTAAATCAACATCATAAGCCGATAGGTTAATACACTTTGTATGAAAGAAACGACCACAACCACCATTGCATATTATTCCATTTTTTTTTATCTCTAGAGAAACTCTCATTGCATTTAATGCAGTTGATCATTTTACCGTAAGTGCTCTCAAATTTAATTTAGACAGCAAAACAAACAACAAAAATGATGAAAAAAAAAAAATGTTCAACAATGTTTTTAAAATTCAATGTTTTTTATACCTAATTATTTTATTTTATCGCTCTATTTAAATAAACTTTATTGTTTTAATTTGATTTTTAATGTAAATTTAATAAAAAGAATAAAATGATAAAAATATAAAGTTTGTGATATAATATACTAGTGATTTAAATATTTTTTTTTTTTTGTTTATTTTTTTTTTACTCAGAATTTTAAACACAACCACTCTCTTATAAAACACTTTTTGAATAGAAGATTCAGATTCAGACGTGTACTAATTTCTGCCACTGCCCGTTTTGTTGTTATATTTTTTTTATTTATTTTTATTAGTGGACTTGCAGAGTACAAATCTGCAGATCAATTTCAGGTCCTCTTCCCTTTCGGGATGTTGGCTTTTCAACAAATATATTTATAAATGTGTTATATTTTTAGTTTAATTTGACATTGAGTCGATTAAAAATTATCTCGACCTTAGATTTTAATTAAATTAGATTTTTTGATAAGCATTACATTTTATCTCGTCCTAATATAAATTTTTTTATAATAAATACTTTTATTGTAAATTACTACACTATGTTACACTACACAAACTCCAAGTTGCAGATAGCCGGCGCAAGATCGATAGATTGTGATAAAGACCAAAGCTCACCCAGAGTTGTAGCACTATATAAGATGATAAGGATGCACTATACCTTCATTTACTCTATATTTCACAGATAAAGTTTCAGAACACTGATTATGACATTATTCACTAGATTAGAGTCAAAAAATTTAAATTTCGTAATTTCATAACAATTCGTAATAAAAGAGTAAAATAAGAGTAAAATAAAATAAAATTTAAAATTAAAAAATCATTCTATACTCAATAGTTTTTGATGAACACTTTACAAAATTATTACATTACATTGAATACTGTGAGGGGAAAATTGTCGGACAATATCAGACATATAGAGAAATACATATATATTATTAATGAATAATTAGCTGAACACTTAAAACAAAGTTAATTAATATACGAAAAACAATAGGGATTTACAAGTAAATCAAAAACAAACCAAGCGCAATTTAACGTAGTTGCCGATACACAAACCAAACCAATGTCAAGAAAACGTTTCAATTTAGTTTTATTTGATCTAGCGAAATCATTTGATTTGGTAGTCCGAAATATTCTACTTAAAATATTGTTCGAATGTAGAATAATGGATATGAAAATTACTCCAACAACAGAAAATTATAATACAGTGAAAGTGTGAAAAGAAATATCTCGAGCGATATTTAGAATGTGGTGCGATTTAAGAGTGCTCACTAGACACATCTCCCTTTTTATTATACATTATTTATTTGTACTATTTATAAAGTTAAATTAGATAGATGTAGTTTTTGTAATCATACGAAGATTAAATAAAAACAGTATTGACGGACAGTGCTCAAAGTTAATTTTTATTGCATTAGCTATCTTGATAAAATTTTCCTAATCTTAGAAATAAAATTAAGTTTTTTGCTAATTTGTTTACATTATGTAGTTTAAATGTGAATCAAAATTTAACTTAAGATCTATAATCACACCTAGATATTGAATTTTATTTATTCCATGAATTTTTTCACTATCCATACAAATATCATTATATTATTATACACCATATTAATATCCATATACATTTTGTTTTTTAAACATTTAATTTTAATATAATTTTTAGAATATGCTGTAGGCTCTAGGTGAAACATGATTAAAACTAAATTAATATTATTTCACAATTATTAAATATCTTAATCGTTTTCGGTTATTACACCATCATTAGAAGACTGAGTCATATTTATGTAATTTATACAGCAAAATATTACGGTCAACAGTCTGGAAGGCTTTACGGAGATCTAGAAAAACAGCCACAATTACCTTATTATCATCATCAGCAATTTTCTAATTTGTCAAGACTAAGTTCAGCAATGACTCGCAACTATGAAGCTTTCTGAAATCCGACTGATGTTGTGATATTAAATTATTTTTTTCAAAATACGCTTTCAATTGCCGATAGACAACTTTTAATATATACAACTTATAATATTTAAGACTCAGTAGAAATCATATTAATGGGGAGAAACTCATTAAATTTTGTTGTATTTCTGACTTTTTCGATGAGTATTATCATTGATTGTTTTCAGCATTCAAAAATTTTTCCGGATTCAATTGATTTATTTATTATCGATAAAGACTTTCTCCAATTAAATCAATAGATTTCATCATTTCTACATCACAAAAATTCAAATCTTGTTTGAATTTTCAATATTAACTTTAATTGATTAATAGTAATTTTTTAAATTTAAATGTTGGGCTTATATTAGATATAAAGTTTCTATATTGCGCTATCGGAATTTTGATTTATTTATTTCCACTTCAATTTCCACAAAATATTTGCTAAATTTATTAGCAATTTCATGATTATTGTCATTGAACTTTTGATTATTAAATTTAACTTCCATTATTTTATGTTTTGATTGTGTTAATACTAAATCTTTTATTGATCTCCACATATACTTTTGGTCAATAAAATTAAATTAAAATAAAGATAAAATTACGCTTTGCACTGTTTATTTTATTTTTGAATTTATTTCTTAATTCTAAATATTTACATCATTATGGATACCAGATTTAATGCTTACAATCATTATGCTGTACAGCTTCCATTGTTTGGAGAACGCCATTCCTAAGTGATGAATTGATTAATCTCTACGAGTAAAACCTTCGCATTCACAGAGCAGATGTATTCTGTTCAATGTATTCTTCTTTTAGTTCACATATTCTGCCCATGCTGTTTTCGTATAGTCCGATTTTATAAAGATGAGTTGCCAGTTATTATATTTGCTTTAATTAACTTGCCTTGGACTTTATATGTTTGTTTCAATTTGCTTCAATTCAACAAAATACCCATTTCAATAACCATTTAACCAAAGTTTATCCATAAAAAGAGTATGAACTCATATATGTATTCATTTGTTTGCACACAAATTCATATACAAATTTGATAAACATTGTCAGAAATAGACGATAATAAGAATTTTACGTGTAAGAAAAAGAAAAAATATAGTAAACAAAAGAGAGTAACAAAAAAAATTGGCTGAAATTAAATAAATAAAATTTATAATTTTGAAAAAAATTTTCGACAAAAATTTCGTTGAAATATTTAACAATATTATTTTCTAAATTGTATCAACTATGCATAAGATTTTTCGGAGACATAACTAAAACAGCGTTATCATATTCTTTAAATTCTGTGATTTGTAAATAGATGTTGTCCTCAGTATTATTTTATAATCGTATACCAATATAATAAATATTTAGGTTTACTAATATAATTAATAAAAAATAATATAGCTCCAAATTATTACTGACAAAAATATTAATAATATTTTATATTATTGTAATGTAATTATAATTTAATATTTTTAATAGGTATATACGAAAATAATAATGTTTAAAACGAAAATATCAAAATAATAAAAGATCAGAATTAATACTCGTATAAGGGAACAAACTAAATTAGAACTAACATTTTTTGCCACCCTGCCTCATATAAATAATGGGAGGAAACGTAAACAAATCCAAAGCAGTGATGATATTCTGAAAATTTTCAAAGTACTAAAATTATAAAAAAATAGTACTAGATAAGTTCCTAAAAGTACTAAATACATGAAAAAGGTGAAACAGAACGAAATATTGCAATTCAATGAAAATGTAGTCATAATTCATAATTATGTTCATGCCTTGCAAAGCTGAGGCGGGGCCCAGGTCAATAAAAAATATGAGGCCTCTTGTTTGTGTAAAAAGACAAATTTACATAGTTCTTTTATTATTTTTAATTTATTTAAACAAAATGAAATAAATAATTACAAATAAGCTTTTCGAGCTTTAGTGTTAGCAAAAGCTTTTATAATAATTGAAAAGTCAATATTTCGTGTAATGTCTGCATTTATATGTAAAATTAATAGCCGATTCAAACGTTTTTGGCTCATTACAGATCTGTTAATTTTTTTAACCGTTTTCAACACACTGAAACTGCGTTCCGTTCAAGCTACGGAGGCGAATAGACTTAAAAATATTCTTAAAGCTGTTGATATATTGGGAAACAATCCAATTAGGTTTTTTTTCTAAAATGTATTATTTTCTAAAACTTCGTTGGATATGAAGATGATTCTATCAAAGTTTACTTTAAAAAATATTTTTTAAAAATATCGTTTCATCACATATTTCATTTGAAATTTTGCGTAAAGACTCAAAGCGACGTATCAAGCCTGAAATAACGGAATCAATAATGTATGTAAAAACATTATTTCTACAATGTTCTTCAGCATCAAACTGTGACGTAATGTGACGAGTTAATTGAAAATCGGTTGACATTTTGACGAGTACGACCATATCTTTTGAACTTAAGAGTAATCTGTCCCACTCTTCACTTTTGTCTTCATTCTTGGAATAAGATTGTTAATATTTTCCATTTCGTCGTCCAGTGTTGCATTGCATAATTAATTTAGTTTGTTGCAATAACGTTAATATTTCAAGCCATATGGTTGTCAAAAGAACGCATTCGAATGTATCCAAAAATTTACTGAAGTTCAGTACGTGCGTGCTCGTAAATTTTTACTATAATTTTTGTATCGTTGCATAATCTTCCGATATATTTTATAAATCATTGGTTGATTAAAATAAATTTATTGTTGAACTCAAAATAATATTTCAACTTAATTTTTCCGCACCTACTGTGACCAAATTAGGAGATCAATGGAGGCCCTTTCACAACTAGGAGCCTGAGCCAAATGACCCTCATGGCCGATCCTCTTTTATGGCCTTGGTATATTTATAACTGGAGGAGAGTTGGTTCCCATTGTCACCGTAACCGCAAAAGGTTTAATTATATTAATATACAATAATGTATCTTCCTAACTAATCCTAATTTAATAATGCAATCCGAATCCTTTTTTTTAATATTATGCTGGATAGTTCTCTTTGATAAGGAGATTTCAAACCATGACCGAATTGAGCTCTCCTAATTGCTACAACTACAACATTTCTAATTTCATATCTTATATATTAATACGCTAATAATGTTTGTAAAACTTTCCACCTTGATGAATTAAAGCAAAAAACCGTGACGGGAACCCAAAAATTTGATGCATTTCCAAAATATTACCGCAAAAATTATTGGTTAAGAAACCAAAATAATTAAAAAGTACTAACATCTTTTAACAAAATTGTTTACAGAAAAATATATCTAAGTTGTAAACCCATATAGGAAAATTATATATTTAATGCAAGAACCAAATAGCAAAACATCATAAAATCAAAAAATATGGAGATTTTTCAAATTAGATATACTATAGTTTAAAGTGAAATTACCCAAAATTTAAAGTACCCATTAAATATATTAAAATTTCGGCTTTGAATTAGCCACCTCAAAATATTTCAAATGGACCAATGCACAAATGCAGGTACATTTTCAAGTTGAAATGAATTTTTTATTTTGTAAAGTGAAATATTGACAAGCAGAAAGAAAATATTCCTATTACTGCCATGGTGGTAAATCCTGTTTTGTCACCTTTAAAATCCCTATTTTTTGTTGTTCATATTTTCCTCGTCCACTCCACCTTCGTTAAATAATTAAATTAGGAAACAACATCAATCATTAAAGTGGTTTAATCTTACGGAGACATTTTTAAAAATACATTAAAAGAAATTAAATTCAATAAAATTTATTAAATTTTTAATTAAAATTTTAGTCTTAATTAAATTAATTTAATTTATTTTTAAATATTTATTTCTGTTTTTGAAATTTGTTTTTATTAAATTTACTCTATATAACAAAATCTTAACATGTGCAATATTTATTTAAGAGTGTTTGAGTTTTGTATTTTGTTTTGGAGCAATTCAATTGAAATTATTTTCTACAATTTGTTCATGTGCTCTCTCTTACTCCTGTCATATGTAAATGTAAATCTTCACAATTGTTTTTTTTTATATTTTTTTGCTTAACTGAGAATTTCATTTTTTATTAAAACATCAAAATAATATAAATAAAAAATAAAAAGGAATAAAATTTAGAGTTTTGTAAAATTTGATAAAACTTGTATTCTAATTTGAATGTATTTTGGGAACGTTGAATTCAATTTTAAATAAAGGACAAAACAAATAGAAGAAAAAAATTCACATGAGTTATTAAAATTTGTATTTGACTTTTTTGAAAATCACTTGAGTAGAAATTGCAAATTAAAATTAAAATATTTTTTTTTTATTGTTTATTTATTTATTATTTTGTCTGACAAACAATTTTTCAATGATATATAAATAGGGGATAGAATTTTGTTATGATGAGAGCTGTATAAAATTGGTAGATCATTATCTCAAATAATGTTTTCATACTGTCTGAGATATTTCTATTATTATTTAATATAAAGAATCCAGTCCGTATTGTAAATTAAGTGTATTCATACATATTTTAAGATATATTTTTACATAATATCTTTTTTTTTATTAAGATAATAGTGTTGTTGTTTAGTAGATGACATATGTGATATCTTTAGAATTCTATTCTTAGACAGTATTATCAGTAGTTTAAAATAAACGAAAAATTCTTTGATCGATTATAATGTATGTAAATTTACCATCAATGCTCGATCCACGTATTCAGCATTGTATTATTGGAGTATTATTTACTATTTTTTTTTTATTCTATCTACATACAAAGATAATTTTTTTTTTATATATATAAATATTTTTTTTTAAATATATAGATATTTTTTTTATATATATATGTACTTTGTATTTGACGAGCGGTTTGTAGTATTTTTTTAGTTTATATTTCACGAGTTTTTATATGATATTGATTAAAATATTAATTTATTTATAAAGGACCCCTTATCTGCTAGTTATCAGCTACTCTGTTTTATAAATATCCTGTTTGGAAATTGCTCTGATGATATCAAAAATATTATGTTTTAAATATTTTAATGTAATACTGCAAGAGCGTAATACCTCTAAATTATGAACCATATTATGTGCTTCCCCAAAAATACGATTTGGAAAATTTTCAAGAGACGAGTTCAGAAATATCTATTACAGCTTAATAATAATGTATAAATAATAATAATAGTAAATTTTTGTTGCTGATAATTTTTTATTCTTTTTTATAATCTTTATTTTGTTTAAGTTTGTTTATTTCTTTCCTATCTTTTTTATATTAACTAGGAAATCCCCTGTGCAATTGCACAGAAGCTGTGATTTTATATAAAAACAAATATTTGTTTTGGTATAATAATTATAGTTGTTTTCAGAATCGCTTGATTATTGAATATATACATATATATATATAATGAAATTAAAGCATAATAAGTAATACTTTATAACGAAATGAATATTAATTTTAATATAACTTAACACAATAAAATCCTATTACTCTTAACGTAGTAGATCGATAAATTAGTGTTTTCGCATAAAATATTAAAGGGGGTCTTTGTGGGATTTTATTGTAGAATATATTCTGAAGCGTATTTAAAAAATAAATTCAGCAGATTAGGTTGTTTATATAATCAAAAAATATTCGGCATTAAAGAGAGCCAATAATTTAGACGGACTAAGATAGCGTAGTGGTTATGTTATCCACAATGTTATGTAATAACAAAAGGATAATTTCGAGTTCGAATCCCGCTTCTGCCATGAATGTATGAACATCAAAAATTTTTCAATAAGTCTTTCAAATTAATTTGGGATACATGTTCGTTGTCATTTAAAATAAAATGTATTTTTGCTATTATGAAGGCAAAATCTTACTTTGCAAGAGATGTATAGTTTTGCACATTTAAATTGGCTGCTAAATCAATATAATGTTATTGTCTCTATGCCTTGTCTTGTCATTATTGTAAATACCAAGCCGTTGAAGCAGTTAGGATGTTAATCGTTCAGTCTCGAAATTATAAAAATAAACAATCTGATAATTTTAATGTGCTTGTATATTTTTTCACCTCTTTAGTGAGCAAATTTATTTTTTACTTTTTATTGTACTTTGTAATTATCCATGTACCACAGAGCGTTAACGATTCATTTTTAAATAATTGATAACCCCATGATTCAATGCAGTTAAGTATACAATTGTATATGAGTTATTATTTCTTTCTTCTATTTTTATTTTTCGTTTATTGGTATTTAATTTTAAATGTTTCAAGTATTCACCACCGTTTTGCATATTTTTATTTTCGGCTTAAGAATTTGCTAAAATTTTAATATTTTTTGTGGAGTAATTTACTATTCAACTATTCTTGATTTTATACACCCTACGTAGTTCATCTTATATATTATACATGTATAAGACTAGCTTAAATTTTGACAAAAAATCATAAAGTATGAACTTCTATATTGGGATCACTACATAATCTACTTAAAATATCTGTAACTAAATTTGGACCGATAAATTATAGTGATTTAAATTTGTAAAAAAAATTTGTAAATTATCGTGAATTTTACTTAATTTGGTACAAAACAAATCGCATTAACTGAAGCTTGCCGTATTTGTTTTTGTATCGTTAGTGTATTTCAATGCTTTACTTTCTTGCTGTTCCACCTATTGATATAAAGCAAGTTCCTATTATTTGGAGTAGTGAAATTATTCCACAGCATTTTATTTTCGAGTGTCAATTAAGATTTTATTCTGCCGATAACACGATATATTATTCTAAAGTAGGGTTAAGTGAGGCACATTCATTAAAGGGCATATTCAGCATTGTTATTTTCACAATTTGAAAATCTTCACAGATATATGTGAACACTGCTAAATTATATTTCTAAAATTCAAACGAAGTTTTACAGTCATCGCTTGACGTTCATACGAATAGCACGTATTTCCTCTGTTTTTTGATGTGTTTGTGTAATTTTTTGTATTTGTTAGGTAAGAAATTTTTAAAGTGAATTTTCTTTTATATGAAAAGTGTTCTATGAAATTAGTTTCTTAAAAATGTGAATTTTAAAAAAGAATTAATTAAAATATTAAATTGTTTAAATTTTTGCAAACATTTTTATATAATACAAGTAACACAAGATGGGATACATTCAGCAAATTAAATTGGGTTAGATTCAGCATAGCCGAATGTACCCCATTATGTTTTCCATTTACTTGTTTTCATTATATATTCTAAAATGTTTTTATTTGCGTTTATAAATATTTGTGGTATGGTTCGAAATTATAAAAGAAAAACCAACCGAATGAATGTTGATGAAGCTAGTATAAAAATAGCAGGTGAGCGTAATAGACGAGAGTAATAGAGCTTATCTTTGGCAGCTCGAAAATATAATATTGAACGCCAAACTTTACGATCAAGATTAAAGAAATTATATACTTGTGATAATTCAGGTTCAGGAAATGAAAACGGTTTTTCAATCGAAATATACTGTAAGACAAATATTTACTAAATATCAATAGAATGAATTGGTTGAAAATTTAGAGAAGTGTGCTTATATCAATACGGCTTATCGTTTAACGTTTTTTAAAAATTTGCTTATGAACATGCTATTTCAAACCAAATTAAGTGGCCAACTAATTGGGACTAAAACAAGTTGGCAAGTAAGACTGGATGTATGGATTTTTAAAACGAAATAATATTTTTTCACTCCGTAACCCAGAAAGAACTAGTCTAGCAAGGTTTAAAGGGTTTACAAAACTAGGTGTAGGTATTTTTTATGAACACTAAAGTTTGTGAGCAATATTCATTTGAAGCCAAAGACATATATATTTTGGATAAGACTGCTATATCTACAGTTTTAGAGGCTCCAAAGGTGATATCTAATATTTTAATATCAACTTTTTAAAACTTCTAGTTTTTTTAGGTTCTTGCTCAAAAGAGCCGACGAGCAGTTTTTCAAGCATCATCAGCACAACGAAAAGCTTTGATAACACTAGTCGGCATTAGTAATGCTAATGGAAACCACATACCTCCAGTTTATGTTTTTCTGCGAGTACGCTTAAGCGAAATATTTCTAAATGGATGTTTTTCAGGTTCACTAGGGCTAGTAAATAAAAATGGGTGGATGATATCCAAGCTCGTCATCGATGTTTTAAAACACATTAAGAAAAATACAAATTGTTCAAAGGCAAAAGCGATTCTTGTGCTTTTTGACAATCATGTATCACACTGCAGCCTGGAATTGATCAACATCACATGCATCGCACCTAATTTTTAATTTTTATTTTGTTTTTTATTTAATAAAAAAGATTAAATTGAAATTAATCTAATTATTTACCAACATTTATTACACAAATTCAAAAAATCACAGTTCCCTTAACGGGGCACATTCAGCAAAATGGAGTATTTTTTTTTAAATTTAAAAAAAATCTAGTTCAACTTAAAAAAGCAAATCTATTTGAACGCCATTTCATAACTAATTGATGATATTTTATTAATTTATATTCAAGTTCTTAATTCAATTAACTGCACCACCTTAAAACTCGATTTGCATTTTCGCTGACCAATGTGCCCCAACTTACCCTACGTGTTGACTTGGACTCTTTTTTGTGTAAAAGTGTTTTCTGCAGCTCAATCAAAAAATGTTCACTGATTGAAAAGAATTAATTTTAATGTAAAATAACTTAAATCATGTTTTTTTAAAATTTGTTTACAGTTATTTCTAACATGACAGACACTCTTCCTCCTTATTGTGTTAGGGTTTTAGTTTTTTGTAAACGTATTACACATTTGCAGATGTACTGTCTCTAAAATCTAATGCTTCAGTGGTCTACCTGGTTGACGGTTATTTTAGGTCTGGAAATATTCTGTGGTGACTTTCAAGAAATGAGAGTTCAGAAATTTTGAACACGAAAATCAACATCAACTCCGGTACTATAGTTAATGTAAAAGTAGTAGTGTCCTCAGAGCAAGCTCTAAATATATAATTAAAAGTAGTGGAATTAAGTTTAAGTTAGTCTAAGTAAAACAACGAGACCAGTAGGATGTAAAAATATATAATTGTAAAATAAATATAAGAAAACTATAATTGGTGACCACGACAATTAAAAATTACATCCAGCATAGATAAAAATTACAGCCAGAATTAATTCAAATTTATAGCCAGCATTAATCAAAAAGTACAGCCATGTGATAACGTTAATCATTTGGTACACATAGAAGTCCAGCGCAGCTATTGTTATACAACCATACCACCAAGTATGGTGGATATTTATTATACTTTCATGTGTTAACCGCCGAGCAACTGCAATGATTTCAGGCTAAATAATTGTTTGGATGAAAATGTGGACGAGCTATATCCTCGCAATTATACGCAAAAATATTCACAATTTAGAAAAAAATTATAAAAACTCCTTGGCAAATATTCGAAAACAATAAAATGTTTTCATACCTAGCGGTACGAAAGAATTAAAGTGTATGTTTTTTCATTAATTTTTTTTCTTTTGATTATTATTCTCTTTCTTATTCTCTTTATAATTTTATAAATCTGAATTTCCTAATAATCCAGAAAATTATCCAATAAATTTTTCTTATAAAATAGTCCTGCTATTTTTAACAATAAAATAATATCTTCCGTTTTCTAATTTAATTTATTAATTTCGTTTAAAATTTTCTATTTACCTAGTACCTAGACAGGTAACCTAAATAATTTCTAAGAAAAAACATTTTTATTTCTGTTAAATGTCCTTAAATAAAATTTAGCTTGCTTAAAATGAATGCCACCAACAAACATCTGACAATTATTATTGCTGAGCTTTTATATAGGAGTGTAAATAACAGGGTGGCTGAATTCGATGGAAATCCTGTTGTAGAAACTGCGTTCATTTGTATTACTAAATTACAAATATATTATTCAAATGAATTAAATAATTTTTTTTAGGAAATAAAAAAAAAACAAAACAAAAAATAAAAATAATTAAATATACTCAAAAAATAGTTACCTTTAATTAAGTATGAAAAGTGAGTAGAAAAATAAAATGGAATTTAAGAAAATGAGTTGGCCTATTTAATACAGAGTAGGTTTGTAATAAATTAATGATGGTTTTGTTGTTTTATTTTTTGTTTTCATTAATCTCCAGCCATTCATCTTAGATTCATTTCCTGAATTTTTAATCTGATTTTTATTAGCTAATAAAAAAATTATTATTTTGACGTCAAATTAAAGCGACTAATATAGTCCCATGATCAAATTTAATTATACCGTGAGACTTCATCATATTTTCACTTTTTAGTTAGGTTACGTTTTGTCTTTCATTTTTTAATTATTAAACTTATTCAAATATTTTGTAGTCCTAGAAGACGTACAGTAATTTGTGTTTTTCTCTTTTTTTTTGTTATGAAAAAAAAAAATCATTAAAGAGATTCCTTCAGAAGTTCTGGCATATATTATTAAATTTTAAAATGTGTCCTGAATATTATTAACGTGATAATATGAATTAATTATAGTAATTCTGTTTTTTTGAGAGCAGGTTCAAAATATTATCAAAATATTGTTTTAATTTAATAAAATAAAAATTAGTGAAGGCGAAGAAAAGAGAAAATCAATACCAATAAATTTTCACATAATTAATAACCAATCTGCCCATTAACATGAAGGATTCGTCCACAATTGCGAACTGTATACAGGATGAGTATTCCGTTTTTATTCTGAGAATAATTAATGTACAGTTACTTTTCATTAATACAACTGATATGATAATGAAATTAGTTAAGGAAATTGATTTGCGTTTAACATTTTTGATTCAGTGGCATCAAAATGAACAATTTTTGGTCAAATGGGCAGCTTTTCGGTAGTCACTGATATCTATTTACCTACCTAGTTTCACACAAAAATGCATGATGTTGTTCTGTGTCATCGGTGACTCTGCTATTTTATGACATTGTATAAATTTAAAATAATTTAAAAACTACGAAGAGAACGAAAGATGATTCAAAATATTTGTTAAAATTAAGATTAAGACAATTCAATATTGGTCGTAGGCTTGGAAATAGTATGTAGGTACTAGGTAGGCGGAAATGGAACATTCCAGTTGTTTTTGGAAAACTTATTAGCATTCAATTGTGCATTTTTGATACCATAACTAGATGGACCTATTTGTTATTGTTGGTCGTTTTAGAGGATCACTCTCCCAATAAAGTAAATACTAGAGTAGGTCCTTGCGATTGAGAATGTCGATCAGATCAATGATTTTGTTTCCCGAAATAACTCTTGTATTATTAAGACAAGCCTCACTTGAAATTCGGAATCTGTGTTTTTTGTTTTTTTTTTTTTTTTTTTTTTAAATTCTACAGTAACTTAGGTAGAATTACCTTTTCGTGCTTAATTAAGTACGGTCCTGCAATTTTACACTACAATCTACAATATTTCGAGTATTTATTTAACAAATTACTGGCTTATCAACTCATTAAATGTAACTAAGCCTTTTTAAATAGACAGGTTTCATTTTATTTAATTTGTTACCATATTATATACTCTCAATTATTTTTTGTCATTTATTATATCCCAATGACAAAGGGTACTAGACCAGGTTGAAAAATCAATAAAGCATTTTTTTTGTTTTGCTTCATCGGGAATCGAACCTGGGACCTTTCGGTTGAAAGGCAGGCGCTTTACCTACTGCGCCACCCAGCGTGTAAGAATTTCTATCTAAAGCTTGGCAAGCTGCAAAGGAAGTCTTTAAGACCCTATTTTATATTCTTTTCTGCAGCTGCGACAATGTTTATGAATGGAATAACCTATCTTAGTTGGGTTTTTATCAACCAGGAAACCGTACTGATCGCTTCCACTCTAGATATATCAGTACGGGACCTGGCTAAAAATTATTTGGTTTTGTTGATGTAGTGTGAGGGCTATGTTTTCTTAGATGGTAGAGTTTGCACAGATAGTTAGCCTATACTGTCATTTGTTTGCTTTGGCCAGATAATACGAATGATTGCGTTACTTTACGGTTCTCATTTAAGAGTGAATGTCCGCCTCAAGGGACCCTTCTGTGAGAACCATGTTTGGTATGTTCATTGGCTTTGTCATTCTTCTCTATATTACTGGTACCAGGAAGCCAAGATAGAGAGATAGAGGAACGGCCAGATACGCTTTAAAATTCTTTTCGAAATTTTCCACCAGGTTAGTGGAATAAACAGCACTAACTCTAACAACAAAAATATTGATTGTAAAGAAATTTCATCGTTCATTCTCTTATTTAGTATAGTTTTGTTTGTTTTCGTAATCCTCTTGCGAGCAATAGACTTTCTCAGATCGACAATTTTTTTACAAAGTAGATTATTAGTCTACTATTGTTAGTCGTAATTTTATTCATAAAACCTATCGTCTAGTGAAAGTTACTAGAAAATTTTATTTCCAAGATTCGAAACAAAATTTAAGCCACATTACATTACATTTTTGTTGTGTTGAATAGGACTTGTATTATTTTCGTTTGCATATTTTTTATAATATATTTTTTATTACACGCTGGGTGGCGCAGTAGGTAGAGCGTCTGTCTTTCAACCGAAAGGTCCCAGGTTCGATTCCCGATGAGGCAAAACAAAAAACAAAATGGATTTTTCGACCTGGTCCAGTACCCTTTGTCATTGGGATATAATAAATGGCAAAAAAATAATTGAGAGTATAATCTGGTAACAAATTAAATAAAAATGAAACTATTCTATTTAAGAAGGCTTAGTTCCTGATAAGAGAAGTAGTTTTCCACATTTAATGAGTTGATAAGCCAGTAATTTTGTGAAATAAATACTCGAAATATTGTAGATTGTAGTGTAAAATTGCAGTACCGTACTTAATTAAGCACGAAAAGGTGATTCTACCTAAGTTACTGTAGAGTGTAAAAAAAAAAAAAAAAAATGAGGTTACAGATTCTATTTACGAGCAGTTTTTGGCATAAATCGTTAAGCATTAAAATGTGTGTCATCAATTCATTGTCCTTTCAATTCAACTTTATTTTTCAAATTCGATTGTTATATTAATTTTTCACAAATTTATATAGTTTTGCTGTTTTTTTATCATTATTGAAGGTTTTAGCAAAATACGGAAAAAATGTATACATAAAATAATAAATTTATAATATATTAAAACAATTTAGATTTTTGAGCCCAGTAGTTTTATTTGAGAAATCCTCATTTTACACTGAAAAGAAATGTTGTGGTTAAAGAAGTAAAAAAAAAAATATTTTTACGGTAAAAGTAGACAAAATACTCTCGTGAATATTGTTGGCAAAAAAATTAACCGATTTTCCAAATAGGGAAACATTTTTTTTTAAACTGAAACCATTGTTTTATTTTATTTTTATCAGAGAAACACTATTTGTGTTACCAAATCCAAAAAGGATATTCAAGATATTTTTTCTAACTGTTAAAAAAAAACACCCAAAAATTTATTTATTTATTTTTATTATTATTATGTATTATTAAATTTAAATTGGAGCTATTTTTACCGATACTAACCTATGTATACCTACAAAAAATTATCAGAGTTTAAAGGAGGAAGGTTTTTTTCACTTCAGTAATTTAAAAAAAATTTAAAATAGAAAATTTTCATCTTTTACTAAATTAATTTAATATGAACATGCATAAAAACAAAAATACCTGGTAACACAATAGAAGGGTAATCAAAGGTTTTTGATGAATCAAGCTGTGTATCCTTAAGTATTTTTCTAACTTGTATTTAATTGGAGGGCCCAGGTTGTTGTTTTAAATATGTTTTTATATTTAGTTATTTTATTCTGACGGACTCTCTCAGTCGAACAGAGTGACTCTATAGAGTTGCTTGGGAGAATGATTTTCTAAAGTAACTAATAACAACAAATAGGGCACTCGATTTATGGCATCGAAAAAATAAATGAAGTGGAAATAAATTTTTCAGGAGCAACTGCAATGAAAAAATACCTATCTTGCTATTTTCTTTCTCGCAGTAAGCTGTATTGTAAAGCCATTTGAATTATGTATTTTGTTCTTAAATAACGGAAGCCATATATTGTTTGCTGTATATTTATAAGATAAGTTTAATGCAAAATTAATAATACATTAATACATTAATTCTGAACATGATACTTTGAAATTGTTACATAACCCTCCATTTTCCCTTCACTTCCCTTAACTTATAGCTACGAAGCCTGGAGAATGAAAATTAGAAACGAAAACAAATTAAAAGTATTCGAAAAAAGAAAGCACTATTTGATGGACGCAATATTGTAAAATTTATTAAGCAACAAAGACTAAGATTGGGAGGACATGTGATGAGGATGAATGAATAAAGTATGTATACATTACAGTACAAAACCAATAATAATAATAATAATTCTTTATTTCATTAACAACTTAAGCTGACTTACGTACTAAAGTTACAAATTTATATAACAAATTAATTCAGATTTCTTAGCCTAGTATTTTAATGAAATCTGTTATCCAAACGATCAGTGGCGATTGAACCCTTAGATAAAAAAACAAATCAAATCATTAATGGGGACATTGAGTATAAAACAGAATAAAATATTAATATAATAAAATAATTATTATGCTTATGCTATTAAAAACTAAAAATTAGAACAAAATTCTAAGAGAAATTATATAAACAAGTTAAAAATAAAAAGTTAAAATAAGTAAAAAAATATTTAGAAAAATATAAAACTTTAAAATAATAGAAATTTAAAAGTATAAAAACATTAAAATCAAAAACAAAAAACTGTTAAAAAAAAAATGTTAGACTAACGGGTTCAAAAGATTTTCAATAGAGTGATTATCAAAAGATAAGAGCCATGATTTAATATTTTCAGAAATCTGACTTCAACACTTTCGCATCGATAATTTTCTGGCAATAGACGCCCGTAGTGACAATATAAAAATGACAAAAGTGTGATTTATTCATCGTTGGAATAGATGCAAAATTTCTGGTATTTACTCTTAAATTGTAAGTTCCATAAAACCTTAACTGCACTATAACCAGAATTGTTATAGAATGTTTTGAGAACTTTATAGAAATACATATTATGTCTAGGAAGTAATACTAAATTCTTAAACAAAATACAGCTTGGTGTTCCACGATTGAATTTGTACATAATACGAATAGCATGTTTCTGCGTGAGAAGCAATGTTTCAATTTTATTGAAATAGGTACTACCCCAACAACAGATACCGTAATTTAATTTAGACTTAAACACACCATTATAAACTAATTTTAGAATTGAACGATTACAGTACAGGTTGAGGTGATAAAGCTGCCTAACCACATTATTTAAATAATAAGTAAAGTATATAAGTCAACCAGAGCAAGAGGTAGACCAATATCAAGATGGCTGGATAAAATCGAGGACAACTATCGAAACTTTTGAGTTAACGGATGGAGGACAGTTGCACAAGATAGATCAAAATGGAAGAAAACTACAAACAAGTTTAAAGTGCACTTTGAGCTGTAGAATAGATAATGATGACATTACGCTTGTCAGAATAACATCAAATTACTACATTGGAATTCTGACTACATTGGAATTCTGTGAGTTGCAAGAACTTTCCAATTAACAAAGGATTGATGTAAGCATTCTTCAAGTTATCGAAAGAAAAATTCACTGAATAATAGTGAGCACTGAGCAGTATTCGTATTAGCGATAAGTTTCGTATTATAAAAAATAATGAACTCTACAAATAATATTTATTTAGTTAAACGAATTAAATTACAACGAATCCACTGCAAATATATCAAAATGCTATAAAAAATAAACCATTCGGTGGCCTAATCGGTTTAAGTTTAAGCACAGAAATGTGTTTCAATTATGATGTGGTAGCCACGGATTCGATTCCCGTAGGGGGTATAAAATATAACTAAAAAAAAATAGCAAAAATATTATATAAAATTTATAATCAATAAAAAAATAAAATAATTAATATAATCAATACTCATATATCTCAGACAACACAATAAATAAGTATTGGCGAACACTAATAATAATTACAAAACTGATAACAACTGACAAAAGTATGTGACATGACGTACCCAGTAAACATTCTTAACGTCAGAGACGGATAAAATCACAGCGACAACTTGCAGAAAATATGACGTCGTCTTATCAAGTAGGCGCAGACAGAGTTATCAAAGTGGTCTTCTACAGTAGGCCAAAATCCCCTACTTAGACAGTACAAACAGATTAAAAATTAAATTAGACATTGCATCGGAAACAGAAATGATAATAACAAGTGAAATCAGCAGCCAGAAATCGATTACGATGGAAATGTGTATTCTATGCTCCCAAGTGGAGTAAGCAAAAAAAATAGAAAATAATAGAAAATAATGGTTTAGATTTGGGTGTGGAACGACATCACGGACAAGATCGACAAATTTTTCGTTACAAGAATAAAGTAAACGCATATCTTTCAATAGTTGGTGTTATCATTTGGATATAGAGGCTCCTGAAAGGATATTTTGATTAATTCAAAAATATGCGCAATGCTATTGAACTAGTCTAGTAAATTATTCAGTAGGCACTAAAAGTGTATTCTGTTAGTTTACATATTTTAGGTACCTACCTGTTCTAAAATTGTAATTTAAATAAATAGCTGGATAGTGCAACTGGCAAATCTCTTTCCTTTTGACACAGTATTTTCGTTTCAACTTTGCCTGCGTGTCAGTTAGTAGATACTATAACTTCACCATTTTATACGCTGATGCCTATATTAGATAGTTATTATTTAAAATGTAATTAAAAAATAATTTGTAATGCGAAATAACAATGTTGCTCTCCGAGACTACTCCATCTAGCATAGATGACTTTATTAAACGTTATCCTACCACGATATTTTTGAATGTAGAAAAAAAAATAAGCCCATAATTTAAAAGGGTTTTGTGAAGTCTTTTCAACTTTAAAAATGTTTTTTTTTTCTTAAATCGACTCTCTAATAGAATCCTTTTACATAATCAATCCTTTCCAATGAAATTATCCAAAAATTTAAAATATGTATAAATAATATGAATCCATCATGTATAAAATATTTTCTTTATTTTTTTTTTTTATTTGTTTGTGAAAATTTGATAAAAATATATTTTTTATTTTTAAAATTTGCAGACCTGAATATGATCACAAAGTCAAAATATGCGAATGGACTTTATAAAATATATTTTTGGAAAATTTTTAAATGTAATTTTCCAACTACTGACCCGAATCTTTGTTAAATAATTATATTTGGATTCTATAATGGAATAATTTTGTTTTTGATATTATATTGTATACGTTAGATTAGCTTTAGCTATCAAGGGAGAGAGGGTATATTGAATTTTTAAATTATAATCTGCCGATTTGTGGCTGCGGTGGCAGATGTGCAAACTCCAACTCGTTATATACCTAAATTTAAACTAATTTGGTATATATCCAAATTTTTTGGTTATTTAAGTAAAACTGTATAAAGTTATCAGTAAACGAGAATTAATAAAACTTATAGATAAAACTTTCTAGATTTTAGCTGAGTATAACCAAAACAACAATCGTATCGTATAACCAATAATCATAGTATGACCGACCGACTTTTCTTAAGCTTGTGTAATCATTTATGTTTTAATTGTTACTTGTTTTTAATTTTGAAATTTCAAAAACCGTATTCAACTGACCCAATTTCAAAGTAAATGGATCAAGTATGTCAATTAGAATACATTAATGCGCTTAAATGTAAATTTAAAAAAATAAATAAATAAATAACGGCATTTAATTGCATATAAATTTTCATTTGGATCGTTAATGTTCCAATAGTTTCTTATAATTATGTTAAAATTTGAAATCCGTTTGTAATATCAGAACTGATGATAGTCTACAACTAATAATATTTTAATAAGAAAATGAAGGAGAGTACAGGGTAATGAAATAGTTGTTACAATAATAAATTGAACCTTGAGTTGAGTTCAATATCATTTGATGGAATTTATGCTCATAATATCATCCTTGATCTCGTCTGTCAGATATGATGCATATTTCACTAACAGATTTTTTTTTTAGCAATATTAAATCGCTCTTATAAAATATTCCAATATAACCAATTTTAACATTTTCTTTGATTATTTTTTTTGTTTAAATTTTTCTATGCTATTTTTTCTATAAAGAAGGATCAATGACCTATGTTATAAAAGAATTCTCGATAACCATCGAACCATGTTTTAAAAATAAAAAAAAAATTAATGAGAATTTTTTTATTTATTTAATTTTTTTATCATTGTTCAAAGTAAAACAAAAAATTCTTGGAATCCAAAATGGAAATTATTTTATACGGAGAAGAAAATAATTTAAATTTTCATAAAATATAATGAAAATTTTTTCTTTCCAAATTTAAAAATTCTTAAAACATGTTGGGGTTACGGGTGTTGAACAAAATCTTCTCACTATAATATTTAGTTTAATTGGCAGAGGGTTGTTGTATCCGCTACTACTACTACATACGATATATTTCCTGATGTTGATATATCACTTTGTCTTATTACCAAACCAGGTGATGGTCTCAAGTCAATTTAACGAAAAAAAATCAATTTAGATACAAATTTATTAACAATGACACAGAACCAAATAAAACATAAACATTTCTCGAATAAATTTAAAATATCGTACTTTTGTACAAAATTATGAAATATAAAATAAAAATATGATAAAAATAAAACAATAAATTAAAACCTAATATCGCTAGGTAGGTAATAATGGTTGTCGGCAACTCGTCGACACATTTAGACCAATCAGATCCATTGTAATACCACGAGAACTATTCTCGCATAAGTTTACACGCAGAACTAGTTTGACGTTTTTATGTGGATGTATTTATTTTGGAACTATCAAGCTCAACCAATGAGTTCACAAAAAAGCGATGGATTTTTCTGTTAGTAACAAAAACCAGAGCTGGTACAAGTGTTGAACAGTTTCATTATCTTCCTCATCTCTACTACAGGTCCTAGACCTTACCAAATACATACTAAGGCATTAATAATTTCTTATCATACCAGCTTTTGCCATCAGTAAATATAAGTCACACGCACAAACGTTGAAATTTTTTTTTAAAAGAGGCAGTTTTGTCCAATGAACAGATATTTATAACTATATAGAGAGACTGACGGCTTTGTAAAAATCTGATACAAATACGCAAATACATTTTATTTCCGAACTTGTTTCCATCATTTATGATTGGTTGTGGTGTTAGTCTTCGTATAATATATAAAAAATTTATCACTTTTCTCGCTTCCTCCCTTATTTGGGAATGCCAAATAGAAAAAGTAACGAATGTGAGTTTTAAAATAAGACATGAGTAGCAAAACTTGACCCAAAATGTTCAAAGTGAAACATTTTTTTTTATTTAAATTATTTTGTGAATATTTTTATGAATAAGCACATGTGTAGAGTAGCACTAAGTGACGAACCAATCTGCAGACATTGTCTGGAAGAGGAAGAAACATCCACACATGTTGTAGGAGATTGCCTAGCTTTTTCAAGGCTGAGATTGTTGGAACCGCACTACAGTGCCTCAAAAAGCTTCTGCAGGATAGAACCCACAAAGCTATTGGCCTTTATCAAAAGGGTCGACTAAGTTGAGGGTGGAGGAAGGCACAAAAGGATAAAAGCCTACATGCCGGCCTTGTCATATTTGGTCCACCTCCGTTTTAATAAAAAAAAAAATCAAACAGGAAATATGTAAAAAAGAGAAGGCATATCGGTTTTTTAACTATTTATAGTAATTTCAAAGCTTTTCATTAAAAACACGACATTTTTTCTGAATTGTAGTGAGGAGATATGATAATGTTCTTTTAAAAAAATTCAAATATAGTTTTAATCTTACTTGCAGAAAATATGACGTCGTCTTACCACGTTGGCGCAGACGGGTTATCAACGTGGTCTTCTACAGTAGGCCAAAATCCCCTACTTAGACAGTACAAACAGATTAAAAATGAAATAAGAAATTGCCCCGGAAACAGAAATGATGATAACAATTGCAATGAGCAGCTAAAAATCGAGTACGATGGAAATGGCAAGTGGAAAACCTATGCTCCCAAGAGAAGTAATAGAAAATAATAGAAAATATTGGTTTAGATTTGAATGTGGAACGTCATCACGCACAGGATCGACAAATTTTCCATTACAAGAATAAAGTGAACGTATATCTTTCAATAGTTGGTGTCATCATTTGAATATCATTTGGATAGAGGCTCCTGAAATAATATTTTGATTATTTGAGGTATTGACAAGTAAATTATTCAGTAGGCACTAAAACTGTATTCTGTTATATACATATTTTAGGTACCCACCTGCTCCAAAATTGTTATTTAAATAAATAGCTGGAAAGGGCAACTGATCAAATCCCTTTTCTTTTGACATGGTATTTTCGTTTCAGCTTTGTCTGTGTCACATATATGTTAGTATATACTAGTTAAAACTAATCAATATCGTCCTCTAGACCTTTATATTATATTACTAGTATAACAAGAAACACAAATAGCTGAGAGAATTCGTTTGGTTGAAAATTCACAAATAATTCGGTATTTTTAAGTCCTTAATTCTGATGTTTAATTGTATAAAAATTAAAGCAAAGAAAAAACTTATTGAAAAATAAATTAAAAAACAACATTAACAATTTCAAACTCTCTTAGAAACAATATTTTGTTTTTGTGTATTTTTAAAACTCCTATAATGTTGTCGATTCCAAGAAAACAAAATAAAATAATAAATAACATTCGATCCTTATTAAAATTGAACATACTCTTACCTAATGTTTATCAAAGACAAACCATATATATTCAAGTACCATTGAAAGATTACCAAAAATTATCTCATAAAAAATTATTCAATAAAGTGCACATGAGCAAACAAAAAAAATATAAATTAAAAATTTTTTTTTCGATAAACACATATGAAGTGTCGATGTATGTCGATCGTAAAAAAAAATTAAACAAAATTTTTTGGAAATAATTAAATATTCATCATGTGAAATGAGTATGACCTACTAAATTCAACAGAATTAATAGAAAAATTTAAATTACAAATTTGAAAAACAGAAAAAGAAATAATATATTTTGTAACTTTATTAATGCAATATTATACATTAAGCTTTAATATTATTTAATATTACATTTTGGTTAGTTTTGTGCCTGAAATACATTTGATGTATATTGTAGAACGACATACTAGTATAATTCTATTTATTGTTTATTAGTAACGTAGATTTGAACCCTGAATGCATAGTTGAAAGGATTATAATCCAACCATGTTTTATTAACCATCTAATCATGTAATTTAATGGCTTGGCCGATGGAACAGTTTGATTGATGTAGTAAATGTATAAACTATTATACATTAAATTGATAAAACCTCAGAAGTGTATAAGCTATAATTTCAAAGGAAAGGGCAATTATTTATTTGTATCAAGAAACTTAATAAATGTATAAATGTTAATTTCAAATGTTTCGTCTAGTCAGAAATAGCACTGTTAAAGAGTTTGCCATTCAAAACGGACTACAACAAGGATATGATAAGCTCACTAATACTTTTAATATATTTGTAAGTGATTTACTAGATCCCCTAAACAAAAGTTTAGAGTTAAATTAAAATATCCTTATTAAGGACGATAACGAAACGAAAACGATAACGAAAATTTGAATATACTGCATTATTATCTACAAAAAATACTAAATTAAGTCGCAAAGTAATGCGAACGGTAGAGTTTGCAAATTAATTACTGGAATGTCAAACTATACTGTTTAGGAACATAACCGATAATGTAGAACACGACTTGAGGAAAATTGAAAAAAATATTATTTAAAAAATTCAGAAAGAAAGAAATTAATAATGTAGACATCAGTGTCATGCACCTAGGGGCTCAATTAATCATTTAATTTAATTCAAAGATCACATAAAAAAATCAAATAAAAACAGCTAACCGCTGAATTGCAATCTTGGATTAAATAAATGGTGGAGGCAGTCAACAGTAGAAACAATCTAGGTGTATTGTATGTGGTGTTACATGGAGTTTCATTGATCCATGTAGCACCACATGAAGGGCTAACCCGTAGCAGACTTCGCCACGTGGGAACAGCGTTCCCCGAACAATGGGAACTATCCAGCATACCATTGAAGAATACCCTGAGTGTAATAGCAAAAAAAGGTATCCTTAAGGACTCAGAGACATAATAAAAAAGGCGGGTTATCACAATAAGCCAATTTGCGGTTGCGGTGATGTAGGGACTGGATCCGTTTCGGAATGAATTAAATCTAATCTAATCTAATGTAGTGCTACATCCTGTAACGATGTCCGGCTAAGTGGTTCTAACATTAAATGCCAATTACGATTATATAAAAGGTGTAAACAAAACTATATTCTTTTCATTCTGGGCCATCAAAGAGCACACATTACAATGATGTATCTAAATTCATTCTGAGAATTGAATATATTATTGCATTGCAATAGTAAGAAATCAAGCTTAATAAGTATTTCTTCAATTAATAAATATTAAACTAAAATTAACTAAGAAACTTAGAATCACAGATCTCATTCGACCCATCTAATCAAACAATCAAACTAACATTACCTGAAATTATAAAAGCTACATAATAGTTTTAATCAAGCACGAAAATAAAGTAAATAATTTATTAGCGATAAAAAAAATAAATAAAAATAATTCAGTATTTTTAATTTCAAGAATAATAAATAATATAACTATGGTTGATTCCTTCACCGACGAATACACTGATTTGGGAAATGAGCGGGGGGGAATCCGTTGAAAGCTTGAAAGCCCTGCGGAAACCCGTTGAAAGCTTGGATTAAATTGAAATTGATTACAAAATACATGGTATACGGTATACCAAAAACAACGGTTAGTATAGACAACTTATCTTAAGATCTTAAGATTGTATTCGCTTGTCATTTAATAAATAACTTAAATAGGTAGATCCCAATGAATAAATACATTTTTGTTTTATTGTTCTACGTACCCATATGTTATTTATCAAATTAATATATTAATAAAAATATTTAATTTTTAAAGAAAGCAGCAGGAGATTCGAAAGTAAAATACATTGTTGGAATCAAATTATAATCACAATACCTGTTGGAAGCCATGTAAATGTCATTATTATATAATTAATATAAATTTTCAACAACATTATAATATACATATAATATATTTTACAAAATGTTTGTAACTTACCGTTATTATTGTTATTATTATAATTCGATTTAGATGTACAGTTGTTATTTAATGAATTAAAAAAATTCACAGCTCCAGTTCTTCTCAAAATCCAAAACATTTTTTCATAAATATTTTTTGATAATATTATTTTATTAATTTATTTATTTATGTTTTATTGTTTTTCTAATCACTTTTATAATAAATATTTTGAAAATTCAATGTCAAAAAACAAATATTTTTATTTCATTTCCGATTTGTTATGCAAATTTACTATAAAATATGATGTCAGCCAGACTTTTGTCAAATTATTATAGCTATGTCCTGCTTTAATTATTTTTAATACATTTTTAACTTGGTCAGAGTGTAGCTGGTGTAGGTTTAGGGTCGAAAATTGTTACCAGCAGAAGCTGAAGAAGTTGAATAGGTGATTCTGAGGGAGTTGTTGTATCGGCGTAGGGCGGAATGATCATGGATAAAATCCTCCCAATATTGATATACTGTTAAGGCCTTAAATAAGGCATAAAATATGAATTTAAAAAAAAAACATTTTTTTTAATAAATGCTTTTATTTTCTATACTGTTCGACGTAGACATAAAGTATTATGTATGAGTTATAGAAAAAAAAGAAACCTTTCTAACAGTATATAAATATTGGATGGGTTTTATGGTAAAATATTGTGGTCTTTTCAAAAAAGAAAATAAAGATTGTTTGTTTTTCAAAATTTTCTACTTTAAACTACAATATCTCCATAACGGCAGCACCAATCATCATCAAATAAATTTTCAAATATGCTCCAGACCGCTATCCTTCTAGAATATATAACTGAATATATATATATATATATATAAATATATATATATTATATATATATTTAATGGATCAACAAATACAACGAACTTTATACAAAACCATCAAAACAACAAGGATACTTTCAAATGTCCTTTTCGTCCTTAAATAATAAGATGCGTCACTAAAGATATATATTTTTGGAAAGCTAGCAATTCCTAGAGATATGTTCATTAGGTCCTACGCCAATACAACCACTCCCTCAGAAGAGCCGACTTAACTAATCTGTACTTATAGTTCTTAATGGAATAAGAATAGAAAGCTTCTAAATTTTTTTTAATGTAGGATACACTTGGTTTGTAATTCGAGTAATGTGATCGGACCAACCTACAATTTTATTAAATACAACACCCAAATTTTTAGCAATAACATGTTTTATGTGTTGTGATTATTGTAAGGCTTTCGAATTTCAAGAGCTCAAAAATTCAGAAGTTATTAATTTCGAAAATATTTATTCTATTTAATACTACTTATTTCAATTTAAAGGTAAAAAGCTCAAAATTTGGACGAGCCAATGCCAAACATCCTTTGAAAACAAATATTAGAGAAAATAATAATAATAAATAAGTATAATATTTTCACGAAATCATTCCACAGTAAAATTTTCGATCGATTTGTCGAGTCGATTTGTTAAGACTTATATAAGTATAGTCTTGTAGAAATTAATACCATATCTTAAATATATTGTAAATTTTAAAATATTATTTGAATATAAAAATAATTAATAAAAACCAAATCAAAAAAAAAAAATAAAAATTTACTTATGTCAGCTGAACTGAACAATTCTCAGAAAAAATTCTTAGTTCTTCCTTCTAGAATATATAAATGCATATATACGTATTTAAAAGATCAACCGATATAATGGTTTTTATATAAAAACATCAAAACAACAAGGAAACTTTAAAATGTCCTTTTCGTCCTTAAAGGATAAGACGCACCACTATGGATATATATTTTTGGAAAGCTAGCGATTCCAGATATCCTTGGGATATGGTCGGTAGAACCTAACATATCCTTGGTCGATACAACATATCCTTCAGAGGAGCCGTTGCATATCATACGTTCACCGCCAATTCTTACCGGTAAATCAGCCCATATCTGCACAAAATGTTAAAAGGCTCGTGTTATAAAAATCTAATTTTAAAGTGTCATTATTTCTTTCTTGCATATTATTTAGTTGTGATTCTTTACCCATACACATCTCTAATCTCCACCACAAAGTGCAATAAAAATATATATATGTATCGTAGTAAAACCTAAAAAAGTCAAATTTTTCAACAAATCCTATCAAACTTTAATAAAATGGACAAAAAGGATTTTGGACAAAATTTATATGTTAATAATAGAAATTTTTAAATAAATATTTAGACTACTTTAAATTTATGGTAATTTTGAATCACTTCGGCTCCAAAATGACATTACGCACATTGTTCAATTAGATTTCTTAACGAAACAAATTATAAACAATATATATAAAGACTAAATGTACCCAAATCAATAAACCCAATCATTACGGGACAAGTTTTTTTCCACGATGCGTACTTTTGCTTGAATTATTCGGTACCATATGGAATTATCCGGTACAATTCACCCTTAGAAACATGTCAAATCATGTTTTTTTTAAATAAGCTTTATGGCTCGAACCATTTGGTACCATTGCATAGAATGGGTTAATAAAAAATTAATACAAACGGATACATGGCCTTTCTTTAATTTTAATTCTTATCACAATATTCCGTGCATTTAAATCTTAAAAGTTAACTTCAAATGTAATCAGTTAATATAACAAACTCATCACCGAACACATGAGTAAAGAATTAAATATGAGATATGGGTGTAGATATAGAAATAGGTATATTTCAATAGTTTAATATAACAACGCATGAATTGGATCGCAGGAAGAAGAAATACATTAAATTCACCTGAAGCAATTTTTTTTGCAAAATGAAAAATTTCGAAATCAATTCAAATTTTTCACCAGGAATTGCTGTTGAGATTATATACTGTCTAATTTTATTTTTTTTAACACCAAATCCATTTTGGAAAACTAAAGCAATAATACTGACAGGCCACTGTTTGATCAATAAATTGATAAATATCTGTAAGGCTCACAAAAAGATATAAAATTATTATATGTAATTGCTTGGACCAACAACAGCTATGGTAAGCTCAATTATAACCTGAACTATCAAAAATACCTATTTTTTTTATATCCTGTTTAACTTTTTCACTACTACGAGCTCGTCGTTAAATAAGTTTGTGTTGTAGCGTATCATTCCGGGATCCGATGTGAGCTAGTATTGCAACAGCGATGGGTAGCTATTACTACCACCCTGTATTACACTAACTAACTAACAATTTCATTGAATAATTATGTTTTTTTATCATAATTTCACTTTATTTTTCCAACCAAAAAAATGAAAACAAAAAAAAAATATTTTTGAAGGAAATTTATAAAGTAAAATTTTGATTAAATTTATTTTGGTAGCCAATTTATTCAAAATTCATTATATTTAAACTCCATTCATTCCATACCATATTTGAACGATATTTTGGTTGCATATTTTAATCACATACTACAAAATGCAGTTTCGAGTTCCTTTTAGCAAATATACTTATAAAAGCATTATTCAAATGATATGAAATTATACAACAATATCAAATCCCCCTAGTGAAATTTTAACTTTATATTCAGAATTATGAAAAAGATTATTGAATAATAAAATAAAAATTTACTCCAAGTAAAATCTGGACATGATAATTTTGATAAATGCAAAATGTGAATATGTATCAGTTTTCACCAGAATCGGTCTGATTACTAGTTAAAATTAGACATAGAAATTTAATCTTTATTACGAAAGTAGTATAACTAGTATAATTTGTAAAATCATGAAAATAAAGTAAATCTGTAGTATAATTAGAAAGGTTAGTCCGATATAACAGTTGTGTTCAAACATGCAAAACTTCTTGAAAGTATCTAGTCTTTTCAAATATTCAATACCATAAAATCCATTATCGTAGTTAATGGAAATGCATTTTTACATATTTACTAATTTAACATTACTAGTAAAATTATAAAAACCAAAACAAGCATTCACTAAAATAATTATAATAAAATTCAAATAGCTAAAAACAAGACGAAAATCTCACTTCAGAGAAAAATAGGATCAATTGTAGTCATATTGAAATAATTGTGTTCATGTACATTAACACAATGTTGTATGTTAAGTAGTTCAACAAGGTCGACATTAAAATATTCTGGAAATAAAAACATGTCAAGGAGAAAAGAGAAACGGAAAATTCGATAAATAAAGTGTATTTTATTATGCGTTGCGTATGTCAGTGTAAAATGAAATGAAAAAATGATAAAACAAGGCTGTGTGTACGTTTGTCAATACCAGATATAGTATAAAAATACATATTACACCAATACCGCTTTGCGTCGTTTCGTTTTGCGTCGCTACTGATTAGTACTAATTTTCACTGTGCGTCGTTAGATTTTCGAAGTTGCGTTGTTTTTGGTTCGAGCCTTTAATTTTTTTTTTTGAAATTTTCTTTTTTTTTCTAAAAGATGGCACGACTTTTGTTTCTTATTGCGCCATGCCATCAAAACTCTATGAAAGCCATAGAAATTATTTCCGATTCGTGGGAGGAGATTAAACCATCTTGCATGAATGGTATTTGGCGCAAAATATGGCCTGAATGTGTTCACAGAGTATGCGCTGCAGAAGTTGATGGTACACCAGCTGTTCGTCATGAAATTTCTAATTTAGCTAGAGAGTCTAATTTTGAAGGTATGGAGGAGACTGACATAAATGAATTGCTAACTTCGCACAACAAAGAGTTGTCTAATGAAGAACTATTGCAGCTGGAATTGCAATTTGCTAATGAAGAAGAAAGAAGATGACAGTGATCGTTCAATAGAAATCTCCGAAAAACAAAATTTAACCTCCAAACAAATTTCCAAAGCGATGTGTTTGATTGACGAAGCTATGGAGATTTTTTTAAAAAACGATCCTGACAGCGGAAAGAGTTTTAAAGTGTCCCAGGCGGCATGCCCGAATTAACTTCTTCGTAGGCCCTAGGCACTTTTACCTTTAACCCTATCGAATAGTTTTTTGCCAGTATCCCTAATGAAGTCAGCTATGGTTTATTTTTAAAATGCGTTAATTTAATTCCAAAGTGTTTTTGTTTAACAACACTTTATTTAAATAACAAAGTTTAGTTTCATTTCATATTGGTTTATTTTATGAATGTTATTTTGTGAATATTATATTGGTGCCTTTATTTCGATTTATAAATTTATTGCAATTGAACAACACGATGGAAAATATTTATTCGACATTATACGACATACTTTGGAACATTATAACATAAGTATTGGAAATTGCAGGTCCCAATCATATGATACCGTCAGTAATATGAGCGGCATATATGCAGGTGTACAAGCTAGATTTAGAGAAATAAATAGTCTGGCTGAATCGGTTCCATGTGCTGCTCATAGTCTTAATTTGATAGGTTCAACTGCTGTGGAGTGTTGCTTGGAAGCAGTAAAGTTTTTTGCAATTTTACAAGCAATATACACTTTTTTTTGTGCTTCACCACAAAGATGGTCCAAATTTAAAGACAATATGAAAGAAAATACTTGTGTTGTTAAAAATTTATCAGAAACCAGATGGTCTGTTCGACATGACGCTACTAAGGCTCTATTTATGAATTATTCAGAAATTCAACAAGCATTGTTTGAAATAACTGAAAGCGAACGTCAACCTGCTGTGGCTGTGCAGGAAGCGAAATCTTTAATAAAAAAGCTGAACAATTTTGAAACAGCATTGATGTGTGTTATTTGGAATGATTTATTACAAAATATTAATATTGTCAATAAAGCTCTGCAGGAGACTGGCATAGAATTATGCACTATTGTAAAATTATTTGATACTCTCATAGCTTACTTTCGTGATATTCGTTTAGAGTTTGATAAATTTGAAACCATGGCAAAAAAGCTTACATCCTCCGAATATAAAGAATATACACCACGTAAACGAACACGAAATAGATTTTTTGATGAAGTTTTAGACAACACAGATCCTAGCTTGAGGCTAAGTGCAAGTGACAAATTTCGTATAGAATCTTTTTATATAATAGTAGATAGACTTATAATTGAAATGCGTAAGCGACTTGGAGCAAGCATATCAAATGTTATAGGAAAGGTTTAATTTTTTGGTGGACAGAAGTTTAACAAATAATGAAATAGTTTCGAAAGCAAACCAGTTAGTGCAAATATATTCTTCAGATGTTGAAGATGCATTTGTTGACGAGTTTTTATTATTTTCACGAATGTATGGGAATAAAAAATCAGTGAAGGAAATGATAATTGCACAAATAAATGATGAACTAGTCACCAGTTTTCCTAATGTAAATATTGTGTTAAGAATTTATTTATCGATATTTGGAACGAATGCGGAAGGGGAGCGGAGCTTTTGAAAGCTTAAAAGAATAAAAAATTGCCTCCGATCAACTATGGGACAGGAACGATTATCATCTCTTACGCTTTTATCAATTGAAAGTGATTTAATGCGAGAAATTAGTTTCGATGATGTTATTGTCGAATTCGCTAATAAAAAATGTAGGAAGGTTAGTTTAGGTAATAATTAAATAAATTGTTTACTAAATTAATGATTTTTTTTTGGTTTTTTGAAAATAAATTTTGAGTTATTTTGGATTAAGTGAAGTTTTTCTTTTCATGCTTTGGTTGAATATTTATTATATAAATTTTTCGTAAACAATAATATGTATACATTTTCGTAGGCCATTTACAGTTCGTAAGCCCTAGGCACTGTGCCTATTGTGCCTATAGGATAATGCGGGTGTGTTAGGCGGTAGCTACAAGGAAATTTATTTTACGTTGAAAAAAGAAGCTGTTCAGCAAACATTGAACCAATTTTTTGTGAAAGAAAGCCGACTAACGACAACAGCAACTCCTCAGACAGTGATTAATTTTTATTTTGTTTTTTTATAAATTAATTGAATGTTTTATTTTGTTTTAATTGAATTTGTTTTTTTTTTTAATTTTTGTATGAATGTAATAAAATTTTATATTACTTTTGTTTTTTTTAATGTTTACTTTGTGCAATTTTCTTCTTAAAAAGTGGTATTTTCGTAACCCTGGAACCAAGTTTCGATCTTTACATTGTTTGCTATAGAAAATCATAATTCACTTTGCGTTGTTTCAATTTGCGTCGTGTTTTTTTGGAACGTAACCACGACGCAAAGTGAGGTATTGGTGTATATATTTTACCGGCTATGATGGTATAATTCTAAATAAAATACTTTAAAAATGAATAAAATAAAAAACTCTATGTTCGCTTTACTATACATTTATTCAAATATCTTGATCGATTTTGATTGTTACGCTATCATCAGAAGATTTCAGTTTTACGACTTTGATGAAACAAATTTAAAGTTTTTTGTTTTATTTTCAATTAAACTATACCATTGAATCTAACAAGAGTTTCTTAATACCGATTTATATATTGATCTAGCAGTGTAATTGCAGTGCAAAAATGAATATATGTAGTGTAGACTGAAAATTATTGATAAATTAATTAAAATTAAAATTTATTAGAACTCATTTCAAATTTATATCTTTTTTACGGGTATAATTGCATTATTACGAGTAGTTAAAATAATCATATTTACGGCTGCTATGACAGTAGAGACATGTCTCCTTATAAGTAAGTTTATCTATGTAATATGCAAAAAAGACATGAAACTGAAACCGTTTACAATACAGAGGTTTACCTGCTTAAAAATCAATAATAAAAAAAAATATTCTTTTCCTTCTTTTAATAGGTTAACGAAATTTGTTTTTCCCACCTTTCGTTCCATTTCATTCTTTTAATAATAACAAAATTAAAACCGAAAACTCATTTGTATTATTTGAGAACAGTGTTTATGATTGAATATAAACAGAAATAATTATTAATTGAATTTATTTGAAATGTAAATATGGTAAAGTACCAGTACAGAGTTGATTAAAGCAAATTAAAATGAATAAAAAAAAGTTAAAAAATAAAAATAAGCTGGGCACATGAAAGTCAAGCCGTATCTATAAAACATGTATATCACAGATTTAACATTAATTTGAAAGAAAAATGGTACTCATCACATAATTACTTAAATTAATTTTAATTAAAATATTTTATGTAAATTATCTTAAATTTAAAAGAGTACATATAAAATTAAAAAGTAGAGAAGAGATAGTTATACAATATAATTTAGTTAGTTAGGTAGTGAGCTTGAATGAAAAGAATTAAATTACAGTGCAAATTAACCTATAAAGATATCTCACAACATAATTAAACAGTTATTTAGTTAAAGTAAATCGTATTTACAATAAATTAATAGGCATTTAACACATTTAAGTATGTTATAGATATCTCCCAAATTAACAAATTTGGTGTGTGGTGGTGTTATTATATAAGCCCTGAACCTCAAAGAGTAAATTTTATCAAAACAAAAAAAAAAATGGGTTAAGACTAATGATATCCGATATTACCATATAGTTAATATTTCTTCTTTAAGATAGGTTCTTTGGTTATTTTATCTTCTTCGACATAAATAACCGTTCTACCGACTGCACCAGCTAATATTTCTTCTTCGAAATATTTTTTCTTAACTTGTATAGTTAAATTATTAGAATGATTAAAACTCTTGTTAACTCATTTTCCACAAATTTTATTTATTAATTAATTTTAAAATGTTTTATTAAATTTTATTTACACAGATTTTATTTTTAAATTTATTGTTCTTTTTATTTTATAACTATTTTTAAGAATTTACATATTCAACTACAGATTTTAAGATTTTATTCTATTTACTTCAATGGTCCATCTGAGACTGAGTTTTTATCTAAAAACGGTGTCTTTCATTTCCGAGCGTGCACAGTAACCGGAAATAGTAACCGGCTGAAATATATTTTTGAAAGACACCATCTATTAGATCTATTACATAACTATATATATATATATAAAAACCTCCAAACAACAGAACCAAAACAATTTACTAAATCGCAAGCTGACAAGTGACAGCATATAAATATATTCAATTAAATAATTTTATCAGTTCACTAAATCCGGATTTCCCTCAATAGATTAATGTGAGAGACAAGGGCTATTTCATACTTTCTGTACACTAAATAACAAAAATACTAATTTAAGAAGAAATAACATTGCTTAGTTATTACAGTCTTAACATAAACGACGAAAAACTACAATGGACAGAACTATAACTGTAATAATGAAAAATAAAAAAATTAGATTAGAAACAAGGAAATGTAAACAATACCAGAAACAAAGCGTAATTATGCGATAAAAATAGCAATACAATTGAAAGTAATTTGCCAAGTATCTACCACGAAAAAAAAATAGCAGAATACAAGAGCAAAAAAAAATTGAATTTTTCAGGCCAGTCTTACATTTTCGGAGAGTTAAAAAAATTAATAACACAGAAGAAAGCATTAAATTAGAAATATTTAATTGAAATAAATAAACCGCCAAAATGTAATTTCTACAACTCAATTCGATATAAATTTAACAAACGTTAAATAACTCTTCGACACCTTCGAGAGAATGTACACCAACTGAGAGGGTAATCAGCAATGAAAAATAGAAATAAATAAAACAAGTGAACTGTTAGAACACTTCGAATACTGAGGAATATAAAAAAAAAAAATTTTATTACTAAAAGTAATAAAAGTACCAAAATTTCACAAAAAACATATTTTGCTGACCCTCAAGTGGCTACAGAACCCTTATTTAAGTATATTCAAACAAATTAAATAATTCCATTTAAAACATAAAATATAGTTTAACAAATATGAAATTGTTTCATATTCATGCCATTATGACTTGTTAGTGCATCAATACATAAAGAAGCATTCTGGAATAATCCCAGATAATTTAAAATCACAAACCATAAAAACAAAACAAAAAATTCAAAAGATGAAAAACAAAATGCATTTATAAATTTCAATGAAAAACTCTTTTAATAATTTCATTTAATCTCTCTTTATCATCTGTTCCAGTTTCTCATATTAAATATACAATCACAATAATGATATTTCATTTAATTAAGCTCTTATAAGATTTTATATATATTCATATCATATTGAATTAACATCACATTATTTGTATATATTTTATTTATTCATTTTTTTTTTATTTCTTAATTATTTAAATAAATATTATAATATATAAGTCTAAAAATTATACAAAAACTGACCCGACCAGACATTGAATAAATAAACGTTATATAGTTAAAATAAAAATACCACAAATAGGACACCTTAATTCGGTTTGTCTATAAAATATGATGAAACAAGTTTTGTTTATTTTTTTTTTTTTTTTTTTTGTTTTTGTTTATTTACATTAAAGTCATACAAAATGAATATAATGTGTGTGTTATACCGTATTCTTAACAGAACATTTATTTTATTTTTTTGTTTTTTTTTTTATTATAATTTTTATTTACAATAACTTTACTCAAAGGTATTAAAGGATAACAAGAAATTAAAAAGCAAAACAAAAACTAAAATAATATATTTTAGGAAAATTTCGTTTTATTTAAATAAATTTATAAAAAAAAAAAACAATTTATTTTATTTGAATAACTCCGTTGAAAAATTCCAATATACCGGTTCTGTTGAATATTAATTGAAAACTGAATTATGTCCTGTTGTTGCTTCCAATATTATATTTATTAAATGTATGAAGAAAAAGAAAAATAAGGATAATATAAACAGCTATATACATACATACATACATACATACTAATGAATTTACAAATGCATATAACTTTAATTTACCGTTTCGTATATACATGCATACAAGTTATTTTACAAACATATATACAAACATGCAAATATTTCATATATAAAAATAAAAGCTCTGCCCTTTTCACCTTTCATTTTTATTTTGTTTTTCAATTCAATTTAAAAGACCATTATTATAAAGTAAAGCTTTTTTTGAATATTTTCGAAATTGAAAATGTTTGTACACAAAAAACAGCTGATTTTTGCATTCGAAAAACAACATAAAAAGCAAAGAAAATTTTTCTTTTCGAAAACCATTTTCCATTACTTTATTTTTGCAAAATCTTGATTTTAAGAATTTGAAGAGAAAAACATATTCAATTATTTTAAGAGAATTTAAATTTGTAATATTTTTATTAAGAGATTTTCAAATTTTGGAAGAGAAATTAAATTTCGAATATTTTTAAAAAGAGAAAAACATATTCAAGAGAAATCAAATTTCGAATATTTTTATAAGAAAAATAATTAAATATGTTCAAGTTATATAAGAGTATTAAGACGTCGAGTCGAGTTCGAATATTGTTATTTAAGAGAAAAAAATATGTTTTTATCAATTTTATAAGAGAATTTATATTTCGATTTTTTTTTAAATTTAAGAATATTTTTCATTTAATTTTTCGAAATTAAATTTTATTTTCATTTTATTTTATTTTTATATATTTTCTTTTTTTATAATATCTTCGTATCGAAAATTCACATTATTTATTTTTGTTTTACGCTAAATTTCATTTAATCCTTGAACACATACTACTTAGAGTGTACTTACGATTGAATTTCCATTTGTTATCCTCTTTTATTTTTGCATACGATTTTCTCAAAAAGTAAACACGTTCAGATAACATCAATGAATGTAATTATTGAAATAAATGTTTTAGTTTAGTTGATGTAGCAATGAAAGTATTAAAGACAATAAATTGATAATAGAGATATTGAGAAATTTACGTAAACGTAGTTTTACCGTTATTTAAAAAATTATTAATTTAAAAAAAATCTAAAAATATAGATTCATATATGATTAATTATATTTTATATATTTATTAATTGACCAAACCATTGAACGATAAAATCTTTTATATAAAAAACAGTTTTTCAATTTAAATAGAAAATATTAAAGTTTTAACAGTTTTTACGCTACCACTCTACAACGACAATGACAAGGAATTTTGGTAAATATCAATAAAAAAAACGTTTTCTTATTCAAATATTATTTAATCTATTTTTAGGTCACAGAAAAACAGTTTCATGTGAAATAGAGCATATAAAAGAATTTAACAAAATGGAATTGCGCCAACTTTTATAAATTGAAATCATCCCACACTTCCAATTAATTTAGTAGATACATTTAACTGAACATTTGGGATAGTGACCTTTAATTTAGTCAGATGTAATTGTATATATATTTTAACCAAAAATTTACCAATAGTTTTTGTCTCTAAATTTTTCAATGTTTGAATGACTATGTGAGCAGATTTCATATGACAAATGGATCATCATTAGTATGTAAAGGGTGTTTTTTTTAGAGTGATAGAACTTTAATATATATCCACCACGACTAGCTCTGAAGAACCGTATTCGATCAGACCAATTTTGGACCTTTTTTCGAGTAATTCAGGCCTTATTTCATCAATAACATGGGCTATGTTGGCTTCCAAAGAATCTATTGTTTCTGGTTTATCAGCATAAAGAAATGACTTCCATAACCTCAAAGAAAATAATCCAATGGTGTTATGTCGCATGATCTTGGAAGCCAATTAATTGGACCATTTTTCGAAATAATGTTATCACCAAATCTTTCTTTCACTAAATCTATTGTTGCCGTAGCAGTATGAGGTGTAGCACCATCTTGTTGAAACCAAAACACTTCCGGGTCGATCCAATCAAATTTCGAAACAGAAAATCATTGATCATTTATCTGTAACGAGCACCATTCACTGTAACATTTGCTCCAGCATCGTTTTTAAATAAATATGGACCGATGATACCTCCAGCGTGTAAACCACACTATACGGTGCATTTTTCAGGATGCAATGAAACCTGTAGAATTTCTTGAGGATTTTTTTCGCGCCATATACGGAAATTTGGCTTGTTTACGTAGCCGTTCAACCAAAAATGAGCTTCTAAACACAATTGTTCGATAAAAAAGTAGATCAATTGAAGCTGTTCTAGGGCCCAATCAGCAAACAAACGACGCTTATTATGGTCAAGTGGCTTTAGTTCTTGAACCAGTTGAATCTTATATGGGTGTAGACCAAGATCTTTACGTAAAATTTTCCATGTGGTGGTTGCACAAAGTCCAACTTGTTGTGAACTTCGACGAATAGACAAATTTGGATCTTCATCAACCCTAGCTCTTACAGCACCGATATTTTCTTCTGTACGAACAGTTCTTTGTCTTGTTGTTGTTGTTGCATCAAGTAGAGAAAATTTTGTCCGAAATCTATCGATAGTTCGACGAATAATATGCTCTGATGGACGATTATGTAAACCACAAATTTCACGAAATGCTCTATAAGTTTGGCGAATAGAACACTGATTTTGAAAATAAATTTCAACAATTTGTAAGTCTATGTATTTGTAAGGCGTGAGTCTTTCCATGATAATTTGTCAATGCTTACTGAACAGAAATGTCAAAACTACATGGCTTCTATCTTCTGTCAAATCACAGTTATCCCTATCGAAAGTTCTATCGTTCTAAAAAAAACACCCTATATTATTGTTTTTGAGTTAAATATTGAAATTATGGCAACATATTTTATTTTGTTCCATTATTAATGATATATTATTATTGATTGTAATTCATTTTATAAAATAATTTTTAGCTACCAAAAATTGGTGGTGCAATACAAATTAATAATTTGTAAAATAATGACTGTATAGCAGAAAATAATGGAGAAGTATTTTACATGTTGGCTTGAGCAAGTACGTGTACATCTTTCGTTCCGAAAAGCAGTAAAATGTTGAGCTGAACCAAATACAACTACTTTTGGCTATTTAAAAATAAAGAATAACATATTCCAAATGTTTAATGTACTTATTAAAATAGTTGTAAGTGTGAGATAATTTCGTTTTATCAAAGCTGGTAAAAATTTGAACATACACATTAAGTCATTTGTTGCAATATGTTAGGCATCAAAGAGATAATCAAAAGCTTAGAATTGTAGTTAGTCCAACAGTCCTAACTGAAATATGTAATCAAATTTTTCTGGCCCATACCAAAATGAGTTAAGTTAAGATTAAAATATTTTTTTCTCTACACACAACAAAAATAAGCAAAAAATTACAATTCAATGAAAAACTTATATGCACAAAAGAGAGAATAGATAGAGCCAGTAATAGTTCTCTACTAATGTTAAATAATACCAATCAACACACTGGATTCAGTGAACGTGAGCATATTATCGATAAAAAATATCAACCTCATAGACAGATATCGTAAAAGAAAATCTATCTATATATTTTTATAGAGTCTATACAGAGATGGAGCCATATAGAGCCAATACAGGACAACAAAACAATACCATCTGTGCACTTGCTCCGCTTTTTATTATGAAAAAATAAGCCCCAAGAACATATTTTTTAGACACATTGAATGATTTTTGTATTAACAAAAGTTAGTGTCGAAATACTATCCTTCTTGCACCATATTAGAATCTAATAACAACAATTATATTTTTTTTGTTCACCACTGTGAAACTATATTATACAACTACATACTAATATTATTTAAGACTGACATACGTGAAATATCAGAACATCATGTTTCCATAAAAATTGCATAATTCTATTACATCTTGAGTAATAATAATAAAAACAAAAAATGTTACCAACATGTGTCAAAATTTATTGAATAATTTATGAAAAAAAAAAAAAATGTTTCTTCAATGTATGTGTGTAGTATGTATTGTAAATGAAAGATAAATTATGCAAAAAAAATGTGCTTTCAAGTTTAATTGAAATATATGTATGTACATATATTATGTACATACATTTTCTAAAAAATATATAATACACATAATATATTGTAATATGAAAGTAACTGTTTTGTAGTATCAGGTGTTATGTTTATATTAGAAAAAGTAAAATCGTTATAAAAAAATCACACGTGTGAAAACCAAACTAAAACAAAATCAAATGTCAATATGAAAAGAAATTTATTCATTATGATTTTTGTACCATTCACATGCACGTAAGTAGATTATTTTGCTGAAATGTTCATATTGTTTTAAATTGGATTATTGTATACCTATACTGAATTAAAGGTTTTGATATACCGATTGCTTTGTTTTCCAGCATACTTGATATTTCGGCATATAACAATTTTATTCTAGGCCACTGACTCACCGTACGACTTATCGGTTCAGAACGTTGTACAGTAGGTACAGCATTCGAGTGAATCAACATTAATCCATATTAACAACGGCTACCAGAACCCGTTGTTTGAAATTAAAAATTTTTTAACAGTGGTATATGTATTTTTAGTTCCAGATACTCCTGAGATCTAGCCTGTACTTTGTATAGTACAACCGTTTGTCAGAAGTAAAAAAAAAATTAAAATTTTAAAATGAAAAGCAATGTTAATTTTTTTGTTTGTGTTAGGGGTTTACTAAATTTTCTTACATTTATTTTTTTATATTATAATTAAATTAGTTATGGTAATTTTGAAAGCAGTTTCTTTGTTGTTTTTAGACAAATTTTGCAACTATACATGTTTCTGTAATGGCATACCACACAACGGCGTTGATCTTTTAATTTTGTTGGAGCATGGATTTCTTTTCTACTTGCGATGGGAATTCCTTTTTTTTCTCATATTTTCTTCCTTTTGTTTCTTGTATAATTTTTCGCACAATAAGCCTATAGGGAAGTTAAGTTAGCTATTATATTACAAATTTTTGCTCGAAAGCAAGTAAAGTTTACACGTATTAACCATTGCAAGATCAATGATGTAAGTAAAAATAACCCACCACCATTTCTTTCCGTTTATCGAAATACTGTATTTATATTTTGGTCTACGTTATCTACGCCTCCCATATGAGCTTTGTAAGTAGTATATACGTGAGGCTGCTCCACTGGAATATTTTGAAGAGGTTTAAAGCAGCGCTTGACATAATTCATTGATCTTATATGATCAAAATTGGTTATGGTTCTGCAAATACTATTGTCCATCCATTGCACATCTAATAAATTATTTGTTGAATCATATCTGCAATTTAAATGATGAATAAAGATTGAATAATTATCACTATTACCTATAATCTAATTTAACACGAAGGTTGATTTTAAAATTTTATTTTTTTTTTTTTTAAAGAACAAATTTTAAGTCGGTTTTCTCGAACAGTAGCCGTGGCATTAAATTTAATTTCCTTTAAAACTTTTATTAAGGAATGTGTTGTAAAGAAATTATCAAAAAAAACATTATGCTGACTTGGCTGTGGTATTTTTAGAAAATATCCAAATTGTAGAAAACCATATCTAACCATATTCATCACTGGTCTTACTTTACACATTTTGTCAGATGATAAATGAATTTTTACATTTATTTGCAAGTGTAAATTTAATTGATAAACAGTTACAAAAATTAGCAGCCAAATATTGGTCGGTAGCAGACGCTTTAGTTTCATTTGTACATGGAATTGAAGTTGGTCCAGCTCTATTAAATAAACTTGCTTTATAGTTTTTATTTTCTTCTTGAATATCTAACTCAGTAGTACCAAGAACATCTCTTGGCATGTTGTTTTCAAAAATATTTTGTTCATCTATTTCTTCATAATCTGGTGGAACAATATTTACAAAAAATTTTTCAGAATCATTATTTTCATAACTAGAGCTTCAATTGCTTCCTCAAGGCTTTAAAATGATTTTTTAAATAAAATTTATTTTTGTTTTCATTTCAATGCTTTGACATGCTCAAAAGATTAAATTTTCACCCCTCTTTAATTAAAAACTTAGAATTACTTAATTTAAATAAAAAGGTTTGTGAAATTACTAACCTAATTTTTTCAATTATTAACATAAATTTAAAATTTGAGAATCTATATTCAAAGAAATTTATCAGTAAAATGAAATGAAATTTAATAAAAATAACCTAGAGACTGATAATCCGATAATTTGAAATACTTTTAAACGACCAATAAAAGGATAATAATTTCAATAAAGTGTAAATTTATGTAAATTTTTTATTCCCAAAGCCACAAAATGAAATAACGATTTTTTATTCTATCGGTTCGAGTCCTGACTATATTTTTAAAAATATTTTATATTAATATATATATACACAATTATATATAAGTAACTTTTAAAGAACGCAAATAACCATTAATTCCTTAATGAATCATAAAATATGATCCTTTTTTTTTATTGTTTTGATTTTATTTTCTTTTGAAAGATTTCATGAATATAGAATATGTGTATTGTAGAACAAAATTCTTTAATGGCTTGTATTTATAGAAAGGATCAATTTTTTGGGTCCATTCCTCACCAATATTGCAATGATAATTAATTGTAATAAAAGTAAACAAATAATATTTTTGAGTGGAAATACTTTGATCCTTTTTTCAAATTACATAATTTAATTGTGAAACAATTTGAAACATACTGTTACTTTTAGTTTTCTTGTTAAACTCTGATGTCATCTGTTGGTATAAAAATGGTATAAAAGGATAATAATAGAAAGAAAAAAGAAATAGATTAAAATTAGATGGGATTATGTTCACTTTTGTATACTTAAGGAATAGAATGAACTTATGAAAAAAAGAAATTTAAGACATGAAATTGGAGAGTTGGTTTTTTTTTTCAAATATTTTACACTTTGAACTATAGAGATATAAAAGGTGGAGTACCGCAAGGTACTATACTGGGTCCAATTTTATATTTGAAAGTAGAAAATATAAAAATAGCAACATTTGCAGATGACACAGCGTTAATGGCAGTTGGTTCTACTATAGAAGAAGCTACAAACAAACTGCAAAAACCTAATGACAAAATTTCCAACTGGTGCAAAAAATGGAAAATTAAATTAAATAAAGCCAAACCTAGTCATGTAAACTCTTAGTAAAAAATTAATGATGTCGTGATTCCATACGAGAATAAAGCTAAATATAGTCTATAAGACTAGTTTTAATGTTACAATATTGATAGGAGTTTTTAGTGGGTTAAAGTCCCACAGTCCTTCAAACTGCCTTCCCCGGGAATAGGTAGCCCCTGAAGCCTCTTTCGATGATTTACTACTATCTGGAAAAAAAAAAAAAACTTTGAGCTACAAAATCTCCACAACGGTAGCACTAATCATCATCGAATAAATCTTAAAATATGATCCCGACCATTACCTTACTAGATAAAGAAACTGAATATATACATATCTAATAGACCAACAGATATAACGGCTTATATATACAAAAACATCAAAACAACAAGGATAATTTCAAATGCCTCGTCTTTAAAGAATAACATCATTCGTTTTTAAAAGATAAAATGTGCCATTAAATATATATATTTTTGGAAAGCTAGGAACATTAGGTATCCTTGGGATATAGTCATTAGGTCCTATCTCCCTCAGAATGCCCCTCGTATTCAAAGAAAACTTTCAGTACATTTCAGTCAATTCAAATCAATACTGAATGTTTCTGTGACAAGAACCGAATCTACTTCAAGTGTTAGTTAACTTCAAATTCGATAACAATATAATAATTTACTCACTTTTAAAATTAAGTATTTTTTAAAGTTGAACTCTTTCTAAAAACAAAAATATGTAATCTTTATTATTGTCTGATAACTTCGCTCATATTTTCTTCATTCAATCAACAACTGATTATCTTTCTTACAAAATAATTTACTAAACCTTTTGTTGTCCCAATAACAGAAATAAAAAGGAATCATTTAGATAAACGACTAAAAATTATTTTGATAACTTTAACTTTGACACACATATTCAATTTTAACAGATTTTATTTTTTTATTAACCAAGTTGTTATATTTTTTATTTTATTTTTTTAACATAATATTTCTATTATTCTATTTCATTATTATGCCCCTGTTTATATAGGTGTTATTTAAGTAATAACAAAATCTGATATTCGTAATCCTAGTTCTTTATAAATAATCTAGACTTTAATATACTAAATTTGAAAGTCCAATGAATTTAAGTACAAAAAATAAAAAAATAAAAAATAAAAATAATAAACAGTAAAAAAAAAAACGAATTACAAAATTATTATCATCAGACAGGATAAAAAGGATTTTCAAGTTTAGTTATGTACTTAAAGTTTGTTTTTTTTCTTCAACAACAACAAAAAAAAGTTGGAATTAAATTTTGGGGAAAAGTCAGTTAAGTTGTAAAAATTTGCACTCAATATATATATAGTTTGATGAATATAATATAAAAATAACTATCTGATAGAAAGGAGAGGACTACATTACTACATTAAGTTTACTACGTGACTAAGTATCTTCAAATTGTTATAACATTTGAAAAAGTAGACAATTAAAGAAATTTTGTATTTCTTCTTGGTTGATAATACTTGATATACTGTATTTTTTTAATCCAAAATTTTCAACTATTTTTAAATTCAAAACCTTAACTCAATAAATTTTTATATTTATAGATTATATAAAATTTTTAAAAGTTCTGACAACAAGACTGAATATTAGTAAGAATACGAATTAATCTATACGTATATTATCAGACATTTGAGTAAATTTTATCGAGTAGTATTGGTATTAATCATCCTGAGTAATATATTAAAATCCATTGATGGTGTTATAATGCCACCTTCCTCAAATACTGTTACGAATTTTTGTGCTATATTTTAGAATGTTCGTAAGTATATTCATGGCAATAGTTTTTGATATTGTATTTAGAATATGCTATCTTAAAGTATCTATGTTGATCTTTTTAGAATAATAGATATTCCTCGAACAATTATTTTGAACATAGATAGTTTGTGAGAATTTCAAATAGTATAGGTCTAACAAAATAGATGAATAAATTGATGGTATGGGATTTTTAAGTGATTTGATTATAAAGAAAAACAAAACGGCTCTTTTGAGGGAGATGTTGTATCGGTGTAGGACCTAATGACATACCTGAAGGATAGCTGGAATTGCTAGTTTTCCAAAAATATATATCTTTAGTGGCGCATCTTATCCTTTAGGGACGAAAAGGACATTTGAAATCATCCTTGTTGATTTGATAATTTTGTATAAAAACCGTTATATATGTTGATCTATTAGATATATATATATTCAGTTATATATTCTATATAGTTATATAGAAAGATAGCGGTTTGGAGCATATTTTAGCATTTATTTGATGATGATTGGTGCTACCGTTATGGAGACATTTAAGTTCAAATTAGAAAATTTTGAGAAAAAAAACAATCTTTATATTCTTTGTCGAGTTTCTTCTACCTCAAGATTTTACCATTAAACCGCCCCAATATTTAAATACTATATTTATAAGGTATCTTTTTTTACTATAACTCATGCATAATACTTTATGTCTACGTCGAATAGTTTAGAATTTATTAAAAAAAAATATTTTTTTTTTTACCCTTTTTCTATATAATACTATTAATGTGCCTTTTACGAAGTAACAATCTTCTGAAGTAAATGCAACACAAGCTTGTGACCAAATCACTGTATCTCGAATATAATTGCTGTTACCGACTTTTCAAATATATGTCCAATTTAGTATTTTAAGTACAAAAACGACATTTCCTAACATGTTCTTGTTTTATGGTTTTTGTATCTGTTGATCTAGTAGATATATAGTCTGTATTATATGTGTTCCGATTTTTATCTAGTAAGTAAGATAGCTATCTGAAAAATATTTTAACGTTTATTTGATGACGACAGATTTTGCCGTTGGGCAGATATTGTAGTTCAAAATTGAAAATTTAAAAAAAACTACAATCTTTCATACCTTTTTCTTAAAAACGATATATTTCAAAATTTTGCTAAGGAAACGTTTAATATTTTTATCTCATTAGAAGAGTCTATTTCTCTTCGGTTTATTTAATTTTTTTTTTATCTCTTTTATAGTGTTTGTATATAAAAAAAACAGTGTTGCGCCTTTTACAAAGTAATGTAATAAGCTGGTGTAACATTCTACATAATTACTTTTTTTATTATTAAAAATGTGAAAACTTTAAGTACTTTTCAATTACTTTAAATATCGAAAAGTAGTAAAATCCAACATAATATTAATTTTTACTATAGATTTCTATATCTATCGGATTCACAGTTACAGCATTAAGATTTTTACTGTTGTTTTTGCAGTAATGTCCTCTTCATAGTTACTAATTCCGATACTAAAATACTTCGAAAGAATTAAACAACATTTTCAAATACTGAATAATAACCTGACACAAAAGTTATTGAGATAACCTATTTTAGTAATATCAGAGATAAACATCATTTTTATATATGGAAAAATAATCTATAATCTATATATCTTAATCTAAAATATATCTCTGTTATATATAGAAAAATATTGACTTACATTTTACAATTTGAATTTCTTAAATGATGTCTGAAATGAATATGACCATAAGAATTTTGCATTTTCTTTAAAATACAGATGATATTTTAGAACACTATGTGATATATCAAATTTTAATTTATTATCTTACTCCTACTCAATTGTTGTTAATCCAACCTACTGAACTTAATTTGAATTTTTTTATTATTATTATTGGATTGATGGGATCTAATAAATTTGCTATTTGAATATTTCCAAAATAATTTAATTTTCTAACATCTCCTAATAAAAAACTATAATGCTTAAAACAGACCACTAGAAAACTTTAAAATATTTCATTTTAAAACTCAATTTAATGTCTTGAAAATGTTCATATCCTTATTTTAAAGAATATAATATACATACATATATATAAATTTATTTAATTTTAATAAAACATTATGAATGGAGTTAGAGAGAACGACCAAAGGCTAACATTAAAAAAAATATATTTATTTGTTTTATTTTTATTAAACAAAATCAAAAAACAGAAACAAACATATACATTAAACTTACCATTAAAAATCATATAATCAAGATTTAAAAAACAGAACATAAAACGTAAAATAATAATAAAAAATAAATAAAAATAAAACAAAAAAAAAATATATTTTTATTCAATTTATATTACCTTTTACGTATGGTTTTTATAATATTTTTTATTCTTAACTACAGGTACGGTGATGTTGAATTTCAATTTATCGGTCAAGATTTCGTATTTTAATGATTTAATATATTTTTTTTATATAAATATCAATTTTTCAGTATTATATTTATTGATATTAGTTATATTTAATATATTTATTTCTTCAAATTACAATAATTATTTATAATTACAATAATATTTATAATTAAAAAAATAAAAAAATAAAGACAAATAAAAATGATATAATCGAAAATTATCAAAAAACAAAACAAAGTGAAATATATAATAAACTAGCTGTAACCGGTCCGCGTTGCTGGCCCAAAGTCTCTATAATAGAAATACCTAATTTAAAATAATTTTTTAAAGACATAAATTTAATCTTATTCATTCACTTTATTTTAAGAAAAAGTTTAAATTAATATTTGAATACAATGTGTAAAATTTTTTTAATTAATTATTTAAAAAAAAAGATTTAATATTTAAATACATACTAATAATTATTTATAATATGTTGTTATTTAATTATTTTTATTATTTTTTAAATTTATTTTCCAATTTATTGTAACGCTTGTTGGTATACAAAATTTCTTGTTTTATTATTTGGAGTGTAAATATATAAATTATCTGGACTTCCAACTCTCGAAAGTGCGACATATAACTGTCCATGTGCAAAGCCCGGATTTTCCAAATTTAATCCAGCTACACTCAATGATTGACCTTTGCTTCATTATTTTATTTATGAGTGAGTACCTAAAGTATAATTTTCAATTACATAAAAACTTTAATTTTTTAAATATTCATGATAGGTAATGTTTAAAGTTGTATGGCTGCCACCCGAACCACTAAGATTATTGGAAACCGGTAAAAGATATGTTTGCTCATCATATTTGTAATAGGTGTTGAGAGTTGTATGGCAGCTGCTCGAACAACTTGAAATTTTGAAAAACGGTAATAGACGTATTTATTTCTTTTTAGGCCGTACTTGAGTACAAATTTTCAGCTCTGTAACACTTTTGGTTCTTAATATATTTGTGATAGATGCTGAGAGTTGTATGGTAGCTGTTCGAATTACTCAAAATTTTGAGAAACAGTAATAGACGTATTTGTTTATTTTTAAGGCAGTACCTGAGTATAAATTTTCAGCTCTGTAACACTTTTGATTCTTAAAATAATTTTTATAAGTGCCGGAAGCTGTATGGCAGCTAATTGAACCCATCGAAATTTCAAAAATCGGGTAGGTCTATAACTCTATTCCAGTAATATACTCTAAAAATTTCATCCAAATCGATTCAGTAGTTTTCGAGTCTATAAATAACATGAAGCCAATAAAAAATTTCATTTATATGATAATTATTTGATAACTAAAATTAGTATAAAAAAAAGTAATAAAAAGTAGAAAACTATTATATTTATATGATATTATTTGATAACTAAAATTAGTATAAAAAAAAGTAATAAAAAGTAGAAAACAATCAAATCAAAACAGGTTAAAGTGAATTATAATAAAGTATTAATTCAATAATATAACATTGATGTAAATTATATTATTTATCAATTAATTCTAAAGTTGGCTTCGGCAACAGTTGGTATTTACGATTACAAAATTAAACTTCAAATATTGTTTCTGTGTGAAAAAGAATAAAACAAAAGAACTGAAATGTACAACAAAAAATCTATTGTGAATATAAATCAAATAACAAAGTAGATTAATTTTAAACTAGGGAATAAATTTCTTCTACATGTTAAATTATTGGTAACTAGAGAAAAGTTAGTAACTATATGATGCGTTAAGTTAGAGGGATGGATTAGATTAAACAGATAACTGAGAATATAAGCGCTTAGAATATAATTTGGGCTATCTTTGGAGATGGAAAAATTAATAACGTTAACGTTTATAAAAAATCATGGCTTGAACTGAATATTTTCAATTTATATCATAATACATAGTTTTTGCCATTGTCTTCATTTGCCATCTCAGCATCAGGAACATAAGAATAATTTAAATTATTTATAAATAAAAACCAGTAGTACCTACCTGGACTGTATGGTTTAAAAATATTTTTTAAAATTTTGTTATGTTATTAAACTTTAACAAAAGCTTTTACAAAAAAAAAATGAATAATGTACCACTGTGCATGGTAGAATTTGGTAGAATCCTTGTAGTGAAATAAAATTTATTCTATTACTTTTACAAAAACATATAAATGAGAACCTTACAAAATTAAATAACTGTGAAACAAAAATAAAGAAAAATTCAACAAGTATTAAATTCAATTACTGCACATATACATAAGTGTATGTGTGTGTAAAATATACACCTTTTCAATGGTTATTTCTTATTTGGGTCAGTAAATTAAAAATATTTACCATGTAGGTAGATAGATATAGAATTTGAAAAATGAAAGGTTTTATTTTTCTTTTCTAAATTTTAAATAAAGTTAAATTTTTGACTCAGTTTATGATGCTAATGTAACGTAAATTTTATCTGATGAAATGTTTTAAGATTAAGGATAACAGTAATTGAAATTATTTTGAGAGTAGATAGCATCATCCTCAGGGCATTCAACAGATAGGTAATGTAAATACTAAATTTTCCATTTAACGTAATGTAAATAAATGTTTGTAAGAAATTGTGTTAAATTGAATAACAGTCATGATTAACTCTTTGTAAATACAAATTACCAAAAGATAATTTAACAGTGTTAAGAGTACTTCAGTAATGCATAAGATTTTTAATAATATTGTAAAATGAAATCCTTCAGTATCCAGTTAGTTATATATCATAGTTAGTTATCAAGCATATAGAATTTTATGTATAAAGATCACCTTGTCGATTCTGCGATATATAAGACATTATATACTATACGTATATGATATATTAAAATATATATTGTTATCTTAGTGATTGTATTGAGCTCTAAGAAACAGAAATTGAAAAATCAGAGTTGAATTTGACATTTTCAAAACACAGAAGATATACGAATTGATAATAAAAATTGGTGTATTACAAGTTAATTATTGACCTTCATTCTATTATTAAATTGTATTAATAACTTAATCAAGATGATATCTCTGTATACAACAATAACAAATAATATTTTCATACAATCTATTTGTGTCAATTACACTATGATTAAAGATACTTTAAAAAATTTATTTTTATGGTTAAAAATGTTTTCACATTATCTTCTAATAATGTTTTAACTGTTTATTACAAAATTATCTCTTCCTGAATGTGTCATTTTCTTTTTTGTTTATGTTTTTCTTATATATATACTCTAATGTCACGCTGTATATCGTGTATGTCTTTCTCATCAATAAAGTTATATTATTATTATTATTATAGCTTTTTTTGCATTTTATTATTATTGCTTCTTGTAATATATTTATAGTGTAGAAGAGCATGACGTCTGGCGTCATTACAAAACTGCCAATATTTTTTAGAATTTTTTCAAGAATTTTATTTATTAAGTTGTCAGAGCTCAATTCTCTTTAGCTTCGTGTGTTGTCTTCTAATATCAAAACCAAAAAAAAACTTATTTTCCAATATTATTCTTTCCTCTCCTTATTTTGTTTATTTTACGATATAAGAATAACTTATCCAGATATTTTGACATCGAATATCACTCATTCAGTTTGAGAGATAATTTGAAATTTTTTAAAGGTAAAATTTTTTCACTTTCGCAAAAATTAGGAAATGAGATGAAAACAGTAACATTAAAGTAATTCTAAATAATAAAATAAAAAAAAAAAAATTGTGACTTTTTGGAAAATATTAATGAAAGTGGATTGGTTGGATTTGAAATTATATTTTTGATATCTTGAATGTATCTGTACTACATTTTCAATACGTGTATAATGTTGAATTGTTGAACTTTGTTTTTAAATAGTTAAAGTTGAAGGTTAAAATGATGAATGGGTTCGATGTAAAGATTTTGAATTAAAGCAAAAACATATTTTAAATTAATTTATGTAAAAAAGAAGCAAGAAGCTTTAGAAATAGGTTTTATAAAATATCTTTTCACAAAGACGGACTCAAATTCATATCATGAAATATAAAAATGTTAAAGTTTTTAAGGCAGCATACACTGAAAATTTGTTTTCAAATGAAATGTTTGATAACAGATTCCTGAAGGCGAGAAAAAGATTCCCTAAAACCTTGTTATCAAATATCTAAAACAAACATTGACTTTTATATGATCTTAATCAAATCATCCGACGTTATCCAGATCTAACTCAAAATTGTGAAAAATTTATTTTAATAAAACTTTCTTTACAAACCGAATTACAAAAACTGTTTCTGAAAAATATTCTAGAATTTGAATAACAGCGATATTGGATCACATGTTGGGTACAATTAAAAATTTGGGTTATACCGGGTGTTCCAGAGTATGCGTATCAGCTTTCTAAGAGGGGAAGGAGCCGTTATTTTAAAATTTAAGATAAAATGTTATTATGTATTTCGAGGGTGCTCTATCGATTGGTGATATTTTCAACTTCTGGGAAGGACTTTTAAGATCAAAAATCGCCAAAATCGGCCAAAATCAAGATTTTCAAATCCTAATTTGCATAAAAAAGTACCCTTTCCCATTTTATAATCTCGATTTCGATCAATTCGGCGATTTTTGGAGTTAAAAAACCCTTTTCCGGTCCTTCCCGGAAATTGAAATAATCACCAATCGATAGAGCACCTTCGATTTACTCAATAAATTTTTTATTTAATTTTAAAATAACGGCTCCTTCTCTTATTAAAAAACTGATACGCATGCTCTGGCACACCCGGTATATCTGAATTTGGTTGAATTTGTGCTTCAATAGCATGAAAATGCATACTTGTATTATTAATCTTACATAGTTTTCGTTGATTGACATTTTGTAAAAGTATTATTGTAGCTCTTACTTATAGCTCTAGAAAATCCTGTATCAAAAACGGGCCCAAATTCAACGAATTTACAAATTTTGTTGGGAATAGTTAACAGCCTATTAAAAATTTCATCATTTAAGTCTTTAGAAATTCTTTCACCAAACTGTAGTCAATTTCAAGCTATGACGAATTTCAAGAAATTTTCAAAAATCACTTTCACTACAAATTCTTTTTCGCATATTACTGTTCAGCTTTTATAAATCTGTGCAATGAAACATAACTTCTTCGATCGAAGTACATCAGTGTTTTATAAAAATTTCTATATTTTTATATCTATAGGTTTAAATTTTTAATTTGTGCAGGTATATTTGAAATGCGTATTATATAAAATTTTAGAACCTAAATAGATCACACCATACTCTATATACATGTGGCCAATGATTGTGCGTTTGTAGATAGGATAGTGTTGGTTGTTATTTTGTTAGTAAGTTTTTGAACATTACAAACCTACCCATAAGAAAACTGTTAAAAAATAATGTTATAATATAATAGAGTTAGTTGTCAACATTTCACCTCAAAATTATTCAATCTATTCACCAAAAATGATTATATTCATGGTTTTTTGTTTTGCCAATGTGTGAATTAAATCGTAATAATTTTTCAATAAATTCGAAAAGTTTTTTATTTTACGTAATGCAACATTATTATTAACTAGTTTTGTAACCCGCCATAAATGACGGAAGCAAAATAAATTCTAGCATTTCTTCTTTCATTAGAGTTTTCATTTCAAGTTTAAGAAAAATATGTATTTGTTTACTAATTTATCAATATCATACCTTTATTAGAATTATTAGAATGCTTTGAATTACCATATAAACAGAATATTTATAGTAAGGTGCAAAATATTCAATTCCCTAAGGGTTATTTACTCGATCATTTTAACGACATCTTATTTTCCATCATTGGAAATTTAACCTAAGACCTCAATAATTCTAAATAATCAATATTCTTAGACATTCTATTGTATTCAGCTAATTATAATATATGTTAGTCAAAAAGATAATTTAAATTTAAATTAATATAGAAATACTAAATTCAAATAATATTTTTTAATGAAAACAAAATCTAACTGTATAATATAAACTTACAATAATTTTATATTTTTACAATTATAGCAGCGTTCTACTGTAAAATTCAAATTGTAAAATGAAATTAATAAAGACATAATAAAAGTAAAAAGTTCTATGGCGCCATCTAAATTTACGACTTGAATGACATGACAATCATTATGAAATGATGGGCAAATGACATATATAACAGATGACAGATGAAAGATGACAGATGACAAATGACAAATGACAGATGACAGACGACAGATGACAGACGACAGATGACAGAAGGCAGATGACACATGAAAGATGACAGATGACAGATGACAGCTGACAAATGGCAAATGACAGATGACAGATGACAAATGACAAATGACAAATTACAAATGACAGATGACAGATAGCAAATTACAGATGGCATATATAAGCAATAAAAAACAGATACTATGTTTATGACAATTACATAATGTTACAATTTGTATACACCTATAATGTAATTTGTATATGTGTTGGAATATTCCGTCGAACTAACAAACATCCAGATAAATGCAGAAAATTATATATATAATTATTATTTATATAATACCTATATGTAATTAAAGCAAATTTAAATTTCCATAAAACGAAGGCTCTCCGTCGAACAGTTTTGTAAAAATCATTTACTAATTTATTACTACACCTTCTTTAAATTGTCCACATAAAAATACTCTAAAAAAATTTTAGTACAAAATTACAGTACCGTACTTAAATTAAGCACGAAATGATAATTCTACCTAAGTTACTGTCAACATTAAAAAAAGAAAAAAACTAATTTATTTTGATTTAATATAGGGAAAAGGTAGAAGGGGAATGGCAATTAAGAAACATTTTGTTTTTGCAAACCATACCAAGCCATAGCTTACTTCTTATTAAAACATGACTTTTTACTGGTTGATAGTGAAAAATATCAGTATATTTAAGTCCCTGTTCTGTTAAAAACGTTAAATTTGGCTTTAACTTGAGTTCTAATTAATTCACTAAAACAAAGTATGGAGTTTGATGTAGATTTGCTCAGAAAATGGTTCGTAGTTCATAAACTTATAATAACTGATAAAACTAAAATAATTGTTTTTAATTTAAGAAATTCTTCTGACATTGATCTAGAAATTAAATTTCATTCTATACTGGTTGTGTTCGTTTAAATTATGCTTTTCATTGCAATTGTCATGTTGGCTCATGTTTGTGCTCAGTAGGTTGTTTTAAAATAGAATCTGTTGAAAGGTACAAGTAATTGGGAATAATTATTGATAAAAATTTAAATTCGATAAAAATTTAAAAATTTAAAACCTCATCTAGATAACTTATATAAATATATGTTGTTATGTGTTAGAAAATTGTATATATTGAGACGATACTGTTCAAAAAAGCTTTTATTACATATTTATTATGCTCTGGTTCACTCTAAAATAAAGTATGGTATAATTGGATGGGGTGACTCATATTTCAATACAATTGAACCATTACTAAAATCTCAAAAATGTATTCTCCGTGTCATGTACTTTAAAAATAGAACCTTCACTTGTTGGCCTCTATTCCAAGAACTAAATATACTGCCTGTCAGACACCTCTTTGCTCATTACTCATTAATTAAATTTTACAAGGACAAACATTATTTGAGACTTCGTAATTCAAACTGGTATAACTTAAGAATAAATTGTAGAATGATAGTCAACATAGCTTTCTGTAATAAGACACACTATGAGAAGTTTTACTTAACTATGGCATCAAAATAATTTAATAACCTTCCAATGAATTCAAAATTGTTTAAATAAATTTGTTAAACTTTGTAAAACATGGCTTTTAAATATAAATTATTACGAGATTGAACTACTAAGGTAAATTACGTCAATTAGATTATTTATTCTAGTTTCAAACTGCACTGGCACAATTAGAAGTCTCTTTTCATCTAAATTTTGTGAAAATTCATCAGTAATAATATATCTGACCTGAAGTACCTTGCTTAGAAATTCTCTTCTTCTGCTCTTCTTTAATACACGTTAGATCATACTTAGATTGCGATTACAATTATATAGATGTATCTGATAAAATTATGTTCAAAGAAATTTTAAATTACTTATCCACTTATGTTCTAGCAATAAACAAATTTTATTAATAAAAAAAAAAAAAAATAACTTACATAATTTCTATTGTATTTTATTAGATTAAAAATGATTATTAAATTAGTATTAATCTTTGTTGGAACCCCACAATTAAATTTTTGGAAAAGTAAATTTAAGTTAAATTAAGAATGACTTAAATGACTATACATCACTAGTGTGAATTCACTACTGTATAGTTTAAATTTTATTTGTATATCTATAATTATAATTGACAAGCATTTAAGGTCCTGCGCAGTAGACACCTTTTTATTTTATTTCGATTCTCCTGCTCCTTAATAAACTTCTAATATATATAATATATAAGTTTGTTTATAAAACAAAAATGCGCACACAGTTGAAAATTTTGTACTCATATGATTTTATGATTCAGCAAATATATTATGTATATGTGAGATCTTATTAAAATAATAAACAAAAGCAAACAAATCAGTTATTATAATTTACATTATGCACTATGTACATATTCCAAAAAAAAACAAAAAAACAAATTCATCTAAAATAAAAAATATAAAAACAACAAAAAACCAAATCACTTGAATTCTTCATTTTTATCTTTTTAAGTAACTGTTTTTAAATTTTTGTTATTTGTAGTAATAATATAGTTTTTATTAAAATTATGTATTATGTAGGTATATATATACATACCTCTTTAATGACAAAATTTTTTATTTTTAGTAATTTTATCCAATAAATGCCACTTACTATAGGGAATATATCGGAAACGAAGCAGTATATGAGGGACGTGTATTTATGTCCTAAATAAAACTGACTAACCACAAAACTTTTTATTAAACACGAGTGGTTTCTGCTATATCGTGCGAAGTCTATGTCAGTACCTACGTAAATTACTGTTTTTTTTTAAATTTTAAATTTGACTTCAACTTGAAATATAATTACTCAACAGGGGCCCCTTGTATATATATATTACATTAAAGTACTAGACTAAGAAATTTGAATTCATTTGTTATATTATTTTGTGAATTTAGCATGTAAGTTAAAAATAGGGGTCTCTTGCCGTATACGCCAAAATCATTTTCCAGGTAAAATGAGTTTTGAAGTTTAAAATAAAATATTTTTTTAATTTTTTTATTTATCATTTTTATTTGTAAGTATTTCTCTGAGATTTATACCTGTGCTTACCTGGTCCCTTTGTCATTGGGATAAAATAAACGATCACAAATAGTTGCTAGTTTTGGTTATCATTAAAAATAAAATGGATTTCCATCCTATTATAAAGGCAAAGTATTCTATAATAGGTATATTTTTCAACATTTAAATTCATTCTATAGAAAATATATGTATATGTATGTAATATATGTATGGAATTGTGTATTCCAAATCTCTATGTAAAAGTAATGTTCAACCCATAGACTTCGAATAACATAAAAAAAAGTAAAAATTTAAGCCTTGAAACCGATAATGGCATTCCTAACTAAAAAATCGAAAAACGAAGTATTCAAACTTTATACTATTCTCAAAGTTTTTGAGTTGAAGGCCTACGTTGACGCGTTTTTACCAAAATATTGAATTTATTTCATAGAAATCATAAAATAAAATATCAAAGCAATAGTAAAATAATATTAAACGTGATGGTTATAAATTTTAAATAATTAACTGGAAGTCAGTTGCAACAGATACAAACCAATAATTGTTTACTATTTTGATGAGAATTAAACCTAAGGCTGTACCATCATCTCAAAAGAAAAATTTAAAGAAGCTGAAAAATAAATTTTAGCATTCACCACACACAATTTTTAAATTTCGCTAATCTTTGTTTTGTCTTCCAAAATAATTGTTTAATTTTGGAAATATTTCATAATGAAAATTTCTATACCCTTAAAGAATTTTCTTCTATACAAAAATGTTGCGTTCTATTTTAAAAAAAAATTCTATCAACCTTGTTTTTTTTTTTTTTTTTTATGTGTACAATATATTCAATTTACCAACAGTATTTGTAAGATGAATGAGAACGTGATATTTTCTTCATTTGTTATTATCCTTTCAATTTATTTTCAAAAGAATTTTTTTTTAAATAGAGGGGAGGGAAAAGATGTTTGTAAATATCGAGGGAAAATCATACAGACAATTCTCAAAACGAATCTAGGTATATTTTTAATATTAAAATTCTTGTAACAAAGGTATTATATGTGTATAAATATCAAAGGACTCAAAGGATTTGTGAAGAAAAAAATAAAAATGAAAATCAAAAAAGAAAGAGCGATATAATTGAAGCGTAATCTTCAACTTCCAGGATAATAAATTTTCATTTAATTTTTCTTTTTTTTTTTTTTTGTATCTTTTTTTTATTTACTTACTTTTTTACTTGCTTCTATATACAATATATTTCTTTTATACAATATACATATTACAGGTAACCAGCTTATGAATGCGTAGGTGATGGATAGATTTTTTTTATATAAAATTTAATTTTGATGTGAAAGAAATCCTGTGAGAATATTTTATTTTTGTTTTTTTTTCGATTCCTGTAAATTTGAATAAAATCTTAATAAATTATGTCACCTGGTTGTTGCGTTTTAAAAATATATTATAAAATTTGTTCACGTGTTTAAAGATTTAGACAGATGTTTTGGAAACAGAAAAGAAAATTATATTTACTTTGTTGATTCTTTGATTTGCTGTGATAAATTTTCTTATTTAAATTCGAATGTTAAACTCTATTCATTTTGGGTCATCTTACAAGATTTTTGGTTTTATCAAAATATTTTTTTTTTAATAAGGATGGTATTAGTCATATAATTTCATCAAGTTCATTTCATTAGTTTTTTTATAGTATATGGTTGGAATCGTCTGTGATACATTATGAAAGAGAAGATATAGTCAGTTATGAAGATTAAACTTCAACTGTTGCAGTTAAGACAAACTTCTACTATTGCAATTTATTTTATTAAGACCAAAAAGCAATACTGTCATGAGATTTCTATGGAGATTTTCATTAACATAACAGTACCAGCAAACATTTTATTATCTTTTTTACTACCCTATTTTGAAATTCTAAACAAATTTTTGAATATATTTCTTTGCTGTTAAAAACTAAGCACATTTTTCGAAATGAAATATGAATCATATTTGGTAGGTTATCAAAAAATATTTCATTTATTTATTATTAATATTATTATTTATTCATTTATTGCCATGATACATATTCATAATTTTTTTAACAATTTTAACTCTTTTAGAGCTTATACTATTGTATTTACACCTATGACTATTCTGAATTATTATTTAGGCTAGCTGACTATTTAAATTTATTTATTTATTTTATTATCTAAAGGAAAAATGGCAACAAAAAAACCTTTTTGAACATATATGTTTTTCATAAAATATTTTATTTATAATTCTAAAACATAGCTGTGGAATTTTGCAGGATCAGGTTTATTTAAAATATCAACTTAACTTACGGTCTTAATTTATATATCAACTAATTTATTCCAAAGTAAATTCGCAAGATGTATGCGAACACTATCCCAGAGACATATTTAACTGTGAAGAACCATAAATTACATATTATGCAAAAATCGGCAGAGTAAAGTAGACAGTGATTACAGCACTAAAACTAAAATTAAGAATGAAATCAATACAATTTAAGTAGAATTTTTAAGAAAGCACATTTTTTTTCTAAAATAAGTTTTAATTAGGAAATTTTGTAAGATATATGTATACTGTAGGTCAGTATACTGCAAGAAAATTTCAAGTCTAGTTTTTGTCATATGGCAGTTTTGTCAAACATTCAAAAATTATGCTTCATCGTATACAGAAGAAATTGTGGTTGCAAATAATACCAATATATAATTTATAATACCGAATTTTGCTGATGTTTCTAAGCTTAAAATACAGTATTATAGTGAACAAGAAATACTAAATTCATTTGGATTTTTTTATGATCTATTTATAGAAATGAGCTGCTTTTGCTCACCAATTGCTTTATTATTAACCCTTTATCTCCCAGATAAAAAATTTGTATCGTATCGATTTAAAATTTTGTAATACGTTCCCATTTAACTGTAAGAACCAGAAAAGCATAATTTTGGGGTTCTACAAAAACTGGGGCCTGAGATATACCATATGGCAACCAAAGTAGAAAGCCAAGTACAAAAATGTAATTTTTTTTTCAAAATTTTTATTTTAAATTTATTACATACTTCGTAGTTTTCTTTTCATAATCGCAGTTTTCTAATATCAAGTTATATACATAATTAGAAACAAATAAAATAACTAAATTAAAAAATTCAGAGACACAAAATTTCATATAAAAAAAATTAATATTTTGAAAAGCTTATTCTTATTTTGTATGATATGGGACAAAACATTTTACACATAGACCAACATTGCATTTTTTACATTTGGTTCTCCCGCTAGAATTGCAATATTCGTGTCATTTTTATTTTCTTTTGTAGATCGGTTAAGGAGATCCTTACCATCATACCATAAATATAGCTCTCCAGCTATATGTACTGTACAAACTGGATTTTCTTCCAAGTATTTTCGGCTCACTCTTATAGAGAAGCAAATATACATTTGCAATGTCCCTGCGTATCATTCCGCTGAGTGATATAACTTCCATTCAATCGAGGTTATTGCCATGCATTTTGGATTATAGCATCAATTAACCATATTAAACATAAATAGTATCTGCAATGTCCCTGCGTATCATTCCGCTGAGTTATATAACTTCCATTCAATCGAGGTTATTGCCATGCATTTTGGATTATAGCATCAATTAACCATATTAAACATAAAAAGTATCCATCACCATATTTTTCCTTTTATTCCGATCCGATAGGTGCTTATGTTTTGATCCATACGATCAGTTCTTCCCATATTTTTATTGTAGTTCTTCTACTAGTAGGGACCAAAGGCAACTAAATATCCAAACGCAAATTCTGGCACCATATTTTATAACAAAACCGTATTGGTTTGTTCCTAATAGATTATTTAAAACCGTGTTTCTCAAAAAATACTAAACCATGGCTTTATCATATGAAATATTTTAACTAAAAACAAAGTGTTCCGTAAGTTGTTGTTGCAAGTGCTTAGCCATTCGACGTAAGTTTATGTATTTATCATTCTTGTCAAGATCTTGTCATTTGGATGGAAATGTAAACATTTCATGATGGTATCAAAACTATTTCTACGTATTGATTCGTAAACAGCTTTGTTTTGCAAATCATTTCTTGATGACCAATAATGAGCTTTACTTTGCAATGTGTTGTACCCAAATACAATTATTATGCCAATAACTGTTTTTAATTTTTCCAAGGAAATTTTAGCATCTGACCAATTTTTTGTTCAGGCATATATTGTGCTTTGGTCTACTATATGTTTTAATTTGTTGTTATCGAAAAATAATTGAAATAACTCGACTGGACTTAAGTTATTGTTTTTCTTTGATTCTGCTCTGGAAATATAGCTTAAGAAGTTATGGATTCCCTCAATTTCCATTGCATATCAATCTTTTGTATCTTCAGAATCTTAATATTTCTTGTCCCATTAAACCTATCAATGACTTCTTCACAATATCAATATTTTTCCCTAAATAATTTAGCTATTCAGCTATTCTCAGCTAAATAGTTCTGCACGAAGCTGTTTTCCACTCAAATTTTGTGCAGTAGGTTCAAGTGCGTCACTAGAATCCTCATCTGTAAACTCTGCAACATTACGTGACTGAATACATATCGGTTCATTGATATCATCATCATACAATGCATTTAGTATTTGATTAAGAGTAAGTGATCTAGAAAACGATAGAACAAAATTTTGTACTTAGATTCTACTATAGTGTCCATATGGCAACACGAAATAAAAGGTTTAATTTGTGTTTATAAATTACAAATTTTTATGAAAAAAAAAATTATTTTTATGTGTTATCTAACATATTTAACAATAATAACACAATTTTTTTTGGTATGTTATTGAATATTTGCCTAGTAAGTTAATTACAAATAATTACCTTTTATTTGATATAATTTTTTTGCAATTTAATTATGAAACACACAAAGAAGAACGTCGAAAGATACTAACATAAAACTAAACTGAACGGTAGTGCACAAAATTTATTATCAATACGTAATAAAAGATGATGCAATAATTAAAAAATATTACTTAATTAATAATTTACGTATTTCGACATTTAAAAATACATAGAAATTTTGTTGCCATATGGACACACTAGTAGAAAATGGGTAAAAACTAAAAAAAAAATGAAATTAACAAGTGGAATATATTTTGACTGATATTCAAATGCTTTGAAGCCCCGTTGTAATAGTGAATTATATTTTACAGGATCCAAAAGCAAATCGAAATTACGATTAGATAAGATCGAATAATAATTAATAAGTGTCATCATTTATTTCACAGGTTTCTTGCATTTGCCTAAAATGAACACATTTATAAAATTTCTACTTGTGTTTACTGAAACCTTAGAAGTTTATAAAAATATTATTTTTTTTAATTGAGTGAATAAAATGCAAAATAATTATTTCAGTTATTTTATCACACTTTACATTTATTGCAACACTTGTATTCAATTAATAATCAACCACCGTAAGTTCAATCATATTTCAGCACTCATATGTTAAATATTTAAAGAAAAATGTATGTAATACATCTCCTTAATATACTTACGAGATAACCCTAATTTTGGCAGGTCACTCAGTCTAAACTTAAATATGTCCAATCAACTATAACAAGATATGGCATAGCGCATATCAGCCAGCATCATTCTATTTGTCTGTGACGTCACAATATACTTTAAAACAAAATTGTCTTTTGTCAGTTTTGTTTTCCTTGCTTTTATTAGAAAAATAAATAAAGTGAAAGTATTATTAAAAGTTATATTTAAATTGGTTATAAAAAAATGTTTAAAAACTAAAAAAACCTGTTAGTTAAATTATTTATTAATTTATTTATTTTTTGTTAAATAGTTATAAGTAAGCATTGTTAAATTAAATTTTCTGTTGATTGTTGATAAATTGTTAATGCATAATGAGATTTACATTGTACAGCGTTTAATTGTGATAACAATAGTTGTATGTATGTACAATATACCTACCTACCGTATATGAACGTACAATGTACCTATTTAATAGAACGAACTAGTGAGTTAGAAACTATTTTTAAGGCGAGTGAAATGAAAATTCTATCCCTAGATGTAGATTATCGTTTGGTTAACAGATTGAACCTAGCTATTTCATTAAAATAGTAGACTAAGAAATCTGAATTAATTTGTTATATAATTTGTAAATTTAGTACGTAAGTTAGCTTAAGTTGTTAATGAAATAAAGAATTATTATTATTATTAAATTCCTGGCTCACTTGAAAAAAGTTATTCTCTTGAGGCAGTGATGTATAAGTACAGACATTGTATTTTGACTTCAGGAATGCATTAACAAAAAAATGTTTTTTTATATTTTACATTTTAGAAGTAACTTAAAACTAAAAAAATATTTGATTGCAAGAAACTGGAGAATCTCTAAAAATAAAGCCGAAGTAGAGTGAATTTCATAAAACTAATATGGAAAAAAGATTAGAGTATTTTTACCCTACCCAGACCAAGTTAAACAATTTAACAATGGCTCAAAAAGGCTAAATTGGGCTAAAACAAATATTACCAGATCCATTGTATTCGCCAAGTCCAAAATTATACTACGTAGAAAATAATTTCCCCTGCCTGACGGACTCTTATTCCACGGAATAGATGGGTACAAGTGATAGACATATCAACTGGAACTATAGATCCTGCATAAAAATAATACAAGCTGCAACACAGTTGAAGGGAAAAATTGTGCTCTTAGTTTTGATGAATTATGACAAATTATCAGATAATCTTTATAAACCCATAAATATATGGGCAAGTTGGAATATAGAGTTATAAAGAATTATATAAGTGAAATTACATTTATTTACATTACAATTGAATTAAAAACTCTATTTATAACCCTCTTTCTTCTTATTTATAAATCATCATTTCTAAGTATTAATAAATTTGACTACATATTATATATAAATTAAATTAAATTTTTCTTCATTAAAAATTATTTTGTAATTTAACTAGATTGACATAAGGAAACTCTATATACGAAAAAAAGCAAGTATATAGCAATAAACACAGAAATTCCATATCTTGTTTAATTGTATGATACAGTCATCATGACAGACTCAGACATCTCTTCTTTTTTGCTAAAGTTATTTACAATTGGAATTATTTACTAGTCAAATGTACAGATTCAATAAGGAAATTTAGTAAGCTCTCTAAAGATATTTTTGCTCTCTAAAGATATTAACACAATTTTTTGCTTTTTCCAGTACCCCAAAATTTAAGAATTACGATTTTGTATTATCTTTTTTCGAATTAAATTCAAAGTAAATTTAAACTAAATTAAAATGAATTCCATATTAAATTCCAAATAAAATTTATTTAATACTAAGATTCGATTTAAGTAATCTATATCTATATTATCTATAATTAACCCACCTGTACATTTGCATTGAAATAAATAAATATGCTTCAACTATCTACAATGTGATCTTTTTCAGTTAAGAAACCACAAATAAAATGGCTGTAAAGTGTAAAGTGAAATATGATTCGGTCATTTTAAAATTACACGAAATTCTATTGATAAATAATTCATAAAAATTATCCAGTTATTTCAGAAACGCCTTCGATTTTAGAACCTATGCAATTACCACTTTATGGTATTACCACTTAAAACTCTTTAAAATTGTATAGATACAATGTGTATTTCGTATAGTACGTGTAATATCTTTTAACCTTTCAATATACATATATCATATCATACCCTCTCTAATCCGCATATTCTTCAGTTCAATAATTCAATGGTAGAAATGTATTTCGATTTAATTTTTTTTTTTTAAATTAAGATATCAGAAACTTGACATGGATATTGAACAAACAAATATTGAACAAAAAAAAAACACTTAATTTTAAAATTTTCTGACAAATTTGAAAACTTTTTACAGTGTTTTTTTTGCCCTTTTTATAACAGGAATATTATTATTACTGTACAAGAATTACACAAAACTACATTAATTTGTTGTTATTTTAAGATAATCCTTGATTTCTTACTTAGTAACAACTTTTAAGTTACTTTTAACCTTTATTTGATCGATTTTCTGTATGGACTACAATATGGAAATGTTGTGGTTGGATATTTTCAGTTACGTTTGAAATAACAAATTTTCATTTTTATAGTGAGAAATACAAATTTCGATGGAAATGAATAATTTCAGAATTGAATTTAATTAGTAACTAGATATTTTTAATATCATATTCTGTCTCTTCGATGATGGACATTGTTATATTTTTAAAACAAACTACAACCTCTTGTGGTTGCAAGAATAGTCGTTATCATATAGATTTCGGCAATCGAGTGAGCTTTCGCATACCACATGTCCACATGTGTGCATTTTCTTATTCTATACTAACATAAGGCGTGTTCGTAGTTGTAGTAAAATATGCGTCAGTGGTCTTGCAAATGTTTTTCTCTGTCACTATGAACAATAAAACTTGCGCAGACGCCCAGAAAATTGTTTAACAGTCATTCTTGTTCATAGAAGCAGCACATGCACAATTCGTTTATATAGTATATGTTATATTATTTATAATTTTATTATTATATATTTTTATATATACTTAATATATTTTAATATATTTTATATATATTTTTTTCAATATATTTATATTTATATATTATTATTATAAACACATTAATTTTATTTTAATAATTAATTTTTATTTATTTATATTTTCTCACGACATTCTTATTTATTTAAAAATCATTCTAAAGCAGGCGCACTAAAATATCTGCACAATCTGCCCGACGCTGACGCTACACCGATTACCATGGTTGTTACTTTTTATCTGCGCAGAATTTTTGATGACATGCAACTACGAACGAAAAATCTGTTTTGTTGCGCAGGCGTGACCACTACGAACACGCCTATAATCTCATCCGTATCCTGTTCTATTTCTTCAGTGTCAACAGCCAAAACGTAGCATATGTGTATAACAACTTGCTGGTTGAGCTCATATATTTGTTACTACTATTACAAATTATGCTTTATTTATTTCGTTCTTGTCACAACCTCAGCAAAAATAACCTTACTATACTCCTAGAACAGTTATTTAACAATATGTATTCATAATTTCAATATAGATACGATTTATCCCGATTTACTGCAATTAAAATCTAAAAGTAAAATTTATTACGGTAATAAATATTTTAAGCAGATTGTTTTCAGTTTATTACAAAACATCTAAAATAATAAGAGTTGACTCCATGAACAGCTCTACATAAATAATTCAAAGTTAAATCCACTCCATTTAATCATTGAAGAAAAAATTTTAGGTAAATGGAATGTCGGCAAAATACAGTTGAAATGTTTTCCAAACAAACAGAAGCCGTGAAAAATTTGCAAACATCAAATATCTAACAACGTGATGGCTGACATCCAGAAATAAATTTTCAGAAGAAGTAGCAGGAAATCAAATAAATATTTTTCGTATTTAATTTTAAGTTCAATACTGACTATATCTCTATGTACGTAAATCATATAAGTCAGTGGACATATACACTGTTTCAATGTATAAAACTGCATCGGTATGTGTATCGGTATGATGACAACATCATCAAAAGATGAAATAAAACCCGTAAACTTTATGGTGGTCTTAATTTAATTCCTTCGTGCGTTGTTCTTAATTATTAGGTACGTGCGATGTATTTACTATGATAATTAATATATAAAAGAGAGACAGAGTTACATATTTCATATTCCTTACATCCAATTTTAGTTGTTGGTTGAGTGAGAGAGTAAGTTTATATATATATATCGTGTTGTGAGTAATTTACTTGAGTGGTTTAATTAAATTGTTTGTTATTCCTGAACACTGTATACTGTTGGGTACTACCAGCTTCTTGCAAATATTAAATGAACAAATCTCTTCGATATATCCTATAGTTGTATTAATCGTTTAAAAATTGCGGAAGTCTACTAAAATAATTCTTCCTTATTTCAATGAATTATTTTTCAAATAAAAATATTCTGATACCATAAAATGCTTTTATTAACAACCTTCAATCTATTATTATTGATTAAACAATGCTGCCATTAAAAAAAAAAAGACTGTTTATTTTGGTAACTAGAAATACTTAAAAAAAAAAGAACAAAAATAACTAAAACACGTTTTTTCTGTTGCGAGTCGCGTATATAAAAAGTTTTGCAAAATTGCGGCATTGCGATTGTAATCAATTTCTATCCATTATGGAACACTCAATAAAAAGATGGCATGCAATGTTAATGCAGAAATGGTTATCAATTTTATGAAACATCAGACATCGATTTCAGTTTTCATATTAATTTTTAATTTAATATACTGATGAGAACTCTGTAAATTAACCTATATTGAAGATGAAATGAGAGAAATTTTCCATCGGGATATTTCATAAATTGAATTTAAATTGAATTGTTTGAAGAACAATTGTATTGGAGGCCATTATTGTTTGTACTGTTCTGTGTTAAAAAAATTTTTTTTTGAAATAGGAAAAGTAAAATATTTTCTGTTAAGAAGTTCACAACAAACCTAAAAAACTAACAGAAAAAATTAGAATTAAAGTAAAAATTAAAGGTAAATAAATAACGGAATAAGTAGAGTCTTTCTGAATTAAAGTAGAGTTCAAATCGTTTGTTTAAAACAACAACGGCATAACTCAAAAAATTGGAATTTCGAGTTTTTAATGTAGAAAAATTTGTTATTTTATTCTCTATTATATAGCAAAGTAACAAATTTGTAGTTTTCAAATTGAAATCGTAAGAGAAAAATTATCGTTTTGGCATAACTTGATTCTCTCGGAAATTGTAGTTCAACATTGATTTATTTTTAATTGTGTAAGTGATTTTATAGTGAAAATGTTTGAAAATGATTTTATAGTGAAAATTTCAACGTAAGTATTGCTTTTATTATAATTTTATCATACGTATAACGTACTTTTTTGAGTTATGATGCTGTGCATTTCAAAACTTTACTGATCACAAAAGTCTTTTTCTGAAATATGCCATTGGTACTATAAAAAATATTATTTATTTGGGTATTATTTGAGATAGTGCGTTATTGCAATTTACAGTTTGATAAAGTTTAATATTCAGAGTTGGCATATTTCTTAATGTGACAATATTGCAGTAAAAATTAGAATTTAGTGATGAATTTTTTTGCTTGTGCCAATATTACTTTAAATTTTATGATAAAACTTATCATTATTTTTAGTTTTATGTATTTATTTCAAAAGAAATAAGCACACTCCAAACAAATATAAGACAAATAAAATAATTGTTTCAATACAGGATTTGAATATTTACAAATTTTCGCTCCAAAATGTGGAATTTGCGGCTTAGAGACAAACTTTTATTAAAAATTATATTAATTTTTGATTCTAAACGTCACTAGTAATTATATCATCTTACAAACAAAGATAAACGTTTAATGTGATTAGTATAAAACATTAATTTTAATCAGGGTTTTACTCAAGATAAAGGCCAAAATGTAATATCTAACTAAGTTTGTTTAATAGTAAAATAGATGACATTTGAACGTAATAGTTACAATTTTTTTCAATGTATACTAATTCTCGCGCATATCATATGCTACAACTAGCAAAACATATTGTATTGCATAATAATAACAAACAAATTATTGTTGTTTCCAGAACATCTACCGAAATGCTTCTAACAAATTATGGCAAGTATTTGAAGGATTAGAAATTTTCAAAAACTTAATCTACATTAATTCATTTCTGAATATTCTGCTTTGATTAGCCAGGAAAATACATGCATTGCATTAATACCTGTCGATGAATTTCCTGAAAGCAATGGTGTGTATACTATTATAATACTTTTTTCTACACTTTTCATATATACAATATTTTTTTTTTAAATCATGGTTTGCTATTTTTACATTGAGAAAACTTTACTGCTTTTAATGAAAGAAAACCATACACGGAATTGATGCCTCTGAAAGAGCATTCAGAAAACTGTGGTAACTTTGTACCTGTAAGTCATATAAGATTGTTTAGCCACCATATTTATTTTTTAAATTCTATAATTAACAAAGATTACATATGGAGAAAAAAAATGTATAACAAAGAAATGTTTTTTAAAATAAATTTTTATATTTTTGCAGCTTCCTCAGTTTCTACCTCCACTTCATCTTCATTTAGCTCGTCTAGCTCAACAAGTGATTTTGATAATGATGGTTTGGTCCATGATAAAACTTATTTATCTGGTGATATACTTTTTGTAGAGAATATGATAAGAATGAAGAAAGTCATACTTTGATTAGAAATACTGGCGAAAATGCTAGTAGCTTCAACTAAATGTTAGATCCTCTTAAAAAAGGAAGAAAACTTCAAAAAAATTAAAATTTATAGAAAAAAGTGTATCAAAAAGACTAAGAAATTCCGGAAAGGAATACTACATGAATAGTGCAACTGTAAAAATACACAAGGAAAGAAAAATGAAAAACGCATGCACTGAAAAATGTAAAATCAAATGTTTTATTAAATTTAATTTCTAATTAATGTTTATTTAAAATCTGTCAGAATGTTATAAATTTAATAAATAAAAAAATATAATTGGTATTCACCAAATTATTTACCTACAGTATGCATAATTTGACTATAATATATTCACTTGTGATGAAACACATCAATATACTCATAAAGGTAGCCAAATTTTGGCTGAGGATCTTACATTCTATTTGATGACACCAATTGGTAAACTATGACGTTAGGTTTGTTGAGGACGCCGTAATCTTCTATGTTGATTATTTGATTGTCAATTACTTAATATTTTTTCCACTAGTGCATTTAGATGTGCGGTTGACTAACCGTGCCAAAACTATTAGGAGCTTCGAACATGCAAATGCGTATTTATGATTGCTCTAAGTATCTACGTTTGAAAAGCTCTATGATTTCGATTTTTAAATATCTTGCTCCGCTCTTGTCTGTATCAATTGTTAAGTAAGATCATATTGGATTTTGTATACTGCTTGGTATACTACAACCTTTCTTTTTAGAGGACTGCAGAGATTTCCTGTCAATTTGCCAGTATTCACTTTATATATTTAGGCAATACGCAAAGCAAATGCTGCCCACTTTTGGTTACTTAGCATGATTCCACCATATTAATCTTTAATCCAAGTCAAGCCAAGTATTTGACCGAAATCTTCTTTGGTAATGCATCATTGTAAATTTCAATTGTAGTAGTTCGATTTCAAGAGGTGAACGTTAGATTTGACTTCATTTGCTTTAATTTTGCAATTCTGAACATTTCTTTGAAATTTATTGGTCGCAATTGGGGCAAAAAGTAAAAATACTAATGCAAGAACTGAATCATTCAAAACATTTTTTTTTAAATTTTAACTATTATGATGGTTGGCTCATCTTCATAGAAAAAAAAGGTAAGAAATTTGCATAAATAAAGCTCAGTCTTTTTGGTAAGTTTCGAAAGAAATTCAATTTGTTTTATCATCGGCACCAAATATTTTAATAAGTTATACCTGTAATTTCAATTCGCAAAGTGCAAAAGTTTTATTAATCTTTTAACAGCATATTTTGTAGTTGTTGTGTGGTCTGACTACTAATCAAAACCACTCTTGGTTTAGTAGATAAATATTATAAAAAATTATTTTCAATTATTCTTTAACATTAGAAGTGCAACTGCAACAATTGATGTAATCTTTCACATTTAAAGTAGTTTCCATCAAACATCCCAAATTCAGCACAAAAAAATTTTTGTATGTGATTGTGTACGTAAATTCGCTGCTCAAAAAGTATTTGAAGTGTTTATTCCATAATCTTTTTATTATAGAAAAAATATAATAAATTTTGTTAGAAAGTGAAAATGTGACAATAATTTAGACCATGCTGTCAAAAAAAAATAAATTAAATTTCTTGTCATTTTCTACTTATGTAAAACTAAAAATAGAAAAAAGTTTTTAATTTTAAAATGAGAAAAAAGTTTGTCATTTCATAAATTTTTTGCACAAATAAATTTTAAATGACGCAGTTGTTGCATCCTACATATACAAACACAAGAGGACAAACTAATATGAACAAATTCTTTAGAGATTTGAAATTTTGTAACAAAATATTTGTGAGCAAAATTATTTATATTAATTTAAAGAGTCTTAGAGAAAATAAATGTAAATAATTGTAACCAACTACACGTACAAAGTTGAAAGAATTTAGTAAATAGTTATGCATCATCGAATTTAGCAATAACAATAAATGTAAACAACATCAACACTACTTATTTGATTATTAACTGTAAAGTACCTCAAGGCTCTGTCCTAGGCCGAATCTTTTCGAAAATTTCGATTAATATTCAAAAAACAAATGCAATATACTTCACAAAATAAAGAAAATTAGAACTAATACCAACAACAAACTTACAACTGCAAAATTTAGATATTAATTGGGTAGATAGCGTAAAGTACCTAGGCGTACAATTAGATAAACGATTAACATTTAAAACTTATATCACTAGACAATAGAAAAGTACAATAAAACCACAAGGATAGTACATCCGTTTATCAATAGAAAATAAATTAATAATAATGAAAGTTATATTTTTACCCATCATAAAATATACATATCCAGCCTTCCATGATATTGCCAAAACTCACATTAACACTTTTCAAGTTGCTCAAAATAAAATTTTGAAATTAATGTTCAACCTCCCTTTTTTTTATTCAACTAAAAAACTACATTATAAAGCAAATATGGGCTTGATATCGCTATTAATATCACAGAAAACAGAATCTTTTGTTACAAAATGCTCATATTCAGAAAATTCAATTATAAGACCTAAATCCAGTTCACCCAGAGTCATAAAAATTTATACATAAAGTACTTTTACTTAATTAAGAAAAAAAAAAATAACGTATTTGATATCACATCTTGGAAAGGAAATATTACATGTTTCGAAAACGAAACATCAGGATCAAACGATATAATTTTTCCAATAAAATTTTTTCTTCAAAAATCTACAATAAGAAATTCCTAAAATAAATAAATATCGTTACAAATAAAAAAATAACAACCTATTTTACAAAAAAACTAATTTTAATCTTATAAAATTATCAGATCTTAGGCAAGCTATGATATGATAAAGAACATTTTGGATGCAAATTAACGCCACATTTGGTGCATGAAAAAACTGTTTGATTTTTGCAGTGACGGCATCGAGCTCGTTTTTCACTGTGGATGATATTGTGATCCACACGGTCATATCTAATTGAAGTGCCTGAGCTTTGTTCGCTCCCTATTTACGATAAATCTTTTCTTAAAGGTATTTTGGCGGATTTCAGCAAGCACTCAACAACAAAATTCGGAATTCAAGTTGGTGTATAATACTTTTCTTAGTAAACAATGTAATTTCCATGCGTTGATCATAGCATCATCTAAAGCATTAGTAAACAGAGGCCAATACAATTTTTTGCCTCGAATGCATATTCGATAATTATTGATAGCATTATCAAATAAATCAACTCCACCCATTGTGCGGTTATATTTAAAAATCGGATTTGGCATGTTTATCTTTATAAATTTTTTACTTTTGCGATCGAAACGCTTAGCAGCTTGCATTGGTTCATGTCTTAAAAAATTTGACAAAACAGTTACGACAGAATTATCATTCCATCGCAAAGCAAGAATCTGATTTGAAGGATCAAAACACAAGTCGCTGCTTCCACGCTCTTTTCTCTTCATTTCTTTTACATCAAAAAGTTTTGCTTTATTTGTACCGTTATCTCGAACAGTTCCTTTTAGAAATAACAAGAAACAATGTCATATGTAAAGTAGTATTTATAATTATTTTATAAAAATAAAAACCCTACCAGTTGCAAAATAACCAAGTGATGAAAGGCAGCACATAAGTTTGTGTGATGTAAAGAAATTATCGAACGTAAGGGTATGTTGGATTCGATTTTCTATATTTGCTAATAAACGCAAGACTACGTTTTCTCCTAGTCCTTATAGACTATCATTTTCTTCTGAAGCTCTTCCATAAGGTATAAATGCGAACAAAAAGCCTTCGGCAGAACACAAACACCAGTACTTGAAGCCAAATCGAATCGGTTTAGATTTGATGAACATTTTGCAGGAATGGTGTCCAAAATAAGCAATCACTTGCTCATCTATAGATAAATTGTGAGCAAATATTCCAAATTGCATAAAGCGTTTGTTCATCAATTCGTTTAAAGGTGTTACTTTTGAAAATTTATCTTTTACATTCAGAGTTTGGTTGTCACAAACATGAATATATGATTTTATGCGGAAAAAACGTTCGCGTGTCATAGTTGATTGAATTATTGAACAACCAAGAGATGGACTTTGTGACCAATAATTTCTTATTGCTGGCAATGTATGGTAACCAGAGAAGAACAAAATTCCAATGAATTTTCGCATCTCATCATAATCTGTTCTAAATGTTGGATCATTTTTGTAAACTGCAGCATATTTATTTGTATTATTTGTAATTAAGCTTATCACTTCATCGTCAACAAACAATTCAAACAACTCAAGTGGATTAAGAGCGCCAAAATAAAAGAGTTTCATGTTCAAAACCACTACAATAAATTAAAGTATTAAAAATTACCAAATTTAATATAGAGCTCTTGATGTTTTTCATGTGAAATATTCACTGGTGTTCTTGAAAAATTGTAATGAATTCGTTTAGTCCATTTTGGATTTGATGGTTTTTTCACCTTAGATGATGTTGACGGTTCCTGCTCATCAAGAGGCGAAATTAATTGCTCCGTATCTTCATCATAATCATAAATGACTTCGATTTCTCCCGCAATTTCCGTTGGAAGAGTTGTATTTTCATTTACCATATCATTCTCATCCAGATCTTCTTCGTCAGTTATTACATCAACCTGAGCAGGCGGAAAAGCAATTAAATCCACTTTATTAGCTTTTCTTATTTTTGTTGCAGGGTCTTCGTCATCTAAACTTTCATTTATTAATTCTTCTATTTCTGGTAAACTGAAATACTTTTTTCTGAACATTTTTTACAAGTTATCTTATATTAACTTTATTCTAACTATATTTTATATAACGACTGATGACAATTGAACATCTATTGTGATATTTATACTAATTCACTGACGCCGATTTTAACGTGACTTGCTATTGTATTTCCAAGAATTCAAAACCAGGTATTGAATTCTTGCCTCTTGTCATCTTGTCACCAAGTAATTTAGCATAACTTGTTATGTAATTTCCAAGTATTCAATTGCAGAATACGAGTTCGGTAATAAAAACGACAGTGTTTGTATAATTATAGCTGGAGGAGGAAGAGGAAAAAACAATAAAAAAGAAACTAGCATGTGTTTTTTATGTGAAATTTTTTAGATATCGTTTAAACCTGATGTTTCGTTTTCGATACACTGCTTGAAAAAGTCATCCTGTAGCTACAATTTTTGTGGGATTAGTTTTATATTGTGTTTAAATTATTTCTATGGCTTTGAATTAGTTTATTTAAAATTTTTTTTTCTTATTTTTTTTTTTTATATTTGTTTTCGGACTTTTTAATCCGTCGGCAAACATGTTTTTTGTCACATTTAAAAAAAAAAGGTAAATTAGATATTTTTTATAAATTAAATAATAAATTTTAGTTTAATTTAAAATACACACCGGGTGACCACTATGCCGGAAAACGTCATATGTTTCGTTTTCGACTCTCTGGGTTTATATGGGATACCAATAAATTTGTTTGTGCTATATAGTTTTACTAATATGCCAGATTTAGATTAAGTAGTTTAGTTAAGTAGGTTAGTTAATAGTTAGACTATAGGTTAGTTACTAATTATGTATAAGTTTTAATAAAAAATAAAATCATATAAGGTTTTTTAAAGTTTCCTTTATAAACTCGTAAAGATTAGTGAATTAAACAAAAATGTAAAACAAAAACCATAATGTAATATTTCAGTTGTGTAGATGTAAGTATATCTGAACTCTGTATATAAATGTAATAAAACGCAAATGTAAATGTAAAAAATTAAATTGAATAAAATTGAATTGAATTGAATTAACTGTAAAACATCTTCAAAAATGGTCAGCTATTTTGTATACAACGTTATTTCACTCTCTGAAAAATACTGTCACTAATCAAAAATTCAAAAAATAAGTTGTAATAGTTCCAAAAGTTTTTTTTTGGTCTCTGGACATAACCAAAGAAATAAAACGATAGAAATTTTATAACCTAGAAATTTGTTTGTGTCAATTCAATTTCACCAAAGAAAAAATACAAAATAAGAGCATTTTTATTTCGTTTTATTTCTTTATCATACTCGTAAAATTAGGCAAATCAAATTTTTTTTAGTTATAATACTAAAACTGAAATGGTTTTAATAAATATACCAGATGCCACAATTTACTTTGATTGAAATATCATATACAAAGTTGTTCCCTAAGTTAGATGTTAGATAATGCAATCTTCGTCTCTTCATACCTAATACCTTTTTTCTTAAACCTTAAAGTTTTGCAGTGTGGCAGTTTTTCTCTAGGCATGCGCGATATTATCAGTACGGTATGATAAGAATAGGTTGATACAAATAGAAATCCGTGAAAATTGTTGATGTTGTGATTCGTGTTGATGTTGGGATCCTAAATACAGAATTGAACAACTTATGCAATATTCTACCAAGAAATATTCAAAAATTATTAAAATAATTTTCTTTCAACAACAAAATTTCAAAATTAATCAATTAACTTCACGTATTCAGTGTCATCATAATTGATCAGTTCATCATTTCTAATATCCTTTTGATTTGATTTTCAATTTTTTCTATTTTCGTAAACTAGATATGTCCATTAAATTTAAACGATATTTTGAAAATATGAAAAATTCAATTGTAAAACATCACTTCAATGCAATTCAGTATATTCTATTTCTGTAGTTAACTGTAATTCCACTCAACCACAAAATGTCAATTACAACTACAATGAAAGAGCCATTAACTTCACTACAATATAAATGTCTAATTCGAATAAAAAAAAAACAAAACTTAAATTGTATATACACCATACCACTTCAGGTTGAAATAGAGGATATTTTTTCGCTAAAATTTAACATCACAAGATAATTGAATTGTCAATTTCAATCAAAAGCATTTATTTTTAGAAATTTATTGGAGATAATGGGAAATTGACATAGACTATAAGAATCGGATTGAATTTTATTCAATAATAACAAAAAAAAAAATTAAAATATGTCAACGACTGATGAATGTACAATAAAGAATCAAAGAGTATGATGGGGTTGTGAAGAAATATTTTTTTTTTTGAAATATAATGCACAGGATTTCCCACAAAATAGTTTAAACAAAGTTATAAAGTAGTTGTAAAAACAACACAAGGACTTTGGCTATAATAAGCATTCGTTTCATTTATCATAAATGAATGAAAATGATTCGAATCATAAATGAATGATGATGCTCTTATTTGGAGAAATTTGGTGATGAAGAATGGAACTTATACCTTACTTACGCTTAATAGTAGCTACCAAATGATGATGATAGCCATCCACAACAATTAGTTGCAAGATGGGTGACGAACTAGCCAGTTCGTCAGAACCGGCAGTTGGTATGTCTATTGGTAATATCAAAGTATCGATAGAAAACACCCTGAAGAGGGAAACAAACATTCTTTGGGAGCGTATTGAAGGCCACAGAGTCTCCAAAATATATGTACCAAGAACAAACACCAAAATAACCAACTTCCTGCTAACTCTCAATAGAGTAGACTGTAGGAAGATGGTGGGCATACCTACTGGTCATAACCACATGAATAAGCACATGTATAGACTAGCACTAAGTGACGACCCAACCTGCAGATACAGTCTGGAAGAGGAAGAAACCTCTGCATATGTTGTAGGAGAGAGCCTAGCTCTTTCAAGGCTGAGACTCAGGTTGTTGGAAGCGCACTACATAACATCAGAAAACTTCTGCAGGATAGAACCCACAAACCTATTGGTCTTTATCAAAAGGGTCGAATAAGTTAAGGGTGGAAGAAGGCATAAAGGGCTAAAAGCCTACATTCCGGCCACGACATATTAGGGCCACCTCCGTTTTAAATAAAAAAAAAGAGGGGTAATGATTCAGATCAATAAATTTTGAGCAAAAGACTATTTGATTTTTATTTTTTTTAATTTACGTTATTGTAACTTTAAAAGTTATTTAACCAACGAAGAAAGAATCACCAATTAATTATTTAACAAGTTCCAATTCGTTACAATTACGATGTCAACATTCTGTTCTGATTTTCTTACTTGCAAATAGGATAGAGCTACACGGTAATAGTATTAGGAGACGTAATTATTATAAGGAAGGATTAAATTGAGATGTAGGTTAATTGTAAAAATGAAGGAAATTTATATTAGGGATATTCTAATCCAGAACTTTTGTAAAAGTAGACAACATTATAAGGTTAATTAAAGAAAAGAGAATATTCAATTCATTAAAATTTTAAATTACAAATTATCGACTACTAGAGGTTTTCTTAATTATCATATATTATAATAGAGTTAGCTGTCAACAATTAACCACAAAATTATACGATTATACAATCAAAATTATATTCATCAAAATTGAAAGAAAATAAGAAAATAAAAAATTTTACTTAATATAGGGAAAAGGTAGAAAAGCCGTGAAAATTAAGAAGTATTTTGTTTTTTCAAATCATACCAAACCGTAGCTTCTTATTAAAACTTGACTGTTTACTGGTTGATAGTGAAAAATATCAGTCTATTTAAACCCATGTTCTGCTAAATGGCTTTAAATTGAATTATAATTAAAAATAGGGGTCTCTAAAGAGTGTTATTTATTTAATTTTATATTTTACTCCACTAATAAAACCTATGGTATACATGAAAGAAAAATATTGCAATCGATTTTTGGCATCAGTAGAATCAAAAACAGAAAACTCTGTGCAAAAAGTATTATCGAGTCAATGAGTCTAATAGACCACAAGGATACTGTTCTGTTACTTACAGAAAATATGTTGGTTAATGGTGCTTAACATAAGGCAAAACGAATGAACAAGATAAAAATCGACTGATTCGGTCGAAAAAGTAGTCAGAGTCTTAAAAATTAGAAATTGGTGAACAGTTGTACAAGATGCGTAGAATTGAAGAATAAGAAGCCAAAGTTTGAACCTAACTGTATGGCTTCAAGATATATACAAAAAAGAAACGATATAAGGATTAACTAGGCAAAAGGAAGGAAAAAAGTTGAAGGAAAATTCGAAACAGCATTACAATAAACATCAACCTGGTTATTTAGTTTAAAAAAAAATCCGAGGTAACAATTATTTTAGCTCCATAAAAGCTCTTTCGCTGCACTACACCTAAATTTAGATTATTAGCTATATATATATATATAATTACTAGCTTCAACTTTTAGCAACTTAATAGCAACAAAATAGTCGCTTGTGAGCTAATTCAATTTATAATTTAAGCTCTATTTTGCCAGCTCTTTTGGAGCGCGGTGGTTTTTAAACGTTTAAACAAACTAGTTTTAGGAGCATGTTTATTTTAATTTATTTATTTCGAAATTTTTCAATGTTCACATTCCTTTATTAGTTTCAATATAAAATGGCGATTGGGTATAGAGGTTTTCTTCACTAATCTTCGTCTGAAAATGCTTTATTAGAGCAATTTTAGAGCTCCAAAATGTATTGTGAGATAATGAGATAATGAAAAATTATTAAATGACTTTAATTTTAATTAGAATTCATTGCGTATGACAAGAACAGTCAGGCCGGGTCCTATCAAATTTAGGGCCCTGTGCATTTAAGAAAAATTTCGCCCCTCATCTAAAAAGTGATTATTACAAGCCAAATTTAAATTATTACAAATTGAATTCTTATTACTATCTAGTATCTATTTCTTACAATATTGCAAATTTTTATTTATTGAAATTTTATTTTCTTTCTCTATTACAAAAAAAAAAAACAGCCATTTGTTTACCACAATTAATGTTTTCCTAAAATAACCGAACATTAACAGTCTTATCAATCAAGTGTTATATAATATTTATAAATCAAATTCTACATGAACGGACATTGAAGGTGCAAAATAATTTTGTGCACATATGTATCTGATAATAAGTATCAATAAAAATAAAAATAACATTATTGATCTTATTTTACTTACTGCTAACTCGTTTTCACTTACAGTTCATGTTTTTGACATTATATATTAAAATCTCGATTCTCTATAAGAAAACAACAATAATAATTTGTTTACCAAAATTTTTTATTTACATAAGACATAATTGTTACTATGCGGTATAAATCTTCATATAAAACAACAAAAAAAAATGTTATTCTCTAACGTCGGTCTCCTCTAAATTTAATTAATCTCATTTATTCCCCGAATTAATATCAAAAATAATATAAATTATAGTTTATATTATTTTTGGTAATACTAATAATAATAATTTATATGGTTCGTTATTGTGTAAAAATTGTTTGTATTACATTTGGGTTAATTGTGTAATTTAAAAAAAAAAACATAATTAAAGAGGAGAATAAAACAAGTGCTATTTTTTTGTTTGATATTTTTTATGTTGAAAGAATGTATTTAGAAAATAATATTAAATCTTTCGTTGCTTCTTGACCCTCTTTTCATCCGGCGCCCTATGTTGCACATATAGAAGGACTGGCCCTGAGAACAGTAAACATATTAAACCAGGTAGAAAATAGCTCTGTATCAATTAAAAATATTATTTTAGCTCTCAAAGTGCATAATAAATTAATTAATAGAGCAGTGAAAAGTAAATATTCTACTTCAGGGTACTATAACACTTTTAGCTTTAAAACAGAATACAACTACACTCTTAAAGAGATAATTATGATATATATAAAGAATATAATTATGCTCCAGCTCAACAGCCGGATATAAAACAGCTCCAAAGTAAACATAATATTACACACTACTAAAGCAAAATGTTCTATATAAGGTTCCCATTTCCTAACATTGCTTTCCAAAATTCCCATATTAATAGTAAGTTTTATCAAAATTACTAGAATAAGCTAGAATTATTTGTTTTTTTTTTTTTGCCAATATTTTCAATTCATATGTTAATTTAATTTAAATACTGCTTATAAACAGATATTCTAATATACCGGATGTTCCAGAGCATGCGTATCAGCTTTTTAAGAGCCGTTATTTAATTATTAAATAAAAATTTATTAACTAAATCGAGGGTGCTCTGTCGATTGGTAATATTTTCAGTTTCCGGAAGGGACCGGAAAAGGGTTTTTAAGCCCAAAAATTGCCGAAATATGCCAAAATCGAGATTTTCAAATCGGAAGGGGTACTTTTTTATGCAAATTCGGATTCTACGTCAAAAAATAAGAAATATGTTAAATGATTCGCGGACACATCTAAATCAAAAAAGAAAATGCGAACAACAGAAACACGAACTCTGAGAGATAAGAAACGTAGCAACGACATCAGAAAGACATAGGACATACATACAAAATATTGTCCGTTGAAGTCGAAATAGACAAATAAACTGAAGCGACCATGTAAATAGAATTGCAGAAGATCCACTTACGAATGTAGTAATAAATGGTAAAATCAATGTCATGGCAAAATCAAAAAGATGGTATGAATGCTGGACGTCGTCATCACAAAATTGAAGAAATATTTATATTGATAAAAAAACATAAGCCTATTTAAAGAAGAAGAAAAAGATAAACAGATATTGTATGATATTAGATAAAGATTGATGAAACTCATATCTTAATTTGTATATTTATTCATTTAGAGTTCTCCAATGAAGGACATTGAGTGTAACGTTAAGCCACATTATGTAATTCACTCAGTTTATAAGTTTTTTGTTAGGTGCAAATAATTCTAATTTGTAACTGTGTAACACAATAAAAAACTAAAAAAAAAAAAAAAAAATCAGTATAAGAAAGAAATTATTGTTTTTATAACTCTTTTTAAGTGGCCTTTAACACAAAGAAATTATTATGTTAGCTCTAAAGTAGAATAAATTTATTCTACACACATATAGAGCTAATTATTCTATTGTAGAATTTACAATGTATTTTTATATCGCTTTGGAAGTCATTTAAAGCAAATTATGCTGAGAGATCTAAAAATTTTTACTTGGGATGACATTAAAGATTCTGCTCCACAAGTCCTCATCAACAAAATTAATTCTTTTTTGAGTCAATAATGTTAAATGTATACTTCTTTATTTTACAACGTAGGTATGATGACACTTTTTTATAACTACTGCTCTTCTTTGAATAGTGTGATGTGTAGAGGAATAAATGAAAAATGGTGACCTTCGAAACGTGTATTAGAACAAATAAATCCTCAATCCAACAAATTTCAAATAAAAAAATTTTGTTCTACATAGAATAAAAATAGATCGAAATTTTTTTTCAAAAATGAATAGACGAAACACCGTATATTTCGTTGATTGAATTACGAGCAGTTCTAAGTATGAATGAGTTATTGAAATTGATTATGCCAGCCAAAATTAGAAGGAATATGTAACAAAAAATATCATGGCTGCAAGATATAGAAAATTGAACTGAAGTAAATTCTGTAGAGAACAGGTTTAAATAGCTTCAGACAAACTAGCTACCACAAACAAAACAAATTAAAAAAAATAATTTCCTATCTCAAGTTGATTAAATTTGATAATTTCACATTCAGAATCACACATACATTCACAAGTGATTTGTAGAATTCTAAGACTTTGTTAAATCCAAAAATCTCTGAAGATGTTATAAAAATGTTTAAAAAAAATTTCCAGAAATGTTTCCCTTATGAAAACTTTAAAATCATTATAAAAACACTTTAATGTTTTTAATAATCAAAAACCCAGTTGGTGGAACACTGAACTTTTTTTTTTCAATTATCAACGATTGGCACTTAAATAACATAAAGTTCAAAATATATAATTATAACGGTCTACATTAATTAATTTTGAAGTCTTGAAAATTTTATATCACTTTATTTTTTATTTTTTCTTTTAGTTTTGATGGCTTTAACATTTTAAAGTCCCACATTATCTTAACTTTTAATGAAACTACCATTAACTTTTTAGTTAATTTTTTTTTCTTTTTTTTTTATTAATAATTCCCGTATTAAAAATTTCGTTAAATTTTTCTGTATAATTTTCCAATAAAATCGTTTGCAATTGAATTTTCATAACTTTAGTAATAACAGGAGACACGTCTTTCCGTTTTTTCTGTCCTGTTTTTTTTTTTTTTTTTTTTTTTGCTTAAGTTATTTGACTTTAAAAAAAAAAAAAGAACTTTACTATATTTCGTTTTGAATATTAATGAGATACGTTTAGAATCGTTAAATTTTATATTATTTCCGATTGCTGTACTGATTTAGTAGGAGGATTATTTTAAATAAATAAATTTTTTGGGTATTATAGTATTGATGAATACTCGCATATACGAAGTGCATACAATAATTTGGCAACGAAATTATTTAAAATGTTTAGTTAATATATTATTGGGTTTGGATAGAAGCCTAGTAAAGCTGATAAATTTGTTTTTTAGGTGAAATCTAGATTCGTAAGGAATGATTAAACTGTGACTTGTATTAACGAATGCAGTTTTAGCTCAATTGTTGAATGGTAAAGCCAAATCTCTTTATTGAATGAAGATCTTATCTCATGACAGATTTTTGTGACAAAGAGTAATAGACCAGGTCGAAAAACCAATAAAGCAATTTTTTGCGACCTGGTCTATTACTAAAGAAGAATAATAAAGAAGAATATTCGGTGCCTTGGTCTTTATTTAGGAGTGAGTCATTTTTAGTTTTGTAGATTTCGATGCTTTCAGTTACATCTGTTACAGATATAAATCTGTCATAAAGTTACCAGAATGAATTAAATTATAGGCTTAAACATTTTTTTGTCGGAAAAATGTATTTATTAACATATTTTGCTACAATTTGGCAATAAACTTATTTTCCCACCGAAAATATAGGCTAAGCTTTAATTTGACTAATTCTGTTAACTTTATCTATGACATGTGTACAAAATGTTGGCAATATTTTTTAGCTCTGTTCTTTACTTTAAACATTTTGAAATCAGCGGTGGCTCAAAAATATTTTTTTTTCTCGCGCCCTACTAATGAAAACAGATACGTAAAGGCAATAATCTTACTCCTGAAATTGTTCTTAGTGAATGTCAAAAACTGACTCAAGATTTTGGATTTGCTCAAATCTATCACTGACGGAGTTCATAGCAATATCAAGGACAGCAAAGTAAAAATTCACTTTAAATCGTTGCTGAGGGTTCTGTATGAAAGAATCTTGCCCTTTATATGAAAATTCTTTCTAAAAAAATATCTATAAGGGCATCATATATGTTTCCTAGTTCGTAACGAAGAGGCTTCAAAGCATCAATTGGGCTTTCCCATCTTGTATTTTATTAATGGTTTTAAAGTCAGCGACTTTACATAACGCACCAAAACCACCATCTACGTGATGAGCCTGAGAAAAATGTATACATTAATTGTAAGACATAAAAAAAATTTACTACTTCAATGCAATACTTATAGCAGCATCATTAACTACCACATTTAATGAGTGCGCATTGCAAGGCGCAAAAAAAGCCCTAGAATTGATGTTCAATATTCTTTTCTGTACTCCATTTTCCTTTTCTTTCATGTTACTTCCGTTATCATAACCTAATCCGCGTAACTGCTGAATATCCAAAGACATATCTTTCAACTCTTTTAAAACAGTTTCTGTCATATACTGACCTGTCGTGGATGTTAACGGTACGAAACCTAAAAAAATGTTCCTTAATGATGATGTCGTTATCTAATAATTTTCTCATCTCACAAACCCGATGATCATTGGATCATTTGGCCATTTGCTCGGTATGACAGACATCTGAAGTACAATCTAAAATTATTGAAAAATATTTTGCAAAATCACTTGCAACTATCAATAATTTTTTTCTTAATTGCATTTGCTAGAAATTGAATCATTTCGTTTTGTATATTTTTTTTTGTTTATTTCATTAACGGTAACCTTACGCAAGTGCTCTTTCATGAGCGGATCAAACATTGCAAAATATTCAACAAATTTGAAAAAATTTCCATTGCCACGAGTAAACATTTTTTCTACGCCGCTACCAGTACCGCGTAGTTCTAAATTTTTTTTATCTAGAACCCGAACTACCCGAATCAAACGTACTAATACTCCTCATCTTCTACTGATACTTATCATCGTCAATAGTTGTGCCTGTTTCAAAAACGGGCAAAACTATACGCAACTCCAGTTCTTTCCATACCTGACAACATTCTAAATGTTTTGGATTTTTCTCATGTAAAAAGTATCGCAGATATATTTTTCCAGTCCTTGCAACTATATTCAGTAATGGACGAAGATTTTTTATTTTCATTTTAAAACAGTTTGCAGTAAAATCAAAACAGTGAATCCTTACGAAGTGAATATTGTAACCAATTCCTATGAATTACTTCACCATTAATAAGTCTTCTTTTATAGTGATAATTTGAAAATTTTCGATTATCACTTGGGTATGAAATGTCATATATATTTTGTTACCAATTTTGAACTATGATATAACGAACTTTAGTGTTGCATTTGATAGGCCATGTACCAGGAGCCTTCTAATCGTACTCTAAAATTAAATTTTCTTCACATAGATCATTTTGATTCACAAGTTCTGAATCTATCGCATCTACTTCCATAACAGATTCCTGATTCTCTACTATACAAACATTTTTTTCCCGAGTTGACAATAATTGTACTGCTTTTGGTCAAACTGGAGCTGGAGGAATTCGCATCGTCTTCCTTATTTTTTGGAATATATTATAAAAGGGCGTCGCTTTTTCAGAAAATTTAAAATTCTGTGAAAAGTCATGGCCGCCTAAGAAACACTTACCCAATTTTAATTCAAAATTTCATTATTTGAATATTTTGTTTTTATGTAAAACTATTAAAAATGTGGTTTTATTTTTCTCTCAAAATTTTTTAGCGCCCTCAACAGTTTTTAAAAAACGTATAATTAAAAAAGAAGTATCTTTTTATTTTTTCTCTCGAATTTTGGCGCCCTCAACAGTTTAGCGCCCTAGGCGACTGCCTATTCTGCTTATATGGTAGAGCCATCCCTGTTTCGAATAGTGTAGTGAGTCTAGAGCTTTTGATATACATCTTGGAAGAAGTTACATTGTAAATTTTATGGTTTTACTGCATTTCGGAAGTCATGGCATATATTTAATTATCCCCGTACTTAACACTTTAGATATTTTAGACCCTGATCTTTCTTAAATATTATATATAATTTTAATAAATGATTTAATGTGCTATAACCTGCTTATCAATGATCTGTTGATAACTACATAGTATAGTAATGACACAGACACGACAATTGTGCTGATGGAAATAAATTTTTTTCTAGAACATACGTGACAGCTTTAATGATGGTTCTGACAGAGTTCTCTCCTTGAATTTCTTTCAAAACAAGATCAACTGAAATACAATTTCTGTTTTTTGGATATTTCGAAATTCGTCTCCTCTATACTAGATGTTAGATGTATTGGTAGACTTTAGTTAGAATATAAGAGTAGAATAATCACCTATTTTATTAAAAATTAATAATTTCAAAAATCTGTTATCATTGGAAAGAATTTGGATCAAAACCAAATTATTCAAATAGTAATTTTGGAAAAAATTAAAATTGGAGAAGTTTAGGGAGAATAAATTTTACAACATCGAAAACCCATATAGCTAGCTGCCTTTCATATCAACAAAACAAGATATTCTGTACCATGAAAAATTTATTTTATCCAAATGTAAACATTGAAAACCGAAAATTTAGTGAATCTTTAGAATAGAAATTCAAAAAAAATCATCTCTAGGCTGTTAAAACAAAAACCACTGCGAAGTATCTTTGTAGAGCTCAACAGAAGGATCGAAAATATTCTCACATCTTTTGAAATTATTTTAATACCCAAAATATTCGTTCCATCACGATTAGAGTATAACTTGCAAATCGTTTGTATATTTGAGGTCACCAAACAATATTCTCAGTACTTTGATATACAATACAAAAGCGATCCATTACAAAAGCAAATTTAATTTTAACATCAAACTCAACTGTTCAACAGTACCTATTCAACAACACTATAGCCTTTTAATGCATTTATTCAGACAAGGCTTTCATAGAAAAAATAAATTTCCCAACACTTAATTGAAATTCGTCGCCTAAGGTTGATTTTGAATTTCTCAACTCAATAATTTTCTCCATTTTTTAAATCAATATATTGGAAAGTAAAGAGAAAAAAAAAAATTCTATTCATTTCAAGGATGGTTTTTTTTTTCTGTTCATTTTTTATGTCTTTTAAATAATAGAAGAAAAATAATATTACAAAATATAAGATAAAAAAAAAAAAAATGAAGGATAATGAGTAAAACTGGAAATATCCTTTTAACGGAAATTCATTTAAATTGATATTTTCATCGTAATTGAAAAAAAAAATCACGTTTATATTTTTCACCTTGTTATGTAGGTATATATTAATTTTCTTTATAGAGGTATCTGTCATCTCGTTATTTGGGTTCTAGAAAACTTTTTAAATTTAGAAAATATTATGAAAGAAAAAAAAAACACGAAGTAAAGGTACTGAATTGATGGGTAACAGTAACTTTTTATAATTATGTAATATTGTATGCGTAAATGATTTAAAAGTTAAACACTATAAATGGTCTTTCCCAATCACAGTTTCTTGTCTTTTTTTCTACTTCTTTTTTTGAATTATGCATTAAGTGCCTTTTTTTATCAATTTCTCATATTCGTTTTGTGATGTTCCACATTCATATCATTTTTTAGGGTCTACCTTCTAGACTCGATATTTATTTGGCCATTCACTGGTACCTTTGCCAGACCATCTTTCGCCATTCTATTTAAATGATCTCTTCAATTATCCAACGGACAATGTTTTGTGTTTCGAATGCATGTTAGATTGCATTTGTACGTCTCTCATATCTCAATGAGTGGCCACATATTTACTTTAGAGTTCACATTTTTTGTTTTGTTTTAGATGTGTTGGCAGTTCGCAGTTATCTCTAGAAACCCTATGTGTTTTTTTTTTCTATTAGGATATCTTTCTCCATACCATGTTTTGGAAATAATCTAAAATGGCTGTGCCTTTTATCGAAAGCTTAATTCAATTTATTTTTCAATGAATTATACCTGATAAATATGATATCGATAGTGAACCTATTCTTCCGAAAACAATAATTCTGTTGTTCATCAATTTGTATCTGATGGGATTTATTATTTTAGTTAAAAGTTTCTGAAATGTATACGTAATAAATTTATCCCCCAATAGTTTGTCCATCCTTCTTTTTTTATCATTTTTTGTAATAAAGATTGTGATGCTTGCTTTTAGTTCTAACACGGAGTGATCTGGTGCAAATATGTTGTTGAACAGTTAGCTTAGTTCAGATTTGAATCCATTTACTAGAATCCATTACTATGTCCGAAAGTACAAAAATGGCGGATTCGGCATACCAATTAATACTCAATCGATAACTTGTCTCATAGAGATTGTAAATATATTTTTTTCACTTTCAAATTTGTTAGGAATTCAATTTAGTTGGGTTGACCTAAATGGTGTAGTTGTTATGTCATTTGACTGTACGAATTAGGCGATCTCGGTTTCGAATCCGGGTCAGGATATGGATAATTAGATTTAATTTTTTTTCATTATTGTTAAAGCTTATTCGTACAAAAATGTTTCGTTCCCTACTGATAATAAGTAAACAAAAAATTTGATTGGGATATAATGAAAATAAAATTGAATTGTGCTATATTTACGAGAACTATGCTTACTTCAGATTTGAGTACGATTCCACTGTATTTTAAAAACTTTTTTAACTTTTATTTTGTTTCAGAACACTTGGACTTAGACGATGACTGATATACGACCATAGCGGCTTAACCTAAAAAATTCCTCCTATAAATTAAATTTTTTACCTAAGATTAGTTATTGAAGCTAAGCAATATTTTTGTATTATACTAGTTTTGGTACTAGGTCAATTCACCTAGTCTACCCTGATGTAGTTGATTCAATTTGGTGTTGTCATTTATACGTACCTTTGCAATAAACTCTGCTATCTACCAATAATTGAAACTGCACTGTAAAAATAACCCATACATTATTTTTTTAGTCCTTTCTGTTTACTGCTTAACTATAACAAATTGAGTTCCCAACACGAATAAAATTTTAATTTAACCTCAATGAATTTTCTATTTCCTTTTTCCTCTTTACAGTATAATACTTTTGAAATGAAAAGAACAACTGTAAAATTTACTAGACATTTTTATTTAAAATAAATAAAAAGAAGAATTATAAAGGATATTGTAGAAAAGAGAAACATAGAGAGAGAAAGAGATATAGTCCTTATTGAGTATTTGTTCATTATAAGTTTCAATAACTTTAGGAAGGATTAGCATTTAAAATTACAATCATTGAACTCAAAAAAAAATTTTTTTTCTTTTGACTTAAATTTATTTTTCTGAAATGCTTTAAAAGTTTTCATTCAAACAAATTTTTAATAAAAGAAGGTCTCGAAAAAAAAAACCAGAACTCATCTATGAACTTTCAAAACCCATTTCATCAAATAATTTTTTTTTAACTCCTCAGACCATCTATCAAGTTAAAATTCTATAAACAAAAAAACAAATTTATTAGAAATAAGTTTTTTTTTTATAAAAACTTAAATCAGACTTTTTAGGAAACGTAAATAAGTTTCTATTAATACGAGTTTTTGTATTTTCAAATTTAAGATTTAAAAATTGTTCCAATTAAACTCACATCAGCTCGGTACAATGCTGTTAAAAATATGATTTATCTTAATTTCCTCTAAAAATGTGATTTATTGGTATATCAGCATGGTTCTGACTATATATTATACTTTGTAGTTAAGACTAGATATTTCTGTAGTTTTTACTGAATATCAGGTTTTTAATTATTCTGAATGGGTTCAAATCAACCGAACGAGACAACTTTGTGGTTATGATAACTGATTTTCTGTAGTCTCATAATTGATTATTATTGTTTCCTATATAGCTTGAAATAAGCAATTTAATTATTATTTTAACAACACGAATTCACTAATCATCCAAAATCCGAGTAAGTCAATGATATTCTAACAGACTTTCGATTTATTGTTAAAGCACAGGTTAAACGTTTTACATGTCATTGGAACCTGATTTTACTCTTCAAAGTTAAAACAAAAGTATACTTCATCTGTCGAATATCATAATTTGGTGGTTCTGTTATTCCATTACTAATTCGAAGAGTAGTTGTTTGGAGTATATTCGCTTCGAGGTAATAAATTGCAGTATTGCGGTGCTCATAATTTTATTTTTATTTTCAAGTACGCAAGAATCGGACCAAATCATATAATATGTCATCAGTATGTGGATAATACATTAAAAATTATTTCAAAAATTTGTAAGCAGCACTTGGTAAATCATTGCCTCTCTACCAGCTTGAGATTCATTCCACACTGCGCGCAGTAAGTAGTATTAGGTTTTTCGTAAACTATACTAGCGGTGACTGTAAAATTATATAAGTCATTGCCTTATTGCTGGTTTGTTCCATCTGCCAAAATTTAATTTTAGAGAAAATCGAAGTTGAATTTTGAAATGTAATGGAAAAAAAAACCCAACGATAGTATTCGTTTAAAGTTGTAGAATATTTGGTTTACATTTCTTAGATTGAATTTCCATTATAAGATCTAAAGACAAACATGTAACAAAAAAAATTATGTTGAAATTTAAGAAAAGCAAAAATTTTCAGTTTGTTTCATATCCACTTTTTTTAATTGGTTTGCATTTAATTGGTCGTACAGAGCAACGTGGAACAAAACAAAATTATTTATGGAACAAACTAGGAACAACTAAAATAATTAATTGTGTGCAACATGTTCCAAATTTGTCCAAAATTCGTCACATCTTTCTACAATTGAATAAAAGCTTAAAATATTATTATCTTATCTTATGTATATTACACAAGGAAGGCCATGTGGGGAATATCTTATATTATAATGCACAAGATGAACGACGTGGTGAGTAAAAAAGCAAGAAAAAATGAATAAAAAATTATTTAGACCACAAAAATATTAAAATTTTAGCAAGTTCTTGGTGCTGAATACTTAAAACATTTCAAATAGTTACACCAAATAAATGACGGTTATTTCCAAGTTGAGCGCCATCTATGCTCCAAAAGAAATTTCAATTACGGAAAATTTTTAATAAGGCTTCATAAAAATTCTGTCGTTTTAAATAAACGCACAAACTTATAGAAAAAAGTAGAAAAACAAAAACACAAATAAATATTGAAAACAAAACAGAAACACAAAAATTCGGAGTTGCATTCTGTATTGTGATAAACGATAGTCACCCTTGTGACAGTCAAAGATGACACTAAAAATTTTTGGAATTCTGTATTGCGATCACTTGAATAATTTAAGAAAACGGCAGCATTTTAAAAAATACAATTCGGAAATGGCAGCACAAGTGATTTATTAAATGACAAAGTGTCAAAACAATAGAAAACAAAACTAAAGTATTAAATTTTATTAGTGCAACAAGTGTAATCATAAAATAAAATTATAAAAATAAAAAAAATTATTAAAAAAAATAACTTAAAAGTAAATTTCATAAAATAAATTTTCAAATACTAAAAAAAAACTTAAAGTGAAATTCATTAAAACAAATTTAAGAAAATGAAAAAAAAAAGTTGTGTTCCAATTTGATTAAAACTCATTTGCAAACTTACAACTAATTAATATAAATATCTACATTCTATACATGTAGTTGAAAACCAAAATAAAATTCAAACTTATTAAAAAAAAATATTAACACATAATCACAGCATTTTTTATTCAGTTCCATTCTTTTTAAATCATTTGCAATTTTAGCGACTTCTACATTTTGAACTGAAAATCCTATCAAATAAACTTATTTCTTATTCGTAAACTTAAAAACTAATAATTTTATTACACAAATTAAAATTATTACGACTTAAACAAGGCCTGAAACATAAAAAACTTAACATAAATCTTAAAAAACCAAAACATAAAAAATCAAAAAGGCTTAAATCTTAAAAAACAACCACTCTTTTATTTATTTTTATCATGAGTGACACCAAATTAGCTGTCACCCTAAAATCACAAAAAAAAGCAACTATCACTGTGACAATCACCATATAGAATACAAATTATAGATATGCGACAGTCGCAGCGTGATTATCACAATACAGAATGCCACTCCAGATCAGATCATACTCTTCAAAAATGATATAATAAATGTTAATTCATTTGCTTCTGCTATTTTAAAAAAATTTATACAGTAAAACACGGCTACGGTCATTCGCTAAATTTCAGTAATATTTCTGACTGTAACCGTTTTGTGGCTATAGGCATAATCAAAAAAATTGCATCTTTATAAACATCTTTATAACAATTTTAAACTTTATTTTATTCATAAATAGCAATGCTGTTATCTATTCACAAAATATACATATTTGTAATAAAGAACAGAAAAAGACAATATATAAATTAGTGTTTTAATAAAATAATTCATTGTTGAATTAATTGTTGAACTATTGCTATAACAGAATTGTGACTACAAACGTTTTTGACTATAAACGAATTAAAATACATCGATCTACTACGTTGAGAGTATTGAGATTTTATTGTGTTAAGTTATATTGAAATTAGTGTTAATTTGATCATAAAGTATTAGGTATTATACTTTAATTTTATTATAAATATTATATTCAATAATCAAGCGATTCAGAAAACTGCTACAATTATACCAAAACAAATATTTCTTTTTACATAAAATTGTGTTTGAAAGAACTACTTTTGTGCAATTGCACATGGGATCCACTAGTATATATTACTTAATCAAGTTTGTTGAACAAAAGAAAATAAAACGAAAAATAAATTATAAAATAAAATTAATTTTATTTGGGTAATGTAATAAAATTTTTATAAACAAAATACACAGCTTTCATTAGCCTTTGAATTCCAATAATAAACAAATTTTTAATATCTATCTTTAATCTCTTCTTTTTTTGGAGGTGGTTCTTATAAAGTCGATAATCTTAAAAACTATAAATTTTTTGGAGTTGGTAATATTTTTTGGAACCTTTTGATTTCAATCATATAGTTTCAAATTCAGTTTCACGAAATAATGTTTTGTATGTTATTGCAAAACTCCCTGCAGGTGCGGGGTATCTTTTTCATATAAAATAGATTTTATCTTAAAAAATTAAACTGTTTTTTTTATATATAATTCCAAGTCTATGGGATGAACACCCTAACTGCTTTTACACAGAGATTTGGAATACACAATCACAAACAATAGCTTTTCTATAGAATTTTTATGGTTATATCTTCTAATTTTATATGTGGAAAACTATATCTATTGTAGAGTACTTGATCTTCACAATAACATAGTTCCATTTTTGTTTTTCATTTGCGATAAACTCTCAACTATTTATCATTTATTTTATCCCAAAATAATAAAGGGTACTGGACCAAGTCGAAAATCCAGAAAGAATTATTTTGCTTTCGTCGGGAATCGAACCTGGGACCTTTCGGTTAAAAGGCAGGCCACCCAGCGTGGGAACTTGAACGTAATATAATTTTGTTGCAGGTATACTATAATTTTTGAAATCAGTTTTTGGAATATACAGAATTGTAATTTCTTGTACTAAATGTTTTAAGTAATGTAATAAAATGTAAAGAACTGCTAATTTCTTTATTCTTGAAAAACCAGTCCATTGCAGAATGAACACAATCAAGCTCTTGAAAGTTAGAGTCCTCGGCTTAGAAAACTTTTGAGATATTGATTCTAACATTATGTTATTTGAATGCAAAAATATTTTTAGTGCTGTGCTATTGATTTTACATTGAGTTTTGGAGGACACACGAGTCACTCCAAAGTGATATTCTCTTAAGTTCCGGAAAATCCTCTACTAACTGATTTGAAATTTAAATTAAAGCGCTAGCGATATCATTACCGGAGCGACGAAGTGGAGGCATTTCCTTTCGGAAAGCCTATAACCACGGCCGGCGAAACAGCCCCGCAAGCGCTGCGTGGCAGGGAGGCGCCAGCTTATAAGGGGCGCCAAAAAAAAAATTAAACCTTTTCATTAAATTTTAAAGAATTTACGAATACCAATATAATTTCACAATTTACAGCAGGTTTGTTTTTAATTTTCACAATTTACAGCAGGTTTATTTTTTTTTTGCCAAAAAATACATTAAATAACATTTTGTTTTTATTTGATCGTGTAAAACGTGCCTTATGAAAGTGACTACTTTTTGCCTGTAGGGCAGACAATTTTTTTTGACAACCAAAGACTTTTGGTTGTCAAAACAATTCTGTTGACATTTTATTTAAATTTTTTTTTTTTTAAATAAAAATCTAACCATAATGTGAAATATATAATGATAAGTACGTGAAATAATCTAATGTGAAATTAAGATAAGTACGTTGTAATTAATGTTAATGTAGGTTTTATCTTAAGACGAAAATTAATTCAATATTTATTTATTTACCATAGTACAAACTTAACAAATTTACAATGGGAAAATATTCACTAAATTCGAAGAAAAAATTGTCTGGCTATCAAAAAAAATTAAATAAAAAAGCTAGAGATATTAGCAGAAATAAGCAAAAAGGCTCTTTAAATAAGTATATAAAACAAACAAATGTTAATGTAAATATAACGGAAGAAAATGATACGACCAATTCAATCGGAAAATCTTTTGAAAACAACAACGAAACGGAAACCAGAAATTTAACTATTGTTCAAGAAAATTTGAACGATGGTGCTAATTGTTGTTCTACAGATAATGAAAATGATTCGAATGTACAACCTGAAAATGAAAATATGCAAAACATGTGTAGGGTAGAAATCACTAAGGATTACCAGGATCCGGCTGAATGGCCAAATTTACTTACTGACAAATTTAAAAAATTTCTTGTAGAAAAGGGCCCGTTTCAAATTAAAAACATTATATTTCCAACAAATGAATCTGGTCGGCGATTTAGTTCTCAGTACTATTATAGGAAAATGAAAAATTCTGAAAAAGTGCATCGAAACTGGTTAATTTATTCAATTAAAAAAGATAGTGTTTTTTGTTTCTGCTGTAAAATTTTTAAACTTTCATGCCGCTCAATCGGCATGCAACTTGCCACCAACAGTGGCTATAATTTATGGCAAAGTTTGAGCAAAACACTATCCGATCATGAAATATCTACGAGTCATTTAAAAAATTTAAAAATGTGGCTCGAATTGCGAAATTCGTTGCAAAAAAATACTACTGTATTGTATGTATGATTGTGCTTTGGAGAAAATAATTGAATCTGAAAAATTACATTGGCATGCTGTGTTAACTAGAATTATTGAAATTATAAAATATTTAGCTCGTCAATGTTTAGCCTTGAGAGGAACGTCTGATAAATTATACGAATATAATAATGGAAATTTCCTAAAATTGATTGAGCTTATTGTCAAATTTGATCCAATAATTGCAGAACATATAAAAAAAACCGTTGCCAAGGAACATAAAACACATTATCTCTCTAAAGATATACAGAACGAATTGATAGAAGTTATTTCAAAAAAACTTGTCAACGAAATCAAAAACAAAATTAACCACAGTAAGTACTATTCTATAATTTTAGACTGCACTCCAGACATTAGTAAGGTGGAACAAATGACACTAATTATAAGAATTGTCACATTACAACCTTTAGTGAGAATTGATGAACACTTTATCACTTTCTTAAACGTACAAACTTCCACTGGTGCTGGATTAAGTAATTATTTAATTGAAAAATTGAATGAGCTTAATATTGATGTTAAAAATATGAGAGGTCAAGGTTATGACAACGCAGCAAATATGAAAGGGATACATAATGGCGTCCAAAGGCAAATATTAAGTATTAATCCTCGAGCTTTTTTTGTTCTGTGCTCTGCACATTCACTCAATTTGGTAGTAAATGATGCTGCAAAGGTTAACACTACAACTGCTACTTTTTTTTCTATCGTTCAAGAAATTTATAATTTTTTTTCAAGTTCAACTAAACGTTGGGATATTTTAAAGACACATTTACCCAAACTTACATTAAAACCACTGTCTGATACTCGGTGGGAGTCTCATGTTGAAGCAATAAAACCTTTAAGATTTTTTGTTGGTGAAATATATGACGCTGCGATAGCGATAATTGATAGCACTGATTTTGATAACGATTCGAAATGTACAGCCAGTAGCATATGTTCCAAAATGGCTGATTATAAATTTCTGTGTTCTATTGTTGTTTGGTATAAAATACTTACGCCAATTAATATAGCAAGTAAATATTTGCAAGCAGAATTTTTTGATATTATATTGGCATTACAAGAAATTAAAAGTTTGCATTTTTTTTTGCAAATAATGCGTACTGAAGAGGGTTTTGCAAAGTTTTAGATGAAGCAAAGGAGTTAGCGTATATAATGGAATGCCCGACTGGGTTTAAGGATAGTACTACGGTACGGCGACGAAAGAAAAAAAGAATGTTTGATTACGAACATGAAGACGAATCTGTACAGGATCCCAAACATAGTTTTAAAATTAATTTTTATTATACAATTTTGGATCAAGCCATAATGTCAATCGAGGAACGTTTTGTTCAGCTTGAAGTGCATTATGATAAATTTAGATTTTTATATAATTTGCAAGAAACGGTAGAAAAACTCAAAGATGAGGAAATTATTAAAAATTGTAAAGATTTGGAATTAGTATTGACTGACGAGCTTAATAAAGATATTGATGGAATGGAATTATTCCAAGAAATTAAAATGTTAATTGACATTATCATGGTCAATGCTAACGAAACTCCAAATCCGTCTGAATTGCTAAAATACCCGTTAAATTTGCTAAAATATATTTTTTCAAAAAATTTGGAGACCTATGTTCCAAATTTATCAATTTGTTTAAGAATTTTACTAACATTGCCAGTTTCTATTGCAAGTGCTGAGAGATCATTTTCTAAATTAAAATTAATAAAAACATATCTCAGGTCTACCATGTCACAGCAACGAATTTCTGGGCTTGCCCTTATATCAATTGAACATGAGCTGCTTGACCAATTAGATATATCGTATATAATTAATGACTTTGCTAGTGTAAAAGCTAGGAAAATTAAGTTTTAATTTAATAATTAATAATAATAATGAAGCAGTATTATTTTTAATTTATTATTTTTATTTTAAATAATAATTTATTTTTTATTTCGTTATTTTATTTTATAATTTTGTTTTGTTATTTAGTTTATCAATGAGTTGGTAATTTTTATTTGTTTTTGTATCTATATTAAATAAATAAAAAAAAACAAAAAAAATTCATTATGTTTGAATATTGAGCGCCAAAAAATTATTTCGCAGGGGAGCGCCAAATTTTTTTTCAATCGTAGCACCGGCCCTGCCTATAACTCTCTCTAAAACGTATCCTAAAATACAATGTGTATTTATTGCTCCTGTCAATGGCACGTTCAGGTTTACAAGCATATTTTTTTTTATTTTGATGATTATCATAAACTAGCTTTTATTCTTCATGTAAGTAGGAAGCAAACTGAGAAAAATTTGAAATGTCCCCGGGTTATATACTATACTCCGAACTCATTTCATTTGTATTAGGTATATGCATGAAACAAACTTAAACTAGCAAATCGAACTTTTGTTTTGTAATATGTATATTACCTCAAATGATAAAAATTTATTTATTTATGCACGTGGAACACACTTATTTTAACGAGTTAGAAAATGTGTTTGTGCCACATCAATTTTAATTCAATTATATCACAACAAATTTCTATTCACGTGGTACATTTCAGTTCTAACCGCATTATTGTAACTATTTGCTCCACGTTCATTGTCATATGTGTTGGAACAAATAAGCACATACAAAATTTTTTTTTTTTCGAAAATACATGTAAATACTGGGCCATATCCAACTTTTTGGCATCTGTAACAAACTAGCACAAGTAAATTACTAAAAACTGGACACGGTATAAATTTACAAGAGTACTAACTAAAAGAGATATAGTACGGGTTAAAGATTCTGAAAGATCACATTAAAAAACTATGGAAAGCACCCCTAAATCAAAAAAGACAGAAGTGGTGTATGGAACAAACTAGCAATGAGCCGACGAAGTACGCATGTAAATTTTTTTTAATAAACCCAATGGATATTATGGGAACCAAGAAAAAAAATCAAATAATATTGGTTGACGTATATCAATAATATATGTTAAATAAAGTACAAAAATATAACGGTAAGAAATACATGAATTTGCGTATGAACAGGTTCCAATAAAAATACACCATACCAAAAATTAAAGTATTCGAAAATTGAGGATATGCGGCAATACTGAAATATATTGAGACGCGGAATACTCGGAAACAAATTGAAATACTTTAAAACTGATTACATACGGTGACATCGGAAATGTATCCAAAAAATTTCAACCGATACAATATGTCAAATTTTCTGAACTGACAATATTGTGTTGGCGACACAATGTACTTTGCTTACAATAAACACATTGTCTCTGAAATAAACTTCAAATAAATGTCAAAATATTATACTCTTGTTGATACCTATTTTGTGGATAAATTTTGAATTTAATTTAATTTAAATTTATTTTCCATGTATGTATATATAAATATGCACAATATTTGAATTGAATATATTTGTGAAAGATTTTATATGTAGATATAATATGGACAATTTCGTAAAAAAAAATTTTTTTTTTTTTGAAGAAAAATCTTCTTTATGCTTTAGCTTTATAGTTAATATAAAACCATCTTTTTTCGTGAGTCCATTTCCTATTAAAATTAAAGTAAATTAAAATAAAAAAAAAAACATTTTGAAATTTATTTTTGAAACACGAAGTATGATTATACTTATTTTTCCTTAATTTTTAAACTTATTACTTGATTAATAAAAAAAACTCAACTGTACCAAACTATACTGTATATCAACAAATTTTCGGATACATAATTTAACAACCCGTGTCGTGAAAATTAGTCGCGGATACACTGTAAAATGAATTACCGATCATGATACAATGTAAACAATTTTTTTTTTTGACATTTAAGATCATACGTCAATATGTTGGCGACGTTGTCGATACATTTACGATGTCACGGATATTTGCAAATTCTCATTTAAAAATTTAAGAATTGGGATATAACGAAAATAAAATGGAATTATGGTAACTTTCAGTTTAAAATTTAAATTAGTCAATGTAGTAGAAATAAAAACAAAAATAAAATAAAATATAAAAATAAAAATTTTGAAAAGGTATAAACATCGTATTGAGCATTTACGAAATTGATTTATGAAATTGTTCAAAATTATTGAAATGGTTTTTAATGGATTCATTATATAGAAGTGTAATCTGATAATTTATTTCCCCTACTTCATTCATGGAATTTATCAAAAGATTTTTTTTTAATAAATTTGACTCAAATACAAAAAGTTGGTAGTTTGAGTAGTTTGTTTGTTCTAATGCAAGCCTATTTTAATAAAAAAAATTAACTTTTCCAATTCTCTTTTCTTGTGATTGCAATTTTTAATTTGTTTTTCATTATTTTTTTTTATTTTTTTTTTTATTTTTTTTTTTTTTGGAAACCAAAAGATTTCTATAAATATAGTAAATGCCAATTATACAGGATTTTTTTTTTAAATCTCTTAATTTAAAATTATTTTTGAAATTAGGTCAGACGTTTTGTTATTAAAAATTTTCATTTTGTAATTGAAGTACATGTATTTGAAATTGTATTTAAAAATAAAATTTGAAAACATTTCATTTGAGAGAATTAAACAAAAGAGAATGAACAATTCTTTAAACAAAAGAAATTTCAAATTGGAAATAAATTTTCTTCAACAATTTGGTTTCCATACATACATGAGTACATATTGTATACAAATGAATACTGAAGGTCTAATTTCAAAATAATAAATTTATTTGTATATCTACGTATTTGAAATATTTGTAAGTTCTACCTCATACCCATTCAGTTTTTAATTTAGAATTGCTTATTTTTTTCGTAAAAATGTGTATCTATATATGTAATGTCCTTCGCTTAAACAATTATTTTTGGGTAAATTTCAATAGAAATTTAAAATAATTTTCTGTAAAAGTATTCTTAGAAGTAAATAATAAAATTTTCTTATCAATACAAATTCAAAAAAATTATATTACATCTCAAAGAATGTAAAAGGGCTTTATTTAATTGATTGTATAACTGAAAATGGTAACTGATGGTAATTGAAGCATTGATAGGATATTTTGATGATAATTTATATTGTAAAAGTTACAAAAACATTGATTCAGATATCAATGAATAAATAAATTTACAGAATACTCTCTCTCTACATAATATTGTCTAAAATTAAGGTGGTTATTATGTATTTCGATCGATTTTAATCGAATCGTTCACTGTTATTACTAGAGTTATTCGATTGCGAATAAAGTGTTTCAATTTCGATCAAATTTCCATCGAAATACATAATGGTGTCATTGTTGAATTCAAATCTACGATGAAAATAATATATGTTTAATCCTTTAACTGTCAAATTCAAATTATTATTCGAAAAAAAAACCAACAACAGTGTTATATTTGAAATTTTTAAGTTCAAAATAAGTTAGAAGTACTTAAATAAAATAGAAATTATAAAATTATAAGTTTTTATAAATAAAATGGTTTCAACAGAGTTAAATTTTTCAATTTCTGATAGTGCTGAAAAACGCTATCAAATTGCAGAATAAAAAACCAAGCGAACATATTATATTCAGGATTATTCTAATCCACTGGATTTGGAAGATTATACATGTTACAATGTTATTTACAGGTGAATTTGATAAGTTATTATCTACATTCTTGAAACTTTATTTTACTAACAGTTTTGATAAAAATTTCCTGTTAAACAACATTGCTTTTATGGAGTTATTAGAAAAATTATGGTAAAAATTAAAATAGCAAATAAGTAACACGTCGATTCCAAATATAATTAAATTGGCCAGTGTATTAATATGCTTGCGCCTTGTACCAAGGAAATGATTTTCAGCGATTAATTTTCAAGTTGGACTAGTACAGCTAACTTTTTCTGTTGTGCTTAAGGAAGTTTTATATGAAATTTGCAGTTTATACTTATGTCCAAAATGGATCAAATTCCATTACCACACTAGAAGAAAAAAGTCAGACAAACATTATTTTTATGATTAAAGTAGAATTACTGAAATAATTTATTCACACTGACTTTTTTATTTCAGTTTATTTGTAACTAGCCGTTCATTTCTATTCAAATTTATTTCAATAAAAAATAATTATGAAGAATAAAGTAAAATACCTACATCCATTTCAATTTTTAAATTTATTTTTATTGCAAAAAATATCATAAATATAAAACAAAACACCAAGTGTCACACTTTTATTTTATCCGTTCAATTCAAAATTAAAATAATTTGTACAAAATCTCTCTTTCGATGTCTCTTTCGTGGCAAAATTTTACATCCATAAATTTTCCACAATCTCCGAACGATATCGAAATACATAATGGTAATTTTGCATTTTGACATTTCGTTCGATCAAATCGTAATCGTTATCAAAATACATTATAAACACCTAAATATTCTTGAATATCGATGGAAGACTTTAACTATTTTATATCAGAAAAATTAGAAAACTACGTTTAAATCGAACCAAGGTTGTGGCATACGCTGTAGATGTAGTATATATGTTACAAAAGCAAGCCAGTAGTTATAATAAAATATTTAAATAAAACAATTCAATCCATTTATTTATTTTATATTTATTTATTAATTATTTCATATTTTTAATATTTAAATTATTGTAAATTATATTTTTACTTTACATGATATTATTATATACATTTTGGGGTGCTTTTACACGATCAATTTTTAATTTCATTACTGACATAAGATACCAATGATAATATGGTACCGTGCAACATTCATGACGATTACATTGAAATAATGAAGAACGGTAATGAACAATGATCGATCGAATTACGCAATTTGATCAGGACGAATTTAAAAATAGTATTAAATTTTTATTAAATTAATATACTTCTTGTTTTCTTGTATTGTTTTAATAATTCAAATTTACATTCAAATTTTTACTCTCACAACTTCTAGGTATTTTTTTTCAATTTTCACAACGATATAAAATCTAAAATCTGTAATTAATACTGAATTCATAAGAAATTGTTTGCATTCAAGTTGATCGTGTAAAAGTACCTTTTGTCTGGTTTTTTTTTTCTCTAATATTGCCCTGATAACAATATACTTTTGCCATACAAATATTACACGAATATTTTATTGCTACTAATAAGGATATATTTTATGAAAGTATATATTTTCTATCAAATAGACAATGCCGTACTTAAAAAAAATTAAATTTGATAATCAAACTCACCCGCTATCATTTATCGAAAATTCATAAAAGATATTTGACAAAAGACTACTCATTATTAATTACTTTGTTTGACACTAAATACTACTTTGTTACTTGTTTTTACTTTTATAAGATTTGTTTATACGACTTGAAATACAATTGAAAATAAATAAAGTGCGGTTAAATAGTATTTAGTGTAGAGTAGAATGTAGTAAGTTCAGAAAAATGTGTACATATATTTTTGGGTTTTTTCAAATTAATTTGTCTTTATTACTTTGTAGTTATATACTTTAGAGATAAATTTTTTAAACTGTGGACCTTGAGACACAACATGATGATGATTTATTTTGTAGTTGATAATGGTTTGGAATTTGACGTTAATTTGATATTTAAAAATATATTAATTTAATTATAGTAAAACAATTTATACCATCATCATTTCGAATTGATATTCAAATATTAGAATAATTATTTTTTTAATTTTTTGTGTTGAATAGACTATAGGCGAAGTGATGTTTGAGGTCATTGTATAAACATTTTTAATGAATATCGAAACAGTTACAAATAGATAGACTCGCTTTTACAGCAATGGTTACAAAAATATCATCTAGTCTTTAATAAATATTATACAATAAGCCATAATTTTGCCATTTAAATTTATTAGTAAATGGCATTATTTTGTAAAAAAAAATTAAAATTCATCAAAAACTATTCATGCATGGGAATTTTTATATTTATAAAATTAAACTTTAGTTACTGTCTGAAATATTGTCTGAAATTTTATAATTTATTATATCGAACTGTACATTATTGTATTAGCTTTTCAAAAACAACTGTTCAAATTCAAGATTTAAAAAAAAAACATTGTTGTTTTACGAATTGATGATTTTTATAGGTTTTTTTCACAAATTTTGTATTTGCAATTAATTATAAATTTAAATAGTATTCAACAAAGATTGAACTAAAGTACGACAGGTTCAAATTTTTACCACTAAAAATTAATACTAAAAATTAAAGACTGGCCATGAACTGTCGTTATGTCACCTTAATTCGTTTTTGTATTTGAACGTTATTATTAAAACTGATGTTATTGTATGTTATAGTTGATACTGACCCCAATGAAAAGAACAGCTATTATTGCCGATTGGCGTTAATAATCCTGTTGAATGTAATTGAAATGTTAGCTTATGCTTGAGGCAAACTCGACGTCGTAGAAAATTCTTTAGGCGCAGAACGGCGAAAGATAATTTAACCAGGCAAACTGAACGGCGTTAAATGACATTTAAATCTATATGTTTTAAGATGTCAAATGTCAATTGTAATTTTTTTACTGTGAAAATTTTCTGTGCGCTTCCTAAAATTAAATATTCTGTTAAATTTTAAAATTTTTGGATTTCTTTAAATAAATTGTGTTTTATAAGCATTTTGTGGTTTAAATTGTGTTTTAAAATTAAATATTTTGGATTTTTTTAAATAAATTGTTTATTTTATTATTAAAATATTAAAAACTTTTTAAAATTTTTGTGCTTACATTTTTGTGTTCTAAAATTATATATTTTTGAAGTTCTTCAATTGCTTCTTAATGGACTATGAAAATGTAGTTATAATTTCATTTATAACCATTAGCACTGTATATTTAGCATATTTTTGGCTACATGAAGCAAACAGATCAAGAAGATTTTACTGTAGCTATTTTTTTTTATTTAAATTAAATTTTGATAAATATTTATAAAAGTAATTATATAGTTTACTTAAAAAAAAGTTTTAATAAATATTTACTTAATAAATATTTTAATAAAATATTTTATATATGTATCAAAAACCAAACTACATATTTATCTAACTTTTAATTGTTTCAAAACACTTATTTCCATTTTGCAAATACTTACTAATTTAATTTTCCAAGCACTTACTAATTCTGTCAATTACATTTGTACCATCAAATGTCATTTAACGCCGAAAAAGTTAAACTTGATTCAACTTTTATTTTCTTCGCCGAACAAACGCAGTAGAACGGCGTCGAGTTTGCCTACTTATATTATTTTCATATGATTTAACTTTTTTTTGACAGTTCGCAGATCAACGCCGTAAAGATGCCGTCGAGATTGCCTCGAGCTTTATAATGAACTAATTAAATTTGTAATTTAAAATGATTTGTAAAATTTATTTTTCAATAACCAGCGTGTAATTGAATTGAACTATAACTCGCAAATATTTATTAAAAAAAGCTTTTGCTTTAACGGGGTTAAAATGTATTTCTGAGTGCAATGTACAATTTTTAAGGATAAAATATGAATTTTCACGGAAATTTGCCTTCTATGAAATTTGCCTTCTTAATCATCAGTACAAATATTCATTACTTTATCAACTTATTTTACTCTTAATAATTTTATTTAAGTTTCGTTAAGCCTTAGAATTCAAATTATAAGAATCTTAATAACTACCTAGATGTTTTTAAAAAATTAATATTTTATATATAACATAATTTATATACAAAAATGCTATTTTAATTTCATTACTAAACGATAAGATATTTAGAAAAAAATTAATAATTTTACTTTCGTTAAATTTCATCATTGCTTTTTTTTTATTTATTATTTTTATTATTCTGATTTATATATGTTTTTTTTTCTTTACATTAAATTAATTAATCACAGGTTTTTATTATATAATATATACATATTTTGATTTATTTAATTATTTTTAATTTAATTTATAATAATTTTATTATTTATAAAGACCTATAATAATCGTTCTAAATCTTCACTGGCAGCTTCACTTGTAAATGAATCAGTATCACCAAAATCTTCAGTTCGATTTCTACGACAACATGGTATTTGATTTTCATCATAATCACTCCAATGTTCAAATTCATCCTTATGATGTTCTAATAGCATTAGTGATGTAAATAAACTGTCACATTCACTACATCTGTAAAAAAAAAAAAAAGTAAAACAAATTATGAGAAAATAAAACCAATTTAAAAAATTAAGGTGGTTTAAAATTTGTAGAATTTGAAATAAATATTTATCTTTAGATATTATAAGATAGTATTATTAATCATTATTAAAAATCATTTAAATTTAAAAAAATGTTTATTTTATTTCTTAGATGTCGATTTGTTTATTACAAAACTTTATTATGATTAATTATTTAAATACATTTTACTACAAAATAGAAATAAAAACAGAGTGTTTCAAAATTAAATGAATATGATTGAATGATGTTGAAATATAATAATTATTATTTATATCAGATTTTGTCACAAGCAAAAATCAAATCGCATTTTAATTTACCGCAGACACAACTCTCATATCTATATATAATTTTTGATAAACAGATTTGTTTTTAGTGGTATATTTAATTTCGATAGGTATCTAAATGGTTTTGTTGTTACCATTAAAAGTACAGGCATATAAGTATAAAAATAAATTATTATTACGGTTGTCAGCACCGACTTGTATATGTAATATAACTAAGTTATACGTTATTTATCTGAAACAGCTGTGCTAGAACTCAGAAACGAATAAATAGCCGTTCATTTTAGTTCTTAAAGCAAATTGTATAGCTCTTAGCACCAAACACTATTTTCATGTGATGATTGAACTACCAATAATATTGTTCAAATAGCTAAATATGGTTTAATGCAGCTACAAATTTGTGATAATAAATTGTAAATAAAATTTAATGTTACAATAACAATTTTTTTATGTAGGCACAGTTAAATATTCTATAGTCACTACATTTGTTTATTTGCCTTTAAATATCACCTTGTTGCACCACTCAAATTATTTCGTACTTCAAGTTATTTTTCACTCAAACTTTAATATAAAGTTATAAAACTAACTAGGGGCCCCTGTTGAGTAATTATAATTCAAGTTAAAGCCAAATTTAAAGTTTTTAAAAAAACAGGGTATAAACTCATGTAACATTTTATTGTCATAAAAACAAAATTAGTGCTACAAGACTTCTATATGACTCCCGATAAGCACTAAAGGTGTTATAATGATGTTTTTATGGGAATAATGTGATTAATATTGCTATAAGAATGTTCTTATAGCAATTGCGGGAGTTGTTATAATGGGATTTTCCGCAAGTAATACAGCAATTTTTTTATAAATCTAAAAGTGCGTAATCCTATATCAAGAATTAAAGTGTTGTTATAAGAATAGAATTGCTAGAATACCAGTAAAGGTGTTATTATTTTACTGTATTCCTATAATGTTACTAATAAACTTACTGTAGCTTTTAGATAAATATTTTGTGACGGCCATTATTTTCTACAAACGAGGTAAACTTTTTTTTAATAAACAAAAACTGAAAAGTTTTATTTTGCATTATTTTCGCAAAAATATCATTTTTACTTAAAAGAATAATTATTTAAATATCAAATTTGATGTTGTGCAATTTAAAAATATATTTTCTTTTATTTATTTAAAAATTGGTTATTTTTGTAGGGCAATGTATTTTTTCGAATTATTTTTATAATAAATGTTAATGAAATTTCAATACCAGCCAAATTTTGCATTTTGGTCACAATAATTATAAATATTAATACAATTTTTCTTAACCGCAAAATATTATTTATTAGTAAGACATATTTTATAATATTAACTAATATCTATCTCCCTTTCTCAGGAAATAAATATAAACTCCATAAAATTGTTATTTGAAAATAAAAAATAATACCTTTCTCACTCTCGCATAACATAAATTATTTCAAATGAATATCATTTCAAAATAAAAACATATACACTAATACATGTATACTAATCCTATAATAATATTACAGCACTTGCTCCGCTGCCTTATAGGATTCTCCATTTTAGTGCTATAACGTATTTATAACCTTTCGCAGCAATTGCGGAGCACTCAAATTTACACTAATACTGCTATAATAGTGTTTATAATAGTGTTATAAGAGCGCGCAAGAGTCTTATTGTTAAGTACAAGCATTACTGATATAGACTTCTCATTACAAAGCAGAAAACACTCATGTTTTAATGAAAAGCTTTGAAATTAGTATGTTTTCGTTAAAAAACGTAAATACCTTACTTCTCATTTTCTGTTTCGTTTCTACCTATTTCTTAATGTATTTGATAAATAATAAAACCATATGATTAAAAAATTTTCAACTGTGTGTGCATTATTGTTTTATTTACAACTTACTTATTATATATTAAGAGTTCATTATGGAAAAGAGAGATAAAATTAAAAGGTATCTGCTGCGCAGGTCCTTAAATGCTTGTCAATTATAATTATAGATTTGGTCTCTGAAGCATTAATGTGTAAATAATACAAAGAAGGATTATAATCAAAAAGCTTAAGAATAATTTTACCCAAGGTTCTGTGTACGAAAAAACTGTTTGTATAAACTTATGGTCAGAAATTAAATTCAAAGAGCGACAATAAATTAAGTAGATAGGTTAAATTGTTATCATTATTGTGAAATTACTATCATTATCTGGTGAGGAAATTATTATTTATATCCATAGTCAGTAGATTACAAAGTAGCTACTTAGAAGTACCGTTTTAGGTGAAATGAGTTGATGTTCAATAACTGGATTAAACATCTATAATTTATTCTGTGAGATCATTTTTCTGTCCTGCTTTTCAGAACATTAAACCATTTTCTTACATAGTTAAATTTCCACAATTTAGATAGTTATTCTATCATTACAATGAGTGTGAGATATTGCATCTTTCGTTTTAGTAGAAGAAATGAATTAACACTGTGGATTTGAAATTCATAGATTTCATTTTGCTTCTATGCTCTCAGTTATGCTATAGAGAGATAATGTAATTTAATTAAATATTTAATCGTATTATAATTAATTGGTCATTCACTTCTACTACGCTCTGTATAATTAAAGGAATCCCTAAAGGAATTCAAAAACATTCCAGATAACCTGAAGCTTTAATTTTTCTTCTTTAAGAATTCTAAAGAGGATTAGCTTTTTTTTTTTTTTTTATATAACTGAAAATCCTTTTAAGATCAGCGAATATTTTTTTTGACCTTGATTTGAATTAATGTGAAAATAACGACAGTAAAAAAATATTATCCTTCTTTTTTTTAGTGCTCTTTTTTGTACACACACACACACACAGACATGTTTATTGAAACGAATTTATTTAAAATTTAGGATCCATTTTGGAATGTTTTAATCCAAATATTTTGATGACAAGAATTTTTTTGTTTTATATTTTCATTTTTTATTTATTTGTTAAATGACTGACTAATGGACCTACTGATGTTGAAAAAGTATGTATATATATATATATATATATAAAATAAAGTACACAAATTTGTTATAACAAAAGTACCTACCAAAAATTGGTTTTTGTAAAAATTTTTAAAATCAGGAAAATGTAATTTTTCTTAATTCTGTCATAAATTATGCTCATAATCATAAATTATAATCAGTTTTTATTTTTTCTGTTGATGACAATACAAAAATTCAAGGATACAATTTCAACAAGTATTATGTTATACTTTAGCCAAAAGTTATTTTATTTATCAAAGAAATTTTAATTAAACAGAAGCTCGTGTTTTGCTCACAAACTTAAAAAAATATTTGTTATCAGAATGGTTTGAATTCCCCACTCCTTTCAGTGAATTAATTTAAAATTTGATTATAAACACAACTATCCACTGTTCACATTATCGAATACTAAGCCATATGTGGGGCCATATTGATCTGCTGCAATATAATCTAGACTATCAAGTGCAATGTGGTAACAAGTATTCAACAAGTATGCCAGTAACGGTGATAAATTTGTAAATATATAAAATCGGTATCGTCGCTTTCCAATAATAAGTTTTGTATAAATGAAATAATGCTAGAAAGTGATTCACAATTTAATATCAAATTTTAAGTTTATAAATCTTGGCATTGTGCTCCATGAAACTGACCTAAGATAAGATTTCGATGCGACTGCTGGAAGCAATAGCCAATAGGCTTTGCTTGCATTTCGAAATTTTTAAGCAATCAATTTCAAACCTCAAATTTGAAATATTTAACACGACTAAATGAAGTTTTTAATACTCTATCGAACATGTTTTGGATAGCCTTGTTATCAAACTTTTATATAATAAAATAAAATCTTTATGATTCTGCTGGTTAAACGAAATCAATCGAATTGTTAAAATGATGAATTCTATAAGAGCGTTGCTCCATCTATCTATAATTTATCAAATACTCTAAGCTTGGTACATATTCGGATAGCAGAAATGGAAATAAAGATATAATATTTGGTAAGCGTACATAAAAAAATTCAACACAATCCATTAACGAATACACTCGCATTCAACAAATCCATCTCAAGTATTTAGTAGAATTATTCTAGATAAGTTCCTGACTTGTAAAAAAAAATATCTCATTAACGCAGAAATTTTATTCACATAAATGGCAAAATATTATCCAAAATCTAGCAGGAAGAGCTGATGATCGTGCTGTTTATTTTTACGCTACATTTTTGTTAAACAGACATATTAACGAGCAACAGAACTTATAGAACCATATTGGACACTATTTTCAATCTATATATTTAAGTTTCTAATTTTTTGTCGTAGAATCCGAATTTGCATAAAAAAGTACCATTTTTCATTTGAAAATCTCGATTTCGACGAATTACGGCGAGTTTTGGCCTTAAAAAACCCTTTTCTGATCCTCCCAGGAAGTTGAAAATATCACCAATCGATAGAGCATTCTCGATTTAGTTAATAAAATTGTTTTGAAATTTTAAAATAACGGCTTCTTCCCTTCCCTTCTTAAAAAGATGATACGCATGATTTGCCACACCCGATATAAGTAATATTGAGCAGGATGAAATATGCTTTATCTAAGATTTAGTAAACAATTAGCTCCAACTCAATAACTAGTAAAGTTTTATATATGCTTCATCAATAACTAGCAAAGTTTTTAACATACAAACTATCTCTCCTGATGGGTGTTGGGAATTGCATGGCAGCGAAGCAATATAAATTGTCGAAATCGGTAACAGTCGTTTTTTTTTTTATTTGTGAAAGAGTACCCATAATACAGTGTAAATTTTGTACCCATAATACTTTTGGTTTTTGAAATGTTTTTGATAGGCGCTAGAAGTTTTTGGCAGCTACCCAAACCTGCCCGCATTTTGACAACCTGCAGAATATGTGTTTATATGTGATAGAGTACACCTATATATAAATTTGCATGTTTGCAATACAAATGTTTTTTGAAACATTTCTGATAGATGCTATAGGAGTCGTATGACAACGACCCGATATAATAATATAGAAAATGTTATCCTTTAGAAGTCCTTCTTTGTGTCATTGCAGAAAAATAAATGATTTATTATTGACAATCACGCGGAATGAACTCAACAATTTAGTGTCAATCAAGTATCAACTAACAACCATAAACCGTTATATTATCTTTGTCTCAGAAAATGTGGACTATTGTAAATAGACTTGTGCTAGATATTTGGGGTATGATTTCGTGTTGTCAGTGGTACTGTGAATCTTTTCAAACTATTAGGTTCTTTTATTCTGAGTATCCAAACACAATATTAATAATTTTTTTAAATCTTTAAAACTCTATACAAATTGTATTTGTTGTTTTTTAAATATTATGTTTTAGCTCTTAATTTTTTTTTTCGTTTTCAAGCCATATGTTTTTAGACATGTAGACGTCATACAAATCAAACCTTATATTTTTATACATACAGACGTCATACATACAGATGACCAAACCTTCGTTGGAGAGACGAAGTATCGGCGGATTTAAAACAATTCCACATCTTCAACTGAAGAGAATCCGCCCGTGACCGGCAAAAATGGAGGACGTTGATGAGTCTAGCCCAGGACCTATGGTCTGTTGATCACCTAAGTACGTAAGTAAGACGTCATACAATAAGTAAAAAACAGTAAAGAAATAAAAAAATGTATAATACAAAGCTCTTAATGCATGAGAAACTCATTCGGAATGGTGAACAAATGAATAAAGCACCGCAGGGAAATTTTTAAATATAATTTGTGTTTTATCAATGAAATGGTTTTTAAAACAATCGTGCTTGTTGATAACACCATGGAAATTTTACTTCATTTTGAGACGATTTAAATGTTTTTAAATATTACATCGTAGTAAATTATAAAACTAATAGAAAATTTTCTGCGACCACTTGACTACTAATGATGTTAGTATATTACACCTATTATTATTATATTTGCCTTAATTAACTTGCCTTGGACTTTATATGTTTGTTTCAATTTGTTTCAATTCAACAAAATACCCATTTCAATAACCATTTAACCAAAGTATATCCATAAAAAGAGTAAGAACTCATGTATGTGTTCATTTGTTTGGACACAAATTCATATGCAAATTTGATAAACATTGTCAGAAATAGATAGATATAATAAGAATTTTACGTGTAAGAAAAAGAAAAAATATAGTAAACAAAAGAGAGTAACAAAAAAAGTTGGCTGAAATTAAATAAATAAAGTTTATAATTTTGAAAAATATTTTCGACAAAAATTTTCGTTGAAATATTTAACAATATTATTTTCTAAATTGTATCAACTATGCATAAGATTTTTAGGAGACATAACTAAAACAGCGTTATCATATTCTTTAAATTCTGTGATTTGTAAATAGATGTTGTCCTCAGTATTATTTTATAATCGTATACCAATATAATAAATATTTAGGTTTACTATAATTTAATATTTAATTAATAAAAAATAATAACTCCAAATTATTACTGACAAAAATATTAATAATATTTTATATTATTGTAATGTAATTATAATTTAATATTTTTAATAGGTATATACGAAAATAATAATGTTTAAAACGAGAATATTAAAATAATAAAAGATCAGAATTAATCTTCGTATAAGGGAACAATCTTAATTAGAACTAACATTTTTTGCCTCATATAATTAATGGGAGGAAACGTAAACAAATCCAAAGGAGAATAATGAGAACGCAAAATTATTTTACAGTATAAAGCAAAAGGCAAACATCTGTTTTGTACCTTTTCTCTCTCATAATAAATTTGGTATACGATAAGTAAATGTAAATTTTACCTCTTTTAATTAATGATATTTTGCTTAGTTTGATATTTCTTAAAAAATAGGTTGTCGTAAAATGGGAGTGCGTATTCTTGTTAATATAGATTATAGATATTCTTTGCATTCAACTAAGGTGAAATTTACATATGTGTGTGTACTAATAATGGAATATGGATATTTGATAAATTTAAAATTTGGTTTCTCTTTAAATTCACTATATTTGTTGACATTTCTATGGTGTAAAGAAGCAAAAAAAAAAAACAAAAAAGGAATACAAAATAAATGTGTGCAATACAAATCATTATCATTATATTTCAATCATTTTCTATTACTATTCAATTATATTTTCATTATATTTTTTTTGTGTTTTTAATTTGGTTTCTTTTATTAATCTCTTTCTTTTATTATTTCTCTTTCTCTCAGTAAGTATATGCAAATGTACGTACATGTGTGATATAGGGCTTGCATTTGTTACATACATAATCATATGGCTTAGTTTAATTGAAAATAAAATGCAAACATTATTTATGGAAGAAAACAAAATTTGAACCAATCAAGTATCAGTTATCTATCACTCAGTTACAAATTACTCTTCTCGCATGTAAAAAAAGTTCAATTTCGATTTATGCATGTATATATTATACTTTTATATGCCAATTTATGCTTAGGCAGCGTATACACCTCGGACAAAATCGAATTTTATCGTAGATAAAGTCGGATGAGTGTTTACATTTTAGACTTTTCCACAGATTTAAGTCTACGATTTTACGTCAAATATTTTTTGTATTTAACAGGTTTTCTTTTTATAAAGTGCGTAATTTTTTAATACGTAAATTAAAAAATTCAAAGGTATCTAATCAAAAATCTCCAAACATTTTTTAAAAATACACATATTTTTATAAACTTTGTTACAGTAATATAAAATATAATTACACATTTGAAGTATGAGCAATAATAACCAAATTGCGTTAGAGTGAATTTTAGTGCCATTTGATTATATGAAAATATATTATTTTTCATTGAAAAAATATTTTCACTAAAAAAACGAAAATAAAATAAGGAAAAAAAAAATTTTTTTTTTAGAAATATTTGCCTTCAATTTAAGCGTACTAAAACTACAAAAATAAACTTTAGAATCGCAGCTTGATATAATGTTTTCATAGCAAGTTATGATTGTAATTACGGAAAAAGCAAATTAGCCGAACTTTTTACCAAATCTCTTAATCTCATCTCAAGACTTCCTAGAATTTCGGCTAATTTGCCGAATGATGTTAGTATATTACACCTATTATTATTTAAAATGAATTTAGTATTTCCAAAAATTCTTGCAGTGAAAATTTGAAAATTCCTCTAGTAAATTATTAAATCCTCAAACGTTGCCAAAAACATATTAAAGTGTTTCCTAATCAGATTGTATTAAAAGTTTACCATTCCTGTGAATCGTTTCATCATTACAGCACAACTCTTCCAATTAAAATATTTTCTTTTATAAGATTAAAGCCTATCGTGAACTTATACCAGATGCTAATTTTTTCTCGCGTTTATGCACTAAGAAAGATAAACAAAACTTTAAAAAAAAAACAAAAGTAAAAATTTCCATAAATGCTTCTAAAAATAATCCTCTGTTGAACATTAATAGGATTATTCAAAATTAAAAGTTTGTTATAAAAACAACAATAACTTACGTAATTATTTCATAAGCCTTGCAAAAAAAAAATTCTAAAACAAATTTTCTTCAATTGAATTTCTTTTAAAAATTCAAGGTTATTTAAAAAATTAAATTATTTTAGAAGAAAAACAAAAATAAAAATAAAATTGGTAGAGTTAAATTCAAACATTAATCAAGGTATTAGAAAATTTTTGCTAGGTTTGTGATTATTCTTATCAAGGATTCTTAATCAAAACAAATTTATGAAATTTAAAAAAAAAACTTTAATTAAAAATTTACAAAATTACAAAAAAAAAAACAGTAAAACAAAAAATAATTAAAATTTTTGTATTTACTTATTAACACCAATACCAGACAAGTAATTAAAATTTTATTTAATTTATAATTAAATTCGATAATATGTTTTTCTGAAATTTATCAGAAAAACTTACAAATCATAAATAAAACCATAAAAACTACAAAAAAACATAAAAAAATAAATTAAAAAATGACAAAATTCATAAATCACAAGAAACAAATTGACATCCAAATTTTTATTTACATCTGCATCCAGATATTGCCGTTCAAAATTTATCTTTGAAAAATTCAATGCTACTGAAAAACATTAAAGACCAACTTCACAGTGGTAGCTTAAATATAGGATCGATTGAAGCTTAAGCTCAAAAATATTTAGAAAGAGTTTCACAGTTGAAATTTTAAGTAAGCTTAAGTGGCTGTCATTTTAATAATATTATGTTGGTTACACTGGTAATTATGTTGATAAAATTTCATTTCTCACAGATCTCGTTGAAGTTTTTCTGTCATAACAACTTCAACAAATTTGATTTTTCATAAATTACTTTTTGTTCATATTATGACCAGTATACATATAAAATTTTTTTAAATTTAACTTATTTGTCCATGAAAGTATTAATTATGAAAAATGTTATGATTACTCTATAATTCTTAAATTAACAGTTGATAGCAATAATACAGAATAAATACGGAAAAAAAAGGACACCAAATTTTAGTCACGAGAAGATATCGGCTCTTTTGGATACAGTGGCTGAGCATAAAAATATTATTGAATAAAAAAAAACTGATTCTATTAATAATAGTGCTAAATTAAAAACTTCGAAGGCTATTGAAACTGATTTCATTTATAGAAATTGGTAAGTTTTAAAAAGTATGAAAACATAAAAAACAAACGTTTATTGCATTTCTTTTTTCAAAAAATTAATGTTTTTTATTCTCAAATTGTCAAAAAAGATCATTTGATTTTTGGTTTAAATTTAAGTACAGCTTAAGCCCCCGAAGTCCGTGGCTTAATTATTCGCTTAAATATCAACTGTGAAACAAAATTTTCAATTTAAACTTCTTTTAAGCGAAAAGCTTAGTTGAAGCTTTCACTGTGAAATTCGACATAAATTGATTTTAAATTTCCATTGCTAATGGATTACTTAATTTTATTGAATCCCTCATTTTCAGTGAAAATTCTGACATAAATGTAATATTTGGTTTCAAAATTTTAATTTTATAGAAAAACTGTAGAAATTTAAAATGATTGTGATAATGAAAAATTAAGCATTAATCTTTTTTATGCCACAGGACAAACGAAGTATCTATAAATATATACATTCGATTTAAGTTGGAATACAATTGGTGCACCACGAACCGCATTTATTTTTTCTACAAAGTTCAAAAACTTACCATTCGCTTTCCCTCATCCACCCGTAACGTTCACCCTTGTACCACATAAAACCGTCATTTTGTTGGAACACTTCCCATATTTTACAGATATGTCATAGTTTAGAGGAAATAAAAACTTTAATATTTCCGCCGCAGAACATGAGAGGTATTAAATGCCACATCTATCCAGGAAAATTTCTTAAATAGATAAAAACTCACTATGAAAATTCGTTTGTAGTAAGGTTTTCACATGTGTGGAACAATATTTCAACGCAAACATATACCATCATATAATCTGCAAAAGTTCAAAATTAACAGTAACACATTTATTAAAAATGTCCCTATTGATCAAAGTGGCAATTTTCTTTCTCCAATCCTCAACTAGTCCAAAAAAATAATTAAATCGTGAATGGTGTGTGAAAGGTTGTTGTGCGTTCGTTCAGAACTTAAAAAAATTCAATGCAATATTCATATAATTATTATTATAAATTTGCGCCCATATCAGCGAATAGCAAATACTTCTTTCTTAATCAAATTTGAAAAAGGAAAATTCAAAAAAAATTTCAACGTTTTCAAACATTTGTCCATTTAGCTTGTTTGACATTTCAGTTACTTCTGGAAAACCAATTAGCACTGAATTGTGCCTTTTTGATACCACGACTCAAGTAAACTATTTCTTATCACTATAACTTGTTTATAGCGATGCCAAAAGTTGATAGGATGGCAGGTTGTCGACGTCATAAGATTGGGGAACTTATAAATAATGTAATTTATTTTTATGACGTTGTATATCGGCAATATATATGTTAAATTATGTTTTTAACCAATATGCTTAAGTGGCATCAAAGCAAATAGTACAACACGAAAATGTTAGCGATAAAAATTTGATCAAAATTCAAAATTTGTCGTTGTTGCACTACTGTAATATTTCATTTTGACAGTTATAAATCATTAAATTAAAATTAATCAAGAAAAACATGGCAATTTAATTGCAATTCAAATTAACACCTTTCTTTAAATTTTACTATAAATCACATTCCCGGATAGCGAAAAATTATTTTAGTGATATTTATTATTTTATTTAATTTCTAATTTGTATAATTACAAATTCTTTAATAATATATATATTATATAGCCAACTTATGAGAATTATCTCCTTAGACATAAATCGTTGAAATAAATAAATAAATAAATATTATATATATATATATATATATATATATATATATATATAAATTACGGACACTATATGTATAATGCTCTACTAAAACGATGAATGATTTACATAGTATGTATTAATTTTGCATAGATTAGATTACATTTGATTTTTAATTGACGTTTGGTTCTATAGTAATATGGCTTCAATAAGGTATCAAATAAGGTATCAATAAAGGTATCATTAGTAATAGGCAATATAGTTTTAGATCACAACGGATCTCCACTAGCGATCAAATGTCTTGCCTTATAAAGAAATTCAACATTAGCATTCAGAAACTCTGGTGAATCTACTGATGTAGCCTTGAATATTTCAAAAGCCTTTGATCGAGACATAAATCGTTGAAATAAATAAATAAATAAATATTATATATATATATATATATATAAATTACGGACACTATATGTATAATGCTCTACTAATACGGACACTATATGTATAATGCTCTGATGTAGCCTTGAATATTTCAAAAGCCTTTGATCGAGTCTAGCATTGCGCTCTTTTATCCCAGTACCAATCTATAGGCCTCGGTTCTGTTTTCATAAAATGGATTGGAAATTTTCTCTCGAATCGTTCGATTCATGTCTTAATTGACGGATTCACATTCGACAAAAATCATATTAACGCTGGTGTTCCTCAAGGATCTGTTCTCTCACCTACTCTCTTTTTAATATTTATCAATAGTCTTCTCCGATCAACTTTCAATCCTTCCGTCCGTAATTTTGCAGACGACAGCACTCTCTTCCATTTTGAAAATCACATGCTACAATACCAGTTACTGATACTAAGCGTAACATGATGGTCAGAATGTAACCACAAATTTAGCCATTATTTTCAATTGGGGGAAAAGTAATAGAGTTGAGTTTAACACCTTCAAAACTCAAAGCTATCTAGCCTCGCGCAAAACTACTCCATTTAACCTCACTCTATTATTCAGGGGTCTGCGTATTCAGCTAACCGAACACTTGAATATCCTGGGCATGAAGGTCAACAATAAAATGATATGAAATGACCATATCTTTGACATTGCTAAAAATGCAGCGAGATATTTGGGGTTTTTGAGTCGCTGCAAAATCAGTGAAAATTCCAATCTGGCTAACGGAATTCGTTTGTAGTCAAATTTGCGCGAAAGTGGAACAATATTCAAACCACCATATTTCCCCAATACAAAATTTTATCCACGTACAATCTACAACAGTTGAAGAGTAATATTCATAAATTTATTCAAGATGTCCCTACTGATCAAAGGGATATTTTTCTTTCTATAATCCTCAATTAGTCCAAGCTGTACATTCGTGTATAAAGGTATCGTTTGAAACTTGTTTGGCTTAACTTTAAAAAAAAAAATATGTACCTAATGTTCCACTCAATTAATAACTCCCATATTATTCGTAAAATGTACAACCATTCAATAATAAAATCAATAAAATTCCAATTCGCCATTAACGAACAATTTGATAATAAGCTTTTTCCAAGTTTAATAAAATAAAATCCTTTTATTATTGATTTTTATAAGTGAAAAATCCTCATATTTTTCAGTTGTCGATACAATTTAAAATCCAATTCAATATCCTATCAAATACTCAATTATTACAAAATAAAGCTTCTTTTGTAACCAAAGGCAATTAATATTGTAGGACTTAATGTTATTTAAAATTTATGTAGACTCTATAAATATGTCTAAAAATAAAATCCTTTTATATTTACCTAAATTTTAATAATACTTTCTATTTACACAATACTCTAAGCTACTCGATTGACACTACTTGAAAATAAATCAATTCATTTAAATTGTTATAAAAAGAGTGGAATGGGAGGGATGGTGATAATATGCGATGGTATTAATACCATTGAAAAAGACATCACAATAAGTAACTTTGAGCACCAAAATTAAGGATTAAAGGTCAATAACAAATTTTCTATAAGAATATTATTTAAAAGGACATTATAACAGTATAAAACCAATCAAATGAATTTGTCTTCATCAACAGTTCATTCAACATTGATGACAATTTGAGTTGAATGACTTATGTAAATTATTTAATTATAGTATGAAAGAAAATAACTCTTATTTATTACAATCCATTAAATTAGTTATTTCGTAAAATTTCTTAGAAATATTTTTTTGGTCATTCAGTTTTTTTTTTGGATTGCTTTAATTATACAATTGAGAAAGATATAGAGAGATAGAGAGAGTAATCCAGAAGTAAAACGGATTTCCGGAATCCAATGATTATAATGTTTTTTATTTGCCAAAATTTAGAAATTATTTTATCAAAATTATAAATTACTTATGACTAATAGTATATTTTTATTGATTATATATTATTATAGCTACAAACGTATATTATTTTTTTCTCGGCGAAATCATCAAAATAAAAATTAAAAATAAAAAATGAAAGAAAATTATTGAAAATAAAAAATTTATGCAAATACATATTGCAAATTAGTATGTTTTTTTTTTTAGTATTTGTGGTACAGTTTTAATAAAAACTAAAAATAAAATAAACATAAAAATTTAAATAAAATATGGCTAATTTATATAATGTTCGATGTTACCTACCAAGTTCAGAATCAAACTCTTACTCTAATCCATAGAAAACATTTAAAGTGTTAACTACTGAACTGTTGTGCTATCATTTGTCAACATAAATATACAACACTGTCTAAATAAATAGTTATTTAAGTTGAGCACTTACATAAAGAGAGCGACTGTTACCAATGTGAAAGTCTTTTGTATATAAAATTGAAGGGTAACTAGGTTATTTCAAATAAACGTAGGAATGTAGGATTAATGAAAACAGTGAAAAGTTTTTTCAAAATGTCTAGGTATATGTATTAAATTTAAATATGTAGCAATGATGAAAATAAATAATTTTTTTTGGTACACTTTAAAATAAACAAATATTTGCTACAAATAAATTTTTTAAATTGTCAAAATAGAAAATATCAAAATTACAGAATAGAAAATTCAAAACGTTGATGAACTGAATAACTGATAAAAAAAATTGGAATGATAACATTTACGCGCACATATTATGAAGATGCAATTGCAATTCAATGTAAATACATCCAATTGCCCCATATCTATTATCTCTTTTTTCTCTATGATAAGTCTATTATTCCTTTTATGAAAGAGAGTTGGTTTAGATATACCTAAGTTAAGATATAATTTTGTGATAAAGTTTATTTAAATGATTAAACCGTGCGTGAGCATGGGCCGTTCCTACTAGTTATTATAAAATTAGTTATAAGACCATAGACAGTTAAGGCTAAGTTCGCAAGCAAATTATAAAATTTGAAAATTTTATTATATTTAAATTATATTTAGTTTGCATACAATGTTGTAATTTCCAATTAATAAAAAACATAAAAAAAATTATATAGTTTTATTATAAATTAAAACCCGAATCAGCCCAGATTATTTTTTTTTTTTTAACTCTGGCAGGTTTCAGACCAAACCGAAGCTGTGTAGACCAGGCAAATACTTTACGGGTCATAGTTGAACAATCAGTAGAATGGAATGCCCAACTATATCTACTATTCATAGATTTTAAGAAAGCATTCGACACAGTCAAGAGATGCGCAATATGGAGAACACTTACAAAGAAGGGAGTTCCAGAAAAAATCATCAACATCATCAAAGCGATGTATGAAGATGCAGAGACAACAGTTCAACACAGAGGTAAGATCAGTGATCCATTCTACACCAATATAGGAGTTAGACAAGGATGTCCACTATCTCCACTTCTCTTCAACACAATACTAGACGACATTCTAATACAAGTTTGCACTGGAATAAACGGAATAGATTGGGATCTCTTCGGAAACTTAGAAGACTTAGATTACGCAGATGATGTATGCCTCATATCAAGAAATCAAAGGGACCTACAGAACAAAGTCAACAGATTACAGGAAGAAGCAAAGAAATCGGGACTGGAATTGAATATCGAGAAAACCAAGGCAATGATGACAAACAACAGTTATAGTGAGCCAATAACAGTGAGCGGACAAAAGATAGAATACGTAAAAGAATTCAACTACCTGGGGAGCATCATAACATCAAGAGGAGGCACAACAAAAGATGTCAACAGCCGTATAAATAAGGCAAGAAGAATATTTGGCCTAATAGCCTAATGAAGATATGGCGGAGCAACCAAATATCGAGAACAACAAAGCTAACAATATTCAGAGCATGTGTTAAGTCAACATTAATATATGGCAGTGAAACATGGCTCACTTCGGTCAGAATCAAACAGAATCTACAAGTATTCATCAACAAGTGCTTGAGAATTATATGCAGAATATTCTGGCCGGCAAGAATTAGCAACGAGGATTTATGGATGATAACTGGAGAAGAACCTATCAACAGACAGATAAATAGAAAAAAATGGAAATGGATAGGTCATACACTAAGGAAATCAGAAAGTGATATAGCAAGAAGAGCTCTAGAGTGGAATCCACAAGGACAAAGGAGACCCGGCAGACCATACAACACATGGAGACGCACAATCGATCAAGAATTAACAGTCAACAATTATACCTGGGACGATATTAAGGAAGTAGTACTCAACAGAGAGGAATGGAGGTTCACTATCGAAGCCCTATGCTACCACGCGGAGTAATAGGAGAAAAAAAAAAAAAAAAAAACTCTGAGGTTATATTTAGTAAAAACTGTTAGTTCTGAGTAAAATAACATATTTTTGTATTTCTTTTGGTTTATGGAACCACACTGCTGTTCAGGAGGCATGTTGCCATATGGCAACGCCAAGCTATGCATAGGAGAAAAAAATTATATGAAACACACATTTTAGATTTTGGAATAAAATATATAAGTAAAATGATAAATGAGCAATAGATGAAAAGTTGATGAAAAAAAATATTTAAATAAAGGAAGACAATATTATTGTTTGTGATAAGATTCAAAACACCGTATGCACAGTCCTCTGTCACATTTGATACATATATTTCTGCCAACTGTTTTAAAATAATCGCCAGCACATCTTCATTTCTTCTCCACAGAATTTACAAAGTGTCCAGTATTATCATAACATAAAGCTTTTGACCCTCTTTTATGTTTTATATTACCAGTAGATAGGGGTTAAGGGTGCCATAATGACATAATAATATATAGAAATTTGTCAACGAAATTGCAATTGACGCATTTTCGGATTGTGAAATCTATTAATTTGTCAAGGATTGTATATTGATACATATCAAGAGGTCATGTAAATATGCTGTCCCATCATTTCTTTTCTTGAATCTCAACACGATATAAACTGATGTTCACATCCATTCTATCGACACCACTTATGTACATATTATATTCGCCAATATAGCATTATGCGGGTGGATTTTTCGAAACTGTGGAATTTCATTTGGTGGTTCAATAAATATAGACTTAAGTACAGAATTTACAAAGTGTCAAGTATTATCATAACATAAAGCTTTTGACCCTCTTTTATGTTTTATATTACCAGTAGATAGGGGTTAAGGGTGCCATAATGACATAATAATATATAGAAATTTGTCAACGAAATTGCAATTGACGCATTTTCGGATTGTGAAATCTATTAATTTGTCAAGGATTGTATATTGATACATCAAGAGGTCATGTAAATATGCTGTCCCATCATTTCTTTTCTTGAATCTCAACACGATATAAACTGATGTTCTCATCCATTCTATCGACGCCACTTATGTACTTATTATATTCGCCAATATAGCATTATGCGGGTGGATTTTTCGAAACTGTGGAATTTCATTTGGTGGTTCAATAAATATAGACTTAGGTACGTCCGAGAAAATCGCTTCTAAATAATCTAATGCTTTTTTTACTGTTAATTTTCTATAAACTCACAAAAATAAATTACATACAAAAATATACTATGAATAAATGTTTTCTATAATAGATTAGCCCAGCGTTACCATATGGCAATAGACAAAAACTAATGAAAAAAATTTGTTCAAGATACTTTTTGAACTGAAAAGTATCCACTTAACAAATAACTACATTTAGTTAAAATAATTAGTGAAAAACAAAATTTAATAATTACGGTTTATTATTTAGAAAAATAATGCATGTAATCCATTTTTCACAGTTTTTCACTAAACTAAACTAAAACTATATGTACTGCACTATTTCTATTAATGTCATTTTAATTTCAAAGCCCAATATGAGTAAGTACACATATTAATAGGTAAAAAAAAGTGCAATACGACTTTTATTAAAATAATGATTTTTATTTCAATAAAGCAAAAATACCTATATGTTAGCTGTTGCTACACAGAAAAAACAAAATTGGTAAAATCAAAGAATCACAATTCTATGACTAAAATTTCCTGATATCAATTATTTTTTTCCCTAAATCAAAGAAATAAATCTTCAAATCAAAACTCAATGTTTTCTGTATTTTCAAATTCAAATTGTTTGATTTTACAACTAAATATTTTATCTTATTCAATTAAATATTTCCCTGTTTTTTCGAATATTAAATAATTTAATTAATTAGTAAAATTAAATAAAACTTTAGCATTTTCATTCAATTTAATTTAGCTTTCTGTTGATCATATTTGATCTGAATTCTATAAAGAATTCTTTGATTTTTCAAAACAAAGATTTCAGCTAACACCATTTATGTACCCATAAATTATTTAAATTTACTTTATTTTAGGAAACAATCAAATTTTTAAATTCCGTATATCTTTCTATTTTGATTATACTTTTTGTTTTACAATAAATGTAATATATAAATGTAATGGAGAGTATTTATCGGACGCCATCGCATAAGAATTTAATTTGTTTTTGTTTAATTAAACGTGGTGTCGAATCGACAAATGCGAGAATATATTCCTCGAATTTTCAAATTAGGTTAAATGATTCCACCATTTTAGCAAACTATTCCTCAATTCAACAAATCTTCTTGCAATTACTAGAACATTCTTCATCGTGTCCGGTGTTGTGTAAGTATACCGCGTCGAATCATTTATTTTAGTTCAGTGGGTTTTTAACTCCGGTATAGATGCATTTTATTTGAATTGTGTTTTTAAAATATTAATTTAAGTGTTTTTGGTGTCATTAATTTAAAAAATTATTATAAGTTACAGAAATTAAAAAAAAAAAAATGAAACAAAAAAATGAATATATTATAAGTTTTACATATAGCTATTGATCTACTTGAGTTAAGATACTTTAGCTAAATTTTTTTTATATAAAACTTAAAAAATTTAACAAGGAAATGATGAACAAAAAAGGAAATTAAAAATCAAAAGATAACTAAAATTTTGTAAACTATTGTTATAAATTATTTTATAAAGATTTATCAATGTTAATCAATGTTGTCGTTAAATGGCTGTCCATTCACGATTTACCGCTGCACAAATTCGAAAATACGAGAATATATTCCTTGATTTTGCAAAATCTGTTAAAAAATTCTGTCATTTTAACAAACAATTCTTCAATTCAACAAATCTTTTTGCAGATTACTAGAATTAAATCTAGAATGGAAATTATTCAAAATGTCATTCAAAATTTAATACCGAGTGAAATATATTAAACCATTGATTAATAATACTATAAAGATAGACATTTTCATACAACAGAAAATGTTCAGCTCACTTTTTCCAAGTTCCCTTCATTATATATATTTTCCGGGATATATTCAATGTGTTGGTGCATTTTCTACATATTCAATTTGAATTTTTAAATTTTTGAACGTTTTATACGACTTTATTCTCTAAATAATTTGTATGTGTTTAGTTTCTCTATACTGTTCTTGAATATTATTGTTCTTGAATAGGTAATTTGAATTTTTTTTGAATTGATAGGTACAAAAATTTCAAATTGGATAGCATTTTTATCGAGTAGTCTTTTAAGAAAAATTTTTTTTATTTTTCTCTCAATATCCATTGTAATAAAAGGATTTTTATAATTGTTGATATTGTGCATGTATATTATTTGTAATAATAAATTATAAAATTATAATATAATTTTATAATGTTTAGAAAACAAAAAATATTTTTCTATTTTTAATTGAATAATTTTCAAAAATAAAACAATTTCAAAACCTTCAAATAATAGTGAACATTCATTCACGTTATGATCTCTAATATATATTCATACATACATATACATATATGTATAAATTTACAAATAGAATCAAATTTTTATTTTTAAAAGGCTTTCTATTTGCTTTTTTCAATATGTGGATATGTATGTACGCATGGGTTTTAAAATTATAACAGAATTTAAAAATATTTGAAAAACTCATCATTAATTTTTGTAAAATTTATAAAAAATCTTAACGATAAATTGAAAAGTATATTTAATATGTTTTTTTGTTGCAGTAAGCATACAATTTATTTATAAGATAATTAAAGCTTGCAACGCACAATTTTACAATAGTATTTTTCAAATTCAGAATTTTCTACTTTGTCATTATTTCCATAGCAAGAGCACTAAATATCAATATCCAAAGGCTTGTCATGATTTACTCCAGCTTTGAAAATATATTGTTGTTGTAAATGAAATTCATCAAATTCGTAATATATTTGTAAAAATCTTATTGTGCAGGTGGATTTGTTTAGAACTTTTAATTTTTTAAGATAATCTAAGATTTTCTCTACGAACAAATATGGAAAATTTTCAATAGTTGTTTGTACGTATTTTTAGTATAAATATTTGAAGAATTTAAAGAAAGACCAGCAGTGTACATATTACTCACAACAGCAGGTTTACTTTATTACTCATTATTATATGGAAAAATTAAAATTATAATTATTTTGTTTTCGTAGCTGCATATTTGCATATGTAAATAATTGAAAAGCTAAAACAGCTAAGATTTTTTGCAAAGTACTGGGACTGATATGAGTATTTCCAGTTTTGGGCAATATTTTTGATGAGCACTTTTCTCTTTGGAAACAATTTTCTTAATTATATCTCAGTTAATAATTTCATAAAATGTACCAGTTACCAAAATCATTTTTTATATAAATGAATTTATAAAGGAAAAGAAACATCTTACAGTATAAAAAGGGATTGTATAGATGGTGTGGAAGATTTAGATGGGGATAGAAAACAAAAACTAGCAACAGAAGCACATTTCTTTATGATTCAAAGTTTACATGAAAGTTATAAGTATTAGGGTTACAATTTATCCAAAAATAATTTGAAAAGAGTAACTTTAAAACCTTTCATTTTTTTATCAATTTACTACTAAAATATCTTAAGGAGCTAACAAAGATTGGTTCTAAAACTGTTGCACCTGCTTGTGACTAATGCAGTACAAATCGAAATACTTATGAATTACTTGGTGTCAATAAGGTAAACTCTTTTTTTTTATGATTGGAATGGAAATAAAATGTATGCTTAGTTTGATATGGCATCTTATAAAATCTGTCAGAAATTCTTTTATAAAACCCGATTTTGAAAACTGGAATAATGATATTATTAGCTTTCAACAATTTTACCTAAAGTTCGTAGCACCCATATTAATTCTAACACATTTGAAAAAATGTCAGTAAAATCAGCTTTTCAATTATTTAGTCATAGTACATATGCAGCCATAAAAGCAATAAATAACACTGATCGAAGTTTTTTAAATTTATTGTGTAATAAAACCAATCTGACTGTTGATTTTGTTTTAAGAGTTAAGTAGTTAATTGATTACTCAAATTCTTCAAATTTTAGCACAAAAAATTAAAAATTTTGAATTCACAACCGTTAAAAATTCTCCGTTTTTATTCTTAGAGGAAAGGCTAGAATATCTTAAAAAATCAAAAATTAAAAGTACCAAAAAAATGTTTCCATTAATGGAATGGCCCAAACAATAACTGCTGTATTATCTTTATCGAAAGATCAAATTGATAGAATATTAATTTTTTGATGACGCGCAGACAGAACCAAGATCCGTTAGAAAATATGTTTTCTCATATAAGATCTGCTGGTGATTTTTGCAGAAATCCATCTGCACAACAAATTGGGAATATTTTTGTTAAGACGAGGCGAGGATTTATAACGAAAATACATCCTCAAATTGTGAAACAGATCACAACAACAATTATTTGGACATTGATGCCAATGATTTGGCTCATGAAGATTTTATTATTGAAAATTGTCCTGAAGAAATGAGAAGAAAAATGTTTTAGCTTCAACTTCAAATACAGTTCAATCACATAGTAAATCATTTAGTAATTTTGAAGAGTTAGCAATTAGATATTTTGCTGGATTTTGCACATAAAATGTGTCAAATTGCAATACATGTGCATTATACTATTTTTAAAAAATGAATACAAAATTTGAAAACGAAACTTAAATAGCTATTCATAATGAAATATTAGAGATGAAGTAATTGAACGTAGGTATATAAGTACGTATGTACCTAAAAACCGATTTGAATTGAATTTAAAATTTAGAATTGTATTTAAAACAACTTTAACAAAAATTTGATTCTATTTGTAAATTTATACATATATGTATAGTATATGTATGTATGAATATATATTAGAAATCATAACGTGAATGAATGTTCACTATTATTTGAAGGTTTTGAAATTGTTTTATTTTTGAAAATTATTCAATTAAAAATAGAAAAATATTTTTTGTTTTCTAAACATTATAAAATTATATTATAATTTTATAATTTATTATTACAAATAATATACATGCACAATATCAACAATTATAAAAATCCTTTTATTACAATGTATATTAAGAGAAAAATAAAAAAAAAATATTCTTAAAAGACTACTCGATAAAAATGCTATCCAATTTGAAATTTTTGTACCTATCAATTAAAAAAAAATTCAAATTACCTATACAAATTCAAATAACAAAAAGTTAAAAACAATAATATTCAAGAACAGTATAGAGAAACTGAACACATACAAATTATTTAGAGAATAAAGTCGTATAAAACGTTCAAAAATTTAAAAATTCAAATTTAATATGTAGAAAATGCACCAACACATTGAATATATCCCGGAAAATATATATAATGAAGGGAACTTGGAAAAAGTGAGCTGAACATTTTCTGTTGTATGAAAATGTCTATCTTTATAGTATTATTAATCAATGATTAAACTTAGAACCCCTCTTTTAGAGTGGAGAAAAGCAAATGTAAGTTTGAATTAAATTTTGTATTTTAAATTTTGTATGTTTAAGCCACATTTGTGTGGCTTAATTAATTTACTGTGAAATTTAGGGTTACGTAGTGACTCCCATTGCTGAGGCTGAAACACTACCATTTAGTTCTAGTGTTCCCACATGGATATCCAGTACAAATTTTCAAATAAACGAGGATAAAGATTTACATAGGGAATGACCTATACTTAAGCAACAAATTGGCATATCTCTGGTAAGAAATTAAATAATATTCAAGTAATGTTTAAATTAGAAATAAATTAGAGTTATAATTTTATTAATTATTTAACAGATTGAACTAAATTTTGAAAAACTACACAAGTAAAAGCCAATTTTTATTTTCGAAATGGGAAGAACTTAAAAAAATATATATTTTAATTTACATGAACAAAATTAAGGATAACATTGCTAAGCAGAGCTCAGATTTACTAAGTGCAGAAATTAGTGTTGGTAAGTTGTTTGAAAAGAAATTTTCGAATTTGGTTTTACATTGTTTTTTGATTGTTTCAGACTCAAGATTATCTTCTATGCGCTTAATTCTATTTTAATTCCAAGTGGAATTCATTCAAGGAAAGAACCTTAATCCATTCTGGAAGGTCAGGAAGTAATTGCGATTCACGTTGTGATATCTTTTATTTAATTTTTATTTTCGGAAATAGGTAATGCAGCGGGTTAATTATTAAACGCTACCGTGCGGTTATTTTTTGAATTCAACCGAAATGTGTTATTTTATTGAAATTATATTGACTCGAAACTTTAATTTTTGTACAAAAATATTATTACGCATATTATATGAATCCAAATAAAATTCATTAAAACAATATTTTACTATTTTCTTTATTGTAATATTTTTTTCAGTGTAAGTTCCATGGTCATTTAAATAGGTTCAAATGATTCACTGATTTTGCAAATTTCTTCACCAATACTACAAAGAAAAATTTGTTAAATTGTCGAAATAATATTTCCATTTACCCAATTTATTCTACAAATCCACCAAAAAACTTTTGTTAAATTTTGGAATTAATTATTCAACTATCCCAATTTTTTCTTCAGGTTTACCAAAATCAAAATAGTTGAATTATAGAAATAATTCTGCAATTTGACCAATTTCAATTTTCTTGATTCTTTGAATTTTCAAAACTTATGTATGATATTCCTAAATTTAATTCGCAAATAATAAAAAAAATTTACGAAATCAAAGAATATTTTTGTTGGATCAAAGATTGTCAGAAAGAATTCTTTGAAAATGCGAATTGAAGATTCAGCACATTTCTAAATTGTTTCTTAAAATTAAAGAAATTATTTGCAGTTACAACAAAAAATGTACGATGAAAAACAACAAATCTTATTTCGTTATATCAAAGAATCTGTTTCTATGACTGAAAATCATACAAGAAATTATTTGAAATCACACACGGAATTGTTTGAAATCATAGAATCTTTTTTTTCTGTGTATATGGCAACACAGGACTAATTCGAATTAATTATCTTAGCACAATAATTACGCCATGTCACTGAACTTTACAAAAATAAACTAATACAATATTATTTGAATTTAATTAATTAATATATTCTTTTAAATTAATAAATTCAAATATTAAATTAACTCAAATGACTGCAAATGGCAAATTTTTAACCCAAAAAAATTAATAACCCCTATTAGTTCCCATTTTCTTAATACAAAACCCACCCAACCAAATCTTTGAATGCTGTTTTTCTTTTTCATTAAAAATAAAAATACTAAACTGCAGAAAATAAATGATCGAAAATCCTTTTTATGTCTTTTATAAAGACAAACATAGTTTTTAATAATGCTAAGAAAATCAAAACAAAAATAAAATAAGGATAAAATTAGGTTTTTGTATCCTTATTTTTTTTTCTAATTTCTTTTTACTTGACTTTCCATTTAGTAAACACCTGATATGGTTGTCAGATTAATGAAAAATAAAAAACAAAAACAAAAACAATCCTCGTGTTTTCTATTCGTTATTTTGTCATACCTTTCTTTCTTCATCTTGTATTTTTAATAACAAATAACGGATTTAATAAAAAAAAAAACAAAAAAACATAAAATAAAAAAGAGAATTTCATTTTACCATCTTAACAAGGTAGGTTATAATACCTAGTTAAAAGAAGTCTAACATAAAAAAAAGGTTATAATTTCAAAATAAAAAACAAAAAATAATCCTTACCCAAAATGTCTTTTCTTCTGTTGATGCGATGCTAGTTGACTTGGAGTATGAAATGCTCTGTCACATACATTACAGGTTAAAGCTTCATCTGTGTATACACATACAAGCAAACGTGAATAAAATTTACGATATTCATATGATATCACCAATATGTTAGAAGTCATAAAATGGAAAAATATGAAAATAGAAAATATTAAATTAATACAGTTTGTTTATAAAATTTTTCATTTCTTTTTTTTTTTAATAACATTTCAATTTAAAAAATCAAAAAACAAAAATAATAAAAAAATTTAATAAAATGAATTTTTCTTTTTCAATTTACGTTTTTATTAACTTTAATTTGAAAAATTCTTAGGAAAATTTCAATGAAAATTTTTATCAATTTTTATTTGATTATTTGCAAATTTTTTTAACTAAAATTGAATAAAAAGAGTTTATAACTAAGCATTTTGTACCAACATAAGCCATTTTAATTAATCTACGTTTGAAATTTTGAAGCAATCAAAAACAAATAAGATTTTACCATAACGTATCATAACTAATTGTTACAAAAAGCATCCATATTCTGGGTGCTATCTAGGGTTTTGATTCACAAAATCGATTCACAAAATTTCGTAGTGTGTGGTAATTGTGTTCAAAAGATGTATGCAGATAATAATATGTGAGTTGCCAATTATTATGAAGGCTGCTTTAATTACATTAAAATAAATTATTTATGTAATACTAAAACCTTCTCTGGTTCATAGCTTTTATTAAAAGCTGTAGTTTATAATTCTAAGTAGGTTTACAAATGGACGACTTCCTACAAGTGGATTTCAGAAGTGAAACAATTCTAATATTTCATTTTATGTTTAGTGTCTAATAAAGAAAGATATTAAGCACCACGAGGAACTTAGTCTAGAAATAGATGAATTCCAACTAATCGTGCTACGAATTGTGTCTGTTAAACAAAGCCTTTGTGTCGGTGCATTATACTGTCCACCCAAATACAACATAAAGAATAACATGTTTGAAGACATTCTTAAACTACTTGGCGAAAGATTTATCCTGGGAGGTGACTACAACACCAAGCACATAGATTGGAGGTCTAAATTAACCTCTACGAGAGGAAGAGAGCTAAGAAAAGAAAAGAAAAAGGCTGCATTTACCAATCTACCGGTAAGCCAACCTACTGGCCAACTGATACAAATAAAAAACAACTGATACAAATAAAACTCTGATCTGCTTGATTTTTATGTATAACAAAAAAAAATTCACCTAATTATATTAGGCTAGAAGATAACCATAATTTGGACTCAGGTCACTCTGCAGTCATACTAAATCTATATGAAAAGGTTATTAAGAAATAGTTGAAAACTCTGCTAACGAACAAGACAATTGACTGGGCTAGCTTTAAACAAGAAATAGAAAACAAAATTAAGATCCAAATGTGATATAGATTCTGAAGTAGAAAATTTTATTAAAATTATTCAAAATGCTGGATGGAATAATACAAAAAATTGTGAATATAAATCTGTAGGATTGAACTATCCTAGAGAAATATTAAATATGATAAAAATAAAAAGAAGAGATAGACGCTGATGGCAACAATCGCGTGATCCCGCAGACAAAACTCTGCTAAATTAGTTAACTCAGAATCTTAAAAGAAAAACTAAAGATCTTAAAAATGAAAAATTTGAAAAATATATAAAAAATTTATCAGCTAAAAGAGAAAATAACTACTCGTTGTGGAAAGCAACAAAGAGTATACAAAAAACTCTATCTCTCAAATACCGCCAATCAGAATGAAAAATGGTGAATGGGTGAGAGATAATAAAAATAAAGCTGAAACATTCGCAGATTATCTTGAAGAAATTTTTTGTCCAGACGAGACGGATGATCTCACTGAACAAAATAAAAATTGGCAAGAAAATGTCATAACACCATTCTCACAGAGAGAAATAGTTGAACAAATTAAAAAACTTAGAGATAAAAAGCTCCAGGTTTTGATCTAATTACATCAGAAGTCCTGAAAGAACTTCCGAAAAAAGCTATAACAATGCTAGCATAAACGCTGCTATAAGAATAAGGTATGTGCCGAATATGTGGAAAATAGCAAAGATAATTATAATACCAAAGCCAGGTAGGCCCATAAATGAGGTCAAATCCTACAGACCAATATCATTACTACCAATAGTATCAAAATTAGTTGAAAAACTATTATTGATTCGAATGAGACCGATCATAGAAAATAGTAATCTGATTCGAAATTATCAATTTGGCTTTAGATCTAAGCACTCGACAATCGATCAAATTCATAGAATAACAGACATAATATAGAAAAAGCTTTAGAAGAAATCAAGTATCTTCTACTATATTTCTAGATGTAGCACACGCTTTTGATACAGTATGGCATCGAGGCTAAATAAATAAACTAAATAATATGTTATCTAAACAATACGTAAATATACTCTTATTACATCTAGAAAACAGACTATTCAGAATAAAACAAGACGAAGAGTATTCCACTATTAGATATATTAAAACGGGTGTGCCTCAAGGTAGTATTCTGGGTCCCATACTGTATTTGCTCTACACCAATGATTTATCACGAATGGAAAATATAATTGTAGCTAGGTATATTCGCTGACGATACTGCGTTGATGGCAGTAGGATCAAATATTGACGAGGCTACAAATAAATTGCAAAGAGCGAGCGACAAGCTATACCTCTGGACAAAGAAATGGAAAATTAAATTCAATGAGTTAAAATCAGTACATGTAAATTTTACAAATAAAAAATTAGAAAATTAACCATCGGTAAATTTGAATGGGGTAAATATACCCCAAGAAAACAACTCTAAATACCTATGTTAAACTTAGATGGAAAGAGTACATTAAAAAGAAAAAAATTGAGCTTGATAATAAATATAGAAAAATTTACTGCCTCTTAGGTCGAAATTCTAAATTACCTATACATAACAAGATTGTTATATAATCAGATAATCAAACCGATATGGTTGTACGGCATACAAATATGGGGATGTGCCAAACGAACATATGTACTTTGTATACAAAAATTCAAAAATTAAGTCTTGCAATTTTCTAGGAACTAATTTGCTATGGTATTTGCTATCGAAATAATAAACCATTCTTTTCATTCATTTATTCATTAAGTGCAAATTTAAGCTTTATAAGTTGACCTAATCCTCAATATGAAGCTCCACGGATTATAATTTGCAATATCAAGACAAGAAATTTAATACATGAAAAATCGTATAAAATCAAAATGGATGATCGTAAATAAATTATTTCTATCAATTACTTATTTTACTTAAATCATTAAATCTTCATAGCTTTACAACTAAATCTACAAATCAATTATAACCACTATACTTTACTAACTACAAAAAGCTTGCCCAATTCATTTCATAAACTTTAGCTTGAAAATTGCTTAAAAATAGAATCCTCTGATAAAACGAACGACTTCAGTATACACAATTTACACCTACAAAATTAATACACGATGTAATTGTTATACTTACATCGTGTATTAATTTTGTAGGTGTAAATTGTGTATACTGAAGTCGTTCGTTTTATTCGTTCGTTTTATTCGTTCGTTTTAGTCGTTCGTACTCTCTATTATTAAAATTAATAATTTCTGACCATTAAATGTGACCCTTTACCACAACAAAAAAAAATAAAAATAAAAAAAAAGTTATTAGAAAATAAAAATGTAATAAAAATAATTTATAAAACAACATACCATAGTCTTCATCCTCTGACATTGTAGGAATTGGTTGTAAACGATTTATATAATTTTCATTATTTTCTAATAAATTTTGTGGTTCACCATTTTCTTGTTTATTAGAATTATCCTGTTGATTTTGTTGTTGTAGTTCTGATTCAATTTGATGTTTATCCTTCCAACCGATACCATCATTTGAATTAAAATCTAATGTAAATTGTTGTCCTAAAATATTCTCTTCAAAATTTCGTGTATTTTGTAATGTTTTAGATTTTCTCATTCTTGATTCATTTTTGAATTCACCATCAGATGCTGTTAATGTATCAATTTTTGTTTGTAATGATATCAAATCATCTGAATCCACACTAAGTCGACCATATGCTTTACGTTCTGGACGTTTAACATTTTTTTCTGTAATTAAAATTGACAAAAAAAAAAAAAATTTAATTATAGTTAGTGTTTTTTTATAATTTTTAATTTAATTATTAAATGATATAAATTATGTTTAATATGTTGAACAAAAGAAAAAAATATATAGTTTGTATATGATATGAAGAAAGCTTAAAACGTGAATATTTTGTGCTGGAAATGAATTGAAAAAAATGAGAAAGTATTAGAGAAGTGTTCAGGAAAAACGAATTAAACCAAGGAAATTTTAATTAAATCAATTCTCAACACTAATTTTCACATCTTTAAAGTATTTCATACTTTTTTCATAAAATTTATTTAAATATGATTAATATAGTTCAAAGTGTGTGGTGGGATATATATGGTTCGTAGTGTGGGATGTATGATTTATTGGGAATGATTTATTGCGCAAGATGCGTGGTACATAGTGCATGATACATGATGTATTATTTATGACTTATTGAGCATAATACATGGTACATAACATGTGATATAGGTATAGTAAATTACACTTGACAACTATTTAATAAACATATTAAAAACTGGGAAAGATAAGAGCCAAGGTATATAAAATTTTAATAATTTGCCGAAATGCTCATCAAATCAGAAATACTTCGAATAAATTGATTCATAATACATATTTCAGACCAGTTAATATTTTAAATGTTCCATTTTTGATTATACAACTTCTTTTTTTTGCCATTGAACGATCTCCTCCATCCGTATGAATTTTTTTATTACATGAAATTTCTCTTTTGAGATTTTACTGAATTTATTCTCGTTCCACTGAGACACAATAATATTTTTTTTTCATAAATTTGAATTTTGAATAATATAAAAATTTGTTATGTAATTGTCCCCAGACACACCACATCATTTAATTTACAACTCAATCTTATCAACATCCTACAAATTTGGTTACATAGTAGTAGATCAATCATGATCAACTTCCTACAGTTTTTTGGCATTGTTATTTTTAAATTTAATAAAACCTGATATATCTAAAGATTAAATATACCGCAATTTACAGAAATTATCACTATTAACAAATATATATATATAGATTTTTTTCATATTATTTCATATTTATTGAAAATAAAAATAAAAGAAAAAATTTTTTACTTTTCGAAACCAAAATTTAATTTGCCTAAAAATAAGCATTTCTTCATTGTATACAAATCAAAACAAAACAAAAAAAAAATAATATCTTTGGTCTTATTTTCAAAAAAATAAAACAAAAATAAACCTCCAAAAATTTATTATTTTAAGAAATCTAATAAAATCCTTTCGAACACCATCCTTTCAATTCATAAAATACAAAAATTTAAATATGTATAACATATCTTCACAGGATTAAGGATAACATCTCAAAGAGAAAACACAAAATCTCATATGTAACATGAGTTTTTATTTTTGATACAGAAACCTTTTAAAAAGAATTTAAGGATAAATTACGTGCAAATATACACATATAAATATATATACATATGTAATGTATAAATAAATGAATGTAATGTACGTATAGACAGTGGTGGGAATTTAAAACAACAACAATAAAAATTTAATTTAAAAAGAACCAAAATCTTTCAGGAAAAGTTTATTTTGCAGTGACGAAATCAAATTCCGATATTGGTGAAGAAAATTGAAACAGGAGCAATGGTAGTAGAGGAAAAATGGACAAACTACAATAATGAGCACTATTTCTCAACGAAATAACGAAAACTGTGTATAAACATTTGTGATCGAACAATATAAATTTTTTTTTTTTTTTTTCTTTTTTTAGACTTTATTTTACCCATTGTACAGTCTTATAATTACTTAGCTTATATAAAGTTTACAAAATAAAACTTTTGTGATATTGTTATTAACATGTAAAGTAATAGTGTTATTTTTATGTTAATTTATGTTATATGGTTATTATTCTTATTATTATTGTTATTATTTAGTTTTAATTTACTTGAGCTCTTATATAAATTTATTGAAAAAAATCTGGGATGTAAAAACCAATATATTCTCGTATTGCTTAAGATAAAACTTAACCTAACTAAACCTACTAACCTAACTAAACATAACTAAAACTGCTTAAATCTAGTTAAAACGAGAAAAAAATATGTATTTGTAATACTTAGTGCTAATTATACGTATTTTCCAACCACGAATAGTGTCTTGTGTGTCAATCTTTTATAAATTTATCCTTATCCGGTATGGACATGTCATATCTCAAATTTTCTCCATTAATGTTGCCCGAGTTATACTCTATAGTTTAACATGTAGCCCGTCTGCTATAGTGATATAGTGTAGGGACATGATTTTGGTTTTGAATATAATCATTTTTACTAGCCAAAAAGATAAATTGCTCAGGGGCTATAAAGCCTGTGAGCATAGTCTTTTTAATGTACTCCTCGTTGTGGTAAAATATATGTGATATTAAGCCATTTTCTGGAGTTTTTTGTGCTCTGTCATAATGTTTTCAAATCAATTTTATTAGAAAATTGTCGATTCTAATTATGTTTGCTTCCTTGTACAAGTATTTATTGGAATAGTAATGCTTGCAGTCGGAATTAGGCTTTCTATAAATATTTGTACATACTCTTATACACTTTCTTTTAAATTTTCGTAGTTTTTCCATTAAGCTTGCACTGACGTTGTACCATATGGGTACACCATATGCAAGTGTTGGCCTTATTAATGTCTGATAACATATTATTTTTACTCTATTGCTTACGTTTTTGTTGTAAAATAGTTTTTTTGCCATCATTTTGTGCCTTTAGATATTTTATATTTTATATGTTCGGAATAATTCAGATTACGGTGAAAAAAAACTCCGAGATATTTCACAACTTTTTTGTTTGCTAGCGGTGAGTTATTTATAGAAAAAGATTTCCCATTTTTTTTTATGTCTGAACTTGTTTTGTACACCGGGTTACGGAATAGCACGGTTTCGCATTTTTTAAAGTTCACTTTTAGTATCCATATCCAGCAGTAGTCCAAAATAGTACTTAACATTTTCTGAACTTTGTATTGTACATTACTAACTTTGCTATCCGCAGAATAACCTATTATATCGTCCCAAGGACCAATATAAATTTTTAACAGTTAATAAAAGTGTAAATAACATATGAAATATGGATCATCCCAAAATACTTTTAATGTTGAAAAGCAAATAAATGTTCACATCTTTTACAAAAAATTAATAAAAATATATGAAGTATACCAATATAGTGCGGTACAGCGGTTTATCTGTTTTTAGGAAATTGTTTCGTTCGTCATAACACTATTAGAGCACTCATCACTAGGTATTTATAGTCTCAGACTATACCTACACAACTCCTATTTTCATTTTGATTGATTTTATAACTTCAATGTAATTTGGTCGATTTTTATAACTCACAGATGTACTATTGAAATCTTCCAATAAGTTATAAAATGAAAATAGGAGTTGTAATAATATTTATAGATACAATGGTGACATAAAATATCTATGTATCAATATTAATTAATAAATCGAACTTGTTCTTTTTATTAAAAGTAAAATCACATGGAGATTTTAATATTTCACATTTAAAAAAATTTATAATTACATAAAGTTATGGTTTATTTGTGCTTCCACAAAGAGATTTTTCATCTTTTAATTTAATCATTATACACTGAGTTTTCATTTCTCTTTATTTTGATCCACAATTACGGTTCTACTCATATTATATACTGATCGACGAAAGCTTAATATCGTTCAAATTATCGCGATCAATGATATTCATAAATGTATACAAAATGCTTATCAACTTCAACTTGGTAGTACTTTTACATTAGAGCCATATTTTGTACACACCCAGAGAAATGAAAAATCATTATTCATGATTATTAAAGTAATAATTTTAAGTTTCTTTAAATTTTACAGAGATATTCCTAGGACTCATTCGATATGTCTTTTGTGATTAATGCATTCAAAAATTTGGAATAGATTATTATTAATTAAAACATTTTCCAAATCATAGGTATGAATCTCAATCATAAGCTTATAAAAATTAACAATTAAAAAACAGTAGCAACCTTAATATGCACCCGCATAAAACATAACTTATACCATAATAATCACAGTGTATGATTATGATTTCAGTGTAAATTTGTAAGTATAACGGAAATTTTGCAGTATAATCATATTATAATTATGTAAACGTTTTGGTCAGCGTCAAAATTAAATTCAGTTTATAAAAAATTGTTGTGAAAAGAACATAATAAGTAATTAATTTTTATATTTTAAAAGAAAAAAATATTTAAATATATAAAACAAATAAAAGTGAGCTACATAAATTGAAAAATTAGTAAAATAAAAAGTAGACTTATAACTAGTTTTTATAAAAAGCTAACTCAAGGTAACATACAAAAGATACTAATTATAAACTATTATTTAAAATTAAACTTTCACTATTTTTATAATTTGCCTAATATATGTGTAATATACTTTTACGTAAAGAACTCCTATTTTTAACATTTTGTGATTTTTTTAGTACATTTAGTAAATTCAGTTACATCCGAGGTTGATTCAAAAGCAACTGAAATATTAGAAGAAGTTCTAACTGATAAAACGTGACTCACTTTGCACTCAACTCCTTTTGAAGTAATCGAATTAAAGTGGAAGAAAACATTTGATTAGCGCAGAACTCAATTTACTTTGGGTACTGAACCCTTCAATACTGAAATTTTTGAGAAATGGCCACTTTATAAAACAGTTTTGGACATCGTTTAGTAAATTTTTTTTATTGCCCTGAGCAAAAACTATAATTATTGTTCAATTTATATACTTGTTTTTTTTTCTAGGTCGATATACAGATTTTGAGTGGCTTTTTCCTAAAAAATCAAATCTATTACTTAGTAACTGGAACAATTACGCTTTGAAACTTTTAAAATATTTCAAGCTAAAATTAAATTTCGAATTCAGGTACGTACACATAATACCATAAAAATGCTCACAAAATTAAAATGTCTCTATGAGAAATAAATTTAAAAAATAAAGATCAATTTTTATTAGAACCTAAGGTACTTAATAAATTAGTTTTCATTTTTATTTTTTTTTTTTTGTTTCTTTCAGAAATACGACTCCATCAGTTTTGCAAACTAATACAAATACTTCTTAAGCCTACTGCACCGAAAAAAATTGATAATTAAATTTGGAAGGTAACAATTCGTGAGTTACAGTTATTTTACTTGGAATAAAATACATATTATCACAAATCAATAATAATAATTTGTAACAACTGATAATATTTTAATTCAAAATAAAAATTAAAAAAGTAATAAAAAATATAAAAAAGCTATGTTTTTTTTTTATTTGAAGAAATATGGGTTATAGAAATACTTGCATAATATATGAAATAAATTTATACTTTATGCAGAAGAGTCATAAGAACTGATTTTTATTTTCATTTAGTCATATTCGTTAATCATTGTTTAGGAAAAGTAATCATAACATTTTATGATTTAAAATCATAATAATTGACTTTTTCAGGATTAAATTATGTTTATTTAGTTACAAAATATGATTTAGCTTTACATTTTAAGTTTGTACATTATAGTCATAGACAATGGTAATAAACCACAAAATATGAATAAATTACATTTTTTCATACGTACATAATTTGTGAATCCTGTTCATAAATTGTGACAAAGAAATCATAACTGTCTATTCTTTTTAGTTATAATAAATGATTTTGTCGTTAAGATTAGTTTATGATTTCAAATCACACTTTTATAAATAAACGATCATAGCACGCATTTGTGACTAATTTATACATATGATATGCATTTTAGGTTTACTGAATGATATGATTTCTCTGAGTGCACGAAGACCTAAATTTGTAGAAACAATAATCAAAAGTAATCTGTAAGTCCACTTCATCTCAATCTATCCTATTTTACTATCCCCAATATGATGCAATTTCAAACATCTCATTTTATCTCAATGATATGATTTGTTAAAAAGTTTGTTAAGAGGTCTGTTGCTATCTACTGATAAATTTATTCAACTCCTATCATACCGACTTAATTTTCATTAAAACCTTACTTGAACATTTTATACAGAAATACTTTTTAACACAGTCTGCATAAGTTATCTGACAATTATTTATTCATTGATATCATTAAAAATGTTTAATAGCTCATATAGAACTTATATATATATACGATATTACATACAAAACATATTAAAAACCAATTTAAACATATACAAGTGAAGAAATTATTAAATTGCAATTAAATTTTCTCCATTATATCAACAGGCATTGAACCATAAAAAAAAAAAATGTACAACTCCATATCATATTTTACTGCCACCAGTAGCTTTGAATGATATTAATTTATCCTATAGAGATACTAATAAAAAGCTTTGTTTAATAACTTTCTTTTCTGCAGAATTTGATAAGCGAAAGTTGCATCAGTGTCAACCCAGTGATTAAAAATATAAACAAAAATATTTAATTTAATTTATTTGTTTTTTATTTACAGTATTTTTAACTCTATATACTTTTTAAAAGATACTTCAGAATGTGTGTACGATTTTAACTAATTACATTAAAAGGATTATTCATCCAAAATGAATTTGTATTTTTGTGTTGTTGTATGTTAATGGGATGACTATGGAATGGGAAAACATTATCAAAAATAAAACGGAAAATTAATGAGAATTTATAAAAATTTTAATTTCATTTTTTTTATTTTATTTTATTTTTTGTTTTTGTTATTTTATTCATTTTTTGTCTTTATAATTAAGTTTCCAGTGTAATTAAGTGCCTAAAACAATTTATTTTATGGAAAAAATAAAATAAAATAAAATTAAATAAATAAAAATTTAATTCTCTATTAATGACTTGAGAAGAAATAAAAAAATTTAAAATACATTTTTTTTTTTCGAATTGAGTAAGAAATTTGGCTCGAAAATTGAATATTTCAATGTGAACTGGTTTTTTATCTTGGAAGTGTGTCAAAGAAATTTAATGACAAGAAAAAAGAAGAAATAAACAAAATGAAGAATTATATTAAAAAAAAAAGCACGGGCTCAAATTGCATTGGTATATATATAACATTCATATTGTTCTACTAGGCGGAGGATCGGTTTTTGTTTTCAATAGGCAATTGACACTATGTAGGATAGCAACAATAGGTATATGGCAAGAACGAATGTAATTTTCGTTTCACGTTCGGAACAATTTATTTTTACGTTATTATTCTTCTACACTTATAAAAGGGAAAGTTTGTTTGTTTTTTCGCTCGCTATGAACGTCAATAATTTTGAAGACAAAATTTTGCCAAGTTTTTCTTTTTTTTTGTTTGGTTTATGACAACTTTTAGGTTCTTATAGTACAATCTTATTTCATATTTGAATAAATTATTACCAGGAAAAAAAAATGTAATTCAACGATGTTACAAAACACAGGTTCAAGTGGTATTGTCTATAAAATTGGTCTGTTCTAACTAGAACATAGCTGATACGATAGACACTATACGTATTGCTATTCAACGTATTGTATTCAACTAGAATAATCAACTACTTGAAAAATTAATAATTACAAGAAATGAATTGGATATATACAGAATTATATGCTTCCAAAGATGTAAAAATATTTATTCGATATAAGAATATGGAATATATATATCCCAAGTAACACCAAATAACTATTAAGTTAAATATCTCCATACCAACGTCGTTATAACGTCGTAAGTTTAAGAAAACTAACTTTATAGTGAAAAATGTAAAAGTTATAATTTATCCGTCATTACGACTACAATACGACCTTTTATTTTATCAGTCACAAAGTTATTTTATATCTACTTCACAACTTTTTTCACATTTTATAACTATGATGCTATGACTAGTAAAACTTAAAAGTGTCCGAAATAACGTTATACCGACGACTTACTTATAACGTCATAATATCTTATATCTTATAACCATTATCCGACTACTCTACTCATCAACCGAATATGAAACCAACAAATTAGAATAAAAGAGATAGATAGATTATATTTTAACAATAATGTTGTCCTTTTTTCTCTCACTATAATTAAATTATAAATATGCTAATGATATGATGAAGTATGTTGATAACTTTTTGGTTATTTATTGGTCATTTTTAGGATATTTATAACTTCCACAGTTCCACCATTTTAAATATGGCGAAAATTATTATTGCAAAATATATTTTGTATGAGAGAATAAAAAAATTTTTTTTAGCTTCTAATCCCAAATTTATACTAATGCGAGTAAATTGCTTTCATTATTTTAATAAGGGGGTTGTTTTAAAAAAATTTTAAATCAATCAGAGCAAATAATAAATAATAATAAAAAAATATATATTTTTTTTAAATTTAAAAATTTTTTAATTTTAAAAAATTCTAAGGCCCATAAACTTTTAGTTGAATAAAATATTTATTTTCACTAAAAATCTTTATTCGTTTGCAAAAAGATGTCATATATTGCACAATGTTCGTGAAAATATTTCCAATAAGTATAATTTACAATAATAAATTCATAGTTTTAAAATTATAATACATTAACATAGTTATAATTTAATTATAGTGAGAGCAAAAAGGACAACATTATTGTTAAAATATTTTAAAAATATTTTTTTTTTTCGTTGAAAAAAAAAATACATACACTGTATATAATAATATATCTATCTCTTTTGTTCTAATTTGGTCGTTTCATAGTCAGTTGAGTAGTCGGATAATGGTTATTTTCACTACAGTGCGACTCAAAAATGATTCTCCAATACCGTAATAATGACATTATCTGAAAGTTATTTCAACGTCATGTAACCGACCAGTAGTTATTTAGCCAACGATAGTACGACGTTGTCACAACCTGTTTGTGTTACTTGGAATATATATAAGTTATAAAATATATATATATATATATATATATATATATATATTATTTTTGTTTTCTTCATTGATCTTGTGATATTTCACATACAATTCATTTATAATGTAATTTGGTATTATCTATAATTATAATAGACAAGCATTTAAGGACCTGCGCAGTAGAAACCTTCTCATTTTATCTCGCTTCTGCTTAATGAATACATAAATAAGTTGTATATACGATATATATGAAATAAAAATGCGCTCACAGTTGAAAATTTTTAATCATATGGTATTTATTTAGTATTGACCAAATACATTATGTCTATGTGAGTTTTTATTCAAATAAAAAACAAATCAAATAAATCAGTTATTATTATTACTTGCAATGAACTTATGTACATATGGGACAAATATGTACAAATATGTATATAACAAAACAACAAATTCATCTAAAATAAAAAATTATTAATATATAAACATATATTAAAATTATAAATTATAAAGTACCGTTCTTTTAAAAACTTTAAATTTGGCTTCATTTTGAATTAAAATTACTCAACAGGGGCCCCTAGTAAATTTATAATAGGTATTACTTAAAAAAAAATTTTACATTTTAATCATAATTTTTTGACTATTTAACATGTTTTCTTGACTATTTTTTATATTTTCTATTTTCCTAAATTACTAAATTTTATTAATTCATTCCAAATAATCTTAATCCAATTTTTTTTTTTTTAATCATTTAAAATATGAGAATTTAACTGCATTATTGAATCAACATTTTTCTAAAATTTATTATTTTCTTATTTTTAATATTTCACACTTAAAAAATTTATAATCGCATAAATTTATTTTATTAAAATAACATTTTACATTGAAATTTTGGTCGATTTTTATTAAGTACTCACAGATGTAATATTGACATCTTCTAAAAACTTATAAAATCAATAAAAATGAAAATAGGAGTTGTATAGGTAGTCTAACACTATAAATACCAATTTCCTAAAAATAATCTTATTTTTCTTTTAAATACAACACGTATTATACGTAATACAAATTACTTATACCTAATAATCTGTACTATATATAAAATGGAATATATGTTTATGCCTAGAAAGTATTTCCCACTTCCAGTTGACCTGAAGGTTTGATATTTTACACAATGGTAGGGTTTAGGGCCGTCATAAAGGGAAAAATTATCTATAATTATATTATAAAAGTTATCAGGGGAGGGAGTTGTATTTCAGATTTTTTTTTTTTCATGACGTCATTGTGTGTTTGTTATACACATTTACACATATTTACACAAACCAATGGATTTTTTAATAAATAAAATGAAATTTTATACTACTATTTTTTATTTGTTTTTAAGCTTATAATTTAATAGCGAAAGTCTTCAAATATTTTTTTTTCACCTAATTAAAGAAATTCTAATTTCCCTTAAACAAAATCTTCGAAAGGCTATACGGCGATCAGTTATTCAGAAGTTATGAGCTATTTTGTCACCAGACTTCCTGTTTTTTTTGCAGTAAATTTCTTTATTTTCATTTATTTTTAATACACGAATTTTTATTTTCTTAATCTGATTTGCGGCTTTTTCCGTCATTTGCGTCACGTCATTAGCGTAATTTGCCTAATTTGCATCATGTCCTGTAATGTTTTTATTCCCAGAATACTATTAATTTCATCTGACTACCCTTACCAATTTAAACGTCTTAAATTTTCCATAACAATCTGTTTTGCTATTACCATAAATAAAGCACAAGAACAAACTTTAAGTGTAACAAGAATTGACTTAAGAGAGCCATGCTTCTCTTTTGGTCAATTTTATGTAACTTGCTCGAGAGTAAGTAACAAACAAAAATATTTTTATTTTAACTCAAGGAAATAAAACAAAAAATATTGTAAGCTTCAATTTGACCGAATCATTAAAGCAAATCATTGGACTATTTAACAATTTGAAATTTTATATATTTTGTGTTGAATCCAAACAACCTCTGGATGACTTTGCTAGTAACAGTATAACTTTACTTCAACAAAAATATTAATTAATAGCTTATTTAATTAACCAAAAATACATCTACAAATTCAATCTACAGCTAAATTTGGATGTATGCATACAACTAATTTAATATCTATTTTTCTAGACACTTGTATAGATGGAATTGGATATAGGTGAATGCGAACGATACAAAGTAGCAATAGTCATTTAATCAACCATTTTGAAAAAAAAAATTACATTAAGAATGATGAGAGGTTATTCTTGTATCTGGGAAAGAATTAAAGTTTTATATACTTCTAGTCTCATTGAAATTATAAATGAACAAAATATCTGTCAGTAGAAATCTCAGAAAGAAAGATTTTAAGAGAAAAATTTGCTAATCTAGAACAGAAAGGATATATGTATAAAACAAACATTGTGCGTTCATATATTACATAGTACAATAAAATTTAGACAAAATGTGAGAGATCTACACACGTAGGCGTAATAATATGAATATCATAATATACTTTAGATACCAACATACTTTTCGATACTTTTTCTTTTTTGTTTTTGTCAATTGGTGTAATGTTATCAAATATTTTGAAAACACTATGTCTACGTCACATAATTTTTCTAAACTTTACTATTAATGCATAATAATTCGTTTTTTTTTTTGTTTTATTTTTATTTTTGTTATATTCAGACAATTATGTTAGAATATTATCTTTACCATTAATAAAGAGAAAAGGACCTATAAAGTTGGCCTGCAGATTTATCTGTAAGATCAACTGTTAAAATAAATAAATAAATAAACGTTTAATGGGGGTAGATTACGATTAGATTAAATAGGAACTCGAAGAGTAAAGGTTATTAAAATTTTACTTAAATTTTTGTAAATTGTTAGTGTTAAAACGAATTTTGTGTCTAAATATATCCACAAAGAAAATATTTGTGGTGTTTTCAATTTCAACCAAAAAATAAGAATAACAAAAAAAAGTTTATTTCTTAAACAGTTTTCGCTTTTCAGAGTTTGAACTAAATACAACTATCTTTACAACTGTCAGGTCAAGATGCTATGTAACTATTTTTGCCAAATCTCTGTGTAAAAGCAGTTAGGATGGGATCCCATAGACTTGAAATTGTGTAGAGAAAAATATTAAATTTATTTTACACTACTGACAATTAACATTTTCTCCACCAAATAGGCGTCAAATTATATTTAACTGAATGTCTTTAGATTGATAGGTAGCCAGGTGGGTTCAAGATATTCTTCCTAAATTGAAGAATATTTCCATGTAAATTACAATAAACCAACCATCAAACTTAAATCATCTAGCAAGATCCACTACGCTTCAAACTCCTTATAATAGTCTACAAAGTTTCTAATAAAGTAATTCATATGTTACGGAATTTTTGTAATAGATCTACAATGTTAGAATTTACGAATGAATAACGAATTTATAGTCGTTATGTACCGCAAGAGCTGGCAGTTTTTATTTGTGAGACTGATAAAATCGAATAATTTCACGAATTTACCGCATTAACAAATTTAAAATTTATTCTATCAGAACAGACATGGCGAACCTATGGCACACGTTCCCAAAGTGGGACGCAAATCAATTTTGATTGGAACATACATATATACATTCTTTCACTTTGCATATATAATGTACTAAACCAAATCCATTTTTAATTTTAAAATATTTTTATAATATTTTAAGAACAAAACAAAGAATTTTCACAGATTTCTGGCGCTTTTTTTTAAACATGTGCATACGTATATATAGATTTGAAAATTCAAAGCATAGCTACTATGTTCAAAACATAAACCAAATTTGGTCAATTACGAAGTCTGGATTGGCACCATTTGATGATATATTAAGTATTGTTTCCAAAATAATAAATTTTATAGCAGCCCGAGCTTTGAATAAGAGGCAATTTCAGTTGTTTTTACAAGAAGTTTGTTCAAATTACCATGAATTGCTAATATACAATCACGTACGCTGGCTTAGTCGCAGCTTTGTGTTACAATGTTTTGATGAAATTATAATGTTTCTGAATGATAAGAAATCTAAATTTCCTCAATTTTTTGATAATGACTGGATCACAAAATTAATGTTTTTAACGGGTATTTGCAACCATTTAAATGAATTAAAATTAAATTGCAAACGGTGGAAAATCAACTGATGTTATGTTCGCTATTATTAAAGGTTTTGAGGCCAAATTAGTAATATTTAAACGTGATATGGACAACAATACTTTTAAGATCAAAAAATTTTCCATTCATGAAGCCTATAAAAATATAATATAAATTTTTATAGCCAAGTTATAAATGACATACAAAACAATTTTGTAAGGAGATTTCAAGATTTCAAAATATTTGAACTGAGAATCAACTTTATTAAATATCCAGACAAGTTCGATTTGGAAACTACTACTAGTGATCAATTAGAATGGCTAAAGTTAGAGAATTTAGAAATGCCGTTGACAGAGTTTCAATCAAGCTGTATTTGGAAACAGAAATTTGTAGAATTGAGGCAAAAAAAAATTAAATGAAGAAGAATACGAAAACATGGACAATATGTTATTGAAGACATGGTATTCGCCTCCAGAGACAATGCAATGAAGAAATTACCTTTACCTATTCATACAATTTTTTCATTAACGTATATAGCTGTGAAAGCTTATTTTGGATAATCAATCACATAAAATCTTATCTACGAAACAGACTTACCGACCTGGCGAGGTTTGTATTTCATTAAAATTGTCAAACTATCATTCTGATATTGATGCACTATCGAAAACTATTCAACAACAAAAATCTCATTAAAAATTATGTCAGCTAATTATAGAAATAAATGTATATATATTTTTTTTAATAAGGCACATGGCCATCTAATTATGCATTTTCATTTTATCAGAATAATTTTTATTGGCACGCAGTCAATAAAAGGTTCGCAATCCCTGTATTAGAATAAAGAGGTGATACATAAATGAAAGAGAAAGGAGAGAAATAAATTCGAGGAAGAGAAGATACACTCTATATTATATAACTAAATTATATTCAATTTATTGTTATGAATTTGAGTCTGAGTCTATTAATATAATATATTGACATTCGATGAAACATTTATTTAGTAAACCTGTAAGAAAAAAATATACACGAAAACAACTCGATTTATCATCAAGTTTCTGATGAACTACCTCATCCATTTTCTGATAATGTTGTAACAATCGAAATCGATCGAGATATTTTGTAAACATAGTAACAAAGACCTTCAATTTTTCATTTGATTTTTTTTTTTTAATTGATTTAAACTAATTAAATAGTTGGTATCGGTGATCAACTGTTTTTTTGCTGTCAACTGATTTTTTGTTTTTTAGACAAGAATGCCTTATCCACTTTCATTAAGTGAAACATATGAATTTGACTCGAACTCCAGCACAAAGAATAATTATATTTCAAGTTTATTGTATATCGAAATTAACTACAGGTTTTCCAGACTAAAACCATAATTCTGTATTTTTATAAAACTAGTAATCGCCCGCTCCCTGAAATTTGAGAAATTATGATAAAACATCGTACTCAATTTCATTCTGAACATATTTTTTTTTTATTGATTTATCTTAGACAACAACCGTATAAGTAATAATAATAAAAATATATAGGAATATTTAGTTTCGCCACGTCTCCTGTTAAATATCTACCATAAGAATAATAATAATCGGTTGTGAAATGTTTCAGATATTTGTACCGTACTTTGTTCAATTTAAAATAAATTTAAAGTGATAATCTATATTTTTTTTTTTTTTCAGAAAAGTTTACATCAATGCACGTTCTAACATCAAAAAAACTTTATTTAAATTTTATTTTAATTTAAATTTCTAGATCTTTACTCATCTTTATTAAAGGTTCTTCATCTTTCTTTAAAAAAATATATTTAATTATAAAAAATAATTAAATTTGATCTTTAATGTAGACAAAATTAAATTTTTACTCAGATACATCTTAAATTTCAAAAATTTATAAAAACAAAAATTTCCTTGACGAATTCTAGGAACTCACTTTTTAAATTTAATATACGTTTTTACACTTTATTTTTTCTTGTACATAAACAAAATTCCTGCGTAGAATTTTTAAATTAAATAGAAAACTATTAACATTAAATATTTTTGTGTCCTTGTAAAATTTCTTAGAAAAAATTTTGTATTAAAAAGGATTCATTTGAGTAGAAAATAACCACGAGATTCTCATTAATATAAAATGATAACATTATAAGATAATTACGTTTAGTCAAGGTTGTGACATTATCTATGTTATGTATGTATATATTCATATTTTATTTACTATTGATTATGATAGTCGTCGCTAGATTATTCTGCAAGTTTTCAAGCTTTTTTATTTTTTATATAATCATGGTTAAAAAAGTATAAAGTTTAATGAGCAAAATTAGGTCATAATAATAATAACTAGTATAATTATAAAATGTAATTTAGAACATTAGTTGTATTAGCTCTATTTTCTATCCTTTTTTTAATTATATTTATATAATAGAAATTTTTTTCTTAATGATTTGTAGAGCAAAACAATTTAAAAATAGAACAACATTGTTTAAAGAATAAATTTAAAATTAACTAGATTAAACAAACAAAAATAAACAATTCTAGAACAAAATAAATCCGTTTAACTTCATCGTAGTACATTTTGTTATATAACATTAGCTCTTCTTTCTATTAGACAATTATTGTTTGCAACATCCTCGAATAAGTTTTAAAGATATTTCTTAGTTAAAAAATGCAAATGATTTAAAATATCCATTTTTACACAGTTGAAGTCCTTAAATTGAACAAAACAAACATTCTTAGGTTAAAGCTCAGAGATATGAAATACATATGTATGTTAATTCCTATATAAAAAATCGCTAAATGAATTGAAAACATTTTTGAAAATTCTTATATACGAGCTATCCCTGTAAAAAATATAATTTCATCTTATTGGGTGCCCAAAAAGGGCCATATTTACATCAATTTATTCATTGCTGGAATAAAAAGTGTGTATTTTGACTTTAAAGCACGACAGGACGAATTATGATAATTTTGAACTGAACATTAACGTCTCTGTTACAGCTTATTATTTCCAATAATTCTCTCTAGTTCAATAATTGTCTTTAGTTCAATTTATACTACCGTGGGCTCTAAAAGTGTCATGATAGAAGTTTTCTGCATGTTTGTAAACAAAAACCAAACGCAGGACAAAACCGCATTGAAGATAATGGAGAAAATCTGGTCTTCTGGGTATGAATTATCAATTAATTGTTGGGAACTTGTAATCTGTAATAACAAAGCGAAAAAGTTGAAAATTTGATTTAATTAAATGTCATTTCTGCGGTCGGTGAACCATAGATAAAGAAGCATCAGTGAGCTAATCATAGCGGGCCCAATATGGGTACATACAATGACGGAGCTGATAGATGATATTAAGAGCGGATGCTATTAACAGTTATATAGTTGTATTAGCGGATAAATCGGTTGTGAAAGGTCGGGAAAGGTCGAAGTCGTATCATAGAAAACTAAGATTTTGTTAAAAAAAATTAAAATTCAAAAACAGCATTTTTTAATCTTCGCAAGCAATGATGAAAATAAGTTGTTTCCGAAATATCAATGTCTGTAAAATAAACATTATATTGTTACTGAGAGCAAATTCGACTCAAAATGTTGAATCTATTCAGAATTCTATATACATTTAATTCAAACTTCCATCGATTCCACTATCTCACTCTCTTTCCCTTGGGAATGATACACTTTTCATCATCTCCTATTTTTTCTGAATAATTTTTTCACTTACGATTATTTTTTATGTAGAACATTTTCTTACTTTACTCCAATTACAAATATTAAATTATAATATAGTCATTTTTTCCATAAAACATTTTATTAGTTCAAAAATGAATTCAAAAATTTAAAATTTGTCTGAAATTTCACAGTTTCACAATTTTTTTTGTAACATTGAACCATATCATATTTTATTTGAAGTAGAATTAATTTCATTGAATTTTCTAAGAAATTCTAATAGATGACCTCCTCGTATACACATAAGTCAGATCCTAAAAATACGACATACTAATGTGATATAAATGTCACTTTCTACCATCATTATTAGTCCATCGATAATATGCTATCAGAAAAGTAATTTACATTATTTTAATCTTGATGATGTGTAGAAGATAAATAAATATAATATAACTCAAATAATGTGGTACAAGTTCTCTTCCTTTTTCGATTTGTCCTTATATCATTTTTTGATTCATCATTTGATCTGAAATTAATGTTGTAAAAAAATAGAACAAAAACAAAAAATACGAAATTGTATCCTTGTAAAAAGCAATGAACATTTGCAAAAAAAAAATATAATTTAAAATAATATTATGATAAACAAATAGAAACAGTGTGTATGTATATAGAATAAAATTTATAAATGTATACGTATGGATATGTGTACATATAACATGTTTGTTTAATAGTTAGTTGTTCTAGATATTTATAAAATATTTTTCAAAAATGTTAAATGTTGATAATATTTGTTTTGTAGTATTTCATTTGTTTTATAATCAAAGAGTGAGATGGAAGGGGAGAGAATGAAATTGAATTCTTAATTTTCTCCTACTCAGATTGTGCTTTCATACTAGCCTAAAATTATCGTACAGCCGTTGTTAGTGTTTTATGTAAATAGAAAAATTAATATTAAAGATATTCGCCATTTGTGAGGAAAGAAACTAAGTATAAAGGAAATATCAGCTTTAAAGTATGATTAATTGTTCTCATGAATGGGTCAAATCAATTCAAAGACTCCGATTGAATATCGGACTTATTCAGAAAATCGTTGCAAAATAAAGTTGGAAATAAAGGTTGTATTTTTTCAAAAAAAATCTACTTTGAACAACAATAATTCCATAACGGCAAAACTGAATAATATATATATGTAATAGATCAACAGATATAACGGTTTATAAACAAAAACAGCAAAACAACAAGGATACTTTCAAATGTCCTTTTCGTCCTTTAAAGGAGAAGATGCGCCATTAAAGATATATATTTTTAGAGAGTTAAGAACACCAGGTATCCTTGGGATATAGTTATTAGGCCCTACGTAGGTACAACATCTTCGACAGAATCCCCCGGAGCTATACAAAACCCTTATGCTACCAAGAAGATTAGATAAATAATAAATAAAAAAAAATAATTAAATTTGAGACGGTCAGTCAATAAGAAATAATAATGGACAATATTATCATCTTCACAACAACAAATTGAAAGATGGAGAGAATATTTCTTAGAAATAAACAACAATAACACTGAATGGCAGAATGACATCTGGGAGAACACAAACAATAGTTGTAATAATCAAAAAAGAATTAACCCAAATCGGCCAACAACAAGAGAAATTTGCAACATAATCAATAAATTGAAAAATAACAAAGCGAAGGGTTAGACAGAATACCTGCTGAAATCCTGAAAATCAACTCTCTACAAAGCGCAAGGTCTCTACAACCAATAAGAACGGTGACTCTAGCATATGTATTAACTGGAGGCGAATAACAGCACTTAATATAGTGAACAAAATACTAGCAATAATCATCCATGATAGAATCAAAGAGCATATAGAAAGCAATATTAGAAAAGAACAAGCAGGATTTAGAGAAAAGAGAAGCTGCACAGAACATTCTACACAATTATAGTTGTAATTGTGTAGAATCATTGAATGATTATAGTGGAACAATCAAATGAATTCAACTCACCATTATATCTCGTATTCATTGACTTTTCAAGAACTTTCGATACACTAAATAGAAATGCAATTTGGAAAGCCTTGCAAATGAAAAGCATCACCGGGAAAATAATTAACATAATCACGGCTATGTGTACGGATGCAAGTTCTACATAAAGGAAATCTAAACTCAACCTTCAGTATCAACAAAGGAGTTAGACAAGGATGTTCACTCTCACCTATCCTATTCAATATTGTAATTGGCCAAGTTATGAAGAAAACAATTAATGGGCATGGTATTAATTGGAATACCATAAACAAATTAGAAGACTTAGAATATGACGATGATAGATCTGACACATACCTATGATGACATTAAAGAAAAATTAAAAATATTAAATGAACATGCAAAAGAAGTGGATCTGGAAATACGAGAAATCAGAGAAGACTAGAAATAAATAATACAACCATTGAAGAAGTAGAAAGTTATGAATATTTATGCAGTATCATAGGTACAGATGAAGGCACCATGAAAGATATTATAATCAGACTATGCAAGACAAGAATGGTATTTGGTAGACTAATAAATATCTGGACATCCTCTCAAGAAATACAAAGTTGGGGATTTTCAACGCCTGTGTAAAATCAGTCCTGTTATATGGAAGTGAAACCTGGCTAACCACGAACAAATTTACAAACAAAATACAGGTCTTTATAAACAAGTGTCTAAGAATAATCTACCAACAGCCAACTCTGGAAATACGTGCGGAGAAGATTCTATCGAAATACAAATAAGAAGAAAAAAATATAGATGGACGGGCACATAATCAGGCGGCCAGAAAATATGATTGTCAGAGGAAAGCTCTATATTGGCACCTACAAGGAAAAAGCTGCAAATGCAGACCTAGAAACAGCAGAAAACGAACAGTATATAGGGAAAATAAATAGATCAAGGTCGCAAATTAGGTCCATAGCATAAAATAGAACTAGATGGAAAGACTTAGTGGATGCTATATGCTCCCTAGATGAGTTGTAAGGAAAAAAAAAATGTCAGAGTAACACATTGATGAATAAAATTATTCATCTGGAATTATTCTTTGAAAAACTTTAAAATTAAAAACAAAAATATGCTTCAACACCCCTGAGGTACTTTTAGATATTCGTTTACAAGTATCAGTTTTGGTCTGGTCTGCAGCTTTCAAAAATTAAAGTAGAGTTATAGCTCAAATAGACGACAGTATCAGTTTTAAACTTTTTGACTAAATGGTCAATATATACTTGTTAAACATAACTAACATTACGTTATTAACAATTCCTTGTAAATATCGAAAAAAAACTTTAATTGTGTTCTGTTGAGAGCGATATAAATTTCATAAATTGCTTATTCATGCTGATTCAAACCGATATTGTCCCGTTTTGTAAAATTATTTTATATGAGTCAATGGAAATCTTCAAAACAAAACATTCACTTAGTGTAGAACGTGGGGCTGTGTGGTGGGAAACACTGACAGCGACAATGAACAAAGCTTTGCTCAGAGGCGGCTTGCATTACCGAAGTATAGGCATTTTAAACAAATTATTTTAAATATTAAAAACTTAATACGATTATTATTTTCTACTGCTATATACGATATCTAACCCGCGTTCTTTTAATTTCGCTCTGAATGGGAGAGAAATCTTGCTTAAATCCAACGCTACTCTTCTTTTGGGTTGTTGATCAATTTGACAATAAAAATAATTAAAAATAACAGCATCTGTTTTTGTACCAACAGACTGCCCCACCCTGTGTAAAAATTATACCTTTTAATTTAACAATAAAAAAAAAACAACAACAAAAAAATCATTGATTATATGTCAGTACATTGAGTTGTGATATTTTAAATTGCGTGTTTGCTAAAATTGGTTTTTACACTTGAATAAATTAAATTTTAAATAAACAAAAATATTTTTTGTAAATCAATAAATTTTCAAAAAAACAAAAACAGTTTTAATTGATCTGGTGAACTTTAGGTTAAGCCAAGTTACATTATATTATTATTAGATTAAATTTTAATACTTGAATTGGGTCAAATAATTTTAATTCACGTACACACCAGCAAATCGATTGAAACATCATTGAGTAAATTCAAGTTTAAGAAATATCTTATGTGAGTTAGTGAATATTTAATCGAAATTCAAACAGAATCTTTGAATCCTCCTTTTATGTTAAATGGCATCGTAAATAGATTAAATTACAAATCGTAGGAGTAATTCGTCAGTACGACCTACATCCATGTAAATTTATTATTTTGATACAAAATAATATTTCAAATTATTATAGGCTTCTTTTTATTTGAAAATGGTCTACAAATTACTGTACACATAAGTAATGTTATATAGTTTGAAATCGTTGAATCTTGCATCGTAAAGATTTTTCACATATTTCGTTTCAACTTGACACAACAAGAAACACTTCTATAGGAGTATTTTGCAGCAAAAAGATATTTTGAAGTACCAATTCAATTAGAATAAATAAACGAAAGGATACTATATAAAAGTTAAAGTGTACAACAGTACAACAGTTCTTCTGGAAATAACATTATTCATTTGTTTGGAAGATTATTAAGAATAATTACTGTGTATTAAAGAGATTTACTTTTTGATTTTTGGCTGAGTGTTGTAAGAAACGAAAAATTAATTTCTGAATCAATTTTATTTTAATTTAATACCAGTATAACATATTAGGAGTACTACACTATATATGAGTAGCATGAACACCAAATAAATCCATGTATCAATAATATAAAAAGGAAATTGAAAAAATTTAAATCTATAGAGAAGGTCCTTGTTTTTAAATTGCTTTGAATAACAATTTTTTTTTTGTTTATTTTTTTTTTGGCAATGTTATCGGTTTTGATGCATTGCAGTATATAATAAGTGGTAAAAATTTATTGAAAATGAGTTAATTTAAAAAATAAAATGAAGGATTTTAGCTAACAATAAAATTTATCAAGGATTATTTTTAAAAAAATCATTTTATATTATAGTGACACATCCATAAATAACCAAGGTTTAAAATGAGAAAAAGAAAAATCTAAATTTTGAGTTAAAATTTTCCAATTTATTTAAAAATAACCAAATTTAAATAGAATCTATAAAAATAATATGTATATTTATGAGCTAAAACGTATATGATATTTGCCTATACATTTACGTAATGCTTGGTTGGGATAGAGAGGAAGTGAAAAAAAAATGATATGAAATGGATTATCGGGTAGTTGAAGAATAAAGGTATTAATATTTTTCTTAAAATTCTGCAAATTTTGTAGTGTAGAAACCCAACAAAGGGAATATGATGACTTATTCTTGAAGTGGAAATTATATGAACAAATTTTATAGACAAAGTGTCATACTGTAAGTATCTGCATATTTTAAATTATGCTTTGTTATGAACATGCATTTGTAAATTGATTAATAATTATGAATTCGAGGTCGAATTAGTGTAGGATGGCCGAATCTGTAAGAAATTAGAGTGAGTGTGATGACAGTATTAAAAAAATATAATATAATACAGTATTTGTAACACTTAACATAAATGTACCAATTTCCGCCCCCTTAAGGAAAAATTAGTTTAAGTTGGCAAAATAAGCAAAATAAAAGCTTTTTTTAATTTTTTTTTTCAAATTACAATAATTACTATTTTTTAATTAAAAAATCAATCTGAACTAATTCCGCCCTTATATGAACTAAATTCCGCTTTTTGAACCTATTTGCGATTCACAGTCACTATTTACGAATTTTATTTAAAAAAGCTATTTAAAATAATTATTAAGGGTAAAATTAATAATTAATTTTTCAAATAATTAACTAGTAGTTAAATTATAAAAAATCAATATTAATATAAGTAATTTGAAAAAAAAAAAATAAATAGTCATAATGTAAGTAAAATTATTTGTTACACATAAAAATATATACATTTATTTCAATATGAAAATTAAAAAAAATTAAACAACGCAAGAATTCAGTATTTCAAACAAAAAAAAAATAATTTAATATTACATTAATTAACTTAAATGTTATAGCAATGCATATTTAAAATAAATAAATAAAAATACAAAATATGTCATATACATACAAAGTAAAAATCACATTTACTACTTTTTAGTTTTGACATTTTTATTTGTATGATTTCGGGTACATTATATTGTCCTCTGCTGTTCATTAAAACTGGAGGTTCAATTTTGTAGACTCTTTTATGTCACTGTCTGAATATATTAGAATATCTTCTTTTACAGGCCATCTCCAAAATGTGCCAGACATGGTCATGGTTTTCACTCCTCTATTTAACTTATTGTGAAATGTATACAAGGAAATTATTTTGTTAATTTATAATGGACGCCTTAATGAAATTTTGGTGACAAGGCAAGATAATTCCATAGATTTTTTTTAAATTATTTAAAATATAATATAAGCAGAACATAGTTTTGGAAGAACTTATTAACCCCTAAAGAGGTTGGCGTTAGAGTAAAATTTATCTAATTATTAAAAATAGTCGAATATTTTCCTTTTAATTTTACTAAATATGCTTATCGTACAGGATACGCATATTTCGTCTACTAATAAAAGGAAAGGAAATTTTTTCTTTAAATATAAGATTTGGTATGAATTTAGTGAAAATAGCTTACACCTGCATATTTATTCGGAATTAGGACATCTTGCACGTATTACCGACCCGCTTTTTCATACAAATTTTTATAAAAACTCAAAATTTAGTTGTAACAAAAAACACATATACGAAATTAAATTTATAGGTCGTAATTAGGTCCAGCTTAGTTTGTTCAATTGCAATTTAAAATCGTCCATTTGCATCCTTATATAATCAAAAATAGTTGAATAACTTAATTAATTTTTTCGATATATCATTTTCCTAATTCCGCCCGGTCGATCGTAAATACGTACAACATAAATTTACGTGTCCCTACTTCCCGCTCAAGACTAATTAGCAATTTTAAATATTTTTTATTTACAAATTGAAGAAAGTATATGTATTATAATGTATTTAATAATATATCTTTTACAATTATTTGAATAAAATAAATAAGTGAACATCATAGTTTAATTATTATGGTTTTAACAAAATAAAAAAAATTTTAAACGTTTGAACCAATATTTCCATTAAAATGTCTACCTAGTTTAGTTTTCTATCAATAACTTATTTATTAATATAAATACAAATGTGCATTATTTTGCATTACAACGAGGAAATAATATTCTTTTTTTGTTTCAAAAATAAATTTGAAATATAAAGTGTGAGAGTGTTGTACAGTAAAACACGGATAAATGCATATTTATGTTGTCAAGCAAATTTGTGCATTTATCCGTCATGTGCACTTAAACGTAAAAAAAAACCTAAAAAATACAAAATAAAAATAAAGAATAAAATACTGTTTTATGATTTTTTGAGCTTCATTTTCAAAAAAAATAGAAACTTAAAACTGAAAACAAAACTTAATAGATTTCATATTTTAATTCAATTAACAATTCAGCATTATTTAAAGAAAAAATAGAAAATTAAATTAAAAACAAATTCAAATTCAATTCACAATCAAAAACTGTGAAAAATTACAATATGTAATAAAAATACAATTTAAAAATACACATACATATCACATAAAAAACTAGGAACATTTGTTATCTACTCGTAATTAGGATAAACAAATTTTATTAAAAAAAAAACATTGACGTTTTAATCCGGCCGACGAAATAATTTCTTATTAAATATGACAGTTTTTTTTTTATTTAAAAAATTTAGTTTGTGCATTAATCCGTATAAAATGTAGTATAAAAATTAATTTTGTTGTTTTATATTTTCATGCGTCGTGTATTTATGCGTATTTGTGTCTATGAAATATCTTTGAATGTTATATCTTGAATGAAAATATCTTGAAGTTTGTTGTCAAGCATTTTGTTGTACTTAAACGTGTTTTGCATTTAAACGTTATGTACTTAACCGTGTTTTACTGTATTTACAAAAACAGGGTTCGGGCAGCATAATGTACTAGTGCAGTGATAGGTACATTTACGTTATGGTTATCCTCAATAAAATCATTTTGTATTTGGCAGTGAAACTGCAGTGTTGTAAAATAAGAAATATACAAATTTGATTAAAAAAAAATAAGACTATAATTTAAACTATAATTTTAACTAGTACCTCTTCACTGTACCACAAGGTTTTACTACATATTCTACAATGTTTTTCAAGTATTTATCAAATTTCTGGCTTATCAACTCATTAAATGTGGAAAACTACTAATATTTTCAGGAACTTCTTATATAGCGTAAGTCAATTTTATTTAAGTTGTTACCAGCCAGTTTTTACTCTCAATTATTTTTTTGTCATTTGTTTTATTCCATAAAGTGTACTGAATCAGATTGATAAATTAATTATTTATTTCCAATAAAACATTTATTTCACCGGGAGTTGAACCTATGACCTCCCGGCATGCCATTATTAATAGTCTTGTAACAAATAAAAACATAATTAACAGAACACTCTGTATGAGCTAACAAGCTATTTTTGAAAGTACACAAAACGGGTCGGTTATGTAAATTTCCAAAATCATGGAAAATATCGAAAAATTTAAATTTTTCCCAAAAAAATTTATTTTTTCAAATGTTTTGGGAAATGTGTTAATAGCGTTTTTCCTCCCGGTAGGAAACTGAAGATTGAGAGATACTTAGATTTTAAAAAAGCGAGATATCAAAATTTCGTACCGCTTCCATTTAACTTAATAAAGTAATAAGATTTAAGCATGTATAAAATTTCAATGTTAGCCACCCACCTAGGTCTTTGAGTAGCTTTGAACGGTTACAAAATAGTTTTATTATGATGCTTGGCTCATCTATTCTGATGTTTATTGATTATTTTTTCAAATTCTTCATTTACTAATCTTATTGTTTTAAAAATTTTCCGAACTGTTCACTTATATCTCCAAATATGTTTATATGAATACCATTCTGTTGTTTATTGATAATAATTCAGTGTCAGAATTATATGATAATACCTAGCTTCGATTTTGCATTACATTAATTTAGATTGCATAGTTTCATAGTATTTTCAAAATAATATTATAGTATTTGTTATCTGGTTGTATTCTGGCATTTATACACAATTATATACTGTTATCACTTCGGCTTGGTGGTTTAAGTTGACTCAATTTTCCTAAAATTTCAATATATTATATTTCATTATTGTTATGTTTTATGTATACGCTATTGTCTTCTTTCTTCTATTCTGTTCAATTTTCGATAATTTATTTTTATTCATTTACTGTAACCCTTTGGATATTTATTTTTCAAGAACTACAATTATTGCCATTATTGTCGATTGCATAATTTATTATTTGAAGTGGCTTTGTAAATATATTTCCAATGTCAAATTTTTCAATTCAATTTACAAACTGTATTCAATTTGTTAAAATATATATTTACCTAATAATCCGGCTTAAAATAATAAACGTTGATAAAAAAAAATTTACTTCTGCTTCTTAGCACAACTCTACAAAGTCAGAAGGAAATGATTTTCAATTTATTACATATTAAAGTAAAGTCTTTAAGCCCTACATAGCATTATCTCCGTATCTTATTCTTCTTTTTTTTGCTCTATAAAGTCACCTTCTACTTCTTGTTGTGCTTTCAATCCTGATTTTAATTGCTATGATTGCATATTTAATTTTATCTGATGTAGTTTGAATTTTATGCTTTTATTGAACCACTGACGTGTAGATTTTGAGTAATATATTATAGATTAAATCATCGCAGCATAACAATATAATCTTAATACAATGTATGCATAGTGTTCAAATAGTATCAGTGAACTATTAGTCCTTATATAAAGTTAGGTAAATAAACTATTTATTAAAAAACAGCAAAAAAAAATCCATTTATATTATCAAAATAATTTAAAGAAAGCCCACCAATATAAAAAACCTATATAATAGTCCTATGGTTACAAATCAATATAGTATAAAACTAAATCTTAAAATAATCTTCTTTAGATTTATATGCCATCTTCTTGTTTTTGAAAAATTATACTGAATTGGAAAATCAAAATAAAACAACCTACTAATCATTTAATGGTTAAAATCTTTCTTTATTTTCTAAATTTTATTAAAGGACATTGGCCTTCTAATCCCATACAATATAGGCCTGCAGGATCAATTTATCAAAAAAATGTTTGCTACTTTTCTTTATTTTTTTTTGTAGCAGATGTTAAGGACAACTGAGGTTGTTTCCTTCTACAATTTATATCCTTTGTTTGTGTTTCATATAATTATGATAAAGTATTGATCTTAGTTTCTTTTATCCTGAAAATGAACCACAACAAAAACAAAAAAAAAAAAAACAAAAAAACTAAAACTTTCCATCTTTTGTTATTCCAGAGGCAAGAAAAAAAATTTCATTACAAAAATTAGTTAAATTTTGTTGAAAAGAATGAAAATAAAATTTGAAAGCATTGATTGTCGTACGCAAAACTTACAGACTTGTTTTAATGGCATACCATAAAAAAATCGAGTACAATAAAAGGATGAAGATTTCATGACATTTTTGTTACTATTATTACTAATTAACATAAGCTCTCTTGTCAGGCTTATTAGAATAATATTTTCGAGATATAAGAGACCTAATACAAGAGATTTAATACGATACAAATATCTGAATCATTTCAAAACCATTATTATTCTTTGAAATGATAGAGATTTTTATAAGGAAACGTGGCGAATTAATATATTTTCCAAATTTTCTACTAGAAATTTCACTTTAAATTATATTTTCTTTTATTTATTCGTAATTGACATACATATGTACGTTTCTCACATTGTATTTTCATCTTCACCTGAGTCGTCTTATGCGCTTCTAATGTAGATGTATTAATTTGTACACCCTTTTAAGATTTCTTCTGAATTAAATTGGCATTAAATGTTCTCTAAGATACCTCATTTTATCGTCTCTGATGTATCTTCTGGCAAAACAATTATTCAAAACTAATCTAAATGTCTAAACATGTTTTTATATTGATTGTCCAGTTGTTGCTTAACTCTGTTCAATTTAAATCTTTAAATGTATTAGTTTATATATTTATTTAACATTTTATATAGGCTCAAAAAAAATTCTATTCTGCATTCATGATTTTTTTGAATTTCAGTCTGGACTTAGGAGGAATCACAGTACAAGAACCACTCTTCTCGAAGTCGTTGACAATATTTCTAGTGCAGTTGATAATAAGTACGCTACCATCTTGTTACTACTGGATTTTTCAAAGGCATTTGACTCTGTAAATCACCATCTATTGTGCAGTAAATTGTCACATTATTTTGGATATCATATTTCTGCTGTTAATTTAATTAAAAACTATCTTCTGAGCCGATCTTAGTCTGTATTCAATGACTCTACCTCTGATCAGCTTCAAGTGGAATGTGGCGTCCCTCAAGGCTGTATCTTAGGGCCTTTACTGTTCAGCGTATTTATCAATGATATTCTGAGTTGCTTAAATGAAGCTAATTGTCGTCTTTACGCCGACGATACGTAGATTTACATTAGTTGTCCCTTCGCTCAGATTGAACATTATATTGGTAAATTGAATGTTGTGCTTGAAGCTGCCTCGCTTTGGGCATCAACTAACCAAATCATGCTGAATCCCACCAAATCACGAGCTGTTGTTATATATTCGAAAGATTTTCCCTATAATTTTCCACCTTTGAAACTTAACAATCGTATTGTTCAATTTGTGAATCATGCCAAAAATCTGGGTGTTATATTTAACAAAACTTTAAGTTGTTCGGAGCATATTACTTGTATTGCTAACAGAGTATAATTCTTCGTAAACTTCCTTTAAGAACTAAATGTAAACTTGTTAAGTCACTCATCTTGCTACACTTTTTGTATTGTGATGTTGTGTACTCATCAATGAATGCTAATGGTAGTCCAGTATTAAATGTTATCATCAATGCAAGTAAAAGGTATATCACTAACCGTCGCAGATATGTCAGCGTCTCTGATGTCTCTAAGTGCATTCTAGACTGCACATTTAATAATTACTTAAATTTTATGTCTGCTTTCTATTCAATGTTATATCTTATGGATTTCCTTCTTATATTTATAATAAACTTGGCTTCGGTAGATCGCTGAGATCTATCTCAATAAATATCCCTCGTCATCATTGTGGACTGAGACACTTACCTTTTTTTGTTAAGGTAATATCTTTGTGGAATTTACTTCCGATTGCTATAAGGCGTGCACCGTTTATTTAGTCGACTCTGTTTCGAGTATTTTAAGAGTTTGTAACCAGTAATTTTTGACATATTGTAATTTTATTGTCAGATTTTCTTATCATGTTTTTCATCTTAGTTTTATTTAACTTTGTATATTTTAGTTTAAATTTCTATTTCCTATTTTCTATTGTATTTAATTTCTTTTTAGTTATAATATTTCAATTATTTTCTATCCACCTAACTTGATTATACACATTGTAGAGACTAATTGTCTCATTGTATAACATACACAAAAGTAAATGAATAAATAAATGAAAATGATGAACTAACCGCTCCAAACAAGTCTCTTTTGTAGCATAGATAAGTAAAAAAAATTGTAATCAGATTTTGATGTTGGAATTTGCGATTATTTTTCGAATTCTTAAGTGTAATTCATTTGCTTTTTTATACCCCTTAATCCCTATTTGGGCATACGGTAGAAAGGAATAAAGTTTAAGGATGGTGAATAAAGTGATCATAATAGAAATTACTGACCGCTACATGTCCGATATACAAATGTTCATACCAAAGATATAACAACCATCAAATATCTAATCATGAACTATAATATGTATGATAACAAAGTTATTCAAGTAAAAACTCCAAAAATATACAATATCGTAAAGTTTATGACATTATTCTTAAATTTTACGGTATTACAACTTTTTTAAAACATTACGTTTTTTTTATATCAAAAATGATTTTTTTTCTCTAAGTTAGCTCAAAACTACATCCACAAAATTTTCTTTCATATAATTCAATTTCAATTTTATATCCCCTATATTAGTCTTTTTAGGACTCTAATATAAAATAATGCAAACCTACCCATACCAACATTATAATTTTAATCCTTTACTTTTTCTAATATTCTTCTGTCTTTTTTTCATGATAAGACGCCAAAATAAATTTAATAATGAATTAGGAAAAAATTTTTTTTTTTTATTTTTAAATGAAAAGAAAATATTTATCTGTTGAATACTCTATAAATGGATTCATTGTATTATAACTAACTTATAAGAATGTAGACCTTTTGTAATAGTTAACAAAACAAAAATAAGCAGATAAAAACATGAACAAATTTTTATTGTTTACAGCAGCATAATTTATCGGGATGAGATTGTGTTTTTTATAAAACTAAACTCAATTTTATTTCGCTTAAATAAATTCCAAATAAATTTGATCCTTTTCAATAAATTTTCGAATATTACAAATAATTGATTTTAGGATTAACGATTTCTTTAGAAAATTTTATCAATACAAGCTTTCATAAAACAATTTTGAAATTGCATAAATAAAAGTTGAATACAAAAAGAAATTTTCAATGTAAAACAAAAATAAATAAATAAAATGACAAGAGCTAGAAAATTGATTGTGAGAATATATTTTTTATATAAATAATTCATTTTAGTAGTGGTGGCCGCACTGATAGTTATATAGGACACTTATGATATATTGGTGGTTGTAAACTTCGTCAGTAAAGCTAAATACATAACTTAAAATAAATAAACCCATTTTTTTTATATTATCTTTTTTTACAAAATTGTTTTGCTAACTCAAGAGTTTCGGTAAATTGAATTAGAAAATTTGATAATGTAAAATAGATTTTTCTACTTCTAAACCACTTCATATCTATAATCTAATAACAAACCAGTATAATATGGTAATAAATTAAATAAAATGCAGCTATTCTATTTGAGAAGGCTTAGTTCCTGACAATAGCAGTAGTTGTCCACATGGAATGAGTTGATATGCTAGTAAATTGATAATTTAATTCTTGAAATATTTGTAGATATTGTGGTATAAACTTGCAGTACCGTCATTGAGAGAAAAACATCCTAGAAAATTTTTAATAAGACAACCTTTAATTTAATGAGGTATGCCTCTAGAACAAAGTTAATACGATTTGTTGAAATGTGTCGTATTAATCCAAACATTTTGAAATTATTAGTTTTCTTAAAAGGTATGGTATAAATATTATAAGAAATCTGATTATTTTAATAGGAATTTTTTATGGTTACCATACCATTGATTATAAGCTCTGTCGAATTGCCCATCAATAAGGTTTGCTCAGATAAAAACTAAAAGACACTCACATTAATATTAAATTGAGAAAATAAAATTAACAGTTATTTTCAAAATAAACTTAATACGAATATGACGTCCTATTAATTCTAACAGATATTTTATTAATGGTATTATGCAATTATAAATTTAATTCGACGTTTCATTATTTATATAGAATTTTATTTTATTATTAGAGTTTAATATGCATCAAATATTCATAAAAAAATATCAATACTTATAAACGATTTTGGAAAAAAATAGTCAATTAAAGTTTGTTTTATAAAAGTGAAGAGTTAAAAAATTAAGAAATAAAATTAAAAGTAGTTAAATCAGTCAAAAATATTAAAAATATAATTTTTATAATATTATAGTAGTGTACCGTATAGTAGTGTAATATTATAGTAGTGGCTTAAATCAAAATAGTTATTTTATTAAAGTCAAAAAAAAATTTCAATTTGATCTTTTTAAAGAAAATTCCTATTTGATATAAAAAAAACTACTGTTTCGGTAAATTACAATGGATATTTTATTTACAGACAATAATCGTGTCTTAGATGTGAATAATTGCGATACATTTACAAATCAACACGATGAACTAATTAATTAAATTTGCCGTGAATTTGGATTTAATAAGACAGTTTTTCAGCGTTTAATTGATAAGTAAAATATATTTTATAATATAATTTATTTAATAATTTTTTTAAACATAATAATGCACACATTACTACATATTAATTAATTTAGATATTTTTAATTCAGATTTGCTGTCCATGGAGAGTGTAAAATTTTTGCGAACATTTTCAATCCAACTACCAAACTACCAAACTACCAAAAACAGTTCAAAGCTTCACAAGTCTAAAACATATTATCATTATATATTAGATTTATATGTATTTATGTCATTTGCTTTTTTTAATATTTTTCATGTCATGTTTACTCTTAATTTTTTTTTTTGTTAATAGTTTTATTTCCAATTAATAAAATCAGTAATAAAATAAAAAAATTAGTAAAAAAAAAATGAGTTATGTGTTTTTTATTTATATAATCTGGCCGCAAATTAAATTTGAAGCTATGATATAATTGAAACAATAAGTATCATACTATTAGAGATGAAGAGAGTAAGTAATTAAAATACAAGGATACATCATTGAAGTAATAGTATGTCTTATTAAATTAGTTATGTTACCACCTTTTTAAAAAAATTTGGGAAGACAATTATTTCTATAGTATTTACCATTGATACAATAATAATGTTATCTTTTTGAATTAAACTGATCGCTCTAAAATAATTATTCTAGTATAATTTTGAAATAAAATGATAACATAATTATTTCTATAAAACACACCATCAATATAATTATGGAATGCTCATTTTATGTTAAACAGATCTTAATATAAAATCAATAGTATCAAACATAGGATGTAGTATTACAAAATAATACGATATCTCATTAAAATTATATCAAGATATGCTTACTTTAATAGCTTAGGAATTAATTTAATACATTTAATATTTTTATTTTAAAAGAAAAAATCGCATTGACCAAAAATAATACCAAAAAGTCATAATTTTAATAAGATTAATATTACCTGATTTTTCTTTCAGTGATACTTTTTTAAGGATGAAACCTAAGTTAATGTCAAGAGCATAAAGAACAAAAAAAAACTGTATACATCCCTTATGTCAATTTTTAAATAAAAAAAACTTAATAAAACAAACAAAAACAATAATATCACAGTTAAAATGAACTCGAGATTTGTGTAGACATAATACAATGCCTCACAAGGCGGTGATAATACTTCACAATGAAATAACGACAAAAAACAAGGTTTTAAAAAAATGTAAAAAATAAATAAATTTACCACCTTCAAAGTTTTGGCAATTTTTAAACTATATAATCTAGTATAATTTCATTTAAATTCAAATTTGTTATGAATCAAATATAACTCTAACCATCAACCATTTTCAAAAACATAAAATGAATTGTCAAAAAATAAAATTTGTTAATTCAAAAATTCTACACGTCATCAATCCTGAATCCCAAAATTTGTGGACGGTAAATTAACTTAACAACCTCCTGCCACTAACACAACTAAACTATATTAATATTACAAAAGTATAAATTATTAATCCATAGATGTTTGAAATTGATATATTAAGCATACCTCATTAATTATTAAACAAATATGTTCATCAAATTGTATAACGTCAGAGCCACGTAAACATCAAAATAATCATTAAATCCACAATTTTCTGTACTAACTAGTCCACTTCGCGTACTTAGTATTTTTTTTTTTTTTTTATTTATTTCAATTCTTACTTATATCTTAACGTACTTATATCTAAAATATTTACAAAAGCAATATATTTATAATTATAAATTATTCATAAGTAGTGAGTTTATAGGCTTTTAGCCGTTCGGCCCTATAGAGTATTAAAATTACAATTTAATTAATTAAAATATTCAATTTCTGCACTAATAAAACATGTAAAAATACAACACAACATCTTAAAGCCCCAAAGGGATAGAACGTAGGAAAATCAATGTTTTTAACATCGTAATTATTTTCTTTTTTAATTAGAATTTATAGTAAGTATAATTAGTAGAATTTAGTAAGTATAATTTAGTTTACTACATGTCCGAAGAACTAATTATTTTATTAATAAATAAAAATTAGAACGCTTTACGAATAATACAAATTAGAATTGAAAGAGAATTGCAAAATTTTCAATGTTCAAAAATGCGCAAAAATTAGAAAGCCTGCAAAAAATAAAAAATAAAATTTCTATTTAATTTATTCTATGAAAATATAGGTCCATAAGTTAAATAAAAAACAAGCATTTTATCATATTTGCACCATTTGCAGATGCCCTAAACATTTTGCAGCATCCTTCGAAAATTTGGTCATGCCACAAAAGTTTGCTGTTTATTTCCATTTCATTTCCATTTCAATTTTAGTTACAAATTTTTCAAAATTTGCATTTCCAAACAGAATACTTGGTATTAACGAATTTTACTATGTTGATATTGAATAGCTCAGATGTTTCTAAGCATTAAATTTTACACTATTTACACTTCCTCAATCTTGGATTTGACGCCAAGATAATATGTTATTTCATCCAGAACTGAAGTCTGGGTCACTTCTGCAGCTTTTACAAAGAAATTAAAGGAATCAACGGTACTTTAGAACCAAAAGTAACGGTTGTGCATAAGAGATTAATCATAAAAATTATAAATAATGTTCGAGAAATACACTATAATAAATATCACTCACTCAACCATGCTCGTGCACGCTTTAATTTCAAATTATTAATTCAAAATTAATTCACGGAAAATTAGATATAATTTTACAAGTAACTGGATGCTCCCATCACATCTTAAGAACAAATCGACAAGATATTTTTTTGAAATGGGTATTAATATTCCAATATGAGATTTTTTATATACAACCAATGAATCAAAATTAATTAATGTCAACCTTCAAAACTAACTTGTAAAACTTCAAAATTTTTTTCACATTTATTTTTAAAAAATTAATTGATTCTTAGGAAATTTTTTACAAATATTTTTTACATAATATTAAATATAAAAGAAAATGTCTCCTTTTCAAAGAAATCCTAACAAGAAATCAATTTTATTAAAAAAAAAATGTCACAAACGAAAATATTATTTAAAAAAAAAAAAAAAACCTCTCAAAATGTCCATCAAAAATCTCCAAAACAATAAAACTGTTATGCCAGTTTGTTATACCAAAACAAAATGGTTTTTATGCCCAAGAATCATATAAAAAAAAATGAACGACAGAAAAAAAAATCAGAAAAACAAAAAAATAATAAAAATAATTTTTCAATTTCATGATTTCAATTCACGTGCAAAACAATTGAGGAAATTAATACTAAATCCATCGATAAATATCAGATTATAGGAAATTACATTTTTATCCTCATAATAAAGATATACATAATTTTTTTTTTTTTTTATAATCTAAGACTTTTTTAGGTCTCTTTTAGATTCTATGAATCTTGAATATTTAATTGAGTTTAATTTTAAAAACTCAATTCACGTGTATAATTTAATAAAAAATTGGAATGTGTGTGTGGGAGGACATGGTTGGTTTATTCGATTTTATTGTAGGTACACACCTTCATGCAACAGTTAAATGGAGTATTAAATTTCAGGATGCTACCAACGTCAAAATTGAGCATTTAACATTAATATATTTTATTAAATAATATGGAAAAAGTGTATTATATCAAAAGGAAAACACAAGTTTTGATTGACTTTTTGTTTTTATTTTGAACTCAAATTTATTATTAAATATTTTTTTTTGTTTTTTTTGTTTATATGGTTTGATTTCTCTAAGAGCACAATTAATTTCACGCTTAATCTGGTTTAGTGTAATAATATACAATCAAAAATTTTTCTTTTATTTTTGTTTATAATTATCCGAACAATGGGGGTATGAACAACTTTGCACTTTGATAAATCTTTGTATTAAAGACACAATCTTTGAATTTAAATTTTTCAAATTGCTTATTAACTAATTTAAATAGGAAAAACATGAATATAAGACACTTGATATTTTTTAAAGGTTTATTTTTGCTTACATTTCTTACCAATTTTTTATGTTATGTTTGGCATTCATTTGAAAGGCTCATATTTCATATAAAATATATATACCAACATTATTAAACAAAATATATATATATATATTTGAAAAATAACTTAGTAATTGTAACGAAAATGATTAATGAATTTAATTTTATAAATTGTAATCTTAATTATATTATTTTAGTTCTGGAAATGGCTTCGGTACATTTTCAATTAAAATATTTACAGGAAGTTTAATCTAATACTATTTATATAAATTGCTTTCAAAAAGCCTGCATAAATTGGTTTACACAACACACAATAATAATATTAGAGTAGAATACGCATTTCTTTTTACGAGTACTCTGATTGTGTGCGTTTGTATTGTACATATCCCATTTAGGTATAGATACTCATTTTATTTTATTGTATTTTGTGTGGATGAAAATAAATTTTTATTTTATGTTTGCATTTTAATGAAATAAATTTAATCGGTTATTAGGTCAGTGGTTAAAACGTCATTTTAACATCGCAAATTTTGTGTGAGTCAAATTCTGTGTTGAGTCTAATTTATTTATTAAAAAAATATTTGTTTTTTCTTTATTAAAACAATATTTTTCTTGTTATTATATTATAAAATTTATAATATTAATTTTTGTAAACAAGAAAAAATATTTTTTTAATAAAAAAAATAATTTTTAATTATTATTTTCTTCTCAATTATTTTAACAAAACACGAAATCGTTTAGAATAAATCCAAGCATACAAATTATGTATTCCTTTATGATGTATATATATATATTATAATATATACCAATACCATTCAATATATCATAATAATATATTTACCATTTTCCTAGAGATTTTAAGTATGTATGAAATAGACAATAACAAAAAAATGTAATAATATTCAAATTTTGTTTTTTCCTGCCATCTACATCTTTCTGCCGTCAGTAAGATCAGGATTTCAATAATATGGCGCGGGAGTTTGGGGTTATTTACAAAAATAACAAAATGAATTATTATTTAAATTTGCAACTTAATAAATAAACTTCCCCTAAAAATAAACAGTATCACTGTGTAATTATTGTACGCAATGTTTAAAAATAAATCAAATTTTTGGCAACATTAGAAAAATTCAAACAAAAATTCAGAAAAAATTCAAATTTTAATTTTTCTGGAGCGTGCTAGAACAGTTCATTGAACAAACCTTATAATTGAAAGTGTTAATGTAGCAGAAATTATATAAAATTGCACATACATTTTTGTTAAATTAAAAAAAAATATATTAAAATCATAAATTTTTGTGTTCAAAGTTTGTTATTATTTTTTATTAAAACTTTAATGATAATTTTTTTAATTAGAAAGACGTACATATTTTGTTTGAAATCTTACAAGAGGTCTGAATGTAGAATTTTTATTTTTTGGTTTTTGTCCTGAATACGTTCCAGGCATCGAAAGTTTGACCATCCTAAATTATTTATAAAAACTTTTGTAAAAAATCAAATAAGTTTGATTAACCTTACTACAGCAGATGCTTTGTCGGCATCACGACATAGAAGGCGCGAAGGTGCCGCAAGTCTCTAGTTTAATTTAATACAATTTATATGTGTCAACTGCACATTAATAATTTTTTTATTGATTTATCTTAGACAACAACCGCATATCTAATAATTTATTTAAAAAAAATAAATAAATTTAAATCAAATTCTGGCGAGGAAAAGAAGAAAATCTGTACTTTCTGGAATATATTTCGTGAATTTAGTGGTTGTATGTGTAGATATACTTATACATGTGTGAGATATTTTTAATTGAAATTTCTAATTTCGCTACGCCTCATTTCAAATATCTATCATTTAAAAAGATTATAATGACAATCGGTTTTGAAATGGTTCAGATATTTGTACCGCATTTTTTCAAATTTATAGATTATTTATTTATTTTTATTTATATATTTTATTTTCTCTGTGACTCAAAAAGCTATCAACTCGTATAGAGTATATAAAAATTTAAAGGTTAACAATTAAATATATATACAGAGTAAAAAAAAAATAAATTGCAAAAAGTATTATACAGTAAATACACGATAAATAAAATAATCATTGATATAATAAGAAGAAGATAAAGATTCATAATGTAGGAAAATTAAGCTTAATTCGTAATTTTTAAATATTAAAATTCCAACTGTAAAATTAGACAACATGCAAATTTCCTATTTTTGTAAATAATTGTTTTCGAACAAATTTTTATATTAGAATGGTAGGAATTTGTAGCTATAGTATTATAGAAAATATTAGATAACAATACTATAATTGGGCCTTAAAGTCTTATGGTTTTAAGTTCAAACAATAAAGTTTATAAGACTGAAAAATAATTGTTTTAACCTGCATTATTTTTATTCAGTTAATTATAAATTTTGTTCATAAATAAATACTTTAAATTATATTTCAAAATTATCAATTCAATTGTTTTTAAAACAAAAATACAGCCTCATAAATATTAAAAATTAATAATAATGACAACTAAAGAATTAATTATTATAAAAATCAACAAATTTCAATTTCAAAACATTTATTAACGGTCTTAAAGTTTATACAAATAGCCATATTATTTTACCGACGAGTATTTGTATATGAAAATTAATCAAAAAGACCAAAGCCCATGTCGTCATCTTCACTTTCTGTCTCTTCTTTTTTGGCTTCTTTCTTTTCTTCTGCTGCTGGAGCAGCTGCAATAGCTGCAGGTGCCGATGCATTGACAACAGCTGGACCTTTAATGAATTCCTTAATAGTTGTAGCTTCTTCAAATTCTACTTCAGTTGTAGCAGCAATAGCCAATAAGTTTTTGAAACCATTTGCAATACTGTGTGGAGCAGATGCCATTGTTGGATACCCAATTTTTAAACAAACAGCAGCTAAATTAGCAACACCAGCTTGGAATTTAGCTCTAAGATCCTCAGGTTTAATATCGAGTGTATGTAATGGTGAGAAGATTGAACCAGAATCATAGACTTGTTCGTAAATCAAACCGTATGAAAATGGAGAGATATTTAACATATTTAATAATGTTGCTTCAGAAGAGCCAACTTTGTCTCTAGGCTTCAAAATAGGTACATCACTAATAATTTCAACGGTACCTTCAGAAATTTTGGTTGGAATTGACAAGGTTTAGAAGAAAGATGTTTTTTTCTGGACCAAGAAGAGTATTTTGTGCTGGAATAATGACAGATAATGAGGCTATAGCACTATTACGAGCTGGAGCACGTTACTTTGCTTTCAAAAATTTTATCTCTTATTTCAGCAAGATTTCCCTTGGTAAAAACAAAACCAACATTTCCTTTAATATGAGGTAAAAGTTTTTCAAGAGCTGTATTGTTTTCTAAATGACCACGAATTGCCTTACGCATCATAGTATTTTTACCCATAAGAACAACTCCCATACCTCTCAACGAAATACGAATCTGTTGCATTTATTTTGAACCAACATTGTCGGCACTAACAATAAAACATTTTGCATATTCATTAAAAAGTTGGACGACTTTTACGAAATAATTAACTTTCCATGCAGCTTTGTTCTGCCTAACCATCTTGAAGTGTATATAGGGAATTTATTACAGAATTTAAGAACAAAGCAAATTATAAATTTAAACGTTTACGATAATCACGTTTAAAGAAGTTAAATATGTATGTATAGCTGATACTAACACATGATCAATGTATTCCAATGATTGTGAATTTAATTTGTGAAAAATGTCACTAAAAATTATTGGTAAACAAACACCACACAGACGCTTCAATTACGTACTTGGAAGTACAAAAATATAACAACAAGTCGATTGGATGTAATAATCAATGCAAGTGTTCGTGTTGTCAATTAATTTATTATCAATATGTCAAATAGTTTTTAAATATATACAGAATAGGATAAAGGATAGGATTAATATGAAAATAAATATATTTTTCAAAAAATAATAATAAAATTGTTTGGGATTGATAGGGTACCATCTGACTGGTCCAGTTACTTCAGATACGCCTCAGATATGAGTGCATTAATTGGAAATAGATTAAGACGAAATGTTATTGGTTTCAAACCCATCAACGATAATCTAGCCATAATCTGCATTAAAGAATTACTCCTACAATATCAGTCTAATATGTGTGCATACTAATTAAAAAGAAGAAACAGAGAAAGGAAACTTTTATGACTCGTTTGAACAAGCATATGAAGATAGCGATGCCAAAATCATGATAGGGGACTTGAACGTCAAAATCAGTATAGAAAACAAATTTGCAGCAGAGCAAATGGTAAAAATAGTTTCAACTATAACTACTTCGAAATGGTTACCAATTGATAAATTTTAGAGTGGATTTGAAATTTTTCCGTAGAGAAATCCATAAAGCTATATATCTCATTTGAAAGCAGCCTATGATTATAAAATTTTTAAGTCTTTATGCCCAAGTGATATAATCTAAAAAGTATATTAAACTGATAAACCATAACGTAGAATTAACGTAGAACGGAGGAAGAAAAAAATAAATATAAGACTCAATTTAGTTTTATTTTTCATTTAATCTAATATCATTTGTTTAATCCCAAGAGCTGTCTAAAATCAAATAATATTATATTTCACTTGAGTGATTTTTCGTTAAAAAAAAAACCGACAATTCTACGAATATTATGTTTACATCTTTATTTTATTATTTGTATTTTAATTTAACGCTAGAATTATCGTACCCTACTTCCATATCGATGTGGATTTACGATTTCTTAAATTAAAAGGAATTCAATTTTCTTTTGTTATACTCCAGTACAATTACCTTAAATCAAAAATTTACTAAACATTTACTTAATTTTAATCAAAAATTATTTGATACATTATTTATACACACATACATACATAAAAAACTATCTGTATTCGAATTAATTTCTAAAGAAATATAAAACAGGAACTAAAATCATTATTAGAAGATTTTTTTTTATTTTTTTTTTGTTTTTTTTTTTTTTTTTTGTTGTCTTTATTTTCAATTTAATTTTAGTAATTCTTTCTATTTATTTATTTTTTGAATTACCACTCCATACCAATCCTCCTGAACAATTATAGAATGATGAGGTTTTAAAAATCTTTAATGGCCATTACATGTCTGATACATCTAATGTTTGACATCTTGAATGTCACAAAAATTTAAGTATATTTACTTATCCCCATATATATTCCCTAGAATAGACTATTTTTTTGTTTTTTTACAAAGCTACAGGGTGTCTTAATTTGGCTGAATATTAAGGAATATTATTGAAAATTTCATACCCATTTAAAATTTAAAATTAAGATATTGAAAACTGAATTGTAATATCGTAATGAAGTTTTATATAAAAAAAAGTATCGTAGCTGACATATAGAGTACAGAGATATCCATTTAGAATTTATCAGTCTCCATTTTTAATCAAAAGAGAACGGATAGAAAACAGGTTTGAAATTCTATATGTGAATCAGTGATGATATTCTGAAAATTTTCAAAGTACCTAAATTATAAAAAAATTGTACTAGATAAGCTCCTAAAAGTACTAAATACATGAAAAAGGTTAAACAGAAGAATTATTGCAATTCAATGAAAATGTAGTCATAATTCATAATTATGTTCAAAATTAATTCAATTTTATTTTCACTTTTATTTCAAATTTTTATTATTTTAAATTAAAATAAATTTAAAAAAAAATCTTATGACTAATTCAAAATTACTAATATAATGCCTCTTATTAATGTTAGTAATATTTTGAAAATTGCTCGGACCGGTAATTGATTTTATAATATTTTGTCCCTTCATTATATTTATATTTATCTTCTTAATAATCTCGGAGTCGGTTAAATACAAAGTCGGTAGATTTTGTTCTGCAATGAACAAGCTTATCGCAATTTCAAATTTCTTAGCCTTTTCAAATATTGTTTCTCTTGTTTTTTCACACTTAACATTCGTTTGTGCCCCAATTCATGTCTTTCAATGTTCAAGATTTTCCGCCAACAATACCTATATTACAAATAACACATTATTTACCTTGTTTCGAATTGTCCGAAATAAGCCAATCAATAAAGCCATATTTCATTTTTCAAGATTCGTGAAACTTTTGGGGATAACATTTTGACTTTTTAGTTTTTGGCTAATTGTCATCATTTGATTCATCGTTATTAAAATTAATTATGTACACATGTATATTCATTATCTAAGGATGTACATTATTGCAAAAAATTATACTTACGAAAATGAATTTTCATTTTCACTAATAGCTGATTTTTTTCAATTATGGGTACGGTACGGGGCTGAATTTTTCAGGTTGTATAAGCCATCAGTGTAAAAATAATTTAAATATTGTTTTAAGGTGCAATAATATAATATTGATGTTATTTTAAACTCACTTATTCAACATCTCAAAATAATTTAAATTACAACGATTACAACAGTCAAATAAATTTTTGAAAATTAACAATAAATTACCCCGCTAACAAAATGATTTATTTTCATTAGAACAAGCACTAATTTACACACGCAGTTTTGAAAAGTATTTTTGAAGAAAAGCTAATTTATATTTAAGTATTTTTAAAAAATTCGAAAATTTCTGAATGGGTACTAGATTTGTAATGAAAGTACTAAAGTATTTTTTTATAGCTGAAAGTACTAAATCTAGTACTATAGTACTAAAGATATCATCCCTGATGTGAATGCGTTCAAACATAAATCGAGATAGCAATAAATATTTATCAAACAATTATATATCTATCCTTTTCTTTTACTTCATTCTTCAGCCAAAAGTTAAAATTATTTTAACTTAAGATGAAGTAAATTGCCCGGAGAGAATTTTTTGTGTATGCGTTGGTAAAATAAAATTTTTTTGATTGGTTAAAAATTTGTGCAGGCGTTCGTCCATTAAAAGGAAATCCAATCCATAGACTACACAATTAATAGGACACAATAATAATAACCCACTTTATTTTTAACTCTTAAATTTATGTATGTAGCGTAAATCAAATTCATATAACGGAATAGACGAATGTTTACTGTATTTCTTGAGTAAAATCACAAAGAACTTATATACAGAGGCGTAAAGTCCATACAAAGAATATGTACGATTTTATTTTGAAATTTCAGAAAAAATTCAAGAAGCATAGCTCCACCAATCCATATAAGTTGGTAATTTATTTAAAAAAGAGAATTTTGTTTTTGCGATTCTCAAATTTTTTTGTTTTACGTAAATATAATTTTTAACAAAACAAAAACAAAAAAAAATATAAATTTGGTGAAAAGAGGTAAAATTATTAGTTAATTGATATTTTTTTGCTTTTAACTTTATTATTATTCATCATCAATATCATATTCATATGCATATCAGTTGTTTTAGGAATATCATTTTAAATTTTAATTTAGGTAAATAAAATAATACAGCATTGCAATTAATCTCATTGTATGATAACGTTTTGTTTGAAAATATTTTATTTTATAGAAAATTGTTTACTTGATATTGAAAGAAAATTTAAAATTTTTTGAAAAAAATAATACTGTAAAAATAAAAGACAATATTATTTTTGCGAGTTTGAGATACTCAAAAATTTTTCGAGATTTTTCGATTTCGAGAATCTCAAATAAAATGAATCCCTCTTTATATGAATTTAATAGTATCATTGCTAAAATTTTAACAATGAGACTTTCAGATTCAGCTAATTGTGAAGAAGACAGTACTGATTTACTTTTAGCTGATCGATCTATACCATATTCAATTAGTTAAGACAAAAATGATTCAATACAGGAATCTATTATTATGTTTGATGATGATAATATTAATTATGACATACCTGTACCAGTAGATATTTTAAATAATATGATTGATGTGAATACCATGAAATACTATGGTGGATACATAATTTTTAAAATTTTAAATAAAATAAAATGCGAAAATTGTAAGGCCATTTTAATGAAAGATAATCAAAATTATAATCTTGATTCAGAATTGTTCCTGTTCAATAAAAATTATTCAAAAACAAAATTTGCACTACAAGTACCATCAAAATTTTTTTTTGAGGTTTGTAATATATTTTCAAAATTCTTTGTTAAATTCTTCGTGATAAACGTTTAAACCAAAAATCTTTTTCATAGGTTTGTTCGTATCATGTTAAAATTTTTGACACGTTTTTCAAATCAAATTCATGCACTTCGAAAATTAAAAACAAAATAGTTGATCCTATTTGCATACAAGAAACAACAAATTATGAAAAATTTAATAGCTGGTTTTCTGACGGAGTATGCCTAAATCATCGGAAACATATGCTAGAATTTTTAATTTTAGTTTTATTAAGAAAAAATTCTACATGGCTTACCGAGATATTAAATAAAGAAGAGTTCAATCAGAAAAAAAACGCAAGAATAAAAAGAAAATCTGTAGCAATAGAAACAAGTAGTAATAGAAAGTTAAAAATTATTAAAACTTAAACAAAAAAACAAGACACATTATAAATTAAAAGAAAAAAATCCAAATTCATTCGTTTCAAAAAAACCATAAAATTTTACAATAGGAATATTATAATCAGACTTCATAAAACAAACTGCCTTTTTAAGGACTACCATATATTTATTAAAGAGTATTATTCAAAAATTGTACAGTTTAATATAATAATATATACAGTGAGATGATTAAGATTAGTTTTTACTGAATATAAATATTTATTTTACAGAATGATATAAAAATTTAAATAGTTAATTCAACATTGATAAATAAAATTCTTATTACTGTTGAATTAACCATTTAAAATTATATATATATATATCTGTAAAATAAAATCATTTCTGTGCTTGCAGTTTTATTACTTTATTAAAATATATTTATTTTACTGCCGACTATTGGCACGACTCGTGGAAAAATTTAATTAAAAACCACTAATGTGCAATTGCACAGTGGTAACAGTGGTAATTTTTCTATGATATATATTCCATTTCAATCCAATTATTTCTCAGTTCTTGTGATCTGTATTTTTATTTTGGCATCATTAGAAATTTTAATACTTAATAGAACCATGCATCAGAACAAAATTTTGTGTTGTTCTTTTTTTAAAATTCATAATCGCAATGGCTCTATATTTAAAAAGCCTCGAAACTAATTTTTGCTTCGTTAAAAAAAGATTTTATTTATATGGAAAATCTTCGTAAATATTCGTTTTTCCATACAAATTAAATCACTTTCACAAGATTATAGAGGCATTAATAATCATATTCATATAATCAAAATCATAATATGTAACAAAAAAAAAAATTTTTGTTAGTGTCCTTTTTGTTTAAATTCGTCAATTCATAATAATGATTTAAAAAAAAAAAAAAAATTTTAGTCGCTGCTTTATATCTGACATAGAACTTATTCCTACAATATATCAGCAACAACTGATAATGAAAATGAAGGTATTTTTTTCTTCTCTCAAATTTAGTCTATTTTCTATCTTTTTGTTTCATGTTCATATGCATTGCACATGTATTTGTGGATTTATATATGAACGAGAAATGGAGCTATTGATTTTCTTATAAAATCGTTAATTCTTATCTAATATAGATTATTCTTAGATAATATCTCCATACAAAAATTTTATATGGGATTATGCTTCTGTATATTATTTTTTTCTGTGGTAAAATATAATAACTCGTAGGGGTTAAGAAAACACCGGACTATTTGTAATAAAAATAAATTTTAGTATACATTTTACTTTAACTTAACAAAATCTTTTGATAACAAAAAATATTTTTAAATCACTTTGTACATAATTCAATACAGAACATTTCAATTTTTTTTTATAGTATACATAGTAAAACTGACTAGAAAAAAACCGGAAGGACATGACAAGTAAATTTTACGTATACATACATATTATTATGTATTCTCTTCTTGTGTTCATTTTTTCATTTTGAATGTATTTTTTATATTATCCTTAAAGATTTTCTTTTTTCATCAAAATTTAATTTTAACGCTTTATAAAATGTATTGATTTTGGTTTTTTTTTCCGTTTGTTATACGGAAGGATCACCATCAGGAGAAAGACAGAAACAATATATTGAAATTAAAAACCATAATAAGAAACAATAACACAGCTAGAAAAATTTGTAATAAAATTCGAAATTCAATTTACTTTAACATTTTACATCTATTCTTGTTGATGTTATTGCTCTCTATATATATGTAATGATTACAATATATTATTGTGGAATAAGATTTTGTTCCATCATAATAATAATATAGAAAGGAATGTGTATGGATTTGTATAAAATATGAAAATAAGAAAATCTGAATTTAGCATGAATTTAATTTTCCGTTCATAATAAGGTTTATAACTAATATGGTTTGTGTCTAAGGTGAATTGTTTTAAAATTGTTATTAATGTTTGTCTGACTTGATATTGGGCTGGTTATACCTTCGGCCGGGCATGTAGGAAAATTTCAGATATTGAAGCGAACTCGTACTCCTACATTATATAATGTTGAAAGAAACATTTCCAATCATTAAAAAAAGTTAAAGAAATGGAAAAGGGGAGCGTGTCATATGCCTGTATGTTATCATTTACCTGAATTTCATTTTCATGTATTTCATTTGACTTAATATGCGGAATACTGAATATGATTAATGTAATGAATATATATTCGAAATTCAGTGAGATTTTAGAGGTGCATTCCAAATCAAAGTTCTACGCCTTTTAAAGAATATTTATGTAAATTATTTTTATGCGTAGCCGCTAATGATTGAATTCAAAAACCCTAAATTAAATTAATTAAAATCGGATTTTGTTATTTTAATTATCTGGGATTTTGGTATTTATGGATTTTGAATTTGGATAGGATTTCGTGGCCAACACATAAAATGTACATATAAATACATACATGCATGCAAAAGAAATTGAAAAGAATTAGATCCATTGATTAACTTGTATGACTGGCATGAGATCGAAATAAATATGATAATAAAGTTATTTTGATTTCTATAGATGTTAAATTACAAAAAATAAACAAGAATAAAGCAACAAAATTTAACAACAAGTAAATAAATTTATTACTCTAATTTACATGCATGAAAAGATAAATTTGATCTATGTTTAAATGAAATAAATATTATTATATAAATTATAAATTAATTAACCATTAATCGGTTTATGCTAATAAAGTAATATTCTTTATATAATTTTTATTTTTTAAATCTATTTTGAATTATATTATTATTTTTAATATATTTTTGATGTACAGATGGACCTCAACATACGTTAGATAATTATTTCAAAGTAGCACTGACACTTATTGAATATAATAACGTAATGCATTGATTTTTAATTCGTATTTGCCGTAATGAAGTGATATTTTTATAGAAATACAAATTTCAATAGTATTAAGACAGAGGAGGATTATCCGATAAAATATTGAATCAAGTTAAAGTTTTACGAATTGCGACTTATCTAACTATTGCAAGTACAGTAAGTACTACAAGTTATGGGAAACAAACGAAATAAAATAGGTAAGTCTGTAGCTTAATGAACAAATAGAATAATTCTGTATTCAAGGATAATGAAAAGGTTTTGGTATTCTAAAATAGGTAATTAATTACAAATAAAAAGCTACTTTTAAAAGGCCAACGTACAATAAAGATCATACTTAATTTATGGCTGACCTAGATAGATTGAAAACCAATGGCAGATTGTGCATATAAACGAAGTAAATTTACTTCTGAACGATTTTCTGTTTTTATCAAAATTTACATACACTGAAAAAATTCTTACTGTTTTTTCAATAAATCGGTTGTTGAATCGGTTGTAAAAAAATGCCATTAACAATATTTGTTAAATTAATAGTATTTTTTATTAAAATAATAACAAAAATGATTTTTTAACACATAAAAAACAATAAAAATTGTACCTACAATAATATTAATAGCAAAAATTGTTCAAATAACAGTTTTGGTTATTAAAATTATAACATAATTGTGAATTTAACAATTTTTGTTGTTACAGAATCGTTGTTAATATAATAACAGAAATTGTTAAAATTTGTAATTAAAAAGAAAACTATTGTTATTAATTCAATAATTAAAATCATTAAAATAATAACAAATTGTATTTTGACAGTCGAAATTATTAAAAAAACAAGACTTGTTATTAAAATAATAGTAAGTTGTGTTTTTAATAACTTTTACCTTTAATTTAACAAACATTTCTTAAAATGAGAAAAAGATGTTTTCAAATTTATAAATTCTTATTCAGTTCAAAAGTAATCGCAGGGTAAAAAGAACGTTTTGCTAAAGTTAATTTAAAAGTTAATAAAAATGTGTAAAAAAGAATAAATACCATATTGAATAAAAAATACTTACTTAATATACATATATAAATTTCTTAATAATTATTGAATGAACATATAGCTAATTGGAATAAATTTAAGGAAATTTCTAGAGGTAAGTTTTATTTTATATTAATTAGATGAAATAGTGCAATGATCAATATTTAAATTATATTGTATTTTCTTTTTTTGACAAATAGTTATTGGAATCACATGTATGTGTAGAAGACAAAATATAGTTTGTATTTCAATGGCAAACCGACTTCAACTTGATAAGTTCAAAGTATTTTTTATTATTACATTAATTATATATAAGCTGAGAAATTAACTTAATGAACTTTTTTTTGTTTTAGATTAATTGACTTATAATCATCATTCATCAATATGTAAAGACAAAATTGAAGAATCTTCCGTTAAATCCATGATTGATTTTATTGCAGCTGATAAAGTAACACATAGTAAGTTTTGTTTTATGAATATAAATTAAAAATTTGCAAAGTGTTTAACAAAGTAAGATTGATTTGAATATCGTAAACACATTAAAAATATAATTTATATAAATATAATAATAGGTCTAATCTATTAATATTAATCTATGTTTTGTATAATATAAAATAAATTTACTCTATTTCTTTTTATTTAATTACAGATGGGAAATTATTAACAACGTTTTACTTATTGCACCACATACTAATACCCACAGCAAGAATTGTTCTTATTGTGGCAAATAAAGAAAAACTAAAAATAAAAAAATTTGGATTTGCGATTCACAAAATTATTTTGTAATTATTGGCAACACAGTTCAACAGCTGAAAGAATTGTTAGAGAAACGAATTAAAGAAAATCTGCCAGTTCAACCGTTACTACTTCTAGCAGTAACTGTAGATGGCCATAAAGAAATGTGTTTAAAAAGAATTGCTTTATGTATATAAAAATTATTAGCAAATAAAAAAAAAATATTTTTAATTAAATATAATGCATTATGTTTCATTTAAGACATCCCAAAAAAAAACTGTTATAAAAAACTATAAGTTTAATAATTATTATTCAATTTTCTTTGTTGATGTAGAAGATTAGGTCCATTTATGAATCAGATTTGATTGGATATTATGTGTTTTGTTAGTACAACTTATTTTTAAAATAACACCTTGTATTGTAAAACTAATAATGCGGTTTGAAAAATTAATACCAGAATATTGTCATTGCTATTAAAATACAGTTCAAGTTGCTAAACCAACAGATTCATTATTACATTTACAATAGTGTTTGTTAAGTCCACAATTTTAGATATTAAATAGATAACCCTTCTTGTTAAATTGACAACTTCTACTGTTAAATTAAAAACTTTTACCTATTAAAATAACAATTTTGTTATTATATTTACAGTAATGTTTATTAAATTCACAGTCTTAGTTATTAAAGAGATAATGCTTTTTGTTATATTAACAACTTCTAGTGTTAAATTAAAAACTCAGGTTGTTAAATCAACAATTTTGTTGTTAATTCATATTCATTTATGCTCTCTCTTTTTTCTCTCAATGGTTATTACTTTAACTACAGTGGTGATTAATTTAATAACGATTTGTTATTGGGCGTATTTTAATAACATTTTTGTTAATTTAATAACGATTTTGTTAATTTAACAGTAAAAAAATTTTCAGTGTAGCTTTTTCTCTCTGACGCTTGTGCCCAGGAAATTATCATTAGATAAATAAAACAAATCAGAGCACATTTTTGTATTCATAAACATTGCACTAAATTTTACTAAAATTTTTAAAATTTTTATTTAATTTCATAAATAACAAATTAATTTTATACTTTTACGCTAAAGAAAGTCAGTACAGTTCGCTTTTTTAAACACGCTCAATTCGCATATTGGATAATGACAATGAATAATTTTAAAATCATGACAAATCGTAACAAAATTAAATAACTATGAAAAAAAAGAAAAAGATCAAATCCAAGAACATCATTCAATATCTTAGAAAGGATTAAGATTATAGTTAAAAAGAAAAACAAATATCCTTGAAGTGACAACATTTCTTTAATATGAAACAACCGAATTGTTCTTATTGGTGTTTTCATTTCAGAGAAAATCAATTTTGTTGTTACTTTAACAGTTAGCCAGATTAATTTACATTCATTCATGCCCCCCTTCAAAAAAAACTAAATAAATATAAAAAAAAAAAATTTAAAAAAATCTAAATTCTGTTCGTCTTTTTCTTACATTTATGTTATAAAAAGTAAATCCTTTTATCCCATTCTATTAGAAAAAAAATGATATATTATTACCGTTATTCTGTTGTCCTGTTATCCTTAAAAAATACAAAAATGAATTCAATCATATTATAGCTGATTCAAATAAAAAAAAAGAGATAGATGTAGTATTATTGTAGTAGAGTACACAAATTATTGATATTACTGAGATCTATTTTTATTATTGAAATAATTTTGCCATTTCATTCATTCTCCATTTTGTTTTTTCAACCATAATTTTATATATTTATATATTTTTATAACGGTGTAAGGTTTTTAGCGGTTTTATGTTTTTCTTTGTTGGTTTTGGTTATTTTTGTTGACTTTTATAGAATGAGCAACTGGATTTGCTTTATGAACAGTTTTGTGTAATAAAAACAATAAAACATTTACGGTTATGAGATTTATATCCTTTGGTTGGTTTCACCTTGTTTTGAAGGAAAAATCAGAACAAAAAAAATATCTGAGAAAAAAAAACTTTTTTTAAAAAAATTTAACGAAAGATTGGAATTTTTTAAAAGAAAAAAAAAATTCAATTTTTAAACTTTGCAAATTATTTTACCGTTTTTTTTTCTATTTTAAGAAAATTGAATTATATTTGTATTTATATATATATATATACAATATATATATAATAAAACAATTTAAAGGATCGAAGTTTTTTGGCATTTATACCCATTGTTCATACCCATTGTGGTAGGAAAGTTTTACAATAAAATTATTGCGGCTGGACAGAATTTTTTTAGGAATATGAAATATTTATATTTTTTTTTTATTTTTTTTGTTGTAGAAGTCTTAAAAATAAATTTTTTTTTTTATGAATTCAATCAAAGTTTTCATTTATTTCTGTATTATTTTAATTAAATAATATTGTTTTCAGTGGTTTGAAACTCAATGAATCCATTTTTAAATTCTAAATTTTAATGGTTTCAAATAAAATTAGATATTGATAAAATCAAGCTGTAAATAAATGAATGTTCAAGCAATTGTTATGAACTTATACAAAATTATGTTTTTATTTTATGATGTCCAAGGGCTATAAGCTATATATACCACATTCTAATCAACAATTTTTATTTCAATTTTGAAATATTTTTTTAATTAGAATTATATTAACTTCTGTTTCTTTGTATGATTCAGAACGAGGATGCATAATATATCATCTTTCGGGCCGCATACAACTTTTGTTTGGACATAGGACATATAAAAACTGAATGCCTGACTTCTTCTATTTCTATTATTCTTCTTCTATTATTAAAAAATCTACAAATGTCATTATAAATTTTTTTAATGTTTTTAATATAGTACCGTGCTCATCCCATAACAAGGCATATGGGATAAGTTATGTAACAGCGAAAAATCTATTACATAATATTATCTAAAAAAAATGCACTTCTCTTTAATACCTACGAGTAATTCCAATAATAAAAATAAATCGAAGAACGAACGCAACAAATACATAGCAGAATAGCAGGTGTAATAAAAGGAAATAGATTCAGCCCACGCCTATGCAATTTAATCATGAATAAATTTATTAGAAATGACTATTATCTGGTAACAAATTAAATAAAATAAAGCTATTCTATTTAAGAGGGCTTAACTCCTGACAATAGCAGTAGTTTTCCACATTTTAATGTGTTGATAAACCAGTAATTTGATAAATAAATGCTTGACACGCTGGGTGGCGCAGTTGGTAGAGCGCCTGCCTTTCAACCGAAAGGTCCCAGTACCCTTTGTCATTGGGATATAATAAATGGCAAAAAATAATTGAGAGTATAATCTGGTAAAAAATTAAATAAAAATGAAACTATTCTATTTAAGAAGGCTTAGTTCCTGATAATAGCAGTAGTTTTCCACATTTAATGAGTAGATAAGCCAGTAATTGATTAAAATAAATACTCCAATTATTGTAGATATTGTAGTGTAAAATTGCAGTACCGTACTTAATTAAGCACGAAAAGGTTATTCTAAGTCACTGTCAAGAACATGAAAAAACAAAAAAAAAATGTAAATAGCACTGCCATTAGCATCCTAGGATATCTCCACTAATTATGGGTAATGTAACATCAAAATTGTATGTTATAAAGACTACTATAGGTATTATTTTCTGGAAACAACTGTTAAAAAAACACAAACTATAGGATCATATATTATGCATGGATCTACATCAAAAACCAAATCCAAAACCATTACTATAGATATACGGTATGAGCTTTTTATTTAATTTAGCAATTTTAAACATTTGGGACTGAGTATTACCAGCTTCCAAGAAATTACAAAATTAGAAAAATATACCTGAACAAGAAAAGCAGCAGCCACATTCAGTCATTTCCGAACATGTAAATTGCATGCAAATAATAAATTAATACAGAAAATTATAATCAATGATAAGATGCAAAAAAAACGACATTGCGTAGCACACAGATTCGAACTCAAAATCAAACTACAGTTAGATGTTGAGAGACTAAAAACGTAAACGCAATAACCGTAACATATCTAATATCCAAAATATGATTCGTTGGACTTGTGGTTGACACGAAAACTGGAAAGTACATATGCGAAACAGAATGATTGAAAAATGAAAAGGCCGACGAAAAAATGTTATGAATACTAGACGTCAGCCTTACAAAATTGAAATGGAGCGCGTAGTTTACAGTCTGTTACGTATAGACAAAATAACGCAATAAAAAAAAAAACAAATAAATAAATGACATATTAGGAGTTGTCAACTTTCAATTGAAACCCAATCGCTTCATAGTTTTCCATAATCGATTATGTTAAGCTAATTATTGAACAAATTAGTAAGTATGACAACTTTCTACTTATTTTCAACTTAAAAAATTAAATAAAAAAACTTTAAATCACAGCATTTTTACACCATAACATGTTGGGTATGTCACATTCAAACACATTGTAACCAAATAATCATATTTTGCATTATTCTATTATAACGAAAATAAAAACTGAATCAATTGTATATGGATACTTAATATCAACATTAATCTTCTCTAAAGTATCAGCACAACGCAATTCAATAAAGTTTGGCTTTTTTGTTAGAATGAACAAAAAAAAATTTCCAACGTTCAAAGAAACTTCACCAAAAGCAAAAAAAGAAAAAAAAAAATTGTTTTCAAATTCGTATTCAACTTTTCTTATGCACACGTCAAATAAAATTTCAATTCTCAAAAATCAGAAATTCAATTGAAAACATTTTATTTTTTAAATTAATAATCTTGTAAACCAAAACAAATAAATACTAAACTTATTTACACAAAAAAAAATGAGAAATAAAAAATAAATTCGCGGGAAGTAAACAAGTTATATTGAACAATCCATTGGGATCATCCTAATTGTCTTGAAAAATGTATGTTAGAAAGGCAAAATCTTGAAAATAAAAATTAAATTTTTCGCAAAAATCAGAAAAGGATAATGTTTTGAAAATTTATTGAGAAATCAGAAGTTAACATTTCTTTTCCATCTCACCTACTTCCGAAACTCATTTCTCACAATATCGACTATATAAATTGTTCAATTCTTCAAGTACTACTACATAGTAACAATTTAGAGAATTATCAAGGGTAAGCAAGCATGCAATCAATTATATTTTCAAAAGAAAAACTCTTCGCCGAATTCATAATCCTGTAATGTCTGACGAAGGGCTTTGAAGGAGAAGAGATATATGATACTGTATATATATATATCAATGATTCTAGTTTGTCAATCATTGTTTAGTGTGTTTAAAGTGAATCGAAGAAATTTTTTTGAATTTACGAATGTTTTCTTCGAATTTACAAAGCACTTGTTACACGTTATCGACGGTGGTCACACACTCTCAAGAAAATCGAAGTTTGGTATTATACAATTTATGATCTCTACGTGAAAAGAGTACCCTTGAAATCGTAATATTAGTACCCTTAAAGTACCATCGTACTTTAGCCTGATGATGAAGTTTATACAATTTATTAAGGGTATAATTTAAAATGGAAAAAATGGAACTGCTATTTAAGATGTTGGAAGAAATATGGCAAAAAATTTCGACTCATTTTATATGCCAGTACTTAGAACAACTAGTACATTTAAGTTTATAAATACAGCGTATCATAGACAGTCTTGCCAGCACTAATAGTTCAGGAGTAGATTATATTAAAACATCAATAATAAAAAAATGTAAAAATGTATTAGCACAACCAATAACATCATTAATAAATGCATCTCTACTACAAAGTCATGTACCAAATTTACTAAAAATTAACAAAGTAATACCAATTTATAAAAAATCTGGCGATAAGAATGATTTTAACAACTTTATCAACCGATCTCAATATCTACTGTGTTCAGTAAAATAATGGAAACTTTTGTTAATAATCAAATAACACAATATCTACTAGAAAATAATTTGGTCAGCAATGTGTAATATGTCTGCTTTATTTGATGTTATAGCGCATATACAGAATTCAGTAAGTAAATCTAAAAAAGTATGTCTCGTATTCTTTGATCTGGCCAAAGCTTTTGACTCATTGAATCGCAAGATTATGCTTAGAATCTTATTTGAATGCGGGATAAAAGGCAAAGAATATCAATGGTTTGAAAGCTATTTCCATGAAAGACAACAGTATACAGAATGTGAAGGAGTGACAAGTCAGTATAAATATGTTGACTATGGTGTTATACAAGGGAGTTCCTTAGGTCCAGCACTATTTTCATGCTATATAAGCGGATTTTCAAATCTGAATCTGTTGGGAAAACCGTTCTTGTTTGCTGACGATTTAGTTGTTGTGTATACACTGAAAATAATGTTAACGAAATGGAAGAAACAATAAATCAAGACATGCAAATCATACACAAATGGATGTCCTTACACAAGCTCACGGTAAATGTTAATAAAACAAAATATCTGATAGTTAAATCTAAGAATGAAGACATGTCCATATATTATAACAATATTATCATAAATAGAGTGTATGAATATAAATATCTAGGTATTTGGGTTGATGCAGATTTAAACTGGAATAAACAAGTTAATGAATTAATTCTGAAGGCCAGCCGAATAGCTGGACTATTGTTTTGGAAAATTGGGAAACGGCTTCCAGAAAGAATAAAAATTTCTACCTACTATAGTCTATTCCATAGCACTATTACGTATGGAATAGCAATTTGGGGTAACACATTTATGAAAAATATCTACAGCCTTAAAAAAATTCAAAATAAGGCAATAAAAAACCTATTTCAAATGCGCCACAGAACCTCAACTGATTATATTCATAAAAAATATGAAATACTAAAATTAATACACTATAAAGAAGTAATACAAATGAATTAAATACATAATATGAGCAATAACTTAATAAAAACAAATACCAATCTGGTGTCAAATAATGACGTGCATGAACACTACACCAGAAGCAATAATAATTTACGATACAATGCAGGTTCTAATTTGAATGGTATAGAACATATAATGAATACAGCAATAATGTTATATAATAATTTGCCATTGAGTGTAAAAAATATGTCCAGTAAGAAATTCAAAAAAACTTGTAAAATAATGTATTTGTTCAATTATTAAAATTAGAATTTTTATTGAATTATATTTGAATTGTTAAAAAAAAAAAATTGTTAAATTATAATTATGTTGCACTGAATACTTTTGAATACTTTTATTTTTGATATGTTAAATCACATACATGTATATATACTCTATACGAGCTACACAGCTCTTTTTGAGAAATGAAATAAATAAATAAAAAAAAAATAAAAAAAAAGTCTTACTTTCTGATGGAAGTAAATAGTCGAATATTTTCCTTTTAATTTTAATAATTATGCTCATCTGCTAAGATAAGCGTATTTCATCTCTGTTTACAGACTTCTTTAGTGTTTTGTAATGGATTTAAGAAAGAAATCTAAAATCGTTTTATTGTAATTTACTAGCTTTGGCAGCTTGTTGGTTGTTTACTTTTCAATGAAATGGCACAGGTAGAAGGTTGAGTACTTATATTGTTATTATTTAAAATATAATTTCTAACGATACAGTGACAGATAAAGGTGGTATTATTGGTTCGCTAATACATTCTAAAAATTTAAATAATGAAGAATATCCATTGAATTGGTCTTTATTTAGGAGTGAGTCAGCTAAATCTAGTTTCCTACAATCTGTTATGTAATTTACCATTACTATGTCTTCTTTGGAAATATTATAACTCTCATGGATGATGTGTTCTGCTACTTTGTATCTGCCTTCAGTTAAATTGTTCTTCTTAGCTAGTTTTAGTTCTAGTTCCATGTTTCACCTAGTTTGTCCTACATACACTTAGTGGCAATGATTGCAAGTGATTTTATATGTTCCTGATTTTTACATTTGATCAGGCCCTTAATAGTTGATTCTAGAATAGTCTTAAGTTGATTGATTCTGCTGCTACATAGATAGCTGTGTTTTTTTAAATTTCGCTCTGAGTGGGAGGAAATATCTCACTAAATCCCAATGTTAGTACTATTCTTTTGGATTGTTGATCAGTAAGTAGGTTAGTGAAGGCATTCCGTTGTAAGGTTCGTCTGCGCTTACTGAGTAAGTTAGTGATGCTTAAATCTAGATTCAGGATATCCGTTTATTTTTGCAATCTCAAATATGTGCTTAGTCTCTTTCACCAAACCTTTCTGGGAGATGGGAAGAGTTAACTGTCGGTGGACCATGTCGTTCAAAGAGACCGTCTTATGTTGATGAGAGGAGTGATTCGAGGTATTCGGGAGGTATTCGTATTAGTATATATCCGTAGTCTGCCTGAAGAGTTCTAAATTAAATACTCATTGACCAAAATTTATTTTTCCACTTTGTGTAATAAATTGCAGTCCCGTATGTTATGTACGAAAAGATATTCTACCTTATTTAGTGATAATAACATAAAAAAAGCTCAATTACCTACTATAATTTAATTTAGATAGATAGATAGTTCGTTTATTTCCAAAATTTGTTAATACACAATTTATAATGACAGAGTCTTCTTATACTTAAGTTAGAGCTTAGATTATTAGTATCTTAACAGATGCGAGTTTTATTTTATTCTAATTTTTATTTTGTATTACATTTGTTGTTTTAATTACATTTTATTTTAATTGATACAAGGAAAAATGGTGAAAGATTACAAAAACCTTGTGACTAATTGTATTTCTGAAATTTTTAGTTATGACTAGACTTAAACTAATTTATAGCTAAACAACGACATCGAAAAATAAAAAAAAAATAAAATAGATAAAAAAGAAATGATTAAAGCAAACAATCACAATTTAATTACATTTAGTAATTATCGACCAATTGCATAATTATAATGTTTATGGAGCTGGAGCAGTTGGCAATAAATTTGTTAGCTCTAATAGTTATTTTGTCGGTTATCGTCGTACTTTTGGATTTTAAATGGATATCTAATGTACTGTGATACCAAGGGAAGTTTAGTAATATTTTTAGTAGTTTATTTTGCGTAATTTGCAGTCTGTTTTTATGACAGTATGCGCAGTTTGACCAGACCGGAGCACCATACAGATACGTACTTTGGAAATATGGATTTGAAAATTAGAATTTTGTTGAATTTAGAGAGAGACAATTTCCTATTAATTCGCATAAAAAATTTGATTAATATTTGATTATTTTTTAATTTTGTCGTCGACTAGGGGTTTAAAAATTAATTTGAGATTCAGGATGTATTTGACAGTAGTGCTCCAGTCGACGGAATTGCCATTTAGTTGTAAGTTCCTGTCCGGTAAGAAGCAAGGTTTTCTTTTTCAAGTAAAGAAGCACTCGGAGGTTTTCAAGGTATTTATTTTTATTTTCCACTTGTGGTAATATTGGTGTAGAGAATTGAATCCGTTTTCTAGATTCAAGATGATTGTGCTAGGATTGACATCCGAGGTATACAATGTATTGTCATCAGCGAACAAGCCTATTTCACAAGAAACCGGAGTGGGAATATCTTAAATATACAGGTTGCATAAATTAGGGCTTAAAACCGAACCCTGAGAAACACCAGCTGGTAAATGGTCTAAATAATCTATTTTCAAAGAAACTTTGAATAAGCTTGACCAGGTAGATTGGGAACTGCATATAATTTGATGAATCAGACCGTTGTACAATACGGAATCAAAAGCTGTTTCGATGTCACAGATAACAAGACCAACAGATTTTGTAATATTAAATTGTGTTTTGATAATATTACGTACTCGGACAAGTTGATGATCAGCCGAATGGTTGTTCAAGAAACCGAACTGTTCGTCTGGCAGTAGCTGATGGTTGTTTTCGTAAAAATTCTGCAATCGTGTTTTAATACCTTTCTCAAACAGTTTGCCAATGGAGCTCAATTGGAACTAATTGGTCTATAGCTGCTAACCAGGTTTTTCGGTTTGTTCATTTTTGGTACACATAGTCATTACCGTGGCATCTTTCCATATTTTCGGAAAATGTAGCTATTATAATTTAATTAATTTGAAAAATTCTACAGAGCATAGACAAACATCAAAATTAAAAGAACCGAAGGGTAGTTGGTTGTTGTAAGAGATAAAGTTGTAGAATATGTAAATCTAACAGTTTCGTGTTTCTCAAAAGATTTTACACTCTTATTATATATAATACTATTAGACCATCGTAAGTTTTATGAGTTAAATTGGACTATGAAGCAACTTTAAATTGATTCCAAGTTTTTTTTTTAAGTCACTGAAATTATTTATTTTCGATGTTTCACCGTTGAATTAAAAATTCAAATTTTTCGTTTTATCTTGAAATTTTTGCTTCAAGATATTAGAGATGACCCATTCTCCTATAGTGACATTTGAATTTAAATTTTATGATTTATTTTTGTTTATAAATTTTTTATTTTTACTTTCTTTAATTTTTTTGACTTTCTTTTGGAGTTTTTTATATTACTTTTTTTTTTTTATTTAAAGTTCTTGTTCAGTTACACGAGCGTATAAATTTAATATCACTTAGCAATTTTTTTATTTTTTCTATATATGTACACAATATAATAATATGTAAATTGTAATTTACATTGGAATTTCAATTGTGTAAAATAAGAATCCCATTTTGTAACGTGCCAACAAAACATTACCAATATTTAATTATTATTTTTTATTTTTATTTATTGTTTTATTGTTGTTATTATTTTCTTTGACTTTCGAGCTGTAAGAAATTCCTAAAAAAATGAAAATCATTATTTTTTAATTTTTCATTTATAAATTTTACGGATTGTGGTTATGTAAAAATGAGTTCATAGTATTCCTTTTGTACCTAGTATATTGTACATTTGATTTTAATACGAGATGGTAAGTAATAAAATATTTAAAAATATTTACGAAATTATAGAAAAAGAAATTTTTGTTGTTGTTAATAGAAATTACATAATAAAGTATTATTTTATTTTGCTATTTTAAGCTCAAAGAATATGCTTTTGAGAATAACGCAGAGTGGTGTGGTTGAACATTTTTTACATTGTGTTAGTTCTAACTCTTCTGGTATTTTAACCCTTAAAAGACCAACCTGATATTTTCGAACCAAAAAAATTTTTCTGTGTGAAGGTTCATCAAAAAGGTATTTCTTATTCTTAATTTTACGATTTCGGGGTAGAGAATTAATGATTTGAATGATGGTATCAAATTTGATACAATGGGTTTCAAAGAAGAAAAAAAAATTATTAATTATAAGACAAAAAAATTAAAAATGATTATAAATTTATATAATATTAAAAATTTGATTTCTGTAATTTTGTTTTTTTAATTTTTAAGTTATTTATTTTTTAACAAAAAATATTTTAACAATTTATTTAAAAATAAACTTATAAAGCTTGTTAGGCAAATAAAATAAGCTTGTTAGGCAGTTACTGACATAAATCTCGATCATATGCAACTGTTTTAAGTTTCGTATTCAAGTGGTTAATTATGGGGCATAATTTATGCATTCGATCATGATTTTCATCTGTTTTAGCCAACATTTTGTTGTTGTCATTGAAATGTAAAATTTTTTTAATTTTTTGGAAGCGATTTCTCTAATAGCTTTGTAAATGCCTTCGTAACCTAAACGATTACTCCAATATGAACGAATGCTTGGCAACTGAATTATTGAAGTTTATAGAATTATACCTATATAATATTCTACTTTATTTTTCTTAATATTTTGTTTATTTATATGCGTACGTTGCATATTTGCGTTGTTAAGTTTGTTTGTTTTACAATATATTCTATTATTTCATCATCGAAGAAGTATTGAAAAAATTGGAAAGATGTATGCAAATTATTAATTTCAGAAACATATTCTTCAGGTGTAAAACGTAAAATATCTTCTTCTATTAACATGTTACGTTTGCACCACAAAATATTTTTAATTTTTTCAGCCTTACTTCCATTTTCTTTAGCATTCTCCATTTTCTATATCAGAATCGTTAAACTAATCATTAGAAACATCAAAACTCTTCTCTTTCCAAACACTCAATAATTCTTTCAATGTTTTTATCCAACAAATCATAATTTTTTTCCATGGTTAAACGACCAATGTATCACAAAAAATACAAACAGTTTTTTTTCCTAGATGAACCAAATCATAATATATTTTAAAACTTTCTACTTATTTGTAATAAAAATAATACTAGGGGCCCCTGTTGAGTAATTATATTTCAAGTTGAAGTCAAATTTAAAGTTTTTAAAAAAACAGTAATTTACGTACTGACATAGACTTCGCACGATATAGCAGAAACCACTCGTGTTTAATAAAAAGTTTTGTGGTTAGTAAGTTTTATTTAGGACACATAAATACACGTCCCTCATATACTGCTTCGTTTCCGATATATTAACTATAGTAAGTGGCATTTAGTGTATAAAATTACTAAAAATAAAAAGTTTTGTTATTAAAGAGGTATGTATATATATATACCTACATAATACATAATTTTAATAAAAACTATATTATTACTACAAATAACAAAAGTTTAGAAACAGTTACTTAAAAAGATAAAAATGAAGAATTCAAGTGACCTACTATATCAAAATGAAGTACCCTAACTCTGCTATATAAAAATAAATTTGCTAGTCATATGAACAATTCAACTGATTTTTTTTGTTTTTGCTTTTTTATATTTTTATTTGAGATGAATTTGTTTCTTTTTTGGCATATGTAAATAGATTCATTTGCAAGTACATAATGAAAAATATAATAACTGATTTGTTTGCTTTTGTTTAATAATTTCATAAGATCTCACATATGCATAATGTATTTGCTGAATAATAAAATCATATGAGTACAAAATTTTCAACTGTGTGCGCATTTTTGTTTTATATACAATCTTATATATTATATATATTAGAAGTTCATTATGGAGTAGGAGAATCGAAAAAAAATAAAAAGTTGTCTACTGCGCAGGACCTTAAATGCTTGTCAATTATAATTATAGATTTTTTAATACTTACAAATTTTTTTACGCGCCAAAAATATTTAAAAATATGTTAATTTATACTTATTCTAATTGCAACAGCTGTTCTGCAGTCAGTGACAATATTATTTTGAAATTTCTACTCAAACACACACAAAAACCATTAAATGAGAGTAATTTTGAGTTAAAGCAGTTCGTATTAAATAAAATGCAATGGATTTTGTGGACATAGATTAAATATATTAAAAATATGTGGAAAGTATGTGAAAGTTAATGTTTAAAAATATGTGAAATACGAGACGTTTAAGAGTTTTAACTCTTTTTATTAAGCTCAAGCTATAAGTTGTCGCATTATCACTATGTGTGGAACATGTGTTGCGGTAGAAAAATGTCACAATGTCACAGTACGATTTGTGTATAAAATTGAATTACTGATAAATACAAAACTGGGTCTTTTGAAAAAGAAAGAACTAGAAGAACTTATTTCTAATTCACTAAAAAAATATCTTTAGATTTATTGAAAGTTTTTTTTATTAGCAACCAATCATTTGGTTGTAACTTTTAGTGCTTACGTACCGCTTGGTTAACATAGAAGAAGATAGGAAGAAGGTTATTGAAGGAATTGATAGGATTTGCAGAATGAAGTTATTGAGGTTTTTCTCGAATTTCTCCAAGTTATACACAACTGTGTTGTTTGAATGTGGAAACACACTAGAAGGGATTAATTCCACATTCACAATGTCCGAATTATGTACAAATTTCCGTAACCAGTTTTATTCCATCTAGATATTCCTACTGTGTGGGGATGGGCATCTACGCCTCCTCTTATTTGGCGTTGGAACACAATATAATAATAACAGAGAAGGAAATAGTTCTTTGATTTCTAATGAGTATGTGTCCACACCTACGAAGATCCGGAATTATATAAACCAGAAATTTGAAGGAATATTAAAATATGCTTAGCGGCCTCGATGAAATTGAACTAATCTAAACTTAAGCATATAATCTAAAATTCAGTGCTGCAGTCATTGATCTTTCACGCTTTCCTAACATAAAATCTTATTTTTCGTAATACAAGTTCAATGATGACGATAGTTTTCACCATGTGTAGGGATCGTATTATCTGACAAGTAATAAAATAATTGTGGGTTTAAATTATTCCCACAGTACGGATATTTAATTGATATTCCGCATTCTAATGAACTTTATCGTTGTACATAAGATAAACAAAAATATTATAAAATTTGTTTTGGAGTATAATTTGGTTATTTCAGAAGTGCTGTTCCGTGATAATAGTTATAGTTTTTCATATATAATAAGTTAATGAACATTTCATAACTAAATACACGTAAATTACTTCTCTATTTCTAGTTGATCGAAAATAAATTACAATATTGTATCTATTGTATTAAAGTAGTATACAAAAAACGTTATAAAGCATTTTCTTTTTATATATTTCCCATATTGAAAAACATCCTGTACCTTAAGTGAAAAACAAAATTTTGAAACATCGCATTTTTTGAATACAACTAAAAATAGTTTATTACTAATAACTATTTTTTGTTCAGCTATAAGTCCATTTGATCCCTACAACTTCCTATGACTCTATGAAATATTTTTGTGGTGAACAAAGACTATCAAACAAAGACCACCAAGGTAAAGACCACAAGATGTAATACAGACACAGTTTTTCATCATTTCATTTCATTTATTTACATTTTAAGATGTAAATTAAATTATTACACATTCAATTAGATTTGGTACCAGACTAGGTATCAAAGAAAAATAAATAAACAAAAGGAAAACAAAATAGTTAAATAAAAATACAAAACCAAATAGAGTGTAAAACATAATATCGTATAAGACTGTAATAACTATAATAATTAACTACAATGATGATTGATCATAAAAATTACATTTAAAATAACATTTTTTCCACTCTCATTCTCTATTCTATTCATATTATTCCAATTTTCTTTTTAAAACCCGTAGGGTATTTTAGTTAATTTTACTATTATGTTAGTGTATTCATCGTCATCGAGACACCCGTCATACAAGTCTAACCAAACAAGAATTTTATATTAGAAAATAGCAAAATAAAAAAAAATAAAAATATTCCTTAGATTTATACAGGATTTGTTCCACAGGTCTGGAGTAATGAAATGATGAATAACACTAAAATAAATCACCACATGTTACAGCTCATATCATTCATATATTAAAGTATTTGTGTGTGTGTGTGTATACTATGTTTTATTTACTAATAGAATAGGATGGGTAATTAAAATAAAATGTATATACAGTGTCAATCCATACAATATTGTTAATGGTATTTATTTTTTATTTTTAATGATGAAAAGAAGATGGCTATACATAAAAACTTTTATTACTTTTAATCACAGAAATTATTTTGAAAGGTAAGAATAGCCATCAATAGAGGGAAACTGACTGTCTTTTCTTGGAAGAGTGGGTAAATTTTAATACAATATTTTTTTCTTTTGGTTCAGAAACTGTGACATAACACAAAACATTTAATTGGGATTATTATGACGTGTTAAGTAATTAAATTGAATTGGAATAAAGAAGAACAATAGACCAATATATTTAAGAATTGTGGTAATTATAAAGATTTACTTTAATTGATGAATTAAAAGAATTCTCTTTAAAATTAATCCTCTTTAAACTTACAAAAAAATTACTGGACTCAATTATATTTTATTTTTCTTTTCTTGAAAATAATGATATTAATTTCGAATATAATGAATTCTAGATGATTATATACATAGTAGTATTTCGCTAACTACGAAGATTAAAGTAAGACAACATAAGTAAATCACTCTAAGGGATATCACAACATCAAACTTGAATATACGATTTGTTTTTTGACGTAGTGCCTTTTCTTGTTTTGAAAAAACTATGGTACATGTTATATTGTATTTGATAGCTCCAAAGATTGTTTCCAACTTTTTAATAATCCTATAGTCGCACACCATTTGGCTTTCTTTCATTTGCCAATATTGCAAGTTAAAAACTTCACCCATTCTTCTGATGACCGTTGAACATCAATAATTGAAAGGAATTTATTTTAGATAAAAACCATACTTCAGACAATTTTATACTGGATAGTATATACCATAAACTGGCTTATCAAATTTAATTATAATATTTATAAAGTAAAGCTCATCAAATTTCCATATTGTAGGAAATAAATATTTTAGATATTATTATACTGGATAGTATATGCCAAAATAAACTAGGTAGAAATCATTCCAGCGTTTGAATTTAAAGTAAAGGTTATCAAAATTCCATTTTGTACGAAATAAATAATTATTCTTAAATGAATTAATTAACACCGTTACTATAATTGATCTTAGAAAATCCAGTAAAATTTGATCCAATAAATATACATGGGTATAAATTATAAATTAACACAACCTATTGGCTAGATTGATGACATTGATATTCTTGGAAAAAAAATTTCCTGGTGCTGGAAAAATATTAATCCTTTTCAGAAAGATGCGGACATGACACCGTTTAGGGTAAAATTTTATAATTGACCAATATAATTTTGAGATAATGTTTACAAAAATCTCGATACCCTAATGACTACATTAAATAAAATAATGAAAAATTAATGTCAATAAAAGCTGCGAACAAAGCATACATGCTTGCTCCAAATCTGTATTACAAAAAGTCAATCGTGATACCAAATTAAATTTTACAAAACCGAAAATAAATCGATTATATCATTATAAAATAAACAATCCCGTATGGCAGCGAAATGTGGTCGATAAAGAGTCAAGTAATAACGGATATATGGTCCTGAAAATGACAATGGGGTCTGGAGGAGAATATATAATGCTGAACTCTATGAACTGTACAATGAGATGGAGACTACAGTGGCTCGGACACCTAGAGGGTATGAACGAAAATGCTCCAGCCCAGAGAATCTTCGAATCCAGACCCGAAGGTACAAGACGTCGGGGCAGACCAAACCTTCGTTGAAGAGACAAAATATCGACGGATTTAAAGCAATTTCGAATCTTCAACTGGAGAGAATCCGCCCGTGACCGGCAAATATGGAGGATGTTGATGAGTCAGGCCCAGGACCTACATGGCCTGTTGGTCACCTAAGTAAGTAATAATGCTTTGAACGTATTGGCTATTTAAAAAAGGGAACGATAATTAAAGGAAAGTAAAGAAAAAGGAAAAAGAAAAGGTTTGTGGGAAAGAGCGAACAATATTGTTAATATTCGTCTTAAAACTCTGTAAATCATAAATAAAAAATCATTCGCACATTTAGAATGCTTCGCGAATCCACAATCTAGATATTCTAGCTATAAAAGGAATTTAACCGGACTTAAACCATCCTTTGCACTGTGAAAAAGTGAGCACATGATGTCCCTCGTGTTATGCGATAGAATTGAGAGGAGGAAGAAGTGATTTAAATTCCTCGGAACAAGTGCCAGCACCAAGTAGATATCTATAAAATAGGGTAAGTGCACCAACAATACGACGATGACCAAGTGTATAAGGGATGAGGTCACATATTTATGTTGCCTATAAGACGAATAGTTTTACAACGAAGAACAGTTTTTGGCGCAACTGCGCATAAATATGAGCTGTACTCGAGCTTGGGCCATATATATGATAAATTTTTGAGAAGTCTCGAGATGAAAAATAAGTTTTGCAGCGAGTCAAAAAGTTCAAACATTTAGCGACGCTTTACGCAATATCGAAAGCATGCACATTCAAGTGCATATTTTGTGTCAGAGAGTGTTCAGATCTTTGAATCGCTGAATAACTTAATTTTGAAACCGCAAACTTGTTTCGAATACTGTTAACTTGTTACCAACAAGACTATCTTAGAGTTTTTGAAGTGTTAAAGTCGACTTTGTTTGCTTTACTCTAGTTGACAATTTTGACTAGATCGTGATCGGCGATCATTAGCGGCGGCCATCATTGTTCTAATTGTTCATGTTGTCATCATTGTTCTAACTTATTTGTTTTGCAATATTTTTTTATTCTATACATTTTTTATTATAAACATCAGTCACAGAAAGATAAGCTTTTACACAAGGACAAGCTATTTTCCAACAATTATTTTCTATATCTCTTTGTGGTGAACACTAAAAATTAATTCAACAATGCATATTCATTATGTAAATGCACATTAACAATAAGCATATTAAATTTGTATAGCACCACAAGTATACAACAATTATATAATATATAATAATATATTAGCATAAAACCAAATAATAATTATAATATTAACGATATAACAAAATCAGAAAAGTTTAAAGGATTATAATATGTAATGCAAAAACATGGAATATTTCAATAATCCTAAAACCAAATAAAGATACTAGAAATTATAAATAAATTCTAACCAGCATTTCTATTGTTGAAAATTTATAAACTTTACAAATTTTAAAATATTTTTCTAGTTTTTCGACCACAGCAAAGTTTTTTCTCTTTTCAAGGAAACAAATTCCATAACAATCATAAATTTTAAATAGAAAATTAAATAAATTTCGTAATCCCAATGATTATTATACAAAACTTTTACATGTTTTTATCTTCCTCTCCTTCTTCTTCTTCTTCTGTCCCCAACCTATTCTACCCCTAACACCACAAATAAAAATTTACTTTTGTCGTTGTCATCATTTATAAAAAAAAAAATTCCGGAAATAAAAATAAAAAAAAATAATAATAATTTACAACACTTATGCACGTATGCATACGACTATTATCTTTTTTATTGCTAATGGATATACATACATATACATACATTATGGAGATGTATGTATTGTGTTTATATTATGTATGAGTTAAAATACAATTTCTAAGCTAATATTAATCACTATATTCAGGAAGATTAATGTCACAACTTAAAGCAATTTTATTATATTTTCATTGTTCGCAATTAAACTGTACTATTTACAATAAAATAGAAAACACTTTAAAGTACAAGAAATAGTTTTTTCTTTTCTCTTTTTTTATAGTTTTAAGGATTATTTATTATCCTTGTACAATATTCGAATATAATTTTTATTTTTATTTATGTTTTTTTTTTTAGAAATTCTTAAATTATTATCTATTGCGGAGTGAATTTATTTTTTACAATTGTGTAGAATATAAATTTGGTTTCTTATTTATAAATTTGGTGGAATAAATTTAATTCAAAGTCTACAAAATATGGAATTAAATTTCGATAGAAAAGTTTCTCATATAAGAATTAAATTTAAATAGGATTGGATAAATAAATATAAGATATCCTCTATATTTTAATTTTTAGTGAGCAAAGTTATTTACTACTACACTTCTATTACATCCTGGGGTACAAACATTTTATTCTTAAAAATAAAAAACACATAAATTTTGTGAGAAACCAAAAATAAATAAAATGTTATAAATTGAATTTAAATGTTCGAAGCTGTTAAAAATTGACTAGAAAAGACAATAAATTTATACTAAGCATAAATTTTAAGATATTAGGAATACAAAGTACCACTTACTATAATCAGTCTGGAGATATAAATTATATCTGATTATATACAAGTATAGGGTGCAAAAAAAATCAAATACTGATATACTGTAACATTTTCAAAACAAAGTTATACGATCTCTAGGTGATCCACTTTGCTTTATACCAAATCTATAATATTATAATACACAAGAGCACGATTAGTGAAGGCACACTTTTCGTGGTTTTTCGTGTGCATTCGTTGTTTTTTTCATTCAATCAATCAATGATGTAGGCTGCAATATAAAAAATAATCAAAATACATTTTTATTTTATGTCTGTATTTAGTGAAAGAATTTTAATCGGATGTTAGCTCATTTGGTTAATATAAAAATTTACAAGAAACCCTCGGGTACATATTCGGCCGAGCAAAAGAAAGAATTTTTCTGTGAAACGGTACAATAAAATTAATTTTAATAAAATTAAATATTTTACATGTTGAGTGTGTGTCTGACAACAATGTATAGAATAGTAATATTAATAGCAAACGACAAATAAATTAAAAATTGTTCAAAGTTTTAAGATAATCTTTATAAAATTAACTCTTTTATTTATAAAAGAAAATAAAAAATATCAGATAGAATGAAATTTTATTTAACATCAATTTTCAGTAAGTCTAGCATATGCAATATCAATTAATAAATCACAAGGTCAAATATTTCAAAAAGTCGAAATTTATCTCCCTGAACCTACCTTTACCCATAGCCAGCTCTAAACAACAATGTAAAAAGCAACAGAATACACTACTCTAAAAATTAATATTATAGCAGGACCAAGACAGACAGGAACACTGTAAATGACAATGTTGCATACCAGTAGGTTTTTTAGAATATTCCATTTTATCCATTTTTTTTTATATTATAAATTTTAAAAATCGGTCATAATAATTGGGAAACGGTAATGGTACTAAGCCATAGTTATGATTAATGAAAATTTTCATAAACTATTTTTAATAATATTCCAACACACTACGTTTTCCGAATTAACGTGAAAAATCAATTAATCGGTCAATAATATCAGTTATGTTAAAGCGTTTCTGTGCTTTCAGTGGGTTAGAGTCCCACATAGCTAAATAGCTACGTGCGCGGTCTGCTTGGTATTTTTCGAAGTAGATACTTTTTCATGCTTTCAATATGTGTCAAATGTTTAATTTTATTAAAAATCATTTTATTGTGCCGTTTCACAAAAAAATTATTTTGTTTTGCTAGGCCGGGTATGTACCGGGGGATTTCTTCTAGTTATATATTTCATAATGGTCAACAAATATTAAGTGTCTAAGATGGAAATCAAATAAAGTCATATCGAGGTACTCATCTGAATACAATTAATAGCTACTGAATTTATGACAAATAGCATAATGCATACAAGATAACAAAGAGAAGTATTCCAGGTGTTCTGTAAATATATATGAATACTTATTATAGGTGAAAAAATTCTAGTCAATTTTATTTTAATCTCACAACGTATTAATTTTATTATTAATAAGAAGTTATTAAATAAAAAAAAACATAATAGTCCAAATTAAAGCACATGTGAAAAAGCAAACTTTATTTCCCACATGAAAAAAATACACCTCCCCAAAATAGATATAACAAAAAATAATGCAATTGGAACTATCTATATAATAACATTAACTTTTCGGAATTTACTTCTTTTAAACGATATTAAGTCAATAAAATGAAAGAGCAAAGATGGTCTAACAAAGTCATTAGAATCTTCAATTGCAGTCAGACTGCCTAAAAAGCTGCCAAAAAAGTCATTAGAAAAGAACTTCATTAAATTTAAAGGAAGAGAAATAAACTTCCACACATGTTGTAGGAGAGTGCCTAGCTCTTTCAAGGCTGAGACTCAGGCGGAAACACACTGCATAACTTCTGCAGCATAAAACCATCAACCTATTAGTCTTTATCAAAAGGGTCGACTAAGTTGAGGGGTGAAGGAGGGCATAAATGGCTAAAAGCCTACATGTCGACCCTGACATACTACAGCCACCTTAGAAAGAGAAAAAAAGTCAATATACATAGATTCCAGCTTTTGCCTAATAACTATATAGAAACTGAAAAAGAAACGTACGACTTTTGTATATTTTTTAATAATTTTTTTTTTATTAAAAACGAAGGTGGCCCTAATATGTCAGGGCTGGCATGTAGGCTTTTAGCCCTTTATGCCCTTCTCCACCCTCAACTTATTCGACCCTTTGTAGGTTCTATCCTGCAGACGTTTTCGAGATTATGCGTTTCCAACAACCTGAGTCTGAGCCTTGAAAGAACTAGGTACTCTCCTACAACATGTGTAGAGGTATTTTCCTCTTCCAGACAGTGTCTGCAGGTTGGGTCGTCACTTAGTGCTAGTCTACACATGTTCTTATTCATGTGGTTATGACCAGTAAGTATGCCCACCACCTTCCTACAGTCTACAAAAGCTTAATATGTTTACAGAAATACAAGTTTACTAAAAAGCTGCCACAAACTTATTTAGTGTATATTAGCTTTGTAATGATCGTATAAATAATCTATATATACATATCCCGATCTGGATCAATAAAAAAATCGTCTAAAATCAATCTAAATTTCAAATTTAAATCGATCAAACGATCCTAATTTCACTATTAAAAAATGTAAATTTATAAGTGTTCTAAAATTATCGAACATCATTTATCCTGAAATCAACCAATAAAATATGAAATAAATTTCTCATTTAACCAATTTCTGACTGCAGATTCAGTTTTCATATTTAGGTTTGGAATTTTCGATAACACGAGTAAATAAATATGATTGGAACGGTAATTTAGAATATTACATTAAATTTAATACTCAGTTCAAAATCAAAGAAGTTTGAGAAAACGTAGTGTAGCGAAATTTTGTGACCGATAATTTTATTCAATTTGAAAATCTTTATTTCCATAAAATTGCCAATTTGATAGATATATCAGAATTATATCGAAAAATCTGTTTGAACGAAAATAAATTAAAATAAATTATCATACAGTAGAACCAATCGACAAGCGTAATCCGTATATTAAAAATGTCCTTAAACAGAAATTACGAAGTTTAAAGAACATTGAATTAACCTTGATTATGATTAAACTTTAATCAATGTTATTTTTGTTGTACTTATATCATCAGTTCACTCGGTTCAATCTCGACAGTATTGTCGTCTGTTCTGAAAAAAAGCCAAAATTGAAGAAAAAAGGTTTTCAAAACTAGCGTTACAAATCAATACCAAGATTAAAAATAATACTTAGCACTAAATATGAACAGTTAATTTTTGAAAAGATTGTGTATATGAACTATAAATTTACTTTCTCCACTTTTTTTCTTCTCTTTTTTTGTCATATAATAATTTTCTAATTTTTTTTTTTTGTATTCTTATTAAATATTTTCCAATTTTTTTTTTTATTTTTATTTGATGTCATTTACTTAAACACATTTCTTTTACACTTTTGTTTTTGATTTGCCCTTTCTATTTCAATTTTAGTAACATCATCAAATCATCCCTCCTCCATTTTTATTTTCACATTTCTCTTTTGTTCGCATTTGCAAATATTTACATATTTTACTGTCATTTACTGGAAAATCTCCACCATTATCATTTGCACATTTCATAGGCAAAATCAAAATAAAAATAGAAAAAATAATAAAAAAAAAAAAAAAAAAAAATAACAGAAAAATAAATGAAGTGTCATTAAATCAAAAGTTGTTTAGTTCAAAACTTTTCAACGATGAAAGTGTTAATTGAGGTTAGGTCAATTTGTCATTAATAATGACATTATTTCAATCAGTTCTCTTTCTTTGATTATATTTGAGAATTATATATTTTTTTTTTTTAATTAAGCGATGAAATTACAATCTACTGTTGACACGATTTTTTTTTTTTTTTGTTTTCGTTTTTATAATTCTAATTATTTAAATTGAAAGTTGAAAAGAAATGGGAGTAATGCAATTTGACATAGTTACCACCCACTTATTCATAATATTATACTTTTGTAATTAGATTATATCATAAATTTTCGACAAGAATTTCAACGTAAATTCCGTTTTCATTAAATTTTAATTCAATATGAAAGTTGATATTATAACGGTAAAGGATACATTTATTAAATTATTAAATTAAATGATATCCTTTTGTAATGAAAATTTTTGTTTGGCCACTTGTTTAATATAGTTAGTAGGTATTAAATTACATAATTTGTCATTACAAACTTTGTATTCATTTTTTTTTTAATTAAACAAATTTAAATTTCATAATTTTGCTTTTTATTGAATTGGGAATGGTTGTTTTTAATATTATGAGTTAATAAAATAAAATAGTAAATATATTTTTTGTTTAGTAAATATAACTGTATTTTGTTTTGATATGAATAAATTAATTATAAGTAGGTATAAATCTGAATTGTTGATATGATAAAATTTAATTTTATGATTTTCTACAATAGTATGAATTCTTGACGAATATAGAAACCAAATCGAAACAAAAATAAAATACTATATTTTGCGCTTCAGAAATCACTTTAATAAAAATACACAAGAAATATATTTAAAAAATTATTACTGACAACAGAAATCGTTTAGTTGTGTCAATCGAACATTTGAATCGTAACTTAAATTTATTAGAAAATAATATTTGTTCATGTGTCTATTGTTCATAAGTATACAACTTATAAAAATAAAACAAAAAACATTTTCAAAGACAGCACCGGTTCATTGAGTTTTAACTGCTGAAACATCGGATATCGAAATACAATACATTTATCAAACGGATATAAATAGGTTATTTTTTGTTATTAATTTAAACTCACAGTCAAGCACAGTTTTTATTGTAAAATATATTTACATTTACCTAACAACAATGGTCTTATTTTCATGAGTTATAATTAAAACAAATATACAATTTAGACTTAATAGTTGTCTCCCCTAGTGTTTGTTATGATTCTGCTGATTATCTACAATTTTCTTTCTGTTCTACACATTTTCCAAATGCTTTTCCAAAAGTACGTTATAGTTACAAACGTTACAATACTACCCTGTAGCGGTTCTTGTTGTAATATCGATATATGTTTCGGTAATTGGGTCTTATACTTGATAATAAATTCAATTGGTCCGGACATATTTTCTATTTAAATAATTATTTTTAAAAAGTGTTATTAGCTATTGGGGGGGTGCTTATTTTAATATTATATTCAAACTATTTTCATTTCTTAAAGTCATTAAATTAGGATAATATTGAATGAAACAACTTGAACAACTAGTTTTTTTATGTTCAAAAGGTTCAATATGCTCCATCTCTAACGCATTTGTTAAAAGTAGAAAATCTTTTTTATTAGGTCGAGTTATTTAGCTCCTGGTACCCTTAAATGGTACTAGCATCATTTGAAAGCAACAAGTTGTTTGCTAAAGTATTTGAATGTGAAACTAATCTTGTTTGGTATTTGCAGCTTAATACAGTTGCTGTACAATAATTTGTACTTAATACAATTTAGTGGAGATTTTTATAATTATTAACTTAATTTCAGTATTCTATTTATTTATTAATTTTTTTATTTTTCTACTCTTGCATTTATTTTCTCTTTATACTGCAAACCTTTTTATAATATTATTTTTTTTTTAATTATATATATTTTATTTTGTTTGTTATTTCTCGGTGAAACTGTATAATCTGTCTCTAATGAAGACATTAGAAGTTAGTATGACTGCTAAAATAAGTGGGCAACATCTAATGGCTAGTGAATGAAAAAAACCTAATGATGAGCTCGTATTTCGGAACCTTTATGAAGTTGTTTAACAACTCTAGTAGAATATTTGACGCTTAAATCGACTAACCACACTTTTAATTATACTGTCAGATATTGCTTAGAGAAAGCAAATCAGACGTCTATTATAGACGAAAGCTTGCATATGGTTTCTGAGCGATGAGATCATCAGCCAGTGGGTTAGTATCCATCACCGTTAATAACTAACAATAGTAAGAGATAAAAATAAATAAACATGCTACAGTAAGAAGAAAAATAAATAGCTAACATGCTATAGTTAGTAGAATGTTAAAAATATAAAAAAAAAAACATATACAAAAAGAAAGTAGAAAACCCAAATATCAATTCCATAACTATTTATCGATTATACAGCTTTAATTTTAAGTTTCTCTTACTAAGGTTAGTATCAAAACAAGCTGCTCTCGAGTTAGATTCACGTAACATTCTAGACATAGGCTCAAATTTACCATAGTCAGTACTATGGTTAGCAATATTAAACAGGTCAACGGAACGTAAATTACGCGGATTCTCTCTAAAAGTTGTCAAATCCATAATTTTGTTGGATAGATTTCAGGTCAATCAAAAGCAACCTATCTTCGTAAGGAGGAAGTTGAAAAGGGTCAGACCATTAAAAATCACGTAGTGCAAAGCGTAAAAATTTACGCTGAACTGCTTCAATACGTGAAATATCAACATTACGATATGAAGACCAAACTTGCGAAGCATATTCAAGTGTCGGTCTAACATATGTGATATATAAATGTTTTGTAATGTATGGATCTGTAAACTCTTTGACCCAGCGCATTATAAATCCCCTAGCATAGAGTTAGCTTTATTAATAATGGAATTAAAAGTTTTTACACTCTACAGTAACTTAGGTAGAATCACCTTTTCGTGCTTAATTAAGTACGGTACTGCAATTTTACACTACAATATCTACAATAATTCGAGTATTTATTTTAACAAATTACTGGCTTATCTACTCATTAAATGTGGAAAACTACTACTATTGTCAGGAACTAAGCCTTCTTAAATAGAATTGTTTCATTTTTTATTTAATATGTTACCAGATTACACTCTCAATTATTTTTTGTCATTTATTATATCCCAATGACAAAGAGTACTGGACCAGATCGAAAAATTCATAAAGCATTTTTTTTTTTTTTTACTTCATCGGGAATCGAACCTGGGACCTTAAGCGCTCTACTTACTGCGCCACCTAGCGTGTAATGTGCTTTAAAATTGAGCCTGTGATCCAGAATAACACCTAGATCACGAGTTAACTCAGAACGGTTTAAGGTTTGATTTTCAAGATGGTAATCAAATTCAATAACAGAGCTTTGAAGCTTTCTACTAAAACTAACAACTTGACATTTCGTTGCATTTAATTCAAGGTTGTTGGTGGAGCACCATTCGCCAAAATTGTTAAGATCATTTTGAAGTAGAGTACAATCATCAACAGGCATAATGGTTTTACTAATATTGGAGTCATCAGCAAAACAACTTAACTTAGCTGATACCATAAATTGTGAGGCATTATTGGTTGCAATAATAAAGAAAAGTGGACCCAAGTGACTTCTCTGGGGTACCCCAGATGAGGCAACAAAGGGGTGAGAAAGTGAAGAACGAAAACCGACCTGATATTCCCTATTTTTCGACATTTCCGATTCCTATTCCTACATTTGAAACCAACAAACTGTTTACTAGTCTATGTAGATGAGAACATAATATCGATTGGTGTTTGCAGCTGACATTTCTAATTTTCTCTCATATGGTTTTCAGCTGTAGGTCTCGATTTAAATAATTATTATTCGCAAAACCATTGTAATTTTAAGGATTTATAATTTCTTAGATTTAGCTTTTTTTGCTACAATCTAATTTTTTAATTTTAACATGCATAACTGGAACTGTATACAACTATCCAAACAGTAGATCATTTTTATATTAATAAATTGATGAAGAAAATCAATGAATCCGATCTTTTTACTTTTCGTACCAACCTAAACATTTCATTTATTTATTTATTTTAGCTAATACAAAATATTACAATAAAATTTTAAGCTTAATCTTATTCTAGATCTTAATCTTAAAATTTACATTTATACAATTTTGTAATTTATTACCAAAGAATGTTAGAAAATTATAAATTTATACTAACTCTAAGATATTATGTAAGTGCAGCTTTTTTTTTAGTTGGGCTGTGTTTAATGTAAAATCGATGTGGCGTTTTTGTTTATTTATTAACATAACCATTTTATTAACAAGCTACCATAATTGGTACGATGAAATATTGGACGAAAAATATTTTCCGATCTAAAGCGGTTTCTGTTGTTAATATGTAAATGGATCATATCTCTAACATAAGAAGAACCAATTTCATTATTTAAAACTTTAATAATGAATAGGATATCAACAACCTCCCTTCTGGATTCTAATGATTTAAGATCCAATAACTTTAACCGGTTCCTATAAGGTGGCAGAATAACTGTATTTGACCAGTGTAAATTACGCAGTGCGAATCGCAAAAATTTTTTTATGAAGCTTCAATTCTTTGGATATGATTAAGATAATGAGGTGACCACACTTGACTGGCATATTCAAGATTTGGTCGAACAAGAGACGTAAAAAGTGATTTAAGGACGTATGGGTCGTTGAATTCTTTAGAAAATCTTTTGACGAAGCCTACCATGGAGTTAGATTTATTTATTATGACGTTTAAATGTTGTTTGAAACATAATTTATTGTCAAAGAGTACACCAAGATCAAGAAGGGGAGAGACTCGTTCAATAGATTTATTTTCAAAAGTATAATCAACCATTAATAATTCAGAAGAGCGAGAAAAAGTCATTAAAGCACATTTATTAATATTTAAGGTCAGATTGTTAATTTTACACCAATTTAAAAAAGAGTTTAAATCTTGTTGAAGATGGGATGTGTCCATGGCTAATGTAATTTTTTTATAAATTTTCATGTGTCATCTGAATAATAAGTAATTTTACTATGCTAAATGACGGAAGTTACATCATACATGGAAATAATAAAGAGAAGCGGACCTAAATGGCTGCCTTGTGAAACGCCAGAGTTAGCTTGAAAAGGTTCAGAAGTAGCGAATCTAAGTAATACATTGTAGTTCCTATTAATTAACTAGGAATTAATCCAATTGATAAAAGAAGAAGGGAACTCCATTTTTTGTAATTTTAATATAACTAGTTAAATACCCGTTACTACGTAACTTTTTGCTACCGTTATATATAGTGAAAAATCAAAATTAGAGAATTCTAGGTTGTACTGCATTATAAATTATCAAAATCAAAAATTCCCCTATCAACAATATTTTAGTAATACCTATGTAATACTTTAGTTAAATTAGTAGATTAGCAGACAGACTATATAATTGGATTGATATAGGTAGATTAAAATATTTAATAATCAACTAATATTTCATTAAAAACTATATTTCTAACAGTTCTATTCTCTTCGGTGTCAATTTTCAAATGATTTATATTCTCAGTAGTGCGCGAAATCCCGACATATAGTTGTCCATGTGAAAAGCCTGCTGCATCAAGTAAAATACCAACCTTATTGAGAGTTTGACCTTGCGCTTTGTTGATGGTCATTGCAAAGGCAGCTCGGACTGGAAACTGGCTTCTTACTGTTTTATTTTTTTTTAGAAATTAGGAAAACCAAAAAATTAAAAACTACTGTTTTTTTATTTTAAAATACAAAAGACTACAATATCAAAATATCAATAGATAGATATAGGATATATTCATATATTACATAGGTACATTTATTATTTATCTATACCTACTGTTTATTTTTTTTTTAAATAAAAAACACTAAAATATTAAAACTAAAGTAAACTAATATAGCTATTGTTTTTTATTTAAAAAATTAGGTACTCACTATTAGGTACCGTTTAGACATCAAGATTTTGTTTATACTATTGAAAGTTTGACTGTCCTGTAAACGTTGTTCCACAAATTTTGACATCTGACTTTGTTTAATCAAAAAAATAGAATATTATCCTATTATCATTAAACATTTTTGAAACAAAAAATGCTGGAAACTAATTTTTTCCTTTAAATCGAAATCGACTCTTGTCATTTGTTAAACTTTTTGTTTAATGTTTGTTGTGTTTGATTATTTTTGTTGTTATATTGATTGTTATAAATAATAGTATTGATAATAACAATTAGTAGATACTAAACTACCTACATTTATAAGATTTTTTCAACTTTTTCTTAATTGTATTTTTTATTTATTTAAAAATTTAATAGGTAAATTTTTCTTTTCATTTTGTTGTATTTTTTATTTTTTATTTTATTTATTTATAATTTTTAATTTCTATATATTTAAAATCATTGTTTTTTATTTGAGCCAAACAAACCTTAAATAAATAAATAAGTAACTTTTATCAAATAAAATCTGATATGTAAACGTTGCCCTAAATGCTATTGCGTCAACATTTATGTAGTTGATTATGTAAATTGATTAAAGTTTTTTTGATTATTTTTCATAAAAAAATACGTAATAACTTACGCTAATCAATGTAATGAAAAAATTATTTTAAAATATATTTTTCAAGTAAATAAGAATGTATTCAATAGCTTTGAAATTATTATTCTAAATATTTTTAATCCATTTTGTTTTAGCAGGGGAGGAAACAGAAAGAATTACGTGCTAATTCGAAATTTATTTGATTTTTTTGTTGTTATCTTTTCTTTTCTCTTTCGTTTGGGTTAAAGAAATGTATCCATAAAACAAAAACAATTCTCAGTAGATTGAAATAAAAAGGGGAAAGAGTATGTACATAAATTATTATATAATATAAAGCCGCACACGCATCTACTATCAAAGGATAGTAGGTAAAGGATCCATTTATAAGAAAATGCACTGGAATAAAATTTTATACTTTGTTAATGATTGGTTACCATTTTTCTAGTCGATTTCCAAAATTGCAAGGAATAGAAAGTAATAAGAATTTAATTTGTGAGAGAGAGATAAAAATTCAAAACACAAAGTGGGAAAAAAATTATCGAACAAATATCGAGATGTGTTATTATTTATTCACATTATTAATATTCAAATTTCCTTCCTATTTAAAAAATTCTAATATTATTAATAATTAACAAATTATCATTGATTATTAAATGGCAAAATTTAATTTTGAAAGAAATAAAAATGCATAGTCATTCATAAAAAAAACGATTGGTTCTTGGTATTCTTTTTAACTACCTGTTTCAATACCTGAAAAAAATTTTATATTGAAAATACATCAATTATAATCTGTTTGAAATAAAAAAAAAAATTTACTTCCCTTATAAGACAATAAAAGAAAATAACATTATGTTTAAGGAATAACATGTTTTTGAAACCAATATTATGTTATGTAGGTACCTGTAAAAAATCAATCATTCAAAATTTCTTTACTCTCATACCCTAATAAATTTAATACGTTGATTTCAGACGACCATGTACAATAGAAATCTCTTCTCCCGTGGACCGTGGGCTATTTAAAATTAAATTTCAAAAATTAAATGGCTTTTTAACTCATTTATATCGCATTCTTTCTTTCTCACAACTTATTACATAAGAAAAACAATAGCTTTTTGCTTCTTTAACTAATGGAGTTTTTTTTGTAAATAGAATCTTGACTTCCCCAGTGCATATCTTCTTATTAAAGAATATTCTTTTCTACTATGATGTATTAAGAAGAAAAACAACAAAAAAAAAATAACAAAAAATGTGTACAGTATATTCCGTTTCATTTAAATCAATTTGAGTAAAGTTTGATTTTTTTTTTCACCTATATTACAGGAATTCTTGATGAGGTGTAAGAAAGAAAGAAAAAAATTTCTTCCAATTTGATTGCAAATTCGATTCTTCATTTATGTTAAAAACAAAATGTATGCATGAAACAGAAACAATATTTCTCTTTCAAACAAAAAATTATAACGGTACATGCTGACACCGGCGAAGAATTATATATAGATAACGGAATGAGGCAGAAGATCAAAGGCCTCACTTAAATCGGTGTATATGACATCTGTCTGAAACCCAGCTTCCATACAGTCTATGAATTTAGAACTCTATTAAATTGGTTACTTTAAATCTTTTTTTCCTAAAACCATGCTGGTTCGGGGACAGTAAGCTTGAACAATGATCATAAATAGAGTCAAATACTATTACTTCAAATATTTTGGGAATACTTGAAAGTTTTCCAATTGGACGATAGTTTTTTATATCATTCTTAGAATATTTTGTATGAACTGGTCTAATAAACCTATATAATACATATAATACTGGTCTTATTAACTGGTCTATTTTTCCAAAAATCAGGAAAGATTTCTTGAGATAGTAAAAGTTTAAATAAAATTAATAAAGGAATGTAGATAGATTCAGAACACTTTTTAAAATAATTTCTGGTACATTATCTGGATTACTGGTACTAAATATTTTTTCAGTTTACTAGCTTCAAAGTCTATCGTCACCATCACTTTATATTTACCAATAGTACATATTAATTAAACATTTTTTTAAAACAAAAACATTAAAACACAACTGTTGTTGTGCTCAATTGGTGTTGTGCTGTTGTTGTGTTTACAATAAAAATATATGGTGAACAAGTGTCAATCACATAATATAGAATGATTGTATTATACACGCACTCTTTTTCTTAATATAAATCGATTTTTTTTTCTGAATAAAAATGTCAATAAAAATGTTTACTATATATAAACATTATACATATAGTATAATTATATTATAATTATTTTTATTAACTAATTAATAAATAATCAATTTAACTAATCGATATAATTTAAATATTATAATTACCAATTAAAAATTATAATTTTTTATTCAGAATTAAAAGTTAATTAAACAAAATTTTTCTTTGTATTAATGGATTCTTTGTAAAGTGGGAGATATATGAATTCAGAATTAAATTCAAATTTCTCTACATAATAAATGTAAGCACAAGAATTTATACCGAATTTCATTAAAAAAAATTATAGTCTCTTTTAATAAGATTGCATGGAATTAAAAAAGGTAAATTCACAAAAATTATATGAAAATACATAATTTTATTTCGGAATGCAATTATTTGGAAACTTCACTTTTAAATCCTATGATTTATTTTTATTATTATCTATACTTAAAAGGAAAAGTTAGTTTGTTTGATCATGATTAAAAAAGGAACCGGATTCAAAGCTATCAAAGGAGAGGTTCGGATAACTGCCATACAACTCTAGCACTAGCCAGGAATATTTCAAAAACCAATCGTATTAGAGATATGAAAATGTACACTTAAATACTTCATGAAATATAAAAAGACATGTATTTTACAGTTTTGTAAGATTCTGGCTGATTCGAATAGGTAACATATAACTCCCAAAATATATGATAAATATTTTTATAGTCAAAGGTGTTACAGGCTTGAAGCTAAAGTACTTTCTGAAAAGCTATCAAGTCTTTTACGGTTTTCCGAAATTCTGATTGGTATCTGACATACCACTCTCATATATTATAAACAACAGACATTTTTCGTTTGACAAAATAAAATTAATGTTAATTCAAAATTTAAAAAAAATAAATACATAAATAAAAATAATAAAATATAATGGCAATTTGATAATTTTTAATAGCAAAAATGTTTAAAAATCATAAACATTCACGCTTTCAAATACAGTAATCCCCTGACTTACGAACGGGTTACGTTCTGTGAAAATGTACGTATATTGAATATTCGTAAGCGAGCCTAATATTAGAATGGCATTCTATTGAAAATAAATAGATACGTTCCAGAGAATGAAAATATTTGTAAAACGAGATTCATATTAGTACAAGTTTGTATAAGAAATGCGTACCCAAAATGTTCGTTATACGAAACCCTATTTTTAGAAACATTTAAAACAGTGTGATTAGAAAATAAAATAAAAATTAAATTATTCATTAAAAAAAAATATTAATTATAAATGTTATATTTAATCTAATGTGTGGTATGAGCTTTCGTTTTATCGACAATAAATGATAGTTCATCTGAACTAGCACCTGAAATAGATTCTACAGGTTCTTGAATATTAGGAGTTGAAACATTTGTTTTTTTTAGAAAAATAAGAAACTAATGAAGTTTGCTTTGCAGATAGTTGTGCTTAATTGAATATTTTGTTGGGATTGATAGTCTATCCACACACTAAGCATTCGTTGCATATATTCCATCACCACACTTCTCTGGTTTGAAACACTTTTTGCCGTTAAAGACGTTACTCTTTGTATACACTACTTCTTATTTGATCTTGATTGTTCTTGATTGTACAAAGAGTTGAAGTAGCGAGATCTAAAGCTTTTCCTTTTTCAATATTTTTCTCACATGTTTCGAGCCGTTGTAAAACATCAAGTTTTACCTCCAATGTAATCGTGAACCATAGTTTCTGTTCGTTTACCAGAGATTTTTATAACTAAATTAATTTTCACTTGAACCTTAATTTTAACTTTTGTTTGTAATAGCGAACTTTTCATTCGTATAACGAATTTTGTATTTAACGAATGATGTTCGTAACTTCGAAAATTCGTAAAACGAGCCTTCGTAAGTCGGGGGATTACTGTAATTAAATTTGCAATAAGGAATTCAATACAGCTTATGATGGAAGGAAAAATTTCAGAAGACTTAAATTTTAAAATTGAAATAGCCACGATCAGTATAACCAAACCATACAAAGTATTGAAGAGTCGAATGAAAAAGAACTTTCGAATTTTAGGAATTAGTATAAAAATTTTACATGGTCATGGCTGTGTGAATTAACGCAAAAAAAAAGTAGCAATTCGTTTTATTAATCAGAAACTACTGCAGAGTATTTTAGGAGGTTCATATATTTACAAATCGATTGAAACAGTTGCCATGGAAAAGACGGAGTTAACTTCCTACGGAGTTACTTTATTCTCTACATTTGACAGTAATAAAATGTTCACGAAATTTGAAGCAGTCAAAATTATGGTTATTTTTATTATTATTTTTTTATATTCCATTTTTTACTTAAGACTAACTTATGACTAACTAATATAATTACGGATATCATACATGTACCAACCCATTACAAGCAATTATACTTCTTAGCAAATTTAAGGAGAGGTATACATTTATTGAACTAACGTACATAACATTTCCTCTTTTTTTACTTTTAAATTAACTTTTTTTTAATTTTTAAATAACAGCCCCTTCCCATCTTAAATAACTGATACGAATGTTTTGGATCACCTGGTATATTCCAATTATTTCAAATCAAGTTTGATTAAAACGTTGTTTGGAAAATACTTTGAAAGCACTTTGAAAAAATACTGAAAAAGTAATCAAGTACTTAAATATAAACAGTACCTGCTTACATACTTTTTTTCAGATAGAAGAAAATCATCAAAAGTCATCGAAGTGAGGGACTGTGTTGACTTTAACGCACTAAAAACTATTATCCTTTTGTTTATATTAAAACTAGTCTTTTAGACTAACCATTAATACAGTTTTGGCCCTATTACTTCAGATATCTTTGATCAATCAAAATCCCATTAGGAATTATTGAGAGATAAAAGATTTTTTCCTAACACAGTTCGAACATTTAAGAAGTCTAACAAAGTTTTGACTGTCAGCTAAGCGTAAACGAATTTTGTGGCGTACTGCCATTTTTTTGATTTTGTCTTTTATGAAAGGGATCTTAAGATCTTTTAAGATAATTTCAGGGTGGAATAAAAAAGTCTGAGGGACAATATTATTTTTGTGAATATTGAACGATTTGTTTTATTTTAATTTTTGTTTTTTGTCAGCTTTGCGAACATACCAGGGAGCATATTCACAATGTTTCGCAACACTTTGTTTTGCAACGTTTGGATAGTTTGAATATGAAATTGTTTAGCTCAACCCCATATTTGAATACCGTATGCCCAGACTGGCTTTAATATTTGATTGTAAATCAAAACTTTGTTATATGTTGAAAGCATAGATGTTCGCCCTAACTCTTGTTTTTCCTCTTAACATGTTCTTTCCATCTGAGCTTTGCATTAAGTTTAAGATATTTTGCTGAATTTTGATATGGTATGTAATGCTCCAACTAAGCATGTTCAATCAAGTTCAAACTTATTTTGTTTGAACACATTATTGTTCACGCTTGATTGTTTGCAATAATGCAAGCACAAACAAATAGTTCGTGAGCACACTAACTGTTTGAACTGTTCAAATATGCTTGTGAGCGCTGAAATGTTTGATTGAAATCAGCTTGTTTGATCTGTTTGATATTTTTTCTATTTACAGAAATTTATATTTAATAAAATAATATGTATCGTAGTATCAGTATAGAATATAATACTATAGTTTTACCGTTTTATGAATAAAATAAATTTTCAATGTATATGTACATAATGTTATATAATTATAATGTTACATGCAAATGATAGGGATAAGTAGGTTTATTACGATTTTTAAAAACAAATTTTTATAGTAAAATTTTAAAAATATAATAAATAATAAATATATTTCAAATTCAGTTATAACAAAGTATTTCAATACAGTAATTTAAAAACAAAAAATTTAGTTGAAATTAAAAATAAATAACAAAATACTTTAATGTAATTCATAGTTGCAATAAAAAAATTTTCATTTTCATTTTTCTCATCTGAAACCTCACCGAAAACTTGCCAAACATCACTTCTACATTTTTTTTATTTGAAATTTTTCTCTTAATATTATTTAATTCTTCTACATCGATTCTACAACTGTAAGGAATGCAAGATAGAACTGAATCGTATTTATTATTTACACATTCAATATACATATATGTAATGTAAATAATATTTTAATATAAACGTTTGAACTGAGCAATCTGTTCGAACAGTTTGAATGTTCACAAGCAAAACCAAAAAACCCAAACAAACGAACACTATGAACACAAAATTGCTGAGCACAAACAAACTGATTGCAAAATATTATTTTTGTTTGGCTCGTTCATGCTCACATTTTTGTATGTTTGTTTGAATTCGCTTGAGCGCACATCCACACATGGTTGGAGCTCTGTGGTATGACGACATTGTTTATTGTGACCGATAATGGCGACTCTATTATTTTATTTGTATAATTAACGTGTGTGGATTTGGATTCGTTTAATTCAATTCTCCACCTTTTGCACCATAATGAGATTTTGTTGTTTGCAATTTATCTAACCAACAAAGTTTATATTATTACCAACCACTAATACCGCAGTATCATCTGCAAAAGTTGCCATCGTTACATCTTCTACGATATCACTGGTGTAGAGTAAATATAGGATGGGACCAAGAATGCTCCCTTGTTGTACTCCTGCATGTATATTGTTTAGCGTAAAATTATCTTCCCCTTGCTTAATATGAAATACTCTATTTGCTAAGTTAGATGATATTACCTCGACACAGGCTTTGGGTAGAGTAAAAATAATTACTAAAATATGTTCAGAATTTAGGTATTTTCCGGTAACAAGCCAGTAGTTAGCCAGTAATTTTCAAATACTTACGCGAGTATGAAATAATTGAACAAAAATACAACCAATTGATATAAAATAAATTCGAATTGCCTAATGTAATACAATTAGAGGGTGCGCGGGGTAAAAAAAAGTTACATCAATGGAAGAAGAGAAGTAGGAGAAATTAATATTACTAGTCGCATCAAAAAGCCATAATTAAGTGCTAATTGGATTCTCAAAAGTAATTAGAATGGTCACTTCTACCTATATTTAAAGTCTTTTATAAGGCTAAATATCCAATTACTTGAATATAAATTACCTCATTTTTTTTCTCCCAAAATTTTAAAAATAATCTCAAACCAAGGTAGGTAGTACAAATAATTTCTTATGCAGAAAATTTACAATATTTAAAATTTTATAATAATTTATAAATTTCTTTTGTGTCTTTTAGCACAATTTGGATAATCCTTCAGGCTGCTCATTTTTTTTCCCCCTCTATAGAAAGGCATTTCTTAAATCTCTTTAAAATTAAAAAGCAATCCTTTCACATCTTAAAAGTAATCCGATTATATTTAAAAAAAAAAAAAAATTTTATCTCCTCAGGATTATTCTCTAAGGATTTTTATTAAAAGACAATTAAACATTTTTTTTATTGTCCTTTTTTTTTTAATTTATTTTGTGAAAAATTTTAAAGTTGAAAATAAAACATGGGTTTTTGCCAACATTTAAAGTATTTTTTTTTTCTCTTAACTTTCAATAATAGAATCGAAAGGATTTATTTTGGTAATAAACAAGTTTTCGGGAAATCGATTACATCCTTTATTACCATTTATTTATTTGAATCAACGGTAAATAATTTTAAGTTTTATTGAATGAAGTTTGGAGATTTTATTTTCATCCATTTTCCCATTATATCTAAATTGTATTGAAGTAAGTTGTTTAAAAAGGAAATTGACAGCAGCAAACTGGTGTACTTTAAATAAATAAATTGCAAAGGAACTAAAATACTGAAATTGCTTTTTAAAGTTTATTGGAAAAAAAAAACAAAAACAAATTTCAGGGAGGAATAAAAAAGCCTGAGGGACAATAATATGAATATTGAACGATTTGTTTTATTTTTTGCTTTTTTTTATTTAATTTTTATTCAGCCTAGAGTTCTTTACTTTGAAAGAATTTTTTTTATCAAGCTTTTTTTATAGGCATTTTATTTTTATACTTATCCTTTCATTAGATTATTAGAATCTAAAATTATTCATTAAATAAAAATATATAATGAGAAACGTAAGTTTTTTGAAAATTAATTGTTTTGTTTTTTAATTAAAATAATTTTATTATTCGGTAGAGAGTGTAGGTTTTCTATTTATAAAAGGGTAATGTTCTATAAAACTATAATGGTTACAACATGTGCCTTACATGTGAGTCTTTAGTCGACCTAAATATAGTTCGATATGGAATTTGATATTCTGTACTAAATTTTTCCAATTTCTTACTCCGAAGATTCCGCCATTTTGTTGTATATTATCCGTTCATCTCAAATTAAGTTTTTCATTTAGCCTTACAGAATTGTTGTTTTTTTTTCAGTTAAGCCAGACAGTAGTTTTCAAACGATATCTTTATACACGAATGCTTAGCTTGGACTTATTGGGGATTGGGAAAAGAAAAATGTTGCTTTGTGTAGTGTAGTAGGGACATTTTGAATAAATTTGTTATTTTTATCTTGAACTTTTGAAGATTGTATAAGGGTATATTTTTACATTGAAGAAACACATTCGAGAAGATTTTACTATAGACGAATTTCTATACCCAAGTAACAATTTTAGCATTATAGAAGCATTAAGGCTGCATTAATGCTAATTTACTATGCTTGAAGCAAGCAAAATTAGTCATATAACTGCTATACTACACTTATATCTACAAAGTGGCGACTTTATAATGCTTCATTGTTGATGTATGTGTCGAGTAAATGCACAATTACAGCACGGCGTGCTATTAAACGAATTTTACTATGCATTTATAAAGCAATTTCAGAAGCATTATATTAGCACGGTAAAAGCATTTTCATAAATGTAATAATGCTACCGTAAGTAAAACAGGAAAAAAAAATTATTTATTTTATTTTTTCGGATTTTTATTAAATGTTTAAATATTATTTTTTTAAGATTTTTTTTTTTTTTTTATCATCCTTCTATTTATTAAATTTTCGTAAAAGTCAATATTTCAATTACATTTTTTTAATATTTTAAAATTACCTCGCTGAGATTTGAACCACGTACCAGTTGATTTTCAGTCCAACACGCTAACCACTGAGCTATCGCACTTGTTTTCTTGAGTATTAAAAAAGTGGTACACTATATTATAACGCATTACAATTCATTTCATAGATATAGTTTTAGGTGTAGTGTATAGGGAAACCATAGCGACAGTGCTGTTATTCGACTAATAAGTCGAGTAATAACATTTGTGCAATTATATTACATTATAGTGCTGTTGTTCGACTAATAAGTCGAGTAATAGCATTAATGCAATTATATTACATTTATAGTGCTGTTATTCGACTAATGAATAATAATGGTTTTTTTAAATGCTTGCTTTTGTTCTACTGAAAAAATTTAAAGGAAAAATAAATTTATTTGCGTATAGATATCTTTCAAAATAATCCAGAAAAGCAAAACTGTAGGGATAATGAATCCAAAAAAGATTTATTCTCTTACAGTTATTCCAGAAGCAGGGTACTCTGGAAATAATTTGTTTCTCGAAGTGGTCAACCGAAACTCACTTACATCATTTATATCACTTAAAAACATTTTAGACTTCATGTTCGAAATAATGTTGATGAAAGGTATATTTTTTTACTTAAGTATATTTTATTTCATTTATTTATATACAAGATCCAAATTACACACAAAATCATTTAAAAGATTGACTCAGTATTCAACTAAGAAATAACAAAACGAGAACGAAAGAAATTCTAAGAGAGCCAGCAACTAAACGTAGTCACATGCACTTCAATACTAAGCTTTCTTTTAACCTTGAAGATGTTGCAACTTATGTCGAAGAAACGGAATTTCCTTTAAGCTCCGACACCGAAATACATATAGCTTTTAATAACATTTAAACGTCAAACTTAATTATGTAATACGAAATACCTGAAATAAAAACACTTACTTTTAGATAAAATTAAAATTAAAATAAAAATATTTTAGGTTCAGAAATTAAAGGAATTTTTATTTATTAATTACATATTATAATTTCATTTCTTAATAAATTAAATTAATAAAAAAAGTTTAATGCTCACACGAATGTAGTAAAGGGATAAAAACAATGTTCGTTTTATATTTAATCGGTACAAGCTTAAATTTAATGTCATCTATCATGTACAAATCTGGTGAATTTTCTTCTCTACAGTTAGATACGAATATATTCAAAATAGAAGATCTCATTGGTATTTCAAATAAATTATTTGCGCTTTTCAAAGAAACACCAAAAATTTCTTTTTCATTTTTATAAGAAATGGCTCTGACTATTTTTACTATTTGATTTGTTTTTGTCAAAAACCATTGGTTTTCGAAATTATTTCCAATTAAAATAAAATCTAAATTGTGTAGATTACTTGAAATATATTGAATTCCATTACATGCTGATAAAACTTTCAAAGTACATTATTTTCAATGTTGTTATTGAAAATTTCATCTTCACCATCTTCAATGTTTTCATCATTAATATCAGATAATTCCAAATCCCAGTTACTGGTATATTCATCAACGTTTTCTGTTATAAAATTTGTTTCTACTTAACTAAACTGCGGATCAGTAATTACATCACTTGATACAAAATTTGAAAATTGCGGAATATTATTGTTTTTAACATATATAAAATTGTATTCTTTTTGGTGAATCTAAAAGCTAACTTTTTGTCAATTGTTTTTGCACGCCTGTATAAAGTGCCACTTTTTTTGAATTTTTTCCAGATAGAAGTAAATTTATCCATTTTGTAAATTTAAAGTTAGTTTAACTATAAATTAGAAAAAACTCTTTTTTGAAATATTGAGTCTTTATGAAATTTATGCGAGAAAGCACCTTTCGGGTTAAGCGCAATAAAAACACTATATAAAATATAGAAAATAATGTAGTATTGTGCTGAAATCTAGTTTATTATGCTACTAGCACAATAAAAGAAGCATTATAGCAGTTATAATGCATCTTATATTGGCTTTAAAGCATAGCATGAAATAAATGCATATATATTGTTATTCGACACTTATAATGCTTGTACAATAATTGTCATGCCTTTATCATGCTACTTGTGGCTCATACGACAGTTATAATGCTTATTTTGAATTTTTCGTGCTATAAGCATTATTGGTGTTACTTGGGTAGCCAGTAATAATCTATTACATAAAGTATTTTAAAGCTAGGGTCTTGTTTTTATTCAATCTTATTACTTTTCCGGTCTATCGAAGAGGTACTTAAAAACGCACTATATCCTTAAAATTATAAATGTTGAATACAACGTCTGCATGATCTAAAATGTAAAGAAAAGCTCACAAAAACTAAAGGTATTGTTTCATGATCAAAATTATTGTTGACGATGTCTTCGGGACTGGTTTGACAGGTATTTATACATAATAACCAAATACACGAACACAACGCTAGAAATGCACAGCTAATATATATAAGAAACCTGAGAAACAAATTTTATGGTAAAGATAGCATTCTTAATTCTTCAGTCAACACATACAACAATATTCCAAATGTAATAAAAACTTGTGCGCCTAAAACCATAAAATCAGCTATAAAAAATCACTTTCTTGCATTAATAGACTAACTTTGAGAATAATCTGTTTTATTTTAGTATTTTTATTTCTTTGATGTTTTAACTTTAATATTAAATATACCTACTTTTTTTTTTTAGATAAACAAAAAAATAAAAATAATATAAAATATAATTATAAATTAGTCACTTGTATTGCAATAACTTCATAGCTTATAAGTTTATGTTTGTTTCGAAATTATTAAAGGCGGTATTATTTCCTCTTCAACTTTAAATAAAATTATCATTAACACAAATACTCGTTTACGCCACTCAAATCTCTTTACATTAACATTACACAGAACAAATTATGGTAAATATGAATGAACCTATTAATAGAATGTTAATAATTAGTAATAATTAATAAATATAAGAATAATATAAATTTTTCAGTGTCTAAAGATATTTTAAGACGAAAATTATATGAAATTAATTGAATATTTTGTTAACTTGACCTTTTTAATTTAAATTAAAAAAAATAATATTAATATTTTTGTATTTTGAATTTTGTTATTTTTGAATGTATATTAAGTAAATTTAATTGTATTTTTAATTAATATATGAAATGTAATACTAACTTGTAAACTGTTTGAGCTAAATAGTATATAAATAAATATTCCGGTAATAATTAATCTGCTTGAATTGTAAAAAAAATTAAACTTTAAGATATACACTCTGTACGAGCTTTGAAGCTCCTTTAGAGATATGAAAAAAAAAAAAACAAAAAATTAATGTTTTTGTTTATAACAGTGAAATTTTTTTTATCTATATAAGGAAAAAAGGAACGAGATAAGTTGTGATTAAAATCAAATTAAAAGAAACATAGGAAATATATTGAATGTTTAATAATTAACCATGTTCACAGTCAGTTCTAATATTATGTAAAATAATGCAAGTCATCATGATTATATATTTAGCAAGTTTAATATTTTGAAAATCTACATATGGTATAAAGTTAAAAATTTTTGTTTTAGAAAATCAGAAGCTTGCTTTATATGTCTTCTATTCTATAAAATTTTAAAATACGATATATCTATACATACACATGCATATCATGTAGGTTATCATATGTATGTTAGTAGATATATAAAATATTATTTTACCAAATAATATGTAAAATATTATTTTTTGTGTTAAATAACCTTGAATGTTTTTCGGGACATACATGATAAAGGTATTCAGGATAATTAAGTATTGTAACATCTATAGTATATATTTCTTCGTTTTTTAGTTTGCCGCATTTTATTTTTGGTGTGACTTGAGTATATATAACATATCGCATTTTCTTTTTGAATAATTCGGTTTTGAATAATTTAACTAATTAAACTAAATTTAAATACTCTACACTTCTATAATCATCAATCACTTGGTTTAAAAATTAAATTAAATAAAAACTTTTTATTCATTTTTCTTGATCACAAATTTATTACAATTTATACAATGTCTCTGAGTCACTTTGATTTTTCGACATTGTATCCGGTTTAAGTTTTTTAAGACATTTACGACGTCACCATATATTTTAATCTTTAGTTAATACTTCTTTTAATAAATTCAGCCTTTTCGTATCAAATATTTTCTGCAATATTTTTATCCCAAATATTTTGTTCTTATGAGTGTTCTTAATAATTTCATACCCATGTGTCACTATCTGGAGAATTATAGTTTTACATTATGTTGTGAATTTTATTTGGTCTGGTCATCAATTTTGATTTTATAAGGGTTTTAATTTGCAGAGATGCAACGATTTAAAGCTTCAGTCGTGGCTTGTACATTATTATAATTCTTTATCATTCCAACAATATAAATAAATACACATGTAGTTCTATAAAATATGATATTGTTAAATTTAAATTATTTTAGTTTATTTCTGTTTCTACCATTTATTAGTGCTTCTTCCATTGCTCTACAACTTCTCGATTTATAATTGCAATTTTTCTAAAACTTTGTAAAGTCCAAATTAGTAAAATTTACATTGTTCTGATCTGATTTTGAAATTTTTAAAATTAAAATCTCAAGCTTTAACTATTAATTAAGGTGCCTATTATGTATTTCGATCGACTTTTATCGAATCGTTCATAGTTATAGTTAGAGTTATTCTATTGTAATCTTTAGTGCCATTATGTATTTCGATGATAATTTGATCGAAAGTGTTTTAAAATGCTGCCATTGTAAAATTCAAATCTACGATGAAAATAACATATGTTTGATTCTTTGCCTGTCAAATTCAAATTATTATACGAAAAAAAACAAAACAATAGTGTTATAACTATTTGAAATTATTAAGTTGAAGTTAAATGTGCTTAAATAAAATAAAAATTGTTAAATTAAAAGTTTTTATAAATAAAATGATTTTAGTAGAGTTCGAAACAAACCAACATATAGTCGGGATTATTCCAATTCACTGGATTTGGAAGATTATACATGAAATTGATGAGTTATTATCTACAAAACTTAATTTTATTAACGGTTTTGATCAAAATATTTCCTGTTAAACAACATTGCTTTTATGGAGTTATTAGAAAAATTATGGTAAAAATTAAAATAGCAAATAAGTAACACGTCGATTCCAAATATAGTTAAATTGGGCAGCGTATTAAGATTCTGTGCGGTTTGTACCAAGGAAATGATTTGCAGTGTAGGAAATAATTTTCATGTCGGACTAGCAGAGCTAATTTTTTCTGTTATGCTTAAGGAAGTTTCATATGAAATTTGCAGTTTATATTTATGTCCAAAATGGATCAAATTCTATTACGCACTAGAAGAAAAAAGTCAGATAAACATTATTTTTATGATTAAAGTAGAATTACTGAAATAATTTATTCACAATAAATTTTTTTATTTCAGTTTATTTGTAACTGGCCTTTCATTCCTATTCAAATTTATTTCAATACAAAATAATTATGAAGAATAATGTAAAATACATACTAACATTTCAACTTTTAAATTTATTTTTATTTAAAAAAATATCGCAAATATAAAACAAACACCAGGTGTCCAAACGTCACTCTTTTATTTTATCTTTTCAATTCAAAATTGAAATAATTTGTACAAAATCTCTCTTTCGTGATAAAATTTTACATCGATTTCGTCGCCGACAATTTCTGAACGATATCGAAATACATAATGACAATTTTGCAGTTTGACATTTCGTTCGATCAAATCGTAATCGTTATCGAAATACATAATAGGCACCTAAAAATACAAAATATATAGTCAGACGGCAATAAAACAACGAACTTATACCAATGTACTGAGTTACGATGAAATTTTTGGTTTTGGTCATTATTTGAAGTTACTAACTACCATATTACAAAGTCGATTTGATTATGATTTTTAAAAGTAAATTTTCCTAGTTCAGCTGGTGGGAAGTATATGTGGTAAAGAACATGGTTTGTGCAAGCATTTTTATTCATTGCATCTTATGATGTTGACAACTTCTACTATGACAACTGGATGATGAAATGTAATTTTTTGTCAAGTATGGTGACAGGACAATGATGATAATGACTGTTGAAATAAATAAAATTCCAGCTATAAAACGTTCCAGCTATATATGTCAATTATTATAAGATGTGAAAATTATTATTATATTTATTGTGATGGACAAGTTAACTAGAAATTTTTTCTACAACCCTTAATGACAGCAATAAGATTTGCGTTTTAATTAATAAAATCAATGACCATATATGATGATGAAAATAAAATGATTTCACACTTCATTTATTTTTCAACATTTAAACATTTTTTTGCGCTTACTTTTATTTTGTCTATTTTTAGATGATGCATTATTTTAATCTACTTTCATCCCACCCACAATCACTTATCTAAACCAAAACAATTTCTTTTGTTCTAATTCGGAATTATAAAGCGCAGTATAATTTATGTATATTTAAATCACCTGTCATCATTATAAAATCCACAAAAGTTATTTTTATTTTCATTACTCAGTAATTCAAACTTTTGTATACCATGAAGTTATATTTCAGCAGGACTCTTCCCATAGGTGAATATAAAAATATGAAAAAATTAAAAAAATATATATATATTTTTTTTTTTTTTTTGTTAAATGAAAAGGATAATAGAAAAACAAGGATAATAAAAATATGCATTAAAATGAATGAAGAGAAAACTTTTTTATAAGTATTAAATGAAGACCTGTCGTCATGGTAAATTTACATGGTAAATTATAATGACAAAACAAAAAAAAAATATAAAAAATAATGCAAGTAACTGGTTTTAATGGGTTTAATGTCAACGTATACTTTCGAGTAATACTCAAAAGCATATTAAATGTAAAGAATATATATATATATATGTATAGGAAAAAGAAGTTGAATTTTAGTATAATAAATTTTGGTTGACGTCAGTAACATCACTAGAATCATCGCATAGATTTTTGAAGTTATTCAAGAACAATTTAAATTGATGAGTTTGAGATAATATGACATGAGATCGAAATATACAGAATTTACATTTTAATAATAATGATCTTATGAAACCAACCGGTAATGATGAGTTGAGCTAGCCATAATATTATCATGGATAGCATCGTGTATTGTCCCATAATCACAAATTAAATTTAAAGTTAAACATAACAATTCTTAAAACTATTCTATAGTTTACATTATGAATTTTTTAATATATGTACATACATATTTAAATTTTACTTCCTCTTTAAATTCAAAAACTTCTTTTTAACATGAATAGTTTCAGTAGATTTTTTTAAGTTTTATAAGAGCCCATTTGGAATATCTTTCAAACTGTTTAGCACAAGCAATCTAGTTCCCGTTAAAGTATAAGCAAATCTGGTTTGTGGAACAACCTTAAATCAAATATGATTAAGAAAAGGAGACAATTCAAACACTCTACTATGAGCGACGCCTAACAAAATAAAAATATTAAAATACTTGTTACGTACAGGCTAAGTTGCAATACAAAAAAGACATTAGTTTTAATTATACTACCAAAAGATATGTACATAATGTAATATCGATATTATAATATTGCTGATATCAATCGTTACATGTGTTTCAGCTAATATTATGATATATGCTTATGATAAATATTATTGCATTTCAAACGTATTGTTATTGAACAAAGGACGAATCTACACAGCAATGTTGTTCATCAGAGCATTCTGTTAGCAAGCACGTCAATTTATAATTGTTTTACATTTTACTACATATTAAAAAAAAGTTAAATTTGACATATTTTAAAAATAAAACAAAAATATTTATATTTTTTATATGAAAAAATATTTTAATCCATTTTACATGTCATCATCATTTTATCACTCAACTGCTAGAAAATCAAAATGGTATCAGGAGGCTTAAAATAACTATAAGATACTAGATTTAATACAACAGAATTTCGTAAACTTTCTCTTTAAGAAAATAAAACTAGCAATAAATTAATGGTTAATTTGCCGGATTAGTTTTAAAGTGAGTGTTGAAGTTTAGTCAGTAAAAATCTGACACGCAAACGCAATTGGGATCATTGTGTCTATGAAGATTCCAACCAATCCACGCAAAAAAAAAAACAAAACATATCAGATTAATAAAATCTGAATACTACGTTTGTGTCTGTCATTCTACTTTTGATATTATGATATAATTGATAATATTAGAATATTGATATCATAATATCGATATTACATGTCAGTCAGTAGTAGCGTTCCATTATGTTGTGTAAATTAACCCTTTTTACACATTTTTGAACACAGCTACGCTACCTCTTGTTATTGTGTAGAAAATGGTTAGTAACGATCTACTTTCTGCTAGGTACTGAATAAAACTTTTTTGTGCTGAATAATTATTTAGTGTCATGGTTATAATTTTAAGTTTGATATTGACATTTAAATAAACCAAAATAAATAAACAAAAATTTAAATTGAAATATTTTTCAACAAAAAAACCATTTTATTTTAAAAATAATTACACATAAAACTAAATTTAATATAATATAAATAAAACTATACAACACCAAGAAAATAAGAGAAATTTTTGATAAATTATTTTTGATAAATAAATTTCCAAAACAAAACAAACTAACATCAATGTTTTCGGGTTATGTATTGCTCATGAGCATAAAATGAGCGTTCCTCTCACACTCATGAGTAGTTTACACAGCTTAATGGAACGCTACTAGTAATATTAGTTCAATCCCATAATTCGCTGATATTTCACACATAATATTTTACAAAAAACGACAGACGTCTTTTGTAATGCCTTGTTTAAATTCCTGTGAAGAAAAAAATAAAATTGGACTCAAAGGAGTCCAATATTATCCATAAAATATAATATAAATAATTATTCTCAAGCTAACTGAAATATAAAAATATCTTATATTTTACGAAAATTAAAAATAAAAGCATATAACACAGTTCATAGGAACCATTAAAATTACAAAGTAAAATTATTTCATTTATCCATTCCACCGGATAATCGCAAACTTCAATGCATATAACATAACAACAATTTTGAATCCAAATCTTTTTAGAAGAAAAAATATTTATTTTTTATTACCGTAATTAAAGTATGTAAATAAAAAAAAAAAAAAACAATTTCTACTTCATGTTATATTTAAAAGATTTCTGTTCACTGGAATTCATTATAAAACGAGATCCATTCATTTTTTCATCATATATTTTTGTTTTATTTTGGTTTATTTTTTATACACAAAATTTTTTTTCCGCCTTTAAAATTAAATTTCCCAAGTTCCTCATAAGAATATAAGAAACAAGAACACAAAAAAAAAAAAATATAAAAAAAAATTGCAGAATATTTGTAATAAAATATTCAAGGAAATTGTCCTTATGTTTAGTCCCTATATTTATTTATTTTTATTTTGTTTTAAATTGTGACAAAATTTTCTATACAATTCATTGGTATGTTAAAGTTTTTTTTTTGTTTTCATTGTTTTTGTTGTTTTTTTTTTATATTTTGGTTACATTTAAAGAGAAAATTACGTCGATATTGATAAAAGAGCCTGAATTAATTTAAAATTTTAATTTAATATTTAACGGTAAAAAATTGTATTATCCTTTTTCATTAATTTTATATGGTTTTCGGAACATTGAATTTAAATTCACTGAAACCATAACTACATATATACTTTCAATTTTGAACAATTATTGTTTTTATTCCGAAGTTTTGAAGAATACATTTTACGAGTAAGCTCAAGGAATCACATAATAGGTTGAGAAACACTTGGGGTTGAACTTGAATTCAATTTATTTCAAAATTTATTTGTGCGTAAATAAAAATATAAATAAAAAAAAAATATATAGAAAATTCGAATCGTAATTTTAAGAAATCATCATTGCCCAAACTATACTCTGATGCAAGGACTCAAATGAATGTGTTATTTTTTTGAAAAAATATTCAGAATTTTAAAAATGAAAATATATATGCGTTTCATAGAGGCTCCTCAACAACATTCTATCTTGCTAGGATATTTTCAACTTTAACAAAAAATCTGAACGAATTTTTTAAAATGTTAAAATTATTGTAAAAACTATTTTTATTACTATGATAAATTAATTTATCTTTTGATAGGATTCTCTCTTTTTTTTATTTTTTTATTAATAAACTGGATATAAAAAATATCCAATCCATTTATCAAAAAATTATTCTTTATTAGGCAAACATTGATAATATTTAGTATATTCTACTAAATTGATGGTATATTGATAAAATTGGTATAACCTACAAAACAAAATTTCGAAATTAAATATTAAATATTGTTTTTACTATAATAATTTTAATATATAGTTTTAGCTTTATCAAGTGGGATTTTGTTTTGGTCTTGATAACTCAAATATAGATTTCTATGAAATCAATATCTATAAATATAATTGACAAGCATTTAAGGACCTGCGCAGTTCATTTTATTTCGCTTCTTCTTAATGATATGTTAATATGTAAATAAGTTGTATATACGACCGAAATGCGCATACGGGTTTTATAATATTCAAACTTTTCAATAAAATATAGCCATTTTGTGTCATTCAACATCTTTTTATTTTTATACATAATTAAAGGAAATTTATTCTATTAATTTTTTTACGTAACTGTCTCAAATTATTGTTTTCTATATATTGGTCATTTGTAGTAATGATATAGTTTTGGTTAAAAATATGTATATGTTTGTAGGTACCTCTTTAATTACAAAAGTATTTTATTTTTAGTAATTTTATCCATTACATGCCACTTAGTATAGGAATATGTCGAAACGAAACAGTATATGAGGGATCAGTATTTATATTGCCTAAATAAGACTAACTAACTTTTTATGAAAACATGAGTGGTTTCTACTTTATCGTGAGAAGTGTATGTCAGTATATAAATTACTGTTTACTGTTATAAACTTTAAATTTGGCTTTAACTTAAATTATAGTTACTCAACAGGGGGCATCTAGTCTTATATATATAATACATAAGATGAACGACGTGTTGAGTAAGAATAATTGAATAGTAAATTACACCACTAAAATATTAAGATTTTATCAAGTTCTTGGTGCTGAATACTTAAAACATTTAAAATAGTTACATCAAATAGTGACGGTTAATTTCAAGTTGAGTGCCATCTATACTCTAAAATAAATTTCAATCTAATTTAAACTTATAAGAAAAAGTACAAAAACGACAAGACAACCAAAAATTGAAAAGAAAACATAAAAACAAAAATCAGATCATAGCGTGACGACCACAGCTATTGACACTCATAAGGAATATTGACTTTGAATGCTCAAAGTTTTTATATTTTCGGTTAGATGATGTTGTTGCATATGAATTTTTGTTTTTTTTAAATATTATTCTTTTAGTTTGTTTTTTAAATAATTTAATTAAAGTCGTATTTTCTATTTTAAATAATAAAAATACAAAAAGACTACATACACAAAACTATAATTATTGCCACCCATAAAAACTATAACTATTGCTACCTATAAAAATTATAGCATTCTGAAAGTATAAGAAAAAGTTTCGGAAAATAAAATTTAGAAAGTATTTTTTTATATAGTTTTAATTCAGTGGTAATTTTAATATTAATAAAGATTAATAAAATAAATAAAAATATTAAAAAATGTTAACACAAACAAAACAAAATTAAAAAATATCCAATTCAATATGAAAAATTTAAAAAATTAAATAGCTAATTCACTATTAATAATATAAGTTGTAAATAACAATAATAAATCTACATAGGAACATTAATTCTTAAATGACTAAAACTTAAAATAAATCCTTAAAAATAAATTTGGAATTCTTAAACAACTCCAGCACAGTCTTTACAAACAAACTTTGGAAGATATGTGATATTATTTTTTTTTAACCATTTAATATCAATTTCTCTCACGCATCTTCCACATTTGATTCCCCTTGTTTCTGAATTTTGATCGCCCGACATGAAATTAGTACAAGAATAGCACATATGTCCAAAACACAATATGTTTTCACCAATATCAGTTTCTATGTTTTCATTGGATGAAAAAAGATTTCTAACATTAACGAGTCATTATAAAAGAGTTCGTATTTTCGTCTAATCAATCACTAATAATACCAAAAATATCACTAATATATGGCTGTGAAGGTACTGTAATATAGCCAATGTCGTGTGAAAAGTTTTTAAGTGGTTCTTATATATCAAGTGGTTCAATATATATAAATTCCGTATCAGTATTAGTTAGTATACCCATAATTGAATCATTTTTGTTTTTGGTTGAAGCTCTTCAAAATTAGTCTGAGATAATTTGTTGTCAGTTGAAGCTTTAAAAGTAGTTTGAAACTTATTTTCTTTAAATTCAATATAAAGTTGGTATACAACATTTTAAATTCATCGGAATACTGTTCTATACCAGTGTAAAATTTTTCAAAAAGTGCCATTTTTTCCGACAATACAAACAAAATGTGAAAATTAACGACAATATTTAACTATTGACACCAATATTTACCACAACTATTAACAGAGTCAATAATTATAGCTACATAGAAGACAATTATTGACACATAAATGTCAATAATTGATTCACTACTATTTTGGAACTAGTAATTGACACCCATGTTATTTATTTATTTATTATATTTTTCTTAAAAATAATTAATTAATAATTAAATATGCATTTTAATTAAAAAAAATAAATATTCATTAATTTCCCCACTAATTAAATACTTAAAATATGATAAACTTATAATGTGTCAACTCTTCTTAAATTCAAATCCAATTCCTAAAAAATTTAAACCACTAAAACTGATATTTTCACTTCAAAATTCAAATGAGTACTAAAATGTATATAAGCATATAAAATTTACAACAAGTAATACAATAAATGTTAAATTTTCAAGAAAAAAAGAGCAATTGATAAACTTCTACAGAAAATGAGAAAACATGTGTTAATTCAAAGGTTGTCAATAATTGTATCCAAATTTTTGGGTGTCAATAATTGTAGTCGTTACCTCTTCAAAAATCATCTGTTACTTAAAAACAATATATAGTGTAAAACACGGTTACAGTCATTCCCTAAATTTCATATATATTTGTTATATCTTTATAAACAAAATCAAATTCAATAAAATAGTTATATTTCGTATAACAATTTTAAACTTTATTTTATTCACAATTCTGTATAATCACAAAATATGCATATTTGTAATAAAGAACAGAAAAAGACAATATATAAATCAATTTTTTAATAAAATAATTCACTGTTGACCTATTGCTATAACTGAATTGTGACTACAAACGTTTTTAACTATAAACGAATGAAAATAAATCGATCTACTACGTTGATAGTAATGAGATTTTATTGTGTTAAATTATATTGAAATTAGTGTTAATTTCGTCATAAATTATGAGGTATTATATTTTAATTTCATTGTAAAGTATATATATTCAATAATCAAGCGATTCAGAAAACAACTACAATTATACCAAAGTAAATATTTATTTTTATATAAAATTGTGTTTGGAAGAACTACTTCGGTGCAATTGCGGAGGGGATTCACTAGTATTGGTATATTCTACTAAATTCGTATATTGATAAAATTGGTATAATCTAAAATATTAAACATTGTTTTTACTATAATTTTAATATCTAGTTTTAGTTTTACGAAGTGGGATTTTGATTTGGTTTTTATAATTCACATATTGATTTCTATGAAAACTGGCTGGCTCTCTAAAATCAACCAAACCCTAATAGATATTAAACTAGATATGTTTTGCAATTACAATACATAATTAGAAAATGACTTTTACTTTAATCAAAAAAAATGTGGATGTTAATTTCCGATTAGAGCAATATCTAATAACAAGGAGGCATAATACATTAGTGTACAAAGGACTTAAAAAATATTAATAGCTAATAGATATTTAAAATTGAAAAATGCTAATTAAGTTATTTACTTACTTGCTTTTATAAATTGTTTTACTAATATAAAAGGTATAACATTTATTATATAAAATAAAAATATATTTTACTAATATAAAAAGAAATCAATTAAATATATTTTGTAAAGCAACTGAAAAGTTGAATCCAACTCTCAATTGTTTAATAATAAAACAGATGCTTGCGGACAGTATCAGTGTTTCAAACTAATTAAAATTAATTCCTAGAAGAGATATCAAACCTTTCAAGTAGATAACCCGTACAAATTGACATTTAAGGACAAAATCAGAATGCAACGTCAGGGAATAACAAAATCTAAAAATTCAATATTTTTGAAGATATTAACCCCTAATCGTTGTTGTACGCCATACAGACGTACTCAATTTTTTATTCTCAGTCTATCTTGCTATGTGCATTAAGTATGGTTCTGAATTTTGCAGTACCTTCAAGTTACTGCATAATTTATCATTGAAAAGTATTCATGTGGAATGAAAACAATCTCTGGCTATTATTAGCTAAAGAAATGTTGATTAACGTCTCTGAGACATACAACAATGCACACTAAAGTTTTTTGATCGAATGAAATCGAATATCTATGGCCACTGTAAAGTGTAAACACCCAATGTGCTTACAATGTTGCATTTTCATATGTGAAAATTGTACAATTTGATCCAATGTCAAAATTTAAAAAAATTTAGTTCTAAATTGTTTTTGGTTTTTTTTTGAATTAATTATATCTTGTTTTGATAAACGCAGAACATATGCAGAATTACAGGTCTTGTGTTCATAAACTAATTCATGCGATAAATCTGCTAAAGTTAAAAAACAGGCGTAATCATCAATATTCCGTCAGCGTCGGTAAGATTTTGCAGATAGAAAAAAGTTGCTGCAATTTCTGCAAAACAAATAAAACAAACTAAAATGGACTCGCAAGATATTTTGTACTTACATTATAATTGAATTTATTGTTATTTACTAAAACCAATAATTATTGTCTTTAATAAATGCTAAAATATTTTAATAAATATTAAAATAATGTGAAATATTTTGGTATTTACGTATGTTCTCCACATATTTGGTTAAGACGCAGAATTGAAAGTCTTAATTTCGGTGAAGCTTCAGATGGAATCAGAGTTTATTTCCGGGAAGAGGAAAAAAAGTATTTTGTGGGCCAAGGTGCTAAACAAAATTTTAAAAGTTTGTAATGGTTTTCTTTTTAATGCAACTAAATACAAAACTCTTAAGTTATAAACTTTTTCTGACGTTTCTGAACACAAAAATCTTATCTTAGATTTTTTCTGCTCATCTGCAGATAACTTCGTGTTCATAAACATCAGAGGAAAAAATCTGCACAGTAGCGAAGCATTTTTTTCTGCGTTTATGAAAACAAGAATATTTTTAAGAAAGTGTCTATGAAGAGAAAGATTGATTTTTGTTACTCTTTATTTTATTTATGGAGATATTTTTGAAGTTCTGTTAGTTTTTTGTCAAATTTTTTATATTATTTATAATTTAGGAGTTAAATCTAATAATTTTTGAAGAAAAAATTAAATACAAAAACAAAAAATAAAAAATAAAATAAAAAATTAACTAATTTTCGAAGTCTAAAGTATGGGACGTCTCACTGACGTATAACAATATTAAGAAGAGTTTTTTTTTTGCAACACCGATTGAGGGTTAATGTTAATCTCACATTCAACCAATATTAATGTTAATTATCTATCGTGTAACTGGATACAACAAAATGTAAAAAGGATCCGATGTTAGGATCAGATGCTCTGGTCAACTTTTTACAAGCTCTGGTCAAAGAGTTGGCGAGTGTGTTTTAAGTTTTCCAACTGATTTGCACATTATATTTCCGATTATTATTCGTTTTATTACCTCTAAAAAATTATAAATAATCGGAATTCATCTAAATTCCAATCAAAATGAAAATGAATAATTTTGTATGGTACTTCAGGTCGATATTTACAAATTTCTCATTCAACTTCAATTTTCCATTTTTGTATAGTTTGATGAATTTTATGTTTTTCTACTCCAGAGAAGTACAAAAGGTATTACATATATAATAGTTTTTAGCAACAACAATAAACTTTTTACAAAATTTTTCTAAAATTAACTGTATCCAACATTGAATGTACGTAAATCTTTACGAACATATTTAATTTCTAATCAACATAGTGATACCCAAATTCATCATTCCATTTCCACCATTTAAATTATATGAATAAATCATATAAATAATGGAACTATGAATTGAAATATATATGTTAGATCTTCCGTGTATCATTTTAATACAATGAATAGTTTTAAAGTACAACACAAATAGAGACAGGATAATTACTGTAAAAATTTAGAAAATATGCAACCAAGCGTATTTTAATTTTTTTCTTTTTTCTTTTTGGTTATTTTACTTTTCTTTCATTTTCATTAGTCAGAAGCAAAAATCCCATTAAAACTAACAGTTTTATTATCTATTAATAACCTTCAAGGATATACAATGGGTGGTGGTTGATTCCAAGTAAGTGTATATACAATGAAAAACTTTCTAATTTTTTTTTTTATTTTATCTTTTTTATATTCTAAATTCCATGTAGAATTCATTGGTTAAATAAACGATTCCACAATTTGAAAGATTCATAGATAAATTTAAGTTACTGTGAACTCTGGTGAATACCATTTAGTTTCAGATATCATATATGGATATATGGTGTGAGTATGAAGTGAATGTTGAAGAAGGAATAGAAAAATAAAAATTCTCATTTTTATAATTGTCACTTTTTTTCTTGTAAAGACAGTTAGATACTTATATACATGTCTAATATATTGGTAGCAAAACAATATCCTTTTCAATTACCATATAATATGGTAGAATTGGTACAATTCTTTGGTGATGTAACAATTAAAAACAACATATAAATTAATTAATTTTATTTTTTGCTGCTTTTGTGTTTTTTTTTGTTTTCTTCGGTATATTATGGATGGTATGTGTTGTTAATGTGGTTTATTTAACTAACAGGCGCACATTAATGTTGCTGAAATAATTGTGTTAATTTACAAAAAAAATGTCTGTTATATGATATCAAAAATAATGTTCATTTGAAAAATATAATGAAGAGCTGAAAACAGAGAGTTAATTATAGAGATTTTTAGTAATGAAATATTGGCATTCTTATATTCTATTCTATGTACTCAATATACTCAAAGAATGTTTTCGATGTTTCATACAAGGTAAATTTTAAGTTCCGTACGGTTTTTGGAAAAAAAAAATGGTAATAATACGGAACGAATGGCAACTCCAAGTTCAATACGCACAAAAGAAGCATTAGCTTTATTACACATTTCGTACGAATACTCAGCTCTATATTAGGTCTATATCAATTTGGGAGGATCCATGCCAAATCGCCATTTTAATTAAATTTGTTAAATAAAGTTGCTCATGTTCGAAACAAAATAAGGAATTATTTTCATAATGAATAATACTTTTTTGGTTTGGTTTTTGTTTTAGAAATTTTTCAGAGTAGATAATTTTGTTAAAATATTTTCCAAAATTTTATTTTCAATATTTTAAAAAAAATATTTTATTTTAAAATTATTACGGGGCGTTATAAATTTCCGAATACCAATATTTGTGATAAATTTAAAGTCGCAAGAGAAATTAACATTATTATCTAAGCTTGAAAAAAAATATAAATAGCAAAATATTATAATCTAATAAATTTATTATAATGAAAGATGTATTCAAACTTATATGTACATATCTATGTTTGCTTTCCAAATAAAAACATCAAAAACAATACAATAAAAAATAATAATAATATTAATATAACTTTAATAAACTGGAATAAAACACTAATTTGTAGCAAGTTGTTCTAAAGAGCAAATAAAAATGTGCTGTAAAAGCTATCATATTTTAATACTTATAAAATTATAGACTCTATAAGAAAAGTAGAAAACATTCTTCTAAAGCTAAACTTACAAATGAAATTAGCTGTATAAGCGACACTTTTAGAGAGCTCTATTAGAGATATAAGAGCGGTTATAACAACAAATACTGAAGCTAATAGCTCTAAGATTGAGCTCTAGAATAGCAATAAAGCTAGAATTGTTACTTGGGTATTGAATAATGGTTTGCAGTAATTTCACAAATCTCTATTCGGACAATATTGGTTCGTAAAGCAAAAAAAATTATTAAACGAAGAAAGTAAAGAATAGTATGAATATAAATAAACCTTAGGTCTGTTGAAAAGAAAAAATAATGAATTAAGCTATTGATATAAGGCGAATTGTCTGATCGATCAACTGCCCGTAATTGGGTTGTAGAAATATAAATAAAAACTCTAAAGTATACTAAGAAATTGGTTTTTTATTCAAAATTCTGTTAAAACTATAGAATGATTCCGTAATTGGGACATTTAGTAGTTGGTCTGTTCTATGCGCTTAAAAACGCACTCCTCTTTCGGATATAATAATACAACGATCGAACACACCTACTACATAAATTGGTAATAATTTCTTTCTATGTTAACAAACTGAGCACTTATCGACTTGGAATAAAATAATCTATTCCAGCATGAATTCACAGCCTAAACAATATTTTCGACTATGGAAAAGGTAATAGAGTTGAATTGAAAGACTGTCAAACCCTTGAAGGTCTTTCAGTTGACTATCGCATCAAAACTATTCTATTTGATCCGACCCTAAGCGAACTGAACGTTTAAATATGTTGAGCAGAAACAAGAAAATAATGTGGAATGACCATATTGTCGATATTGGCAAAAATGCCGCATGCTGTTTGGGTTTTTTGAGTTGCTGCAAAGAAAATTTTCTCCACAGAACGAACATGCTAAATATCTGTAAATCTTACATATGAACTAAGTTAAAATACAATTCACACATATGTGAGGTGATGCATTTCAAATCGCATTAAATTTACTAAATCACCCGCTAAATCATTGTATTGTTGAAGCAGTTTCCCTATTTTATAGATATATCTCGTAGGTTTAAACACTTTCTCAGACAAAATAAAAACTGAAATGCAACCTCAAAAACATTTCCGCCGAGGAAAAAGAGAGATATTAAGTGCACACCCTTACACAGTTTGTATTATCCTAGGTGGCTGACAACTGGCTATGAAAATTCTTTTGAACAAATATAAAAATATACCTACATATAATCTACAAAAGTTCATGAGAGTTATTAACAAATATATTGAAAATTTGAAAATGTCCCTATTGAGTAAAGGAACATTTTTCTTTCCCCAAGACCTCAATACTAAACTACTTCAACTTGTAAATTCGTGTATAAGGGTATAGTTTGAAACTTAAGGTTTAACTAAACTTAAAAGAAAAAGAAGAATAAAAATTACTATGGGTAACTTATGAGATATGTTTAGTTGTTTTAGTCCAGTATTGACCATAGTTTTAAATTTTTTTTATTTTCTTAGGCTTTTAATTAAAATTTTCTAAATATGTCTCGCAAGTTTGTTAGTTGATTTATAACTTTTCCTAACCAGATCCATAATCTTCAGTATGTCACCTTAACATCTACGTAAATAAGTCCTTATACCTTATTATTAAATACTACTTTTGTTAAGTTGTTACACTTATGTATTTATTTTTGGGATGATCATATTTATTGTTGTTGACTAAATCGTAAGTCAGTTATAATCGCTTCCACACCTTACTTTTAAATTGAACATCAGGCTCCGCAAAACTTACTATCACAGTAATTTACAATTCATTTATTATTCATTTTCAATGAACTTTATTAATCAGATTATTAAGAATAAATCTATTAGCACTAAATTATTTGATTTTAGTCGTAAATTATTTTGAATATGATTTCAATATATATCCTTTTTCTCTTTCTACTTTAAATGAATCATTCAAAATGAAAGCAAAGCAAAAAAAAAATTAATTGTTAAAAAGAAATTCATTCAAATGAAATAAAATTTGTGGTTTTGTTTTTCTCCCTTTCACTTGAATGAATCCTTTTAGAAAATCTAAAATCCTTTTAAAAGATAATACTCTACTTCTGAGTACAATCGTCAAAAAATTATAGGAAAAAAAAATAAAAATAAAAACTCAAAAAAATTCTGTTGAAAATATAAAACTCGTTTGGATGGTTATAAATCACTTTTATCAATTAGAGAATGTCATTTATTTTTCCAGGTGAGTTTTGTTAGTGTTTAGATATGAAAATGTCACTTAACACATTTTCAAATTGTACAAAAAAAAAAAACATAACAGAAAAATTCAATGTAAATAATATTTTATGATAATTTATTCGTAGTCGTATATGTATACAATTACATACGTCATCTTTTTTGAAATACATAAGATGTCATGAAAGCATTTTAAATGATTAATTCTTAAGTCACTAAAAACCATTTAAATATTTGTTTTTTTTTTTTTTTTTTTTTCATAGGTGATTTAATTTACAGATACAAGTGACTTCTCAAGGACGAAAATAATTCTTTTCATATTTAATTTTACAAGTCAAATTTTAAAATGTTTCTTTTGTGGAATGATTTTAGCAAAAAAATAAATCATTAATCATATTATATTCAGCTGCTGATGAGAGGTGGTTATTATACATATATAGATTATAATTTTAAATATTTTTCATAAGAAATTTTCTTTCATAAATTGAAATTTCGTGGGACAAAGTCAGTGTAAATAACCCAAAAATGTTAAAAATATCAAAAATATTTCTTTGACGCAAATTTTAATTAAATTGGAATAAAAGTGGAAGACATATAAAAAAAATACTATTTTATCAGTAACTAAAGTAGTCTATGCACACCATACATTGTTCAAAATATAACGGTCGATATATATAAATTCTATGTAGAACATCTAAACGTACGATGAACGATTATCTAAACGTGCAGTTTCAATTAAGACTAATCTTGGCAATTCGTTGGAGTTTGGACTAGTCAACACATTTTGATTCAAATCTATTTTGTGCTATCGTCCTATTGTCCTATCTTGAAAGATAAAAGTGTAAATCTGACAAAATACTAATACTCGCAATTAATTCTGTTCTTCAATTATAAGGATGCAAACTCAATTTGTTTTCAAAAACGAATTTTCTTTGTCAAATATGTGGATCTAAATGAAAATACGCAGTGAAGAATAATTTTTTGTGCTCAATACGTAAACGCACAGCCAAAATAAAAATCAATAAGACAGGTTCAAACACATTTTACCAGATAGTACAAGAAAAGATACGAAATATTGGTTGGCCCAACATAATTTTTGATGCCTGAATGGAAAAATCCGCCCTTTGTCTCACGTATGCGGTTGCAGGACATGATGTAAGGTACTGGAGAAAAACATAAAATTCGATATTAAATAAGGCCGGCAATCTATATTGTCTGTATAGTAAAATAAGTCAATAATACGTAAAGAAGTGTGTACATAAGTAAATAAATACGTATATTAACACTATACCTTAACAATTCAGTGTATTAATTGTATATTGGCACATCACAAATAGAAATATGAATAAGCAAATATTTTCATTCAGAACATCACCAATCTTTACCAGTTTTTCTCAAGCTTAATAACATTTGTTATCAATGTAAATGCGCAAATATATAACAAAACCAAGGCACAAATTTCAAACAATTTTGAATTTGAATTTCTCTAATTAAAAAAAAAAATTATATAATATCCCTCTGAAATCATATTAAAACCATGAGGTTTAGATTTGGACTTAGATTTATTAATTTATTTTGTTTTATAAGTTATTTTCTATATGTGTTAATCTATTACATTTCAAAATACTTCTACAAAGTACTTCTAATATTTTTATTTTGTAGCTTTTGCAATCGACTTATTTGTTCGTTATTTGAGAATGCTGACTCGCATATAGTTCAAAATTAGGCTTAATAATTGCATTGTATACTCATATTGCACATTTTTGAGACATTTTATTCTATCCCTGATTTTGTTCAAGATTTTTTTGTCAAGCAGATTTCAAGATGCTTATGAAATTTTAATTATTCATCTAGTATTAACCCTAAGTACTTAATTTCCCTTACTTTTTCAACAGGTTCATCATTGATTTTTACTTGGTATTCTGAACTACCATTTATTATCATGAACTATGTTTTATTTATATTTAGTTTTAATTTATTCATTCTTAGCAACTTGTTGATTCTTTCCAAATCATTATTTATTTTCTCTATGCAATCATTAGCTGATTTTCCTGAAACATATAGAAGTACATCATCCGCAAAAAAGATCAGCTGCCCAAAAATTACAGCTATCTCCATATCATTTATGTATATTAGAAACAATAACACCCCTAATACAGTAATACAAATCATTGTGGAACTCCCAACAAAACTTCAATTGCCTGTGATACTACACCGTTGATTTTAGTTTTTTGACTTCTATTGCTTAAATATGACTTGAACCGATTAAGTTCTATATTTTCAATGCCAAACGCTTCTAATTTCGATAATAGAATACTCATGCCTACTGTTTCAAATACTCTTTTCAAGTCAAGGAAAACCGTTACTATCGTTTGGATTTCGACTACAAGCTGTTTCCAATCAGATTCAGAATTGCTTGACAATTGTGGCTTTTCCTAAAACCTGATTGGAATTCAGATATTAAATTGTTCTCATTCAAATACCTTTCAAGTTGAATATACACAAACTTCTCAATAATTTTTGAGTCTATGTTAGTCATGTTAATTGAACGGAATTCACTGTATATTTTTGAGTTTTTTGCTTTTTCTATTGGTGTTACTACTGTTTCCGCCCATGTGTCTGGATAAATTCCCGTATGTAACGAACCATTTATAACTTCAATCAAATTGTGTGTTATTAAGTCAAATACATCCAATAACATTTTGCAATTTACATGATTAAAGTCTTTTTCATTATTTATTTTTTTTAAATACTTTTTAAATTACTTTCCTCCATTGTTTGTATGTTTGGAATACTATTATTAATTTCTACTACACTATTTACAAAGTATGTATTAAAATTTGTCAATACTGTTTTTATAAATCAAACCGTTAAAATTTACTTCGATGATGTTATTTTTTTTTTCTTTTAGTACTAACGTTTTTATTGTTGTCCAGATTTGCGATAGGTCCTTGCTCTTGAGAATTTCATTACTTATAAAGTTATTTTTAGTCTGATTTGAAAACCAGCTGTTTTTATATTTATTTCGTATGATTTTGTATTTCACCCAGTTATCATAAGAATTTGTTGAAATTGCTTGATTATATTGGTTGATTTTTCTAATTTTCATAATACGAAAATAACTATTAAACCAACGATTATTTTTATTATTTATCCTAATCAATTTCATTAGGTGCTGGCTAATATTTCGTAATTTATTACTAAATATACTTGTTTTTCATTTACACTTATTGAATAATATATTGACCTATCCAAAGTAAAGTATGACAACTCGACTTATCTGCAAATTGAGTTATGGTACACATCTGATTGCCCATATTCCAATCTATAACCTGTCAAAATGTCACAGCGATCGCCCTAAAATTAAGGAAGTTATGCTCATAAACATATTTTAACTAAAAGTAAAAACTGAAAAATCTTCCGAGCAAAAGTCCATCTAAGTCCAGTTGTATTAATTCTCGTTAAATTAAACATAAAAAACAATCAGACAAAGCGATATGTAATACTTTAAGGTAATTTTTTTTTTTTTTTTAGTAATACATTTCGATTTGTCATACTTATATTCATAACATATTAGTTTTAATTAATCTATTATATTTACCGTTTGTATTTTTTTTTCTGATTGCGAAGAAATTGTTTTTTACACCAAATTCGGGTTGTCTTTTTATTACATGGATATTTTGGCGCGAATTGTTACTTGGCATAAACAATTCTCATAAGTAAATAAAGCTTTTCCAGATCAATGAGAAAGAAATAAGTCTAAACAAGCATTAAATTTTGGTTTAGAATATAAAGGAACTGAAGGAAAAAAATTAGATCTGCTTGACTCTTAAAGGAGGACTCTGCTGTTCTTGCCAATTGAAGTGTTATAAAAAATTTTAATTTGATGAATATCTTAAGATTTTTGATAGTTTTTGGAAATTAGGTAGTAACATGATGCAGTGGCAATTTATTTTAGAGCGCACAAAAACCTTTGACAAAAAAACCTGCACACTAAATCCAAAAATAGATAGAAAATTTATGAGAAACTATTTTTTAAAAAAGAGAAACAGTGAAAACATAGAGGAGATTCGGGTTTGCCAGTTAATATGTATGAATACTTTGAATAGTAATAAGCAGTGGATAACACCAGCTTTCAAGAAACTTGAGAATCATTTTGGAATTTTATTACCTGATTCAAGAGGAAGACATAAAAGAACTGTAAATGAGGTCAACAAGATTGCAAATCCGCCACACATAAAAACGAAGCTGACGCCAATATAGAAAGAGAAAAAAAGGGAAGCAAATATATGTATCAAGTCAATGGTTTATGTTAATACAATGATAAAAAAAAAACTGGAAAACCATACATGATTATAGAAATGGTCCAAGACGAAATTTATAATTTTAAGGATTTAACTTAATGTTTCCATTTAGATAATGACATCAATTCAGAAAAAGTTTTATGGAGCCAAGTAAGCAAACATGATTTAAAAGATGAATACAACGCTATGAATTTAAACAATAAAAAGCGAGCCAAAAAAAAGGAAATATTTATAATGAAAAATCAGTTTTACCAATTAGTAAAGTTAAATTCGAGGACACACATGATTCAAAAACAGAAAAGGAAAATTAAAATGTGAAAATTAAATTGATGAAACTAAATTTTGTATCAAAGTGAATAATGTGATCTATTGTATGTAATAAAATGAAAATTAACACCTATAAGAGACCCAAATTAAAATAAAGCATGTGATAAAAAAAATCAAAGTTAGTATAAAAGTATGCAAACTTTAAATAAGATTAAAATAGATATTTTTAGTTTTGTTTTTCCAAGAAATGGATTTCTATTAATTTAATGTTATTAATTTTTTTTGTTAATATAATAAAATTTATTTTTCTTAAAATGTACCTAAACTTTTTTATATTGAATTAAAAATAAGGCTTCAATTTAAAACTTTTATTATGTTATTTTATAGCAATTTGTTGAATTACTAATGTAAAACCAGGTAGCTAGAACTATTATATTAAGAGATGTGATAAAAATCCCATATAATTCTCGATGTAGCTTCACTACGTTGAGAGATATAACATAATACGGAATTATTTTTCCCAGCAAGACTATGACATCTACACTGTATCGAACTTTTGTTTTCCAATTATTCCATCTTAAAGTATTACATCTCAAGATGTTATTATGTTAATAAAAAACAAGGGTAAAAATAGAACTAGTACAATTCAAATATCTCGAACTTAACTAATTTTGAAATTAAACCTAGTGCAAAAATTAATAATATACCTTTAAATATTATGCTGACAAAAATTTGGACCATATTACGCATCAGTTAATGCTTTTAAAATAGATTCCAAATATGATAAAATTTTAAATTGCTTCTCTTGTAAAATTGACTTTTCTCAGTTGTCATACTTTACTTTGGATAGATCGATATCGACATTATTTGACTACCAAAAATTAAGTTACGAAACCTTCTTTTATCATAATGAAGATAAGTAACAGTATCTATGTTTTCGCTTCCACCATTGTCCATTATAGTAATACTAATTCATTGATGATGATCACTAAGTTTATTATTTTCACACATTTCAGCAGTTATCTTATTTCTATAATTTGTTACCACATAGTCGATCAAAGTTTTACTAGTATTAGTTATTCTGGTCGGCTCAATTATATGGTAATAAATTATCTCTCAAAATTATTCAATTTCAAACTACATAATCATTTTATAAGTATTCTGTAAACTTAAAGTTCTGTCCAACTCCTCCATAGCTTGAACATTTCTAGTCCTGGGATATAAAAAGAAGTAAATTTCAGTTGAATTCAATTCCAGGAATCTATCTAGAAATTTTACTAGAATACGATATTCAATCTTTTACTGTTAACGTTTACACACATCAAATTTAATACGCAATTTCCAAATTAATTTTTTATTTTAATCAATTAAATCGTTAATTCAAAATAATTTTTTTTAAATAATAAAAACTTTTCAAATTGAAATGTTTCTTCAAATTTGAAATTTTCTCACCAGAGAAATATTATATTACATTATTACAATATACAAGATATATTTAATTCTGTACGCATATACATACATACATAATATGTATAAAATTCAATTTATTTATAATATACATTATAAAAACTCATGAAAAAAAGATAATATAAGATTAGGATATTAATTTTCTAATTCAATTTTATTTCAATGCTTATTGTAACCACAATTCGGGATATTTAAAAAAAAAAACAATAACAAAAATAAAAACTCTTTCCATATAGATTTCGTATCAATTTCAATCCAAAGTTAATTAATTTTCCTTTATTTTCTTGTTATTCATCTCTCATATATATCATCATCTCTCTACACACAAAATAAATTTTTCAATTTAGTCTTCTGTCTCGATTTCAATTACAGATACATTTCTACGCATTTATACACATTATTTAGAAATGTGTTGAACTCCTTGTTTTATTATTAACTAATGTATAGTTTGTTGTTTGTGTATAGAGTAAATGATTTACTCTGAATAAATAAAACAAAATAAAAAACTTTTTCATACATTAATAGAATAAATAATGTAAAACTTCAGTAATGAAAGATTTTTTTTTAGGTGTATTAGGTGTAACTGCTTCCTATAAATATATATTTTGCCGTGAAAATAAAAATAGAATTTGATTTATAAATCAAGACTTTGTTTATTTTTAACTCACATTAAAAAAAGAGAGAAATCATAGTAATAACAATAATTGTCTTATTGAAAGTTCAAATACATTTTATAGAACTTAGCAATGTCTAATTTACGTCTTCCTGTGACTGGGAAGTTAAGCTTTCCCTTCATATCAAATAGTTCTGACTATGTTTGAGCATCTGATTTTTTTTTATATACTATAAATGCAATCATATGTGGTCCGATTCTTTCTATATGTTCTCTACAGTCGTAATTCCATTTCTCGCTCATCGAACTATATTTTGATTACCGTAAATATGTCTGATGCCCGCACTTTTAAGGTGATCTGTCATGGTTCAGATATCGACTTCAAATATTTAATTTTGGCAGTTCTTCGCATCTGTGTTGTTGATGCCGTATTACCACTGCATTCTACATTGAATTAACACATGCTTTATAGCTTTTGGTTTTGCTAGCTGTTGTCATATATTCATTTTTCACTAACCAGAACAGGCCTCGTTTGCTTGTTCTTGAACCACGATCTTAAATACGATATTATATCTGTATCAATATGAGTAAAGTGCGCAATATATTCGCTAGACTTATTATAGACGACCATATAAGCAATAGGTGTATTTGAGTCTTTCCTGTAATATATAGTATTATTATTTTACTATCGTCAATTGCATTTGATGCGTTGACTTTATCTGCTTTCTTTATTATCTCATAAATTATTGTATTGAATAAATTGGAACTGTCCATTAGATAGCAATATATCATACAAAGAATATGATCGCTGTCGGAGATATGATATATGGACTCCAGTTGAATAAATACAATATTATCATTAGTTCTAAGTTTGAAGTTATAAAACGGTAGAAAAACATTTTCAATACAAACCGATTTTAAGATTATCGATTCACTTATTATTACGCGGAATGTAATACATTGCAGAGGCGTCATATTAATAAGGAATAATGTATTAGAAAATAAATTTAGACAAATAAAAAATTTATAAATAAATAAATTTACAGTTATTTTTGTATAAGTTTCAAAATTTTAAGGAAATACAAATTAAATCTTGATCTCACTTCTATTTTTGATTCCTATTTTTTCTATTCTATAATTTTCAAATGAAAACACACGACAAGGAATCAATTAATTTGTTTTAAAGAATATTATTCCGTTAATAAAAATGTTATGTTAACCGTTTTTTAGAACAGTCATGGGTTATTCATTTTAATTGATTTACTAATACAAGTATTAGTGTTTACTTTTAATATTATTTCTGTGATAGCAGAGGGCTATTAGGAATGCGCCATATACATGATAGTATATTCGCAATATACATATAGCGAGGTCTATTCAACCTTACAATTATAACATATTCAATATGCTTAGCAATAATTGGCTTCAATAGAAATATCTCATAAATTCCACGTATGACAGGAAATATTTAATAAGGAAAATTATTATTACTATCTGGTAATTTGATAAACCTTAGATTTTTTTGATTTTTTGTTTTTTTTTTTTTTGTTATTTACCCATAATGATCAAATTTCACTATTTAAAAGTAAATTGATGGGTATTCAAAACGTCATTCAAAAATTATACACAACTTATAAAAATGAACTTCTTTTTTCAATTATTTCTGTTACCGAAGAAGAATCCCGTTGAATTTGATAAACCTTCCAAGGACACGGAATATTACGAGTTAGGTACATTTAAAATTTTTTTTTCTTGTTACTTTTTCTGTACAAGATACAAAATTATGAACAAAGGTCAAATGAATCATCGCCAGTAACCAAAAAAAAAAAAACAAAAAAAGTAAATAAAAAATGGAAAATGGAAAAAACAAAAATAAATTGTGTAGTTAACATTCGTAATTTTTTATTATTGTGTTTTTTTTTTTTTGTTATTTTTTTCTTTTTGGTTAAAAATTATTTTCAATTCTTGAAAGAGAATATTTTGAATTCAAATCAATTTCATGATTAAATTTTTCGCATTTTCATATTTTATTACATTGTTACTTTACTGTTGTTGTTGTTGTTGTTGTTCTTTTTGTTGTTTTAAGAGTGCTCTCGTGTTTAGAACACAGTAAAGAAAAACATTTGACCTTAAAATACTAATGTTTTTTTTTTTGTTTTATTGAACGTACCACGATTTCCAGATCATCAAATCACCACACTCACATTGTTAATTGAAGAATTTCTGGAGAATTAGGAGGACATCGAACTGTTTTATTTTGTTTTCTTTTTTTATCCCTAAATGGATTTCAATTATTTCGAATTGAAATAGATTTTGTTACAGAATATGAAAAAAAGATTTTCTCGATATTTTTAATGGGATTCTGTTTCTTTTCATTTCAAATAATTCTATAGAATTTCATTTCATTTTAATTAAAATATACACAGTTATTCATTAATTTTCAAATTGTTTGTATAAATTATTTATAAAAGTAATTTGGAAAATTGATAAAGAATTGAAATGATATCATTTAATTGAATAGAGATGTATATTAATATTCTAATTATCAATTTTAGTTCAAAAGTTTTTTTTTTAAATTAGTTTTAATTAGTTTGGATATGAAGTAGATAATTAACTTTTCTTAAGATGGCTCTCTATGGTATCCGATAATGGAATTTCCAATCAAACTTCTTTACACTGTTATATATTTCGAAATATTTGACTTTACATTCGAATTCAAATGCCAATTAATTTAAATTTTTACTTTCATATTTTTGTTAAATAAACCAATTGTATTCCACATATATATTGGTGGGTTAAGAGCATTAACAAAGCAAGGATATTATTTGATAAGAAATTATATCTTATCTTTTATCATCCTCCACAGATTAATTTAAAAAATTATGAACATAGAAATAGTTTTTTTTCATGTAATACATCGATCCTCTTCACCTCTTTTTCATGAACTTAATCAATTTGTCAGCCTTCAATTTTCATGAATTTAACCAATTTGACAGCCGTCAGTTTATCAGTTCCGAAATTAACGGATATTCTTAGATAAAAAATTAATTTCGAAAATCGAACAATTTTTATGGCACCTTTCATCAATTACGAACTCGATTGAATATAATCAACTACCGCAGAGTTTTATTAAGCTAGCAATCCGCCATATGACCCACTGATAAGGTTATAAAGCTACAAGACAATGATGATATAAGGACTAGCAATCGTAGAATACGATTTTTAATTTTTTTTAAAAAACCCACATCTTTTCTTAGTTGGTAGATCTTGGTAAATAATACAGTCTCATAACCGTTAAACCGTTTCCCTCGCTTTAAAATAAATTAGTAGTATTAGGAGATAATTGTTAGCATAGATAGCTTTACAAAATTATTGTAAGAAAAAAAAAAATTATTATTTGTTATTTTTATTTTCCAAAATTTAATGAAATCAAAATTAAAAATTAAAAAAAAAATATATATATATATAAAAACAAAAATATCAAAATTTCTCTTAAGAAAATCCTCTTAATTTTATTTATCAAACTTAACCTACGATAACAATCATTAAAATACCAAAAATATAACACCTTAAGATATGAAAATTTTAATTTATAATTCTTTTCAAACCCAAAAAATAAAAAAAAAGTTATTTTTCCAAATAAAAATACACGGCAATTTTAAATAATATCAAAAGCGATCTTGGAAGAAACACGCAATAAACCAGCAGAAAAGGATAGAAAATTATCCATTAAAATGTAACTGTTACTAATGATAATAATAATACTAATAATAATAATAATGATGAAGATGATGATTATAATGATAAAAAGATAATAATTCATAACTAAGGTTCAGAAATATTTTATAAATTATTATTTGAACTCTCCACCACTTTACACGCTATCATAAATATTAAGTCCACCATATTAATTACATACGATCATATAAAAAAATAAAAAGTCAATAGAGCCTAATTTTCCTTTCCCATCCTAGCCAAACGTACCAATCGGTATAAAACGTCCCCATCTAGTGTTTTGGCTATGTATATAAAAAAAAAAATCAAATAGAGCAAAACTCGGTAAGAAGGCTTTGTATTTGATAATAACTGTAATTTACCATATTTAATGTGTATAAATAAATACTCGTAAAATATTATTAATTTCATTTTATGGAATACATTGCCCAACGGTAAAATTATACCTGAATTACTATATAATAAAAGTTATTAAAAGAAAAATTAACTATTGTTCATCACACCACAACAATGAAAAAATCAAAATTGTGATTGCGCAAATCATTCGAAGAAACATTTCTAATTATTGATTTTCTTAGAAACATTCAACAGATGGTAAATTGAGTATTCCTAAATTAATCAAATTCATAAGAGGTAATTTGAATCGATTTACTTAATGGCTAGACAAGTCATTACAGTGAAAAATAAAACGCGCCTAACCAAATTTAATATTGTGAAGGTGAAATACTTTCTCTAATTAAATAAAACCAACCAACCAAATATTCCAACTGCTTACTACTCTAGCTTGTTTAAATTTTATTAAATTCTAAAAAATGAATAATTCTTCACATTTATTTGTTATTTTTTTGTCTGAAACTTTGTTTCTCTTTAAATAACAACAAAATTAAAACTACATTTTAAAACTTATTAGTACACTACTGTTTTAGTACAGTGAGTCTTGGTTGGATGATCTTTATTAACATTTAATTATTTAATAACAATACCAGTAAATAACAAACATAGCTTCTGATGGTGAAAAATTATTAAACCTCTTCCTCTGAATTATTAAACGGTTCCGAATCAAATAAAATAATATAGAAAATTAAAAATCAAAAATTTTTAATAACCGATTCGAATTTGAATTTAAAAAAAAAATTAAAAGAGAAGTAAAAAAAGTTAAGACAATTTAAAAAAATTTAAATGAAAAATTTTAAATGAATATTTTATAACTCTTTAAAATAAATTAAATTCTTGAATTGATTTGAATTTTTTTAGAAATTGAATATAACAAAAAACATCATCTAAAATATTTAATTACACTTTTGTTCAATTATTATACAAGCAGATTTAGTAATTTTGTTGAATTTTTTGTTATTTTTTAAAAAAATATTTTTTTTGCAGACATTTAAGGGTTTTCTAACAATCTTTTTTTTATTTCAGTTGAGTTAATTTGAAAATTTATTTTATATAATTTTATTGGTTTTTATTGGAAGAATTTAAATATAAATCAAAAAACTCTTAGAATGGGTACTACATTTAATTTCAGAGAAGATTCTAAGTTGAAAATCATATGAAAAAAGTCATTTGAAAAATAGTTTTTCTGTTGGGCCAATAACTTTTTTCGGAACCATTGCTGTATGTCTCTAGACAATAACTCTTATAAAATTTTACAAAAATTTTGAGTTTTACTTTTATTGTTAATTGTAAATTAAGAAAACATTGCTACGAATTTGCAGTCAGGGTAAAAAAAACTAATCAAATTAGAACGATGAAAAATTTGGACGCAAAATTTTTCACATGACGAAAATCTCCTGTCCCCAACTGAAGTTGATTAGCAAAAAATGCTTATTACAAAAAATACAAAGTTATTGTAAAACAAGAAATCACATTACTTTCTTCTTAAATTTTAGTTTTTTGATTTACTGTTCATAAACTTTTTTTAAAATAATTAAAAAATATCATTTTTTTGCAATCAAACGTTGTCCATGTAATTTGTCCGCTAAGTCACTAAAAATTCGTTACAATAATACCTATATATATTCAAAAAAAATACACTTTAAATTGGATGAAGTAATATTAGAACTATATTGCAGTAAATAGGAATTATATAAGTTTTTGTGAGCATTTGTGAAATTAGAAGTCAAAGCGTGTATTAATTGTGCTTCTGCTGTGCCACAATGATTTTACGATAAGTAATTAAGTTTTTGCCATTTTTTTTTATTATAATATTAACTTTTATAATTTAAGCTGGACGTATTTATTTTTGGAATTAAAATACATTTTAAAATATGCAGATAATAACATTTTTACGACATTTTTCCACTACGTCACACGTCCAATTCGTCCCAGTTAAAAAAGTGACGTAGTGAATCCAATTGTGACGTAGCGGAATTCAGTAATTATAAATTACTTTTTTGCTACTTTTTAGTTATTATCCTTATTATGGCAAAATATTCAAATAGCTACATATTTTTGAATTTCTATATACAAATTCATAAAAATACCTGTGTAGAAGTTGTTTTTTGCATGTTTGTTTGAACAATACAAAATGACACTTACAGCTCCAGAACGGCAACGCCGATGCCGAGAAAAGCGCAAAGAAAATAATAGTAAACATGAAAAATACAAAATGTTTGTTTATAAAAAATTAAAAAAAAAAAAAAAAATTTTCTATAAATTAAATTTTTTTTATGTTTGATGTCTTTTAGGTCACGTTTTGAGTCCACAGCGTCACAGTTTTTGACGTGTCCCTAAGCAGTTATTATAAAAATTGACTCAAATTAAAAGAAATTTTTTAATACAAATCAAGACCTAATGAGGGTTTTTCTTGGGGCTACAAGTTGCAATAATTTTTAGTTTCTAAATTATTGTACTTCTATATTTAAAATTGAATGTCAGAATTTTTATATTAAAAAGTTGTGACGAAGTGGAAAAATGAATCCCAAATATTTTAAAATAAATAAAAATATAATCATATGGCAGATATTTTTTCAACTGCCCGTGGATAATATTAATATCGACAATACTAAGTAAAAGTTAATAAGTACGTGTTAAGTAATAAGCAGAGGTGCATAAATGTTACTTAGTGGACTTTTTTGTTCATCTTTTCAAGATATTAGTGCTATAAAGTAGAGGTTTGGTTGAGTTGCTCACTGCTGACCACTTATTTACCATTTCAGATGCATTATCTATGAATTTATTGCATTAGTAATCTAAATATTCAAGCCAACTCAAATTATTACTTTTGGTCACAGAAAATGTTATTGGCCCTTATAAATAAAACCAACAAAAAAACTGATTGTTATGCGGTATCTTATATACTATAATTTTGCAGTTTTCTTGCTAGGCTAGAAATGCTTAAATAAAAAATCTTCATTTGCAACATTTATGTGCAAAATTGTCAATATTGCTTGTTTATGAAAACCACTATAAATACATCAGAATGCTTCAAGACTATTTAAACGAATTTAATTCAGGAATCTCTTACTATACATTAGTAAATGTACGCTGATGTGTTACACATATCAAACCCAACCATTTAGCAACGAACGCCAAACCTTTAGATAAGATTAATTCAATTAAGGACGATTGTTTTTATTGATAAATTATCATTGAAGCTTCATTACTTAGTTAATAAAACTAGTTCAATGTTGGGCTTTATACGACGTTGGTCAAAGGAGTTTAACGATGTTTACATTCTTAAATTATTGTATACGTGCCTCGTTATACCTCTTCTTGAATATGTATGTCAAGTCTGGTCTCCATTTTATAATTCACATATACAAACAAAAGAAATAGTTCCAAACAAATTTTGGATTTGCACTACATAGTCTGCCTTGAGATAATCATACAAGACTGTCTCCGAGCACAGGCTAAACTTTCTCCATTTCTGTCTCTGTGGAAAAGACGAAAAGTGGATTATGTTTTATTTATTTTGTAAATCGTTAAAGACGGTATTATATTCCTTTTCAGTTTTAAATAAAATTATCACTTTGTTTTTTGTTTTTCTTATTTTTATTGACATATTCTGTCTTAATATAAGACACCTAGTAACTTTGTTTACATTTTGGGTGGAGTATAACTATGTACAATCATTTTGCTATAGTAAATTTTTTCTAAAATTCATTTACATTATATTTTTATTTTGTTTTTGTTTTTTTTTATATTATGTTAATTTTTTTCCACTATTTTTACATTCCTACACTAGTCTAGCCTAGAAAAATCTACAACAGTTATTTATTTCTAATTTTATTAACATCTAAGCTATTTTTTCGTTTGAAATGTAAATTTTACTCACAATTTTAGAAATTTTTTATAATATGTACAAATTTTACAAACTTTTTTTTGTAACTATTCGAATTATATTATTGGAAAAGTAGAGAGTAAAAACCAATATTTATTTATTAAAAACATAGCCTAACTTAATCTATCTTTATCTAACTAAAACTGCTTAAACTGTGCTAACTATAATTGAAGTTTTCCAACCACCAATAGATTGCTTTAATTAATTTATCCTTATCTGGTATGGATATTTCAAATTTTAAATTTTATAAATAATTTTATATGTATAGCCCGTCTATTATAATGTTATAATAGAGGGACATGATTACGTGTGTGTTTTGTGCTTTATCATAATGTCTTCGAATTAATTTTGTAATAAAATTATCGATTCTAATTATGTTTGCTTCCTTGTGCAAGTATTTATTAGAGTAGTAATGCTTGTATTCGGAATTGGGCTTTCTATATATATTAGTACAAACTCTTATGTACTTTGTTTCAAATTTTTCGGAGAGTTTCTATTAAGCTCGCACTGATGTTGTACCATATTGGTGCACCATATACAAGCGTTGGTCTTATTAGTGTTTGGAAACATATAATTTTGACTATTTTACTAATGATTTTGTTGTAAAAAAGTTTTTTTGAAGCCATGAAAACTTTGTTACCTTTTGATATACTATATTTGATTTGCTCAATGTACTTTAAGTTACGATGTTATTGTACTCCTAGGTACGTAACTACTTTTTTATTAGTTAAGATAACATTTTCTGCGGATTTTAATTCAAATTTTTTTCAGTGTTTCTTTTATATCAACACTAGTTTTATCAACCGTGTTACGAAACAAAATTGTCTCGCATTTGTTGATGTTGATTTTCCCGAGTATTATTAAACATTTTTTGTACTTTGCCTTCGATGTAATCTATTGAATCTATTGAATCTGTCGGCAGAATAGAATATGATGTCATCGGCAAATGCCAATGCATAATTATTTCCTGTAACCCGGTTTAGTGAGGACAATAATTCTGATAAATATATTGAAAACTGTATTGGTGCATTAACTGTACCTTGTAACAGGCCCATATCGATCGTGAAATTTTTTTTATGATTGTCATTTGGGTTTTTTATAAAAAAAATATTTTTGTAAATAATATCAATTATAATTGCTACAAGGTATTTTGGTACTTTCTAAAAGTTTATATATTAAATCATCTAACCATACCGTGTTAAAAGCTTTTTCCAAGTCTATCAGACAAGCTCCCATCCCAAATTTTTTGTTAATGAACCAACAAATATCTGAGGTCAACTTTGTGATGGCGTGAATCGCTCAATGCTTGTACCTAAAGCCGAATTAGTTTTCAGGTATAATTTGTTTTGTTAGTGTAAATTTAGTTAATTTGTCGTTAATGTGTTTCAAATGCTTTGCTTATGTTTTGCATTAAGCTAATTGGTCCGTAATTATTAACGTTATTTGGATCTTTACCAGGTTTTTTTAGCAATACTATTTTCGATGTTTTCTATATTTGCAGAACATACGTGTTGTTAATTGCATTATTAAAAAGTGTAACATATTTGGAAATTATAAGTGAACTTAGGTTTCTTAGTACTATATTTGGTATGTTATTGTCACCCGAAGAAAATTTGTTTTTTAAATTTTTTATTTTTAAAACAATCTCAGCCTGGCTTTTGAATATGCTATTTACAGTGTTTTGATTTGAGGAATTGTTTAAATCAGAAAAATTGCAGATTGTAATATTGTTGGCTCTCAAATACTCGGTATAGCTTTTGAATTGCTGAATTGTATTTAAAATTTTTGTATCTAATCTGTTATTTGTTGATCGAGGAGTTTTATGAATTTGTGCTAGCTATGAAGCAATGGTGTTGTAAATTTGAATTTGGTCGTTTAGTACATATTGGTTGGAACTAGATCGCTGTAATTTGTTAATGTCAATATTATATTCTAGTAGTAGTTGTATATCGTTTTGATCTATATGCAGTTTAGAAATATTATTGTAATTATTTCTTCGCATAATTTTATTTATTTCCGGGAACATGTTTAAACTTTTACTAGGTGATATGTTTTGGAGACGTTTTTTCGAGTATTTAATTATTTCTATATTGATTTGCTGCTTTATTGAAGAGTTGATGTTATTTAAAAGGCTTTTGCAGAGTTGCAAATTGTGTGGAGAAAAATTAATTCTGTGTTTGTGGATTTTGTGTATAACTTTCATTAACTCGGTTTTTTTTTAGAAGTCTTTTAAAATTTGAAGAACAAAAATTTGGTATATTGCTTGTATTATTAAATTTTGGTATAACATCATTCATTGTTTTTGTTATTATAGTGTTTAGTTTTTCAAGGAAGCAGTCTATGTTTTGAATTAAAGCCGGTAGTATTTTCAGTTTTAAATAAAATTATCACTTTTTTTTGTTTTTCTTATTTTTATTGACATTTTCTATCTTAATATAGGACACCTAGTAATTTCCATTACATTTTGGGGAGAGTATAACTGTTATTTTGCTATAGTAATTTTTTTCTTAAATTCATTTACATTATATTTTTTTTTTTTAACTTAAAATCTATTAATAACGTCATGCCGTATTTCAGGCGTTTATTTCTTACTAGCTTTGTAACCCGTCATAAATGACGGAAGCAAAATAAATCCTAGTTTCTTTTTTTCTTTCATTAGATTCTTTATTCCGAAATTACAGTACTTATGTTTATATCACTTTTTATTTATTTTTATTTATGTTTATATTGGCCTAACACTAATCTTTTTTTTTGTTATATAACAGAAAAAGAAGTACCATACCAACAAATTTGTATCAAATGTTTGTATTTTTGTATGGTATACTCGTACTCACTTCCATTTAGTTATAATTCGTTAGCTGGGTTCCATTTAGTATAAATTATACCGTATTAGCGTTATTGTGGCCTCTGGGAGAGCAAATTTAAAAATGGGATCTTATTTTCATATAAATTTTGTCTTTTGAATAATGAATAGGGATCTTATTTTGCTATATGAATAAACTGTTATTATGGTATTGTGTTATTTTTAAAAAAATATTCAAAATTTTGTATCTAAATTGGTAAAATTTACAAAAAATACAAAAACATTTTCATCAATAATTTTCAATTTAAAAAAAAACAATGTTTTATTATCCGACGTAGAATTAGAGTTAATTATCCTACTCTACTTCTATCAAGTTCTATTGATTGAACAGTGAACCTGAACAGTGAAGTGAACAGTGAACACTTAACACTGAAAATAAAATAATATTTTTGGAATGGAGCATACAGAGAACATACAGAATACAGATACAGCAAATAATAAAAAAAACAAGTGTGTTTGAGTGAAGTGAGTTACGCACACAATAATGACAAAAATAAAAGGTAGAAGCAATAAATTAGTATAATGTATAATATTATACAATACAAATATGCGGATACACATGTATATTATTGTGTATAATTTTAAGTAATAAGAATAACCTTTGAGTGAATTATGTTTTTTTTTGTGTTAAATGCTGTTTGCCTTTTGGGTATTATTAAAAATCAAAAAAATTGTTTGTTTTATTTATATTATTATTATTATTTTTTATTTTTCCTTATTATTTGCGAAGAAGACTAACATTAAATTAAAAAAAATATAGTTCACGCAATAAATTTTTTCTGCAAAGGTTCAGCATGGTAGACAGGGGTTAAAAAAAGCATCAAAGCAATTTGTTTATATATGCATTTGTATACATATGCAATTTGTATATGTGTTGGAGCGTTCCGTCGAACTTACAAACATCCAGATAAATGCAGAATAATATATATATAATTCTTTCTTGTTCTTGTGTTCAATGTTCATTTCATTGTTAGAATGGGTTGATATATTTTTTGTTGATATTATAAACTTGTCTTTTTAATTTATTCATTTATTGTCAGTACTTTTAAATCACGGTGTAGATCATCATTTCTCACATAACATTCGGGTTTCGCTATCGTTCTAATTATTTTTGATTGTACTCTTTGTTTTAAATTATTATTAGTATTATTTGAGTTAAAATTATCATTAACACAAATAATAGCCCACGCCTTTCAAATCTTTTTACATTAAAACTATACAGAACAAACTATGGTATATATACGAACCTATTCATAGAATTTTTAAATAATATAATTAAAAATTCTTAGTTTTATTTAATTCAATATAAATGTCTTGATAGATTTCAGTTGTTTCAGTGATGATAGGTAAATACTAATCGAAAAGATATTAATGAAATTTTATGAGACTGATCTAGCCTAGAGTTTTTAATTTTTTTAATTTTTTAAATAGACAGAAATGAGATCAAGTTTTTTAGACAATTTAAGAATTTGTTTGTTTTTTTTAATAAACCTCACAATCATTAGAAATGTTTTAAATTAAAATGATGTAAAATAAAATTTTCTATAAATATAAGTACTAAATTTAACATATTAAATTTAAATTCACCTTGAAAATACATATTCACAATTAAATACATATATACAAATATAATGTATTGTTAAAGGATAATACATTATCTATATGTAATATAATGTTCTGTAACCTTGAGTATTTTCAAAACATCTTCTTATCTATTTATAAAAATCTTCAAAATCTACATTGAGTTGTCTATAATAGAACAATAATCAACTTTCTATTCCAGCTTCTATTGTTTAGTAAAACAAAAAAAAAAAACAATTTTTCTATTCTTTTTAATTTAAATTAAAAGGATAAAATATTCTAAGGCTCTATATATACTTATATTTTAATATTAAAAGATTAAGGATCTACAGTTAATTTATGCAACATCACAATATCAGAAGAAAAGACAAATAAAAAGAAAAAAAAAGCATGAAATAATTTAAAGAAAAAATTAAAGAATTATGATTAAATTTTTTTTTTGTTAACAATTTAATTAAGAATATTATTTTTACGAAAATATTTGAAGTGGAAGAGGGGTAGTTAATTGATAATGACTTAATATTTAAATTAAAAATTTAACATAATATTTTATCAAAATATGTACACACAATGTCAGTTATTTAAATAAATACTGATAACATCGCTCAACTCAACTAGTATTCTATAAAATAACCTAAAACTTTATTAAGTTTTGTTTACTTTTCTTGATTTCAATAATTTTAATATATTCTAAAAATTCGTATCAAAACAAACAAAAAATCTTGAATATTACTTGAAAATCAATAATTTATAACATATTTTTTTTTTTGTCAATTTGAAGACAAAATAATGGGATAAGTATTAAGCACTCTATACCTTTGCTGAATTTAAGCCGTTGGAAAAATTAAAATAAGGATAGTAAGGAAATAAACAAAATTTTAATAGAACAGAATAGAATAGAAAAGAGTAGTTAGTACACATAAAATGTACAGACAGTTTAAAAGAAATTTATTCAGCAATATCTTGAAATAACTTTTGAGGAGCACATAAGATGGTGGAACGTTCCATAGTTTAGAGGTTCGGTTGATGATACAATTTAATATAGTTTACCATTATAAATTTGAAATTACAGAGCATATAAGAGCATAATAAAAATATCAAAATCAATTAATAACTAGATTTTATGAAATTTTGCACATTTAATTGTTCTTAATGATGGGAGTAAGAGAGCAAATAAAGTTCAGTAGATCAGGATATTAATCTGGAAAAAAAAATTCCAAGAGGCTCATTCCAAGTTATATCGTATGAACAAACCATAATGGCCACCGGCAACGTGTGGCTCATGGGCTAAATATGGCTCATTCGGTTGTTGAATGCGGCCCATTGTGTTTTTATTTTTTATTAGTTTTATTCGTTCGCCACTATTAAAGTTCTTATTTAAAAAACTCGACTCTTATTAATTTGACTGTTCTGATATCTAGTGCTAGTGCAGCCATTAAAAAACAGATGGCGCCATAAAGTTTAATTTTATTTTCCAAAATTTCACGGTTATATCGAAATCTTGGAAAATTTATTTTCGACACGGTTTTCTGACTTTCACAGCCCTGCCAAAGAAATTGACCATTTTCAAAATCCATTTGTAATTAAACTTGAAGTTGTTCCCAATTACTTGGAAATGGAGTTAATTGACCTACAATCCAATGATGTTTTAAAATCAACTTTTGACCCATCGCAGCTGAGTTCTAATTGAAATGAATGAATGAAATTTATTCTAATCTACCGGTCTCTGCTTTTCCGCTTTTAAAAAAACTTTTATGCTGGGATGATAATAACTTTCGCAAGCACATAACCATATCTGCGATTGTCAAAGTTAAATTACATCAAAAACAAATATCGCAGTAGAATAATTGATAAACACCTGCATGCAATATTAAGAGCAGGTGCAACCAACTTTGAGGTGAACTGCAACGAGTTGCTCAAAGCTTTCAAACAATACCAAATTTCTCATTAATTACAATTACGCTATTTTGTTTTCGTTTTTGTTTAATGGACTTATAAGACTGTGTAAAAAAATAAAAAAGTTTATTTTTGAAAACTTGTTTTAATTAAAATTAAATTATTTGTGACAGTTGAAAATGTAACAGTAAGTATTAAGCCCATGTGACCCATTCTTTTAACCAGAAAATTTATTTTGGCCCATCGGTCGAAAAGGTTGCCGATGGTTGCAGTCTATATATTTAAAAATTAATTTAAAATTGTTTTTCAGCATAACCAGATATCCACCTATTAATATTATGTACCAGTCAATTCATTTCGAAAAAGTGAACATTTTCAATCTACGAAAACTCTGATACATACTTTTCGTTTAATTTATTCGTTGCGTTTATTCGTTATTTTTAGTTTCTCTGCTCTACCTCGCAACCTTGATTTGGTATATTGTTTTTGAGTCATTAAGACAAAGTTTTTAATCACGATATCCTACTACTAAGGCAATGAATAATGATAAAACGTCCACATCCTTTCCACTAAAATTTTCGGTTGTACATTCTTAAAATAAATCTTATATGTTTCTAATTATAAAGTTTAAATTTAGTATTTTGGAAAGCTCTAGAAAAACCTGGAAATAATTTTACTTTTTCTTTAGAGGTATTCAACATAGCTCTTTTTTATCTCGCAATTTTTCTCTCATTTCCATTAATGACCTCCTCCAAACAACTTTTAATCCAAATTATAGTTTTTCGGATGACAGTACTTCATAAAATTCGGCGATTTTCATTAAAAAAATGTAATGCTACAATTAACTATCTCAGCTGACGCCAAAAGAATAATAATGAGCGTAAAGTATGACTTAGCTCAAATATGTGACTAAACATCTGTGAAGCAAACAGAGCCGACTCAAAAATTCAATGTTATCTATAATTACGCAGAAACTTATTTATAACCACCCAGTACATAAAAATGTTTTGATATTATATCAAGAAAAAACGACACACTATTATAAAAAAAATATTTTTATAAAAAAAAAAAACAATATAAATTTACTTCGAATTTATTTATTCTATTATTAACTACGCTCTATACAGATAACAAATATGACAAATATGCAGATCAGCGTATTCTACTATAATTATATTAAGTAAAATACAATTATATTCCACCAAAACTATTCTCATATTTCAAGATATGGGTTTACAATGACTAGAAGTCTTAAATATTATGGATTGATGTGTAAATCAAAATATGCCATATTTTCGATGCTGCCGCCAGTGATTAAATTTTTTAAAGCCAGTGTAAAACATATTTTTCATCTAAAGATTTGTTTAATATGCATACAGTCTACATACTGCTAAAAATGGCATATAATTCACACCTGCGAGCGGATGTTTGAAAAATTGTTCTAAACTTTGCTGATGAAATGCGTCATACGCCTCTAAAGTAAATGTCTCATTAACAATTGCTCCAGTTTGTTATTGTCGTAATGTTGGAGCACTATCTCTATTTTAAGAGACACCTTGTAAGAGCACGCACATGCTCGAAAGGTTTTTATGTGTTTGATTTGCACAAATTCAAAATTTGTATCAAAACATAGTTCCAGACAAAGCTTTCTCTTACAACTGCCTATTTTTCCCTCTAACTATTTTTTTTTGCAATACGGTCAAAAAGTATAAAAGTAACATAAGTTTTTACTAATAACATAGAACAAAAAATATAACTTTAAATAGTTATATCCAAATATAACGTTACTCTTCCACACTATAAATAAATAAAGATACATTCATCATGTGGTATTACAAACACAATAATAGAGTACCGTAATATCACATGATGAGATAATTTAAGAGAGCATCTTAGAATATATAAGTATAGTTTTAAGTTTTAAATTGTTACAAACAAAAAATAAAAATAAATGTAAACCACTTCTGGTTTAAACATCAAACAAAAAGGTTATTTATTTTATTAGCGAAGGATTTTGATTTAACTATTACTATATATACAGTAATTATTTTACCTATAGATTTTTGATTTTTTTCCCCTATAACTGTCAAAACGTTCACATTACTCAATGATTTTAAATGTAATACAATAATATTTTTCGCAAAACAAAATGAAATTTTGGGACAAGATAATGAAGGCAAGACCACTGAATATTAACTGAATAATCATATATAAAATATAAGATACATTAGGTGTCCTAATTTAGGACCGTGTACAGTGTTTGCTTAATAAAAAATCGTTTACAGTGTTTTCTTAATTTTGAATTAAATTTTATTTTATAGCAAGCTGGGTTTTTCCGCACCATGCCCCACGAATAGGTTTATAAAACAATCATGACGCTGCGTGGCGCAGTAAATAGAACGACAGCTTTCATCCAAAAGGTTCCATGTTCGATTCTCAACGAAAGCAATAAAAAAAATAAAAAAAATGCTTTATGTGTGATAAAATAGTTGGAAGTTTAGGTTATCACTAAAAATAAATTAATGGAACTGTGCTATTTTGAAGACAAAAATACCCCACAATAGTTTTCCACATTTGAAGTTAGTAGATATAAAAATTCTAAAGAAAACAAATGATTGTATGTGATTGTGTGTATGCCAAAATTTCTGTGTAAAAGCAGTTAGCGTGTTCATTCCATAGAATTGGAATTATAAAAACAAAATACCATATATAAGGCGATAAATGTTTAATAAAATCAAAAATGATAAATTTTTAAATACTCAAGATATTTGACTTAGAATTTTTTTTTTGCTAAAATTTAACACAAAATAATCAAAACAATATAAATGACAACCCCACCCTTCCTGAAATGATTTTCAAAATTATAAAAAGAGATCAATAATAACCTTTATCAGATTACACAACCTTTAAAGAGTACTAGAGAAGAGTATTTGAAACAATAAAATTTTAATTCTATTTTATCCGCATCAATTAATTTTAATTTTTAATTTTAATTAAAAATAAGAAAAAAATAATTAATTATCTGGAATCTTTAAAATATGCTTACATTTATTAAAAATTACATTACATTTTTAATTATGAAATTAAGATAAATTGTTTTGGAAAAATTCTAAATATTATAGAGATTCTTAATTAAAGAAATCAGCAGAACATGGAAATCTTAAGGACCTTTTTAAGATTTGATCATTATTTAACATCATTTATTTATATATTTTTTTTTCAATTCAATTCATTTTTTTACCCAAATATCTGGGTGTACATACTTTAGTATATAGGTATAGGAATTTTTTAATATTTAATTTATTTTATTTAAAATTGGTACAAATACTTTCTATAGCAGAAGACTTCCATTAAGCAGGTTTTAAAAAAGGGTTTTTATATATATACGGATTTTTTTTTTTAATTTTTTTATTTTATCAACAAAACAAAAATGTCTTAGCAGTTATCACAAAATTATCGCAAGCTTATGATTTTTTTATTATATATAGGATATTCTATATTATGGAAAGGAAGGGAATGAAGGGAACGAAAATTAAATTAATCTACGTTTTAAGAAAAGATCATGATAGTTTTGTTTTTGTGTATTAAGAAAATGTTTTTTTAAGGGAATGTCAACAAAATGATATTTTGTTGATAAAATTTTTATACTATTTGATTTTATAGCGTCATAACTTCTGATCGAAGAGTTCTGGGGTAAATTTTTAAAATGTGTCAGAAAGAAATTTGTATCAAGAAAGAAGTACTGATTGGAATTTTACTAAACTATACTATAACTAACTATAGGTATTAAACTATACCGAAGCATTTGAACAGTAAAAATGAACTCATAACTCTGGAAGGGTTGAAAAAAGTATCTTTGTCCCACAATTTTAATTTTGTATTATACAACATTTCTGATTATTACTGCAAATGTCAACATTTTTCTTATTACTTTTGCAATCACTTCTGATCATTTGTTATTCTTCATCCACTCTCTACTTTAGTTTTGTTTACAATTTTAAGTTGCGATTATAGCAATTCGTAAAATTAATACGTTTTTTGTTTTTAATAATATTGTAGTAGTAGTAACAATATTTTGATATGAAATCTTAGGAATGGTAAGAATTATTCTAAAAAATAATTTTGGTCCAAATTTTAACAATATTTACGTTCAATCTTTCATATATTTCTGCCCTATGCCCTGCAGATGGGGTTACAGGACAAATATGATGATAATGCTGATGACTTCATATACCATAAATTTTATTTTTTTACTGTTGCCCTGGATTTATACTGTTCTTGTAAATTTTTATGACATTCTTAACTTAAAATACAAAAATTTGAAACAGATTGAAACATTTTTTTGAGTAAAAAAAATAAATTTTTCTTTAATAAAATTTTAATCAAACATGCGTAAATTTAAATAAATAAATTTTACGTATTCATTTTACGAATTGCTATAATCACAAAAAAGTCATAACAGATTATATAAATTTGTATTTATTATAATTTATTTAAATTGAGAGTTTGAAGTGACAGTGAAATTGTTGAGATATCAAGAGATTTAATTCTACTTTATTGTATAGTTACAAGTGTATCAATTATTGACAAAAGACATGGTATTAAAAATTTTGTAAACCAAAAATCAAAAGCCCATGAATTCTGCACAATTTAAATAATTAATTAATTAATACTAAACTTACCATTGTTATTATTATTATTTACATTGGGTTTCGATGTACTGCCATTGTTGTTAAGTGAATTAAAAAAATTCACTGCTCCAGTTCTTCTCAATATCCAATACATTTTGCTGATTATTTAAATTATTCGTGATGTTTTATCAAAACAAAAATTATCCTTTTTATAACAAAATTATATCCTTTTTTAATTTTTTTTCTATATTACAATTTTTAATCAAAACTTTTGTTCAACTTAAATAAAAGTGTACGGCGGAGTTTCAATTTTTTTTTTTTTTAATAACCTTCTTTTTTGTATAATAATATAATTTTAGATTTAAACTAATCAAAACATTTATTTATTTTATTCCTAATATGATCACTATTATACTCAATGTAAATATTTTTAATACAAAAAAAAAAATAGATTTATTTAAAAATTAATTGAAATTTGCATGTAAAATTAAATTTTTAAAAACTGACTTTTTTTTAAATTTCTTTACTTCTTAAAACAGTACTTCCGGTTAAAGATTTTCTAAACAAAAAAAAAATTTAATTATTATCCTTTCTATCAAAAAATTAATGCGTACTATTACTTCTCAATAAAGTTCAATATACAACTGAATGATATCCTTTCACTTCGAAAATTATTTTTAATAATAAAAAGCCTAGTACAAGTGAAATTCCTTTTTATATATAAAAAAAAACATATATATATATTTTCTCTTTCGAAATTCGAAATTGTATACTCTTATTTTGAATTATTTTGGTATTAAATTAAGTGCGTGAACATTTCCATCTAAAATAATATATCCTAAAATTTTTGTTTGTTATTTTTTCGGAACTTCAAAATATTTTCGAAAATCTTCTATCAAAATATATGAAAACGAGATTTTGTTTGTTTTTTTTTTTGTTTTTTGCTTTTCGTTGTTTTCTATTAAATATAGAATAAGAAAACGTGAACATATTATTATCCTTAGACAATATAATATTTGTTGTTATTGTTGTTGTCATTGTTCTTCTTCTTCTTAAATTTTTTGATAAAATTTTTTGATGAAAGAACTGCAAACGAAGACATTATAAGATAAATTTCATATTCTATAGAGATAACAAAATATATATGAAAAATGTAATGTTGTCAACTATAGGATAATTATTGTTTCATTTATTTTTGTTTGATTTTTTTAAAATTAAATTTGAAACAGAGCTTTTGAAACTGTTGATAGAAATATCTTATTAACAAAATTGAGTAGTTACGGTATAAGAGACATCGAATTGGAGTGGTTTCGTTCTTATTTATCAAATAGAAAATTAATGATACTTTATCTGTTACTGTGGATGTTATTCTTGGTGTAGCACAAGGTCCTGTTCTTGGAGTGTTACTGGACTGAAAAATTTTTAACTATTACATTAATAAAATCGTTATTAAATTAACAAAAATGTTATTAAAATACGTCCAATAACAAATCGTTATTAAATTAATCACCAGTGTTGTTAAAGTAATAACAATTTAGAGAAAAAAGAGAGAGCATAAATGATTATGAATTAAATAACAAAATTGTTGATTTAACAACCTGAGTTTTTAATTTAACACTAGAAGTTGTTAATATAACAAAAAGCATTATCTATTTAATAACTAAGACTGTGAATTTAATAAACATTACTGTAAATATAATAAAAAAAAATTGTTATTTTAATAGGCAAAGGTTTTTAATTTAACATTAGAAGTTGTAAATTTAACAAGATAGGTTATCTATTTAATAGCTAAAATTGTGGATTTAGCAAACATCATTGTAAATATAATATTGAATCTGTAAGTTTAGCAACATGAGCTGTTATTTTAATAGCTATGACAATATTCTGCTATTAATTTTACAAATCGCATTATTATTTTTACAATACAAGTTGTTATTTTGAAAATAAGTTGTCCTAATAAAAAACACAATATCCATTCAACTCTAATTCATAAACGGACCTAATATTTTACATCAACAAAAGAAAATTGAATAATAATTATTAAATTTACAGTTTTTTATAACAGTTTTTTTTTCAATGTCTTAAATGAAACATAATGCATTATATTTAATTAAAAATATTTTTTTTTTATTTGCTAATAATTTTTATATACATAAAGCAATTCTTTTTAAACACATTTCTTTATGGCCATCTACAGTTCCTGCTAGAAGTAGTAACGTTTGAATTGGCAGATTTTCTTTGATTCATTTCTCTAACAATTCTTTCAGCTGTTGAACTGTGTTGCCAATAATTACAAAAGACTTTTGTGAATCGGAAATCGAAATTTTTTTATGTATAGTTTTTCTTTATTTGCCACCATAAGAACAGTTTTTGCTGTGGGTACTAGTATGTGGTGCATAAGTAAAACGCTGATAATAATTTCCCATCTGTAATTAGAGTAGAGAAATAGAGTAAATTTACTTTATATTATTTTAAAAAACAAGAAGATTAATTTTAATAGATGTACCTATTATTAGATTTATATAAATTATATTTTTTATATGTTTACCATATTGAAATCAATCTTACTTTGTTAAACACTTTGCAAATTTTTAATTTGTATAAATAAAAAAAACTTACTATGTGTTAGTTTATCAGCTGCAATAAAATCAATCATGGATTTAACGGAAGATTCTTCAATTTTGTCTTTACATATTGATGAATGATGATTATAAGTCAATTAATCTAAAACAAAAAAAAGTTCATTAAGTTAATTTCTCAGCGTATATATAATTAATGTAATAACAAAAAATACTTTGAACTTATCAAGTTGAAGTCGGTTTGCCATTGAAATACAAACTATATTTTTTCTTCTACACATACATGTGATTCCAATAACTATTTTTCAAAAAAAGAAAATACAATATAATTTAAATATTGATCATTGCACTATTTTACCTAATTAATATAAAATAAAACTTACCACTAGAAATTATTTTAAATTTATTCCAATTATGTGTTAATTCAATAATTATTAAGAAATTTTGTATGTATATTAAATAAGTATTTTTTATTTAATATTTATTTTTTACACATTTTTATGCACTTTTAAATTAACTTTAAGAAAACGTTCTTTTTATCCTGCGATTACTTTTGAACTGAATACGAATTTATAAATTGGAAAACATTTTTTCTCATTTTAAGAAATGTTTGTTAAATTAAAGGTAAAAATTATTAAAAACACAACGTACTATTATTTTAATAACAAGTTTTGTTTTTTTTAATAATTTCAACTCTCAAAATACAATTTTTTATTATTTTAATGATTGATTATTGAATTAATAACAAAAGTTTTCTTTTTAATTACAAATTTTAACAATTTCTGTTATTATATTAACAACAATTACGTAACAACAAAAATTGTTAAATTCACAATTATGTTATAATTTTAATAACCAAAACTGTTATTTGAACAATTTTTGTTATTAATATTATTGTAGGTACAATTTTTATTGTTTTTTATGTGTTAAAAAATTATTTTTGTTATCATTTTAATAAAAAATACTCACCCATATTCTCTTAGACCCATCGTTGACGAGAAGAAAAAATTCATCTCGTCTCGTCTCGCTGAATATGCCTTTCTGTAAGACACTGTAAGTGGCGCGATAGAACATTTTATTTGTTGGTAGTACTGATTATTTTTTACTATCAAAAATAATTATTGGTATATAAACGAAATATGATTTATAAAATTTTTGGAAAGTTTTAGTAGGGTTTTAGTATTAATTTTAAAATATTTTTTAAATGAAAAATAAATATAAATATATTTATGTTTTAAATATATTTTTTAGTTTAGTACATAAACGTAATAAAACAGTAATAGTAAAGATGGTTTTTTTTTTCAAAACAAAACACAATTTTAATAATAATGCAGAAAAAATAATGAAAAATTGTTTATTGATCTCTATTTAACTATTTTATCTATTCAATTTATTTATTTAATTCAATTTTTTGATAAAAAAAACACAAAATACTTTGACGAGATACTCTATCGCTTACAATTTTTGACGAGATAAAAAATGGCTATCTCGTCTCGTCAAAGGTCTAACAGAATACAAAACTATCTCGTCAGAGATATTCTCACGCGATCTCGCGAGATGGGTCTAACAGAATATGGATGACCATTAATTTAACAAATATTGTTAATGGCATTTTTTACAATCGATTCAACAACCGATTTATTGAAAAAACAGTAAAACTTTTTTCAGTGTGGTTTTAATAAAATGACATAGAGCTTAGTGTTTCGTCTAATATAGTCTTGTTTGCGGATGATGCGTTATTATATGTTGTTGAAGATACTATAGAAGAATGTATTCAAAAAATAAATAGTGATTTAGATAGGTTAAATAATTGGTGTAGGATGAACAAACTTGCCTTAAATACTGATAAAACTAAATGTAAGATTATCAATGGTGAAACCCAAACCAATCAAAATATTAAAATACAAAATGAAATAATAGAAAAGGTAGACGAAATCAAATATTTAGGTCTAATTATTGATAATAAGCTAGATTAAGCTAGATTTTATAAAGTATATTGATTACATTTGTAAAAAAATTCCTAAAAAAAAAATTTTTTTTGTTTTGTTCTAAAATTCGTAAATAATTATCTTTTTCTAGTGGAATTACAATATATATTACAATTGTAAAATCACATTTGGAATATTGCTCATCTATATTGTTTATGATAAGTTATACTAATAAAAATAGGCTACAAGTATTACAGAATAAAGCTACGAGGGTGATACTTAAAGTAAACAGATACACATCAAGTAAATTTTTTTTTTTTTTCCATTTATTATATTTTATTAAATATTAGAATTCATTACAATTATAGTAAATTAATTAAAACTTCGCTTTTTGCAGATGACGCAGTCATAAAGTACTCTTTAAGTAGTGAATGTGATTTGAAGATTGCGACGTTAGAAGACCTGGTATTAATCGAACATTTTCTTTTTAAAAATAGACTATACTATTAAATATCAAAAAAACAAAAATCCTGTTATTTGAAAATAAATTATTTTCTGATTCAACATTTCTACACAACAACTCACGTATTGATGTAGTGAAAAGTCATAACTATCTAGGTCTCGTAGTAGATTCCACAATTAAATGGGAAGATCATATTGATTTCTCCTTATGTTTTTATTCTACGTACACTAAAAAAAATTTCTCGATAAAAATACGCTCCTTATACGCTCGTCATATATTTTGTCAAATGTTGTTTATGTAAACCCTATATGGAGCGCCAAAAATTAGTTTAAAAAAAATCGAAATACTAATGAAAAAATCTATTAAAATAATTCATAATTACCCAATATTGCATCCAACGAGTATGATTTATTCTGATAAGTACCTTAGTTTCAATAATATATGTAAGCGTGAATTGTACATTCTGGGCTTTAAAATTATAAATAATCAAATTAAGCATTATTTCATTTTGCAAAGATATGTAGATGTGCATAATTATAACACCCGAAACAAAAGCAATTTTTATCTATCACTGTTCAAGAAAAACCGTTAAAAGACTACAAACTGTCTCTACAATTGTTTAAAAAATTTTAATGGTCTACCTGGTAATATTAAGTCAATTGATAATTTCTGTCAATACAAAAAAAAATCGTCGAACTTCTTAATGTTTAAATGTGCAATTTTTAAATATATTTGAATTAATGTAAATTTTTAATGAATTTCTAACTGATTGTATTTATTTTATATTAAAATAAAAAAACTATTGAATGAATTTTTATATTATTAATAAATTATAAGACCAGACAGACAGCTTCGGCTACGGTCATGGAACTCTTATGTACAATGTGTGTTAAAATTACAACTTTAAAATTGTTTTGCAATTATATTGAATTAATTTGTAACTATTGAATTCTTAAAATTGTAAGTGAACACCGATAAATAAAGAAAAAAAAAACTAAAATTCAAAACTTAGAAATAGAAAATAAACAAATATAATAATAGTACTAAATTAAAAAAATCTACAGAATTCCAAATATAAAAAAAATAAAATAGTTAGGAAACATTCTATTGCAAAAGCAAGTTTCGAATGGTCCATTACAAAAAATAAACAATTTAAATTATTCAATATTTGTGGAGTAACAAATTTAAATGTAAATATTAATTTGGAACATTAAAATCTTAAAGAAAAATAGAATATACTAAATTTAATCCGGTTAAATATTTATGTATAAAAAAATAATTAATATTAAAATTAAAAGTAGAATATAGAAATGTGAATTAAATTTATAGATAAAACTTACAAATAAGGGAATTGAAGGAAAATTTATAAAAAGAAAATAAAAAAATTAAACAATTTTATAAACTACTATATGTTTTAAAACGAGATTTAATATTTAAATTAATTTAAAGGAAAAGAAATGAAAGAAAGCAAAAAATTAAGCGTAAGAAAAGAATAAACATAGCTACATAATAATAATATAGATAGATATCAGCAACAGGATACTATAATATTATATATATCAGTAATAATATTATCTAATGACTCTTATTAGCTCTTCAACTTCATGCCAACTAATATTCCTAAAGCCAATTCTTACTTTTAGTTAAAAATTCGGATAAAACTCTGATATTTCTGATATCAATAGGTAGCTTATTAAAAATTCTCGGTGCAATAATTTTAAAGAAATGACAAATATGAAACTTATAAAAGCGGGATACAATAACTAAATGCTTTAAAATGGTTAAGTATTAATCAAAGAACTTTAATGAATGTATTAGTAATTGTCCACAAAATGAAAATTGGTAAATATCCAAATTATTTATGTGATCGTCTAGTTTATGTATCTGATACTAATAATTATAACTTAAGAATAATGTTAATTGTTTTATATTAAATTTATTTAAAAAGGAAAAATCTAAAAATATGATTTTGTACAATGGTTTAAAACTTTTCAATGATTTACCTTATGAAATAAATAGTGGAACTAATACAAATGTATTTAAAAATAAATTAATAGAATATATTAAACATAAATTTATGTAATAATAAAAATTATATTATACAATACTGAATTATATAATTATAAATAGTTAAATTAACTAAATTAAATAAATAAAATATAAAAATAAAATTCTGTAATATCCAAAGATTTAAATTTTAAAATATTTTATTTTTAAATCATACAAAAATTTTAATTTTAAAAATGCAAACAACTTTCTTGCTTTATATTTTTATTACAGCCAGTAGCTGGATGACAGGTAATAGATGTCAGATGACAGATGTCAGATGACAAATTTCTGTCTGTGATAAAGCAAAAAGAAATTTGTACTTTAAACTTGAAAAAAAAGAGTCGACTTTTACAATTCTAAAATAGGTCTAATTACGCAAAAACTTACGCAATTTTAAACTACTCTCAGATTTCAAGATTGAACACTGAAATATTGTTGATTGATTGCGAATAAATCAAAATACACCCTGGAATGACCATTATTTTGAACGCCAATAATTGAGTTTTTTAGCCAGTATAAAGCATATTTTTCATATAGAGATTTACTCAATATCCATACCGCATTAACTTTAATTGAATTATTTGAAAACAAACTCTAAGGCTTGTTAATTTTAAATAATTGAATTATTTTTAATTAGTTCTTTTATACTGCTTGTTTGAAAAGTATAGCAAACTTTAATAATATCTTATGTTGTTTTTGCAAATCGCTAATTGGTCAAGAATGCTATACATTCTTACAAAGCTGACTGTCAAAAATGATAAGTTAATCGAGTTAAGATTAATTTTTACCTCTTGAAGCAACCAATTGATATATTCACAGAAAAACTAAAGCGTTATCTGTGTTATTATATGTACTCAATAAAATTTGTTGAAAGTTGTTCGTATTTTTAAATCCTGGTATGTAACCAATAAATAAAATTGTGAGTTGTATATTTCCCTAGCTATATATCAATATCTATATTAAATTGATTAATTTATTAATACTGGTTTTAATATCAAAGCAAAAAAAATAATAAAAAACCAGATTATTTCTCATTTAGCGTTCTCCATTAATTCACACTATATCTTATTTACGTATTTTATAAAGTTTTTGTTATGTAAAAACAATTTTAAACTGTAACTGTTATGAAAAATAAAAAAAAAACTGTGAAAAGGTTCATTTTCGTTCAAAATAACATTTATGTAATAAACGAATTTTCAAATTTTTAATAACCTCCAATAAATTGTAAATAGATAAAAAAAATCACAATTTCTCTAACATTAACCAACATCCAACACCAAATCAATTGTGCTCTGAATACACAAGAAGAGAAGAAAATTGGAAAAATTATAGAATGATGATAATATGTGGCATGTTCATATAATTGAGTTCATATATTTTTTCAATGTTGGATAGGTTGTAAGTAAAATTTAATCCAAAAAAAAAACAAAAAAAAAAACAAATAATTTCTCTATTCGTGTAATTTTATCATTTACAAAACGCAAAAAAAAAAATTGTTTTCATAATATATACATGATGAGATGACTAATACAAATGAGGAAAACAAAAATAATATAATAACACAAAAAAAAAAAAAAAAATATTTAAAGATAAGTTTCTTAACAAAAATAAACTTTTAAATATGAAAGTAATAATGTAGAATTAAAAAAGTTGTATATTATGTAGATTTTACAAAAAACACAAGACCTGGGGTTGGAAATTTGAAAGAAAGAAGTGAATTTTTTATACAATATTTAATATAAATAACATAAATGAAATTATGTCACTGTATTTTCCCAATAGGGGCAACTTTTCTCATTTCAGCTTTTCTCAGAAAAGCAATTTAATTGAAGACAAATTTTAACGATTAAAATATATATACATACATATACATACATACATATATATAATATGTGTATACATTATATGTAATGTATTGAAAAAAAAAATGGTATATTAGAAAACTTTTAAAAAGTAAACAATATGTACTCAAAAATAACATGAACCTAAAAAATAAAAGAACAAAATGAAAATTCATCGTGTCATGAACGCAAAGAAAAATAATATCGCTTTTAGCATTTTCGATTAAAAAATAATTTATGTATGCCTGATAACAACAAAGTTTTTTTCTGTTTTTTTTTTGTTTTTTTAAAAAAAAAAGGCTGAGTGAATGCAATAAAAGGAGGCAGAGATAAAGAGAACAAAAAATGTTATTTAAAGATATTTTACGTTGAAATTAAAGTGGTTTTTTTGATAGAAATTTTAGTAGGCCACTTATGTTAAGTTCCCTAAAGGTACATTTTTTTTTTCTTTCTAGAAATGTTTTTTTCAATGTTTTATAAACCATCACAAGGGTTTGTTTACTTTTGTACTTGAATTTCTATGTCACTGCATACTTCCTGTATAATGAACTCCGACGTTCAGTGACGTTCATTTTGCATGTGAAATTATCTTACCCACTGTACCACACTCTTCTTCTATTTTACTTCTGGTTTTTTGTCTAGTTTTATATACCATTTTTGTTCTAGTTTTTATCCAATACTAATATGTTTTTCTGTTTATTAATTATAAGACCCTTTTAAACTTTTTTTATTTTTTTTTTTAATATTTTGATTGTCGCAAAACTGAAATACCTCTGCATATTCCTTAACTAGGTTTTAATCTCTTATGTTACGATTTTGATCTGGAGATTTTTTTGCAAATATTAATTATTTCTCTCACTACCTTCTTTTAAAATAAAAAAAAAAATTGACGATATTAAATTTATTTTTAATTACTTAATTATTTTATAATGTGCTACCGATTCTTTACCGACTCTTTTGAATTTCCTGGAATAGAAGATCTTACATTTCTATTTTTAACTAGAGATTTACTAAAATGTTAAAAAGTTAATTTAAAAATCTCAATTGCTGATAAGATTGAATTGTAAAAATTGATTACAGTAAAAAATTCTATATAAAAATTGGGTCTACTACGTAATCTTGTTTTTTTTTAAATCTTGTCTTTCAAAATCTTGTTTTTAATTATTTTTAATTTTAAAATTTCTTAAGAATATTATTTAAAGTAAAATATAATTTTAAAACCATGAAAAAAATTTGTAACAAAAAAAACAGATAGTTTCAAAATATATTTGAGGCATAAATATAATTGAGGTAAATATTGGGATATATCCCTTTTTTTGCATCCAACAGCGGCTACGCATAAAAATAATTACGGTAAATATTCTGTAAGAGGGATATATCCCCATTTTTGCATCCAAAAACAGCTATGCATAAAAACAATTAAGTCAAAAACTTTTTTTTTTGGGGAGTTTGTGTCTCAAAGTTTTTAATATCGAAGTTATTTCGCAACGCTCATAAAACACCGTCACTGGCATTCCAAAATCTTTATAATATAAAAATATAAATTCGGGAATTGCTAGATTTTAGTAAGGAATATAAAAAGCAGGTATTTTAATTTTAAAGTCGGAGGCTACTGCACCCAAACCCTTGCTACTCATTTATTGAAACCATTTCTTTGCCGACTGCAGATATACGTAGACAAATTTAAAAAAAAACACTACTTTATTTTTAAAGTCAAACTTCCGTCCAATATTATTTTTTTTTTTTCCTGTTACTCCTCGTGGGAGCATAGGGCATCAACTTGCCTCCTCCATTGTTCTCTGTTGTACGTAATGATCTTTATTTCCTCCCAAGTTCGTCCATATCTTGTTATCTCAGAAGTCGCAGTTCGACGCCAGCTGTTGTCGGGTCTTCCTCGCCTTCTGCTCCCTTGGGGGTTCCATTCTAGGGCCATTCTTGTTATATTATTTGATGGTTTTCTTAGAGTGTGCCCTATTCATCTTCATTTTCTACGCTTAATTTAATGCATTATCGGTTCTTCACCTGTTATCTTTTAAAGTCGGAGGCTACTGCACCCAAACCCCTGCTACTCATTTATTGAAACCATTTCTTTGCCGACTGCAGGTATACGTAGACAAATTAAAAAAAAAACGCTATTTTATTTTTAAAGTCAAACTTCCATCCAATATTATTTTTTTTTTTTTTTTTTCCTGTTACTCCTCGTGGGAGCATAGGGCATCAACTTGCCTCCTCCATTGTTCTCTGTTGTACGTAATGATCTTTTTCACAAGTTCGTCCATATCTTGTTATCTCATAAGTCGCAGTTCGACGCCAGGTGTTGTTGGGTCTTCCACGCCTTCTGCTCCCTTGGGGGTTCCATTCTAGGGCCATTCTTGTAATATTATTTGATGGTTTTCTTAGAGTGTGCCCTATTCATCTTCATTTTCTACGCTTAATTTAATGCATTATCGGTTCTTCACCTGTTATCTGCCATAAGTCCTTATTGCTGATGGTGTTGGGCCAGAATATTCTGCATATTCTTCTTTGGCATTTGTTCGCAAATACTTGAAGTTTTTGACTGATGTTATTTGTCGTCATCCAAGTTTCACTGCCATACATAAGTGTTGACATTGCACATGCTTTGAATATTCTGATCTTTGTTTTTCTAGTTATCTGGCCATTCTTCCATATTGGACTTAGTTCACCGAACGCAGCTCTGGCCTTACGTAGTCTGTTGTTGACATCTGCTTCTGTACCTCCGTTTGTTGTTAGAATGTTACCTAGGTAAGAGAAGCTTTCCACATATTCGACTGTTTGACCTTCTATGGTTATGGTGTTTGTGTTGGTGTTATTTACCCTCATGGCCTTGGTTTTGTCTATGTTAATTTCTAGCCCGACTCTGCGCGACTCTGCTTGCTGAAGTAGGTCTGCTTTATGTTGAATGTCGCAGAATCTATGCGCTAGCAGACATATATCATCCGCATAGTCAAGGTCCTCAGGTGTCCTTGAGAGATCCCACCTTATACCTCTTCCGGAAGAACCCGTTTCTTTCATTGTCTCATCTATTACAAGCGTGAATAGAAGTGGTGAGAGTGGACATCCTTGCCTTACTCCAGAATTTGTGGTGAATGTGTCGCTTATTTGTCCGCAGTGGAGAACTGCTAATTCTGCATCTATATTATTAGAACCCTGTTATTAATGACCGCAACAACATTTTATCTCTTCTTAAAATTTTTGCAAAAGGATTTAAAAAACAAAAACAAGATTTTTTGAAAAAAGCAAGATTTTTAGGAAAAATAAGATTTTGAAAAAAAAAAAAGTTTTAAAAACAATATTTAAAAAAAAACAAGATAGCGTACGCTCCCATAAAAATTAAAAGAAAATGTTATAACCACTTTTTCTATGAGTTCGATAGATTCCATTATTCTGTTGTGAATTGTGTTGAGTTTTTGGTCCATGTAAATTTGGAATTTAAATTAAACAAATTCCTTAGAGTGTTAAATATATTAAACTACACTTCTACAGTTGAGTATTCATTATCAAATTCACGCACTGACTAATTCACAAATCTACAGACCATTTTTACAGACCATCCTACTATATTTGAATAACCTTAAATTTCATATCATACATATTGTGGTAGTGGAGATTTTGCTCGACTATTAATATTAAAATATAGATTGAATGATGATAGATGATTGATATCTGTAATATAATATTACAAAAAGCGAATACTGAGATGCTAAAATTATTCTTTTACATTTCAATCAATGGTAAATTTAACTAAACAAATGTACCTTCATTTACAAATACTTCGTAGCAATTATTATGGTTACATGACAAAATTACATTACATAAGACAAAATTACAAATGCACAAATTGACATGGAGACAAAATTTCATAGGGACAAAATTAAATATGTCATTGACCCGACACCCAATATTATCACTATGTTTAGAAAGTGTAGGACCATGTATTGTAAATTATTTATATTAGAACTAAGAAATGTCGAAAATAATAATTCAACTTGCTATAAACATAGTAAAAACATGGTGCAAGAAAGTGGGTGTGTATATGATACACGCAAAAATTGATAACACCCTTCTTATTAATCGAAGAAAAATAAACTACCATACCACTTTCATTGGATCGACTTTCTATCGTAACAAAACATCATAGCAGTAGTTTTCAACAATTTAATAAGTTAATATATCAGAAAATATAAAAAAAAACAAATACTTGATGACAAACAAAAAATTCTCGTTTCACTTTGTATATCATAAATTGCAGCCCCGTACATAATATATGGCAAAGATATCTTACCTAATTTACAGACAATAACATAAAAATAAAATAACAAATAAATGAGAAAGCTAACAGAGCATTTTTTGGGTGACTACTATAATAAATGACTGTATCTATGCAAAATATAAAAATATTGTAACGTATATATATACATCGCTTGATTCAGAAATTGACATTACAACCATAATGCTAAAGACAAACTACAAATATAAATGATCATTTAAAAGAAATTAATGATCATTCAGTTTTGATCTGACACACTACATTTTTTAATTATCATTTATTGTTCTAATTGTTTTTGTTGTTTTCAAACAATTTTACGATATTATCAATTTTTTTCAAATATTTTTCTCTAATTAAATTTTGTTATTTTGAGTTATCAATAGAAAACCGGAAGAATTTATAAAAAAAGTATTATTATTGTTAAAAGTTGAAGAAAAAACGAAAAACTTTATTCAAAGTGAATTTGAAAAGAAACAAAATACTCAAAAATCTCCATAAAATACTCAGTTTGCACATAAACAGAATTAGTGCGCTTACATTATTAATGATAGCTCAAATAGTAGAAATAGTAATATATGAAGCATAGTAATTAAATAATACACATATTCATAAAATATATAAACATTTGCAGTTCCATGTTTTTTAATTTTTTCTGAAATTTTAGAATATACTATATAATATGCCAATTTCGTTTATTACCACATAAATCTTCAATATATTCCTTCAACAAACTGATTACAGTACCTCAGTACAAATAGTCCACATTTTTCTTCTGATTTCATTATTATTATAATTATTATTATTATTATTATTATTTGTATTATTATTATTATTATTATTATTGTTACTATTATTATTATTATTATTATTATTAATACCCTACTTACAACGACAAAATATTCAAGTAGCAATTTCGAATAAACCGAGCTTCCTTTGATAGTCTCGTAATTAAAATATTAGAAAGAAACAAAACACATTTGAGGTTAACAGTAGTATTAGCTGTAGCATTGTATGCATCTTCTGAATATCGAACTATCGCAAGGTTTTTCAGTATTGGAATATCTTCCGTAGGCAGAAAAAATCAGGCAGATTGTTGATGGATTTGATAAAATTGGATGTTCCCGGTGATTGAATGAAGCCATTGGTAACGTTGTTTTACCGTTGTTTATATATTTAGATTTAACATAAATCTCTAACATAACGTATAAATGGATGTCACATAGAAATAAAACGATAGAATATGAAGTAGATTACTATAACTTCAAGGGTTTGCATTCAGTTGTTCTTCTAGCTGTTGCAGATTACAGATAAGTTGATAATGAAAAACTACTACATCGTTAGATAATAAATTCTTTTATTTAAATGTTGTTTCACGTACATTTAATATTGGTTCCCAAGGTCGTAATAACGATTCGTTTTATTTATGAAAATTCGTTATTAAAGAGAATGCATACAAATTCGATATTTAAACGAAATGCTAGAGCTATAAAAGGTGTATAAAATATGAGCACATTATTTAACCACATATTTTTATATATTAAGAATTAAATACATCAAGAATTATTAAAACAATTAAAAATCAAAACTGATATGAAATACAGTTTTTCACTTTCATAATAGTAAAAATACAATACAGTTTAAAACAGTTTAAAATTTTGAAATTAAATATTCAGTAAATTTTTCTATAATTTTAACTTTTTATTTTCTAGTTCTAGGATGGCTTTAAGTAATTCATTGCCCTTTTTGTCGAATACAAAATTCTGCGTAATAATTTCATTGGAGTTTTTTATTTTTTCTAGCTTGTACTAATATTAATTTAGTATTATTTTTTTGTTAGATAGACATGATGAGTTATTATTGAAGTTGTTGGTGCAGTTGAGGAGGTTGCAGTATTGTTGATTCATAAAAAAAAATATTTCACTCAAATTACAATTAAATTTTTGGTCTTGTCTTGTATTATTATATTCTTTTTATATCAATTTACTTACAATAATTAATTACAAGTTCTTTTTCACCATCTTTAATAATATTTGCAATCTCAAACGATTCTACAATGATATCAAAATATTTATTACCAAAACTTAATCGTATGTTTACAATATAACAACAAAAATTTTTAAAATCGAAAATATTGCTGATGTGAAAACGTCAAATTTAGATTTTTTTTTAGAATTACGAGATTTCGAACTTTTTTTTTCTAGTAGAGACATCTTTTCATAAGTTAATGATCATTCATGAGTTAACTACGATATAATTCAAAATTTAGCTTAATGACGGGATTAAATGTAATTTAGGGAAATTTTTTACGATCTGAGGTCTTAATGATCATTAACATTCGTAGTCTGTCTACACATAATACGGATCTCAAGACCATAAACCTGCAACTTGAAGCAATCAAGAACTAACAAAGAACTTTGAAGCATTGCCAAAATAAAAAGAAAAACAAAAATAAGAAATGTGAAAAATCCCCAATACAAAAATTGTTTTGTGTGTATGAACAAGCGTCAAGAATATCAAATTTACTTCGATCAAAGTTGTTTGAATTACAGTACCAAAAATTCAAAATAAACACATAAAAAAGGCAACAAAATAGTATTATAATGTTAATGGAGTTACTATATACGACACCCTAAAATATAAAACTTAAGCTCTGACACACACTAATATTCAAAACTCTGTTTTGAGCTAATACTATTGAACTCAGGAAATAATTTTTATTCAATAGTTTCTGCTATCAATTAATAATCTTCATCTATTCTTGTATACTCTTCTTACAATTATGTCCAAACATTTATTCTATCATTTACATCCTTTAATATTTATGATTAATTCTATCAATACAAAATATGCGGTATAAAATATTCCAGCCTAATTTTTGTTTATTGTTACATCAAAAAACATAAAATAAAATTATCTTTAAAACTATTATATAAAATATCGCTATAAATTAATTTAGATGAAAAATTTTAATGAAAATGGTAAAATATATTTTCCATGAAAAATCAATTAATTATACATGTACTATATGATCCATATTATTTAATACCTATTAAAATAACAACAACAAAACAATATATAAAAATTTATCAAGGATATAATAAGCAAAAAAAAATATAATACCCAATAGTCATTTTTCAATTCATTCTTCTCATTTATTTGTACTAAATTTGGTACTTCAGTATCCAAAAGGAGCCTATAAAATATTCATACAAATTTATTCGAATACCTACTGAGCTAATATGTACATCAAAAAAGCATATCTAATATAGTTTTCTTTAGTATAAAATTGTATTCATCAACAAGTCTTAATGCACACACGAATTTGCAAATACAATGGAGACAATATATTAGAGTTATATGTGACTATATTTCTGGAAACAACAATGAAAATAATTCTCATTCAATTTATTTAACCTAATACAATTAAAATATGTTAATACCAATGTTAACTATTGTAATTAAAATTACCTAACCACCCAACCAAGTATTATTTAAGTACAAAACTCTAGTCTCTTCTTTCATTATTCTTATATATATACTAATTATACTGTCACTAATTTTCATTTATATCAGTATATTAAATAAAATCGAATATCTTTTTTATCTTTTTTAACGTGAGACATAGTCCTACTTTTAAATTAAACTGCTTCTTGTGGTTGTGTTTTTACCTTGGCGGTGATTGTATTAACAATCCCCGGATGTTTTCGCATACCAGTTTCATAAGTCTGTTTTTCTCATTCTATCAAATGATTTCCCTTTCGTTACTACGTCTGAGATACCATGTCATAATTCAATTACTTTTTATAGCCCGTGCTTATACGAGGCGGAAATCTACCGCAGATCTACCGTAGATTTCTACCTTCAGCGACATACGTAAACAAATACTGGTATACAAGCACTTTGTTACGTATTAACAAACGTAAACAAAACTGGTACATTTCTACCATTTTTGCTGTCAGATTATTGAAAGATGGCCGAAAATGAAATTATTTGAATAAATACAGTTTTATTATTATTCTAATTTTCAACCATATTATTTGTATAGTTATTATATTTTTTCTTTTATTTTATTAATATCCGGACATTATGTTGTCGTCAACAATAACTTACTTGCAGTTTGTGTATTAAAAATAATGGATATATTTTGATACTGACATAATATACTCCAAAAAAAAAAATTCAAGCGGCAAAAATCTACCAGAAAATTTAAATTTTAGTAAATTTCCTCACCCCTTACCGAAATTATATGCTTTTCCAACTAAATTTGGTAGATTTCTACTCGTATGAACATGCACATATGATTTCGTAGATGTCTTCTCAGAAATACTTTCCTTAATGCTTTGATTTTAGTAGATCTCAATACATGTTTGATTTATATATAGTATTTGCTCTACTTTGGTGCAGTGGGTTCACATAAAGGGTGCAGTGGGTTCACATAAGTGCTATATATGTTGTGTTGAGTTCGTTAACAACGACTGCGTTTTCTCGATATCCTATGTGGCTAATATGAGACAATAGTATGGCACAATCATTCTCGTCAAACCAAAATTGATAGCATTGGAATTATGATTTTTTGACGATTGTAATGTCAAATTGTAGAATTTTATTCTATATAAAAATTATAATAATTAAAACATGTCAACTGTCAACATAGAAAAGTCAATAAAATATATTATAAGATTCGTATAAACTCAAATATATTGAACAAATTTGTCTTCTTATACTCGTATAGCAAACCTAAATAAGCTAAAATTAGTTGAATATAGGATTCCATCTCTGACAAGTTGTTAATTAGTTTTAATGAAACAATTAGTCGCAGACAGGCACGAAACAAAATAATTTTTATAAATTATGAGAACTATTCCTCATCAGACGGAAAAGCTTCCCAATAAAAACAGTATATGTAAAGCTCCTATGCACTGTACCCCACGGATCGGTTTTTTGTTTTTTTTTTTTATATTAGGCCAAAATAATGGAATAAGCACCCTGACTGCCTTCCCAGAATTTTAGCCATATAAAGATGAAGGAAAGAGGATATTTAAGAATAATAAAAAAAAAATTAGAAAAGTATTAGAATAGATTAGAATAGAAGAGTTAGTAAGAAAATTTAGAGACAGGTTAAAAGATATTTATTTACCCGTCTCTTGAAAACTTTTAAGTAATGTGTTTGTGGGAACACAAAAGATTGTAAGGTGTTCCATAGTTTAGACGTTGATGAAAGAATTTTTATATTTCACAGTTCTGATTCGAAGAGACTCTCTACAAATGGTTACAGGACAATGGGGGTATATTGCCTTATTTGTTTTTGATTTTGGAACTTGTGATAATACACTGGAACAACTAATAACATATTAAGTTAGTATTTTCGTATAGTCAATATGAATTGCCGCAATTATTATCACATTCTGTACAATCTTCAATACATTTTCATCACTCTAATTTTATTCCCAATACAATTTCATGACTGAAATTTTTGGTGAAGACTAAAATCAATATTGTTTATCCAACGTTTCATACATAATCTCAAAATTTAATGATTATTTACATTAAATGTTATCATGAAAAATATTAATACCAAAACATTGTTATAGGCATTAAAATTTACTTGTACGAATATAAAATATAACCAATTACCACCATTATTTAAATTTGCTATATCTATTAAAAGCTTAAGTTTCCCAACTAAAACAGGGAAGGGATACCTTTTATACACTTTTTAATATTTTTTATATTGTTATTCTCTCAAAATACATAATATAATTGATTTCATTAAAAAAAATTAATAAAAATGTCATCATTGGTTGTGATCTCAGCTAAATTAACTGACGCGATTACCAAATCATAGAAATATATTCTGGTAATATTCATGAGGCCCCCATAATACCTACAAAAAGACTAATCTACACATATACGACGACTAATCAACAAATCATGCACCGAAGTAAAATTGAGGCGTATGAAGTGGAGAAACATAATAAATCTCCCATGTTACTGTGTTGAATCATAAAGTCAAATAAAAAAAACAACAAAACTAGAGGTTCCACTACTACTATCAATTTTCGTAGCCCCTAGTTAATCAAAAACCCAAATACAGCGGATGAATGAAAAAACATTACACATATGAATATCACAATTGGAATCTAGCAGGTATCTACTATAATACTGATACAATAACAGTACCCGTTGAAATTAATTCTAAACAAAAACGAAAATTTTCCTAAATAGAAAAAAACATGATAAAGATAGAAAAAAAATATAATTTTTTTTTTTATTTTATCACCAGTCCACCACTGTACATATATTAATAGTAAAATGGTTGTGTAAACAAATCTTTCAATACCAGCATAATGATTTGCCATTGTGGAGGACTAGATTTTCCTCTTTTAATTATTTTTTAATTTTTTGTTTTTGTCCTCTTTAATTCTTTTATTTTCTGGGAAACAGTATGGTAAAATAACAAACTAGGATTAATTAAATTTATCACATATGAAAGGAGAAACCGAAAATTAATATCAACAGAAAAAAAAAATCTTTTAAAATTTCGTTGAAGAGAATACCAACCCATACAGATTTATTATATAGATATGTCTATATTGCAGTAAGCACGTCAAAACCGATAGTGATACAAGTCGAAAAAACAAAAATTAAATGTTTAAAAATATTTGAGTTATATCGGATTTTATCATTCAATACAGAAGTTGAATAGGAAATAAAATAGGAAATTAGATATAATTCAGCGATACCCTCTAACCGTATATGAGATGGAAGAAGCATGGAAGAGTCCAATTATGTTAACAAAAATATTGAATATTTTGTATAGATCTTATTTGGTAGGTATTTTTATTACTTACGTAAAATGTGTTTATTTATTGAATTGAAAATACTTAGAATATTGTAATATTTTTTTCCGCAATTCAATCTCTGAATTTCTTTCAATTTGTATTTTTCGATTCGATTCCATTATTATTTTCTAATTAAAATTAAAGTATCCTGATTTAACGAATGTGGTAATAAATTTGTCGTAAAATTGTGAAATAATTTTATTACAATCTACCTATTTCGTTTAATTTTAGATTGCCTGTGCGATAAAACCTGTTATTTTGTGTGACCTTAGATTACAATACAAGTGTGGTGTAACTTCTTCAGTAAGTCAGAACCTATACATAAATGCTTTCCATTGTCAACTAAATGTAGCTAATCTCTTCAGTTTCGGCAACGTTGTTGATTATTTTTATTCGGGTATCAAAATTTGATAAGAATCTTCTCTTAAATTCTTTGAAGTATTAGGTTCACAACTGGAAAATTTATCGAATAAAAATAGCATAATTATGGGAAATTTTAATTTTAACATTAAGAATAACAAAGATGAGGTTGTTGCTACATATAAAACGATAGTAGAATCCAACGGATACTACTTCTGTAGTGAAGAGATTACTAGACCTGAATCTAACACTTGTCTAGATCATATACTTAGTGGAAATCGAAATGCAGACATACATATTATGCATTTTCACCATGATATATCAGACCATCTAGGTATTATAGTAGAACAGAAAAACATAAGCATCAAAAAGGAAAATAATAACCTAACTAAAACTAGTCAGCTGTATAAAAAAATTAATTATAATTATGTCAAAGATCAATTAAACGAGTACATTATGAAAACATCAGATGTAAATAAAATGGCGGTCAACTTGACGTCCAAGTGTAAGCAAATAATTGAAAGTGCTACCGTTGTGAAAAAAAAAGCAAGTAGTAAAGGCAAATATTCAGCACCTTGGATAGATGATGAGTGTTCAGAAGTTACTGGTATAAAAAACATGCCCAAAATCGGGAGTCAAAATATATCAAAGACAAGTATAAATTCTGGTTAAACAAAGTAACAAATCTCAAAAGAAGAAAAAGAGAAGAGTTTGATGATAATCGATTTCGAATGGCAGGTAATGATGCCAAGAAAAATTGGCGCTGTAATAAAAATATAATAAGCAACAATGAAAGAAAAGTAAACGAATTTTGCGCCGATAGTAAAATGAGTGTAACACATAAACTCGAAAAACTTGAAAAATTTAATAAGTTTTATGCTACAATCGGTGAGAGTTTGGGGAAAAACTTTGGAAATATATATTTGCCAAAATTAAAAACAGATAAGGAATTTAAATTTGAAAAGTTAAACACTTTTGAATGTAAAAAACTGATAAATGGATTATCTAATACTAATGCCTCAGGGGAGGACTTAATGTCTGCAAATATATTGAAAATGGTAAAAGATGATATGGCTGTTAACGTAATGAAATTATTAAATAAGTCACTTGAGAGAGGTATAATGTCAATATGTCTAAAAAATAATAAAGTTATACCAATATATAAGAATGTAGGTAATCAGAATGATATTTATAACTTCAGACCTATTTCGATTTCTTCAGTATTTAGTAAACTGATTGAGACTGCAGTCAATAACAAGTTTACTGTTTATCTCCATAAGAACAAATTAATGTGTAATCAACAATATGGATTCAAGAAGAAATCTAGTACCCAAGCAGCATTATTTGATGTAATAACGCAAATTCATTCGGGATTGGATAAAAAGAAGAAAGTGGTAGCTGTGTTTTTTGACGTTAGGAAGGCTTTTGATACAGTAGATAGAAACTTCTAAGAATATTATATGAACTCGGAGTAAAAGGGACGGAATACAACTGGTTCAAAAGTTACTTATCGGAAATAATGCAGTACACAGAATGTGATGGGTTGAAAAGTGAAGCTGTAAAAGTTGAATATGGTGTAATACAGGGAAGTTCACTCGGACCTACGCTATTTTCTTGTTACATAAATGGCTTATTATGCACAAAACTGAATGGTAAGTCATTTATGTTCGCTGATGACTTGGCCATAATCTATGAAGAAAAAACAAACAAAGAATTGGAAGAATTAATCAACATGGACATGAGAAAAGTTCACCAATGGATGGAGCGACATAAGCTGACAATAAATTCAGCTAAAACAAAATATATGTTATTTAACATGCCTTAAATATTTACTATAACAAATGTAAGTTGGATCCCGTGAACAGTTACAAATATTTGGGAATATTATTAGATGAGAACTTAAAGTGGGAACAGCATATAAAAGAACTAATAAAAAAAGGAAGAAAAGTTGCAGGACTATTCAAACTAATAAATAAAAGAGTACCACTAAAAAATAAGAGCTCAATTTATTACAGCTTATTTCATAGCGCAATTATGTATGGAATTCAAATATGGGGAAACGCTGTGAATAAAAATTTAAACACATTACAGAAACTGCAGAATAAAGCGCTAAAGAACTTGTTTGGATATAAAAGGAAAACTTCGACACAGGAAATTCATAGAAAGCACAAAATATTCAATCATGTTATAGAATCATGTTATAAAATGCAAACAGGCCACACAAATACATCTCATACTTACTAAGAATATTAATACAAATATTAAGCCGATTATGAGTAATATTGTAAATAAAAAAATTATAAGTAAAATTGTAAAAACTAAAAACAATCTGCACGAGCAATGGAGCTCATTTGAGTAAATAAATGAATAAATGAAATGAATAAAATAAGAGAGAATGAGATATACAATCGTTTTTATTATTAGATCAGATTTCAATAATCCAATTCTTGTATAATTTTGTATAAATTGACTTTTTTTTTTAGAAATTTAAATTGACATTTGCAAAAATTCTAAAAATTTGGCCCTTAATTTTCATCATCATCATCATCTTATAACGCTACAGCTCTGGGTGAGCTTTGGCCTTCATCACTATGCTCCTCCAAAAAGGTTGATATTGTGCCGCTTGTCTCCAATTTGGGATTTGTAGGTTTTGAACATCGTTTTTCACGTTGTCTGCCCATCTGCTTCTTGATCTTACTCTACCACGGCTGCTGTCGGGCTTTCTATTCAGTACCACTGCTTGCTTTCGACTTTCGTGCATTCGACTTACTTGGCCAGCCCAACTTAGTCTTTGGACCTTTGCACACTGTACAATGTCCTTACTGTCAATCATACTATTGAGCTCGCTGTTGCCTCTGATTACATATTCTCCATTCTGTAATCTTTTTGGGTCGAGTATTTTTTGGAGAATTTTTCTTTCAAATATTCGCAGGTTCCTCGGCTACGTTCACAGTCTATACCTCGCATTCATACGTCACTATGGGTCGTATGATAGTTTTATATATCGTTATTTTGGCCTTTCTTGATATTAATTTAGATTGAAACAACTTTCTGTTTGCATAGTAGCATCTATTTCCGGCCTGAATTCTATTATGGATACAGCATTGCATACTATTATCACTTCTTATTGTTGCTCGGAGGCATGTAAAGCTTGTAACTCCTTCGAAGTTGTACTCTCCAATTGTTATATTCTGATTATTTCTTATTTGTTCATTTCTTGACATTTTTAGATATTTTGTTTTGTCTTCGTTGATTTTTAAGCCTACTTTTTGTGTCTCCTCTTCTAGTTGTACAAATATTTCTGCCATATATCTGTAATTTTTTGCCATGATTACTATGTCACCCGCATATGCTACTATTTGGGTTGTCATATTGAATATACTGCCTTTCTTTTCTAATTTTCCTATGGCGTAATGTAGTATTAAGTTGAATAATAGTGCGGATAAGGCATCTCCTTGTCGTACTCCCGTTTCTATTTTAAATTCACGGGTTATTTGGTTTTGTATTACAATTTTAGCTTTTGATTCATGCATTGTCATTATGACTAGCCTTGATAATTTCTGAGGTATTCCCAAATGTCTAAGAGCCGTTAAAATTATGTTTCTATTTATGCTGTCAAATGCTTGCTTGAAATCTATGAAAAGCATGTGAAGATCTATGTCGTGTTCATAATATTTCTCCATGCTTTGTTTCATATCCTTAATTTTACAAACCCATAATGTTAGTAATAATTTATCCAATAGTTTGTTCGTTTATTTCCAAAAATCTGTTACAACATAATTTATAATGACAGAGTCTTCTTATATTTAAGTTAGGGTTTAGATGATAATTATCTTATCAGCTACGAATTTTATTTTATTCTATTTTTAATTTGCATTACTTTTGTTGTTTTTTAATTACAATTTACTTTAATTTATACAAGGGAAAATGATGGAAAATTGCAAAAACGTCGTTATTACTTGTATTTTAACTAACTGATACCTAAACAAAAAAATTATAGTTTATCAATTTATTTAATTGATTAGTTATAAACATAATAACATTAAATTATGGTGAGTATGAACGATCAAAAGATGTCTGAAAGAATATTATATGCAGTACCGTACAACACTGATGCAATAAGTAAACTAATACAAAGATAGTTAGAAGAAGTTAGGGAAAACTGGTAAGAAATTGAAAATAACAAATGTGAAATAGGCCCGTCCGAAAGGTTAAAAATTATGAACAAGATCAAGATTCATCTGAGCTGTAGCACCATTGTACAATGAATAACAGGAAAATAAATTTTTTTGAGTTATGACATTTTAACATTAACCAAACCAAATTGTGTAGGTATCAAATTAATGTTTTGTTCATGATACAATTTTTTGTATGCCGTTATAATGTTATTGTTTTGTGTTGTTTTTTTTGTAGAACGCCTTTTTAATAAAATCAACCGTTACAATATCTGAATTGTATATCAAAACAAAAATAATTTTTTCGGGTCTTAGGAATTGGGTTGGAAGAAATAATTTATTAACTTTTCTATGATGATGGGTATCCTTTTTGCTCCTTTTGTTTTTTTGTATTTTTGTTTTACTATTTTTAGATAAATCTAAATTTATTAGCACACACAATAACATTTCAAAAAGCATTGAAAATTTAAATTTAAAATATTAAGGTTCGCTAATAACATATTATGTATATGTTAGAATTGGGAACAGCTTATATTTTTGTTCTTTTAATTTTAAATATCACTAACTGTTAACACTAAAGAGATATTAAAAAATATTTTGCGATATATTTTTGTAATGTTTATGAACATGTGATGATGCCATGGTTAGAAATAATCATTTCACTAACATGGGTATCCGTATAGATAAAATTAGAGTTAACGGATTTAATTATGATTTTAATTAACACAAATTTATACTTTAAAAATTTAAAATGAATGCGAATTTAATGTCTTTTCAGCTAAATTTTGACAAAATGTTGCGTTTAATAAAAATTTTAATTTATCCGGATTTTTATGTAATAATAAAATCTTTATTAGGAAGTTATATTAAGGTGTGGTATGTACAAAAGTGAAGTATATGTTGTTGGTGGGTATAAAAGAATATTTAAATCATAGCTGGGATTTATTAACTGAAATATGATATTAACTATTATTTAATTATATACTATTTATTATATACTATTTTTTAATTATATACTATTTATTAGAAATTTGTTAAAATCTTTTTTATTTAAATAATTTAATATAAAACATGTACTTAGTTAATTTTTAAGTAATAGTTGAATAATAAAGAAAAAAAAATTATAATTCAAGTTAAAGCCAAATTTAACGTTTTTAACAAAACAGGGATTGAATTATTGAAATATACTGATATATTTCACTATCAATGAATAGGTATAAAAATAAAAAATAAAAAAATCACAGAATCTTAATACGCAGTTACTTATTGGCTATTTTAATTTTTACCCTAATTTTTCTAATATATCCATAAAAGCAATGTTGTTTAACAGGAAATTTTTATCAAAACTGTTAGTAAAATAAAGTTTCAAGAATGTAGATAATAACTTATCAAATTCACCTGTAAATAACATACGTATAATCTTACAAATCCAGTGGATTGGAATAATCCCGACTATATGTTGGCTTGTTTTTTAACTCTGCAATTTGATAGAGTTTTTCAGCACTATGAGAAACTGAAAAATTTAACTCTGCTAAAATCATTTTATTTAAATTTTTTTTAATTTAATAAGTTTTATTTTATTTAAACACTTTAATTTCAACTTAAAAATTTCAAATAGGTATAACACTATTGTTTTGTTTTTTTTTTCGTATAATAATTTGAATTTGACAGTCAAAGAATCAAACATATGTCATTTTCACCGTAGATTTGAATTTTACAATGGCAGCATTTTAAAACACTTTCGATCAAATTTTCATGGAAATACATAATGGCACTACCGATTACAATCGAATAACTCTGACGATAACGATGAACGATTCGATGAAAGTCCATCGTAATACATAATAGGCACCTTAAGCTCTTATAATTAAACACCTTCGAAAAGAGAAGAATCACTCTGTTGATATCCTCTTTATTTATAAATTTAATGCAAACAATAGTCGATTAATATGTTGGTCCAACTTGAGGTCCTTTTCCCTTTCGGGATGTGGGCTTTTTTAACAAAAAATTAAAATTTTTACAACTTATTAAGATCTTATATCTAACTTATGTACTACAGGATCGTTGTTTTGTTTTTACTTAAAAAACCCGAGTTTTTTCCAATGGATTTCATTCCGAAAATCCTGTGACTCAATGGTTATGGGATTTGTATTAACTGCTTGTTGACAATGGCATTATTTTTATACAAATCGATGCATTATTGAGTGCATGATGTAGTGGTCCTTCCGTCAATTAATTGTGGTAAACTGCACGAATAGATTCGATTGAAGCGTACAAATCCTATTCATAATTTTTCTGCGGTAGGTATTTTTTGGATAAATATGTTAAATATGAAATAATAATCATCAATCAGTAATAAGTCAGAAATTTTTTTTTAATTGTCTAATATTTTTGTGTTTTCAGTTTGTTTACAAATAATTTGCTTATAATTCTCATTATGGTTTGATTCACATTTTGATACCATTACTCACCATGTTACCCTCTTTATTTACTCCTTGTTTATTTATATTATACAAAATTTCATTTTCAAAACTTCCAACCAATTTATCTTATTAAGCTTCCGTATTTTCTTTCAAAATTCCAATATAATTTATTAGTTTACTTTAGTCCTAAATATTTTTGATATTGCAAGGAAAATAAAAATAGTTAAGATCTCCTTTAATCCAAACTAAATTTTTAAATGAGTCCTAGAAAATTTTTATTTTCTAGTTTCATGAAAAAGGACATTTAGGACAATACAATATAGATTTCTACAAAATATTTTAAAATTAAAAATAGAATAAATAAACTTCCATACCTAGGTATAATAATATTAACCTTAATAAAGAAAAACGACCAACAAACAAAAAAATTCATTAAAAAAAAAATGTTGTTTTTTTTTGTGGGAAGAGTTTTTTATTCCAAATTTTTTATAATTTTAAGCATATATACTTAGTTCACTGTTTATTCATATAAAAGGAGTGAATTATACGATGATGAAGGATATTTTTTTTATACTTTTTTTTATAAATTTTCATCAGCTCTCCACTGACCCTTTTTTATGCTTTTTTTCTTGTTCTAGTTTTCTCTTTAGTATTCCATTTTTTTAAATATATCTACGTATAAATTTGGTCTACAATTTGACCTTAATATTTTAGACCTACTATAGTGGGAATCTGAAAACCAAAATCATAAGAAAAAAACTCCTGTTACTCCTAAAAAAAAAAACTTTTTTAATAAAAACGAAAAAATGTAGGTCCTGAGACATTAAAAAAACAAAAAATTTGTCCGAATTCATTTTGTCTTATTTTAAGAATACAAGAAGCATATCTCTCAGATCGTTTATTATGAATAAATTTGCATAATAATAATAATAAAAATAAAAAAGTAAAAACATAAACAAAAGAAAATTAGGGATACTAACACCAATTTTTTTATATCTTCTAATAATATTATATTTATAGTTACTTGTATTTTTGTTGTATCGTAAGACAGAGAGCACGGTAATAATAATAAAAATTTTAAATAAAAAAAAAAATTTTATTATGTTTTTAAAAATTATCTACCGTTTCTCTGGTCTTAACTTTACTAATAGATAGGTACTATACATTTGAATATACAGGACATAAGAGTTTATTTTTAAGTAATGTAATTTGATGTTTTCTTATTATTTTTATTTTTTCTTTCTTATTGAACAGAACATGCCTTTATCATTGTGTTTATCTAATGTTTTTATCATTACAGATTAAAGTTAATGAGGCCCAAATTTGATTGATTGTTATGGAGATTTTCTTTATTCGATTAATGTACGCATGGACCAAAGTCAAGGATATTCAAAAAATTCTTTTCAAAATTCTTTAACAAAAATTCACACAAAATATTTTTTTTTTTATTAAAGAATTTTCTTTTTTTCGGTTGAGGGGAAACTACTATATACTCTTTGTGACAATAACAAAATATAAAACATTACAGGTAAAAAAAAATATTGACAGTAAACCGGAAGTATTATGGAACAATTGATTTATATTTACGGTGAGAGGTTTTTAACACACTATTTTCAAACATTTGTTTCGGTTATACATGCATAGAAATGCTATCACTTTTATAATTATTACATTGTGAAAGACCACAATACCGTACTTTATTCATTTTATTTAAAAAAAATATAACTTTTTTAATTTATAGTAATAAAATTAAATAAATAATAGCCGCACTAATTGTGTAGTTCACTTGAATTTTCCTTATTAAAAGTATGTAAGCAAACAATCTATATACCAAACTACTTTTTCTAAAATATCATTATGCGACTTGTCAAGCAAGCAAAAGATGACAGATCCAATTTCCATTGAAAGAATAATTTTTTTATTGGGTTTTTCAACGTTTTCAATATTAATAAATATAAATAAATATTTCCGCAAATATTGTTTTTATTTATTTTTTATGAAATTCATATGTTCTGTGTAGGCCCGACTTTTTCACATCTATTGAAGTTACCAATTTAATTGTTCAAAAGTATAAGCCTATGTTCTATATCCCAAATATATATATTGTCAAGATACATAATCTTTGTATTGTATTGTATTTCTTTATTAGTTTTTAACAAAAACTTTTATAAAATCATTGTAAAAAATTCTTTACTTAGTTTAATTACAAAAAATTATTTAAATTCATTTAAATTCTACTCACATATTCAATTAATTTTTTTTTAAATATTTTAATTCTAGTTTCATTTTTTATATTCCCCGGTAACTCGTTGAAAATTTGCACTCCCTTGTATAGAACAGTGTTTTGTGTACTAGCTTTTCTATATAATGGTAATCTAAAATCTCCATTGTTTCTCAAATAATGGTAACCACCAACATACTCAATGTGCCTTTCCATATAGCACGGTAACAGCCCATTTTTCAATTTGAACAACAATATCAACGTATTGTACTTAAGTCTCTACTTATTATAACCATCCATTTTAATTCATTTATCATATCTCTAATAGGTGTTCGTGTTCCTTTTTTGAGTATTATTCTCATTGCTCTATTTTGCAATACTTGCAATCGATTTTTTTGCGTCTGACTGCAACAAAAAGTATGGTGGAACAGTAGTCATAATACGGTAGTATTATGGTATTGTAAATGCTTATTACACATGAACGCGATAGTTTTGATCTGATTCTCGCTTGAAACGCAATTTTTTTTGGACAATTTCTTACATATATAATCACAATGTTCATTGAAATTCAATTTATTATCTATTATTACTCCCAAATATTTGAAACTGGTAACACACTCAACCACTTCATTATTTATCTAATATTTGAATTCCTGAATGATGTGCCAATATAAATGCATTTAGTTTTACTTACATTCAATTTTAATTTGTTCATGTTCAACCATAAGTACAATTTCTCCAAATCTTCATTTATTTTTCTTTCGAATTCAGCTACATCGTTTCCTACTACATAGACTAGAGTATCGTCAGCAAACAGAGATACCCTACAAAATCGCAATGCTGACCCTATGTCATTTATATATATTAGGAATAGTAATACTCCTAACACAGACCCTTGGGGGACTCCTAATTGCACTTCTTTTGCACTTGAAAAAGTATTGTTAATTTTAGTCCATTGTGTTCTTCCTATTAGAAAATCCTCAAACCATTTTAATTCATTGTTTTTATATCATATTTCCTCATTTTGTTTAATAATATGTCTCTATCACAATCTAACCTGTGTGTTCTGAATTGGTCTATAATAAAATAACATAACCATAGAAAAACCTAAAAAACCTGTTATTTAAATAACCTGATCTAATGAAAAAAGTTTTTAATACTTTTAACGCTTCGTGTCTTTGAAAAGCGGAAAACTATGATGCAAGCGTTGTTTATTACAAATTTTTCTTATAACATGTTTTTGTACAATAAGTACTGGTTGCAGCTTATTCCAATGTGTTCCTCCCCAACAGTTAATACCATATTGTAATTTCGACTGGAATATACCATAGTAAAATATATTTAAAACTTCTTCAAAACAAAAATATTGCATACAGTAAAAACTACGTAAAGTGGAACGAAAATAACTTTTTAACAAAGTTGTATGTGAAGCCCAACTCATTTTATTATCAATAGTAATTCCTAAATATTTGAACTTGCTTACTATTATCGCAATTCAAGTTAAAACAATTATCGCTACAATTCACATTACTATTGAATAAACAACTAAGATTACATACACAGTAATTTATTGTTAAATTATACCTTTTACATTCTGGAGCATGGTATTTAACTTGCGCTTCAAAAGATTTTTGAGATGAAAAGTTGAAAAACATAATTTTGGTTTTATATTACTTATTATTAACATATTATGAGCCAACCAGTTTCTTAGTAAGTTTAAGTCATGGTTAATATCACAGACCAGATTTAATGGGCTATTTGATTCATACACACAGCCAAGGTCATCCGCAAAAGCAGTTGTCTTACTTTTAAATTCTAATTCCAATAAAGAATTAATATATATTAAGAAGAGAAATGGTCCCAATACGGAACCCGGAGGTATTCCATTTTTGGTATACTTAGCATTTGACATTTTATCTCCTATTTTTACTCTTTGGCATCGTGACTTCAAATAACTTGTGAACCATTCCAAAATAAAGCCCCTGAACCCAATATTTTCAATTTTCTTTAGCAAAAGTTTATGATTGACCATATCAAAGGCCTTAGTAATATCAACAAAAAGGCTAGCAATGTATTTACTATTATCCATGCTTTTATACACTTCAGAACAAAAAATTAGTAACGCATCTTCTGTAGATACACCATTTTTAAGTCCATATTGAGCCGAATTAAAAAAATTAGTATGATTTAGAAAAGTTATAGCCCGGTTTTTAATGATTTTTTCAAAAATTTTTAGTGTTAACATCTACGATATATCTATAAAAAAAAAGTGTTTCAACAATACGACGATTTTCTAGTGGAACAACGATTTTTCAACTAAGTTACATTTGGATTGTCAGTAAAATAAAAAAAAAATTTGATACGATTCGTGAAGCGCCAGGCTAAATATTATTATCAATTTGAAAACTTACTGATTATTATGTATCACTTCACCCTGTCATAGGTTAATTCAAAAAAAATTTACATTATTTATTTTAAAATTATCAGATTTTGTCACGTTTCTAAAACTTTTATATCTTATTAAAAAAATTAAAAACAAAGTCAATTTTATTGTACCGAACTTGAAAATTTATAAATAACACAATCAGAAATTGATTCGGGGGGGTAAAACCAAAAATAATAACTAAAATTATAGTAATAACCATTACCAAACAAAAAATAAGCATTTAATATCGTTTTTTTTTATCATTATTCCATAATCATATTAATTTTAATAACTGGTGTAATCCCCGTGTTTCCATTTTTATTTTTATTTTTTGTTATTATTTGTGTACCTACTAAAAATACACGTTTTCAATTTAAAATTATTTCATTCATTTTTTTTTTCGAATTATTTTCATTTCTTTTATTTAAAAAAAAAACTCCATTTATTTTAAGAAAAAATTTAAAAATAAATTCATAGACAGTCATTAGATTAGTTACAGAAGTTCATCTACCAGGACCATTTATGTTTAAGTACCTTTTACGGTTATGTTTATGTAAACAACAATTTTAATTGGAAAAGGTTTTTGTTTTCAATAAGAGAAAATTAAAAAACATATTAAAATAACCTGAGAAGAGTGCAAAAGGAAGACGTATTTCATTTTAGAGGCTTTAATACACTTTGTAATAAGTTGTAAGGGACAGTAGAAGTGTAACAATAGAATAATAACTGATAATATTTTGATGTAATACTCTGTATATTGATATAATCAGTTCTCTGTAATTCATTATTGGTTAATTTCTTCAGTATTATTAATAAAATATTATAAGCTTGATATATGTCTTATTACTGGTGACTCTAACAATTAATAGTTATGAATCTAAAAATAATATAATTATTTCAGTTTGATATCTTATTTATTTATTTATTTATAAGATCTTTATTATTGGCTTATCAACCACGTGGGTTTTGTCAAGCCCTCATTCTTTAAAGTTTTTTACATAATTATCTTTAGTTTATTTCATTATTATTTTTTTTTACATAATGTTGTTTTGAATTTAAATTTTTGATTTACTTTTTTTTGTTATTTAATTTCAAATTAATTTTTTGTCCTCTTTAAGTTTATAATTTTGATTTTAGCCTAGTTTATATTATATTAGAAAAATTAAATTTTTTTTATTGGTTTTTATTGAATTTTATTATATTTTATTGAAAATGTCAGTTTCTCTAAGGAACGCCATGATATTAGTTGTAACTTCTATCGTATCCTGTGTGAGTATATCAAGTCCCGTGATTCCAAGCCTGGCTCTTACATCAGTGTATAAAGGGCAAGCCTCAAATATGTGCTGTATATTGATTGGGGTATCTGGAACACAGTGACATGTTGGCTGTGCGTTTTGGGGTCCATCAAAGAGATAACTGAGGGTGTATCGTGTGTTTCCTATTCGGAGTCTAGTCACAACAACAGCGGTTTTCCTACTGGCCTGGTCTAAAACTATTCCATCTGGATACATTTCTTTTCTTAGTTTGCTGGTGAGGGGTTCATTTTCCCAACTTGTGTTGTGTATTTCCCATTAAGTTCGATTACATATCTCTTTATAATCCCTGTAGTACCGGCTTTGTTGTTCGGAAAGTGATTCTAAAAGTGCTTCCTTTACCAGTCTGTCTGTTTCTTCATTATCGGTAATATTGGCATGTCCCGGAGTCCATAGAAATGCTATATGATTTTTACATACCTGCAGCTGATCTTGGATTGCAAGCACTGTCTGGTGTTTTGAGGTAGCAGATGAGAGAGCCTGTAGGCTACTAAGGGAGTCGATGTCGGTTCAAATTATAAACCTTCTCCCCTCATATTACTTCTCTACTCATTCGCAACCTGCTATGTTGTTATGTTTCGATCCATCTGTGTATATCGGTATGTAGTCTTTATAGGTAGTATTTAGTTTGTTTTTGAATAGTTGTTGGTATTGCGTGTTATTTGTTTCGTTTTTTTTGTGTGTGTTAAGATCTGTATCAACGCGTGGTAGTCTAAGCATCCATGGTAGGGTTTTGTGTATTTTTGTTTTATCAAAAAGTTTATCTGGTGTGATATCCAGTTCTTCCAGAGCCTGTCTAAGTCTTACAAAAGACGGTTGACATCTTATTGGCCTGTTTTTGTATTTATTATATATTGATGTGTCTTTTATTAGTTCACTAAGTGTGTGACTATCACTTGATAATACTTTAAGTTCGTACATCAATAAATATTTTTTCCGCCTCTGCTCAAGTGGAAGTATTCCTGCGTCACAGATAATGCTATTTGTGGGGCTAGTTCGAAAAGCTCCTGTCGCAATCCTTACCCCAGAATTTAATACCGGGTTTAAGGTTGAGATCTTATTTATTTGTAAAGTTTTTAATGTCCATCATTGTCCGTATAATGTCAAAGTTTTGGTTTTATTTGAAGAATTATAGTTTTTGTACTAGAAATAGATTGTTCTATGATTACTCACACTATTTTAAAATATTTAGGTCTAGTACAATTACTTTTTAACTTATACAAAATATTTTTTTAATCCCATTTACATTTCGTTAATGTAGATCGACAATGCATTTTTTCTGACCCACAATACTATAGGCTAGATTAATTATTGTTGGCTTAGATAATAAGTAAAGAGGAATTCACTACTCACTCTATTTATTATAATTTCTATACAAATTTCATTGAAATGCAATTTCGATGTTAGTTTAATGTTCAGTATTTGCAATATTGGCTGCAATGATCATGTTTATATTCGCTAATTTGAACAGCTGATAATTTTGGTCGATTTATTTATTTCTAGAAATATTGAAATTTAATAAAGTTTTGATATATTACTTTACATATAGAAAAGCCCATGGGTGCGAAATTCTCAAGTCAAACCATTAAAATAAAATTCCCTACACAAAATCTGGAAAAGTAAATTCCCAAAAACACAATATTCAACGATTTACAGTACAGTAGAGATTTTTTTAAAACTACCTTTTTTTGAAAATTTTTAGTTTTGGGAATTTTTTCTTCGGAGATTTCGAGATTTTTGTGAAATTGATTTTTGGGAAGTTGTGTTAGTAAATTTATAGTATTTTGTCTTTGAAGATTTCGTTCTTGCGAATTTGATTTTATAAGGTTTTGTCTAAGGAATTTTGTCTTAGTTAAGATTTTTTATGAAGGTTTTTTCCACCTTCCATCTTAAACGCCGAAATATATTGAAATTTCCACAGCTATTGGTCAGTAATTTAATATTCAGAAGTCTAAATCTATTTATATTATACAAACAACCCTTTCAGTAAATTTGTGTACCAATTGTACACATGATTTTCACTGCTATTTTTCTAACTGACGTAAAACAGTAACATATGAATTTTTGTGCCGAATATGTGGAAAATAGCAGAGATAATTATGATACCAAAGCCAGGTAAGCCAATAAATGAGGTCAAATCCTACAGACCAATATCATTACTACCAATAGTATCAAAATTATTTGAAAAACTATTATTGATTCGAATGAGACCGATCATAGCAAATAGTAATCTGATTCCAAATTATCAATTTGGCTTTAGATCTAAGCACTCGACAATCGATCAAATTCATAGAATAACAGACATAATAGAAAAAGCTTTAGAGGAAAAGAAAGTATGCTCTACCATATTTCTAGATGTAGCCCAAGCTTTTGATAAAGTATGGCATCGAGGCTTAATAAATAAACTAAACAATATGTTACCTAAACAATACGTAGATATACTCTCATCATATCTAGAAAACAGACTATTCAGAATAAAACAAGACGAAGAGTATTCTACTATTAGAGATATTAAAACGGGTGTGCCTTAAGGTAGTATTCTGGGTCCCATACTGTATTTTATACATTACCAGAAATGGAAAATATAACTGTAGCTACATTCGCTGACGATACTAATGTAAATAACATGTAAATTTTACAAATAAAAAATTAGAAAATCAACCACCATTGGTAAATCTGAATGGGGTCAATATACCCCAAGAAAACAATGCTAAATACCTAGGAATGACATTAGATGTCAAACTTAGATGGAAAGAGCACGTTAAAAAGAAAAAATTTGAGCTTGAAAATAAGTATAGAGAAATGTACTGGGTCTTAGGTCGTAATTCTAAATTACCTATACATAACAAGATTTTGTTATATAATCAGATACTCAAACCAATATGGTTGTACGGCATACAAATATGGGGATGTGCCAAACAAACACATGTACTTTGTATACAAAAATTCCAAAATAAAGTCTTGCGCAACATGGTAAATGCCCCCTGGTATGTTTGCAATAGTGATTTGCACAGAGATCTAAAAATTCCTTGCATAGAAAATGAAATAAAAGATATGCAACAAAGCATATAGCTCGTCTGGAGGGACATGTTAACGTTGAGGCCACTCAATTGCTAGATAATCAAAATGATGTCAGAAGGCTTAAAAGAACTAAGCCACTAGATTTAATACGATAGAATTTCGTAAACTTTTTCTTTAAGAAAATCAAAATAGCAATAAATTAATGGTTAGTCCGTTGGAGTAGTATTAATGGGAGGGGTGTGGTTTAGTCAGTAAAAATCTGGCACACAATGGAAGCTACGGGGCTCATTGTGTCTATGAAGATTCCAACCAATCCACGCACAAAAAAAAAATATGAATTTTTGAATTTAATTTGATCCATTATACCTTTGCCTTTAGCTTTAAGGATAAATTAGCAGAATTTTACATTTAGGTTCGTTGTAGCAACCAATTTAATTGTGACTAAATTTGTAAAAAAAAGTATCTGTTCACTGAAAAAAAACTGAATGCTAAATTTGCTAAAAAACATGATAGTATAAAAATAACGTTTTGTGATGGTAATTATGGCAAAAAATACTAAATTATGTACTTCAAATGCATTGTGCACTGTTAACTTGTAACAAAATTTATTACAAAAAGTTAAATGCATAATATCATATGTAACATAACATTTTTCTTTATAAAAAAAATAGTAACATTTATAATGTTTTAAAAGAAAATTAAAAATATAATTATAACAAATTTTCCATTGAATTTAAAAAGTTTAGCTATATTAACTAAAAATATTTGTTATTTTATATTACTATTTTAGTAATTTTTACTTTCACATACTGATATTTTTATAAAGCATCAGCATTGCAAATTTTCTATGTAGATTACTTATATTTGATTCGGGAACATAACAAAAATTACAAAAGTATTTATTTAAACTTTGCCTAATTTGATATAAATTGTTAGATATGCTTAATTACGGTTTTTAATTATCTTGTAACACAAATTTTCTAAAGCCACATAGCAATATTTACCAAAAATTAGCTTTTAGTATTTGTCGTCTCTCTTTTGCATATAAAATTCTTACGGTCGATTTTTTACAATTTTTCAGCAAATTCGCACAATATGAATTTGTGTGAAAGAAAAGATTATAGTGAATACAGAATAATGCAATTTTGTTACCTATTTCAGTAGATAGATATCCTTTGATATCCTTTGAAAAGTTGAATTAAGTGGTTAATAGCTAATTTATTTAGTTAAATAAATAATTGAATATAGTGTAGTGCAATAATATCTAATAATCATAATAAAAGTATTAATTAAATGATTAAATCAAAATAGTATATGAACTAATAAGATTTATAATTTACATTCAAAAATAATACTTAGCCTAATTGTTATGAAAAAGTTTGGTTATGTTATCCAAATAACGCATGAAGTTTTAGATACAGATTAAACATTGACTATAATTTATAGATCTGAATTTTTTAAAATAGAAAAAAGAAAATGTATAATTATGTGATAATAAAATAAATAATAATGCTTAAAAAATCAAAATATGTAAAATATAAAACAAAAAAGTTAAGTAAAAAAACAAAACAAAATAAATTAAAAAAAGAAAAGTTAAGTAAAAAAACAAGCAAAATAAATTAAAAGAAGAAAATCACAAAAATTTAGATTATAGGACCATTAGTTCATCTGTGATCTATGCGATTCGAAGTGCACAACACAAAATCTCCAAAGTCATTGCTCGCTCGACAAAAAACACGTTTTTCAGTGTTTCACGTTTTCAGTACAATGAAAGAAGTATATTTTTAAGTTATTTGTAATTGAATTAATTCTGCGTTTTTTTTTTTTTGTAATTACAACAGTTTTATGTATATATATGTACTAGCTTTGTAACCCGTCATAAATGACGGAAGCAAAATAAATCCTAATTTCTTTTTTTCTTTCATTAGATTCTTTATTCCGAAATTACAGTACTTATGTTTATATCACTTTTTATTTATTTTTATTTATGTTTATATTGGCCTAACACTAATCTTTTTTTTTTTTATATAACAGAAAAAGAAGTACCATACCAACAAATTTGTATCAAATGTTTGTATTTTTGTATGGTATACTCGTACTCACTTCCATTTAGTTATAATTCGTTATTTGGGTTCCATTTAGTATAAATTATACCGTATTAGCGTTATTGTGGCCTCTGGGAGAGCAAATTTAAAAATGGGATCTTATTTTCATATAAATTTTGTCTTTTGTATAATGTATAGGGATCTTATTTTGCTATATGAATAAACTGTTATTATCGTATTGTGTTATTTTTAAAAAAATATTCAAAATTTTGTATCTAAATTGGTAAAATTTACAAAAAATATAAAAACATTTTCATCAATAATTTTCAATTTAAAAAAAACAATGTTTTATTATCCGACGTAGAAGTAGAGTTAATTATCCTACTCTACTTCTATCAAGTTCTATTGATTGAACAGTGAACCTGAACAGTGAAGTGAACAGTGAACACTTAACACTGAAAATAAAATAATATTTTTGGAATGTAGCATACAGAACATACAGAATACAGATACAGCAAATAATAAAAAAAAAAAAACAAACAAAAAAAAAACAAAAATAATTTTTTTTGAGTGAAGTGAATTACGCACACAATAATGACAAAAATAAAAGGTAGAAGCAATAAAGTAGTATAATCTATAATATTATACAATACAAATATGCGGATACACATGTATATTATTGTGTATAATTTTAAGTAATAAGAATAACCTTTGAGTGAATGAACCTTTTGGTTATTATACCATATTAAACTATTGATTAAATTTCTATTAGTCCTTATTATTATAAATCAAAAAAATTGTTTGTTTTATTTATATTATTATTATTATTTTTTATTTTTCCTTATTATTTGCGAAGAAGACTAACATTAAATTAAAAAAATATAGTTCATGCAATCAATTTTTCCTGCAAAGGTTCAGCATGGTAGACAGGGGTTAAAAAAAAGCTCCAAAGCAATTTGTATATATATGCATTTGTATACATGTGCAATTTGTATATGTGTTGGAGCGTTCTGTCGAACTTACAAACATCCAGATAAATACAGAATAATATATATATAATAGGTATTTTAAATATAAAGAATTTTTAAACTTGTAATTATATTAATATTTAAATGTATAATATAGATTAAGGTACATAAATGACAAGTAAATATCTTTAGACTTAAATATCTATGATGTAAAAAAGCAAATAAATACGATTAAAACTTATTTGAATAAAATTTTATTATTCTTTTAATTCCCATTTTAGTTCGTACTTTTATAACACTGTAAGTTTTAAGATTTAGCTAAGAACTGTATCAAATTTTAAAAATTTCGTGAACTGTTCTTACACATGAAGGTTTAAATATCCTTTGCTTAAAATATAAAAACTTTAATAATATGTATATGTTTCATTATTGTTAATACTTTTTAAATTACAGCAACAGAACGTTACATCAAAAAGATTCAGCATTAGCTCCCAATTTATATGATCTACAACAAAATAGCTATATTTACAATAATCTTAACTAAATCATACCAGCAAGATAACGCTATTTATTAAGTGATGTATGAAAATTTGAAATGGTGAAAGTCAATTTCAGCTAGTATTACATTACAGAGTATACCGAATTAAATAGCAAAATTTGCAGTATTACCTTACAAATTTGCAATGTTTGGAATAACTTCTAAAAATAGAAGTTTTACCTAAATTTGTAAGATAACATTTCAAGTTTTGCTATTTTTTTTATTTGCTTCTTAAAATTATACTAGCTGAAATTGATTTTCACAATTGTGCAAGTCAATTAATGAATATCAGCTTTATCATGTTAGTGCGATTTACTTAAAATTATTGCAAATATAGCTATTTTATTCTATAAATCCATCTTATATAATATATCCAATATTGATTTTCAGCATTAGAGCTCGTCATATTTTGTATCTATAGAATTCTTCTTATATAAGCACAGCTGAATTTGATTTTAGGCATTAAAGAATTTCTAATTATTATCGGCAAATTTATTATATTACAAAGGAATTGATGGATTTTTCTTTTAGAAATAATTAAATAATACTTTAATATAAATTATAACATTTTATGCTATTTAGCGTCACTATCCCGATATGAGCTATATAAATAGTACATAGTATGTAAAAATAATAGCAATTTTAGCTAATTTTTTTTTCAGTGCTGAAAAGTAGTTATAAAAAAGTTAAATTAAATAGTCAACAATTAATATGAATAACAATCAGTAAATGATTTTTTAATTATTAAAGTGCAGTTATTTAGCATAAATGATATTTGAAACAAATTATAACTTTAGCTTTTGAAAAATTATAAGCAAAAATTGATGTGTACAATTGTACACTAAAAAAGTGAAGACTAGCAAAAATTTTACAATTGTACACAAAAATTTATATATAAAAAGTTGTTTTCAAAGGTGAAGTAAAAACTTTGGAAAGCAAAAGTTTTCTTTTTTAACTTTACTTCGATAATTTCTCCCTCACTTATAATTTTTTTGAAATTTCGACCTAAATTAAAATTAATTCAGTTGGAGCAATCCGTGTTAATAATTTTGTTACACCACCATTTTGTCAGATATGAATATGAAAGATAGAGGCTCTTTAGATGAAGTTATTTCTATTAATGAAAAAATAAATTGTTGTTGGAATGGATATATGATAAATGTGTTTATCTGCATCCAATTACGTCGCAAAAAGTTCAGAAGAAAAGGTTAAACGGTTTAGCAAGATAACAAAAACATATGAAGAAATCGATAAACCAAAAGTTGTAAATGAATACAATCAATCAATGGGTGGAGTTGATAAATTTGACTAATCACTTTTTAGATTTTTCGAATACAGCTGCTTGGCTTAAATACTGCGAAAAAATGCTAACATCAAAGGTACTTCTTAAGCAAATAAAAGGCCTATTAAAATTTTGGTTGAACTTAGGTATAGTTTTATTAATTACAACAGAAACAAAAAGACGAGAAATGCCTCTTTCAGATGGTTGTCCTGAGGAGGTTAAAAGAAGGCTTACGTATGAACAACGGTCGATGAAGGAAATTAGGTATGATGACGTAGAACATTGGTCGATGCAAAATAATATATATTCCAGATTAATGTAAAAATTAAAATTGCAAATCAAAGTCTAGGGCTCGCTGCTGCAAGTAGAATATGCATCTAAGCTTCAGCTGAGCTAAGCTTCCTTCATAGCTTTTCACTCAAAACATTAATATGTTTTATTTACCTTTATTTCCTTTTATAATTAACTTTATCAATATGTTTCTTTTTTTATGTCAATATAAAAATTATTTTGATCATTAATCAGTTATATATTTAATTATTTAGCTCTTATGTCACGTATGATATAAAATTTAGAAATTTAGAATTTTTTCCACTCTTATTTCATTCAAAATTAGGTAAAAACATCAAAAAGTTGATTTTTTAGTTCAAATTTCGTACAATATTTATGGAGTAATTATTACAATTTTTACAACCTTTTACTATATTTGTGTGATTCTCTCAGTGACGCCCTAGTCATGGGGCCGATTTAAAAAGGTATTTTCTTGTTCCTAAAACTCTTCTAACACAAAAACAATAGCGAAAATATTTTTTTTTTTCGTTATTTCAAAAGATCAACTGAAAGGGTTAAGAAGTTAGTTAAGTTTAACTTCTCTTATCTTCCTTTCTATTTCCGTGTTCAGTAATAAGCTAGAATACTTCGATGTTTCGCTGGGAAATTTAGACATTCAATTTCACTCTGATGCATATCCCATATAGATCATATCAAGCTAATTTATTCTTCTTCAAGTGCAATTTGAAGATTTGTAAAAAAATCGTGAAACTCCTCCTTCATATCTCTACCTCTGTAAGACTTATTTCATTTAAAAAACTGAAAAGGATATCTATATCGTGGATAGAATATCAGATTCATAATTAAACGATATATAACTATTACCACTATCTGAATTTTTCTTCACTTTCTTTAATTTTACAACATACCGCAATGTTCTTAAAGCTAATATAATTTTCATTCATGTCAGATATTCTATACAGCGATCTTAATGTAAATAAAACTCTTCACTTTATTCAAATTTCTCTCCCATCACAATATCTCGATTAAACCTCTTGAATACAAACCTACCCAAAGATGAATAATCTAAATTTTTCTAATTAAAGTTACCTTGCAATAGATCATATCTGATATATACTGTTATGTCACTATAGTGTATTCAAATATAGTGTAGACTTTAAAATTCTACAAGTGTTTTCCCGTTTTTTTGTATAGTATACACCATAAATCAACAAGGATTTCATTTTGACAGCATATGAAATTTAATACAAACACACACGTGTCTAAATTTTTGTTATAACATTTTCAACATTTTTTTTTTTGTTCCCTGGTAAATATCTGGTAAGATAAAAAAAATATTTAAATTATAAGAAAAAAATCTATTTATATTCTTATCTCTTCAAAAGCATAAAAACAAAAACAAGAAAAAAAAAATAAACTTTTTAATTATTATTCTAAGCTCTAATATATATCAAAATTATTTAAAAAAAAAAGTTATTTACAGATATATTATATATATATGATATTTAGCAGCTTCCGTGCTTCTGAATAATCTATAGCTGTAAAATAAAAAACAGTCTAAGTGTTTCATAACGAAGTGTTTGTACTTACAAACCATTAAAAATTCCAAATTACCTTAAACAAAACAAAGGATATGTAAACATTTTCTCCATATATTTTATATAAGTATAATATAATATAATATATATGTATTGTAGTTCTATATCTACTCTCTAAATAAAGTTCTCTTTCAGTGGATTAAAAAATGAAAAAAAAAAAAATTTCTGAAGAAATGACACCAGACTATATAGGCTAAGATAAAAAGACAGATAGAGTGAAGAAAACAAAAAAAGAGAAAGAAGAAATCAACTGCTTTTATTATTAATAAAGAAAACACATGATGTAATTGTATCCTGTAATCTTTCTGCCTTCAGGATATGAAATGGTACATTTTTCATTTTTTTTTTTTATTATTTTAAATCTTTTCATCATGTCTTTCCTTTATTAATTTTCATCTTTTATTGTTTTCTTTTTCTCTTTTTTATATTATTACTCATCCTTATATTGAAATTCTTTTTATATCTGTTCTCATTTAAAATATATAATTGCTAAGAAATTGTAATACACATGCATATCTAAGAGTATATATATATATATATAATATTTGCTTACATATAGGGTTGTACATCGTGTCATATTGAACAAAAATATTATTTGAAGTGATGAAAAGCACATGACTACTGTTATAATCTACAGTGTAGTCAAACTCTCGAAAATAAATATATACTGTATAACAATATAACAGTAATTTTTAAATGTTGAAAATAATTTAAGAATATGTAATGTATACATTTTCAGTTATTTTGAATCTAGAACTAATTTATATCCGAGCAAATTAAGGTGTTTTTTTATAATGGCATTATTAGCTACATAGAGGTAGATGGTGCTGCGCTTAACAAAAATATTGTTCAAGGGAACTTATAATAATTGTGTGTCGCTTAATATTTAGGTTGTGGGACTAATTATTCGTATTGAAATTTTTATAACATTGAACTTGAAAAATATAAAAAATAACAGTTTTTTATTTATACCATCATGCACCATGCACTATGCACTATGCACCATGCACCATGCACCATGCACCATGCACCATGCACCATGCACCATGCACCATGCACCATGCACCATGCACCATGCACCATGCACCATGCACCATGCACCATGCACCATGCACCATGCACCATGCACCATGCACCATGCACCATGCACCATGCACCATGCACCATGCACCATGCACCATGCACCATGCACCATGCACCATGCACCATGCACCATGCACCATGCACCATGCACCATGCACCATGCACAATGCACCATGCACCATGCACCACGCACCACGCACCACGCACCAAGCACCACGCACCACGCACCATGCACCATGCACCATGCACCATGCACAATGCACCATGCACCACGCACCACACACCATGCACCACGCACCATGCATCACAAACTATGTTTTAAACTCGAATAAATTTTATTTATTATATACATATATGTACATGTATATAACTCTCAAGATGTAAATTATTTTTCATAAAATTTAATCTTAGCAGCAATAAGCTAATAATTCTGCTTTATTTGATTGAGTCTAAAATGGAACACGCCACTGTAAAATTGATTTTCTAATTATATTAATTTTTTATTGCACAGCCTTTTTATATAACTGTAGAGTTATTCATGAACTCTTAGAATTCCAAATGTATCTTATTTTTTCTCTGAATTCATTATAAATATACGTGATTTATGACACTTAATTCATAATTGCAGAATGTACCAAGTGGGATTTCAAAATATTAAACTAATAATTTTCCATTAATTAAATATTTGTTAAGAAGTGTGACATACAACCTAAGAGTATAATAACAGAATCATAATAATTATTTTTAGCAAAATTAGCAAAATTTTCTAAAACAAAAAAAAAACATTTTTAATTTTGCATAAAATTTTTCCAATTTGCATAATTTTTTTTTTCATTTTGAACACGTTTTTATTATTTCTCTGAATTCTTTAAAATTTTCATTACACATTCGACTAAATTGCAATGTAACTAGTGCCATTTTGACTGTTATTATTGCTATAATCCACCACTTCGTTTTTAAATCGAAAAATCTACAACTTCTTTTTAATTTGAAATGGAAATTATTTGCTGTATTTGATTTTCGTTTATTTTTTTTTCATGAAGCGTGCACACAGTACAGATCCATAAAAGACATTTTGTATCAAAATGTAACAATACAAAGCCATTAAAGATTTTCTAAGAATAATTATGCTGTAGCATATTTTAAGAATGAAAAAATTATTTTGAATAAATTTTTTTGAATAAATTTTCATTAAAACAATTTTCTATGGAATTCTATATTGTTGTTGAGAAATTTAAATATTTTTAATTCAAACGCTCTGGAGATTTTATGAGAATTTACAAAAATTAGAGCAACTGATAATGGCAATTTCCTGATAAGATATTTAAAAAATATCTAGCAATTATTATATTCAAGACTGTTCCTATGATTGCTATGAATTTTAAACATGGTAATGTTATTGGTAGTGATCAAACTTATGAGTTTTAGTTTTACAGATGTAAATTTAACAATTTCGGTTACAGTTATAGAATTGTGAAAAATTCGAAATTTGAGAGTTAATTGATAATAACAGAATAGTCATAATTTATTTTAAAATATGTGAACATAGAATGACAGTAGTTCTAACTGATAATTTATTTACTGATAACAGACGTAATGTTATCCGTAAACAACATTAATTGTTTGCATTTTCATTATTTACGCATTATTCATAATAAATAAATTTATGAGCATTAGTTACTCTTCATCACTTACATCACTTATGCTATTTAGATTTAAAAATAAAAATTATATTTAAATGAAATAAGTTAAAAATAATCGTTTTGAATAAAAATAATTTAATGAGGAAAATTATTTTCTCGATAAAAGCAAAAAAAAACAAAAACAATTCAAAGGAAATGATTTTAAATTAAAATTTATAAATAAAAAAAAAAATTCTCTTTTATTGCTCAGTTTTTTTATTTAATTCGTATCTGTCTTGGTTTATAACAAAAGAAACTGAAAATTGTTTTCAAATCGCTGGCTGTAATGTGATACACTTTGTAAAAGAGAAAGACAAAAATAAAAAAAAAAATTCAATTGTGGGTGTTCATTTTATTCCCAAGGTGTTTTTAATATAGCAAATAGATTTGACTTTGTATTCTTATGCTGAATTTTAAAATGAGTTGCATTTGAAATTTATAAATCGTTATTTAGAGATTAAAATAATTATTAAAATTGAGTTTGAACGTGCTTAAACATAAATTTGGATTATTTCAGTAGAAATCAATTACTTATTATTTGATGTTATTAATGACACTGGCAATATTTTTTTCGGATGAATGAAACCTTAATTTTTTGTAAAAAGGACCATCAGATTTACATTTTCTATCAAGCTTCGATTTTAGGTTGTTCTGGGGTGGCAGCACGTAACTTGTTACAAACATGTTGTCACGCTATTTTTGAAAAACGGTAGCACGTAAAATTGTTTCGCCAATTTTAGTTTTGTTTCGCTGCTTTTGGCAGAACGTAACATTTGCTCATTTTTACTATGCGTCTCAAATGACAATTTCTGATATAAATAATTGACGTATGTTAAAAAAAAATTTTGCAAAAATGTTTCGTAAATTTTATTTTTTTTTTCAATCCCAAAGTAGCGTTTCAAAGTACATGCTGCCAAAAAAATTTTGTGACGCTGGTGTTTTGTTATAAAAAAAAGCGTTTGTAACAAGTTACGTGCTGCCACCCCTGATTATTTGATATTTATACATTAAGTAAGTACGTTACTACTATGTTTTACTTTTGATTTTATTGATGCCAAAAGTGCGATATCTATACCAGAAACAAATCTATTTACAATAAATTGGGATTTAATATAAAATATACCTCGTGCTTCAATATTTAATACGCGTTGGTATACAGTCAAAATCACCTTAGAGCACATTCAAGATAACAGACAAATATATTCACTTAAGTAAGTTGTGTCTTTAAATGGATAAAACTAAAATTAATTTTTTAATTCAATTTTAAATAATGTTGATGCTCAATAGTCTGACTCAAATGAGCACGCTCGGAGCAGAGCATGTACAGAAAAGCTCTGAGCGCTTAGATTTAATAAAAAAACATCATTTGAGTAAACTGTCATTTTTATTTTGTTGTTGTTCAAATTGTCAATAATCGAATTTAAACTTCTAATTTTGAAATTTACTAAAGCTTAAGATTTACAAACAAAATGTTTCAGTTTGTAACAGTAATTAGAGAAGCTTTTTATTTATTTTTCGATGAAATTTATTTAGAAGATGACATATCTGAAAGAAATGGGGATGTGCGAATAATAAAAAATCAGGATTTAACCGAAATTATTGGGTCAAGATTTTCCAATAACACTTTTAAATCACACTTTAGAATGAATACAGAGGTTTTCGAAATTTTTTGTGACGAAAAACATTAAATTTCTCAACATCATGCGGCCGGACGAAATGCCATATTGATATTTCAAAGCAATTGATGATTACGTTGTGGTATCTAGGAAACTAGGAATGTATGAGGTATATTTTTTATACATTGAATTCGTGTTAAGTAAGCAAGTTGGTATATACGCAATTTAGATGAATTGCTGATAGATTTGGGGTGTCGGTTTCCAATGTGTGAAAAATAATAACATTGGTTAGTCATACACTTATTAAATTAAATCGACAAAATAAGTGTATAAAATGGCTCACGCCTGAATCTTCTGCCCCAAATACATCTCAATATTATGCCAAACAAGTATCGGTTACAAAGATTTTGAATCGATTTGTTGATATGTAAAGCTCACATTATTTGCCTCACTTATTTCCTTTGCAATTTCAATGTAGACTACTTGTTTGACTCTTTTGTCTATTCTAGAAATTTTTTTTATTAAATCTATTAAGAGGAGTATTGACACTAAAATTTAATAATCAAAAAATATATTTTAATAAAGTCTAAACTAAAAAATATTTATTTAAAATTTTATTATAAATATTAATTATTTACCATTACAGCTTATATCGTCGTCCATTATATCTTAAATTGTAAAAATTACTCTTGATATTTATTTTAAATTTTAAAATGGTTTACTTTTTTTGCTATCGTACAGTAGCGCCATCTATTTTGTTTCAAAATAAAAAATCATTTTTTGACATTTAATATTCAAACGCTCTACGTTAAATTAACAGAAATTTAAATCGAGCACATAGAGTACGCTCTGAGCGCGCTCTGAACGCATAAAATAAAACGGATTTCAAGCTCTGAACGCTGCTCTGCTCTGAACTAAACAAACGAAAACCCCTTATGTTGTAAATAATAGTATCAGAAACATATTTGGTACATATTTTGTGTTATGTTTGTTTAATCAAATCTAAAATTTTAAGCTAGGGAAATTAAACTAAAAATGTATAAGACCATAATACAACCGGACTTAAGGTTACGGAGCTTAGATAATGATAAATAGTGGGCGAAAATAAATTAAAAGTATTCGAAAAAAGAATGCTGAGAAAAATTATTGCTTTCAAAATACCTTACGAAACAAGAAGCAAAAAACACTAATTAATGGATACAACATTGTAAAATCTTTCAAAGCACAAAGATAGGAAAGATAGGCAGGATATGTGGTAAAGATGAATGGTAAAAGAATGCTAAAGAAAGTATTAGACGAATTATTGTTTGGTAACCAAAATTAAGATGGCTGAATAAAATCGACGACAACTGTTGACTTCATTCAAAGATTGAAGCTAAAGGATGGGGGACAGATAATGATAATTTGTATATCCAACAAAAATCTGTATTTGTATGTATTTGTATTAGTTCTAAAATTGATTTATTTTTTACTATTATTGTTTTTTCAATACATTAAGAAAATTTGGCGTCGTATGTTCCTAAACATCACGAAAAGAATATAAATTTATAAAATAGAAATTAATGCAACTTAAATGTATTGTACTTTTAAACGATTTGTTTTTAGTAAAATAAATACCTTTAAGCGACGTGCTCTTAAGTGAACTTTACTGTATTTAGTTATTTCAAGGCAATCACTAAAACCAGAATAAAAGCTTAATGCTACTTAAGTGCAATTTTCACCTGCCCCAGAATAACAGCTTAATGCTACTTAAGTTTTAAATCAAACTAAATTAAGTAAATTTCAATAAAGTAGAATTGATTCACCTATATTTAGATGAATACTTTTTAAGCGCTTACAACTCATACAGTTTAGATTAAAAACTTTTATATTATAAGATATATTATTCTGGAAATAAGTGAAAATGAATTAAAAATGTATTTTAGAAAACTACTCGAGCAAATATTTTCTAATATTTCATTTAAGCTTAAAGCCTTCTGCTTAACTTTTTCATTACCAGCGTTGCCATTCGCAGTATTCTAATTTTCCATCCCCGGTTTTAAAATATCTCTATCCTCACATTTACAAGCACACATATACAGCACTCTCATCTTTGATATAGTACTTAGAAAAATATTTCCAAGTCGATGTGTCTTGCGACTGGGCTTGCCACCTTTTAGGAATGAAAGGGGAGTACATAAAAAAAAATTGAAAACCTTATTAGTATGTTTTTTATTAAGTATTAAAAATTGGCAAAATGCTCTTATTTCGAGAGTTTAATAAACATTTATAAAAATTATGATTAAGATTAGTATTATTAAAAAAAAATAACAAAACAACTAAATATACTCACTCTGAATAGAATTAAAAGATTATTAAAAAATAACAAAATTCAAATAAGTTTAACAAAAAAATTAACAAAACTATATTCTTCTAGACTAGAAATTTTGTTAATAAATATAAATTAATTTTAATAATAATGAATTATTAACTAATTAATATTAATTACTTTTGTAGATGTGTCTTTCATTAGTTTTTAATAAATTGATTAGCTTATTATCAGACTTAATATTCTCATAAAATTCCTGCCAAGTTTATTTTTAATTAAAATATATTAATTCACTCTTAATTAACTCAGTTGAACCCTTTCTCCTTTCTTCAATCCATTTAGCATTCATATAAGAAAACACTCTTTCCATAAACGCACTACTTAATAAATAGCAGGAATACTTAATAAATAACAAATTATTTTAATAATATTGCATACATCCGGAAAATAGTTAAATATTTTTATATATTTTCGTTGATATTTGATCCCTCTTCAAGCTTTAATACATGTACACTTTTTTCAATTAAACATATATACTTCTTCAAATATGCTCTCCATGTTAAGATCAGTTTTTATTTTTTTTTTAAATTGAGCTCGTTAACAAATGCTAGTATATCTTTAAATTTGAAAAACCCTGTATTTAATGATAATTTAGCAATTTGAAATAGCCAGCTATATTTTCGGAAAATTCGAACCGTTCATTCAGAGTTATTCTAATAAACTCAATGAAATCATTTTCGATTTCAGATTTTTCTTCTACATTGGTTTACATAAAAATCTTCATAAGTTGAATGTTTTCCGCTATCATATTGATAAAATTATTCTCAAACATGATAATTATAAACATTTACTAACCTTCCCCGTTTCTTTTAGTTAGCCGTAATTTATTAAATTAAAAAAAGTAAAATATTACTTTAAATTACATTTTTACACTATTGTTCCTTTAATATTTTCTTCTATGTGATTTTAATACATAACAATTTAAGCAAAATAATTTAAAATGTAAAAAATACTGACATATGACATGAAATATCATTTTTTAAGTTTTTAGCCGTGTCGTTTTAATAAAAAATGTACTTATTTCATAATTTTTGTTTTGAGCATAAATCAAATTTTGAGCATAAATCGATTTATGCTTTGTATGGAAGACATTTGTGTGTAATGGGAGTAGGGAGACATTTTCTTGCTAAAATAGGACTGTCCTCCCCAAAAAAGGACGGGTGGCAAGTCTACTTGTGACTTAAAGAAAATACTTGTTATATGAATTTAATTTGTAAATTAAGTACTAGATTATCAAATTCAATTATAGATGCAAGATGGCTTTCAAAACAAATTATTTACATCTCCAATTATTCACTAATATCTAAACTAAATACTGAGTTCAATATGCAATTCTGATTTTCTAATTGTCAATTGAGTTCAAATTAATTATAGGTAAATATTTTTATCGTCCGAAGAAAACTATAGTCAAATAATTAATGAATTTAACTAAAAACCATTTTTATATATTAATTTTTCGTATTAAACCCCGCTTTCCTATATCAATTGAATTAATAAGTGCACAACAAAACTAAAAAAAAAAAAGTTTTACTTAAAATAAATTATTTCAAATAAATTATTTTATTTTATTAAAACTGACTTTAAATATTTCAAATAAAATATAATGTATATATTTTTGTCACATTAAACCAATTTACCAATTTTTATTTCAACTTTTTTTCTATTTTTTCCCCTTTAAAGATAAAATTTTCCTTAAAATTGACATTTATCCTTTCATAATTCAATTTTTAAATTGACTGTAAATTTTATTAAAGTAAAAGAAAAAAAGTTATTTTTAACATTTTTAAAATTGAATTTTTAGTATTTCAATAAATTTAGCTTCACATTCAATTTACAACATCTGAAACGCAACTTTTTGTATTCTAAAAACAAACAAAAAAAAAACAGAAAACAAATATTAAAAAAAAAAAATAAAATACGAAAATCATTTCGAACAGGATCTAAAAAATTTATTTTTCTATTCATTTTTAATAAAAAAAAAAAAAAAAAAAACAGAAAAAAGTGCATAACTTTAGCAAACATGATTCATTTTCGACATTATCATAACAAAGGACTGAGTAACTTTTTTTCTAATATAAAATTTTGCTTTCTTTTAGAAAAGTTCAAAAGTCTCGAAAATTGATATGAAAATAAATACAGTATTAATTTTTTTTTATATTTCAATGGTTCTATAGTCCAACTCAAACTACGCCCTCCTTTATTATTTTCATTTTTTTATTTGAATTTTTATTTTCATGCTTTCTCGAGTCGTTCAACTGAAAAACCAATTAATTTGATTTTAAAGTTTTTATATTCTTTCGTTCTATGTTTCTAATCCTGCAATATTATAGCATTACCGTCCTCATGTTTTAATTATTTTTTGACAATCTAACTAAAGCTTAGACTTATTAAATGGTTATACAAAATATAGGGTTTTCCAATAGGAATCGTAACAATGGAAGAGTTCAGATAGTATTTCAACTTACTTATAAATAAATCGAAGCCTATGGAGAGGTTTAATTCAACAAAAAATATCATCCCAGGTCTCAAATCTGAGCTGAGAATTAAGTTCCACAAAATCTATTTTTGATTAAGAAAATATATCAGATTTCAGATTTCTTGTATGCCTAGATGAAGAATTTACATTCCGAAGAAATAGGTAACACATTGAATGATCTGAAATGCCTTGATCTATACAAGAGCTATGTAAATCTATGTCACTGGATAACATAAGTCTAACAAAAATGTGGTCAATACCAATGGAAGATATATTGGAAACCCGTGTAGGACAGTTAATACACGATAAATATCGCTTAAAATTATCAAATTATGAGTTCGCTCAGTGATTAAAAAAGTTGATAACTCATCCAAGAAAACATCAAATTTAAGACTATTAAATCCATAAATACAAACAAAACTAAATTTACAATTTTCAACTACACAATTGATTTTAAGAACATCTGCACTCCTAAATGAGAGATTATCTGTACTACACTTAATATTATTTTTTGCAAAAATAAAAATACCACCAGCAGCATATGAATTGTTGCAGCAAAAATATTGATCGTACCCAGAAATACAATAAAGTGAAGCTTCACAATCATAGATCCATGTCTCAGTTAAAAAAATAAAATCTGCCTTATTCGACAGAGAATTCAGATAAATAATAAACGCATCAAAATTAGCACGCATACTACGAATGTTTTGATTAATTAAAGAAAAACAATTAGTCAAAACCGGGTTTTGGAAAACACTTTCACAAAAATCATTACTAAATTTACAACAAGGTACACTATTATCAACAAACATAACATTACCATCCATCATGATTATTATTATAGCCAATTCTCCTTTTTTTTGAATCCAACCTATTATTGAAAACAGGGCAAAGATTATTAAAAGTGGTATGATTTTCATCTAGCCCTAGTTTTAATTTGGCATTAGCTCGCACACAGTTAATACATTTAATTAATTGTTCTTTAACACACTCCTTCGTGTGATGATCACCTAGACACTTGGAGCAAACTTTAAGCTCTTTACAATCAGATGACTTATGGTTGAAACCTTCGCATTTGTAGCAACGAGTAACTTCAACACCGTCATACACCCTGCATCTTTCCCATCCAATATTCAATTTTTCAGCTTTTGGGGAAATATTCGCCATCAACTTCTAGTAAAGCATTAAAAAAACTGCTTTCAGTTTTTTTCACCTCATCTTATATATTAATACGCTTAAACGTCTGTTAAACTTTTCACAAAGCTTTTTTCAACTAGATTAGACAACTTTATTAGAACTATTACGAATTACGATAGTGTGAAAAAATTTTTTTAAAGACATAAACCACAAAACGATAAAACCAAATAAAATCAAAAACAAATTAAAATTAAACTAAAAAAAATTCACCTATTGAGCCAATGCTATTTGACTATATCTGATTACATGAAATAATTTTTTAAAAAAAAAACCAAGTAGCAAAGACAAAAACCGAATTATCAGTCTTTGTTAAAATATTACGATATTACAGCAAAATGATCATTATAGATCGTAGTTAACTCATGAATGGTCATTAACTTATGAAAAGAGACATCTATTAGAAAAAAAAGCTCGAAATATCGTAATTAAAAACAAAAAATCAAAATTTGACGTTTTCACATCAGCAATATTTTCGATTTTAAAAAATGTTGTTGTTATATTGCAAACATACGATTATTTTAAGTTTTGGTAATAAATATTTTGTTGTCATTGTAGAATCGTTTGAGATTGAAAATATTATTAATGATGGTGAAAAATAACTTATAATTATTGTAAGTAAATTGATACAAAAATAATATAATATTATAATACAAGACAAGACCAAAAATTTAATTGTAATTTGAGTGAAATATTTTTTTTTAGGACTCAACTACTGCAAGTGCGTCAGAACGAACTACCTCCTCAACTGCACCAACAACTTCAATAATAACTCATCATGTCGATCTAACAAAAAAAATAATACTAAATTAATATTAGTACAAGCAAGAAAAAACAAAAAACTACAATGAAATTATTAAGCAGAGTTTTGTATTCGTAAAAACGCAATTAATTACATAAAGCCATGCTAGAACTAGAAAATAAAAAGTTAGAATTATAGCAAAAATTAACTGAATATTTAATTTGAAAATTTTAAACTGTTTTAAGCTAGAGTTGCCAGAAGGGAAAAGTTTAAAAAGAGAGTTTCTTCGGTAAAAAAGAGGACAAAAAGAGAAGGGTGTATATAAAATTAAAATATATATATATACAAAAAATATATTATACCAAATAATTAATATAATTTAATAAAAAAGGACCCACATTTCGAAAGAAAAAATGACCTATAAAGCTGACCTGCAGATTTATATGTAGGATCAACTGTTAAAATAAATTAATAAATAAGACTTTATTTCATCAGTTGTTTTCTTCATAAAACCAGAACACATAACATTAAAAATATTTTATATAAATTAATTATGTTTTATATTAATATAATATACTTTATATTAAACATAATATAAATTTATTTCAGCAACAAATCACAATATTTCAATTTTACAAGCCTCTGTTTCATTATTTGTCGTTTGATTTGAGTTCATTACTTCTATTATAAATTTATTACCACATTTTATTTCATTGTAAAATTCTTTGCAGTTTGTATATTTATATATAATTGCATGTGACGATTAACACTGTCTATATTTAGGAGTTTTCTCTCATAAAATCCTACATTTTTGCCTTTGAAATATTAAATCCATTTCAGATTTAAAGGTTTTTTCTTAAATTCATGGGAGGAAATATTTTTTCAATGAAGATTTTTGACATTTTTGCTCTTTTTCTTTATAAAAATAAGATAAATTCAGTTTAAGAGAAAAAGAGCGCAAAAAGAGATACAAAAGATCCGAACGAAGAAAGAGAGTGAACAAAACGATCGTGTTGAAAAAAGAGTACATGTGCTCTTTAAAAGAAATATTCTGGCAACCCTATTTGAAACTATATTGTATTTTTACTATGACTATTATGAGACTGAAATATAAAGTGATATGAAATATTTTTTTGATTTTTAATTGTTTTAATAATTCTGAATTTATGTGATGTATTTAATTCTTAATATATAAAAATAATATATGGTTAAATAATGTGCTCATATTTTATACAATTATAATATAATATTTCAATAAAAACACAATTCTCTATTTCACAGTTATATGTTGCTTTGCCTAGAGTACGATCTTTTGATAGTGTTAGTGTAGTATAAAATATTATGAAATGTTTGAATAAGTATTAAAATGTTGATTATTTTTAAGATATTAAATAAAGTGAATTTTAGTTTTAAGTTTTTCAATTTGTAACTTATTTATTATGTAATAAAAAAATATGTAAAACATTGATTCTTTTTAAGAAAATAAAGAAAATAAAGAAAACAAACAAATAAAATAAATTGTTTCATTTATAATGCTAATGCTAGACCGGCAAATGTTACGCCGGGAATAGCTAGTAATATTTTATTAATTTAAGGGAACAATCCCCTAACAGTGGATTTTGCTTTTTCAGCTTATCGATAATTTCATTTTCCTCGTGCTTGAATTTCATATTCACAAGTCGAAATCTCGGTTTAAGGGCACTAGGCACCTTAATTTCATATTTATCACTTATATTTTTATTAATGGCTGCCATAATTTTATCTCTTTCCTTAATATTGTCACTTTCAATAAGTAAAACCCCATTGTTCTTGCTTTCAATGTTTGAAATTTTTAGACCAGCAGGGTTGACTTTACAATTTAGATCATTTTTTGTAGTGTCACTTTTTTGTTTAACCTTCGGTTTCAATATGAGTGGAACACTTTTCCTTAATCCTTAAATAATAAAAATAATGGACTTCCGTTTCACCAAATTGAAAAAACAACAAATATTTTAAAAGAAGTTTAAATAATAATACGGTAAAAGATATGTTTGCCCATTATGTTTGTAATAGATGCTGGGAGTTGTATAACAGCTGCCCGAACCACTCAAAATTTTGAGAAACGGTAAAAGACGTATTTTTTTATTTTTGCAGCAGTACCTGAGTACACATTTTCAGTTCGGCCACACTTTTAATTCTTCAAATATTTGTGATAGGTACTGGAAGTTGTATGGCAACTGCTCGAACCCGTAGGAATTTTAAAAAGTGGATAGGTCTATAATCTTCCCCTTTACTCAAGTAATACACTCTGAAAATTTCATCCAAATTGATTCAGTAGTTTTCGAGTCTATAAATAACATAAAGACAGACATAAAAAATTTCATTTTTAGGTATATATATACAAGATAAGCGTTTTGGCTGTTATAAGTAGACTAGGGGCCCCTGTTGAGTAATTGTATTTCAAGTTGAAGTCAAATTTAAAGTTTAAAAAAAAAAACAGTAATTTACGTACTGACATAGACTTCGCACGATATAGCAGAAACCACTCGTGTTTAATAAAAAGTTTTGTGGTTAGTAAGTTTTATTTTTTTTATTTAGGACACATAAATACACGTCTCTCATATACTGCTTCGTTTCCGATATATTCCCTATAGTAAGTGGCATTTAGTGTATAAAATTACTAAAAATAAAAAGTTTTGTCATTAAAGAAATATGTATATATAATACATAATACATAATTTTAATAAAAACTATATTATTACTACAAATATCCAAAATTTAGAGACAGTTACTTAAAAAGATAAAAAGGAAGAATTCAAGTGATTTTTTTTTTGTTGTTTTTATATTTGTTATTTTAGATGAATTTGTTTTTTTTTTTTTTTTTTTTTGGCATATGTACATAGATTCATTTGCAAGTAAATATATAAATTATAATAACAGATTGGTTTGCTTTTGTTTATTATTTTAATAAGATTTCACATATGCATAATATATTTGCTGAATAATAAAATCTTATGAGTACAAAATTTTCAACTGTGTGCGCATTTTTGTTTTATATACAATCTTATATATTGGAGAATCGAAATAAAATAAAAAGGTGTCTACTGCGCAGGTCCTTAAATGCTTGTCAATTATAATTATAGATTGCGTAATGACGTATATAACGTTAATTAGCGTACCCTAATAGACAAAGATTTTTCTTTCTTTCTTTTTCTTAGTTATTTTTTATTTTAATTTTAGCTTCAGAATTAAAATTAACTTTTTAATATATTTAAATTTTTCTTATGTATTAACAGGTTTTGTCTACTCTACTATTTATTTATTTCGTCTTATTTCGTCTAGCAAACACTTACAGAATAAGCAAAAATAACAATGAAATATGAAATGAACTGTTCTACTATCTACTAACATGTTTTCTATTTTATTTTATAACAGTGTCGGGTTCTACAAATCCCAGTGAATGATGATAAATATTGCACATAAGTTTAACAAGCTTTCATCTCTAATAGACGTTTAATGTGCTTGTTCTAAGCATTAAATCTGAAAAAATTTAATTGTGCAGCCGCATTACTTCTAATTTCAATAAAAAGTTCTAAAATGATTTTGTGAGGACTCACTGTTTTTCAGTAAAACCTAGAAATAACAATTTTAAAAATTTCAAATAGGTAAAAACTAAATGAGGTCATTTATATTGCCTTTACTGTATATTTGCATTCCAATTCCATTTTACAATCCATTTTGGAAATACATTATTAATGCATCGTATAAATTTTTTGGAAACTTTTTTCTAATATTTGTTTTTGTTTTAGTTTTTCTTTTATTTTTTTTTTTTTTTTTACAAATTTTGTTATTATTGACGAAAGTTTTTTTTTTTCTTTTATAGTAAAATTGAATTTAAAATGTACAAAAAATAAAAAATCAGTATTACAGACGAAATATGATTCTGTAGTGAAATTAAATTTCATTTTTTTAAATATTTAAAGAAAGAAGATATGGCAGAATAATAATTTATTATAGGTAATAAATTTTTTGTTTGTTTTAAAAAGAAAAACACAAAAAAGGATTCGATGAGTTTTTGAAAAGAAAATTTCTTTATTGTTGAAAAAATGATCATAAATTGAAATTAAAACTTTTTATATTATTTTATTTTGTATTGCGTTTAATATAAATAATGAAAAGTTTTGAAAAAGTTCAAAAAACTCTAAATAATATTTTTGTTAACTTTACTAATTGAATATATATATATATATATATGTTATGTATGTATATTCATTTTAATGCTATATAAAATTTAAAATTTTGAACCTTGAACTTTATATCAAGAACAAAATTTTGCTATAGAAATTTTCATAAAATAACTTTTTCCACTAGAAAATTAAAAATAATAAATTAATTAAATTTATTTTAATTTTTTTGAAATAAATTAATTAAATTAGCATTTAAAATTCAATTTAAGTGCTTAAAATTTTAATTAATCATTTAAATTAAATTAAACTACAATTAACGTGCTTACATTAAATGTCAGTTATTTCAATTAAAATAGACAGCATAGAAAGTATACTTAAAAAATAAATGTATTTTGTTTCATTGCCACTCTATAGAAATGACGTTAGTCTAGGATAAAATTTATTACATAAAATAGTGTATTTCTCACTTTTAACAGTACATATTTCGGTATTAGTGTACTTACTGTATTACTGCATTTAAGATTTGTATAATAGGAAACATACATATAATAAAACTTCTTCGGGACAGATTTATGTTGATGCTTATATTTTTATCCATAAACTAGATTTCGGAAAAGATGTGCTAGATTTTACACTAACCTCATACATTAGAATTTACATGATATATAAGGTTAAAAATAATAATTTAAACACACTCACGTAAACAGATAGTATACATTCAGTAATAGTGTAGTACATTTAAATTAATTTTTATGTTTATAAAATACAATTATAATTGACAAGCATCTAAGTTTTGGTCATTTGTAGTAATCATATAGCTATGGTTAAAAATATGTATAATGTGTATTCCTCTTTAATTACAAAAATATTTTATTTTTAGTGATTTTATCCATTAAATTCCACCGAATATAGGGAATATATCGGAAATGAATCAGTATATGAGGGAGGTGTATTTATGTGTCCAAAATAAAACTTACTAACTTTTTATTTACCATGAGTGTTTTTCTGCTTTGTAATGAGAAGTCTATATCAGTCTATGCAAATCCCTGTTATTTTCAAAACTTTAAATTTGACTTCAATTTGAATTATAATTACTCAACAGGGACCCCTAGTATATTTATATTTTACAATAATTTTTCAAACATAAGATATGGGTTACACTAATAATATTTTGAACAAGATATTGATTTGATTTTTTAGAAAAAATAGAAAGTTTAATAATAGTAATAAGAGATTCATTTATTGACAATTTCAAAATATCTAATTAACTTTTGTTTAACATGACTAGTACATTTCTTGCACATTTTTTTTGTGCTTTTATAATTTAAATTTTTAAAATAAAATCAACTCTTTTGTAATACTATTTATAATGTAAACAATATGTTATAAAATCATAACAATAACACTATGAATACTAATTATTTCACTAATTGAAACCCAAAATTACATTAAAAAAAAATATTAACAATTTTTAACTCACATGCGATGACCATGTATAGCTAACATGTTATCAAAAACTAAAAGTGCATGTACAGAATATCGTAAAACAATAATTGTGAACGAAAATTTTGAAGGGATAGTTGAGCCTTTACTTCTTAACCTTCGCTTGGGCGACAAATGAAATATACGTAAGCGGGCAAGATTAACAGTTTTGGTTTCTTCCTTTGGAGAATTTTTTGACAAAAATAAGTGATTTTTATGTTTTTATGATTATTTTTGTATGTGCATGACTGTTACTTTTATGTTTGCTTTTATTACCAGCGAATATCTATCATCTAATATATTTTTTTGGAAATACCGGTATTTAAGAAAAAGGAAGGTGCTACTGGAGAAACTTCCGTTTGTTACAAGATACTTATAACAGAGTTAGTAGTTGAAACAACAACCGTGTATTTATTTCAGTGAAATAAAAAAAAATTAAATAAAATATATATATTTTGGAAAGATTATTTATTGAATTTTCAATATTTGCAATAATATGGAAGAGTTTAGAACTTTATGTGCCATTCAGGTAGGCAGGTAAGTAAATTTTGTAATTTTTAGTATAAGTGCAAAAAACACAAAAAATGAGTGTTTTTTTTTCTTCAAAAAACCCATTTTTGAAATTTCATATGTTCTGGTGTAAATATTAATAAATTTCTCTGAAATCAAGCAAAACTGCTCAAAATATATGAAATTTTAAAAAAAATGCCTTTACAGGTATATGACACTTTTTTTCATTGAGTTTTACTATGAGAAACACAAAAACTCAAAAAACAAAAAAAAAGTGCACACAAAAGATACAAAAAGCTTATTTTTACAGGTTATCGTTTGAGGAAGAACAAGTATATTTCTCTACATTGGTGGAACATGTGCTAGATGATGAACATGCTGATGTAGGACCACCGGAAGAAATAGTATTTGAACCAGTTGCTGGTTCCTCAATATCGAAAGTGATGATAATGATGACAAAGATGAAAATGAAGAATCAATTGCTTAAAACATGCATCTTAGACGTAAGTGATGGTCATAATTCTGAGGTTGAGCATCATAATTAGTGATGAATCAAAAGTACAAGAAGAAAAAAAATTACATTGTTGATTCAAATCAATATTTTATTGGAAAGGATGGCACAAAGTAGAATAAAATTCCATCAACATATCAAAGGGCTAGACAACAAAATATTTTCCGACAAAAATCGATAGGTCCGTTATCCAGTAACCAAAAATTTAACTGATTGTCGCCGCAAGTCGCCGCAATTTTCAATACATCAATGGTTGACATCAATTTTTTATTTAACTTTGTAACAGAATTTTTCTTTTTTATAACAATACCAAAAATAAAATTCAAAACAAATTTTTTTTTCAAAAAACCTTTTGTGCTTTATTTACTTTATGTTTTAAAATATATTAATTTTAGTATATTTCTATTTTAATTTAAAATAATTCAAAACCTTTTATCTTATTTTTCAACTCTTATCGAAATAGTTACAAAAATTTTATAGAATACCATACATTTTGTATGAATAAAAAAAATATTAACATAATTATGTTAATCTTGCTCAACAACGAGGAAAAAAAATTAAATTGCCGAAAAATTGGACATAGACACGTTTTTCCGAAATTTTCTTTATTTATTCAATATCTAATAAAAAAATTAGGAAATGATTTCATTAAGATCGGCCAAATAATGAAGTTTTTATTCAAAAATAATAAAGTAAATATTAACATACGTTAATCCTGCCCAAGTGAAGGTTAAATCTAACAAAAAAAAAAAAGAACAAATTACTTACGAAATTTTCGTCTCTTAATTTTTGTCATCATATTTCCAGTCAGTTGATTCGAAAGCTTTTTTACTTAAATCAGATACAATAGTTGTCATCTAGTAGTTGTAATTTACTGCAAATAATCGTTTCGGAGTTCGTCATCTCTAAACTTTTTTACTAATTGCAGTTCTTCTGACTATTTTCTTATTATCTAATATTTTCTATACATCTCTGGCATGACTTGGTATTATGTAGTATAACGGTTGTTGGATAAATTTCGTAATAATGAAATACACATCATAAATTCCAGCTCTTCTGAAACAAATGTTGTAAGTTATTAAAATTATGTGCTCAATATATCTCATATCCTTTAAGGACGAAATGGAGATTTAAAAGCATCTTTGTTGATTTAATAGTTTTGTATATAAACTGTTTTACCTGTTTATTTATTAGATTTTATCTACTAATATAAGACTAATATTTTAACGTTTATTTGATAATAAGTGCTGCCGTTATGGTGATATTGTAGGTAAAAGATGAAAATTTTATAAAAAAATATACAATCTTCCCTACCTTTTTTGAAAAACCAGATATTTTAAGATTCTGCTAAGGAGACGTTTAATAATTTTATTTCATTTTTTTCTAACCCCTTTCCTGGATAAACGTTGTTTCAACACCCTCTTCACGTTCCTTTTATTGTATGCGTATGGGCACTAGTAGTTGGATCAACAAATATTTGAAGCAGAAATCAGGAGAAAAATCGGCGGTTTATATCATGGTTGAAAACCAAAAAAATGGCTGCAGGTATTAAAGCTACACTACCATATTTAATTTAATAGAGTTTTACAACGGAGACTTAACAAAATTTGGGACAATAATTTCTCGGAAGTTTAATTTTTTTTTTTTGTTAACTTTATTTAAGTGGCCTTTGAACACAATATAGGTTTTTTCAGGCCAGGTCTTTACATTATTTTTAATTTTTTTTGTTTTTGTTTCTATATAAAATAATTCTTATAAAATAAAAAAAACTTCTATATAAAATAATAGTTAAATTTTTCTTATACATATATTAATTATATGTAGTTATTATAACTACATATTTTCTATTTTATTCCGTTTTTTTTTTTTTTTTTTAACATTTAATATTTTTCATTTAACATATTTTATTGATTTTATTTAATCTTTTGTTTTAAATTGTTTTGTATAGTTCAATAGCTTTTAGGAAATTTATTATTTTTCTATAATTAGTTTCATCATCACTCTTTAAAATATCTAGAATATTACTTTTTAAATATCTATCTTTATCTCTTGAATATCTAATACAAGTTTCGAACAGATGCCTAATAGTAAGGTTTGCTCCACAAGCACAATTTGGTGGTGTTGTACTATCAAATATAAATTTGTGTGTTAAATTAGTGTGCCCTATTCTCATTCTAGTAATCACGGTCGACTCTCTTCTGTTAAGTAAATTGATATTTTTCCAAGGTTTCGTATTTAGCTTGATATTTTTTAGTTTGTTACTATTGTCTGTTTCTATCCATTCTTGTTCTACACTTTGATATATTTTCTTATTTATTACATTTTTAAGATCTTTGTAATATAAAAGGTGATGGTTATCGTATTGTTGGTGTACAGAGCTTTTTGCTAGACTGTCAACTATCTCGTTATCATGGATACCGAAATGACTTGGAATCCACATAAATTGTATATTTTTTTTGATTTTCATTTATCATTGCTTGTATTTTTTGTATTAAAGGTTGTACTGGATATAGTTTGAGAATAGCTTTTAAAGAACTCAAGGAGTCAGTACAAATTAAAAAGTTTTTTTCGTCCCTTTTCATAATATACTCGAGTGCTTTAAATATTGCGTATACTTCAGACGTAATTATAGTGGTATGCCTTTGAAGATGAAATTTGTGTTCTTCTTGTTTGTGTTTGAATGCACATCCTGCCTCTTGATCTTTGAAAGAGCCATCAGTAAATATATGTTCATATTCACAGTATGTTATCTTTGTTTTTTCTATGAATAATTCTCGAAACTGAATTTGGTTTTTACTATCTTTTCTATAATTTGCCATCTCGAAATCAATACTTGGGTCCGGAACAAGCCAAGGAGGGCTACTTGAGAATTTTTGGGTCTCCATATTATTTTGGAAAGGCATTTGATATTTTTCAAAAATTGTTCTTGCTCTTGTCAGAAGTGGTTGGGAGTGCGTATTCAACCTTTTCATTTTATTATGCATTTCACCATTTTTAAAAAAAAATTGTTAAAGGATGATTTTCAAATGAAGGAATCTTAATTGCGTAATTCAACATCTGCTTTTCTCGTCTTTTAATTAAACTTAATTGACCAGCATCTATCGTTATACTTAGAATGGGGCTAGTTCGATAAGCTCCTATTGAGATTCGCGTACCTAAGTTATTAATAGTATCAAGCATTTTCAAATTCGTTTTACAAGTTGAACTATATATTGGGCTAGCACAATCTAATATTGGTAATACAACAGTATTAAAAATTCTAAAAAGCGTCTTACGATCTGAGCCATATCGTGTATTACTTAAAATTTTTAGTATATTTAAACTTTTGTTAGCTTTGTTTTTAATTGTGTTTATGTGGTCTTTCCAATTTAATTTAGAGTCTAGTGTGAGACCTAAGAATTTATGTGTGTTAACATATTTTATACTGATGTTATTCAAGGTAAGTCTTGGTTGATACACATTTTTCCTTTTTCTAGTAAAAAGCATTGCTACTGTTTTCTTCTCCGAGATTTTGAATCCGGTTTTTTCACACCATTTATCTATTTTATGTAGTGTATTCTGTAGATTATTTTGTAATATCTCAAGAACCGAGAAGTTTAATTATTTTCTCATTTGTTCTTAGAGTATAAATTAATTTGAGGATTTTTTTTTTTTGATTTTTCATACTTTCATACAAATTATACTTAATTTAATTTATTTTTTAGTTAATTTTAAGAAAAAATAAAAACTTATTTTTTTTACATAACCATTATTTTATTTTTAATTTGAAAAAAAAAAAAGAAAAATGAGAAAAGTAGATATTAGAAAAGTAGACTCTTCCAACAATGTATAAATATTATGGTAGTGTTTTGGTAAAATATAGAGAAACAATTGGGTTTTAAAGAAAGATACGCAACATTGTTTTGCCACTTTCCAACTTTTGACTACAATATTTCGATAACGGCAGCCCTTGTCATTACCAAGTAAATATAAAAAAAAGTTTCAAATCGTTATTTTACTAGTCGAATAAAATATCTAATGTATATTTATCTAATAGATCGACAAAAATATTGATAACACAATTAACCAAATTTCCTTTTTGTCCTTATAGGATAAGATGCTCCAGGAATAAATGTATATATTTTTGAAAAGACGTGAGCACCACATATCCTTGGTATATAATCCTTTGGTTCTACGGGGGTGCAATATTTCTTTCAGAATCTCCATTCAAAATATGTTACTCCATGAAAGGAAAAATGTGTATTTTATTTTGTCTTTAAGTGAAACATATACCGTTGTAACAATATTTTTTCCGTTGTGGTTTCCCGTTGGTAAAAGGTATTTGCCTATTCATTGGAATACTAATTGGAAATATTATTAGATACTAATTCAGTATTTTTTCCAGTACAAGGAATAATTGTTGGAAACATTGCTGGTATAATTAATGTTAAAACATTTTTTTTGGATAGGACGTAATTAAAGATTTTTTGTAGTAAAAGAATACGGTACTTTTAAAATAAAAAATTTTTATGACGTCATACAGAATTTTAAAGGATATTCGTACCACTACTTTTCTGTATTCGTAAGGAAAATTTATTGGTACTATGTGGGAAAAATGCCTTGTGGTACAAATTCTGAAAAAATCCATGTAAAATTCCTAATTTGAATCTGAAAATTTATGTGGTACATTTGGTACTGGTACAAGCTCGGAAAAATTCCATCTAAAAACCCTTAATTTGAGTTACGAAATATACGTGGTACAACTTGCTACTGGTACAAAAATTCCTAGTTTGATCAACTGGAATTGATCAATTCCAATTTAATAATTTTACATAGTTTTTAGTAGTTTAAAAAAAAATCAAATAATTTTTAAATTTTTAATAATTTTTACTTTATGAATTTAACTATACCTAATTGACAATATAAATTAATTTGATTTTATTGTCAATGATAAAACAGTATTTGACATTAAAATCACATTGTGTTTTTCCAAATCCAATCATGATATGGCAATAAAGAATATACCCACATAATATATCGATAACTCAAAGCAACTAATTTTTCTTCAATCCATCCGTTTTATAATCTAAGTTTATAAGGCTGTTTGAATTTGAAATTTAGTTAATTCACTATAGTTCCTCTATACTATATACTTCAATATTTTATAAGTTAATGAAATTGCATATATGTTATTATGATACAGAAGATGAACGACGTGGGGAGTAAAAAAGCAAGAATAGTAAATTATAGTTGAATAGTAAATTACACCACAAAAATATTAAAATTTTAGCAAGTTCTTGGTGCTGAATACTGAAAACATTTAAAATAGTTACACCAAATAAATGACGGTTTTTGAGTTGAGCGACATCTATATACTCTAAAATAAATTTTAATCACAAACAATTTTTAAAAAGGCTTTATAAAAATTCTGTCATTTTAAATAAACATACAAACTTATACAAAAACGTACAAAAACGAAAACACAAACAAAAATTGAAAACAAAACAAAAAACCAAAAACAGATCAGATCATACTCTTCAAAAATGATATAATAACTGCTAGTTCATTTGCTATCATTAAAAAAAATATATACAGTAAAACACGGTTATAGTTATTCCCTAAATTTCAGTAATATTTGTGACTATAACCGTTTTGTAGGCGTAGTAAAAAAAAATGTCATCTTTATAAACAAAATTCAATAAAATGTTTTTCGTATAACAATTTTAAACTTTATTTAATTCATAGATAGAAATTATTCTGTTATATAATCACAAAATATACATATTTGTAATAAAATGTAATAAAGAACAGAAAAAGACAATATATAAATCAGTTTTTTAATTAAATTAATTCACTTTTGACTTATTTTTTTGTTTTATTGAAAAAATTGGAGTTATATTTTAATGTGACTATAAGCGACATCGATTGTATGAACTTATGAAGTTTATTATTTTCTTCCAAATTGTTGGCTATAACAGGATTGTGACTACAAACATTTTTGACTATAAACGAATTAAAATACACAAAATAATATTACAAAAGATGATAACAGTAAAAATTTTGAAGCGAATTGTGCTATAACCAGTAGTGACTATAACCAATTTGTACTGCAATTGATATCAAATTGATATATAGATAAGATTTCTTTTTCATGGTACATTATAAAGATTAAAGAGATATAAGGATAAGCTAATAGGTAAAAAATATTAAGCAATTCCAATACACTATCGCAAAATGCTAAAAATAGAAAAATACATTAATTTTTTACACTTTTATATTTTATTTCAATCTTAAATCACTTTTTTAAAGCTTTTAATTAATTTTAATATAAATTTTAGTTTAATATTTTACAAAACAAAAACTTTTAATTAGTAATACAGAAATATAACCACAATTTAAATTATGTAAAAAAACATATAATATTTTTTTTTCTGAGAGTAAGAATTCGTTAGTCGATCTATCATGGATTTGATATGTATGAAAGACAAGAAAGAGGTGGATTAAGTCGGCTTAAGGTATTGTTGGTTTGCGCGCACGTGATTGGTTGGAGAGTTGGATTAAGTCGGCTACTACTATTGTTGGTTTGCGCGCACGTGACAGAAATTATTCCTTCGAGGATTCCTACACCTACCTAAAGAAAAAAAATGAATAGGATTAATATAAATTGTTATGACTCAATGATAATGTTGTTATCCAGGATTTTTTAAATAAAGTTACTACAGGGCCCACTAGTGTATATTTATTGCAGTAAAATACCTTGATATCACAATAAGAATAATATACCTTTAAAAATTTTATTTATTCCGAAGCAAATAAATAAATAAATCTAAATTTTAATGTGTAACTGAATCTCATCTCACCTCATCTCGTCTGTTTATAACTGATGATTATTACTGTTAAAATTCTAACAAAATTTAAGCATGGATAACTTATTTTAGTGAGTGACAACGTCTTTCTCAGCAATCAGTAACCAGTACAAATGAGATTCTCTCATTAAAACGAACACCTAATTACTTGACTAACGGATGACCATTAAAGTTTTATTCTCCATTTATAAATTCGAAAATTGAGATTATTGAGAGTAAAAATTGAAAATGAAAAATTTAATAAGGCTAGAAGAAGTCACCAAGTATCACATTATATACTTCTTTTGGATTTCAATATAAAATGGATTAAAGCTTAAATTTTTATTTTTATACTAGCAAAAATTATCTCTTTAAACATTCTGCATTGAATCTCATTATAGGACAAAAACTTATAACCAAAAAATATAACTATATAACATATATACATATATTTACATATATATACAATATATATACAGTTTTTTATGTTGCATTAATATCTCATCAATCCAACACTAGAACATAGTAGTACTATTCACCTAAATAACTTGGAAATAACTCAATGAAAATCTCTATCAAACCACAACAAAAACCCTATCTAATTTCGAATCAATAAATTTCCGATCCTTACAGAATGTAATTTTGAAAGTAAAACACAAAAAAAAATACACCAACATTTTTTTTTAAAACACTCTCTTTTAAATCAATTTTTTTTTTAAATTAACAAGAGACTATGTACTACAAGTAATATTAATGGACTTTTAGAATGAACTACACCCTAAATGAAAAAGAAAATATTGTTTGAAGCCGAAAAGAAAGGATCAGGCTTTTCTTCTTTTCATATTTTCGAGAACATTATAATTAAATAAAACCAGTCTCTGTTATATTATTTTATAGTCATCATCATCATCAAAATGCTGGTAATGTGATGATGATGGATGATAGAATATATTGAATAGATCTAAAACATTACAAAAACAAAAAAAAAACAAAAAAAAGTGTGTTATCCCTTTTATTTTGTATTCTATGATTACAAATAAAATTTCTCAGAATACAAAAATCCTTTGTTAGGAAAATTTTCTACGAAATCTAATATTTAAGATTCAGAAGACTATGATGGACAAAACCTTTTTTTTTTTGTTTTTTTTTTCTTGTTTGTTCTTTCATTCTATTTTGAAAGAGTTCTTGTCACATGCCAAAAAACATAACCACAAAACAATTTTCCATTTCCATTACATAAATTACTACCAAAAGATATTACAATATTTTTTAAAATGTTGGTTTTCTGTTCAATTCAAAATTAGTAAAATCATAACAACAAAAAAACAAAAAAAAAAATATGATTCGTTATAAAATCGTCACTTTCAGAATTAAATTTTTCAATGGTAGAGAGTATGTCCCAAAAATAGTTTTTTAATTTTTTTTTTTCATACTATAAAATGAAGAATTTATACAATAATAAGATATACTGTCCATTCTAACTACTAATAATCTTTTGTTTGTCAATTTTTCTAACTTACATTAAATGTGTAGTAGAAGAAGTATTTAATTCTTATATTTATTTATTTATTTAAGAATTCTCAAATGAGTCCAATTGCTCGTATAGAGTGTAAAATATATTCTAATAAAATAGATCAGTGTAAACTTAAATTCAAAATAGACAAAATACTATAATATAATTCAATGTAAATAGTGTAGGGTAATAGAAAAACAAAACAATAACGGTGCCAGCAAGATTCACTTATTATAAAATAATTCAATATTAACAAATCAAAACATTAATAAAACAAAGATAAGATATATCACTATAACTAAACCTACTGTACATACTTACTAACTACTTAAACATATTCAATTTAATAATTCTATTATATACTAGATTTTGGAGAGATTACTATTAATATCTTTCATTGCACTAGGAATTGTATTATACAACTTGTATACTCTATTATATAGGGCATCTAGTCCATTGAATCTGAAATAGGAAGATATTATTTTGCTATGTACCCATGGTATTCATTGTTTTTTCTCGCTAGGGTGTTTGAATTTATATTTTCTATTACCATCAGTTAAACATAAGTAACCAATTTGGATTGAATCATCAACTTATTTGGCAAGATGTTGTGAGTCCTATGTATATGTTTGGTAGGACATCTTCTCTTGTGACCAAAAAGGTTTTTTATCGCTTTATTTTGAATTACTTGCAGATCATTTAAATATTTATTAAAACTACTTCCCCAGACTTGTGCAGCATATGTGATGAACGCTATGACGCATACTGGAATACACCAACTTTTTGACTTGGTTTGGCACTCGCCTGCCAATTATTTGAAATATTCCTGCAATTTTCCTTCCTTTCATCTATAACCAACTCAATTTACTATCCACTATAACTCCTAGATATTTGTATTGATGAACCATTTCAATATTACAATTATTCAGTTTAATCTGAAGCATATCATATGTAATATCTCGAAAGATCATATATTTGGTTTTGTTAAGGTTGAGGGTAAGTTATGTTTACTCAACCATGACTCTATAATCATCATGTCGAGGTTTATAGAGTTTTGCAGATTGGTAAGGTTGTCTTCTGTATATATTATAGCTAAATCATCAGCAAACATGAATGGCTTCCCGCATAGATCAGATTATATGATTCTTCTTCTTGTACATTGTTAAAATAGCAAGATATTTTATAACTGGTTATGGTAAATTAGTTTATAATTAGAATGTGGAAACTATGCTAAGTTTTTGGAGGTTCTGTTAATGAGACCAAAATACAGAACCGCCAAAGCATGATTCTTCTAACGTTCATGATCCTTTATAGCTCAAATATTCCAAATTTCCATTAACAATATTCCAGCAAGTTTAATTTATCTTACAATTTGTTGCATCCTAGTATTGACCACCATCCATTTTATTTTCTACTTTTTAGAGGGTTAATTTTGATTCGTATATATTAAAATTTTTATTTTTAGGTAGATGATATTTTTTTCCAAATAAATTTTTGAAGAGAAAATAGCATTAATATATTGATTTAGGTCCAAATTGTGAAGACGTTTTTACACTGGGTGTATATGAATTACAGCTGTGCGGTAGTACCACTATTTAAACCATGTAAAATTAAGCTAAAATTTACAATTACACAAAATGAACTTATGGAAGGGTCTGGAATTTTGACAACTAGGCGCCATACAATAATACGATCTATAAAATTTATTGTGTCTCCTATCTTGCTTTCCAAAGTCTAATTAGTTACAGTTTGGGATGTATTAGAAAATACTCGTTTTTAATCGATTAAATTAATTTATTACATTATTTTAACAATTATAATTCCAGTGTTTTTTATATGATTAGTGTTTTTGATATGATTGAATTAATATGATTAGTTTTCAGACCAGCTAACTTTAATATTTCAACCTTAAGGTGGTTTCAATAAATATAAATCATATATTTATCAGGATCTGTGTCTATCAAAATATATGTAGTCGTCGTAGGATACATCTTTAAATAGAAAAAATTAAATTGTAGAGATCAAAGGGAAAATATTATTGTAGAAAATTCACAATAGACCAAAGAGCTTTCGAATGAAAATAAATTGACTCCTATTTAATTAAATTCACATTAGCATATTATTGCTATCTGTGTCGTTTAGAGAGCATAAGATATTTTCTTGAATATCAAATAAATTTTGGCAAAGAAGATCACTATTCTTCTACAATGTTCAAAGTGAATCAGAAAATAATGTTAGTGGTATTAATAAAAACAGGAATAAAACTAATGAAAATAGTTACAATTAATCAAGTCTAAAAATTGCAAGAAGAGAATTATCATAATTGAATAATTACAATAATAATAGTGGATTGTACAATATCTGAAAAAGAGCCAAAAACAACAACTTCAAATAATTTCTGTGTATTTAATGCGTATTTCAATATGTTTCTGGTAAATTAAAGGGATATAATTAAAAAACAAGAGTTATTACTGAAAATGCAATGAATAATATTTTATTTGAAGCGGACATGGCTAGGTTTGAAAATATTTCACCTCAGTCACATCTGGGATATCTAGGACATCTGAGACATCTTAAAAATTTCTTTCAACCGAAAGGTTCCAGGTTCAATTCCCGACGATGCAAAAAAAAAAATTATTTAAGGGTGTATTGACCTGTAACCTTTGTCAATGAGTTAAAATAAATGTCAAAAAATAATTGAAAGTTAGAATGTGGCAACAATTTAAATAAAATGAACGTATTCTATTTACGAAGGATTAGTTCCTGAAGTGGTACTAACTGTAGTTTTCCACATTTATAGGCCAGAAATTTGGTAAATAAATCATCCGAAAAACATGTACACGGTACTTAATTCATTAGGAAATTAAAAAAAAGTTACTTTCAAGAACATAAAAAAGAAATATCCAAGAGCATTTGGCTGGATTTTCATTGAGCAATATTAAAAAATTTTATTGGCTCTAAAAAGGGAGATAACATGAAATGACATTATTTTATATGAGAGCTCAATGCGTACGACAATAACAGAAAATATCATTTATCGATGATAATTTCACAGAAAGGGGATTATTTTCAAAAAATTTGGGATATTATACTTTGATAAAGTATATTTTTATAATATCGGGGATAGTTTCTTTATAAATTTCTGGAAATTTATCAATTGTAAACGAAAATCAGATGAATATCCCAATTACATGACTTTTGGAGGTACAACCATTACTTCATCAATTTTCAAGCAACTGAAGTTAAAACCTATTTAGATAATCTGAGTAGTAACATTTTCCCAGGCCCTGATAATATTCCGGAAATAATCTTAAAAAATTGTTCTGATTCGCTTGCATACCCTTTGTCTATTTTATTTAATTTGTCTCTTAAAGTTGGAATATTCCCTCAAATGTGGAAAAAGGCCTATATTAAACCGGTTCATAAAAAAGGGTTAAAAATAATATCGCAAACTATCGTCCAATTGCAAAGCTATCGAGCATCCCAAAGCTATTTGAACTTATGGTATATGGATGCGATATATTATGACTGCGCTGCTTTACTTGCTCCCAACCAGAATGGGTTTATGAAAAAAAGATCTGCTGTCACAAATTTGGTGGAATCTTGCTCCACATTTCTAAACTCAATGGAGGCTGGTCTTCAAACAGATGTGATATATACTGACCTAAGTAAAGCATTTGATCTTTTACCCCATAGTGTAATTCTGCTGAAGCTGCGTAAATTAGGTTTTCCCAATTTTTTGTTAAATTGGATAGATTCTTATCTTTCTAACAGATCTTACAATGTGCTTTTTAGATTTACCCCTTCAAGTACGTACTACGCTAATTCTGGTGTTTCTCAGGGCAGTCATGGGCCCACTAATCTTTATTATTTCCGTCAACGATGTAATTTCGGTCCTTAAAAGCAGTAAAGTCATAATTTATGCGGATGATATGAAGATATTTAAAGAAATTAGCACAACTAAAGACTCGGCCCTGCTTCAAAACGACTTGAATACCTTCTTAAATTTGTGTATAATTAACAACCTATTACTGAATGTTGACAAATGCAATGTCATTTCTTTCACCCGCCGATGTGCACCATTCACTGCTGATTATACTTTGGACAACAAAGTTGTCAAACGAGTGACGCAATTCTGCTACTTACATTGGTCGAATCCGCTTGTACTACCACCACACACTCATCGCCTTAAGCTTCTACAATTAAATACCTTAGAAACGAGAAGAATTACTGCTGATATCCTTTTAATTTTTCAAGTTTTTAATAATATAATTGATTCCAACAATATCAAAACAAAAGTCAATTTGCACTTTAATTCCAGTACCCGTTTTCGTTCAAATAATATTTTTATCCCATCCTTCTATAGAACCAATTACGGCAAATCAGAACCACTAACCAGAATGTTCGCTACCATCAATAAATACAAAAACTTTATTGATTTTTCCCTGACCGTTCATCAGGTCAGGAATACTCTTGTATATAAATAAATAAATATCGGGCAAACTCTTTTTAACAATTTTTTGAGAAATGTATATAAAAAAAAAAAAATTCAACAGATGGTTTTGACGGTTGAATTGTTGTTGCTGCTGACGTGAACTTGAACTCCACCTTGCCACCTTGTTGATTGCATTGTTTTGTTACTTCTATCAATAAACAATGGAAAGATAATAACATAAAGTAAAATTAATTTAAAATAAAGCAATCATAACTATTATTGAAAATGGAATTTTAATTGAGATGGCAATATTATTATTATTTTTAAAATTCATTTATTTATTATACCATGTTACATATTACATACCTTAGTACATTATCATAAATTAAATTAAAAAATTTGCAGAACAGTAATGGTAAAATTAGATAAATGTAAGATCATTCTGATATTCCTAAGAATATGTGATGAATGAAATAACATGAGTAGAAATAATTAAATTATATAATTAAACAATATTAGGTTGATAATTCAGAGCTAAAAGTAATACAGTTAAAGTAATAAAGTAAATTAAAGTAATAAAGTAAAGCAAAACGTAATACAACAAATTTAAAAATTATAAAATAAAATAAAAACTTATATGTAGCTATTAAATATCAATCTATACATCAGAAAAAATTAAATTTATTTAAACATAATTAAACAAAGAAAGAAAATAAAATAGGAAAAAAAGAAAAAAATTAAAATTCGAGATAAACTATTACAACAAAATAATTAGAAGCCTGAGAAACAAAACTTAAAAGATATAAAAGAATTAAGTTAAGTTAGCAACAACTCAATTTGAGAGTGATCAAGATTCATTAAAGGAGATCTAAGATTTTTAATAGAAGTAATAGAAGTTCTATCCTATCTTAAAGATAAAGGTAACGTATTGAAAATTTTGGGAGCTAAAAAGTCATACGGACTGCCATTAAGCAGGCGGCTGCGATTGCTTTGGGCGCATTGCCTAATACAGCTTTGGAAGTTTTAAGAGTAGAGGCAAACTTCCCCTCCATAGAGGAGAGAAGAAATGTTCTATCAGCAAGGCTAATAGTCAGGGCAAACTTTGATCCAAAACATCCTCTTCACAAAATTTACTCCAACTATTTACAAAACAATTCCATCCCAAATAAAACATCCTCAATAGATCAAATGATCCCTCTGGTTGAATCTTTGGAGCTTGACTTGTATGACTCCCCAGAGCCATATAGGCAAGAGCACTTTTGGAACAATTGGAAATCATACATACATGACCATTTATCTCTACACCCCAAAAACATAACACCTTCTGAAAAGTACATACAACTGTACATCCAAGTCAAACATTCACTCCCATCACACTCAGAAATATATACAGATGGATCAAAGAGACCTCACGGCGTAGCCTGGGCGATAGTCTGTATACTGCCATATACAGAGCAGCCAAAATATAGCGGCCAAAAGCCCTCTGACCAGAGGTTCAATTTATTCGTATGCCCATGCTAAAAGGATAATTGTAATACAAGCGGCGCACATCCGCCAAACAGCCTGGAACTCTTCCTATCGCTTTGCCAGATCACACAATCCCAACGCTAACACTCCAGGACCAATAAAAACTAAATCACGAGCCCTAGATGTCAAACTTACCAGAGTACGCCTAGGGTATACCCTTCCTACACATAAACACTTATTTAACAGATCCAACCCTCCGACATGTATTCACTGTGCAGAACTCCTAACCATAAAACACATCCTAACAGAATGCCCTTCAAATAACACAATTACATCTCAATTCGCTTTCAACCTTTCACCCCTACAAGCTCTACAATTCCATACCAATACACACTTAACACTTATAAAAAAACCTCCTACTACATCACAATATCTGGGATGAAATATAGCGTATCTATACCATTTTAGATAATAAACTAATATCATAATGAAATTATTAATATTACTTGATAGGAATAGTTCCTATCAACCTTTTACTCTTTTTTATAATTTTTTTTTATCTACTGTTTTCTAAAATTATCTTTATTCTAGCGAATGGTAGGTAATATATATATACAATTCTTTTTACTTCTTTTACAAATTTACACTTTGTTTACCTACTATTTGCTAAAATTATTTTTTATTATTTTACTTTTACATGATTTTACTTGTTACATTATTTAAGACTTTACACTTGAGTATACTTTGTGTACTTTTTTATAAATTTACATTTATATTAGTTAATATGTTAAATTGTCAATTGATAATATGTTAATTTACTAAAATTTTAAATTTTTGAACTGAATTTCTAAATCGTTAATTTTAAATAATTGTTAATTTGCTGAATTGTTAATTCTTTCATTTGAATCATTTACATCATTCCTTAGATACTAAGTTTTTACTTTACCTTTATATTCTAAAGGCCCACATCCGGAAAGGGAAAAGGGTCTATAGTTGGCCTGTTGATTTATCTGCAGGTCCACTGTTAAATAAATAAATAAATAAATAAATAAAAAGTCATAAAAGTGGCGAAAATCTGATGTATATGCTCTAGGAACATTTATTAAAAATAGGTTATTGACTCTCAGATTGTATTGAGAGCTAAATCGATGGGCAAGATAACCTGATCTAATGAAATAAATTTTTTGTGTTTTGAATATATATATGTAGCTGTCTAATAGGTAGTATATCCAACTTTCTAAATAGTGGAAAATTAGCTGTAAATATATTTTAAATGTTTGTATTAGTGAAAGGTAGTATTCACGAATGTGCATTTCAAAATGCAGTCTGTCGCGATGAAAACTTAACTTTCAATTAACATAAGTTTTTTCGTTTTTAGGAACACTCTGTTTTTTTAAACATGATTATTACAATTCCAATTTAATATAACATTTTTATGCGACCATGTATTTAAACAAAAAAATCTTATAATAATTATTAAGAATTATTTTTAGGCTTTGAAATTTAACCCCTTCAGAATTTCAGAAATAATGTTTTAAAAAACAAAACTAAGAACAGAAAAAGAGGAGATTTTCAAATTAAGGATAAATCCGCAAAAGAAGAAAATTTTTATAAAATAATAACGAGAAAAATTGAAATATGACTCCATCTCACAATACTCCTATATACTCGTATATTAGAAACTACATTTGAGACTCATAAAATTTCATGCTTCATTGTTTCATAATTTAAAATTTATTAAAATTTTCAAAGACATTAAGACAAAAAAGAAAAAGAAAAAAAAACAGAATTTCATACTTCATTTAATTCAAGGATATTCAAAAAAATAAAATAAAAATATGGAATCCTTCCTTCCAGAAATTTAGAACAGAAAATAAGAAAAACAATTTAAAGGAAAAAAAAGTTCAAGGTTACTTCCTAAAATGTTATCCATAAATTTATTAATTTTAAAGGGCTAGAAACATAAATTTTTTTTTTATTTTTTTTTTTAATAATTTTCAGAACGATAAAATGTCAATGATTTTAAAGATCAAACTTCAATCGCATCATTTCTTAAAAAAAAATTGATTATAGTAAAATTTGTAAAACATAATTTTTCACAAAGATTCTAAATTTAGAAATTATGTAAATTAAATTAAATTTTATTAAATAAATACATAATATTCTAATTTATTCTAATTTCTATAATAAAGAGAAATAAAATTATTAAATATAAAAACAAAAATCAATGCATATATAATTTTTGGGTCTACAGGCCATCGACTGCTATTGTAGTAAGTTATTGAAAACTTTAAAACTTATTAACAATTTAGGTAGTAAACATTAAGTAAATTGCAAAAAACTTTTTAGAATATTTTTGATGATTATGGTGAACTTATAATAAATAGGGTGATATAGGGTATAGATAATCATATAATAGATTGCATTGAATTAGATTTACGTGAACGGGTGGTACCAAATAACAGCAGCCGCTAATTTTGGATTTATTGTGATTACTTTTATTAATGTAAACTAAGCATCTGAGTCCCTAAGGATGCCTGATGAAGTACATACTCTCAGAACGTTCTTAAGTGATATATTCAGTAGATCAGTAATTCAATATTTGTTTTGCGAACGAATAGCGAAGACAAAGAGAGCGTCACCCGTCACAGAGCATTCTTCCTCAATTTCACACTAATTCTGCACAAGTTGTTATCGATAACTTCGCTTCCATGTAGATGTATTTTTTTCATTTATATTTCTTTTTTATAACAATAAATCATTAAATAGTGTCTTCACCTAAGTGGCATTGTAGAATAAAAGATATATATTATGCATCTGTGCTGGGCACAGGCCAGTTAACAACCCTGTAATGTTGCGCATGTATAACCCTAGTATCCAATTTCTCAAATTGAGTAGTTTTGAATAGCAGGCAAAGATTTAAAATAACTAACAAAAATTCAAAATAATAATCGTAGTAGGTTTTTCGATTGGATAATAACGAATAACGATATAAGCTGTATTTTTTTAATGATCCGGATCTATATAGATCAAAGGGCTTTTTTGAATTTCATACAAATCGCTAATCCAGCTTTTTATCGGGATCTCTATACAGATTATGGGAAATTTATAAATTTCCCTTTTTTTGACAATGATATTTGACAAAATAAAACGTCAAAATAAATTGTTTATTCCTATTGTTTATTGCTAAATCAAATGCTTACATTTTATTTAAATAAAAGTAATTTAAAATAAATTAAATAAACTGAATTTTGAATTCGGGAACATAAAACAAATAAAAAAAAAACAATAATCGTAATATGGCGTGTAGTGTAAGTGTATATTTTTTATTATTAGTATATTTTTACCAGCTGAAAAAAGGTAAATTAGGTAAATTTAAAAATGCATCATCATAAAATTTCATGATGCAAAAAATGCATTCCTGAAATTACTATTCATTTAAATTTAATAAAATTGATTAGTTATTTATTAAATCAATCCAATTATTTTAAAATTTTAATTAGCAAATGCATCAGGAAATTAGTTTTATCATGATGCGAGATGCTGATGCATTTATGAATGTACCTATTGAATATACGATAAAAAGTTTAACAATTACAATTGAATTTTTGTAGATCCAGTGAACAGTTAAATAATCTATTAAAGACATGTACCTTTCAACCAAAAAAACCATAGAATGTACATCGATTTTAAAATCAATTATAAATACAATAACATAAAATACAAATCAGAAATGTAAAAATGTATAATGTAAATCAGTTATAAGAGTAATAAAGTTTATTTCCTTAACATACATAGTTTCTTAAACATAATAATTTAATATACTGTACTGAGTTAATATTTAAATTTACAGCTTGTATTTAAGTTTATTTTCAGCTGTAACTGACAACTATAGTAATAAGAAAAGATAAAAACTACTATAGTGGAAACAGATTTATTTTATACTACAGAGAAGATTTAGGTTTTATTAAGCTATTTACAATTCTTTAGATGGTCTAAGGAATTCGACGGCCCTTATACGTGCTTACACCTTAAAATCCCTATATATGTACATACCTTATGAGGACAAGAAAAGGAAAAGGAATTGTAACTAGAACTACTGTTATTAACCCATCTTAACCATTAAGTAATTTGGAATAAATAGCTCACTAGTTTTATTTCTTTTTGTTTTTTGCCTATTTTTAATATTGCCTATTAAATTTGCCTATTATTAATTATTTATATTCTTTTTCTATTGTAAATATTTTATTCTTTATTCTTTTTTATACAAAAATTGCTAAAAAAGCTTTTTTGAATTGTAATAAAGCTTCAAAATTGAAGTTTTGGTTATGTCAAAAAAATATTTCCCTAGTCGTTTTTTTAATGATCTGAGATCTATATAGATCCGGATCATTAAAAAAACACACCTATAGTTATATGTAAAGGGAATAAATGAAACACAACCTTAGTTTTGTTCTTTATTCTTCTACGGTAGTGAATAGAGAGAGAGAGCTTAGTCTCCTAGTCTTATTATTTATAATTTACAACTGCTAGAATACATTACTATAACTTATTAATACATATTAGAATAATTATTTATAATGAACATTACTATAGCTTATTAATGTATATTAGAATACTTGTTTACAATTATCAAAGAATATGTATTGGTAACATGTCGGGCGATGATACTCCTATGACAGTAGATATAAGAGTAGCATAGTTCGACAGTTTTACCACTAATCGTTATATTTTTATGCAATAATATACAATATACTAAATTTCATATTCAATCCGCTTTCAAAGTAGTGATGGGAAATGTCGTTCATTTCAGTGATCCGTTCTGACGGGTTAATAAACATCGGTTAATAAACATTTAGAACAAAAAATTTATCTCTACTCTAGGTATTTTGTATATTCAATATTCTATGATTTTTGTTTACCAAAATATTCAAAGTTAGCAAGCAGTTATGTAGTTGCATTTATGTATACAAATATTATTTATATACAAAAATGTTTTTTTTTAATAAAAAAAATATTATTTATATAAACTTTCAAATCCAAATTTTGATTTTTAGAAAAAACAACAATTTTTTTAATTTTGCATACTAATTAAAACAAATTTAATTTCGTATAATAAAAAAATCCTTCCGGGCGAAGGCTATCCATTTAAAAGTCTTTTACAAGTTATTTACTATTTTATCATTGCAATGGCTTATTATTTCATCTGAATATCCTATATATGATATGCTATATAAGGTCTTACAAAAAAAAAAACAACAAAAAAAATATCAATTGGCCTTATTCTGAGAAGCGAATTACTTTTTCGCTACACATTGCATCACTCAGCATCACATTGCATCACTTTTGGTATTCTGAGAAGCGAATGATACGATAATTTGCAAAACTGGCAGCATTGCTCGTTAAAACTGTCAAATTTTTTTTTTTTATGTTTTGACATTTTTTGTTTTGATTTGTTGTTTGAAAAGTGAAATTAAGTGAAGTTAAATTAAAACTTTATAGTTATTAAAAAATTTTTTTTCATTTATATTACGAAACAAAGTATAATAAAAAAATGTGTTCAATTATATTTGTTTTTTTTAAATTCATTAAGTATTTTAGGCTCTCGAAAGCAGCCTTTTCAATGATTATAGATAAATTAGACAATAAGTTAAGTCCTGCAATTGGTCCACATTCAGTAAAACTCATAATAAAATTTGTTGGAATATTGTGCTTTCTTGCTGAAGGACGTTATGAAAAAGGTGTGGGGAATGAGTTTTTGGTAGGTTCAGCTTAATCATTTCTAAAATATTAGCTGAAAAATTGTCAATATTAGAGACGGAATTGTGTCGAGAGTACATAAAATTTCCTGAAATCGAAGAAGAAAAATCCTCCATCAAATTGGGATTTTATAATAAATTTGGATTCGCAGGAATTATTGTATGTTGATGGAACACATGTAAAAATCATTGCACCAAAAAACATTCAAACTGCCTCCTATTTGTAACTTTTCTATAATTAAAAATGTAAAATAATATTTAATAATTATTTTTAAATATATATTATATATATATAAATAAAATTAATTTACTTGAATTTTACGTTAATTATATATTTACTTTTTCTCATTCGCCATCTTTCACTACCTTTTTCTATAATGATATATTTATCGTTTTTTCTGACAGCGAACAAAAAAAATCGATTCTCATAATACCATGAAAATCGAAATGTTGCGATAAAAACCGATCAGTATCGCTATTTCGCTTCACAGAATACCAAAAATTATATTTATCATATTTTTCGGTACGTACCGAAAAATTCGCTTCTCAGAATAAGGCCCAATGACTAACTCACCGCCAATATGGTATTGTCCCATTCATCATCTATAATAATAATTACAATTCATACATCTATAAAAACGAACGCAAAAACAACTATTCATATGTCCTATTTTAATAAATAAGAAAATCAATGTATTTTTTAAGAGCATACTTCCAACCATTAAAACAAAAATTAAATTTTTCTATTTAACTATGTAATCTTTATTTTATTTAATATCTTATGTTTTTATTTTATTTTATATGTTAAAGAATGAATTGTTTTTATTAATGTTTTAGTTTAAAATATATCAAATGGGTTTTTTTTTAATATTGATTTTTTTTCGTATAGTGGTCCCGGTTCAATTATTCAATGCAGGAATACAGGTATTAATTTTTCACTCCGGTATTGCACTCCCTAGTATATGCGCTTTAATTCTACAATTTCATAAATATAACGAATATAACATTAAAATTGGCTTTTTTAATTTGACAAATTGGGATAAATCTATTTCAAACATATTTTATATGAATAAGTACATACACACATATCCACTTTGGGCTCTGTGAGAAATTTTTTAAATATTTTAATTATGAAATACTAAATTCTTCTAGTCATCAATTTATTGTAGAGCTTAATTGCTATGTTTATAATAGAACCATGTCTATATATACTTATGATGGGATCCTGCGAGTACTTGCATTTATCTATCGATTACTGTATGTACATATTGCTTTGAAATTGAAACAGGGTTCGTTTTTAGTTTTTTTTGTTTATTATTGGTCACTTAGGGCGTTTCCAAACCTCTCACACTTGCACTTGATACTCGCACTAAACCTGTCAAATCGCACTTGATTTGTTGTCAAAATTTTAGTGTTGTCTCAAAGACACTAAATATCGCAAAATTAAATTTATTAAAACTGAAAATAAAAAAAAAATTTAGTGCAATTTGACAGGTTTAGTGCGAGTATCAAGTGCAAATGCGAAAAATGCGGAAATGTCCTTAATTCTTTGTCGAGCTTTTAAAGCTTTTTTTAGAGTATATTAGTAGATATTTGTTAAAGTACATTATAAAGTTTATTTTTTAAAGTAAAGAGTAGAACCTTTTCAGGTATTTTAAACGCACGTCTTGAACTAAGAAATTGAAATTTTGAACAATACAGTTTGAGTTTGGTTAACAATATTTGCTGTAAACAATTTTGAAAACATGCTCTTCGCCAAAGCTTTTCTATGGACCAAAATCCAATTTTCAGAAACTGCATTTTAGATTTATGTCACGTTGATCTAGGGACTTGAAATCTGGAGTTATGATTACAATACTTTCTTTCAAAATGTTGAGAGTTTGCGTTTCGCTAAAACTCTATTCTGCACCAAATTCAGTATCCAAACTACTTAATAAAATTCAATACAAAATATACAATACATTGAGTTGTTGAACTTAAAATTTTGTTTCTCGTGATTAAAATGAATAAAATAAAATAAATTAAAAAAGTTTTTATAATTAAAAACAAAAATTAAAATGTAAAATTTAAAAAAAAAAAATGTTTTTATTTATTTTTTAAAGTTCTTGCACACTGTATATATTGCTTATATATGTATATTAATACATAGAAGAATTCAATTAGGGGAGCATAACACCAAGAGGAGGTACAACAGAAGATGTCAACAGCCGTACAAATAAATCAAGAAGAACATTTGTATCACTAATGAAGATATGGCAGACCAACCAAATATCGAAAACAACAAAGCTAACAATATTCAGAGCACGTGTGAAGTCAACATTAATCTATGGCAGTGAAACATGGCTCATTTAGATCAGAATCAAACAGAAGCTACAAGTATTCATTAACAAGTGCTTGAGAATTATGTGCAGAATATTCTGGCCGTCAAAAATTAGCAATGAGGATTTATGGATATATATAACTGGAGAAGAACCGATCAATAGACAGTTAAATAGGAAAAAATGGAAATAGAGAGATAGGTCATACACAAAGGAAATCAGAAAGTGATGTAGCAAAAAGAGCTCTAGGGTGGAATCTGATGGACACAGGAGACCCGACAGGCCATACAACACATCAAAATGGAGAAAAAATATATATATAAATGTACATTACTAGCTCTTTATGGATGTAAGTCGTATTTGAGCTCTCCTTCAATAACTAATATATAATAAGTACAATAAGTAGTTTCCAGTTGTATCTCGAAGACCAATTGGCACTCAATTATGTCTTTTTGATGCCACCAGAGTAATTCTTTGTTATTGGCTATTTTAGGACTCCCCAAGAAACTCAGTCACTACAGCCAGCCTGTGTGATTGAGAGATATTGTATATATACGCCAGATATTTATAGTTTTTAATAATTTATACTTGTTTCTTATGTTATGCAATAAACATTCTAACATTTTTTTCTACTTTGAAAAACATAGTTTTAATGCATTAACACCGTATTAAACTTATAAGCCCACAACTATTTATACTGTTTCCACTTTTATATATATTATATAATATTAATTTAATTAATTTACATCATATCTGATACCTATAATTTTGTTTAGAAATAAATTAACCCATTAATTATTATATTCGTAATATTTTATCAATTGAAATCAGTTCTAAAGCTTCTTTTTATGCATATAAACTGACTTCATCGCCCTCTATATTAACACTATGAAAATACCGTTTTTTTTGTTTAAATTACTCTTACATATATTTTAACAATATCTTTGTACTTTATAGATACATAAACTGTTCAAATCAACCAATAAATTTTAAAGTTTAATTTACATAAATGTGGAAGCTTACATCGAAATAACATCGATTAGAAATTATACTACCGGTGTTTGGTACTTATTTACTTACTTAACTGCTAAAGTATAAGTGTTAATTTTTTAATTTTATTTTCCTGTTATATTTTAATTATTTCAAAAATAATTTTTTTTTTTTGCACAATTTGCAAAATTTATTTTATATTTTCTTGTATATATGTATATATACACGTGACGTATATACACGCACTTCAACATCACAGGCACAAAATACCGAAATAATATGATGATAAACAAAATTATGAAAACAGCATAAATTATGATTAATTTGCATAAACTTTTTGATATTATGGTCGAAGGATACAAAATTTTTATTATACCTGTGAAGTGAAATATTTAATGAAAATTAATTTTTCATTTTCATGAACATACGAGTATTATCATGTTAGGCGAATAATTTAAAATTAGAATTTCATAAAAATGAAATGATGATGCTGATGAATGAATAATGATGATTTGCATATTCTAAATACTTACGTCATGATTCATGTGGAACATAAAATTGGAATATCAAAAAACTAAAACTCCCTTTTTTTATTTCTGTTTTTTGTTATCAAAAGGATCTTCAAGATTTTAAAGGTGATGAAATATTTCAATGTTAAGCTGAAACGTAATGGATGAATATTAGGAAGGGATATTGAAGAATATTAAATTTTAGAATTATGTAATTTAAATAATATGAAAATTATTTCGTGTATATCTGATCAATATTCAATTTCAAATTTAATTGACTATGTTTAATTCACTATTTAATTGACATGTTTTTATATGCAAGTTAACGTGTATTTTTTAAAATTAATGTCAGGTGAGTTCAAAAATACTATTATTGGAGTAAAATTGTTATGGCTAGGCTGGGGTGGCATTGTGTAATTTGAAACGTCGTTTTGTTTCGACTATTTTCAAAAAGTGGCATTGCATAATTTTGTTTCGACCATTTTTATTTTTTTTCAATCTTTTAAAAATTGGTACGACATTTTTTGGTATTGCGTAAGTTTGAAACGCTACTTTTTTCACATTTGATACGACCAAATTTTGGCGATTGAAAAATAGTTGACGCTTTTAGGTAAATTTTAAAAAAAATAATAAATTAATACATGATTTTTATTGGAATATTTATTTTAGAAACGCACATAAGTAAAAATTCTAATAAAATGAAAAATTAAGTAAATTTATAATGATATTCTTTCAAGAGAAAAAATGTTCAGAATAAAATACAAAAATGTTGGTATTTATTATTAGCTTCTTTTACTTGTATCTAGTTGCAACTTCTTTTAGCTCCATTTTTTTTATTTTAATATTACTTTCCAGCAGTAATTGTTGAAATTTTAACGAAACAAATCAAAAATGAAATTATGTAAAGTGTTTCACTGTTTTTTTCGAGCGTTTCAAAATAAATTAACGTTTTAAATTACGTAATGTCCTCCAAATTTTGTTTCGACAACATTTTGTTTAGATCGAAATGTTTGAAACAAAGTTACATAATGCCGCCCCTGATCTTTTATAATTTTTTATTATTCAAGGCTTGTTTTACATATTTAAATCAATTAAACCAACCTAAAATTGAGTTAATAACACTTATACTACACATAACATTGATGGTGAAAAGCACTGAAACGAAATTTGTTCCACTTTGTTCAAGCAATATATCCCTTGAGAAATTCTTACATTTTTATAACTCACATATGAATTTATTTTTAATCTACTGAAAATAAATTAATCATCATGAAATCAATATTCCAACAAATCATGCTCTATGGTTCTCCAATTTGGGGAGACTGTGCCAATTTTCATATTGCCAAACTTCAAATAAAACAAAATAAAATTTTAAAAATGATACTGAATTTGTCATTTTATTTTTCTACAAGAAAACTTCATCAAAAGTCAAAAATTAATACTATTGTGTTATTAATATCCTACAATTAAATAATAATTTCAACCATAAATTGAAATTTTCTGAAAATACTATCATAGAATATCTGTATATATCTATATCTGTAGAGGTATACAGCTAAATCTTAAGTAGTTTTAAGTTTAAAATAATTAAAATTTACATGTAAGGTTTTTACCATTTTCCTTGCAAATTTAGAATTAATAAAATAAAATATTATATTCAAAACTACCATGTTTCAGTTGTAAAGGTAAATAGAAATAAAAAATGCCTAATCTCTGTAAAATCTACTCTAAACTGTGTCAAAAAACTATTATGTAAAATAAAAGATTTTCCAATAGGGATGATATGATTTTGAAGTAACGTTTCGGCCATTTGTAATATGAACGTCGTGAATTTGCTGATTTTGCCCCGGAACAACTTGATTTTTTTAAGAAAATCATCTTATCCGATGATGCTCACTTTCATCTGAGTGGTGCGATAAAGAAACAAAACTGTCGATTCTGGTGCGAAGAAAATCCACAAATTATTCATGAAAAACCATTACACATTCACCTAAATTGACAGTTTAGTGTGGTTTTTGGTCCGGTGGAATTAGCGGTCTGTATTTCTTTCGAAATGAAGCTGGTAACACCGTTACTGTCAATGGAGAGCGGTATAGATCGATGATAACCAATTTATTATGGACGAAATTGGAAGATGTTGATCTTGACAAAATTTCGTTCTAATAAGACGGAACTACGTGCCACACAGCAAATGCAACAATTGAATTATTGGGAGAGAAGAAGTTTGAAGATTTGATTATTTCAAGAAATTGTGACATTGAATGGCCTCGAAAAAGTTGTGATTTAACACCATTCGACTATTTCTTCTGAGGTTATTTGAATTCATTGGTCTTTAGCAATAAACCAGACTCTCTTCAAGCTGTTCAAGTCAATATTGAACGTACTATTCATGACATACGACTGGATTTAGTGGAAAAAGTGCTCGAAAATTGGGTTCATCGAATTCGTTCTTGCAGAATAAGTCATGGAGACCATTTGAATGACGTTTTATTCAGAACTTAATTGTATTGTACTTCATATTAAATAAAAAACATTTGAATTTCCTTAACAGTTAGTGCGTTTTTTTTGTTTTAAAAGAAATCATATCACTCTTATTGGTAATATAATAATAATAAATAAAATAAATAAAAATAAATATATGAGTTGTGAAACTGTAATCCGAATTAATAAGCTAGCAGTTGGTTAAAATATTACTATACTTACGGTGAGTTCCATTGTAGTGTTGGTGAATGAATCATCCTTTAATTTAAATTCAAAATTGTATAGTTTTTTTTTTTAAATTATAACAATCTGAATAGATAATAACATTATTATCTCTTCACTACGTCTATTATGTTATATTAAAATACCGGATTAAGTACACATTTTCGGTCAATATTTTCTTTTAAAATTGTCAAAGTCGTTATGAGATGAGCCTAACAGATATACCGCTAAATTTTAGCTTACTAACAATTAATAAATAAATTCTTTTGAATTTGTTTGTGTATCAAGTACGGTCATGTGAAGCTACATCTATTATAGAGCAAATTCCCCTTTTAAAAGTACATTTTCTTTTATTTTTTATTTTTAACTAGTAGAGTTACCCGGCGTTGCCCGGGATATTGGGAAATTTTTAGGAGCTTTCTTTTTTTTAATTTGGAACGTAAAATATTATTTCATATTTCTTTTTTAGTAAGGTGACCATTGGTTGGCTGTTGTAGGCGTTAAAACATGTTTAAATTTTGTTTAAAATTTTAAATATTTATTCACAAATATTTTTAACCTACAAAATACTAATATTTACAATGTTATTATATATAGTTGATAAAGTTAGTGATTTTATTTTATTTTTATAAGTTTACCGTGGTTAATGGTAAATGTGTCATAACACAGAATTATTCAGGCATTTTAGACCCACTTCCTGTTGAGCCTAGGGACTTGAAATTTTGAACAAACCTTATATCCCGATTTCAGCAATTTCTTATCAATGGTTTTCCGTCTTTGAGAACCATTGATCAATGCATTGAGACAGGGCAATAAAAAACGAAAAAAGATCGGCATGGCGAAACGGCATCTTATTAGATCGGCATGGCGAAACGGGTTAACGGAATTAAATAAAAATTTGTTTTTCATCTTTTTTAAGGCCATAGAAGCTTCTCTTAAAATTGGACGCAATTCTTTTGTAACAATTTTTTTTCACGATCGACATGTCGGAAGGGGTTAATGTATTGGAACCCAAGCAAACCAGTGATCTTCTATGCCAAGAAACAATATTTCTACAAAGTTTCCAGTCAATCAGTCACAGTTCTTAGACGGTACAACGAAACCAGAAATCTGTAAACCGACGTGCCGAAACGGATTAACGAAATTTAACAAAAAAAGTGGTATAATATATACTCTGTATATTGCTATATGCCTAAAGAAAAAGTTATTCACATCAATAAATTAGATTAGAATATATATCTGTATTTACTCCCGTTTCAAATATTTATTAAGTGAGCTAAGAGTTGTTTCATCACAGTTAACCGAACCTGTCAGAATTTTTAAAATGGTAAAAGGCGTATATGTTTATTTTTGAAGGAGTACTTGAGTACAAATTTTTAGCTCAGTAACACCTTTGGTTCTTGAAATATTTTTTCAGGCTGCTAGTAGTTGCACGGCAGCTACCCAAATCAGTTAAAATTTTGGAAAAAAAGTAAAAAGCAAATTTATTTATATTTGAAAAGTTACCTCAGTACAAATTTTTAGCTCTGTAACACCTTTCATTTTTGAAATATTTTTGGCAGGTCCTCGGAGTTGTATGACAGCTACCCGAACCAGTCAAAATTTCGAAAGAATTTGAAAGGCATATTTGTTTGTTTTTGAGAGAGTACCTGTGCACAAATTTTCAGCTCTGTAGTACCTTTTGTTTTTGAAATATGCTTGATGAGTGCTGGGCGATGTATGGCAGTTACCAGAACCGGTCAGAATTTTGAAAAACAACATTTCACGGGTTCGATTCCAAGTAATAAAAAACCATACTATAAAATTTGGTTGAAATTGGTCCATGCGTCTCCGAGGAGTTCTAACACAAACATACATACATACATACATAGTGACATACATTCATACAAACATCCTTCATTATATATAAGATTATTATACTTACTTACTTTACTTTCGATCCTTCAAGCTTAACCTCTATTAAGACATATTGCCTTCGCCATTTCTAAGCCTCTGATACTTAACTTATATAATTTGGCATTCTTCAGGAACATACCCGAACAACGGGAATATAAGCAATTCCGTAATTCGATGAACACGAGAGGCTGCAAATGCCCACCCTTACACAGTAGAAATACCAATATGGTTCAAGACTGGTTATGGAAATTTGTTTATAGTCAAAACTTCTAGAATGTAGAATCGCATTTCACTTCAAGCATTCCCAAGAAAGGGTAGTTTTTTATTTGTTTGATTTACAAAAACTTAAAATGAACAACAACAACATAGTTCGCAACTTCCCGCTGAACCTTTCTCCTACTTTTTTCTCTTTTTCTTCTGGATAACTATCCCTTAACTATTTCCTTTTCCAAAAACCAACGGTACGAAAGTATAAAAGTTTCTTTAACCTAAGTTTTGGCTAATAATATACAGAAACAAAAATTTAGCATATGCCAGAAATAAAATTATTTTCCTTATTAATGTTAATAATTAATTTAACAGCCAATTTTCGGATTTATAGTCAGATGACAGTCGTTTACAGGGTTTATTTAGAATGATTTTTCTATTTGTCAAAATAATTTGAAATTTTTCAATAATTATTTTACAATGCCGGACTATCTAATATACTTTTAATCTCATTAAAGTTCATCACAAAAACAATTTGCAGCACAGATTGATAATATAATGACAAGTTCGTACGTAAGTTTTCAATATTATGACGTATATTTTACCCCAACGTCTCCAACGTCCCCAACTATAATACACTGTATCTGATATAAAACGGATAAAACATCAAAATAAATAATAAGGATAATAGCCCTAAATGAAAAAAAAATTGAATTTGTTACACACAACAATATACTTCAATGTTAGATTTTCCTGAGTCTGATTCTTTTTATAAAATATTTTTAATAAGTATAAGTTAAAGTAAATTTTTTAAAGGTGAACAAAACATTAACAATAACTGATGATATGAGCAAAAGAAAAAAAACAACACTTATTAAAAACTTGAGTAATCACTTGTACTCTGTGTTTTATTCACACATATATGTTTTTATATTAAATTTTCGCGAATCGATGATCAGTTGTAGATTAAAAAAAATTCAAAGCAATTTAAACAAAATGTAAAAAATGAGGGAAAAATATTAATATTCACCTACGATCAACCTTCACCATATATTTGTGGGTTTTGTATATTTCCAATATTTACTTTGAAATATATTGAAAAAACTTTGAAATAATTTTTCTTATCCACCAAACAGTATCCAATAACAAAAATATTTTATTTCGATTGTTTATGTATTTTTTTCTAATATAGCTAGATTTATTTTCAGATTTTTAATAATGTGTTCTAAAAATAAATTATTCGCATTACACCTACATACTAAGTTTTTTTTTTTATTGTTGTTTATTTAATATCTGTATATGTAGCTAGAATGTGGCAAAAAAACCTTGTACATAATTGATTAAATTGACTTCATTTTGTTTTATTTCCAAAGTATATTGTATTGAATTCTATATAATAAGTGATGTCCTAATTCCATTGTTTTGTATACAAGCATCAAATTAGGAAAGTTTTTGTTTATAACAACAGAAAACAAAAATTTCTACAATAACAATTCGTTTGGTTCTATGAAATTAAATTAGAATTTTATCTAAAGTGTATACCTTTAAGCTTTAAATTATAATACATAATGGTAACCTTTCTATATGAAATGTTTTTTTTCAAATGAATTAAGCCTATGTTCATTTCAAATAAAGTAAGTCTATATTAAAAGAGTATAGAAGGCTAAAAGTCAGTCATTACAATATCTAATGACTGGCAACATGACTTAACGGTAAATATGATACAATAACTACTTCATCCATTTTAAAATTATTAAAACATTTTTTTTTTTATTAAATTTATTAGTAAATACTATTTACAAAATCATAAGAAATAAAAATAAAAGAAAAACAATTCAAAATTAACTAAAATTCATTATGAATTAAAATATTATTTAAAACTTAATAAACTATTCTTAAAAACATTAATATTATCAACATTATGAATAACCTCAGGCAAAGAATTAAACAGATGAAGACCTTTGTGGAATAAGTTATTTTGGGTTTTGGTTCTTCTAAAAAGCGGAAGTCTGAATAAATGTGCTGATCTTAGATTATGATTATTTGATTCACCCAAATAATTTAAAAGTCTCGATAAATAATCAGGAAGCATATTATGTTTCATCTTATATATGAAAATCAATGTATTAAAGTTTAATCTTTGTCTAATAGACATCGATTTCAATTTTCCCAGCATTAAATTTATGTTTGACCTCCTTGAACATTTCAAAATAATTTTCATAGCACGATTTTGAAGTATCTGTAGTCGATCTTTTTTTGCTTCATTACATAGAAATAATAACGATGCACAATAGTCCAAATGTGGTAAAATTGTTGTATTATACATAGTTATCGCACATTTATTGGTAAGTTTTTTTCTTATTATACCCAATTTTTCTTGCAATCTTGTTACTAACATAATCTGCATGATTATCTAAATTTAATCTATCATCAATCATAACACCCAAATATTTAATGACATTTACTTTTTCGAGGTTTATGTTATCCACATATACATTAGCTAAACTATTGGATCGATCATTTACTACCATACATTTTGTTTTTTCTAACTGTAGTTTAAGTTTATTCATTCGCAACCAAATTGACAAATTTGCTAGACCTTCATTTATTTTATGACAACAATCTTCAATGTTTCTTCCCGTTATGTACAATAATGCATCATCCGCAAATAAAATGATTTTACCAAATTTTATACTCGATTTAATATCATTTATAAATAACAAAAAACTTACAACACCTAAAATTGTTCCTTGAGGCACTCCCATATTAATAAATTCACTTCTAGAAAATTTTCTATCAACACAAGTTGTTTGGGTTCTGCATTCAAAAAAACTTCTAAACCACTGTAGTTCAGTTCCTTGGAAATCATATTTTTCAAATTTTTTTAATAATATATTTCTACTTACGGCTTCGAATGCTCTTTTCAAGTCTAAAAAAACTGCTACAATTTCTAGATTATTTTCTTTTGCTAGTTTCCATTCATATAATACCAAATTTAGAGGTGATTCACATAAATGTTTACCTCCAAAACCACTTTGTTCATTGCAAATAATATTTTTCGCTTCTAAATATTGTTGCACTTGTCAATTAAATACATTCTCCAATATCTTTTCGTACATCGGTGACATATTAATTGGTCTAAATTCATTTAATAATCTAGGCTAACAACTTTTAGGAATTGGTCATACAACCGTTTCTTTCCATATACTGGGAAATAATTCATGTATCATTGATATGTTGATAATATGCACCAACACATCACCAAAAATATTAAAGGAATTTCAAATTATATTTGAAGTTATTCCCATGAAATCTTTTTTTTTATTCATTTTTTTAATAACCTCTAATAATTCATTCTTATTGATTTCTCTAAATTTGAAAATATTTATTTGTCCTTCTATTTGATTCTCATATTCCATACTTGGTATAGTATTACTGATTTCATTAATACTTTCAATGAAAAATTTATTAAATTTATTAGCAATATTTTCAGCCCCTTGGATTTCTATATTGTCAATAACAACATGATTTAACAACAGTTAGAGCTACAAATACAATATTGTCATGTGTAATCATTGCACCTTTCGGTAAACCAGTTGTTCCAGACTATATAAATAATTTAATATAATTATATTTAGTATAGCAATTATATTTATAGAATTTAATTCAAAAACTTACCGTAAATACCATAGAACAGAATTCATTAATAGCAACTTTTTATCTCAAAACATTTTCAACAGATAGAAACATTTTACCAAAATTAGCACCATATGTGAGACTGTAACTTATGCGGGTATAACAACCAAAATCGAACAAGATATTGTTTAAATTTAGACACATCGGAATTTTATCTATTTTATTATTTTTAAAATAATAATATAGAAAAAGCTGGAGTCCATGGTACATTCGTTAAAACGAACAACATAAAATATGGCTCAACTATAAATTTGATTTATTTACAAATACGTTAGTTGAAGGGATGATAAATTACAATATGTTTTACAGATTTCAGATAATAAATAGGTTTGAAATTCATTGAGGTTCCCTAACCAAGAAATTATTCAGAAACAATTTAAAGTCTAAAACCAAATGTTAGCAGGATTATTTGTGTCCTGCGGTGTGTCATCTTATTGTGTGCTCTGTATCATGCTATAACGAAAACTTGATGGCTGAATAAGGCAAAGAATTGATTGTCAATAATAATAAGCATAATAATAACATAATCTAATCTCTATTAAGTACGTATACATATTTCTATGTATTGACAATAACAATGGTTAGTTGAAAAACGATTTAAGTGTCATAAATTGATTATTTAAAAACTCTCCAGTATTAGTCCTACAAATAAACTTTTAATATGCGGAAACATTTTTCAATCATTAGATAAACTACTCAAAACGACAATACTATTTATTAACTAGTAATTTAATTATTGTTTTCGCCCGATTTAATCCTGTTTGTCCCTGCGTAATTATTTTTTAAGTTTTTGAGTATTGTCAATCAAACAAGCATACAGTAATTTACTCAATTGCAAATTCAAAAAGAAGTTTAAGATACAATTTTAATTTTAGAGACTGATATGATAACTTCCTCCTTAAGGATTTATCAAAATTATTTTCAGGAATAAGATTTCAGTTATAGTTTTCAATATCTAAAATCTCTTCAGCAATATATATATATTATTTTTTCAGAAATTTCAATATATACAATCAAAATCATTCTAAAATGCAAGCTCAGACCAACTTTCAAAAACTGCATTAAATTTTAAATTGAAAAAAATATTATAAATTTTTTGTTTTTAATTCAACTCAACAGCATCCTTGAATTATCTCTATATAAAATCAATTTTTTAATATTATAAACTTCCTTGCAAATACATATACATAAATATAAATACAAGTACATACAACTTTGAGTAACTTCCTTGAAGATAAAACAAAACTAAAATTTAAAAAAAAGTTTTTAGATGTCAAGATGAATTTCTTTCAAAGTCAATTTAAAAAAAAAAACAAAACAAAAATCAAATTACTCTCTCATGGTATATATAGAACCTGTGTGTGTGTGTGTGTGTCTTTAACGAAACAAACGTAAGAAAGCGAAACGAACCAACACATTTTCAATCTATAACATGAAAATAAAAAGTCAAATAAATTATTTTCTTTTAAATTTACCGTAACTTCTTGTAAATCCTTTTTTCAGATCCTATTTTTCTATATTGCAATTATATTATAGTAGACAACTACAAAATAATTTAAAATTAAATTTTATTTAGAACATCCTTGTTTTTGTTTTTGTTTTAATTTTTTTTGTTTTACTTCTAAAACACTTTATAAAAAATAAGATTGAAAATTTAATAAAAAAAATATTTTTATTTTTATTAAAAAATAGAAAAAGGACATTCGTTTTCAGGTTAATTTAATTTCAATAAAAATTTAAAAGGACATAAATAAATGTAATTCTCCTGTTACAAATAAAATATTGAGGTTAAATCCAATTAATTTTAAATGTATGTTGATAATGAACTTGAATTTTGAAAATAATTTTTAAAGTATTTCGAAGAATTTAAGAATATTATGAATTTTTGATGAAATACGAGTTTCATTCACTTATTTACCAAGACATCATAAAATATAATTTAATTTTTGATTTTTAGAACTTGGCTTTGCATTATGAAAATTTTATACAACTTGTTTGAGTTAGAATCAATCTATATCAGCTTGGATTAGAATCTATCTATACAATAGGTGTAGAGTATAGTCTATAAATTTGATAACCAAATTTCTAAAGAAATTCTATAAATAAATAAATATGATAAGGACTACCAGCTAACTCGTAGACTAACTAAAACTAATTAAAACTAACCACTTTGAAAGTAAAATTTCACATTATTGATACAGTTTTTAATTATTCTGTTAATAAAGTTTGGTATTATAATTTCTTCTGTAGACACTGTAACATAATACTGTGCTGATATATCTTATTTTGTTTATACAATTTTATTTTTATGGAGCAAAACATTTGAAAATTTTTAATAAATCAAATCAATAGCGATTTAACAATGTTATTCTTCATTTTATTTTATGCCGTTCCAAAATTACCGGTTCCAAAATAGGCAGTCTCCTCAACTATCCTAAATTATTACTGTGAAGAGTAATAATTTGACTTATATGATATATTTTTAAGGTTTTTTATTTGATTACAATACACAGTTTGGGGAAATAATCAATTTATATCGGGGAATAAAGGGGAAATTATCAATTTTTAGATCGAATTATGCAGTTTCGCTTTTAATTTGTGTAAAGTCATTATAGCGTAATAATATAAGTTAGTAGCTGATCGGAAATAAAAGTTGTTATATTTTCCTGAAACTCGCTATCAATCTGAACTGTTATTTCGAATGTTCATAGTACATTCATCAAAATCAAATATTATTCTATAAACAACAAAATTAGCTTAAATTTTGACATCGTAACTTACAGCTTCCAGTGATAAAAATTGGATGGCTTCAATATAAAGACTTGAAATTTCGCTACATTATTTCGGTTGCCAACAATATCTTTTCGGTCTTGAAACTCCACATTTGAATATATATCTTCAGTCTTCACTTTTAATTATAATTTCTCAAGTAATTGTTATTTTCTGATTTAATTGTTCTAATCGGCATTAAATATTTACATTAAATAAAACTGATCTAGAGTTTGATCATATATTGAAAATTGTTTTAATTTTAAATTAAAAATAAATGAACATCGTTTATCCAATGAAGTAACATTAATTCAAATTAGCAATTTACAAGAACTTAAAAATGAGGAGTTCAGGAAAAAAGTGTGGATGACTTTTTTTAAAACTCTTAAACGTAAAACTGAAACTACGTAAATTTTACTCACACTTTTTTTTTCTTAGCCTATCACGAGGCAAACATATTTTTTGAAAGCATGTAACTGTATACTTTATTCTTTCATCATATTTTTAAGTAAACAAAAATTATAAATAAATAAGTAATTTGTATTTGAATGTTGAGAGATATACATAGACGGTCTAGCAAAAGTCGGTGAGTAGATTTTACTCATTGACACTTTAACCAGCTGAGCTAACATCCGATAAAAATTGTTTCATCAAAATGCAGGCATAAAATAAAAATTTATTTTTTGATCAAATGAAAGAAAAGAACGAAGTCATACGAAAACACGTGCCCTCATTCAAAATCGTGCCCTTGTGTATTATATTATAAGTTTTCTAGTTTTTTATTACAAAAATAAAATTTAAAGTACTTCAGTAAAAAAATTATATATATTAAATTAGCTAAATTGTTAATATTTCGATAGATCTAGAGTAAAAAAATGTTTGCGTTTATTTAACTTTTTTGCCCAAAAGTGTTCTGATCGTTGTTGTGAGTAGATTGGTTTAACACAGTTCTAAATTGATATTTTTTGCTCCGAATTTTTTTTAGAACAATTTTTGACAACAACTATACTGAGCAAAAATTTTGTAGTAATATCTTTTTTAATTTGAGCACTTGAATAGTCAAACCAAGAAAATTTTGAACATTTGATATGTTTAATGTATCTGAAAACAATGTATAGAATAGTAATATTAATAAGCAAACCACAAAAAATATAAATTGTTCAAAGTTTTAAGTTAACCTTTGTAAAATAAAATAAAAAAAAATGTCAGATAGAATGAAATTTTCTTTTATAAGATTTTATTAGACATCAATTTCCAGTAAGTCTTTCGTCTCAATCTTGCAATATCAATCAATAAATCACAAGATCAAACATTCCAAAGATTCGGAATTTATCTCTCTAAACCTACCTTCACCAATGATCAACTCTGCACAGCAATGTTGTGAGCAACATGTGGAAAAGTATGTACCCGGGGCTTTCTTCTAGTTATTATTGTAATGTGCATTCAAATTATGAAGAAAATTTTATTTTTATGTTTTTGCTATATTTAAAAAATAGTTTAAATAAATCTAACTTGCAGTCTCTCTTTTTATATTTTTTTTCAATAATTTTTTTCTTTCATTTTGTATTAACCGGGTCATCCAGAGCATGCATAGCAGGTTTTTAAGAAGGAAATAAGCCGTTAGTTTAAGATTAAAAAATATTTATTAACTAAATCGAAGGTGCTCTATCGATTGGTGACATTTTCAACTTATGGGAAGGACAGGAAATCGGTTTTTAAGCCCAAAAACCGTTGAAATTGGGAATTTTTTAATTGTAAAATAACGGCACCTTCCTCTCTTAAAAAGCTAATACGTAACGGTATGGCACACCCGGTATATATACCGTACGTATTATAACCTTTAGAAGATTCATTAAACATCCATAGAATATAAAAAATCATTGAAATTCGTAAAAAATCGAGGTTTTTTGGAGAAATATTTTTATTTCAGACATTTTTAAAGTTTAAACGACCCCGGATATACAGACCAAAAATAGGCAAACAATTTAAATTTTTAAAACAGCAACAATTTGTGATTATCTACATAAATAAGCAATATACAATATCAATACTTATAGTTATTGCAACAACTGTCATATAGACATGTATATACAAACACAATTTCTAATATTTATAAAATATCAAAAAAAAAATTTCAATTTATGATTTTAAAAATTAAGATTTTCAATTATACAAAAATACTTACTTTCATAAATCCTTTTCAATTATATAATTTGTTTTTTTTTACTTTCTACCAAAACACTACAATTACTTTCCAATGATATCGAAGAAGAAAATTTAAGTTTTTAAAATAACTTTTTATTTTAATACCCAAAAGAATGTTTCAATAATATATATATAGGTGTATAGTATGCAATGCTTTATAGAATTGTTTTTTTAATCCTTCTAAAAATTTCCAATTAAAACAATTTAAAAAAAATTGAATTTAAATTGTAGAATTAAATCATTAAATCTCTTTTAAATAATGAAATTCAATTAGACAGACTACTTATTTGGGGAATCAATTGGGGAATCAATCTCAAAATATAAATTTTCAATCTATATAATCTCAATTTTTATTTTAATTCTCACTTTTTTCAATAAAATTTTGAAAAAAAAAAAAAATAATAAGAGTAGAATCAGACAAATCCAAATTTGATTCACTTGATCTGAATTTTAAATTTAAAATTACAAATTCTAGTCGCAAACAAAGAAATTTCACAAAATATTATTAACTATCGCATATTAAAGTTTTCTTTCATAACTCAGTAAATTATTCTCTGAACTACGCCAAAATCTTAATAATAATTTCATGCGGTTTCAATTTATCAGAATAAAGTTTTTTTTTTTTTTTCTTATGGTTTTTTTTTGTTTTGTTGCAAAAATAATGCTTCAGGGATCTTTATAAATCCTCAGAAATATTTTTTTTTTTTTGTTTTGTTGTATTAAGAATTTCCATCGATAATAATTTAATAAAAGGAAACCTGTCAGAAAAGTTTCAAAATACTATTATTTAAAAAAAAAAAAATACCCACCATAACCACCACAACCACAACCACAATTAAGTACACCACATCATAACTAGAACCACATTGCATTATTGAAATTTGTAAAATAACAAAAAAAATATTTTAGTTGTATGAATGTATGAATCAACCCAATATGTATTTACTCTGTTGTTTAATAATTTAAAAAAAAAATACGTTTTAAAAATTACATTTTTATCATAAATTTTTAATGAATGTATCTACTTTCGTTTTACCGAAGAGAATTGAAAAATTTTAATTTTAAATGTTGTTTGGGATTTTTATTAGCTAATAATCAAAATATTCAATATATGTATTAATACATTGTAATGTGTAATAAATACAATGTAATTAATACATTGTTGAAATACATAACGCACCTAAATACTATGCAACCTCATAAATGGGAAAAATTTAAAATATAACTATTATTAACTAAACAACATAAGTCGGGATAATCTGTATTAAAATACTACAGAAATCAGAAACTTGTTGGACATTTTAGAAGTGTAGTAATAAAAATTTACTAAGTCTCTAAAGAGAACAATGATGCATAATCAACAAACATGCAATATGGACTTTAAACGCTTACTTAAACAAACCCAGAAGAATCCCAAACTATGTTCTCAAAACTCTTTGAAAATTCGTAAAAGTTTTAGATTAGATTTTTAATTCATTTATTCATATTATAGTAAAATACAATACTTAAAATGTACATTTACTAAATAAAAAAATAATAAGAATAAGTATAGGACCATTCGGATATTCATTAGAACATGTGATGAATGAAACTGCAAGCAAAAATACAAGCATAAAAATATAAAATATTGTTGGGTACATACATAGTAAAGTAGAAAATTAAAGCTAAATGTAGAAAAACTAAAATAGCTAAAAATTAAAATTATATAATGAAAAAATAAAATTTAAAATAAAATTTAAAACAAAATTTAAAGCAAAATTTAAATAATAAACGAGAGTAAGCAGAATTAAAATACAAAATTATAACAAGAATAAAAAGTAAAGAAATAACTACACTCAGGGAAAATCATACCATTAAATGTTTAATAGTACAGTTATTGATTCAATAGGACGGGTATCAATAGGTTTTTACTATAAAAACAATAGTTTTCTGTTTAAAACAATATTTTTTGTAGTTTTGATTTAATAAGATGCATACTATTATTATATTAATAGTAGACGGAATTAATGTTATTAGAAATACTATAAATTTGAAACTGTTCTACTCATTGTATTTATTAGATTATACTATTACTTCAATATTACAAAATAGTTAATTTTTAATAACATGACCAGAATTAATTTAATGGTATATGGTTAACCACATGTACTATTAAATATTGTACGCATACTATTGTTTTCATGGTTTTAAACTATAATACTGTCACTGTGTCCTGTACTTGCCGCGCTTTTTTTAATAATGACACATATATTTAATAGTATATATACTATAATGACACATATATTTAATAGTATATATACTATAAAATCAACGATACCATTCGGAAATCATTCAAAAAACGCTCTAAAAATAACCTATATAGGACCCAGTAATGCAATATTTGTTTAAAAATTCAAATCTGTTTAAAGAGATAATATCACCAGTTTGAACTTGAGTGTTTGCATTAAAGAAGTCAAAAAAGTTAAAAGATTAAATAAATAAATCAAAAAATTAAAGTATTAAAAGGAAATTTAAAAATAAAGATAAGAATAAATTAGAAATAATTGAAATAAAAGAATATGTAGAAATTTAAAAACAAAAATAAACTTTAATAGTGCTTAAGTTAAATGTTATAATTAATATAGTTTAAAAAATAAATCTAATTTCGATAAAAAATGTTTACTTAATTAAAGTTAAAAATTAATAAACTAAATACTATATTTGAGTGGACATTAAAAATAAAAATAAAAATAAACGTTATTCAAATAATAGTGCTTAACAATTATAATTAAATAGTGATAAACAATTTTTGTTAAATCAACTATAATAAAGAACTAATATTTCAACATTGAATTGCTCGAAGCTAAGTGTATCAAGAAAATAATATTTTGAGGATAAATGTATAGAAAAAGTTTATATTTAACAAAGTTGGATATTCAAAAAGTTTCACTTTATCAAATCGAAGAAATAATTTTACACAAAACTGGGCCTTATATCTTATGCAAACAGTGGCATGATAATTATTTTAACGAGCATTTCCAAGCCTGTGTTGTAATTGTTATAAACAATTAATCTTAAGAATATTTTTTCTTTTTGCTTAATCTAATTTTAATATAATATTTATATGTTTAATATTAGTTATAGTTATTATAGTTATTAGTGATTTTGATAGATTTAAGCTATATTTCTATGATAAAGTACAAACAAGTCTGTTAAAAAGTACAAGTAAAATTAAATAATATTCATGGAATAAAATGCTTTAATAAACAATTAATATTGTTTCATTTAATTTGAACTGCTTTAACCTTACATAACAAATATAGGTACTAGAAAAATATGATTTAACTCATTAAATCAATATGAAGTATAAAAATAATAATATTTAATATTAATGTGATGCTCCTATTATAAAAAAAAAGTATACCACTTTGACAATGCTATTAAAATGATAGTATGCATACTATTAAATTTATTAAATTGATAATATTAAAACTATTATTATAATAGGATATACTATGAAATTATAATGTGATGGACTATAATATTTACAGGACAATACTGTTAAAATAATGGTACATTTCAACTATGAATTTAATATGATTAAAATTGTTATTTTGTTATATTGTATATCCCATTGACGAATTTTAATAGTAAAATCTAATTGAATTAATAGAAAATAATTTTAGTTTTATAGGATTTTTCTCTGAGCGTACAAGACCGAAAGAAAATTAAAAAAATTATAGTTAGAAAAAAAACCTAAATTGAAGTTAAAACTAAATCGTATTAAAAACAGATTCAATTTGAAGGTGATCCAGTTCAAAAAGCCAAAATCGAAGACTTTTGCAAAATGAAACAGGTGATCTATCCGATCTTAAAGAATAAAATAACATATTAAAAATTTTTTGGAGCAATATAATCATAAAAGTGGCGGAAATGAGAGGTACGGGCTCTTGGAACATTTACAAGATATAAATTATTAATTCTAAGATGATATATTTAGTTATAAATCGGTGAGCGAGATAGCCCGACCTATTAAACAAAATTTTCAACGTTTTAAACAAATATAAATGTCTAAGTGGTAGAATATTCAACTTTTTAAATAAAGGAAAACTGGGCATTAGTCTATTTTTTTTTTAAAATTATCCTTATTCAGTGTTTTTGAGCGATGAGAAGAAGTTGAATTTTATTAAAATAAGAACCACCCCAGCAACTAATTCCATATTGCAGTTTAGAGCTGAATAGAGCAAAATACACCATTAGCATAACTTTTAAAGAACAATGTAGATTTAAGTGGTAAATGTTTCGCAAAACATTTTTAAAATAATTATTTAAATAGCAAGTATGTGCAGACCAATTCAGTTTATTATCAAGTAAAACAACCAAGTACCTAAACGTATCTATACTCTCAATATTAAAGCAAGAAATACTACAAGGCGAAGAGAGAACAAAAGAGTTTAGAGACTGTATTGGAAATAAAGGAAATTTAGGACAATCAGGAGACTGATACCAAATACTAAAATTCTCGAAGAGACAATTATTATTAAGCCTAAATTGCATAATTTTAGTTTTATTACTTATAACTAAATTATGAACATAAAACCATTTTCGAATTAGGTCCAAGTCAAAATTTAAATCCCAAAATAAGTCAAGTAGATTATTATTGTTGTATGAAAAAGTAGTGTTATCCGCAAAAGCTATAGGCATACCCTTGAACTGTTGTTGCAATAAATAAGTTCAAAGAAATAACGTTAATTATTGATCAGCATCAAAAATAGTAAATTTTAATTCAATTTAATAATTTTCTTTCAACGCTCTTACCACTAAAACATCAAAATCTATCATTCCATTTTCAAATGTAAAACGAAGTGAAGAACTGTGCCGACTTTGACACACTAAAACCTACTATCATTACTGTTAAAATTAAAACCAATTTTTTAGACTAACCGTTAATACCGTTTTGGCTCTCTTACTATTTTTACTCTATTACTAGATATATTTGATCAATCAAAATTGCGTTAGGATTTATTGAGAAATAAAATATTTTAGCCTAGCACAGTTCGACGAATTTGTTGTGTAAGACGTCTAACAAAGTTTTGAATCTAAGCGTAATATTTCTACACGACATGTTGATAGAAAGAGGACTTTTGTGGCTTACATCCAGTTTTTTTTTCAATACTTGTTTGTAACTCTCTCCTTTAGTGTTTTCAACTAAATCAAAGCTATAATATTATTGTCATGTAATAGGTCATACAAGATATCTCGCATTGAAATTATTCAGCGCTATTCAAAGTAAAATTGAAATAAGATACGGTTTTAGGCAACAGTAATTAAAATTTTGTAATATAGAAATTTGCAATGCCGTAGAATGCAATCAACTTGGTTAAAATGTCAAAAATTAGCATTAAAATGATTGGTGAATTAATTCATACCGCTAAAAATCATTCAGAATATACCAACATGATTTCAATCACTGCATCGACATTAATATAACCATCAACATTAATATAATAATACTAACATTAGTATGTGTAGTATTCAGAGGATATCATGAGATAGTTATTTAATTTTGCACGAAATTTTTTTCACATGAAAAGTTGAGAATGAGAATGAACCTGTTCAAAAGCATTTGCATTAACATAGCATTTCAAACAATATAAGATTTATTACTTAGGTGGTTATGAAACAGTAATGAAAACCTCCTATAATTTCTTTATGTAATACCTACATCATCATACAATGAGGTTATTAAAACACCAACCCTACATTAAGACTTAAAATTTGTGGATTAAACTAGCGATAGGAGCTTGAAATGAATGCTTGTCAAACATTCCAACTACCGTAAATTAACCCTGTTCATGTCCATGTGTTAATTTTTAATTTTACAATTTCGAATTTATATTTTTATATTCATACGTTCTGGGTTCTGGAAATGAACTACCAATATAAAAAAAAAAAAACAAAAAAAATAAAAATATTAAAATTGATAATAAAGGTAAACGAAAATTTTCCGAAAATATTATTTTCCGGGCCACTTGATTTTCATTTCCTTTATACTTTACAAATGTAACGAATGTAATATAATCCTCTTACATGTGTATACTTGTATATATAAAAGAAAAAAGGATCGAAGACCACTTCACTTAGTTAACTCACTTATTTTTATACATACTACAAAAGTTAAAGGTAAAAATAAACCTACAAAAACACCATTGACCAAATGTATAACACTTCAAAGAAATACCCAAAAGAATTTAATTTTTACTGTTATTTCGTTTTATGACTCAAACTCATTCTTCTGATATCACATAAAAAAAGCAAAGTATTTTAATATAAAAACAAAAACAAAAACAATAAAAGTTTTCAGATTTTATTTTTTGTTCTGTGCTAGCATGAAAAACGATTATGTGCCTACCGAAAAGTTTTATTTTTTTTTTTTAACATCTCAACTGTTATGAACAAGAGGATGTCTATTCCTTATTTTTGGTTATATCCTTTTTTCTACTTAATAATAACAACAACAATAACAACAACTACAACAATTTTTTCTTCAAAACTTTTTTTAAAATACATTCGAATACAATAAAATTTAATAGAGGTGAGCCCAAAAACTTTGCAAATGATGTTATAAAGGATGAAGTGGCAAGTGGAGTAAAACAGAGAAAATAGAATACAAAAAATTTGAATTTTGAAACAGTGAACAAAATTTATATTGACTCACACCTAAGCTGGCTTTTTCAAAAATTTTATTCATAATTTAAAAGTATAGAATAAATGAATTTTTTTAGGGCGTGAGTGCGACTGTGTGAGACTCTTTTAAAAAATATGAACCTTATCAATATTATTACTGAACCGATTAAATGGGAGCAATACAATATTTCTATATACGGATATATGGTCCTGAAAACGACGATGGAGTCTGGAGAAGAAGATAAAATAACGAATTGTCTCTACTACCGAAAATGCGTCAGCCAAGATAATCTTTGAATCCAGTCCCGAAATTTCAAGACGTCGGAGCAGACCAAATCTTCGTAAGAGAGGCGAAGTATCGCCAGATTTAAAATAATTACGTATCTTCAACTGGAGAGAATCAGCACGTGAACGAAAAAAAATGTAGGACATTCAAGAGTCATGCGCAGAACATAAATGGTCTGTTGGCTACCTAAGTAATTAAGTAATACAAAATTTTACTTGTTAATCACTTGTACCATGCTTGAAATCTGTTCATATGGTTTTTAATAATCTTGCTTTTTTAAAAACTCGTACTTTTTAATTCTCTTTTTTTAAAAAATCGCTTTTGTTAAATCTCATTTTTCAAATTTTGGATTTTTAATGTCGAAAAATTTAGAAAGATTTTGCAAAAGCGAAATTTTAAACAAGTACAATTTAAAAACCAACACTACGTACTCGATCAATTTTAATTAATTATCAGTCACTGTCTACAACCGTTAGATGAGGGAAATTGAATAGGAAGATCGAACAAGCTCAAAAATCATGAAAACTGTCATCGGCTACCTTTATTATAATCAAGTTTTGTTGGGCATTCTTCTCGGTCAAAACTATCCACCATGTTTTTTTTTGTTTATCGACGCGACTTGTAATATTCTCCTCCAATCGTAGCCTCAACTCGCAGTATTGTTGTCAGGATTCCTAAAATTTTGTTTAATAATCCAACATCATTTTCTGTTCCGCAGATATTCACTTCCATTAACATTTTATTTATTTTCTCTAATATTCACCCATCACGACAGTGGTAATGATTATTAAATGGTCTAAATGTTATCATTCCTCTTCCTGAACATAGTCATATTTTTAAAGCACAACCTTGCAAATATATTATATTTGCGCAACCAAAAGAATTTATATTCACTGCATTTGACACTTATTTTATCCATTTAAAAACAATAAAAAGAAAAATTTTCAAAAATATTTCAAATATAACTCAACAGTAAAAATAAAAGTAGAGGTGAGTTGTTTTAAAAATTTCCTCCACTGTGCGTATTTAAAAACTTGTTTAAGGGGACCATAAATATTTCACATGAATAAATTCCCTCTCGTATAATTAATTTCTCTTGTTAAAGGATACTCTTTGAATATCAGTTTTTTTTTTCATTAGGAAGGCTCTTATATTGAACAGGTGTTAAATTTAAATTCTAATGAATAGATATTTAAAACAATTTGTAATATAAAATTTTCCAGTGCTCTCCAGTTGACCTTTAAATTGACATTGTATCAAAAAAAAACAAAAAAGGTTATAAAATATCTATAAATTTTTTCAACAATCTATACATTATAAAAACTGAAGTTTGAATTGATTTCATTTTATAAATAATATAATATAATTTATGTTTTTAGAACTGATATTTAAAAAAAAAAATTAAATAAAAAACAATTCTTTCCAAAATACTTAAATCTAATAAATGTCAACATCATCATTGCTTTACCTAAAATTTCAGTAACACAACAAAAAAATGTGATTTAATATAATTTAACATTTTAATATAAATAAAATATAATTTTTGACAGATACTCTAACTAAATAACCTACGTCAAATATGGTAATAATAAAAGTACGAGAGTATACCAACAAAAGGCTGAGTTAAATTATTATGATTAATAGTTTTGATTAGCAGTAATTTTTACAATAAAAATTATTTTGATTTGTAAATTCAGTAAACCCAACTTTACGAAAATATTTAAATATCAAAAGGACATTTTTTTCTTATACAGTTACAACTGTCGAAAAAAATTTAAATAATATACTGTGTACCCCTCGTAAAAACAAACCTTAAACAAACTATAAATCATAAATTCCTAACATAAATGCGAGAAGTTAACATGAACCACTACATATTTAAAAATGAATAAGTATTATTATTATTATTATTTGTAATAAGAATAAATTTTGAAATAATTTATGAAGTTGAAATCATATATACACATAATAAATAATATCCTTTTATTCAAAGGATAATCCTATATAAAAAAAAAAAATAATAAAAAAAAAACACATTATGACTTTCAGAATAAACAAAAATGTTCTTGTCACAAATATCACTGAGAACAGAAAACATAATATTAATTAAAAAAATATATATGTAATATGTATATATATATATTTTTCTCTTTCTATCTGAATCTGACATTTATGAAATAATTATTATTTTTTGTTGATGTATGGAATGAGGTAAAATGTTTTTTTCTTTTGAATTTAAGTGAATATTATAATATTACTGTTGTCTAAAGTGATAGTGATAATAAATAGAAAATAAGTTAAGTAAGTAAACACTTATTATTTACTTTATATTGTGATCTAGTGAAAATTTAATTTTATAAATTTCAAAAAAATATAAAATTAATTGATAAAAGTTAAATCGTAGATAAAGTTGAAAATAGAATTTGTGTTTTCTTTTTATTTACCGAATTTCAATTAAATTTTATTTTCTTTCAATTTGAATTATTATTTTTGAAACTAAAGAAGATGCAAAACTTCACTTTGATATTAATGTTACATTTACGCCATTAAAAGAACAATTTATAAATATCTATTCAATCAGTATTTTTAATTTTAAATCAGTATCATTAAATTTAATTAAATTAATAGCGAAAGGCTGGGATGTGTTGTTGCAGCAAATTTTGAACTAAATTTCTAATTACAAAATTTGCTCAAACTTTACTCCACTAATTACAAAATACTTTTTTTTGTTACGTATTATAGCACAAGCTTGGGTTGTGAACCTTTAAGTACTTGCGTACCGTTGACTATTTAAAAAAGGAAAGAAAGAGGAAGAAGAAAAGTGGGAAAGAGTGAACAAAGTTGTTATAATTCGCCTTAAACCTCTGTAAGTCATAAATAATAAATCCTTCTCTCATTAGGAATGCTTCGATTGGGACGGGATATTCCACAATCGAGATGTTTTAACTATAAAAGAATTTCCATAACCGGACTTAAACCATCTCGCAATTTCCACTGTGAAAGGGTGGGCACTTAATGCCTCTCGTCTTATGGAGAAGTAATTTTAATTCCTCGGAACAAGTGTCAACACCAAGTATATATCTATAACATAGAGTAAGTGTTCCAATAATCGAACCAGAACTGTGAACTTTCCCATCTTTTGTGTTCCCTCAAACGTATAACTTAGAAGTTTTCAAGAGACGGGTAAATAAATATCTGTTAACCTGTCCGTAAATTCTGTACTAACTATTCTATTCTATTTTAATTATTTTCTAATCTTATTACTCTTTACTATCCTTCTTTTTTCTTCATCTTGATATAGCTTAAGTTCTGCGAAGGCAGTTAAGGTGCTTATCCTATTTTTTTTGCCCAATATAAAAAAAAATAAACAATAACATTTATGTCGCCTATAAGACGAATGGCACGGTTTTAAACTTTGTCCAAAAAATGTAAAGCAGTTTTTGGCGCACCTGGAGTTATACTCGAGCTTGGGTCGTATATATGGTATATAGATTTTTAAGTGGTCTCGGGATGAAAAATAAATTTTGCAGCAACTCAAAATGCCTAAACATTTGGCGGTGCTTTTCGCCATACCGAAAATATGTGCATTCCAGTGCATATTTTGATTAACTCGCATTCTGAGAATGTTCAGGTCTTTGAGTCCGTTGAATACCTACATTTCGAAACAGAAGAGTTGATTCGAATGCTGTTAGCTTGTTACTAACAAGACTGCTTTGAGTTTTAGAATTGTTAAGCTCAACTCTGTTTGCTTTACCCCAGTCGACAATTTTGGCTAGGTAAAGATTGAGCGCGCCGGCCAGCCTTGCTCTTTTGGAGGTGCGAAAGCTGTAGCGTTAGTTTTTTTTAGAAAATCATATGATGCTATTAGAGTGATGTCATCAGCAAATTTGATTGAAAGTTAATTTGAGAAGGTTATTAATGAAAAAGAGAAATAGGATGGGTGAAAGGGCAGAGTCTTGTGGAACACCAGCATTGATTTGAAGTTGGTCGGAAAAATAACCGTCAACTGAAGTTATGATAAATCGATTTAAAAGAAAACCTTTAATCCATTTAGAAAAGGTTGGACCAAGGATTATAGCGTGGAATAATGGAAGTAATAGTTATGGGCCTATAGTTCAAAGGGTTGCTTTTGTCACCTTTTTTAGGACTAAGATAAATTGGGGTAACTTTCCAATTAGGACGGATAAGTTTCTGAATAAAAGGACAAATGGAATATGTTACGCAGAGGCTTAGAAATGGCCGAGACAATGTGTCGCAGCAGAATTGCAGGTATACCATCAGGATCGGTAGATTTTTTTTATATCCAGATTTTTCAAGACTTTTACTACAACTCTTGTTCTAAAGTAAGTCCTTCCGAAGGAGTTAGGGCTGTAGGATTTTGGGCTGTAGAAGGCAGCAATCTTATTGCGGAAGAATTTATTTAAAATCATTGAAATCAAATATATAATCAGGTACAGCAAAAACTACGTCGTTAAATAAAGAAATACTAATATTCGCCCACTTTTCGAAATTCGACGAAGTTTGATAAAAAAAAATCGTAGATACTCAATATTTAATTATGTATTATTGTTATCCATCATTTCAATTTATCGTGGACACCATATAATTATTTTTTATTGGTTTATCTTTATCTTTATCTATTTAAAAAAAAATTAAATTTAAATCAGTTGTTGTGCCAAATATGTGGCATTTAAATATTTTTAATATTTTTCCACATAATTGTGTTTCAATTGACTCAGCAAAATACCCGCCGAATCTATTCTGTGGGTAAAAATATTTATTTATTTATTTATTTATAACCTTAATATTTTACATAATTGTTTCTGGACAGAATTTAGAGTATATTTTACAGAGATTAGGTATTTTTATTTCTATTTACCTTTACAACTGAAACATGGTAGTTTTGAATATAATATTTTATTTTATTAATTTTAAATTTGCAAGGAAAATGGCAAAAATCTTACATGTAAATTTTAATTATTTTAAACTCAAAACTACTTATAACGAACTTAAAAACTACTTAAGACTAAGCTGTATGCTGTAAGCTGTATCCTCTACGGCTGATATAGATTTTTTATGACAGTATTTTTAGAAAATTCCAATTTATTGTTGAAATTATTATTTAATTCATAGATGAGCAACACGCCCGAGCCCGATCAGCGATTTTTGATGGCCCACCGACATAATATTTTTTATGCATGTACTTGGCGCCAAAGAGACGCATTTAACACTGATTTTTTATAATTTAGTTTTAGTACTTTTCCTAAATTTGTGTGGTTATAATTAACCGGTAATTTTTGTGTGAAAGTGAACTGAATAAAAACTTAATATATTTATTTGTCGGTGGTAAAAATTAAATTCCATAATACTCAAATAAGCGAAAAAATTGTTAGCCTTTTCGAAAATGTCTTCAGCTAAAATGCTTAAAAAACGTAAAATAACAGAGGGAAATCGTGTTTTTCAAGCCAAGTGGAATGAAGACTATTTTTTCATATATTCAAACAACAATGCAATTTGTTTGGTGTGTTCTGAAAAAATTGCTGTTCTTAAGGAATATAACATAAAAAGGCACTACGAAACTAAACATTCTACAAAATTCTGTCATCTTAAAGGACAGAGACGCAAAGATAAATTAGCAGAACTACAGAAAAATCTTAGTCAGCAGCAATCCTTTTTTAAACCCACTACTTCAAAATCGGTTACGGCAGTTCGTACAGTCGTGTAGTCTTGGAAATTTTAGCTAAAAAAATGAAGCCCGTTGTCGATGATGAACTTATTAAAGAATGTTTGGAAGCCGTTGCTGATGTGGCATTTCCATATAAAAAAGATATAATTTCTAAAATTAGCTTTTCACGGTTTACCATTGCTTCCAGAATTGATGATCTTGCGATTGACATTAAAAAATCTTTAGAGGCAAGAATTCCTAGTTTACAATGGATTTCTTTGGCTTTGGATGAAAGCACTGGTGTTAGCGACACTGCCCAATTAGCTTAGGTTCTTTAGAGGTGTTGATGCAAAATTCAACCTTACTGAAGAATTGGCTTATTTAATGCTAATGAAAGGAACTACCACCGGAGCAGATATCTATGAAGAATTAAAAAAAATCTTAACTCGTTTAAATATACCGCATAAAAAGATTTCAGGCATATCAACAGATGGAGCTGCTGTATAGGTCTTTCTTCGTTAATTGCTATAGTGACATAAAAAATTCAACGGGAAATGATTTGATTGTGTCATTGCACAATTTACCAAGAAAATTTGTTAAAACACTAAAAATGCCTCATGTTATGCCAAAAGTTATAAAAGTTGTTAATTTTATAAGATCGAGAGAATTAAATCACAGGCAGTTTAAAGAATTTTTAAAAGACCTGGAGAGATGTTCTTTTTTATACGGATGTTCGATGGCTAAGTCGTGGAGAAATGCTTGAACGGGTTTACAATTTGAAATACGAAATTCAACAGTTTTTGGAAAAGAAACAGTACGAGTTTCCAGAATTTTACATCCAGGAATGCACTCTAAAAAATGGTGTGGATTTAACTACAATCAATGTAGTTTTTTATAACGTTTTTTGTAGAGAATTCCGATCAAGCGAATGAAAAAACGCTTTCGAAGTGTATTTTTAAAATAACTCAAAAAAACGCGTGAAATCACTTTACTATAGTTAATTTAGACGATAATGTTTAATTTTCAACATAAAAGGTGTTATTTCACTACAAAAATGTGTAATTTCACATTATTTTTTTGATCACACTTTTTATGTGTGAATTAGCACTACACGATTGGAATATATCCCATTTTACTCTTGGTATTTACGCATTTAATGTTGTATTCCACGCCATCTATTGGAAATATACACGTTTCGTTTTGTTTGCTGGAATTACGTCAAATTATGCGTGGAAATACACAAAAGTAATGTAATTTATAATTGATTAGTATTGCCATATCGTTTTTACAAAAACTTGAAACATCGAAATCAAAAATATATAAATGGATATGATTCAAATATATTATAATATAATTTTTATATTAAATTCAGAAAAAGTTGTAAAATCTGTAAAAATCTTAAAGGACGTGGCATTTTTGGGAAGAAAACCAAAACTTTGATTATTGTCCAAAAATATGGTAATCAAATAAATCTGAAAATATGGCAAGGTTGTCCACTATACCGTACTTAATACTTTACGTTGGATAACCGTCAGCATTCATATTTCATAAGTCAGTCAAATTTCAAATGTGTTGTTAATTATATTATATGTAATATAATTGTTTGTGTGATACAAAAAAATATAATTATATTTAATAAAGTATAATTTTTCAATAAAATATTAAATTTAAAATCATTCATTATAATTTAGAATTTAATAAAATTAGTAGTATCTAAATATAATAAAAAGCTTAATTGAGGTTGTATGTAATTATTATTATAATTATTATTAAATAAGATCCTAAGTTTAAGAAATATGTAATTGAAATCATTTTTGAAGTTATATTGAATTAAGTAATAATTTAGTGTTCATTTATAAAAAATTTATTATTTAATATATAAATTATAAAATAAATTATGTATAATTGTAGTATTTGTGAATTAGTTTTAAGTAATTGTGTAAATTATTATTGTTAAGCTGGAAAATATATATTATAATTAAAAAATTAATTTGTTTTCGAATTACACTTTTTTTGTAGAGAAATACAGCATCGTTGAAATAGTTGAAAATTGGATTGTAAATCACACTTCTTTTGTAGAGAAGTCACACTTTTTTTGTTGAAAATCACTCAAAATGTGATAGTAAATTACACTTTTTTGTAGGGAAATTCACACGTTTAAGATAGTAAAATTTTTACACATTTTTAGTGTGAAAATTAACAAAATTATGGTCTGTTGAATTTCACTACAATTAATGTAGGTGGTTAGGTTACCTACATTAATTGTAGTAAAATTCAACAAAATTTTTTAGAGTGTGGTTATCGGATTTTGCATTCTGTGTTGATATCACCCACCACTTAAATGTGCTAAATATAAGTCTTAAAGGTGCAAATAATATGATTCACCAAGCATTTGAATGTTGTTCGAAAATAACAATACGATTAACTTTCCAACATTAAAGAAGGAAACAACGGGCAATACCACAAAATATGCCAAAGAAATACAGTCAAAAAGAATTTGATGGTCGCTTTACTGATTTTCGAAAGCATGGAGATTCTTTCGCTATATTCGCTTCACCTTTTGATATAAATGTAGAAAGCTCACATGATGAATTGCAAATGGAAATTATCGAGTATGCTCAGTCTTTTCGGAAGTACTTATCTTTGCGAGCAGATGTTCTCAAAAATGAAAACCATCAAGAACTCTTCTCGAAATCGCCTCAACGATGAAAGATTGGAGAATTGCTTGCGAGTATCTGATAGCAATACACAAGCAAATATTGTAAAATTGATGGAAAATAAGTCATGTCAAATTTCGCATTAAAATTTTTTATTTCTTTTTGTCAATACCTATGTGCCTTTTTTTCAACATTTTGTGTGGATTATATTCTAATAAAATTTTTTTTTTCGTTTATATTATTTTATTAACAAGGATGCAAAAATTTGTTATTTATTTTATTTCTTGAAAATTTGAATTGTTATTGTATTATTTGGTTTGAAAAATAAATGAAATTAAAAAAATTAATATAATATGTATACCCCAAGATTTTTTTTTTAAATATTAGCTTAAGTTACTATTATCAAGTTATTATTATCTTAACTATTGTTATCTATGACATCCATATTGCGGCCCGATCAAAACATATATTTTCATTTTTGGCCCGTTTGCGAAAGCCAGTTACTCATCACTGATTAATTGTCGGATTTTGTAAACTTGTGAATAAAAATATAAAACTGTCAAATTCTGATATTTTCATAGTTACGTCAAACTTAACTACACTAAATATAACAAGAGAATCCATCAGAAGCGAAAAAAATTAAAGTCATTCTATTACATTATTTCCAACCAATATGCTTTTGTTATTTTATTTAAATTTGTACTGTTAACTATTGTTTATTATTAAAAAAAAAAAAATAATAATGACATTTGATCCTGAATAATAGTCTTTCAAAAACTGGTTAATTAATTTTCATAATAACGGTAAAAACATTAATAATACAACGATAATAATAATAATAATCATAATAATAAAAATAATAGTAAATAATAAATATTAACAAGAGCATAAAAATATAATATAAAAGAAATAAATTTAATTAATTTTTATGAAAAAAATGTATATATATTGGAAAGAGACAACAAACATTTATAATTAAACCTGACAATAGATAGATAATAAAAGTCGATTGAATTATTTTCATGACGGTTTAATAAGGTTAATTTTAATATCAATTACCTAATCTCATTCAATTTTATATAAATAAATTTTTACTTTCATAATTTTATAATATAAAAAATTAATAATTTCGCAGATTAAGTTTGATTTTTTTTATTATACTGGATGAAATTAATTAAAAATTTAATTGGAATTATAATAAACTCATTAAATTTACAATATTTAGAATATCTTTTGTAGGACAATCAAATCAGAAATTATTATATTGTTTTATTATAACGGAAATTAGGGTCCAAAAATTGTTTGATATTTTATTTAGAGGTGCAAATATATCTAATATAAGAATCATAAATATTCTACAAATTAAATTGGTTCAAAATAGGCACAATGTAGCAGTTTTAACAAAATAATGCAAAAATTACTTCTAAAAACAAGATTTCTAGAAACTGCTTTAAATCTGGTTATAAATATCAACGTAAATGAATGATTAATTAATGTTAAATTTATGTTAACCTTCTTCTAAGCAAATTATTTCCCTCTACTCTCCATAGATAAATTATCAACAAACAAATAAAGTTGAAAATCTCATTATAATTCTATTGATTTTACCCCATTGACCCCATATTAAAATAACGAAGCACTTTCAAAATTCCATCAAATCATCAAAATTCTAATTTTATTAACAAATCCATATTGAATCCATATTTAAATATAATATGGTTTATTACCAATAAAGAATTTTAATAAAAAGTGGATATTTTCTTCGAGATGTTACAAAAAAAGTGAAAACAATACCTAAACACAAATATTAAAATATTACCAAAACAAACACTTAGATAACTTCTCTCTTCAGAAATAATTATTACATGAGTTCAAAAATAATAAAAATAATTTCCTTTTGTATCCTTTTCATAATTTTTTATATAATTCAAGCGTAAGTCGTTTCCTTCCTGTAATTCAATATACCATATCCTTAGTGAATTAATCAAAACAAAATAAAATAGGAAAACAATAAAAATAAAAACAAAATAAATTTAATATCATAACTGGATAACAATTGAAAAAAAAGGAAAAAACTATAAACATTGATGTTGCTGTCAAGGATAATATTTTTTGTTAGACCTTTAAGAAAACTTTAATTTTGCTTAATGAATTATTCAGAATAAGAAGAATCCTTCCCCTTCCCAATGACTTTTATTTAATTTTATTTATTTAGAAACAAGATAAATGTCGGCTACTACTATAATATAGAAGAAAAAAAATAACAATTGGTTTCAGCTCAATTCTATGGTATAAATGTATATAACAGAATTCAATAGAACACCGATAGGGTATATATTGAACATATAAATTTTATAAGAAAGCTATTAATTTAGATTTATTTTCTGTTCATTAAAATACGATAATTGTGGTATACAGTGTATTAAGATTACATAGTTATCGTGATTATCGACTTTCAAGCAATTTTTTGAATATTCAGAACTTTTTTTTTGTACATTATTATGACAAATTCGATTTTTGTAGGAACAGCTAGAAAATCTAGAACACATCAGTCAATCAACAAAGTCATTATGAATTAAAAGAACAAATAGTAGTTATAATATTTTTCAGAATATTCCAAAACCATCCTTAATTGATATTGGAGTAAGTAAGAACTTAAAACATGTTACATAGTTAAATGAAATAAAAGGTCTTAAGTGATTACCATAAAATAAAATTAGAAAATTTCGTTCTACAACTATTATAATTGATAAAAATCATGTAATATGTACACGTGATACTGACAATCACTGCACCAAAATTATTTTACATTTGAAAAAAAAAAAATCGGAAAAAATTCGGTTTCTGCCTCAATTGGTATCCACAACTAGTTTTTACTGAAATTATTTTAGTGAAAACTAAGTAAGGCTAGTATAATACCTCAAAATATTCTGGTTTTGTATGTAAACAAAACGAAAAATTATCTTCATTATACTATTTAAATTGGACCAAAGAATAAACCTGATCCCCTGTAAACCAAAAATATAATATGTTTATCCGCAAAAATAAACTTTCTAGGTCATTTGACTACCTATTGTTACATGTTATTATAACAAGAATAATTTCTTATATTATATTTCATTTATCAAAAACCAGAGGACATTTTAACATGACCAAACCTGTCAAAAAAAATATTTATAAACTGAATTTTTCTTTTAAAATAAAATTACAGAAAACAAAAAAAAAAGATTCAATAAAATATTCCTTGTAGGAGGTTATGCTATTGTTGAATATTTTAATAATTATTAATTAATATTTTGTGTACACAGTATGAATACCTATAACTATACTAAGTTTATCGAAGTACGATTCAAATATTCTAAGGTTCATGGATACAAAATTATTGTACATAAAAAAATGTATAATTTTTTTTTTTTTTACTAAATTATTTCCATCGGCTTTGAATATTAGAATTCAATGAAATTCTATAATTAAAAAAAAAATCAATACAATAGAGCTGTGATTTACTTTAAAAATTCAGGATAATTTTTTTAGAAATTTTATATATATTTTTTTTTATTTCAAATAATGCAAAAAATTTTATCACACTTTTTTATTAGAAAATTTATGTATACAAATTTACTGTGTTCCTTAGTTATTGTTTTTTTTTTTTGCATAAAAAAAATATCCAATAAAGTTTCATATTAAAAATTTAATTTTTATAAAAATTTGCATAAATATATACGATATTTTATTAAAAATGTAATTAATTTATTTATTTATTTATAACAGTGGGATCTGTAGATAAATCTGCAGTCCAACTACAGGCCTTTTTCCCTTTCGAAATGTGGGCTTTTTTTTAAAAATTGATTATTTTGTATATATGTAAATATTGTATACTAGCTATTTTATAACCCGCCATAAATGACGGAAGCAACATAAATTCTAGCATTTCTTTCCTTCATTAGAGTTTTCATTTCAAGTTTAAGAAAAATATGTATTTGCTTACGAATTTATCATACCTTTATTTTTGTATTATATCGCTTTTAATTACCATATAAACAGAATATTTGTAGTAAAGTGCAAAATTTTGAATTCCCTAAGGGTCATTAACTCGATGATTTTAGCTACATCTTTTTTGCCAACATTGAAAATTTATCGTATAATTCAAAATCAAGTTAATCCTGTTAACATTCAATAACGTTCGCTGCGTAAGTTTAGCGTCAAAGTTTATAGCGAACAAATAATATTTTATAATGAGCCACAACTTTGAACAAAAACAATTTTAAAAACAAAAATAAATAAAATTGTAAATATAGAAAAACAATAATATTGTAGGTACACATAATATTTATTTTGATGAATAAAATAAAAACTGGTGTTGGAGAAAAAATTAAAATAAAAAAATTTACTGCAAATAAATAGGTATTTACAAAACTGTTCATAACTTGTTAACCATTGATCGGTTATTTAAAATTTCATTTCATTTCAAAAAATTCATTATCGAACTGTTCATGTTAAAATTCATACATAATTATTATTTATAACATACATTAAAAAGAAGAACAACAATCAATATGGTTTAACCGGTACCTATATATACCTACTTACTATGTTAAAAAAAATTCATCACTCTCTACAACATACATTTCTACACACTTGAAGAAAACAAATATACCTAAAAATTATAAATTTACAAAGATAAGAAATAAAAAATAATAGTACAAAATTTCATTTAATTTCTTTAAAAATGTATAGGTTGTTATTGTTTTTATGTGTAAATCAGCAGAACTAAAACTTCATAATATATACTAAATATTATATACGATCATAAATTTATATATCATATAGATATATATATATATATATATATATATATATATATATATATATATATTAAAAAAAGCAATAAACAAAAAAAATAAAAATAAATAACAATTTTAACTCATCATCGCATCACATTTCTGGCTAGAGTATATATATATACACCTATAGTACTATACAGACTATGCATAGGGTATTGCAAAACTATGATGCTCTGATCATTATCATAACAACAACAAAAAACAAAAAACCAAAATAAAATAAAATTAATAACAATTTTAACTCTTCAACGCATCACATTTCTGGCTAGAGTATATATACCTATAGTACTATAGTAAAGGCAATGCATACGGTAGCAAAACTATGATGCTATAATCATTATCATAATAACAACAAAAAAAATAAAAACAAAACAATATGTAGACACATATGCATATTGTGTATAATTTTAAGTATTAAGAATAACCTTTAAGTGCATTATGTTTTTTTGTGTGTTAAATGCTGTTTGCCTTTTGGTTATTATACCATATTAAACTTTAGTGATAAAATTTTTATTAGTCCTTCTTATTATAAATCAAAAAAAATTGTTTGTTTTATTTATATTATTATTATTATCTTTTATTTTTCCTTATTATTTGCGAAGAAGACTAACATTAAATTAAAAAAATATATTTCATGCAACTGTATTTTTTCCTGCAAAGGTTCAGCATGGTAGACAGGGGTTAAAAAAAGAGTACCAAAGCAAATTGTATACATATTGCAATTTGTATATGTGTTGAAGTATTCCTTCAGACTTACAAACATCCAGATAAATGCAGAATAATATATATAATTATATTATTTTTTATTTGTTTTATTATATAATATGCTTCTTAATTTATTAGTTCTTCCTTTTTCCTTGTAAAAGCTCCTAAAAATTCTATTCAAATGTTATAATACAAAAACAAAAAATATCACAGTTGAAAAGACACTTAAATTAAGTCTAAACTCTGTAAAAAAATTTAAAATATATATCTATGTTTAAGGAAACTATGTATGTTAAGGAAATAAACGAATCTAATTTATTAGTTTTATTATATACTAGTGAATCCCCTGTGCAATTGCACAGAAGCAGTTCTTTCAGATAAGATTTTATATAAAAATAAATATTTGTTTTGGTATAATTGTAGTTGTTTTCTGAATCGCTTGATTCTTGAATATATATATAATAAACAAATATGTATATCTTGTGATTACATAACAGAATTGCTATTTATGAATAAAATAAAGTTTAAAATTGTTATACGAAAGATATTTTATTGAATTTGATTTTGTTTTTAAAGATGCAATTTTTTTTTTTCTACGCCTATAGTCCCAAAACAGTTATAGGTAGTCAGACATATTACTGAAATTTAGCGAATGACTATAACCGTGTTTTACTTTATATATGCATTTTAAATACCAGAAGCAAATGAATTAACATTTATTATATTATTTTTGAAGAGTGTGATCTGATCTGATTTTTGTTTTTCTGTTTTGTTTTCAATTTTTGTTATTGTTTTTGTACTTTTTTCTACAAGTTTGTGTGTCTATTTAAAATGACAGAACTTTTATGAAGCCTTTTTAAAAATTATCCGTGATTGAAATTTATTTTATAATACAGATGTCGCTCAACTTGGAAATAACCGTCGTTTATTTGGTGTAACTATTTGAAATTTTTTAAGTATTCAGCACCAAGAACTTGCTAAAATTTTAATATTTTTGTGGTGTAATTTACTATTCAAATATTCTTGCTTTTTTACTCACCACGTCGTTCATCTTGTGTTTATTAATTATTATTATATTATATTAGTTAGAACCGATGTGGTTGTAATGAAAATTATTTTCAGTAATTTTCATCAACTCAAAAATTTTTCGGGTCTCACGAGACTTGAACCCATGTTTCCCGGTCGTGACATTCCTATACTCAGTGGTTTACCACTTGACTACCAAGGTCACTTAAAAATTTAATTTTTATAAAATTTAAAAATACAGAGAAGCCTGAATGACATTGAACGACATCAAAACGAAACATTGATTAAGATAATTATGATGTTTTTACAATCAACATTTCCAAGATTCAATTTGCAGAGTAGTTGTTGCGATATTTTGCTTAATTAATGAAAACAGTGACATGTGAAGATTTTTTTTAAGACGCATTTTTACATATCGCAAAAAAAATATTACTATAAAGCCATATAAACCCATTTTAATTTACAACAAAAAGAACCTTTCCAAAATGGAAATTTACCAAAAATTAAAATCAATTATCCAATGCTATTTGTGCAGTGGGTATAAATATATCCAGTACCCGGAAGAAGGGGGATCATGAGGATCTGTTGACATGGCCCTCTTAATTTTAGGGGGCTCTAAACAACACTATTTGATACTACACCAAACGATTACAACGTTTATTTCGCACTTTACATGGGGCAATAATTTTTTTTCTAAGACCTAATTTAACTATAGAATAGGAGGCCTTACTTTTCGTGGAAAGCCGTAAACGAATTTGAGCTATGCAGTCTTTCGGGTGGTGCTCAGGTTCAGATTGAATCATTTAAAAAATATTTATCAACATTTGAATGTGTCTTGATGTGTACAGTTAGGGGATGACGGTTTTAGTTCTATTGCATCAAATAAATCTAATTCTCTAAGCGCGGAAATTAACATTGACAACAGAAAAAATTAATGTTGATTATTGAAGATATAAAGGAAATTAAAAATTCAATGGGTTTCGGTTCTTTCAGAGTCAAAAAAAATTGCAGCAGCTAATGACGTTGTTACAGAATTTATTACAAATCGCAGAATAAAAGATCAAGTATCTGCAGAAGTATATTTTCACAACTACATTTTTAACGAGATCATTGATTCAATAATATATGGACTTACGCGCAGATTTAAAGCTGTTTCCACCATATGCAACATATTTGAAATTTTATGGACTTTCAATGAGATGGAAGAGAAGAGCTTAATTGAAGCAGCAAGTATTTTACAGACAAAATATCAAATCAAATAAGTTAAGAAATTCTGGAAGAATTTAGATTTCTTAAAAGAGTCTAAAAAACCAATTTCAAAGGCTGCACGAAACCGTATGAGCTTTTAAAAGAGATAATTAAAATGAGGTTTTTAAATATATATCCAAATATTGCTATTGCACTCAGAATATTTTTAAACTTGCCAGTTAGCGTAGCAGAGGCAGAGAGGAGTTTTAGTGTACTCAAACGAATGAAAAATTATTTAAGATCAACCATAGTACAGGACCGTGTAAATGTTCTGGCGACGCTAATAATATTAATTACGATATTGCAAGAAATGTGGACTATTCTGAGGTAATAAGTTCGTTTGCAGCTAGCTCTAAAGGCTCAAAAAGCGCATTTTTAAATTTGAATTAATATTACGTTTTGTTTTTATACTTTGATATTCCGAATGGATTTTTTTTATTTTTGAAATAATAAATTTTTTATCAGTAAAAAGTACAATTTTTTTATATTTTTCATTATATAGGGGGCCACATATGATGTTAGATCTGGGCCTCCAAGTAGCTCTAACAGGCTCTGAATATATCCAAGTAATTTTAATTACATAACACTTATTGCGAAAAATGTTCAAAGTTATTTATTTTTGATAAATAAATTAATCTGGCTACAACGGAAATAAGCGGTTTCTTCGTCAAGTTCTTGATCCTGAGATTTGATTTACAAACTGATGACATTGAGACCCAAGGTAATTATATACTTTGTGATGTGTGCTTATAATTTTTTAGCACTCATAGCGATGATTTCGTTTTAAAGTTAGGGCAGAAGTATTTTAGTTTCACTAAAATTTTCCATTCCAACCACAAATGGTATTATATTATTTCTTAACATTTACTTAATACTTACTTAACACTGACATACTACAAAAATGTTTGACAAAATGAAATTTGTAGCATTGTAGCCTATAACGAGATTCATTTGGCATTAAAATTGAAATAAATAAATAAATAAAAAAAAATAAATAAATATTATTTTCCTTTTTGACATAATTTGCAATTGAATTTAACAATATCAAAATTTTGAATTTGGAGATTTTGTATTTGGGAATTTTGTAATTAGAAATTTTGTTTTGGGCATATGAAGAAGACCCCTAATATAACTTGCAAATTCTTGATTCTACTTAAACTTTAAACATTTTATTTTAAGCTATAAAAACCTTATTATTACTTTTAATTCTATTCTGGTTTATATTAATTCAAATCAGAAAAACTTGTTTTTGTGCTTATCGCATTGTTTTGCTCTTAATAAAACAAAATGATCGAACTAAATATACATGAACAGAGTATAATTTATTTAATTTTTATCCAACAAAGAAAACTTAGGGAATTTCATTCCACTAACAATATTATTACGTTACTAATATTCATATTTCGGATATAACTAACTTAGTTATCTTTTCAATAGAAACTAATTTTCTTCAGAAATATAAATTTTTGCAATACGAGCCTTGTTTCATCGAGTTTGGTAATGTAAGAAAATATTCATTACATTATATATATAATTTTCTGCATTTATCTGGATGTTTGTAAATTCAACGGAATACTTCAACTCATATACAAATTGTAACATCATGTAATTGTCATAAACATAGTAAGTATCTGTTTTTTATTGCTTATATATGTCATCTACCATCTGTCATCTGTCATTTGCCATCTGTCATCTGTCATCTGTCATTTGTTATCTGTCATCTGTCATCTGTCATTTGCCATCTGTCATCTGTCATCTGTTATATGTGTCATTTGCCCATCATTTCATAATGATTGTCATGTTATTCAAGTGTTAAATTTAGATGGCGCCATAGAACTTTTTACTTTTATTATGTCTTAATTAATTTCATTTTACAATTTGAATTTTACAGTACAACGCTGCTATAATTGTAACAATATAAAATTATTGTAAGTTAATATTTGTAAGTTAATATTTGTAAGTATAGTTAGATTTTGTTTTCATTAAAAATATTATTTGAATTTAGTATTTCTATATTAATTTAAATTGAAATTATCTTTTTGACTAACTTATATTATAATTAATTGAATACTATAGAATGTCTAAGAATATTGATTAATTAAAATTACTGAGGTCTTAGGATAATATATGTTTCAATTTCCAATGATGGCAAATAAGATGTCGTTAAATCGATCGAGTACATAATCCTTAGGGAATTGAAAATTTTGCACCTTACTACAAATATTCTGTTTATATGATAACTAAAAGCATTCTAATAATTCTAATAAAGGTATGATATTGATAAACTTGAAATGAAAACTCTAATGAAGGAAGAAATTCTAGAATTTATTTTGCTTCCGTCATTTATGGCGGGTTACAAAACTAGTTTAATATATGAACAAAATTTATGAATTTTTTAACACTCATATAGTTCTTAATGCCACGTTTATCAATAAAAATAATTTAAAATATTGTGATGGCTTGGTAAAATACCGCCACAGTTACTGAGAAATGGTTAACTGAAGATAAAATTAATTTAATAGAATAGTAATATAAAGATAATAACAGATTTTTATACTATAGAAAATTTAAAGCTATAGTAAATAGAAAATTAAAAAGCAAATAAATACATCTCCCATCCCATTTACATCAAGTCAGTTCAAAAGGCTTAAAAAATTAGTACGAAATAACCCAGGCATATTAATTAGATATTAATTACTGTATAATTGGTCTACCTACATTTTTATCGAAATATGTACATATAGATATACATATCGATACATATACATATACATATCGATGTACATACAAATATACTTTGTACAAAATATTTCCATAAAAGTAAAGAATGTGTTCTTCGAGTGGCGTCAAAAAAATTAAAACAATAACGCTAAATTAAATTGCACTTAATATTTTCACAAAATGAATTTAATATTTTTTTTATTCTTAAAAAATTACTGTTTTGTTAATTATTACTACGATTAAACTTAGATTTGGCACAATTTGAAATCATTAATATTATTAACACACAATAACAAACACCTGGAAAAATTCACAATGTTTCTTTATAATAAATTTAATTATGAAAACTGATTTTCTTATCAGTTGTACAAAGTTGGATGATGTAAGGCTCGTATAATAGACTTATTATCAAGAAGAAATTCGAATTTATTTAATACAAATTAAATATTTCACTTAAAATCAATCTAGTTATTATAAATAATATCTAACAATAATTTACTTATTTTCAATACAGAGAATTTATCGTTTATTGATTTTGAATTATTCAAAATTTTAAACTTTTAATAAAATTTCCTATATTAAAAATTTTCTAAATAAAATTATTGGAAATAAATTTCCAGAATACCTATTTCCAAAATTTCAAAATTAAATGAAGTTAAACTAATATAAGTAATACATATACAAATATGTCTGCACATTAGAATACAATATTCACTTGAAATTTTAATATTTAAATTCAGAAAATTCTAATAAAACAATTTTCCTTTAAAAAATAAATGCATAGGTGAAGATATAACAAATATAATATGAAAAACAAACGATATAATAGAGGAGCACATCAAATATAATATAATGTTTTTCTTCTTGAATACAAATATTGACGTAAATATGTTAAATATTTGATATTTAAATAAATGCATTTGCATAAGAGTGTAATGGTCAACTTTGTTTAAAATTTATTCAAAATTCCACAAAAACAATCCATAAATAATAACATTAGTATTTAATCCGATTGAAGAATTATATTATACATAATATGTAGCTATATCTTAAACTTAATAATTTTTTCTTCTTATGATTAGTTAAAATTTATTTTATCTTTTAATTTTAAAATATAAATTTCCGATGAATTCAATGATTCCAGAAGATTCCATTTGTTGATTTTATGAGTATTTTTAAAGTGGTATTTCTCGTTTTATTTTTAAAAATAATGGAAAGAAGAAGAAACATAGATTTCTTCTTATTCATAGATATCATAAATAAAAATTCGACAATATCAATCAAAAAGATAGAAATAGAAGAGAAAAATTGCTAATTGAAATACAGCAATAAAAAATTACAGCAATAATAAGTTATAAAAAATACAGCAACGAGTTAGAATATGAGTATATCTAAAAACGATTTGAAGTTTGGAGTCTGCCACAATATTAAATAATAAGCTTAATCTCTTGCCAACTACTATAATTGACTATTCTAAGATCAAACACATAATCGTGACAAAATTGATATCCAAAATAGTTGACAGAAATACCCAAAATAGGAAAGAGATATCTTCTAAGCTAAGCCATCATACAAATAACCTTAAAAACTCCTGAGTCCAGTTCTCATCAAAAACATGCTTAATATATTCCTACCTACATATTATGTATACATATATACATTTTATGTATAGCTATTTTTAACTAGAACACATACATCTATTATAGTTTTCTTTGCAAATTGATTAGCAAAAATTGAAAAAGTTTGTATTTGGAGTGCTGACACATGATGAAGAATAAGTAAAATGAAAACCTAAAAATAATAATCGAAAAGTTTGGTTGTCTGCAGAAATTTAAATAGTTCGTATTAATTGTAAACGTTCTAATAAAGTCGATATATCTAAAAACGATCTATACGAATATATAAAAATATATTTGTTTGACGCATGCACGTTGAATGAGAATGAAAAATGGTTCACTTATACAAGCAAACATTTTTTACTAACACACTATTATTATCTCATTTCGTTTTCAGAACAGCTTTCAAGTACAATTATTATTTTACATTAGTGTATATAACAAAGGACCTTACTGATCTAAGTATGTCGGCGTACTATCGGTAGCCACTACTAGCTACATACATTACATCAGTTTTGGTTAACAATAATTGTATAGCTGTATTTTTCATTTAAATCTGTTTAGATTAGTTTCAAATTAATCTAATCAATCTAAGCCAAAACAGATTATCTTAATCGCAATTCATAGTAATGTCAGACAACAGGAAAAATACTTTTAAAATTATTGCAATGTTTTTAACAAAAAAATCAATAATTTTTCAATTGAAATGCTTAACATAAAATTAAAACTAAGATAACTTAAACGTTAATAAAAATGCAATTAGTTTACTACTAATGAATTGTGCAATAAATAAGTTAGTCATAAATGAAGCTAGAAGTTGTATTCGAGAACTCCATAAGATGCACAGTAGCTGTTAATGACAAGATAGTAGAACAAATATTGTTATTTGTATTACTCGTTGAAATGTCTGCAAGTAAAGGCACATAAGAAAACCAGAATCAGATTTGCTTTGTTAAACAAGAATATTTTAATTTCGAAAGAGTTTTAATTTTTTTCGAATTTATGAATCAGAACACCAAATTCAAAATCATTACAATTTTCAGAGCCATTTCTCAACCGATTTTCATTATCTTTTTTTTTAAATTATAGATATTTAAAAGGAATTGTAGAAAAATTAAATATTTTTTTTTAAAAAAATTAATATCTATATATACACACATCTTCACAAATGCAAAACAAAAGTAAATTAGAAACAGACATTTTTACTTATATTTTCATAATCCATCCAGGTTCCACATATTGTTACGATGGGTACCAGGACACAGGGATATTACGGGTAACTGCATGGCAGATCAAATTGCTAGAGAGGGCACTATATTAGAAATCCTTCCGGAAAGGAGCAATCTGGGTGCACCTCTTACCACCTGTAATTTATTGCTTCGCAATGATGCAATAAAACCTTCGAACTTCAGATGGTCAATTAGACCAGACTGCAACATGACCAAGCAAATCTGGCTTATGTTGAACCTGAGGCGATTCCTTAACCTACTAACTATGAAAAGGTGTGACATTAGCACTATGGTAGGGGTCATTACGGGTCATTTTCTGATTGGTAAACATGCCAGAAGACTGGGACTCCCCTCAAACGACTTCTGCAGAACGTGTAGAGAGGAGGAGGAGGATGAAACTGTTCAACACGTACTCTGTTCCTGCCCTGGTCTCTACCATAAAAGGAAAACACATTTAGGATCCTTCTTTCTGGACTCGGTGATGGGTGATCTTGAAAACACTGGTATAAAAAATCCGCCTCGCTAAAAGGTCAAATTGGTTCAACGAGTAGGTTACTACGCGAGGAAAATTTCCGTGGTATCACAATGGACCTCACCGGTCTAAGTGTGTCGGCGTACTGTCGGCAGCCACTACTACCTACCTACCTACCTACCAAAATCCAAGTAAGTCCACCGAAATGTAGAAATCGCACAATATTATTAGAATAAAATGGTAAAGAAACAGAAATGATTATTTCAATAATTGTTTCAGAAAAATAAATGCTGATTCGTTAAGTAATGGTTAGAATGCTATTTTTTTTCAGCAGCTGATAATTTTTTACAAAAATATAGTACCGTAGTACCTACGTATGTACATAATATTTTCTATTAATCATATGGTAATCATATAAAGCATAGGTCAATACTGTCACATTATTATCATTTTCTATGTAAGAAGAATACAATTTCCAATCATTTTAGCATTTTTTATGACTATTAATAAATTTTTGATAAAGTTGGCATTATTTTATCATAAGCTGTATTTGGTCATGGTCATCATATATGGCTACCAGTAGAGTTCGTGCATTTGATGGTATGGTATTCGTTTTTATATTAAAGAGCAAATCATTCAATAGAAAATAATAATAACATTGTTTTTACAAAAACAATCGTTTATAAAGAAATTTTAAATTAATAAAACCATATTAAATGTACTTTTACTTTTGAAATAAAATCGAAAATAAATTGCTTAGTTTCAAATTACATAAAAATAAATTAATTGTATTATTATTTATAAAAATGTATAAAAAAAGGTAAATCCAAATAAAAACAAACATTAAAACAAAAGACCTTGTAAGGTCTACCAAATATATTTATTAGAGTAAATTATAAAAAATGTGCACGGTTTTTTTCAAGCTTCCTCGAATTTTCAGGAGCCGCCGAGTTCTAGTATACATGTATTCGTCGATTTATGACATATATACATATAGTATAAGTCAGATCTGAAACCAGTGATCAAACGCATTATTCGCGCTCTGCAGAATATTGAAGCTAGTTCCATAAATAATCAAAAATCGAGTTTCAAACAATGAAACAAAATATAGCGTCTATCATTTTTGGTCTAATAGATAAGCAGTAGAAAAGAGTTTGAAATAAATGTGATTGATGATTAAATAATATTTAAGGCAATATGAAGTATATCCCAAAAGAAAAACTGTCAACCAGACAGGCCTCAGGTAGGTTCAGTAAGTTCAACCAAAAGGTCCAAAGCTCGATTACCGAACAAGCAAAAAAATACTTTATTGGTTTTTCAACCTATTTCAGTACTTTTTGTCATTGGGATAAAATAAAAAAAAATTATTATAACAATAATTAAGAGTATAATCTGGTAACAACTTAAATAAAATGGAACTAAGATATTTAAGAAGACTTAGTTCCTGACAATAGTAGTAGTTTTCTACATTTAAAGAGTTGATAAACCAGAAATTCGATAGATAAATAGAAAACATTGTAGTTAAAATATGTGGTAAAAACTTGTTGTACCGTACTTAATAAAGCACGAAAATTGAATTCTACCTAAGTTACTGGCAAGAACAAAAAAATAATAAAACCATGTGCATCACAAATCTAATAGTAAACCGCCTCAAGTCTAATGAAAGAAGCAAAAAAACTAACGATTTAGAATTAAAATCCAAAATTACGGCCCAATAGACCTTGAGAATTACTGATAAAAATAAAAAAAATACGACTAAAGATCACATTTTATATATACAACTATTTATATTAGGTACATCAAATTTTATTCATTGACCCAAACTGATGATTTTTATATCATCCTCTATTGTATAAAAAAAAACTTGACCTCATTTGATTCGATCTTTACTTATTGTTAAACTTTCATCTTTACTAACTTTCACGGCTCACCACATAACATTTTTCCAAAACAAACATGCAGAACTAAATTTTCACAAATTTAATTTAACAAAAATAAAATAAATTTAAAAATTTAAATTAAGCTAAACCACCATTTTCTTATTTTCGTTTTTCAAACTCCCCAAACCTCCTTCCATCGAAATTTTCGAAAACTTTAATTTCTACCAAAAACCTTTTCAGCAATGCTCACAAGTAAAAACCCACAACAATATGGTTTTTATTCATTTCTTCGGATAAAGTTTTTTAACTTTTTAACTTTTCAAGGCTCTACACATATGTACACACAGTTACACTTAAATATAATATTTTATTATTTTATTAAATACAACATATCCTGCCTTAATAAAATCAAAATATTTGTTACAAAAAAGAGAAAAAAAAACTTTCAACATAAAAACACGAAAAACAAATACTGACAAAAATTACTTACAATAATTTTGTAAGCAAAAACAAAAAAAAAAAAACAAAAAACTTTTAAGAAATTTTTTGAAAAGTGTTTGCAACTTATTAAACAAAATTCAAAGTCACCTTAAAGTAAAAAAAAAGACAACAACACAGTTATTGAATTCGAAAACTTATTAGTTATTCAAATTGCCAAAATTAATTTGAAAATTTATCAGATGAATTCTGAAAAATCTACGAATTGAACTGCTTTTTAGTTGTAGTAGTAAGTATATATAGCTATTTTAAGCCAAGAAGTGACGTCATCACATTCGGTAGATAAAATAAAATAAAATCTTGGGATAAAAAAACAGCTTTGGGAAAATATGTAAATATAAACAAAGAACAAAGCAAAATCCAGTAGTAACGTCAAGCATGCTATACGAAAAAAAAAATGGTAAAGTTAGAAATTTTAAAAAATCTGAAAATGGCAATAATTAGTAAACTTCGTGACATGACTACATTTTTTGTGTCGTATAAGATATTGCAAAAAATTTGAACTTTTAAGCTGAAATAGAAAATAATTTACATCTCTCAATTTCTCATACAACAAGAACTACATTCAGCTACAACTTGAACACTGACAGAAACTGATAGATTTGGTGCGATACACCCAATAGCACACGCCAGAACCTACATAGAGTAAAACAGTGATTAATAAAAATTATCAATAATGGAGATGTTATACAATACCTACCATCAATATGTAATCATCAAATGTAGTACCATACACCTTTTTTTCTATAAATCTGTTGGATAATTACTGCTCTAGTAAAATCAAAAATATTATATCTAATATATACAACCATCCCAGCGTAGAACAGTTGTTTTCAACAAATTTGAAGAAGATTTTTAATATATGTCAACATAAATCGTTGTTTTTTTCAACAAAAACAAAATTGTATGTATTATAATACATACTAACAACATCATAGAAAATTACACGATTAAATCAAATCATAATAAAATAACTCAAGAACCCACTCTGGTAAGTCAACTTGATATCAAATATTTTTGTTAAATAAGGATTTTCTTAATTTTGATTCAACCAAAAGTCCAAAATCCAAACGTATTAGCATCTTATTAGTTCAATAAGTCTATAAAGTTGACTGCCAAAATCAACTATCGATACCATAGTGCACATATATGCTAAGTAGCAAAAATGAAATTTTACAGGAGAGCGTTTTGAAAGTTTACATCAGCGATCCAAAAACTCAATGCAATGCTGTACATGGACAAAACGTTGCATATTTTGTACTCTATCGTATTTAATTAAAATTTTAATATTATATTATTTTGATGGTTGAAAATTTAGGTGGTTTCGAAAGTAAATATGCACTTAGCATGTTTTACACTTAACTAAATGTACTTAGCATAATTGTGCACAAAATAAAACAAAGCAAAATATAAAAACTAATACTTCTAAAATTGAATTTCTTTATCTTTTATTCATTTTTGTTTGTCATTTTCTTTCATTTTCATTGACTCTATTTTTCTCTTTTTATGTAAATTATAATCTTCCTATAATGGAAGGTAACGATTTATTATCATTGCATTGTGGACATTGGTCCTTTTTTGGAATGAAAAAGCTCAGCTTCGGATCATAACTATGAAAAATATTTTGATATACAGAAAGAGAAGCCGGTTTTATATTTTTTTCTTTGCAAAATAAGAGTAAAGTTGGTGCAATAAAGCAATGTTTAAATCAGTACTCAAATACATTTTATTTGATTTTATACGACAGTAATGGGACTCTACTCCAAGAAATGAGTAGCATCATATGCTGCTTTATTAAAGCAACATCATTTACATGTATTTATTTGGAGATTGTTTTCCGTTTCTGCGATGTTTTGAAGTCAACACTAGTTATATCATTGTATTTAAAGGTAATTGTTTTGTTAAGACACAGACAGATTAAGTGCACTTAGCATATCTGTGTATTTAAGGTCTAAGAAAATTGTACTTAACCTGTACCTTTTAATATAAAAACCAGATAGAGTAAGCGTACTTAGCATATCTGTGCATTTTAGGTTTGACAAAACATGTATTTATCCTGTTTGTGAACTCATTAAAACAGCCAAAATTTTTAGTCTACCCTTTTAATATTTCTACACTAAAAAAAGAATAGCTGGGAAAACTCAAAACTGTACTTAAGTCAATTTGAAAAAAAAATCACTTAGCATAAGTGTGAGATATGGTATCGCTATGTACTATACTGATTTTAATTTAAAAGTTTTTAAAATTAAATTCTACTTGTTTTTGTGATAGGCAATACTACAGCATTCTCCCAACTTTTCATTCCATTTTGTATTTGTGATACTGAAATTCAGAATTCACTCAATATTTTTATTTGTCATTTTGTTGAGCGTTTTGAATATGGTTTGTCATTCATTACAATTATTCACCCATTCTGTTCAAATGATTCCAGTTTCTTTGTATATTACAGCCCCAACAAACCATATCTGTATATCCCACATACTGCAGATATTTTTGATTAAATTTCTTTTTTTTTCAGATTGTAACAGAAGACTTATCTTACGGTTCCCATTCATATGGTACATAATCATTTAGTTAGTTAGTCATAAGCACTGATGAAGGTTTGTTTCCGAAATATCGATATTTGCAATCAAATATCAAAAATTATTAGTGAACGGAAACTTAACAACAATTAAGTTATTTAACACATTCCATGTTTTATTTTTGAAGTGTTTTCACTCCAGTTATGTTTTTTTTTTTAGAAATTTTCTTTTCAATAAGGCTATATTTTCTTTTCCATATCACGAGTGCGGTTTCTCCAGTTTGAGCAGACGTTTTTATTTTATTTATTTTTTATTTATTTATTTATTTATACTGCTTAGCACGAACAGTTTACAAAAAAAAACATATTACATATTTGCTACAAATCCACACCCGCATTATCCCATAGGCACAATAGGCACAGTGCCTAGGGCCTACGAACTGTAAATGGTCTACGAAAATGTATACATATTATTATTTACGAAAAATTTATATAATAAATATTCAACCAAAGCATGAAAAGAAAAACTTCACTTAATCCAAAATAAATCAAAATTTATTTTCAAAAAACCAAAAAAAAATCATTAATTTAGTAAACAATTTATTTAATTATTACCTAAACTAACCTTCCTACATTTTTTATTAGCGAATTCGACAATAACATCATCGAAACTAATTTCTCGCATTAAATCACTTTCAATTGATAAAAGCATAAGAGATGATAATCGTTCCTGTCCCATAGTTGATCGGAGGCAATTTTTTATTCATTTAAGCTTTCAAAAGCTCCGCTTCCCTTCCGCATTCGTTCCAAATATCGATAAATAAATTCTTAACACAATATTTACATTAGGAAAACTGGTGACTAGTTCATCATTTATTTGTGCAATTATCATTTCCTTCACTGATTTTTTATTCCCATTCATTCGTCAAAATAATAAAAACTCGTCAACAAATGCATTTTCAACATCTGAAGAATATATTTGCACTAACTGGTTTGATTTCGAAACTATTTCATTATTTGTTAAACTTCTGTATACCAAAAAATTAAACCTTTCATATAACATTTGATATGCTTGCTCCAAGTCGCTTACGCATTTCAATTATAAGTCTATCTACTATTATATAAAAAGATTCTATACGAAATTTATCACTTGCACTTAGCCTCAAGCTAGGATCTGTGTTGTCTAAAACTTCATCAAAAAATCTATTTCGTGTTCGTTTACATTGTGTATATTCTTTATATTCGGAGGATGTAAGCTTTTTTGCCATGGTTTCAAATTTATCAAACTCTAAACGAATATCATGAAAGTAAGCTATGAGAGTATCAAATAATTTTACAATAGTGCATAATTCTATGCCAGTCTCCTGCAGAGCTTTATTGACTCATAAATCATTCCAAATAACACACATCAATGCTGTTTCAAAATTGTTCAGCTTTTTTATTAAAGATTTCGCTTCCTGCACAGCCACAGCAGGTTGACGTTCGCTTTCAGTTAATTCAAACAATGCTTGTTGAATTTCTGAATAATTCATAAATAGAGCCTTAGTAGCATCATGTCGAACAGGCCATCTGGTTTCTGATAAATTTTTAACAACACAAGTATTTTCTTTCATATTGTCTTTAAATTTGGACCATCTTTGTGGTGAAGCACAAAAAAAAGTGTATATTGCTTGTAAAATTGCAAAAAACTTTACTGCTTCCAAGCAACACTCCACAGCAGTTGAACCTATCAAATTAAGACTATGAGCAGCACATGGAACCCATTCAGCCCGACTATTTTTATTTCTCAAAATCTAGCTTGTACACCTGCATATATGCCGCTCATATTACTGGCGGTATCATATGATTGGGACCTGCAATTTCCAATACTTATGTTATAATGTTCCAAAGTATGTCGTATAATGTCGAATAAATATTTTCCATCGTGTTGTTCAATTGCAATAAATTTATAAAGCGAAATAAAGGCACCAATATAATATTCACAAAATAACATTCATAAAATAAGCCAATATGGAATGAAACTAAACTTTGTTATTTAAATAAAGTGTTGTTAAACAAAAACACTTTGGAATTAAATTAACGCATTTTAAAAATAAACCACAGCTGACTTCATTAGGGATACTGGCAAAAAACTATTCGATAGGGTTAAAGGTAAAAGTGCCTAGAGCCTACGAAGAGGTTAATTCGGGCATGTACAAATCACATTAAAAATTGAGAATTAAAGCTAAAATTAAAATTGAATAAACAATTACATAAACTCTAATAAAACAACAAAACATAAAAAAGCATAAAATAGCAATATCATAACAATAGCGATTGTACAATTTTTGTTTTTGGGAATGTTTTGATAGTGTTTACACTCAATGTTAAATTTATGTTTGTTACCTATAATAAGCATTCTATTAATAAGTTCATATTTGCCATAATTAGTCCTGTGATTACAGATATTAAATAAATTGAATGAGCGAAGACGGTTTCTAATTGATATTGCTGGAAATGAAAGTTAATTTGACATTGCCCTTTACAATATCTGTAATAAAAATAACATCAGAAACCTCACGTCGAAAGTTCAATGTACACAGATCAATTAATTTTAACCTTTGCTATTATCGTGGTAAGATAGTAGGATTAGACCATGACAAGTGGCGTAAAGCGAATCTAATAAAAAAATTTTGTACTACCTCAATCCTATCAATGTGTACTATATAAAACCGGTGACCAAACTTGATTTGCTTATTCAATATTCGATCTTACAAGGGAGGTGTACACCGACTTAAGAACATATGGATCTGAAAATTCATTTGATCAATGTTTAACAAAACCCAATATTGAATTAGCATTATTTATAATGTTATTATAGTGAGTTTTAAAGCTAAGATGAAAATCAAAATACACTCCCAAGTCTTTTATTGAGGTAACTTAAGGTAGACCACCAATACCATCGAATGTATAGTTAAAAGACATCGGACTTGAACGACGTGTATAAGATGTGAGTGCGCAATTTATTTACATTAAGTAAAAGGTTATTGTTAACACACCAGTTGTTAAAACTGTGAAGGTCATTTTGCATAAGGATAGCGTTCTGGTTAGACGTAATCTATTTAAAGATTTTCACATCGTCAGCATAAATTTGTTAAGTTAAAAACAGTTAAAAACGGCTGAAGTAACATCATTTACCGATAAAATAAAAAGTAAAGGATCAAGGTGACTCCCTTGAGGAACACCAGAATTGGCTTCGAAAGGTTCTGCAATAATGTTTTTGAATATGACATTGTACGAGCGTTCATTCAGGTAAGAGTATATCCATTTAAGGAAAAATTCTGGAAAGTCATATTTTCTAAGTTTCCGTAATATGATACTATGTGGCAATAGGCCGAATGCTTTACTAAGATCAGTATAGACAATATCAGTTTGGAATCCTTCTTCCATATTTTTTCCATAAAAGTAGTGATGTTGTTTCGACTAGGTTTGTCACCGTAGATTTTTGTTTTACAAAACCGTGTTGATTATCTATTAAAAGATTTGAACAGTGATTATAAATTGAATAAGTTATAACCAATTCAAAAACTTTTGGAATAGAAAATAGTTTTGCTATCGGCCGATAATTTGTGATTTAATTTTTTACATTCTTTTTATGGATTGGTCTAATATAGGATCTTCTCCAAATAGGAGGAAAAGCTACCGAATTTAATGAAATTTTAAAAGGTAATGTTAAAGGTATAGTAAAAATGTTAGAACACTTATTAAGTATTATTTCCGGTATGCCATCCCGGTATATATTCCGGTATGGATCCGGGACCGGGGAAAGTATTGTCACTAAGTTTATTTAGATAGTTGGCGACTATTTGTTCATTTATAATTATATCATTAAAAGAAGTTTGTTGATAATTGTCCATGTAGGAGAAATAATTCCCATTTGGTGTAAAGCTAGAACTGGAATATGAAGTGCTGAAAAACTCGCGAATATATTTAGAAATTACTGTAGGATCATTACTTGAAAGGGAATTAAATTTCCTAAATGTTGGGTAATCATCACATTTACGTTTATAATTTATAAAGTTCCAAAATTTTTTTGGATCAGATTTTAGTTTTGTCGCCATGCGGTTAATGTAGTTTGTATATAGCAGTCCAGATGAGATTTTAAAACTCTGAAAAAATATCATAAAATTATTGTGGTCATTAATTGTTTTCAGATAGTTACGCCAGGCTTTGTTTTTCTTATTTCTCAGAGACTTAAGTTCTTTTGTAAACCATGGTGAACCAGAGGTAGAGGTTCTGTTTTTTGAAATGGGAACAAATTGCGTAAAATCTTCAAACATTATATTATAAAACCTAGTTGTCATCTGATTTAAGTCTTTATTATTAAATATAGACGTGAAGTTATAGGAATTCAAGAAATTTATTAGTCCGGAAAATTTGGTTTTACCGAAATTAAAATTCTAGGAATCTGCAGCTTCATGATCTGAGGAATTAGATAAACAATAGGTGAAACTTAATGGAGGATGGTAAGAGTCTAGCGCTACAAGCGGTGAAGCCAATTCGCAAAAAATAAGATTATTTCAATCAGAAGTGAATATTAAATCCATTTGTTTATTTCTGAAATTTCGATTGTAAGAAGCCTGTTGTAGGTTGTTGGTATTTAGACCATCAATAAAAATCGAATCAGTTTCATTCATTACGAATTAGGAATCAAAAATCAAAAATTTTCTTACCTTTCAATCAACATAAATATTTAATCTATGTTAGATTTATTTTTTCGAAATCCATTTTGTTCTTCGTTAATTTCTACTATATGAATAAAAGTATGTCCAAATAAAACACTTGATGATGTAATTCCTCTGTCATTTTTTTCTAGCTTTTTAGAGTCACCTCAGATCATTTGTGATACTCGTCTCTATTCTGAAGAGATAGATTGATTTACCAAAATGTTGTCACAAAATTACGTCCACTCATATTTTAAGTTCATTTTCAAATATGAAAAAAAATTCACTCACTATACCATCAATACCCGGTTTTCAATTAATATCAATAAAACAAATTAATTTATAAATTTTGGCATGACTATATTTTTCGAATACTATTCAATCATGAAAATCAAATTTTAATTCAAAATAAATGAAAAATTTTTCAAAGTTAAAAATAAAGTAAATATTAACATACTTGTACATATTTAATAAACAAATACATTAATAAAATAAACAATAAAATTAACTATTTTCTATATAGACACATTTTGTAAAAAAAAAAAAAAAAAATCATTGAAGAAAGAGATAGAAATATAACAAAACGAATAACATTTTACATTTAACTTTAAATGCATGTATTATTCATGGCTGTTGTTATTGTTTTTGTTGCTGATGCTCTCATTATTGTAAAATTTTCCCATCCAAAAATAGAAAATATATGTTTTCCACAGAATTTTTCCAAACTTACTGCATTGTAACCACATATGCAAATTATTATCCTTATTAAGTAATGTGAACTTAAATAATTTGTGCAATAATATAATGGGCACATTCTCGTTTGTATTTGAATTTATACACCTGAACATTGTTTTAAACAAAATGAAAAAAAAAAAAAAGTTTTATTTTAACCACGTACACCTAACAACATCAGAGAGGAAAACAAAAGAGTGATTTTAAACAAAGTTTATTATTTTCCCAAAAGTAAGAAGTAGAGGAGAGGAAATCCAAACACATTTGTTTTTCTAATAAACAATATCTTTTGTATTATTTTAATTAGTGAAAATTTTCAAAAACATGAGAACTAAAGTTGATTATGGAAAACTTTTTGAACACAAATACAATGAAAAATAATTAAAATTTTCATAATTTTTTAGGAGTAAACAGGGAAGAGTAAAAAAGTTTGAATAGTTGATTTCTAAATTTCAAAATTGCAAACGTAGAATAATTACAAAGTCATGGAGGGAACATCACTCTGATGATATTAGTCAAGCTTCAATTCTGAAGCTTATTGTTTTAAATTGAAGTCATCATTTTAAATTTGATTCGGTGACGTCAAGTTTCTTCATTTTTTTATTTGGTTTCAATATTTTTTATTTAAATACCAGTAGTTGCTCCCGATCTTTTGATTCGAAATCGAAACGTTTGAATTAGTATTCAGAGATCACATGACCACTACATAATGTAGATCGGCATATTTAGAATTGTTAAACAAAAATTACAAAATTATGAATTTCATATTTTACACGTCCTGCTTTTTTTGTTACTTTTAGTTCTACACTTTTCAAATATCTAAATTATTTACAAAAGTATTGAGTTACAATGTTGAAGAGCAGTTGGCATGTATTTAAGTCAATTTATTATGCCGGGTTGTCCAGAGCATACATATCAGCTTTTTAAGAAGGGACGGAGCAGTTATTTTTAAATTAAAAAAAAGTTTGTTAACTAAATCGAGGGTTACTCTATCGATTGGTGATATTTTCAACTTTCGGAAAGGACTCCAAATCGGTTTTTTAAGACCAAAAATCGCCGAAATTGGTGGAAATCGAGATTTTCAAATGGGAAGGGGTACTTTTTTATGCAAATTTGGATTCTACAACAAAAAATAAGATAATTTTAAAATAACGGCTCCTTCCCTTCTTAAAAAGCTGATACGCATGCTCTTGAACACCCGGTATAATTTGTATATTTCAATATATATGACTGAAGTAATTTAGTTGTTTTTTTTGTTCAAAGTTTTGTTTATTTTATCTTATTATTTACATATATTTAATTCCAAACAAAACCAAAATGAATTTTTCTTAATATTTAGCTTAAAATGTACATGACTGCTACATGCGGCAGCTCTCCCATTTGACTTAATAATAATTATTTACTTCATAAGTATGATTTAGATATTATATTGGACTATAACAAGAAAACTTTAGCTTACGATTCAGATGATTAAAATAAAAATAATATGATTTAGTTATTGGTAAAAAATTATGTAATACAAAAAAAAAAAACAATTTTAATTTAATTTGTAATAATTAAAACTTAAATCTACTTCTTAAGTCTAATACTAACTAAACTAAAGCTAGTTTAAACCTACTTCCTAAGCCTAATACTATCTAACTTAGCCTAACTTAACCTATTGTTTCCAGAAATATGGTTTATTACATATTCATAAGAAGAACGCCAAAAATGAAATCACTAATTATAGACCAATCGCGAAACTTTCCTCCATTCCTAAACTTTTTGAGTTAATATTGTATAATTCCATTTATTATCACTGTAAATCTTTTTTAGTTCACAACCAACATGGATTTGTGGATCAAAAATCAACACAGTTACTAATCTTTTTGAGTCAGTTTCAACGTTTACGAGAAATATGGAAGCACGTTTTAAACGGATGTTATCTATACCGATTATAGTAAAGCCTTTGATATTTTACCACATGCAATAATACTTTTAAAATTAAGGATACTTGATTTCCCGGAATTCTTTCTGAAATAGGTTAAATCATATCTAACCGATAGATCTTATAGTATTTTATTTAAAAAAAATACTTCTAAGTCTTTTTATGCTAATTCAGGAGTCCCACAAGGCAGTCATTTAGGACCGCTTTTTTTTATAATCTCGGTTAATGATGTCTGTTCAGTAATTCTTAATAGTGAACTGAAAATTTACGCGGATGACATGAAAATTTTTAAAAAAATTACTTCTTTAGAAGACGCTTTACTCCTACAAGGCGATTTAGATAACTTCTTTAAATGGTGTACAGCTAATAATATTCTTTTGAATGTGAATAAATGTGCACTTATGTGTTACACACGCCCACTTAATCCGGTTTGTTTTAATTATTCTTTAAATCTTATTAGCCTTTCCAAAACGAACTCAATTAAAGACTTAGGGGTTTACTTTGACGACAAGCTTAACTTTAATTTGCATTTTTGTAATATTATCAAATAAAGCAAATTCTATGCTAGGTTTTGTTAAACGTTGCTCAAAGGAATTTAACGATCCCTATGTTCTAAAATCTTTGTATTCTAGTCTCGTTAGACCAAATTTGGAGTATGCTAGTCAAGTTTGGTCACCTTTCTATGATGTATATTAACAGGATTGAAGCAGTACAAAGAAATTTTTTAAGATTTGCTTTGCGTTTTTTCAAATGGTCAAATCCATTAATTTTACCTCCATATGAACATAGGTTGAACTTAATTCATTTGAAAACTTTGAAAATAAGACGAGAAGTGGCGGATGTTATTTTTCTTACTGAAATTATTAAAAGAAACATTGCTTCTCCTCAGATTTTGAATAATATCAACATTAATTCAAATAATCGCCTACGAAATACAAACTTCTTTACATTAATTTTCCATAGGACCAATTAATGCAACTATTAGCCAATTCATAGAATGTTACTAATTGGTAATAAGCACATAAACTATATTGACTCACACTTTCGAAACAGACTCAAAAACTTAAATTATATAAGAGTAATCTGTAGTAATTAAAATATGTGTGCAATTTAATTCAATGTATTTTAATTAGTTCTAAGTTAGATATAATTTTAATTTGTAAATTGAATGTGTTATGTTGTACTGTAAAAACAAAAAAAAACAAAAAAATAATAATTATTGTAATGCAGTTTGAGCTAAACTAAATAAATAAATAAATAAATAAATTACTAATCAACTTATTACTATTTGGGATATACATATCGAACTTAAAGCGTTCAGTATTATCTATAATTATAATTGACAAGCATTTAAGGTCCTGCGCAGTAGACACCTTTTTATTTTATAATATATAATATATAAGTTTGTTTATAAAACAAAAATGCGCACACAGTTGAAAATTTTGTACTCATATGATTTTATGATTCAGCAAATATATTATGTATATGTGAGATCTTATTAAAATAATAAACAAATCAGTTATTATAATTTACATATGGACTTGCAAATGCATCTATGTACATATGCCAAAAAAAAAACAAAAAAACAAAATCATCTACAATAAAAAATATAAAAACAACAAAAAACGAAATCACTTGAATTCTTCATTTTTATCTTTTTAAGTAACTGTTTCTCAATTTTGGTTATTTGTAGTAATAATATAGTTTTTATTAAAATTATGTATTATCTAGGTATATATATACGTACCTCTTTAATGACAAAACTTTTTATTTTTAGTAATTTGATCACTAAATGCCACTTACTATAGGGAATATATCGGAAACGATACATGATATATATGTATATGAGGGACGTGTATTTATGTGTCCTAAATAAAACTTACTAACCACAAAACTTTTTATTAAACACGAGTGGTTTCTGCTATATCGTGCGAAGTCTATGTCAGTACGTAAATTACTGTTTTTTTTAAAACTTTAAATTTGACTTCAACTCGAAATATAATTACTCAACAGGGGCCCCTAGTTTATATTTATACTATTTAAATTTGTTAGCAATTTTTTGTCACATGCATTCCTTGTAAAATGGTAAATTAACGGTATATACTCGTTATTTTCGATTTGATTATTCTTGTCCAGCAGTATGAAGCCTTCTGGGGGAATAAAGACTGGTTAAAAAAACTGGAAAAAAGACTGGAAAGTTAATATAGGCCTTATTAGTCTTTTCTAACAAAGTATTTTTACTTTGTAACACAACACTTTAGAATAAAATAGATTTTTTAGTAGCATAAATATGTTATTTACCTTCCTAATTTGATGTTTTATGTGATATTTATAGTTATGCAGGTAATTAAAATGTATTCCTAGGTATTTGAAATTGCTAGAATTTTTAATTGTTGAATTATCTGAAGCTTTTATATGAAAATTTCTCCATTTTTTCTTAATGCTGTAATTTGACTTGTTTATGGTATTACTACGAAACAGGACGGTTTCGCATTTTTTGTAATTGATACTCAGTTTCCACTTTTTACTGTATGCAACTATCTTATTGAATGATTTTTGGAGTCTATACTGGGCTAATTCCAAATTGAAATCAGCTGTATAAATTATATAATATAATATGTTTGCTGTACCTTGTTGTAGGCCATTTTTTAAATGATAGTCTTTAGAAGAAACTTTATTATTTAAAGAAACTCTAAAGGTTTTGTTGCTTAACATGTTACTAATTAAATAAATTAAATGTGTGGGAAACTGATATCTGAGAAGTTTGTGTATAATACCATCTAAACAAACTGTGTCGAAAGCTTTTTCGAAATCGATGAAGCACGTTGTGACACATTTACGATTATTTATATTCCAAGAGATGTCCGATGATAGTTTTGTCATAGCATGTATGGTGCTATGTTTATATCGAAAACCAAATTGGTTGACTGGTATTATATTTTTTCTATTTGTTTCATGTGTTAAAAATTTATTTACTATAGACTAATAGGCCTGTAACTATCAGGAGTGTCGGGAGATTTTCCTGGCTTTTTTATTGTTATATAATTTAGTTGTTAAACCACGTCATCTGAAATATTTCAATCTACGCTCGATTGATGCCTCATTTCGTCTTCTTTGCGGACCAAATGCATTTCGATGATTCTCTAGACGAAATTTTGTTTTTTTTTTTGTACACTCTACAGTAACTTAGGTAGAATCACCTTTTCGTGCTTAATTAAGTACGGTACTGCAATTTTACACTACAATCTACAATATTTCGAGTATTTATTTTACAAATTACTGGCTTATCAACTCATTAAATGTGGAAAACTACTGGTTGCTATTGCCAGGGCAGGCTAAGCCTTCTTAAATATAATAGTTTCATTTTCATTTAATTTGTTACCAGATTATACTCTCAACTATTTTTTGCCATTTATTATATCCCAATGAATTTCTAAAATTTTATCTTGTTCACGACACAAACTAAATTCTGTTCTCCTGGTGGGTTCATCTATCCCGTATTGTATATTTTTATGATTTAATTTTATTCCGCATTGCATCTTTGGCCTTTGCGTTGTATATTTTGTTGTTTGCCATTTTGTTACACATGGCAATATCAAATTTTTTCTGAAGACTAATTGTCTTTTATAGCCATCTAGGTTTGAATTATAGTATTGTTTTGCAGACGATTTAACCATTTATACAGTTCCAAAATACCATCATTAAAATAAATTACAGCACATTTTTTTTATCACAACACCTTAAATTTATTACAACAACAACTAAAGAACGTACCAACATCACAATAACAAATAATGGCGAAATTTTATTTTAAACAAAAATTCCAGGAAACGTGCGTACACATCGACTTCTGGAAAAAAGAAACACAAACATTTCTTTTGATTTAAAATTAACAAAAAAAAAAAAAAAACAAAAAACCTTTAGAGAATGTCCAAAATACACAGAGAAACTTTTAAAAGTTAAACAAATTAAATAAATAAAAATAAAATGCTTAATAAAAGGATTCATTAAAATTTTTTGATGTTTTGTAATTTTTTATTGACATTACAATCTAAATTAAAAAAACAAAAAAAACAAAAAAAAACAAAACAACAACACCAAAATAATAAAACAAAAAAGCTTAAATAAATTTTTTAAGTTAAATTACCTGAGTTCGAAAACATTTCCCATTTATAAAAAAAATTCTTTTAATGACTTTACTAATAAGAACCCAGCTTGTATAGAAAACGCGTTGTTTAATGAATGAATATCAAACCAAAATTGAACAAAAAAAATTTAGCTTTAGGGGCTAAAGTAAAAATTTCAAAAAAAAAAAATGTTTGTTATTCAAATAAATTACGACATCAAAAGATTAAATTTTGTTTTTTTTTTTTTTTTGTTAATTTTTAAATCATTCAGTTAATTTTTTTTTTATTTTTGATTTTTTGTTAATATAAAATTATTATATTTATATTCTCAAACTAAATCAAATCAGTTTTCTTTGATGCCTTTATGAATTTAATCTGAATTAGAAATGATTTCATGTTGGCCTGCAAACATTTTAAATTATTTTCTTACTCTTGTTTTTGAAAAAGTTCGCATTTATAAAACCTACATATTACATCATCAAATGCAAAACGAACATATTCAAATTCAAATAAATTTACATATCGAAAGTAACTCGAAAAGTATGGAATGAAATAAAATTTGAACTTATTATTTATTTTATAACTCAAAATATGTATCTACTCCAGCTTGTGCTAAAATATCTACTCCAGCCAACTCCATAGTCTTCAGAATCCGTTCTTTTGTAGTTCAATGGTTAGTGAGACTGGGATTACAATACAGTTATACTGTAAAATTGAAAATACTTTAAGCTTTGCAACTCCAAGCATTGAAAAGTCAAATGCCTACCTACATCGAACTGTAACCAAGTGGCAAAATAATATCAACAAAAAACTAATATCATATGGGACAGTTTTGAAAAGGCCTATTGCAGTCTTAAACCTTGTTCAACTCAGATATTATAGACATATAGCTATTGTACATATATTTTTCAATATTAACCAATTGAATCAGATAATCAGAGACAAGAAAGCTATAACAATGCTAACACGCATTATAAACGCAGCTATAAGAATAAGGTATGTGCCGAATATGGGGAAAATTGCAGAGATGGGCCAGGTAAGCCCATAAATGAGGTAAAATTCTACAGACCAATATCACTACTACCATCAATATCAAAATTACTTGAAAAACTACTATTGATTCGAATTAGACCGATCATAGAAAATAGTAATCTGATTCCAAATTATAAATTTTTTTTTTAGATCTAAGCACTCGACAATCGATCAAATACATAGAATAACAGACATAATAGAAAAAGCTTTAAAAGAAAAGTAAGTATGTTCTACCATATTTCTAGATGTAGTCCAAGGTTTTGATAAAGATTGGCATAGGGAGTGCAATACCGGTATCCCGGGATCTCGAAAACCGGGATCCCGAGAGAATATTTTCCGGTATTTGATACAGGTATTAAAGCATTAATACCGTGATAATTCGGTACTAATTTTTAGTTGTCAGAACACAAAAAAATATTTTAATTTAAAATAGTAGGGTTTCTATAATAGTAAATTCAGTAATTTTGGAATAACCCAAGTATCCAGTTTCTAAAATTAAGTAGTTTTGTAGAACTCAGACATAAATTTAAGATAACTAACAAAAATTCAAAATAATAATAATCGTAGTAATTAGTTTTTCTGGTTGGATAATAACATTCCGCTTACAAAGTACGTCCGTTCCTACTGACAGTAGGTCAGTGATCCGTTCATTTCTACTGAACGGGTTAATAAGTATCGGTCAGTCGGTCGGTAAGTCGGAAAAAACTGGATACAATTCAAGATAATGTCAAACTTATAAAAAGAGAAATGACATTATTTGAAGACGATTACTAGTGGAATGTATACCCTGAAAATGTATGGGTATCTCCTTCTTACAATACGTCCAACAAGCGCAGAATCGCAGCGAGCATTTTCTGCTGCTGGACAAATATGCACGAAAATTCGCTCCAACTTAAATTATGAAAACCTTGATACATTGTGTTTTTTAAGAGCATACTTCCAATCATTAAAACAAATAATTAAATTTTTCTACTTAACTCTGTAACCTTTATTTTATATAATAACTATCTTATGTTTTTATTTTATTTTATATGTTAAAGAATGAATTGTTTTTATTAATGTTTTAGTTTAAAATAAACCAAATGGGTGTTTTTCTTAATATTGATTTTTTTTCTTATGTAGTGGTCCCGGTATTCAATACCGGCATTCCGGTATTCAATTTTTCAATACCGAAATACCAGTATTAATTTTTCACTCCGGTATTGTATTGCATCGAGGCTTAATAAATAAACTAAATAATATGTTACCTAAACAATACGTAGATATACTCTCATCATATCTAGAAAACAGACTATTCAGAATAAAAAAGACGAAGAGTATTCCACTATCAGAGATATTAAAACGGGTGTGCCTCAAGGTAGTATTCTGGGTCCCATACTGTATTTGATTTACACCAATGATTTACCACAAATGGAAAATACAACTGTAGCTACATTCCCTGACGATACTGCGTTGATGGCAGTAGGATCAAATATTGACGATGCTACAAATAAATTGCAAAGAGCAAGCGACAAGCTATATCTCTGGACAAAGAAATGGAAAATTAAAATCAATGACTTAAAATCGGTCCATGTAAATTTCACAAATAAAAAATTAGAAAATCAACCATCGCTAAATCTGAAGGGGGTCAATATACCCCAAGAAAACAACGCTAAATACCTAGGAATGGCATTAGATGTCAAACTTAGATTGAAAGAGCACGTCAAAAAGAAAAAAATTGAGCTTGATAATAAATATAGAGAAATTTACTGACTCTTAGGTGGAAATTCTAAATTACATATTAATAACAAGATTTTGTTATATAATCTGATAATCAAACCGGAATGGTTGTACGGCATACAAATATGGCAATGTGCCAAACGAGCACATGTACTTTGTATACAAAAATTCCAAAATAAAGTCTTGCGCAACATGGTAAATGTCCTTTGGTATGTTCGCAACAGTGACTTGCACAGATATCTAAAAATACCTTGCATAGAAAATGAAATAAAAAGATATGCAGCAAAGCATATAGCTCGTCTGGAAGGTCATGTTAACGTTGAGGCCATTCAACTGCTAGATAATCAAAATGATATCAGAAAAGGCTTAAAAGAACTAAGCCACTAGATTTAATACGATAGAATTTCGTAAACTTTTTCTTTAAGAAAATAAACCCTATAGAAAAAATTAATCGTTAGTCCGTCGGACTAGTTTTCATGTGAGGGGTGTGGTTTAGTCAGTAAAAATCTGACACACAACTACGGAAAAAACTACACGCAAAAAAAAAAATAATAATAAAGTTCGCCAGGGGCGGGACATGCAATTTTAAACGGCCAAACAAGGAAGTACAAAAGGTCATGCCTAACAGACAAAAAAAAACAAAGCTTTACAGTGTTCAATATTTGTTTGCAATATTTTTTCCGAGATGAAATTATATAAAAAAGGCTTACGATATCTATCGTTTACAATATTCTTTTTTTGATGGAAAGGTCTATGCAAGCATAACCTCTTAAAATCTATTGTACTTCCCCGTTTATTATCTTAAAAGTGTAGGCCCTGATGCTATTATTACTTTGATCTCAATTTCAGAATCAGACTATCTTTGTATTTCTGGAAATATTTATGTCTTTTGCGAACTATGGCGCTACAATATGGAATATTGGAAGGGGATTCTTCTTTTTTTAAGCAGAATCTACACCTCTGTCTGTGTTCGATCTACCAATCTTGAACATATTCTTGTTAAATTAACCTGTAATTATCCATGTCGGCATTCTGACGTTGGATCTAGTCTCCATTATACATCACAATGTTTTTACATAAATTGTTTTCAAATTTTACAGTAAATCGTTTTTTGTATAATAACGTAATTTGGAAGTATAATAACGTACAATACAACAACGTTCCGGTATGTTCAATATTTATAATATCTACACAATGCTTCTGAATAAGTAAAATTATAATGGCTAATTATAGTCCAATGTTATCACTGAATCGAATATTTTGAAAGATATTGAAACCAATATTCTCAATATATTTTGAAAGCGTAGCAAAAACATATTAAAATAACTTGTTTATAACGTAATATAAAAAAAATGTTATCACAAATCTGTTTAGGTATTGGGCAAGCATTTGACAAAGTATGACAGAAAAACTTTTCATTTATATTACATTGCAATTTCAAGATAATGCTATAAAACTAAATATGGCTAATAAATAATTTTCATTACGTTACGGTAAATTATAATCAAAATACCTGCTGGTGTTTCATAGAGGAGTGATCTTGGTTTGATAGTATGCATATACTAAGTATATACAAAAAATCTAATATACGGTAAATTATCAACATTTGAATGACTAATACGTAGTCTAATATTACAAATACCTACTGATGAGTTCAAGTATAGTTTTGTGATGAATGAAACAACTCCTAAAATAATACCGAAAATTTCAAATTTCTTAACTATCGTGAGAAAATTTTCAGTGATAGAAAAAAAATAAAATTTTCCATTACTAGGTGATACTCAAAAAAAAAGTCTAACATGATACCAAAATATGATGTTCATCAAAAAAATTCGAGGATTCTTATTTTGTAGTCTATTATGATAGGGATAATAAACTTATTCCATTCTACAAATTTGCTCGGCCATAAAAAACAACAATTTATATTGTATAAGAATATTTAAGGGAATCCCGGTCTGTGCATTCTGTTTTTAATCAATGTATTTTGTAGTCATCAACGTAAAAACAGACTTTGTCACTAAAACAATTTTCTGGATGAAAGGACTAAAAACCTTTTTGCACCCACAAAATTTAATCAATTGAAATGTTTTTAAATAGCTCAACAATTGCATAATCCATCCATCAGTGAATACAAAATTTTCCACATTCTTTTCTCTCCAGTACTATCTACATATGAATTGACCATCCGAGATCTTCCATAAAAAGCACCACTGTTTCAACAAAAAGCTAACAGTTTTATGGTGTTATTATTAATATCAAATTCGGATTGTTTTACCTTTATAAATACATATATGATTTTTTTTTACAAATATCTTTGACTTGTCTTTTGTTTTCCAATTTTTTTAATTTTATTTTTTGTTTTAATTTTTCTACAAAACAATTCTGTATCGTACGAAAACCGAAATAGTTTAAAAATCTTTTTTTACGAATTTCAAAAACAAAATTTTCGTACATTACTGTTCAGAATTAACTATTTTTATCATCTGTCCTATGTTATTATCCAACTTTAGAGCAATTTTATAATCTCATACCAAAAATTTAAATTTATTTTTGAGCTAAAAAATAAACCTGAATTTAAATAAAAAAATTCTTAAATTTAGCAACAAACAAACCGAATAGCCAACTATCAAAAAATAGTCTTACGGTCATTAAAAAACAAATTTAAATAAAAATAAACTTGATATTGAAATTGACTTCACCACCTAAGTACCCAATAAAAACTAGCAAAAAAATTCACGGAATTAAAAAAAAAAAACATAAAAATAAAATGTATAATAAATTTTTTGTTATCGTATTATAATAAAATTGGAGAAAACATCGCATTCCGAGAAAAAGTTAAACAGTCTTGTCTAAAACACAAGAGAAATTAAATTTAACTGTACAAAATAAAAAAAAAAAAATTAAATTTAAAATTATCACAAAACTTCCTACGAAATCTGAATACATTCTGGAAATTTGTGAAATTTGTGAAATTTTCTAAAATAAATTAAAGAAGCCTGAATCAAAGAAGAGAGGATACAAGTACATAATGGAGTTGCGGTCATAAAAATAGCACAAAAAAAAATTTTCTAAAATCAACATTGTTAAATTTAATTCTACACAATTCAAATAAATTATTAAAATTGTTAAAAAAAAAAGTGATTTTTAACTTGAATTTACAGTTATAATATTAGAATCCTGCAAATATGGACGAAATTTTAACAAATTTGAATGATCTGGCTAAATAAAAATGTCAAAATTTTCAAGGAGTAATCGAGAAGAAATCGAACTTAAATTATTCAAAATGCGTCAAAATATACTGTCAAAATTGTGTCAAAATTTTAATCAGTGAAATCTTGAAGTCTACAAATTTGCTCGATACCATTAAAAATAATTTATATTGTATGAGAATATTTAAGGGATTCCCTGTCTGTGCATTCTGTTTAATCAATGTGTTTGTAGTCATCAACGTAAAAACATACTTTGTAACTAAAATGAATTCTGAATTAAAAAACTTAACCTTTTTGCACCAACACAATTTAAATAATTTGAATGCTTTAAAAAGTTCACTAATTATTGCACATAAGTCAATTTGTTAAATTAATGCTATTAATAATCCACAATGAGTTATATAGATTTCTTTTTTTTTAACTTATTTAAATATAATATACTTACTTGCTTGCTTATTCCCTAAAAGGTCCTGGGCATGGTGCAATATTATGGAGGCTGGTGCAATAATGTCCGACAGTTTTATTTTTAATGAACATTTTAATAGTCCAACAGGCTAAGATTAATTAAAAAAAGGAATAAAATTTACTATAAAGTCAAAAAATAACCAAGTAACATTAGATTAAGTAACTACTATTCTAAACTTTGTTCTGATATTAAGTCTAAATCTAAATTCACGAAAAATAATTTTTACCGTAACAAATTTATTCAAAATAAAGGGAATACTAAAGCTGAATAGAGAATCATTAACACTTTATTAAATAAAATATAAGAAAATTGCACTGGACATTAATGGGAAGCTAGTTCATAATCCATCACAACTTGCCGACTCATTTAATAGCTTTTTTTGTAATATTTCTAACAAAATTCTTTATCAAGTAGTGTAGATTTTGATGCCTCTCTTCTATCTCCTAATATTTTCAATCCATTTACGTCTTCTGAAATCTACAAAATAATTTTAAGTTTAAAAAATTCTAATTCTAAGTTTTGTGGTTTACTTTCACATAATGTGTTAAAAGAAATAGCTTTTCAGGTTGTAGATGTCTTGTCTTATATTTTTAATTTTTGTGTCTTAAAAGTAATTTTTCCTGAGGACCTAAAACTAGCAGAAGTTATTCCTCTTTTTAAGAAACGTAGTCAACAATTATCGCCCTATTTCACTTCTATCATCTTTTTTAAAAATTTTCGAAAAGGCTCTTAAATTTAGATTAATTAACTTTTTATTTAAAACAAATTTTTTTAGTTCTAGTCAATTTAGCTTTTTGAAGAATAGGAGCACAGAAGTTGTTTTGCGAAAATTTACTAATGAAATTTATAACAGTTTGAATAAGAATAGTAGTTGTGTTGCTCTTTTCATTGATATCACAAAAGCATTTGATACAGTATCTCACAACTTACTGTTGAAGAAAGCGTATAACGCTGGTTTCCTCAAAGTCTTTATTCTCAAATGGTCGTCGAGTCGTATCTAAGAGATAGAAAACAAAAAGTCAGAGTTGAATCTAAAGTTAGTTAAGTTATTTTTATTAACAAAGGTGTTCCCCAAGGTTCAGTGTTGGGGCCGATATTATTTCTTAATTATATTAACTCTCTCTTAAATCAAAACTATATAATGGGCTGTCGACTGCTTTGGCAGATGGCACTGCTTTTTCTTATAGTGGCTCTAATTTGATGGATGTTGTAATTAAAATTAACTACGATTTGCAGCTTATTAGAAACTGGTTTTTTGTTCATGATTTAACTATAAGCCCTAAGACTATGTTAATGTTTTTGAAAACTTCTTCTGATAGTAATGAAATTAGCGATTTATCTTATCACTCGCCGGTTTGTAAACGTTTTCCTTTATTTGTTTCTCCAACCTCAAACATGTCATACTGTGATTCTGTCCTTTGCGATAATGGTTGTTTTTATATTGAAAATGTATGCTCTTTCAAATACCTGGGAATTATATTGGATCATAAATTAAATTGGTCTGAACATACTCATAATTTAAGAAAATATTTAAATAAAATTGTTTGTTACGGCTACCATTTGAGAAAATATAGTACGTTAGAAATTTTAAATATATTTTACTACGCAATTTTCAATTCCAAGTTGAATTATGGTTTAGCTTGTTGGGGTGGTTCTTACAATAACAGAATTCGCCCACTTCTCCTTGCCCAAAAACATTACTTAAGAACCATGCTCAATGTTAATCGTCTATCATCTAGTTTCCCACTTTTCAAAAGACTCTGTATTTTTCCACTCAGACATCTCTATATCTACAAAACTATGAACATTTTTTTCATTAGATCTGGTTACCTCGATCAAAGATTAACTCCAACTTATAACCTACGAATTAATTATTTGAATTATGTTGCTGTCCCAATGGCCAGAACAACACAATTTACGCATTGCTTTGTTAATATGGCACCACGAATTTTTAATAGACTACCAATTCATATCAGAAGTCAACGAAATATGTCCTCATTTCTTAGACAGTTGAAAATCTGGTTATTTCAGTTCGATCACTCTCAAATTGAATCACTATTTGATGGTGGAAATTCGTATTAAATAAGTGTTTTGTATATGCATTATAAAATTAAATGTGGTTTTCTCTTCATACTTCAATTATAATATATATTCTTTAGTTTTGCTTAAACTTATAGTGTACTTGTAAATTTTTTACTTCAATATTATGCTTTTCATACGTTTTTTATTTGTTATTTCTTTTTCTTCACATTTTTTGATACCTTGTTTACACTCTTTTTAATTTTATTTTTAATTTTTTTTTTTTTTTTTTGTAAATTATTTTGTCTAATCTTAATGTGTAATTACTTTTGATTTTAGTACCCCGCTAAAACATTTATATTTATATCTTTTTTTTCATTTATGTTTGTTTCATTCAATACGTATTCTTTTGAATGATCCTACTTATTTTCTTACATATATAAAGTTTTGTTATTTTTACTAATAAATTTTATATTATTATTTGTTTCTATTAATTGTTCTAATAAACTATATTATAGTTTTCTTTTCTTTTGTTTTTACTTTTGTTAATTTTATTGAATTTATTATATTAGTTTATTAGATTTAAGAGATTTATTATTATTATTAATATTCAATTTTAATTTGATTTAGTTTGTAAAAAATTTTATATTTAAGGAAATAAATGAATTCTAAATCTAATATTTGGAAGGTCTGGTTTATATTCTACAACTAACATTTGATCGGTCGCTGACCCAAATGAGAAACTATCGATTTCCTATTCAAGTGCGTACACATAATGATCCCTGGAAACTGACTCATGCAGCACCCAACGATGAGCAAACTAAAAGTGTAAATGCGACCCAGATTTTTAAGATTGGTGTGAAGCTAAGTCGACTACCATTCCCATAATAAAAATACAGTTCTGACACAAGTCAGTAGAATATAAAAAAATTCACCGAAACCCTCTAACAAATTGTGGTTTATTAGACAACTTAAAAATTGTGATGAAATGAATTTAACTTGAATTTAATAAATGCAAAGTCAAATAAAAATTATATTTCGTTAAATGTTTTTTGTTACTGTCTCTACGCAACTGTTTTGCAAATTTCTTTTTTAGTTAAAAAACGCAGTAAACCAAGCAATTTTTTTTTTAATCTCATATTTTATTTATCTCTGCATTTCAGTTTCGGTGAATACCTCTTTTTGTTAGTTTAACACGAGAAATCGGAGGATTGATGTAAAAAATACATCACCTCTGTGAATATGTTATTTTTTCTTTAGAAGATTTTTTACGTCACATGCAGTGTATAGAATTTGCTTTCAAGGGCAATATTTGGACTAATTTTTTAACATAGAATCTAAATACTTTCCTATTTTTTAACATAGAATCCGAATTTGCATTTAAAAGTACCCCTTTCCATTTAAAAATCTCAATTTCCGCCAATTTCGGAAATTCTTGGGCTTAAACACCGATTTGCGGTCCTTCCCGGAAGTTGAAAATATCACTAATCAATAGAGCACCCTCGATTTAGTTATTTTAATTTTTTAATTCTAAAATAACGCCTCTTTCCCCTCTTAAGTCAAAAATAAAGGCTTATACGTATGCAGTAGAACACCCTGTATAATTTACAGCGTATGTTATCTTAATTTAACACTCTTTTAGTTTTTAAAATAAAAAAAAATCTTTTAACTTTAGATTTTTACATTTTTTTAAACAAAACTAATTTTTATTTGGTTTAAAGAAGTGACGTAAATTTTACGTTACGTTACGTCATCTCTGTGCTTACGTAACTTTTTTTAGGTTTGATTGAAACTCCGGCAGTTTTTTCAGGTTTGAATTTTTTCGTTTTTTATATTCTTTTTTAAATAAAGTAAAGTTTTAATTTTTTATATATTTGTAAAACTTTTGTGTTTTGTTAAATCATGTATGCTAAAAATTGTTTGGAATAAGATGATAAAATTTTCAGAGGCTCGTCATAAAAAAGTTTAATTTATGTTGTTTTACTAAAAAAATTTTTAAATTCTTACATCGTTTTTGGATCAATTAGCTTAACTGGTATGTCAAAACAACATAATAGAAAAAAAAGGTGTAAAATTTTCGTCACGTCTGTAAAAGTGTGATTTTTTTCCACCTCTGTGATTAAAGGTTTTAACTAGTGGTCACTAACACTAAAATTTTATTTAGAACTGTCACATTTTCACTTTGTTTTCAATTGTAGAATATATTGGTATTAAATATTTTTTAAATTATTGAAAATTTTAATTCCTAAAGCGACTACTAAAAATTACCTGAAGATAGAATACCTTCATAATATTTGTATATTATAGATATATATGAAACAGACATTGTATAAGTAAGTAATAACCTTAACACATTTTATACTCGTATTACGTCAAAAAATACTTACATGGCATATACGTTCATTACCCGTCATGTCACAAAATGAGAATTCATTTACGTAATTACATTAACCGTTAATTTAATTTATACTCAGAAAATTGATTTATAAAATTCTATCAAAATAGTGTTGTAAAATCTCGCTCGCTATTTCAGATACGACTGAGATTTATGAATTCCTATGTTGTGTTTGATTGAGATGAACTATGAACATTAACAACCTGGTTAATGTTTACTTTAATCCTAAACTATACAGTTTTGTATAAAATATTATATATGAAATTTCATATCAAAAATAATATAGATCTCTTGTTGAAACCCAAACATAACAGTATATAATATATACTTTCTTTCGTTAATATCCTGTATATTCATACATCAGAAATGCATAATGTTAAGCTATAGCAAATAAACTTTTTTATAAATTTGACATTTTATTTTTTGTCTTTTTTTAGATTAAAAACGAATTTTATCACAACATTATAACTGTTAAGTTTCCAACAATGAACTTTAAAACAGGATTATGTGAATTTTATATGTTCGAGTAAATTTTCATATTTTGTTTTAAGGTAACAAAAATCAAATGTTTATCTTATTGTGTGTTTTTTTGCCATATGTGTGTTTGTGAATGAATTATTTTGTTCATATTATGTTTGTATGTATATAATGTGTACATAGGTACTAAAAATGATAAATTGTAAACTATAAAGAGTTGTGAGGATTCTGTTCATTTTCATTCTATACAATAATAAAAGTTGACTTCAATGCAAATTTTATACTTTAAGATAGTATGAACACAGTTATATTTAATTTATTATACATATATTATTTTAAAACAATATTTTGCAGCTTGTTTAAAATTTTTTTTTTTTAAATTCTAAAGTTAAAATTATTCTAAAGAGTCTTCTTAAAAATGTATATTAAGTAGTTGAAGTTAGTTTTTTTTTTTTTTGACAACCAGAATAACTTAATATATTCTGACTACTGATGAGTAATGTCTTCTACTATCAAAATAAAAATATACTGAAGAAGTGTAGACTATATAGATTGTTTACGTATTATAGAAAAATTGTTGTTGGTTTTATTTTAAAAATTTTATGCTGTATTTCACCCATCGGCAATCTTTTCTGAAGATGGGCCAAAATAAATTTTCTGGATAAGAGGGGCTTAATACTTACTGTTACATTTTCAACTGTCACAAATAATTTAATTTTAATTAAAACAAGAGTGCATGCATGTGTTCATCAGTTATTCTACTGCGATATTTATTTTTTATGTAATTTAACTTTGAAAATATTTGTTCGCAGAAATGTGCCTGCAAAAATTATTATCATCTCAGCAGAAATATTTTTTAAAAGCGGGGTCTGGTAGATTAGAATAAAATGTTTTCAACTGCGATGGGTCAAAAGTTGATTTTAAAACATCATTTGATTGTAGGTCAATTAACTCCATTTCCAAAAAATTGGGAACATCAGTTTTAATTCCAAATGAATTTTGAAAAAGGTCAATTTCTTTGGAACGGCTGTGAAAGTCAGAAAATCGTGTCGAAAACTGATTTTCCAAGATTTCCATATAGTAATCGTGAATATTGCTATTTGATAAAGAAAGATTCGATTCTTGTTCTAACATTATTGCACAAACAGACAAGTTATGTGATTCAGTTTTTAAAATATTGTTTTTAAGGAGTTTTAGTTTAATCTGAAAAACTTTTATATTTGAATATGCTTCATTAATCAAAATTCCTTTTATTTAAAGCTTTCGGTTTAATTCGTTCATTAAAGAAGTCATGTGTTTTAAGAATGCTAAATCAACAAACCATTTTGGATCCGATAATTCTAATACTTCTATTTTGCTTTCAACCATAAATATATGTATAGCTTCTTTCAACTGAAAAAGCACTTTAAGTGCATTTCTTGCACTAAGCCACCTAACATCGCAATACTAAATATCGGAACAGTCAAATGAATATGAGTTGTGTCGAATTTTAATAGTGGCGAACGAATAAAACTAATAGTAAAAATAAAAACACAATGGGGCGCATTTAAAAACAGAATGGGCCGCAAGTTGCCGCTGGCTGCTGTATTTCATAGAATACTTTTTTAAATGTAAGCAAAATAAGTTAGAATTATTTTGCTAATAAAATATTTTATTTAGGTTGACTAACGGCCATATAACACCAATCAGTTTATTCGATCCATAGCAATAGAAACCTGTTATTAAATTCTTGTACAGAACTCTACTAATATGCATTAAGTTGTAAATAATTTATGAAATTGAAGGAAAGCTGTAATTCAATTTACTGAAAACAAAACCGAAAATATAAGGCTGGTATTAAATGAAGAAAAAAACAAAATCCAGTAGTACAAACTAGTACCAATAGATCAACAATGGGGAATATGCAAACACAATTCTACATAGAAGTGGTGAATAAACTGAAATATCTTAGTTTCATCATGCCAAACGAAAATGCAGGCGAAGAAGTGGGAATTTAATAAGCGAATAAATTGTTTTTCTCAATTCCTAAAATTTGAAAATTAATATTTACGCATAAGAGATCATAGTTAATCAGCTCAGTACCAAGATATCAAAATGACAATTGAACACCACAACTCAGACAACAGAACAAAAACTGGAAAAGGTACAAAAGAAGTTTTTTAAATTGCCCTTCTTTTGTATAATCGTGAACTGAACCAAATAAACATGGAACTATAGATTTACTCGTATATAAAGCAAAATAGGGCGGGCATTTGGAACCTATATCTGAGAACTGGTCTAAAGCTTCCTTATCATAAATCCTTTGTAATACAGTAGTTGGACGTCTCACAAAACGATGTAATACTTTGACACCTAATGCCAAAGCATAAAAAATTAATGAGTACCTGTCAAATGTAGAAAAGACCATGAAGAACACACAAACTTTATTTTGCACATTTTAAATTATCAGAACCCATTGATATTCGATAGATTGCTATTCATGTGACAATATGAAGCTCCATAAAATTTGCAAATTATTATAAGCACTAATGCCTGTATCTGCTTAATATCTATAGAACCTACATACTACCCAAGAAGGAGTATAACTTGCATCTATGTTTGTGTACTTCCAAGAATGATCTAATCTTTCTACGGTGCATTACAGAAACGGCTTCATGGACGATAAAAATATTATCTCATCATCATCCGCTTCAATTGGTCATCGTTGTATTATTAGAGTAACCCTATTTAGATATTATAGATATTTTTGAGAAGTTGGATGCTCTCAACAACTAAAATTACTTATTCACCCCTAACCCAATTCCATTAAGGATCGCAAGAGACAACAAATGTTCACCCGTACATAGAACAGTTTCAATCACTATAAAAATGAAATTGAGCATCATCAGCAAAGATTTGGGAAAACAATATGATAAGAAAACATTAATAATGATTTATATTACTGTTCAAGATCTCAGAGTTCTTATATTCTCCAAAATGTTGTATATAAATTGAAAATACTGATTTACAATAAATGATCATTAGATAAAACAATTCTTCAAAAGAATCTAGAAGTTTCTAGATGTCATGAATCTTTTATAATAAACAGATTCCACCAGTCACTAGATAATATTACTCTAAAATTTTTGATTCCAACAATTTATTTTACTCTCACTTCAGTTATCTGAATTCTATTTCGTAAACAAACATTTTTTATTTTCATTTAAAACATAAAATAGAGTTTTTTGAGCCATGTACAAAGAAATACTGCCAATTTGGTTTTTTCTGTAGATCCTATCCTAAATTTCATAAGCAAAGTTTTCTATTAAATAATTAAAGAACAGTATATATATACCAGGCACGAAGCGTCCATATATTGAGTTGAATGAGTGCTTCCCCCAAATGAAATATTTTTATGCAATGTATTATGTATAATTATTATACGTATATCATATTGGTAAGAGAATAATGATTTTTAATAGGCATTATTTTCAAATATTTTAAATTTGGGGTTGTTGAATATCTCTTGTTGGCTTGTATGATTGAAAGAATAATAGAAAATAATGATGATTTTTTTTTTCATTCGATTTGAATTTTTGTAGTTAATAATTTTTATATTAAATTAAATATAAATTTTATATTAAGCTGTAAAAAATAATAAATAATGACAAATTAAATATCATTCTCCTCAGTTCCCTTCTTATTTACAATATCACTTACTCTTATTATTTACACTTAAACAATATGCATAGTCTCTGTTTCTATTTAGTATTAGTTTTCTAGCAACAACAACAAAATAATAAATGAAGCGACAATAAAATAAAATCTTAGAAGGAAAAAAAATTAAATGATCCGCTGATATTCATTCCAAGCCTACCTGATATAATTAGAAAATATCTGATAGAAAATAGAAAATATCGCATGACACAAAATAGAAAATATCGCATGGCACAAAATGAATTTACAAATAAAAAAAGTAGCAAGGAATGAATTAATTTTGTGCATTATTGTGGTTGTTGACTTAAATGAGATTTAATATTTATATAAATAATGTACGTAGTTTTGGGTTTTTTTAGAGAGTAGTATTGATTTGTGTTAAGTAATTCTGTAGTTTTTTGTTATTGAATGCTACATTGTTTATTTTCAGTCATAATTTTGTTTTATGCAGTTTTGTAACAATTTGTTAACAAATGTAAAAATTTATAATGTATTTTTTTTATTATTTATAAATAATTAAAATATATAATTGTAATTGAGTTATTGAAACCTTAAGACAAAATTATTTTAGGTTAGAAGTTTTGAGGAAAAATTATTAAAGATGGTAAACCAGTGCTTGCTCTACTAATAATAACAACAACAACAATAAAACGATGTAATCAGCATTTTTCAGTAAAATCTTTTAATTCGTATACGAGGTATTTTCCAACATAAATATAGAAAATTCATATTCACACTTTTTTTACATTGTTTTCTTAAAGTCAGAGCTTAAATTAAAGTTATATTTTCAGATGAAAATTTTAATAACAAAAACAGTATTTTCGAAATATTAACATTTTTAATTGAAACAGAATTAAAAAATTCTTTTAATAAAGATTCTCAACTTTGTAAATTCATAATAACCCTTCATAATAACTACTTCAGTTGAGCGATAGTTTTTCTGCCTAAACAGAATTAAAACTACTTTGAGAAGTAGATGTAAACAATTTTGACTGTCGAAATTAGCAAAAATTTCAATAGAAAAAGAAAAGCCAAAGCAAACTGATGCTTCCTTTTATAGTGCTTCCCCAACTGAAAAGTCCACGCCCCGTCACTGATATATACATATATATTTTAAAACATTATAATTTATATTTCTATAACCTTATTTTATTTTCCCTAAAAGAAAAAAGGATTTTCCTATCGACGTGAATTCCATTTAATTGTATTCTTTCTTAAGTCAATACATATGGTACATCATCGTCTGGAATATAAATACCATAGTTAGAAAATGCAATTATCCAGTCTGAGAAAAAAATTTCACATTCACAGAATAGTGTACATATTTTCATTTTGTTCATCTTGCATAGTTGAAAGTCAATTTTCAGTGTTCGTATGAATATGTACTCGTACAAACAAAATATATAAAATGTCTACAGTAAAACTCTACAGTCAAATATTTATTTCTTTAATTTGAAAACTTTAAAAAAATCTATATATATTTGAATTTTATGGAAGAGCTGAGGGAACAGATAAAGAACTGCACTGCGTTGAATCTTACCTAATGGAAGAATTTAATCGAGGTTGTGTGTTCCTAGGCTCGATGTTGTATACTAGGAACTAAAAAACTTAGTTGCAGTATTTATACTTAGTAGTAGTTAAATATTTAAATTATAGCAAAAAGGAATGTTAATTAAATTTATAGTTTAATTATCAAGTAGTAAGCAATATAGCTTCGGTAGTCGTGTGGTAAAGCATTCGAGTATAGTAATGTAACAAACGAGGAGCACGAATTCAAATCCAGTGAGAACCGAAAAATTTTTCAAATGGTGAAAATTACTTAAATAACCTTGAAGATCCATCGCAACAGCGACGAAAAACCAACCAGCTCTCCGAACGAATTTATAATTATGGAAGACTTGAGAAAAACCTCGTTTCGTTGACAGTCAACATAACGAAATTCTTCACAAATCCCGTAAAAATAAATCTATCTAAAAGTGGGATCGGGTCAACCTCCGATCACCAGCACGACGAGTCCTCAAGAATGTGGGTGATTATTGCTGCACTAACTCAAAAGGTTTTACTCTTTTGAGTCGTCTGGCTATATTTCTTTTATCCAGGAGCTCGACTATACCTTCCCATTTACATGGTGCTGAAGCTTTTTTTCGTGACTTCTTGCAAATTTTTGTATTTCCTTATCGACAGATTCTATTTGCAAATCTCTATGTATGTCATAGTTTCTTATGAACTAGGGTACGTTCACAATGTTTCTTAGGGCCTTATTCTGGAACCTCTGAATAATATCTCTATTACTTTTTTTGCTGCATCCCCATAGCTGGATGCCATATGACCATACTGCTTTCAGTATTTGTTAATAGAGCAGAAGTTTGTTTTGTATTGTTAAGGTTGAATTCTTACCTATGAGCTAGTTAATTTTTCGATAGCGGTTTTGTAATTCTTCTTTCTTGTTTTTGATGTTAGCTTTCCAGCGAAGTTTCGCATCTAACGTCATACCAATTTATTTGGCAATATTTGAATGGGGTATTTCTTGATCATTTATGATAAATTTTTTTATTTGTGAAATTCACATGTACTGACTTAGCTTCATTTAATTTTAGCCTCTATCTTTTTGTATAATGTTGAATTGTTGTTATAGCTCTCTGCAGCTTTTCTGTGAATTCTTTATTATTTTCTCCAACAGCCAGAACCGTTGTATTATCTGCAAACGTCGCAATAATATTATTTTCTATTACAGAAAAATCACAAGTGTACAGCAGTTACAGTACCGGACCAAGTACACTTCCTTGAGGAAGCCCGGCATTAATTTCTTTAAGATCGGAATATGCTCCTTCCTCTTTTATGTAGAAGTATCTCTCTGATAGGTAGCTTGCTTTGACTTCCGAATGTTCTTTTGGAAGGATTGTTTTCATTTTACAATTCAATTCCTTATGCCACACCTTATCGAATGCCTGAGCCACATCCAAAAAGATTGCTGAACAGACCTTCTTCTCCTCTAGAGCTTTTTCAATAGTGTTTGTTATTATGTGTACCTGTTCTATTATAGCATGTTTTTCTCTAAAACCGAATTGATGATCCGGTATTATATTCTTTCTTTCAATAATAGGTTCAGTCTTCTTAGATAAATTTTTTCGAATTTCGAATTTTGGTCTATAGGATGATACTTCATTCGGTGGTTTTCCAGCTTTGGATATCATGATGACTTCGACGAGTTTCCACAATTTCGGAACATATTTCAGTCTAAATGCAGCATTTATAAAATTCGTTATCTTAATTATTGCCTTTTCTGGTAGTTGTTTTAGAATCTGCCCCGTTATCAAATCATATCCCAGAGCTTTTTTAGAATTAGTATTGTTTATTTCTTTTTTCACGTCAGTTGGGGTTGTTAATGCGATTTCTTCTTCTTCCTGAACTGATTCTATATTTAGGTTTTCACCTTCTTCTCCGTCGTTTGCTTGAAATATGTTTTCTAAGTGTTCCGCAAATAATTTAGCCTTTTCTTTGTTATCTCTCGCCCAATTTCCGTCCAATTTCTTAATTGGAGTAATTTTTTCAATAGGATATTATGATAAAGATATAATAATTAAAAAATTAAAAAATAATATATGTAAATATAATATAATTATTGTGTCGTTGTATGTACAATCTTTAAAGGCTTTTGGAGCTATTAGTGATTTGAGCATTTAATCTGAGCCTCCAAATGTAATAAATAGAAAATTTTTATTTTCATCTACAGTGTTATTTAATATAAAAATGTGGTCCAACCTCTCTATGTACTGCTCGAAATCTTCTCTTATGATAAAGTGCTTGATAGTGCCCACAAATGGACTATTAATTAGAAAATTTTTTACGTGTTTTTTTTGTCTTTTGTTTCCTTTTTTCCTCGTCGCCAACTGTTATGTATGTTACTTTATTGCTGTTCTTATAAGACTAAATTAATCAATTGCATTCTTAATATAATAATCTTCACAACTTTTATTACTGTACCTACTTATACTTATACTATAATAATTATAAAGAAATAGTGTTGCCACATATGTACACAACAATAATATGCACAAATATATACCAAATAATTAATATAATTTAATGAAAATGCCCACATTTCGAAAGGGAAAAGGACCTATAAGTTGATCTGCAGCTTTATCTGTAGGATCCACTAATAAAAATAAATAAATAAATAAACAATATAGTGGTCTTACTTTTTAACCCTAAAATGATATGCCATTTTTTATCAATGAGTATAAATCTAAAACGATTGTGAGTTACTCACCAACGACTAGCCTATTTTTAATCTTCTTCGTTCGTTAAATTCAAGTATTATCATAGAGTCAGTGTTCTTTTATTCACAAAAGAGTAAACACTAAATTTAATAGAAAATTTCAAGCAAAAAGAAAATTCACTTCATTTAAATAAAAATCGACTATATTCAACATTACTATCAACAACAATAAAATAAATTCGTCAATATAGGTAACAAACGGGTGCGGAGATGCTCGTCAATCTCTTCGATGGATGATGATCGACAGCATGATAATTATATCAATAAATTTGCACCTTTAAGCCAGCAAAATGATGCTGATGATGAAAGCACTGTGAGTGCAAATATAAAAACCATTAAACCACCACCAATTAATATCATTGAAAAAACCAATAACCAAATTCGCAATCATATGGACTTACTAAAAATTACAAATTTTCACATCAAAAATACTAGTATCGGAACAAAAATTATTACAAACACTTTGGATGAATTCAACGCTATTTTTAATGCACTGGTGACACACAACAGTACACTGGATGAAAATCAAAAATGGAAATTTTTTACTCACCAAGTTCGTGGAGATAAACCTCTTAAATTTGTACTCTATGGTTTGGATGCATCTATCAAACAGGAAGAGCTGATGAACGAATTAAAAGGTTTCAAAATCGAAGTCTTGAATGTAAAACCAATGAACATCAAAGTCGTACGTTACTTCGAGCAACAAAACTTTTTGATTTATATTAAGCCTAACACCATAAAATTAAATGAAATACGATCAAAAATAAAAGCTTTATTTCACAGAATAGTCAAGTGGGACTACTATCAGCAAAAAACACGCGGACGAGTCATGTGTTTTAACTGCCAAACGCTTGGCCACGGTGCCGAAAATTGTCATTTGAACACAATTTGTGGAATTTGTTCCGGTTCCCACAAAACGACCGACTGTCCAGAGAAAAATAAACCAACTGAAGAACAGAAAATTAAATGTGCCAATTGTAAAGGAAACCATAAATCAAATTTCTTTAATTGCCCAGAAAGGTTAAAATACCAAAAAATAATGCAAGCAATTAGAGAAAAAAACAACAACAAAATTATATCAAAAAAACAAATATCACGCCATAATCAAACTAAATACAATACAAATGATAAGAACCAGTTTCCAAATCTCTCATCTCAAAATTTTCATTCGTACAATGCAAAGGAAAGGAATAATACCAACTCATATGCAAGTATACTGAAGCTAAGTCAACAACCTGTAAATAGGAATAATTTAAGTACTAATAATTATATTAATTTTAACAATAACTCAATTAACAGTAACACTAACAACACTAATATTGAGAATGATTTATTCTCATACGAAGAGTTACTCTCCATCTCCCAAGAGTTGTAAACTCGTTTAAAAGATTGTCGTACAAAAATAGACAATTTAATATTCTAACGGAAATAACACTTAAATATCTTTTTAATAATGTTAGTAAATAAAAATGGTATGAAGATTTTGTATTGGAATGCTAGAAGCATCACAAATAAAAAAATAGAGTTTTTAACCATGTTAAAAACATACGATGTGGATATAGCAATCATAACAGAAACATGGTTAAAAGAAAAAACCATCAATGACAATTTATATAACGTCTATGTATGCAACAGAATTTCCAGGAGAGCCGGTGGTGTAGCAATATTTATTAAAAAAAATATAAAACATACTCTCCTTCCAAACTTAAAAACAAAAATTTTTGAAACGGTTTCAATTGAAATTGAATGCAATTCCAAAGAAATTAAAATCACAGGGGCGTATTTCGAAGGTGGGAATAGCGATAAATTAAAAAAATACAATTTTAAACACGATATAAATCTTTTCAATAACCTATCTGGTGAATATATTATAGCGGGTGATTTTAACTGCAGACACACAACTTGGCTTTGCCTTAAAAATAATATATGGGGAAATTTATTAAATCAAAAATTATGTCACAGTAATTTCAATCTTCTTTTCCCAGCATCCCCAACATATATTCCTGCGTCTGCCAGGCAGAAACCTTCTACTTTGGACATAATTTTGTCAAATATGTGCGATTATTTAACAGATCCAATAACTATTAATGAACTCAACTCCGATCATCTGCCTGTAGTTTGTCATATTAATCGAACTCCTACTCCTAGGGAGTTACCTAAAATGTTCTTGTATAAAAAGACAGACTGGAAAAAATTTGGTAAAACGCTGGATTTGTTAATTTCCCAGTATAACTTTCAGAATACAAACTCAATTGAAAACATTGAAAGTTCTGTAGAATACTTTCATAGAAGCTTACAAGAAACTATTATTGAAACTGTTCCGCGGAAAACCTTGGTAAGTAACGATTGTTTACCAAAACTAGCAGAACATACAAAACATCTTATTGCATTGAGAAATTCAGAACGTCGTCGATGGCAACGTTCAAGGAACTCTAGCCACAAAATTTTATATAGTTACTATAATAAATTAATAAAAAAACAAATTTCTGATCAAAATAATGTTAAATGGAACAGTTTTTTGTCTTCTTTAAATAAGGCAACTAAACCGTTCTGGAATCTATGTAAAGTTTTAAAAAAGAAAAAAACAAAAATGACAGCATTAAGCCATAACAATTCATTTCTAACCACAGATATAGAAAAAGCTAATATATTAGCAGATTATTTTGCAAATCACAACAATCTAACTAATAGTTATAGCGACATCTTAACCGAAACTGCTGTACAAAATTCTATAGAGAGGCTTAATTTCCAAAATATCGAAAACATCGTGCAAATAACTTCAAACGAAATTAAAGCCACAGTTAAAGAATTAAAAGTTAGGAAAGCTCCGGGCCGAGATAACATCCCAAATATAGTGCTTAAAAACTTGTCAAAGACAAGTTATCAAACCTTAAGTACAATTTTTAATAAATGTTTGCGACTAGGTTACTTTCCCGAAAAATGGAAAATAGCCTTAGTAACTTGCATTCCAAAACAAGGAAAAAATCCTGTAAACGTAGAAAGTTACCGTCCAATTAGTCTTTTAAATACTATTGGAAAACTTTTTGAGAAATTAATCAAGAAAAGGCTTGACAACTTTATACAAGATAAAAATATACTTCCTAATGAGCAATTCGGATTCAGAAGTAAACACTCAACTTCTCATCAAGCTCGTAGGATAACAAATATCATCAAAAATAAATTGAAAAATAAAAAATCTGTAGGGATGATGACACTCGACATTGAAAAAGCTTTCGATTCGGTCTGGCACAATGGATTAGTTCATAAATTAATTATTTCTCAATGTCCTACCTATATCATAAAAATTATTCAAAGTTTCTTAAAAAATAGATCATTTCTGATTAAAATAGGATCGGATGTATCGCATTCTGTGGCAATTACCTCAGGAGTACCACAAGGCTCAACATTATCCCCCATGTTATATAATATTTTCATAGCAGACTTGCCTACGCCCAACAACTGCATTCTTGGGTTATATGCAGATGACACCGTTATCTTAACAACATCTAACTGCCCAATTGAAATTATAAGCAATATTGAAAATGCATTTAAAGATATTCAAGATTATTACTACAAATGGAAAATAAAAATTAATGGCGAAAAAACCAAAGCGATTTTCTTTACCAGAAGAAGGAAATCCAGTTTTCTGCCAAACAGAAACATTTGTGTTAATAATACAGAGATTGTCTGGGAGAGAGAATACATCACTTATCACATAAATATTCAAAAAGGTTTTTTGTCGCCATTTTTCCTTTAAATAATAAATTAATTAATAAATAAATTAGTCAGCTAGTCTAAGTAATAATTAAGAATAGTTAAAGGTGTAAATACAATAGTATAAGCTCTAAAACATTTAATATTGTAAAAATTAGGAATATGTATCATGGCAATAAATAAATAAATAAATAATAATAATAATCATAGAGTAATCATATATTTATATTTATATGATTATTCTATTTTATTATATAAAAAAAATCTAATATTAGCCAATACCGAAGTAAAATCTTCGAATTGACTTATTAACGATATTTTAATTTATCCATATGAAATTTTGAGCTTCAATAAAATTAATGTTTTTGTACAAAATAGCATCAAACTTTGAAAGACGTTCAACACAAAATGTTATATTAAATGACTGGTATATGATATTGCTTCATCTTAATGGTCTGTGTTATTGCGAATTCCTAAATGATACTGTTTAGTAAATTAGAAATTGTTTTAGTATAATATAACCGTGATCACGAATATGCAGCTCGCCAGTGTCCCCAACAATAAGATAAGTTGTATCATTTATTTTACTTTATCACATAGACTTCATATATTATAACACATTTTGTACCACATTACCCCGCTACGCAAAACTCTCACCTTGATCCAAACAATACATGTATAAAAAGATTCCCAACCTAAATTTAGTCATTTGTGTACAAACAAAAAAAAAACAAAACAAATAAATGAAAACATTGTTTTAACTTTTAATTTATTTAGAAAAAAAAGGAGGGGAAAATTTTGTAAGTTTTCGAAAACTTTAGAATGATTTCAAAATTTATAAATAAAATCACAATAAATAGTTTGTATTTGTTTTCAAATAAATAAATTTTATTAATATTTAGTATTTAAATGCTATTTATATTACAAAAATTACCTAGGGGGATATGAAATTGTTGATTCTACTTTTAATTTAAAATAATTTCTCGTAAAAATAAACTTGAATGTCAAAAACTTTTAATTTTCCGAAAATTATTTTCGCATTATTTGTGTTTTTCTTTTTCTTTTGATGCTTCTTCTTTAATGAAAATAATTTTTGGTACTGTGATTCCACAACAAAATAATTATCAAGAGAATAATTCAATTTTTAAATTCATATTTCTTAAATTAAATTATTATTTTTTATTATTCTAAAGAAGTTATATAAAACAAATTTTTTGAATGTCAGAAAATAATTTTCTTATAACTCAACTGTCAACTTTAGTTTCAAGAAATTCACTAAAAATATTTTAACCATAATAAAAAATGTTTTTGGAAAACGAATTGCTACTATACATCAATCATGCTTTATTGATTTTTTTATTTTTTTGTTGTACAGGTATGGTTTAAATTAATCTTCAGGTATTTAAAATGCTTCTTAATCACAATCAGAATAACAATAACAATAATAATAATAATAATAATAATAACAATAATAATAACAACAACAACAGCAACAACAACAATAATAATAATAACAACAACAATAATAATAATAACAATAATCATAATAATAATAATAATAATATATAATAACTAATGTTTAAAAAACAGTAACTTAAACAGAATAGTTATGAAAATTTTAAAATTTCAACTACTTGTATAAGATATGCCGTAGAGTAGCTATTTCAAAATTTTGCCTTCATTTTACATAGCTTGCATGAATGTACGACATATTTATTGAACAAAATTTAATTTAAATCAAAATGAATGATATGAATGCTTTATTATACAATTCGTTTACATAGCATTTACTGTCGCCATTCGTAGTATCTTATATACAATACCACAAACATCAATCAAATATCGAAACCATTCTGTAATAAATAGTATAATTCTTGTCTTCTGAATAACTATTATGACGCACGAAAATTAAATTTTTCTGACAAAGACTATATAATAAAAAGTTTAAAAATCACTGCAACAGACTCGATAACAACATTATTGGTCATATATTTCCTCTAGAACCCTCAAAACATGAACAAATCGCTTTGAAATAACATTCTTATTGAAATAATTAGTTGAATAGAGATTTGCTAAGATATGATTTTTCGATATCAAGCAAAATGAATGTATACTGTACTGTCCGATGGTGTTCAGTATAAATTGAAACAATAATTTCGAGTGTTTATCTCAATTACTCTTTCTTAAGCCACGTCACATATAAGACACTAGTAAGGTTGTCCTCGATGTTGTGCGGGTCGATTCAGAATTTACTTCAATGAAGTTTGATTTATAAATCGAATTGAAAGAAATTGGTTTATCAAAAATATTTTAATATTGTTTGTAACTACGATAACAAAATCAACAATACTCTACAACATAAACTATACTTATATTAAAATTATTTCTTTGTAAACAATATTTTCGGGTTTTTTCTGATGGAGTACAAGCAAACACGTTCTTTGCTATTGCGATATTCTTGAAATAAAGATATGTTCGCTGTTTTCCACATTCAATTTGAATTTATGCTTCAATGAAAAGAGGATAGTTCTCATTAATCTAGTACCATAGTTTTGGCTGCTTCAAATTTCACTGCTTTCTTGTTACACGGCAGCTACACGAACCAGTTCGAATTTCGATAAACTTAAAAATACGTGTTTTATTTTTTTTCATAGAGTGCATGTGCATAAATTTTCAAGTCTATAACACAATTGTTTTTTTTTAAATATTCCTGATAGGTGCTAGAAGTTGTATGGCACCCACCCGAATAAGTCCAAATTTTTTAAATCGGTAACACGGTAATTTTTTGTTATCTTTGAAAGAATATCGAAGTGTAAATGTTCGTCTGTAACATAATTTGTTTTTTAAATATTCCTGGTCCGGGCACCCACCCGAACCAGTCCAAAATTTCTAAATCCGTAAAAGTCGGGTCTCTTTATTTTGAAAGTGTATATAAGGGTAAATTTTCATATCTGTAACACAATTGGTTTTTGAAATATTCGTGAGAAGTTCTAGGAGCTGTATGGCACCTACCCTAACCTGTCATTTGATAGCTTTCTAAAGTACCGTGTCCGGTTTCTTTTTTGATCATGAAAACTTCAGAGCTCTGTCTTTAAAACTGTGGGCGTGTATAGCGAACAAACAAACAAACTTTCCTTTTTATAAATCTAGATAAGCAATCACGAGCTATAATTTATTTGATTTTAACCTAAGTCCACAATTACAACAAAAATACCAAACAAACTTTCGTAAACTTCCAAAATTGTTTTTATAATTAAAAAAAAAAATTACTTTTTCGATTAAACCTATACGTCCTTATGACCCTAGAATTAGATTTTTTATACCTTTTTTTAATAATTTTTTATTTTCAAACAATAAACATAGAAAAATATAAATATATTGAATTCCACAAAAACATATTTAAAATTTTAATTGAAATATATATGATGCATATTTATTTATTATTATAATAGAAAATTAGTTTTTAATAATAAAAATATATTTTCCACAAAATTTATAATAGATCCTATTTATCCTTTTCAAATATATGTAATATATGTATGTATGTACTTATTATGTACTATAGTACACCGAAATAAATAATTTTAAGCTTTCCAATTAAAATAATACATAATTATTATGTATGTACATTGTAATAAATAATTGGAACATATTTATACATATTATTATCTACTCATTCATTAAAATTTAATTTTTAATTGAAAATTTAAAAATATTTTTCAAAATTGCATACTCTTGTATTTAAAAATAAAATTTTAAGGTTAATTTTCATAATTTTAATTGGAAATTTTATATATTTTCAATATCAGTTTTTCATAATAATAGACTTTATAAAAATAATATTATCACATTCAATTATATAAAGGTCAAAGGTGTGATCATGTAGACTCATATTCTGTTGGTATTAAACCAGTTCAAATATACTAAAATCTTAAATCCAACTCTTATGAGATGAGACTCACAAAACACACAAAAATCAGCAAATAAAATTTTTTGATGGCAAAAAAAGTACATAAAATGAAAAATTTTATATTGTCAGAACTTTAAGCACTATGATGTTTTTTTTTTTTTCAGATAGTAGTAAATCATCGAAAGAGGCTTCAGGGACTACCTATTACCGGGGAAAGCAGTTTGAAGGACTGTGGGACTTTAACCCACTAAAAACTCCTATCATTATTGCAACATTAAAACTAGTCTTATAGACTAACCATTAATTTACATTTAACTCAAAGAAACATAGATACCTTTGATCTACCAAAATCCAATAAGGTTTCAATAGATAAAAGGTTTTAACCTAACTCAAGTGGTCTTGTTCGTTTTAGTCGCTTCACAAAGTTTTGATGGTCAATTAAGCTAAAAGCTTCGGTATTGACATGTTGGATCAGACTAGTTTTATGCCGTGCAGCGCATTTCATTATTTCGTCTTTTATACATTAGATCTTCAGATCTCGATGAATATCGGCATTGCTAACATACCATGGAGCATTGACTATGTTGCGCAGTACCTTATTTTGGAAAATTTGGATAGTTTGAATATGGATTTGTTTACAACATCCCCATATTTGAATACCGTATACCCAGATTGGCTTCAATATTTGATTATACATCAAAACTTTGTTATAGGTCGAGACCGTAGAATTCCGCCCAATCAGCCAGTATATATCTCTATATTTGAGCTGGAGTTCTTGTTTTTTTTTATTTTCACATGCTCTTTCCATTTCAGTTTTTTATCCAAGGTTATGCCAAGATATTTACCTTTATTCTCGTATGGAATCACGACATCATTAATTTTAACTGAGAGAGGAGTGACTATGTTTCTATAGGTGAAGTTTACATGACTAGATTTGGCTTCATTTAATTTAATTTTCCATTTTTTGCACCAGTTGGAAATTTTGTCATTAGGTTTTTGCAGTTTGTTTGTAGCTTCTTTTATAGTACAACCAACTGCCATCAACGCTGTGTCATCTACAAAGGTTGCTATTTTTATATTTTTTACTTCGGGTATATCGCAGGTATATAACAAATATAAAATTGGACCCAGTATACTACCTTGCAGTACTCCAGCTTTTATATCTCTTAGAGAGGAGTATTCATTCTCATTTTTAACTCGAAAAAGTCTATTTGAGAGATAAGTTGAAAATAATTCAACATAATTTTTAGGGAGCAGACAACTTAGCTTTTTGATGAGTCATTCATGCCAAACTTTATCAAAAGCTTGGGCTACATCTAGAAATACTGAAGAACAAATTTGTTTATTTTTCAGTGCCCTTTCTATAATGTCTGTTATTCGATGTACTTGATCTATTGTTGATTGTTTTTGCCTAAACCCAAATTGGTACTAAAATACTATGATGTGAAAGGAAATTCCAATTCCAATATTTCTAATGAATAATGGCTGACTATACTTTCTTATATAAATACAACATACAAGACGCAGTAAAATATAAGGTAAACTATGAGTTATTGTAGTGTAGTAAATGCATTTCAAATAATATGCATTTTCAATACTTGCTGGACATTTAATTTTGTTAATCTTTAAGATTCGATCACTAATAATTGTGAAAGCATAATAAACCTTTAAACGGCTTTAGTTGATAACAAAGCTAAACAAAAAAGTAGCTAAAATTACTTTAACCCATAATTACTGTTATAAAATCAGTCACACAAACACTGTTCAGCGCCTCTTATGTATATTTCATATAAATAAATGAAATGCAATCAATACATTGTTTTGAATTCGTTTATTATCATAAGTAACAAATATAAAATTAATTATTTTTCTTAAAAAACAACAAGTTTTTAATTGACACAAGTACTGCAAAGAATTTTTGCATGGTCAGTACATATTGTTTTATCACATTTATTGCACACCTGAAATATTTGCCTTTTGATATTGCAGAGATGACATTGTCCACTTTATTGTTTTTCCTTTAGAAGTTATTTTTATTTAATTTTTTATTATATTGACATTATATTTATATTGAAATTTATATTTAGCCGCAACGGCGCCATAACAGTGTCTATGTTTATAAAATTGATTTTGTCTTATATCAGCACGAAGTTTAGAAGGATAGGTCGAATTATTTAAACATTACTTTTTTTAAGTGTTAATTGACGATTATACAAATTTATAGAAATATTATTTTATGTTAAATAAAGCAATTGCAATAATTTGAAATTTGAAATAGCCGCAACGGCGACATAAATATAGTTAAGGGTTAATTTGTTAAGTTATACATAATAGATTTCAGCTAACTTAAGAGATTTTAACTTTTATAAATACTAGTTAAATACCCGTTACTACGTAACTTTTTGCTACCGTTATAGGATAGTGAAAAATCAAAATTAGAGCATTCTAGGTTGTATTACATTATATATTATCGAAATCAAAAATTCTCCTATCAACAATATTTTAGTAATAATACTTTAGTTAAATTAGTAGATTAGCAGACAGACTATGTAATTGGATTGATATAGATTGAAATATTTAATCAACTAATATTTCATTAAAAACTATATTTCTAACAATTCTATTCTCTTCGGTTACAATTTTCAAATGATTTCTATTCCCAGTGCGCGACATCCTGGCATATAGTTGTCCATGTGAAAACTCTGGTGCATCAAGTAAAATACCAACCTTATTGAGAGTTTGATCTTACGCTTTGTTGATGGTCATTGCAAAGGCAACTCGGACGGGAAACTGGCGTTTTACTGTTTATTGTTTTTTATAAATTAGGAAAACCAAAAAATTAAAAACTACTGTTTTTTTTATTTTAAAATAAAAAAGACTACAATATCAAATAAATAGATAAAGAATATATTCATATATTACATAGGTATATTTATTATTTATCTATACTGTTTATTTTTTTTTTTAAATAAAAAACACTAAAATATTAGAAATAAAGTAAACTTAATATAGCTATTGTTTTTTATTTACAAATAAGGAATATTATGCTATTATCATCAAACATTTTTGAAACACAAAATGCTGGAAACTAATTTTTTCCTTTAAATCGAAATCGACTCTTGTCATTTGTTGAACTTTTTGTTTAATGTTTGTTGTGTTTGATTATTTTTGTTGTTATTGATTGTTATAAATAATAGTATTGATAATAACAATTAGTAGATAATAATTTACCTACATTTATAAGATTTTTTCATAATTGTATTTTTGCATTTTTTTTTTTTGAATTTGTTGTATTTTTTATTTATTATTTTATTTGTTTATAATTTTAAATTTCTATATTTAAAATCAATGTTTTTTATTTGAGCTAAATTAACCTTAAATAAATAAATAAATAAGTAACTTTTATCAAATAAAATCTGATATGTAAACGTTGCCCTAAATGCTATTGCGTCAACATTTATGTAGATGATTATATAAATTGATTAAAGTTTTTTTGATTATTTTTCATAAAAAAATACGTAATAACTTACGCTAATCAATGTAGTGAAAAAATTATTTTAAAATATATTTTTCAAGTAAATAAGAATGTATTCAATAGCTTTGAAATTATTATTCTAAATATTTTTAATCCATTTTGTTTTAGCAGGGGAGGAAACAGAAAGAATTACGTGCTAATTCGACATTTATTTGATTTTTTTGTTGTTATCTTTTCTTTTCTCTTTCGTTTGGGTTAAAGAAATGTATCCATAAAACAAAAACAATTCTCAGTAGATTGAAATAAAAAGGGGAAATATTATGTACATAAATTATTACATAATTTAAAGCCGCACACGCATCTGCTATCAAAGGATAGTAGGTAAAGGATCCATTAATAAGAAAATGCACTGGAATAAAATTTTATAATTTGTCAATTTTTGGTTACCATTTTTCTAGTCGATTTCCAAAATTGTAAGAAATAGATACTAATAAGAATTTCATTTGCGAGAGAGAGATAAAAATTCAAAAGACAAAGTGGGAAAAAATTATCGAACGACTTTTTTTGTCTTAAAGAAATGTTGTTGTATTTATTCTTAGTTATCAATAATTAAGGATGTGTTACACTTAAAAATGCATAGCAATAAAAAACATTATTTATTCAAATTTCCTTCCTTCTTATAAATTCTAATATTATTAATAATTAATAAATTATCATTGATTATGAAATGGCAAAATTTAATTTTGAAGGAAATAAAAATGCATGGAGTCATTCATAAAAAAAAACGATTGGTTCTTGGTATTCTTTTTAACTACCTGTTTCAATACCTGAAAAAATTTATATATTGAAAATACATCAATTATAATCTGTTTGAAATAAAAAAAAATGTTACTTCCCTTATAAGACAATAAAAGAAAATAATATGATGTTTAAGAAATAAGATATGTTTTTGAAACCAATTTTATGTTATGTAGGTACCTGTAAAAAATCAATCATTCAAAATTTCTTTACTCTCATACCCTAATAAATTTAATACGTTAATTTTTAAAACATCGAACACAAAATTTCAGACGACCATACACATGAAAAATCTGTTCCCCCATGGGCTATTTAAAATTACATTGCAAAAATTAAATGGTTTTTTAATTGTTTTTTTTCGCATTCTTTCTTTCTCACAACTGATTACATAACGAAAATAATAGTTCTTTGCTTCTTTAACTAATGAGATTTTTCTTTTAAAGGCGTAGTTAAAATATCTTGACCTCCCCACCCCAGTGCATATCTTCTTATTAATGAATATTCTTTCCTATTATGATGTGAAGAAAAACAACAAAAGAAAATAACAAAAAATGTGTACCGATTTCATTTAAATCAATTTGAGTAAAGTTTGATTTTTTTCTCCTATATTAAAGGCACACCTCCTTTATGAGGTGTAACAAAGAAAGAAAAAAATTTCTTCCAATTTGTTTGCAAATACATTCTCTTCTTCATTTATGTTAAAAACAAAATGTATGCATGAAAAGGTAACAATATTTCTCTTTAAAACAAAAAATTATAACGGTACATGCTGACACCGTCGAAGAATTATATATAGATAAATACAAGAAATAATAAAAACAAATAAAAATTTGTTTAAAAATTTTCATTCTAAAAATTTTTGTTCGAAATATTCATTAAATTCTCGAAATAGCTATAATTAAAATTTCAATTCCTTTTAAATTGTAAATAATTTAACTTTTTGCAATAAAATGTCAAATTTCTCTACAAAATGTACGAATGAAATCGTCCTTTGTTTAAGTCAACTAATGTTAACAAAACTTGACGAAACTCTCTTCTTATATTTGTATTACGGATATGCCCAATTTTCATTTACGTCTACCTAACCTTACATTAATTTGACTTAAGCCATGTAAATTCCGTTATGTTTGGGCCTTTAATTCTAATAAATAAATTTCGTTAATCGCTAATTTTTATTACTTAAATAATCTACAACCTCAAACATGTTTCCAAAATTTCTTGGAATTTTCAAAATTTATTTCTACTACACCTTATTAATAGTACAGGTATTGTCTTTAAAAATAAACTCTTTCTATTAATAACATATCTACCTCTTCACCATGTTATTGAATAACATAAAATTTATTAGATTCATAAAATTTTATAATAGGTATCACTAATAATAACTCTAATAATAAAAACAATAATAATAAAATACAGAATTTTATATAAATCGAAGAGATTGGAAAAAAAAAGAAAATTTATAAATACATCAAAGCCACCCAAATAATAACAAAAAAAAAAATTCAATAATTATGCTATAAAACAAAAAAATGAAAATAGAAAAATAAAAAGAAAGCATTTAAAAAGCAATTAATTAAATATGATTTTTATTGTTTTCCAAATAACACCAAAGAATACAATGTGAGTCTTATTGTGGTGTCACAGAAAATAATTTGAATGGTAAATGTTTCTGTTGTTAGCAGAATTCATAAAATAAATAAAAAGCAATAATTATCACTTTTATTAACCTATTAAAAAGTTACATCGTAAACTGTTTTTTCATATTAAAATACAATTATTGTACGTGTATATATTGTTTAAACAGTATACATATACTTATTATAGAATAAGGAAGTGTTTTAAAAAAATGTCGGGCCTATTATCATATTTCTTTCAAGTTTACTTATATAACAACAGAATAAGGGGCCGATTCTATAACATTTTAGACAAATCAAATACACAATAGATCTTACATACAGTAATCAAAAAGACCAGATACTCATTTTCAGTCAAATGTATATATACCTATGTTTCATCACAGCTCAAGCCGTTGTATTTTTGATCATTGTAAGAACAAACTTTAGTCAACAAATTGATGAGGAAATAGAAAATGTAAATTTTTTTATAAGTGAAAACAAAACAAAATAGAAATGAACCCGAAATTGTTATATATCTACGCGTAAAACAAGAAGAACAATTTCAAATTAACTCAAGGTCGAATTTTTAAACTGATTTTTATTGAATAAATGCAAACTATTTGATTTTTATTGAATAATTGCTGGCTTTCCAATAATATATATCTTTAGTGGCACATCTTATTTTTTAAGAACGAAAAGACATTTGAAAGTATCCTTGTTGTTTTGATGTTTTTGTATAAAAATCGTTATATCTATTGATCCATTAGATACACATATCATATTTTTTACAACTTTATATTTAATTTAATATAAAAATTACTTAACTACAAAAATTCAAATCGAATGAAAAAAAATTTCAAGCCAAAAATAAATGCATAGATATTAACTACATTATGTATGTTTAGAAAATAATTACTATTTAAACATCATTATTTTCTATTATTCTTTCAATCATACAAGCCAACAAGAGATATTCAACACCACAAATTTAAAATATTTGAAAATAATGCCTATTAAAAATCATTATTCTCTTACCAATATACTACTCTCTCAACAGTGGTGATTTTCTCGACTGATGGAAATTATCCAGCATCACACCAATTCACAAATCCGGCCCAATAAATAATATAAAAAATTATAGACCGATATCTAAACTATCTTGTTTTCCAAAAATATTTGAAGCATTGATTAATGACAGATTAAAATTTCTAATTAAAAATAAAATTCCGGATAATCAACACGGTTTTACTACAAAAAGATCTACCACTACAAATCTTGCTTCTTTTGTCAACTATACGTTAAATCACATGGAATTAGGTAATCAGGTGGATGTAGTATATACTGATTTTGTAAAAACATTCGATAGATTAGACCACTCACTTATGATTTCAAAACTGGAAAGCTTAGGATTTCACTCTAATATTCTTTCCTGGTTTGAATCATATCTAAGAAACAGAGTGCAATGTGTAAAGATCAGCAATTTTTCTTTATACAATTTTCCTGTAGAATCGGGAGTACCGCAGGGATCTCATTTGGGACCCACGCTATTCATTCTTTTTATAAGTGATATATTACTAAAATTTGCTCATATCTCATTTTTTGCAGATGATGCGAAAATTTTCTCAAAAATATCATCTTTACATGATTGTACAGCAATGCAAGATGACTTGAATACATTTTATGACTGGTGTTTAATTAATGGTTTAGACCTAAACTATAGCAAGTGCACCGTTAAGTCGTATTTTAGAAAATTATCACCCATAACATTTGACTATTCTATAAATTGCAACATTTTAAATAGATCAAATAATATAAAAGATCTGGGGGTTTATTTCGATCAAAAATTGTCCTTCAAAGATCATGTAGATTACATAATCGCAAAGGCTAATAAAATGCTGGGTTTTATTAATCCTAACTCTATCGATTTTAGAGATCCATATACGCTTAAAGCGTTATATATATCTCTGGTAAGACCAATTTTAGAATACGGTGTATTTATTTGGAATCCTTATTACAATATCCACATATTAAGAATTGAAAAAATTCAAAAAAAATTTACTCGTTTCGCCCTGAGAAGATTTCAACTCACAACAAGAAGACCCTCATAGACCTTTTGTGTTATGTTTGCTCGCGATATTTTCACATCGCACATTGATTCATCAAATTTATTACAGAGTTTCGATTTAGCTATACCACCGAGACTACTTAGATCGCAGAACTTGTTGAATACTTAATTTCATAGAACAAATTATAGTAGAAATGAACCGGTTTCAAGGTGTTCCGCTTTGCTTAATGATTTTTTAGCTGTAAATAATAAGATTGATGTTTTTTTATTAAATAGAACTCAATTTAAAGATCTTGCGTTATATATAGTGTTAATTATATTTTTGGATAATTTTAAGTACTCTTTTTTTTGTTTTTTCTTATTTTTATATATAGTTTTTTTTTTTTTTAATTTTTGGTTGTTTTGTTGCTAGTCTATAAGATCTAACTTTGTAGACGAATAAATAAATAAATAAAAATAAATAAATAAATAAATAAATATAGCTATAATAATTATACATTGCAATATTGCATAAAAATATAATGACAAATTAAATATAATATTCTCCTCCAATTCTCTTCTCATTTACAATAATATGCATACACTCAAATACACTGTCTCTATTTAGTTTGCTAGCAACAACAACAAAATAATAAACGAAGCGACAATAAAATAAAATCTTAGAAGGAAAAAAAATTAAATGATCCGCTGATATTCATTCCAGATCTACCCGATATAATTAGAAAATATCTGATAGAAAATATCGCATGACACAAAATAGAAAATATCGCATGACACAAAATGAATTTACAAATAAAAAAAGTAGCAAGAAATGAATTAATTTTGTGCATTATTGTGGTTGTTGACTTATATGAGATTTAATATTTATGTAAATAATGTACGTAGTTTTGGGTTTTTTTAGAGAGTAGTATTGATTTGTGTTAAGTAATTCTGTAGTTTTTTGTTATTGAATGCTACATTGTTTATTTTTAGTCATAATTTTGTTTTATCCAGTTTTGTAACAATTTGTTAACAAATGTAAAAATTTAAAACATTTTTGTTTTTTATTATTTATAAATAATTATAATGGAAAATCGTAATTGTGTTATTGAAAGCTTAAGAAAAAATATTTTTTTGCTAGAAGTTTTGAGGAAAAATTATTAATTGTTAAAGATGGTAAACCAGTTCTTGCTCTACTAATAACAACAACAACAATAAAACGATGTAATCAGCTTTTTTCAGTAAAATCTTTTAATTCGTGCACGTGGTATTTTCCAACATAAATATAGAAAATTCATATTCACACTTTTTTTACATTGTTTTCTTAAAGTCAGAGCTTAAATTAAAGTTATATTTTCCGATGAAAATTTTAATAACAAAACAGTACTTGCGAAATATTAATATTTTTAATTGAAACTGGATTAAAGAATTCCTTTAATAAATATTCCCAACTTTGTAAATTTATAATAACACTTCATAATAACTACTTCAGTTGAGCGATGGTTTTTCATCCTAAACAGAATTAAAACTACTTTGAGAAGTAGATGTAAACAATTTTGACTGTCGAAATTAGCAAAAATTTCAATAGAAAAAGAATAGCCAAAGCAAACTGATGCTTCCCTTTTTAGTGATTTCCCAGTTGAAAATTCCACACCCCGTCACTGATATATATATATATTCAGTTATATATTCTAGAAAGATAATGGTTTGGAGCATATTTTAACTGTTTTTGATAATCAGATTTGTTTTTAGTGATATGTTTAGATTTATGGAATAAAAGTCGAGTTTCCTTTCACTAATCATTTGTATTTATTTTGCAAATATCGATATTTCGGAAGCAACTTACTTCCTTCATCAGTGCTTTGCGACTGATTTAACATTTATTTGATGATGATTGGTGATGCCGTTATGGAGATATTGTAGTTTAAAGTAGAAAATTTTGAAAAAAATCAATCATTATTTTCTTTCTTAAAAAACCAAATACCGCAAGATTTTACCATAAAAACCCTCCCAATGTTTGTATACTGTTGAAAAGGTATATTTTTTTTCTATAACTCATACATACATACTTTATGTCTACGCCGAATAGTTTAGATGATATAAGCATTTATAAAAAAAATTATTTTTGTTTATCCTTTTTCTATATAAAACTAGTAATTTGCCTTTTACGTAATAACAATCTTATGAAGTAAATGTTGCAACACCTTATTACATTACTTTGTAAAAGGCGCAACATTATTTTTTTATATAAAAACACCATAAGATAGATAATTTTTTTTTAAATAAAGCTTATATATAACCGAAGAGAAACAGACTTTTCTAATGTGATAAAAATACTAAACGTTTCTTTAACAAAATGTAACCTGGTTTTTGAGAAAAAGGTATGAAAGATTGTCTTTTTTCAAAAATTTTCAATCTGTTGTCATCAAATCTACGTTAAAATATTTTTCAGATTGCTTCTAGATTGCTTACTTACTAGACAAAAAACCGAACACATATCTACTAGATCAACAGATACAAAAACCCTAAAACAACAAGCATGTTACCAAATGTCCTTTTTGTACTTCAAATACTAAATGCACTATTAAGGACATATATTTGCAACACCAATCATCATCAAATAAATGTTAAAATATGCTCAAAACCATTATCTTTCTAGAATATAGAATATATATATACCTAATAGATCAACAGATATAACTGTTTTTATACAAAAACATCAAAACAACAAGTATACTTTCAAATGTCCTTTTCGTCCTTAAAAGATAAGATGCGCCAAGATATATATTTTTGAAAAGCCAGCAATTCCAGTTATACTTGGGATATGGTCATTATGTCCTACGCTAATCTTCATCTCCCTCAGAAGAGCCCAAAAATTTTGCTTAATTTACAGGATTTTTGTGCTTATGTTTTAAATATTTTTAATTTTTAAACTTTTTGGTTTTTAATTTATGTAAAAATTTATTTATGAAATCATAGAATTTGAATGGAAAATAAAAATATATGATCGAATTACATTTTGCAAGGTTAATTCGTGTGAAATTCTGAAATAAGTTTCATACGTATGGGGTCAGTCTCTATGTATATAGCATGTGCTCAGTTATATGCTGTAGCCGTCGATCTATAAAATATATGCATATTAAAAAATGATTATCAACACTATCGAAATACGCTGGATGACGTATTAGCTGGGGCGCCTACTCAACGCCGGCTTAGGAGGAGCGATGCAGATATGACAAATACATAGGAGGGTATGATTAATGGGCGGAAAGTTGACCGACATTTTTGTTACGTTTCTTTCAATTTTATCAGAAATTATATATACATAAATAGTCCACCTCGAATAAGTTTTCTTAAACATTTTCAATATGACGAGAACACCCTAAAGAATAATTTTGCTCATACTATGAGAAAAAAAAAAACCAATTTTAAATTCTCTCATCTCTGAAATATCAAACAAATATTATACAAACGTAAAATCCGAATTCGCATAGAAAAATACCCCTTTCCATTTGAAAATCCTCAATGTCGGCCAATTTCGGCAATTTTTGGTATTAAAAATTTTCGGTTCTTCCCGAAAGTTGAAAATATCACCAGTCGATAGTACACCCTTGATTTAGTTAATAATTTTTTATTTTTAATTTTGAAATAACGGCACCTTCCCTTATTAAAAAGCTGCTACGCATGCTCTGGATGACTCGGTATAAGTAAATATTAAATAATAACAATTTTGTTAAGTTTTTAATTTTGGGCTTACTATATAATTTATGTACCTACATACTTAAATTGTCTCATTCTATACATCAAATAATTTAGCATCACCTTTGGCTAATGTTTTTATAGCCCTAAGAATTTTTTTAACTTTGCCGACAACAGTAGCTAGCGCTGAAAGGAGCTTTTCAAAATTAAAACTAACTAAAACCTATATACGTTCTACGATGAGACAAAACCGGTTAGATACACTGGCCACTTTATCAATTGAATATGAAATTGCCAAAAATTTAGATGAAGAGGAATTAGTTGACAGGTTTGCCTCTATAAAGGCTCGAAAGATTAGCTTTTAACTCAACATACTAACAGCAGTGAGTATATCTTATGATTTGGAAATTTCTAGAAAATTAGATTACTAAATTATTTTCTTTTTTGTAGGTTTTATTGTCAATGGATTTAATGAATTCTTAAACATTAAATAAAAGTAATGCACTCTTAAATATTAAATAAATACATTTTTTCATACATTTTTCCCATTAATTTTATTATTAAAAAGTTTAAGAAATAATATTGGGGTGGGAAAATTTATATATGCACAGGGCGAGTGTTGAGCCGGCGCTGCGGCTACTTTTCAATAAAAAGGTTTTAGGTTCGATTCCCAATGAAATCATCAATTTTTTATTGGTTTTTCGATTTTGCAGTACTCTTTGCCATTGGAACAAAATAAATATACACAGTAAAAAGCCTGTGTTTCGTGTAAAATTGTTTTATGAATAATTTATATATCAAAAAAAAAATAAAATAAAAAAAATTTAAACCCATATAATTTTGAGATAATACTTTGCGTACTTGATTCTTCTATTTAATAAAATTAAAAATTTTAGTTAAGTGTAAATAAATAAATCGTTTAAATATTTAAATTCATTAGTTTAGCATGTATATTTTCAATAATTTCCCAGAATCTAAATATTTCTTTAATTTATTAATTATAGGTATTAGATTATGTAAATGATATTTGAAATAAATTAATAATTTACTTTAATATAATATATCAATATTATTATATCTATTTCTGAACAAATCTAAATAAATAAACATCATGGCAATATGAGAATAGGTCTAGAAATAATAAAAAAGCTTTCCCAAATGTTAATTCTTTAATACCTAAATTGTATATTTAAAAATTACAAGGCTAGACATTTTTTGTTGTTTTTAAAAAAATTAAAAGACTCTTGTTCATTTCACAATTCATTATTTTATTCCGACGCGTGTTTCGACCTTTCGGTTCGAATATTTTTAAAAATGTTTATAAAATTTCACCAAGAGTATACAAGTGAAAGCATAAAAGCTTGATTTTGCTGTGGTTAAAAAAAATTATAAAAACTTTAGTTTTAAGAATGACTAACAAAAATAAGTCAATCAATCAAGTAAGTTCTAAACTCTTATCCCCAAATATCATGGGTGTTTTTGTTTATTCATTCCGAATATCCGGAATATTCAGAATATGTCAAAAAGCGTTTTTTTATTCATTCGGAATATTCCAAATATTCTGTTCTGTATTTTTTTATTTATTCCGTATATTCCGAACGTATTCTTTTTGTTCCATCTCAGAGTTGGAATAAACAGAATAAAATTACGGAATGACAGTTCACTTCTATCATTCTATACAGTAATAACAATTTGACTACCTATATTTTAATTTAATTTAAAAAATGGAAAATATTGGTTAAGTAAAAAAATGTTTTTAAAAAAAAATATTATGTACAATATTATGAATAGTTGTATAAATATTAATATTTATATAAAATTAGTAGTTGTATTTATTATTCAGAAAATACAAATTTTTAAAAGTTTTTATTGTTTTTTTTAAAGATATGAAATGCCTAATAAGCCTTTAAAAATTTTTTGTAACAATTATAACTATCTAACTATAACTATATTAACTAATTTACACAAATTAAAAAATAGTAAAAACTTTTGTTCACAAAAATTAATAAATAAATAAAAAATCAAACAATGACATTGTTAATGTTAATATATTCTGTAATTCTTTTTATTCTATTCTGTTCGTTTATTCTATTTGTTCGGAATATTCTATCGAGACGTCATCAAGTATTCTATTCTTTCCATTCCTTCTTTAGAATGAATAAACGAAAACACCCCATCATAAGTCCAAAACAATCGTAACACTTTTCGGTGCTACTATTTTAAATTTATAGTTGATTTCACCAAAAGCAAACACATATACAAACATAATATTATCGATAGCGGAATTTTTCATTGAATCTACTAAAAGGCAATATAAAAAGTTGAAGTACTGAAGAATATCTGAAGTGTTGAAAGGCTTAAATCTACCTAAAATAGTTAAATGAAATCATGCAAATCATTTGTTCTAGTCAGTGAAAGCTGTATAGTAGACAAAATATATTATTCCATAGCTAAGCAAGTTTTCGGAATCAAATTCTCGAAATTGTATTGTCATTATAAGTCAGAAATTCATTAACGAAATTTATGATTACAAATTAACTTCCAATGACCAACGTATAAAAATCTTATTCGAAACTGAATACAATGAAATAATGTTAATATTATGTCATGAGTTAGAATATTCAAGAGTCACAGCGTGCGGTAAGTAAATAAATAAATTACTGTCTTATATGAAGTGCTGTTTAATAATAAAAGATAACGATTGATTATTGAAATATCTCTCTAACAGAATGCTCCTCTTAAAATTCCAATATCTTTAATTACATATTATACTAAAATTATACTATGGATATTCTTTATAGCATACATTTCTAAAAAAAAATTTTTTTATAGCAGGAAGAAATTAATTTTTACTAAAATCAATTTCCCTCGATGTCCTTTTTTTTAAATTTAAAAACGACTTAACGATTTAACAAAAAAAAATACAGTATTTTAATAAAAAATTTTCTTTTCAACAGTCCTTCAATGTAAATGTGCACATTTAAAATGACAATACATCGGTATATGAAATGACAAATAAAATAAAATGACAATACATCGGTATTTTATACCGTAATGGAAAATATAATTTTTTTTAATAAAGAAAACAAATTTTTAATTTATATCCGGTTTAGTAAGTTTACAAGACGTAACTAACTACAAAATATTATTGTAAAGGAAAGCATAAAAAAATTGCTCTCTAAAACGAATTTCATTATTCGTATATTCAAATGTATATGTATGTATGCATTACATATATTTATACAATAAGATTAATGGCTTACAATAGAGAAATAGGACAATTTAAGTAAATATAGACTTCATAAATACAAAATAATATATAAAACTAGAAGACTCTATATGTCCCCTATAATTTAGTGTTCCTTTATAATAGAGTGTTCCTGGGCTCAATGAAGTCGATAAATTTTTGACGGCATTTTGGAATAGGTTTTTGTATTGATCGATCTACTTCAGCAGGCTTCTAACACTCGTCTTCTCAAACACTTGAGATCGTTTTTATAATTCTTCTCGGTCTGAAAAGGTGTGTTTGCCGTTTCTTGGATGTTCTAAATTTATTTCACTGAAAAAAAAGAGGCAGTAGATTTGACAAAAAAGCATGTTAATTTGACGAAACGGTGATTAACATAGGGTCAACAGAAATAGACCGTTGAATTGAATAAATATTTTATTCAATATGAATATTTTTTTCCCTTCTTCAAATTAACAAATTATTTGTCCAATTAACAAAAGTTTTCATCAAATCTTCGTTACGTTATTTCAACGAAAATTTTTGTCAAATTAACAAAAATTTTATTCAGCATTTAATTGTTGATTTGAATAATTTTTTGTTAAATGGTATAAAAAATTGTTATATTTATTCTTTAATATGACGAAAATTTTGTCATATTAACAGAGGTGCATGTGCAACAAATGCATTTGTTGACTTGAATAAATTTTTGTTAAATTAACTAAAAAATTTAATTTTTATTCTTCCTTGCGACAAAAGACTTTATCGAATTGAATGTAATTATCAATTCATTTTTATTCTAGGTAATGATATTACAATTAAAACTTCAATTTACAGTTTATCATTGTTTTGTTTATTTAAAGTTTAATATAGATTATTATAATAATTAATATTTAAAAAAAAAGGAAAATAAATAAAAAAATTTTTTTAAAATAAAACATTAAATGAAATTTATTAGTTTCCATGTTTTAGTAATTAAAAAGTATTTATTTAGAATATTTTACGAATTTAATTTACTTAAATTATCAAATCTTAATTTTAATACTATTTATGTTAATATTTACAAAATAAAAAGAATTAATAAAAAAATTATTTTTAAAGTAAAATATTAAGCGAAATTTTTAGTTATTTTTAATTCAAGTTTTAGTAATTATTTTAGAAAATGCTTACACAAATATATAGTTTAACAAAATTACCGATTTTCCAAAGAAGAAATCAAGCATTTTACATGAACATTTTCAGAATAGTATTTAGTTTTAATTTTATGAAAATGTTTTTGTATAAATTTCCAGATTAAAATAGAAGTTACTGGATATTCTAAATTAAATAGATTACAAATTTTTCAACGTCTATTGCATTAATAAGAGAATTTATTCTGCATTTTATCCCATCAAAATATACCATTATAAGTCTTTCGTTCCAACACTGTGCCAGCAATAAGAGTTTAGCTCTATGGACTCTGTATTGGAGCCTTTTTTTCTGTTCGCCTCTTTAATTCGTCCTCGCAGGCTTCAATACTAGTGGCGTTTAAAGTGAAACTGCATTGTGAGTCTTTTATAGTAAATTTTGTATTTACTTTTTATTATTTTTCATGGTTACTACTTTTGTTGTTGGTATTAATATCCCATAAAGCATAAAAAAAACAGCTAAACATCGTTCATCTAAAAAATTAAAAATTATGAAATTTTATTTCAAATTACTTAAGTTCAAGTTACTTAAAAAACTTACTTCTTAACTTCTGGAATAATTTGATTTCATTCTTATATTTAATTATTAATAATATTTTAATTTTAAAAATGTTATTATATTTTATAATAAAAATACTTTTTAATTTTTTAATTTCCTTTTTTTAACTTCATAATGCCACTGTTAAGTTTTTATACACCTTCGCTGAGCACTTGACAAATACAACTAAAAATACTCTCTAATAGATCACTAGAATATTTTTTTAGCATAGGTTTTTTGTTGATAGTTTGATACACAAAACAACATTTCAATAAAATAACGGTATTTTACTATTTGGTTTTTGTTAATTTGAATAAATTTCGTCTAATTGAAGAACAATTAAAAAAATTGACGATTGTGCTTACAATTTTAATAAAAAAATTACAATTTTTCTTCGTAAATTTGAAGAAAATATTTGTCAATATGACGATATTTTCGTCAAATTCCAAAATTTTTAAGTGTTGAAAAAATTTGTTATTTTGATGAATTTTTGTTAATATGAATAATTTTTTTGTGGTATTGAAGAAATTCTTTATGTATATACTGTAGATTTGATTAAAAAAGTTCTTCAAATCAACAAAACCAAATTTGTTTATTTGAAGATAAGTTGGTTGTTGATTTGATGATTTTTTTGTTGAATTGACGTACATTATTCATTTTGACCATAAAAGTGGAAAACATTTCTTCAAAATGACAAATTCAATCTTCAAAATTTAACGAAATTTTTTTGCCAATTCTACATACAGTTTTTGGTTCAGTGTTGGAACGAAGTACCTTCACTATTGAAGTCTTTCATTGTCTATCAGATCCTTTAAACCGTTATGTATTCCCAGCAATCGGCAACAAATAATATTCCAAGTACTATATTCTCTGACTAATATCACACTGGGCTGCTACGCTTTTGTCACTATGACTTAATTTTGACATTATTTTGACTATCTTTAAATTGATCTATATTCTTGTTCAATTATTTATCACTAATGAATATTTTCTTCCAAAAACTAAGCAATTTGTAGTGGCATACTTACTTGAATTACACAAAGCAACGATAAATTGGTGAAAGATTTAGAAATACTACTAGACTTAGAAGTACTAGATTTAAATGATAGATTGTAAATTAAATAAATTAACAAGAAAAAATATTTGTATTTTTAATTTGCGTATTCGCAAACCCTTATTAATGTTTTGCATAAAAATATTAATTTTACAATGTAATGTAATAAAAAGGTTGACTTTCAAAAACAAATTTCACATTTATTGTAACACCCCTATTACACATCAATGTTCTCATCAATTTAATTGTCCACTAATAATTGTTAATTGAGCTATTACACCACGATGTTGAACTATCAATTTCGTATCCATTTAATTTTTTTTAGACTTAATTTTTATTTATTTAGACTTATTTGTAACTGACAAAACATTGATGTGTAATAGGTATATCATTGTAATCTAAATTATTAGAAGACATTGACAAGACTAACAAGAATGAATTGATAAATCAACTGACAAATCAACAACCTACATTGACTGTCAAAAAATATGTACATACCTATTACATACCAACATACCTATTTAAATTAAATATTTTTAACTATGGATAATAATAAATGAAGACCAACTAAATTCTGTTATACATAATTCTCTTAAGACATAAAGCCACAAAGGAAATAAAAAATCAACATAACCACATTTTAAGAACGAACTTTTTTACTTCAAAAATCCTTTTAAAATTACACATTCAAGGATATGAACTTAAAATCTTTCGACAAACTAAATTATAAATTTTATACTTGTAATAATATTGAAACTATTCATAAAGTTAATTCTCTTGTGATTCAACAAAAAATAATAAAGGTTATAAAAGTTCTAATGTCTTAACGAAAACACAACAACAACAACAAAAAAAAAAATTTAATTGAAAACTTTTCAAATCTCAAAAGAGTTTTAGAATATTTGTAAATTAAAAGTCTTTTTTGTTTTTTTTGTTTAACTTTTTTTTTAGAATTACCTATAAAACCCACACAACAACAACAATATACTTTTTATAGATGAATTTTTACAATCAAATAATCAATTATTTTCATATGTACATTTAGTAAAATATAATCCATCAATTTCAATCAATTATAGAAAAAAAAAAACAAAAAAAAATAAATTTAGTATTTAAAATTTTTTTTATTGAAATAATGATTGATACGGAGTTGGCAACATTTAATATACAAATTAATAATAACCAATATTGAAAATCAAACATTAAAACATAAAAAGGATATTTCTTTATGAATGTTTATCAAAAAGGTAGATGACAGTTAAGTAGGATTCAATTGTTTAACTTATTTCTACTGACTACTTTATTTGAGAAATTAAAATTATCAGCATAAGCTGGTCCTCCTCAATATGATATATAAACATTTCTATTTAAAAATCGGCGACTTATTCTAAAATAGGCTTTTCTTTTTAGTTAGGATCAAATTTGTTTGTTAAGTTTGGCGATTTGAAATATGTATATATATAGCCACATAGACGACATTATGCTAAGTTATTTACATTATGTAAAAAAAAATTGTTTATAGATGTATTACCAACGCCAATATTTTTTTTTTCATCTTTTTTCTTTATTGAATTCATATTTGTTTACCTTATAACTTAACAATGTTGCCTTATTTACTGTGTAACTGTATATAAAAAATAAATGACCTTATTAACGCAAATCTATGAAACCAATTATGGGAAGATATGAAGTATGTAGGCCTTAGCATAAACTGGATGGCCTTATCAGTTAAATTTAACTAAGGTAATAAAAAAAACGTTTGTTTTCTATGAAGACGTATATAGTAAAGTAGATAGAAAAGTTGGTTATAGCTCTAAAATATGTACACATCGCCCGTCGCTCTTGTTTTAATATAAGATAAGTCGTAACAAAGTAGAGGTACCGGATGGTGTCTCTAGAAGAACAATTTAAAGCTTAATAGAAAGTGTTCTATTTACATTAGAAGGATTATTGTGCAATTCAATATAAATTGATATTATATAATTATTAATTAATATTTTTTTTTTTTTTATGTATTAAAAATAATTATTTATTTTTATTTTGTTGTAGTATTTTTTAAAGAATTAATAATTTTTATTATAGTTTATTATGTATTGTAAGAGAATTTTGAAATAATTGAAAAATATATAATTTTAAAGAAGGCTTGATTTGGCGTACCTTGTGTATCAGGGTTTATTAAATATATAATTTGTAATAATTAATCTCGAAAGGAAAGGATATAAAATAATATAATAGTTAATGTTACATAATTATTATAAATATTATTTTTGCAATGAAATGTTATTCGTTTTTTCTGATATCTAGTTTTTTAAGAAATAAATTTAATTTAGTTACTATAATTTATTAATTTATTTTAATAATATAATTATTTTATAGTAATAGTATTTAATGGGATGAGCTGTTAAATAAATTTTTATAACCTTTTATAAAATTCATAAATACATGTATGCTTTGAATTAGCAATTATTGATAAGTTTGTTATAATTTATATTTTTGTGATTAATATTTAAAAAGGTTTAATTTGTTTATTAAAATGTTTAACTAAATTTTTAAGTTAAATTAATAATGATAAAATTAGTATATTATTTTTGTAAAAATTATTTAAAATGAAAGGTTTTGTTAAGGAATTCGGCAAATATTATTTTCGCCTGTTTAACAAAAACATGTCTTTTTGAATTTAATTTAAAGTCTAATCTGCCCACTGATAATAATAATTAAATGGCCGCAGTATTTTAACTGTGCAAAGGTAGCATAATCATTAGTCTTTTAATTGAGGGCTGGAATGAATGATTGGACGAGAAATAATCTGTCTCATAAAAGTTAAAAAGCTGAAATAAATTTAAAAGACGAGAAGACCCTATAGATCTTTATATAAATTATATAATTTATAATAAGATAATTATATTTATTTATATTTTGTTGGGGTGACATTGAAATTTAAAAAACTTTCAAATATTATTTAACATTTATTAATGATTTATATTGATCCTGTATTATGGATATAAAGATTAAGTTACCTTAGGGATAACAGCGTAATTATTTCGGAGAGTTCTTATTGATGAAATAGATTGCGACCTCGATGTTGGATTAAGATTAATAATAGGGGTAGTTTCTTATTGTATTAAGTCTGTTCGACTTTTAAATTCTTACATGATCTGAGTTCAAACCGGCGTAAGCCAGGTTGGTTTCTATCTTTAAATATTTACAATATTTTAGTACTAAAGAACCAAATATTGGAAATTTTTTTTTAAAAAAAGTTGAATTTAATTAACTACTATTTTGGCAGATTAGTGCTATAAATTTAGAATTTATATATGTAATTAAAAATACAAATAGTACTTGTTTAATTTAGAAATAATTTTGTGTTTAATTGGTAGTTTAATTTTAATTATTTGTGTTTTAGTTGGAGTTGCTTTTTTAAATTTACTAGAGCGTAAGTTATTGGGCTATATTCAAATTCGGAAAGGGCCGAATAAAGTGGGTTTAATAGGAATTCATCAGCCTTTTTGTGATGCAATTAAGTTATTTTCAAAGGAACAAACTTATCCTTTGATATCTAATTATATTTGTTATTATTTTTCTCCAATTTTTTCTTTATTTTTATCTTTACTTTTATGAATATGTATGTCTTTATTAATTAAGCTGTATTCATTTAATTTAGGTTTATTATTTTTTTTAAGTTGTACTAGATTAGGGGTTTATACTGTTATAGTAGCTGGTTGATCTTCTAATTCAAATTATGCTCTTTTAGGGAGATTGCGAGCAGTTGCACAAACAATTTCTTATGAAGTTAGATTAGCATTAATTATATTAAGGTTTGTTACTTTAATTGGAAGTTATAATTTAATTGATTTTTATTATTATCAGGAATATATATGATTGTTTTATTTCCTTTAGCTTTAATTTGATTTGTTTCAAGTTTAGCCGAGACTAATCGAACTCCTTTTGATTTTGCTGAAGGCGAATCTGAATTAGTTTCCGGATTTAATGTTGAATATAGAAGAGGAGGGTTTGCAGAAAAATAGAAAACATATATATATATATTATATAAAACAATATAAAATAAATCAAAATCAAAAATTAAATTAAGATATACAATAGGAATAGATTGAATATAAAAATTATAATAAAAAAGTATATAGTTATGGTATAGGAATTCCGAATATATTCTGTATCTTTAATATCATTCGGTAATTCATTAAAAAAAATTTAGACAATTATAAACACAATTATTCTTTTGATTATTTGTTCTGAATAAGTGCAAATAAAAGCTAGCTTTATTACGAGTGTGAATATCCATGTTTCTATCGAAAATGAAATTATGTTTAATTTTAAAAGCAACTATGTACAACGTTCGTTTACAGATATTTTGAAAGCTTATATATTATGTATTATTATACAGCAAAGGGGTAGGATAGAATATAATATAATTATGAATGATTTTTATAGCTTTTTTTTAACATGGTTTCAATTCTGATAAGACATTTCTGAGCAGCACCGTTCCACATTGGAGGAACGTAGGTAACTTTGGATAAAATATAAGAGGAGTAAATACTGAAATTGTATTTTAAAGAAACTTCCTTAATCTCTTCAATAAGAATATATTTATACTAGGGGCCCCTGCTGAGTAACTATAATTTAAGTTGAAGCCAAATTTAAAGTTTTTAACAGAACAGCAATTTACGTACTGACATACACCTCTCACGTTATAGTAGAAACCACTCATGTTTTCATAAATTAATAAGTTTTATTTAGGAAACATAAATACTGCTCCCTCATATACTGTTTCGTTTCGACATATTCCTATACTAAGTAGCATTTCATGGATAAAATCAGTAAAAATAAAATAAAATATTTTTGTAATTAACGAGGTATATACATCATATACATATTTTTAACCAAAACTATATGATTACTACAAATGACCAAAATATAGAAAACAATAATTTGAGACAGTTACTTAAAAAAATTAATAGAATAAATTTCCGTTAATCATGTATAAAATAATAAGATGTTGAATGACACAAAATGACTATATTTTATTTAAAAGTTTGAATATTATAAAAACCCAATGGAAATATTTTTGACCCGTATGCGCATTTCGGTCGTATATATAACTTATTTACATATTAAGAGTTCACTAAGAAGAAGCGAAATAAAATGAACTGCGCAGGTCCTTAAATGCTTGTCAATTAAAATTATAGACTAGGGGCCCCTGTTGAGTAATTATATTTCAAGTTGAAGTCAAATTTAAAGTTTTTAAAAAAACACTAATTTACGTACTGACATAGACTTCGCACGATATAGCAGAAACCACTCGTGTTTAATAAAAAGTTTTGTGGTTAGTAAGTTTTATTTAGGACACATAAATACACGTCCCTCATATACTGCTTCGTTTCCGATATATTCCCTATAGTAAGTGGCATTTAGTGGATAAAATTACTAAAAATAAAAACTTTTGTCATTAAAGATGAAAAGGTGTCTACTGCGCAGGACCTTAAATGCTTGTCAATTATAATTATAGATAGGTACTCTAACTCTACTATATAAAATAAATTTGCTAGTCATATGAACAATTTAACTGATTTTTTTTGTTTTTGCTTTTTTATATTTTTTATTTGAGATGAATTTGTTTCTTTGTTTTTTTTTTGGCATATGTACATAAATTCATTTGCAAGTACATAATATAAAATATAATAACTGATTTGTTTACTTTTGTTTATTATTTTCATAAGATCTCACTTATGCATAATGTATTTGCTGAATAATAAAATCGGATGTGTACAAAATGTTCAACTGTGTGCGCATTTTTGTTTTATATATAATCTTATATATTATATATATTAGAAGTTCATTAAGGATTAGGAGAATCGAAATAAAATAAAAAGGTGTCTACTGCGCAGGACCTTAAATGCTTGTCAATTATAATTATAGATATTGTATATTAAGAATATATATAATTGCCTTTTGAATTTCGAAGATCATAATATTGATGTTATATTGTATGTCATTGATTCATTTTTGATTCATTTTTGTTTTTGGCTTGTAGGCTTGTACTTTATGTTTTTTCGACATATGTATATGCACATGTTAACTCTATATATACTTTTGTATTTTATAATATGTAAATTAATTTTTAATCGATTATTTTAATTCTTATTGTAAATTATTATGAATTATATTTGTAAATGATTTTTTTTTTATTTTTTAATATCTGTGATCACCGCACTGTGAATAAAATAGTTAAGTTAAAATTTAAATTTGAAGTAGTATTTAAAAATATCTTTAAGATATAAAATACCTAATCTAATTTTTATAATCTATAATTATAATCCGCAAGCATTTAAGAATCTGCGCATTAGACAGCTTTTCATGTGATCTCGCTTCTTCTTAATGAACTCTTAATATGTAAATAAGTTGTATATACAATAGAAATGCGCACACGGGTTGAAAAAACTTCTACATATTTGGTTTTAAAATATTCAAACTTTTAAATAAAATATATCATATTTTGAGTCATTCAACTTCTTATTATTTTTATAAATAATTAAAGGGTTTATTTTATCAATTTTTTTTATATTTATAAAGGAATTTATTCTATATTTTGGTCATTTGTAGTAATCATATAGTTTTGGTTAAAAATATGTATATGTATATATATATACCTCTTTAATTACAAAAATATTTTATTTTTAGTAATTTTATCCATTAAATGCCACTTACTAATATGTCGAAACGAAACAGTATATCTGAGGGAGCAATATTTATGTTTCCTAAATAAAACTTACTAACCTTTAACTTTTTATGAAAACACGGGTGGTTTCTACTTTATCGTGAAAAATCTATATCAGTACGTAAATTACTGCTCTTTTAAAAACTTTAAATTTGGTTTCAGCTTGAACTATAATTACTCAACAGGAGCTCCTTGTTTTTAATATAAAAGCATGGATTTTGTTAGTTATTTTAAGATATTTTTCATGAATTGTTATGAATTTCTAAGAGAATATGGACTAAATAAAATAAATATACAAAAATAAATGTATACCTCAGATGACAAACAAGAGAAAGATAAAGTAAATGTTCAGTTCTGTTATTTAAAGTATCAAAAATTAACGGTAAAATAAGATGAACAATGCAATGACAATCAACCAAGATGAAAAAACTTACATAACACAAGATCTTTATTGAGTTTAACTTTAATCATAGCGTCCTTATTGAAATTGACACTGACATACTTTGAAGTACTTTGTTTGAAATAAAAAGCGACAATCTACATTTTTTTTTTTTAAATATAAAAAGAAATTTAATTCTCTAAAAAAAAAGTCTGCTTTAAGGGTATCCGACGAAAAGCCGTTTGAAATTTATTAGCTGATTTATAATACAACTTCATGTGTTGAAAATAAAATTATTTGATAATGTTACTTTTTCTGTTATTCAATAGATGGATATATGTATGTATGTATATATTTTGCTAATGTGCATATGTATGTATATTCTTATCTACACAAACTAAATGTTTATGTGGAGAAAACAATTGTGTTATGTTTTTATAGAAAAAAAAACAATATAAATATCGTTGGTATGCTTAAGCGATCAAAATAAAAATATTTTGGATTAAAATTCTTTCAGTAATATTTTTTTTTTGTAATTATGATTCTGTTACGGGTACTTATAAGTACAATTCTTTTGAAAGAACAGAAAGAAAAACAAAGTTTCTATAGAGCTAAATTCATATTTTTAGCAACGATCGTACAACAATATTTTTATTTTACTATTCTTAAAAAGAAAAACATAGAATGGCAAAATGTGTCCATAAGATTAATAAATAATGAGCCTTCCGTAATATTATAGTATCCTTAACAAAAGTTTAAAAAAATAAAAAATTTGGCAAAATAAAAAAGGCAAACTATTCTATTTATAGTGTTGTTAAACATTTTAGTAAATCTGATACATTTATAGCCCAATGTCACTGAACTGATGTACTTAAACTGTTTTAATCCCTATACATTATCGAACCTCAAACAATTTATCTAATCTAATCTATCTAGAATACTTGAGTAGAGTAGTAAGTTCTGTCAAATTTCTTACCTTAGAAATGACAGCTCTAAATCTTGAATAAAAATAATTATTCACCACAGGGTGGAATTCTGACTGTAGGGTATCTATAATTGGTATTCTATATGATCATTATCACAGTAACAGTGGAACACAGACACATACCAATATTGCAGGGGTGAAAATAACTTAACTAAAACACCTTTTAAAACAAATTTCTTAAAATGTGCTACATATACATATGTTAATTTCTTAAAGACAAGTTGAACAAATGTTAGCTTTGCTACAGATGAAAAGAAATTGATTTAGCAAAGTCCACAGTTGATGGTTTGAAATCGACTGTGGCAGAAAAATTTTCGAATATGGAAATCCAGTAACTGACTTATACTGGAGATAAACTCGGTGGTAAGGACGCTTTGTTAGCATTTTTAAATTTCAATTATTATTATAATAATAAATTTGTTCAGTAGAATTAGAACAGAATTGGACAGAACTGTTTTGGACAATGACAATTAAATGTAAAAATTTGTAGAACTATTTAATACAGAAAAATCTACTTAACACCTTCTTTTATTTCTTTTTTGAAGTTTTTTGTCCTAATTTTTGTTTACTGTCAAGATTCTTTGTTTAACTGTCAAAATTTAAAAAAAAAGACAACAACAAAAAAGATTAATTTAGAACTGGATTTTCCAAAACTGAAGACCGATCAAAACACTTCTAAACACCGATTAAAACCTAATAATTAAAAGTGTTAATATAGCCGAAACACATACATATGTAATATGTATATGTACAATGTACGCACATTTTTGTGAAATTAAAAGTTAAAAAAGCTTTAAGTTAGGTATAATAATTAATATTTTTTTTAATTGGAAAGTGGTACATATTTTGCTGAACTTCTTATAAGAATTCTGACTGTAGAATTTTAAATTAACGGCATAGATTTTTGTCCTGTACGGTTTTCAGTCGAATTTTTATCGTTTTTTCCCGAATAGGTTTCAGGCATCGAAATTTTTATTCTGCCACCTTTTTTATAAAAACTTGTGACAAAATCGAATGGGTCTGATTAGCCTTACTACATCAGGAACTTAATTGACATCACAGTGAAGACGGAGGGGAGACGACGCAGGCCTCTACTAAGATATACTATCTAAGAACATAAATTCATTCAAGTTAAAAACACTTCAAGGAAAAACTAAAAATGGATAATTTATACTTGGAAGAGGTTGAAGGAATTTTAATTAATATTATTGTGCATGGATGTCGTACCATAAAAATATTTTAGTCTGTTTTTGTTCTTTTAATATAAGTTTTTCTTGGTGTCAACTGCAAGAGGGCTAACCATTTAAAACAAGAAATATTTACTTTAAAAAAACGAAAACAAAAATAAAATAATTCACGGTAATTGACATCATAGTACACCATTGAAATGAATAAAATATGCTAAAAGTACACTAATAATACAAATCTCTTAATATTGATATAATTCGTAGTATACGCATATTAGACTGATTTACCATCTTATTACTATTAATAATTATAGCCTACTTCCATCAGTATTTTTAAACTTAAACCCATAAATAAATAAAGAGAAAAGTTTAATTAAAGAAATTGCTATTTTTCCGTCGACATATCATTTTACATTTCACAGATAGGAACCCACAAATTTAATAATGGAATCCCATTAATTTTTTATCGCATGATTAATTTCTTCTCAGGAGATTTTCACAACCAAACAGAAACTATACTATTTCAAAATAATAATAAAAATGTCTTCCCTCCAGAAAACAACAAAACAAGAGCATGACTTCAATTATCGTAAATCTTTATATAGGATATAATGATTCCTGAACAGAATTAAAAACCTTTAAATTGCTTTTTGGTAATCATAAATTTTACTAAAGAAAATCCCAAACAGTTCAAAATAAAAATTTAGTTAAAATGAAAATTGTCTAGAAAAAAAATACGAAAAAAAAAAATACATAATCCTTAAAATGTTTTTTCATTTTCTAAAATTATGTTTCAACCAGTAAAAATGATAAACTTGAACTTGAACACAAAAATCTATATAATGGAAATGTTCATGAATTCTAACCACATTTAGAAGTAACCTGATAACCTTCAACAGTTCTTTTTTTTTTTTCTTTAAGGTTTCTTCAACCAATTTTTTTCTCTATTTTTTTTATATTATTTCCTTTACTTTTTTCCCTCTATTTTCTCTTACATCTCATCTCATCGTAACAATGAAGGATATTCTTAAATTTTATGTGCGTTAAAATGAAACGCAATGGAAATCCTTTCATTTTCTTTACTCAAGCCAACTCAATTTCAATTGTTGAGGGAATATGCCGTTAAAATGGTAGTAGAAACAATTTTATTATACTAAAAATATGTAGATGAAAATATTGGTTAAAAATAAAAACAAAATCAAACAATAAAAATAGAAACAGTTAAGAAGAATAAAATTTCTCTTGTGTCGGATTTTATTTTTTATCCGTGGTAGAAAGCAATTATTGTAGTTTTTATTTGTGATATTTTTTGCTTTTATGCTTTTTTGATACATAAATCAAAAATTATATAGATGCCGGCAACAACATCGAGTATATAGCTTTTGACCTAAATTCATACCGCAAATATACACTTGGTCTAAAATCTTTGTCAAAAGGTAATTTAATAAAATTCATTTTACAAGAAACAAATTAGCGAAAACCTATGCTGAAGACGTTTATTTTCAAATCACTTGAAGAAATTAAATTTTTGGAAATAAACGTAAAAAACACCTGTTTTAATTGACAGCACGAAAATGTAGCGGACCAAAAATATTAATATTCTTATAACATCCCCGATTTTTATTTTTTTTTTATATACTTAGCCAAAACACTAGGTGGGGACCTTTTATACCAATTGGTACGTTTGGCTAGGGTGGGAAAGGAAAATTAGGAAAGGAGGAATTACGAACAAAGGTATTAATGTTCATCTTGAATTTATTTAGGTCATAAATATAGAATTTATCATGTATTGGGAACACATAAGATGGAATTTGGTTCCACATTCGGGATTTTGAGATTAAAAACGAATTTCCATAATTTGTTTTTGTCATCTAGGGATTTCAATGGTGTAGGAATGAGCACATGCTGCGACCAAATCATGGCTGAGAGAACTGGCAATTATGTCTCTTTTACTTGACACAGCGATAGACGAAGCTTCAGATTTTTTATGAAAATCATAGGAGGCTGCTAGAATGCTGTCGTCTGCAAAGCTGTGGATTGGGTTGAAAGTGTGGTTTGGAACAAATCATTTATAAATATAGGTAGGTGAGAGAACTGACCCTTGGAGAACACCAGCGTTTATTATTTTAATTGATCGGACTTAAAAAAATATTCCTTAACGTCGTGCGTAATTAATACGATGTAGAGATGTTGTTGGAGAGGTTCAACATCCCAGGATATTTTCCATAACTCTGGGAAAGGAGATATTTAATTTTTTGTATCCAACAGTGACTACATAAAAAAAATTATTTTTTCTTAAAAAAATATTTCTTGCTAAAACAAACAATGGCTGAACTTCTCCAAGAATTTATTTGCACAGTCTTTATAATTTGTGTGTGTTGCAGGTTAAGATAAAATTTTCTTTGTTTAACATTCCAAAAATGTTATTACAGTTATGTATAAATGTTATAATGAATTTATGTCAAAATAATATTTGTTATATCAATTTTGAGAACTGTGTGATTCTCCCAACAAAATCATTAATCAAATTACAAAATATATTTTTCATTTCATTACAACGAAAGAGGTTTGAATTCTTTTAATAAGTAAAATTTTCTCCTTTTCAATGGTGTTGTTTTTGTTGTATAAAATTTTAAAGTACATTTTGAAAGTATGTAAATTTGAAATATTTGAAATTAACATTGAAATAAACAACTAGGACTATAACTAACAATTTCGGAAATCCTGATTTGATTAATACATATATTATGGAAATTATTTTATTATAGAATATTTATTTTCTTTTACACATGCCTGTCGATTTAAATGGCGTAACTAGGAATAATTTTAAAATACTATAATATTTTATTTGAAATTTTTTTCAATGGCAGAAATCAATGAACGATACTCGATCTAAAAAACATTGGTCCTAGCTTCTTCTTATCCAAAACCTCAATAGCGGTCCCAAATCATCAGATCTGAAACTATAATTGATTTGAGATCTGAAACCAGATCGCTCGTCACAGATAACATTTTGTGTACATACTTAGAAATTTTTTAATCTAAAACAAACACATTTTTTTCGGGAATTCTTTCATAGATTGGTAACATATTTACAGGTCTAAACCACTTTAATAATATTTAGTTAAATCCAATCAAAAATGTACCATCTCTTAGTTTATAATTAAAAAGTAAAAAATAACAAAAGGTATGACAAATTTTTAGTAGCAAAATTAAGTGTACCATAAAAGGGATAATTAGTTAACTTCAAGCTGTTTTAAAAAATTCTTTGTGTCATAACATCTGACCTCCGCCAATAGAAAATGGTAGCTAAAATTTCTAAATATACAAACGCAGTGACATGACCATTTTTGTAGTAGCACCATTAAATAATTTAAATGAAATAAACCAAAAATCAAATGGGAAGGTACATCAGGGGTAATGAAGCAGTTTGGCGCATATTTTCTTTTCCAATTCATGAAAGATGACCCGTTCATTTAGAAAATGGTCAACGAGTTTATTTTACAACTTTGACTGCTTTTTTTCATTGTGTCAAATAGATGACTTCGTTATTGTTTTCACAAATTGCACGATATTTCATTTGGAATGCAACCAATAAACAGTTCCAACGTCGTAAACAAGGAGCAGTAGTAAGCGCTCAATCAAATATATTTTCAAGTGAGGCCTTAGGTCGATTACATAATGTGCATCCAAATAATACTGAATGTTATTATCTGTTTGTTACTGATTAATGTACATGGTCCAACATTATTTAAATATATCATAACACCTGCCAACGCACGGCACATTCGGAATTAAAATTACATTTGAATGTGAAAATAACATAAACCAATATTTCTAGATCATCTGGAATTGCGAAGATACTTTAGCAATGTGAGATTATTATTTGAGATGAATGCACAATGGCCCATAGAAAATCATTAGAGGCATTAGATGCAGTACACTGCAAGATTTACGATATTACAAGCAAGTGATTTCAGACAAACTTTACCTGTTATCACCCGATCAACATCAGTAGATGATTTAATCGCATGTTTAAAATCATCACATTTGTGGAGATTTGTAAAAAAATTATTACACAATGTAAACATGCGTGTACAACTACAAAGTGATGTTTATTTATTAGTTATTAGACATTGGAAATGGCAATATAATAATCGACAATACAATAGAATTAATAACATTGCTTGATAATTTCTGTGTATTAAATGAATCAGAAGAAAACCTAATATCAAGTGTATATCCTGATTTTGTACGTAATTATACAAATTATGAGATATTGGCAGCAAAAAATATAGATGTTAATTAAATAAATATAGACATTTAAAACAAAATAAGTGGCAAAACAATTACATACAAGTCAACCGATTGCGTAATGGATCCCGATGAAGGTGTGAATTACCCAAATGAATTTTTAAATGCACCAGGAACACAACCACATATTCTGCAATTAAAAATTGGCATGCACATAATTATGTTATGCAATTTAAATCAACCACTGTTATGTAATGACATAAGATTATTAGTGAACAAATTAATGAATAATATCATTGAAGCACAAGCAACTATATATTAGCAAATGCAAAGGAAAAATTGTATTGATTCGAGTGTACAGATCGACGATTACAAATCATTCCCTACAGATATGCCATTTCAATTTAAACGTATTGAAATTCCAGTTCGTTTAGCATTTGCAATGACAATAAATAAATCGCAAGGTCAATCGCGCCACAAGTATGCGGGTTAAATCTTTAAGATGACTGTTCACATGGCCAACTTTACCATGGATTTTCACGTGTTGGTATTGGTAAACCTTCGGCATTATTTTTTTTATATTTGCACACGAAGGAAAAATAAAAAGTATTATTTACCAAAGAGCATTGCAGTAACATATTTTAACATTTCAAACTTTGTAATCATTTAAAATTCAAAATATAAAGCTATTATTAGGTATTTTAATACAGAACTGTTATTAATTCCAGCTTAAGAGTTTAAGAGCCATCTGTTATCAGATATTTTCTGTAATCATATGTTTATTGTTTTCATGTTATATTTTAATGTCATAATGAATTGAATGGAATTGAAACAAATGTAATGTCAATTATTGTCAACCTTACTTGAAGGAATACTGTTGAACAAGAAAGAGGTATTAAAAATTTTATTATTCCAATAGTTTGTTGTAACTATAGAATTAATTTGTACGATTTTTGATGACTATAGCGATCAGTAAAATGAATACGTAAAAATGAAACAGTGAAAAAATATTTTATTTTTACGGTGAGACGGTGGTAAAATTTGTTGTCATTTCGATTTAATGTTTTTTTATTTGAATTTGAAATAATAAAGTAGTTATTTTTATAGTTAAATTAAAAATTAAAAATTGAAATTTTATTAATATTACTTTTACCATCGATAAACACACTATTACTACATATGTATATGCCAAAGCGAATACTTGTAAAATGAAAAAACAAAAACCAACTACACATATGTAAAGACAAACAAAACTTGTAGATTTGGGTTAAATTGCATCAGAATTTTTTTGATAAAATGAAACAGCGAAAAATGAAACATAATTTCAATAAAATACAAAATGAATTAAAATGAAATGAATTTTGTTTCATTTTGTTTATTTTTTTTGTTTTGTTCAGAAAAAAAAATACGTATCCGTAAATTGATAAAACAGTTTTTTTATTAAAATTTTACCTTAAAATGTTAAAATTTTGAACAAAATTTATTTGTTAAAACATTCTTTAGCATCCCTAATAATTTTTTATTAAAATTTTGTGTCTACGGCGGTTGTAAAATCGAAAACAAAAATTTTACGTATTAATTTTACTGATCGCTATAACTGCAGCCTTAACAAATAAATTTCACTTTAATTAATTTCCTACATGAAGGTATCACTATTCTTCGTTTATTTTTATCAACTTGGTGTAGCAAAGCGCACCGGGTCTGCTAGTAATAAATAAAATATTTTCAAAAATCATTTAAATCTAATAAGTTTATTGTCTAATATAATCTAAATAATGTAAATAAAACCTTTGACCTTGAAACCTAAAACTATTAAACTGTAAAACTTTAATTTTATAAGTATATATTAAATATACATTTCCAAAAAATTATTAAAACTATAATGATTTCATGTTCTAAAAATTTCTTAAAGAGCAAATATTAAATCCTAAAATTATATAAAAAAATAGGCAAAATAAAAACTTGAAAGATTTAATTTTTTTTCTTTCTTCTGTCAAATGAAAGTCATAAAAACTTTTACTATGATAGAAAATTAACAAAAAAAAAAAAACTTTTATAATAACCTTGACTTTTTATTTCTTTAATGGTAATTTGTCAAATTCATACTGAGATGTACATACAAATATAAAATGAAAATAATAAAAACGACCTCATTAAAATTAAATAACAATCAAAGAAATTTATAAACGTATCAAAATTAGAATCATTTGAATCTTGGATTATTGAATTTGGTAAATTTTTATAAGAATTAACTTGACCGCACACACTACAAAAAGATTTTGGAAACTTTATTATATAATATACACTACTATATGAAAAACGAAATATATTTATGTTTTTTAAATAAACTGAATTTGTAAGCATGATTTTATAACAGTTATAAGATAGTAGAGCAAAATTCATTAACATTTATAAACACTATTAAAAATTATAAATTCATTATAAGTCTGAAAACACCGCATCGCTTTTTCGTAAAACATATTTTACATCTATAGCTGAAATATTATAAAATCTAAAGGAAATCATTTTACATCCTTATTAAAATTATTTTTTTTCTTTATTTACGAAATTCTAAAATTTTAATTTACACAACTTTAAATTTACAAAATAAATGCGTTGGTATGTAGAAATTTGTTTACGAGCTAGCCTTAAGGTAAGCAACTTTCAATTTACTTTACAAAATAAAAAATAAAATATGTTCTCAAGACTTTTTATAAATGAATAAATTTGCTATAAATTAAAAGAAAAATGGTTCCCAAGACATAAAGTAATGCCAAATAACGCCAGAAAGAATTTCTAATTCGTTAATCAAATGAAATTTAAGTTCATGTGATTTTAAGACTTACAAAAAGCGAATTGCTAATTGTAGTTTAGAACCACTAATGTTATTTGAGAATGTGACAATTGAGAATACTCTAAATAATGATACTTATAACAAAGGAACGTGAACAGGCACAATTAAAAATTTAAACAACGAAACTATTGTTAAAATTATAACATGAGAAATTATCAGAGAAGAATAGAAAAACTTGGCAACTGCGAATTGGTATATGTATAAACAAACGCATCCCAACATAAAAAAAATAAAGATTTCCATGTCATTTTACTTTTTAAAAAAAGAACAAGTTAGGTTTATTAATTAATATTGATACATAGACATTTTATGTCACCATTGTATCTATAAATATTATTATTATATATTATTATATTATTTTAGGAAATTGTTTTGTTCATCATAACACTATTAGAACTCATTAATAGGTATTTATAGTGTTAGACTACCTATACAACTTCCATTTTCATTTTGATTGATTTTATAACTTATTAGAAGATGTCAATAGTACATCTGTAAGTTAGGTAGTCTAAGCATGTCAAGATAAACTAAATTGAAATTTTAAATTATGCCCAAGAAGCATTAGTCAATTTATTTAGGATTAAAACTAAAAACTCTGTTAACATATGGGTCGGAAAATTATTTTGAATATCTTTTAATAAATCCAAGAGCTGAATTAGCCCTACTGACAAGTATATCCAGTATTAATACAATCTTTTTGGCAGCTTTTATGTTGAGGCTTTTGAACTTTTACTTGCTAATTTTTAAATTTTTTGCGTTACGTTTTGCTTTACTTTATTACTTTAATATTAATTTTTTTATTTTTATTTTTGTATTCCTGTATCTGTATTACTTTTAGCTCTGAATTATCAACCTAATATTGTTTAATTATATAATTTAATTATTTCTACTCTTGTTACTTCATTCATCACATATTCTTAGGAATATCAGAATGATCTTATATTTATCTAGTTTTACCATTACTGTTTTGCAAATTTTTTAATTTAATTTATGATAATTTACTAAGGTATGTAATATGCAAAATGCTATAATAAATAAATGAATTTTAAAAACTAACTAAAATAGCAATATTTTACCAAACGACGTTCACCCATTCTATAAGCGCATATTACCAGCATAATTTAATCAAATTTTAAAATTTTGCCAATAAAATTATACCAATAATCAGTCATACATTGTCAACAAATCACCAAAATAACCATCTTCCATTAAAAAAAATTCAGTCTTAATCATAATCAGAGATTTTTATGTACATTTCAATCATCGTAAATATAAAATAAATATTGATTGAAATACCTACACTCATTTAAAGCAATGACAACAATCACTAGAGTATCTTTCCGCCTATACTTTAAAATTATATAATTAAAAACAAAAGAAGTCCTAATTCAAAAAAATTCAAAGAATTGCCTGAATGCCACTAACTATCAATTTATTTAGGATGAATTTTATTTTAGAATTTGTACTTTATTTTGGAGTGGTACGGAAGTGTTTAATTAATACAATAATTAAAGAAGAATTTAAAGAAGTATTAATTTTCTTAGAATTAACTTATCTGTTGTAAATAATTTAAATTACCATTATCATTAAATCTTTCAACTTCCATCCCATTGTAAAGTATAGGAACAGTGAAATATATTTTATATATATTTTAGCAGAATGCTTTTTATTTTGGGTTCACCAAAATGTTTTGTACTAAATGCCCGTATATTTTATCAGTATAAATTCAGTAATATTACTCAATTAAATCAGTATCAAATTCAGACAAGCGTTCAAGTTTCATGCCTTCATTAGCAAAACAACAAAAAACCTTGGAAAGACAAATTGCAAAACAACAACAGAAATGGATAGAAAGTTTTGCTGGACGATGGCAATCTGATTTTGCAAAATTAAAAGTATTTTCGCAAGGTCTTAAAAAAATCTTTTGAATAAAATTTATCAGAACTGCAAATAGCTTGTCTTTTATTTTGCACTCCAAAAACTATAATTTCCCATATGTTTTCGTAAAATATTAAGTTTTATCACCTATCAATTGGCACAATAATATTTAGTCTAAAATTATTAGATTACCTAATTTATGCTGTTAGATTATTCGTAATGCTTAGAGCAATCACTTCAGTCAGATGGCTGTTACCAAATGAAAGCTAGCTACAATTGATTCTACGATAGATCATAATCCAGTAGGGATAGTAAACACCATCACCGCTAATTAAAAAAATGTTAGTAGAGAAATAAACATTATAAGTAGATATACTTGTTGGTAATTAATAATTATACACTTCAATCAAAAGACCCTAAAAATCTTGGCAAAACTAGTAAGTACAATTATTAAAGTATCAAACCAGATTTATTTGTTAGTCTCAGACATATTATATGTACATTATATCGCAAATTTTTTTTAAGACATAAAACACTTCGTTTGGAATAGATATAATTAGAATTGGTTCAAACAAATTCCATATTCATTAGGGTAAAAGGGCATAAATTTTTATATAATACAACAAAATAATTTGAAATCAACAGAGACTCAATCAGAGACTAACGTGAAAGATTCTAGTGAATAAAAGCGATATCTGCAATTACTCAACGATAAAACTGTAAGTCAATTAGTTCGAAGATAGGGATTTAGCGATAGCTCATTTAGGGGCGAATGACCGCGATTACTAAATTCATTGGACAAAGGAAACATGCTTGCACAGGTAGACAGAACAGACGTGAGACACACATAACAGAACATCGTCATGCCAACTACATTTGCCAAAGTAGGAAACAATGTAAAGTACAAATAACTACAATAATAGTGTAGTACAAAATAAGAACAAAATAAATATATTTTTATTAAACAAAAAAGAATATCGTAAAATTTTATATCTCTAAAGCGGCAAACACAATTGCGACCACCGACCACCAACTACCAACGAAATTCGCTTCGCTTAACTATTTTTCGTCAAATGAAACACAATTACAACGAAACGAAAAATATAAATAAACAAACAAAACAGAAAAGCAAATGGCGGAATTTCAAAATAAAAAAATATTCTATTAAAATATTTTTAAAAAAATTTTTAATAATTTATTAATTTATTGGTAGCATGATCACATCCAAATACATCGCTAATAAATCTAAATTTATATATGTATCTAAGTAAAAAAATAAATAATTATAAATTGTAGAACATATAAAATTTAAAAAAAAAAACAGACCAATTATATTATAATATCAAATTTCATAATAATTGTTTTGTTTTTATTTTTTGGTGTTCAAAGAGGTAGTCAGAAATGTCAAATCCAACTACCAGCGGAAAAAATAGAAAATAGCCTTATTTCGACGACAACGAAAATGTGGTTGATCGATTGTAGTTGGAATTGTGAGCATATACATAAGAGCGTATGTATTTTAATTTTTTCGTCGGTAGTCGCAATTGTGTTTACCGCTGAAGGAAATTAAGCATTTATGAATAGTGTGCCCATTTATTACGAAATTAGCTCCGTTTTATTTTATTATTTTTGTTAGAAAGATTTCAATCATAAATGTTTTGTTTTAACTATAAATATCACTCAAGTTCTAATAAACTTACATAGACATTACATCAACAGGACTAAACACTAATTTAATTTTTTTAATATTGAAAAAGGAAACCTCTTAGTTTTTAAAATTTTTATATTTAAAACTTAAAATTTGTATATAGAAATTTTTTTCCCCAACAAAAACAATTAAAAATGGTTGAATGATGTTATTGTGTGTGGGTTTGTGTACATCTATTTAATAAAAACCAAAACAAAGAAATAAAAATTTTCAGAAAATAGAATTGTAAGAAAATTTTTCCAAGGATGTCTATTTTAAATAAAAGAATATAGACAGTATTTACATGAAAGCGATCGGAAATAAAAAATTTTTATAACAATTTTCTTTATTAACGTTTTCTTTATTGATTTTTCTCCTATTTTTTTATTTAATTTTAAAAAATCAATTTGTGTTGTCCTCGGACGGATTCTATTTGTATTTTTCTACTTTAAGTAAATAATTTATTATATTAAAATTAAAAGCGATATTTATTGAAATTTTAATTGGACATGATTTATAAAAGAGAAAATTATTATAAATAAAAAAAATGGAACTACTTATTGGGTGTCGAATTCTGCTCGTTATTTTTACATCAAATTTATCGCTACCACCATGAGAATTTCTAATAACAGGGTGAATCAACAAAATATTTTGAATTCGTATTTTATGTCGTGACCTCTGATGAGAATCATTTTAAGATGAGAATCAAATTAATAATTTTTAAATAATATTTATATCTAAATTCAAAATTATGGCATTTTATGTGCTGACAATTTTTGTACAAGTAAAAGGGAAAAAAAACTGATTGTACGCCACAAAATTCATCTTTCTCAATATGTCAATCTAGATGTTTTATGTTTAGCTGATATAATTCAAACTTTACACGAAATGGCTTATTCCAACGAAGCTAATGGTGTTTTATTTGAACAAAGATATCTAACGTAATACAGTCAAACTTGTAATAACGGTTAATTTAAAATATCAGTCTTACTTTCAACAAAAGTAGTTTTTAGATAGTTGAAATCTCTGTTTATGATTTTCCTTTATTTCCTAGAACAACTAAAATCGAGCTTAAAATCAAATATTTGCCAAGCGTTTGAATTTTCATAGTATCAAATGCAGATCAATATCATCAAAATATTTAAGTCCGATAAACCTACGATTATTTATACATTTTTTAAACTCTACAATTTTTTAAAATACATTCTGCTCCAATTTTTACTTCAAAACATTTGGTTAAAATAACAATAAAAATAATAAAACCTTTATTCCGCAGCGTAATAATTTTTGTATATATAGTTAATAAAAGTTAACATTTCGAACATATTTAACATATTCGAACATATTGACATTTGTTATATATGAGTCTATTAAAATATAAATCAAGTAGATGAATTTTCTTTCGTCAGAGAAATTAAGTCAGGGCCATAATGTACCACATTAAGTCACATTATATTTATTACATATTACATATTTGTTGGCAATTTGCAATTTGCTGCAATGACAATACAAACACACCAGATTGACTGTGGTAAATACAGCTGGGGAATACCAGATTGACTGTGGTAAAACACAGCTACAAATTATACAAATAAAGTATAATAGTGGATCCCCTGTGTAATTGCACAGAAGTAGTTCTTTCAAACACAATTTTATGTAAAAAGAAATATTTGTTTTGGTATAATTGTAGTTGTTTTCTGAATCGCTTGATTATTGAATATATACATATAATGAAATTAAAGTATAATACCTAATACTTTATGACGAAATTAATACTAATTTCAATCAAACTTAACACAATAAAATCTCATTACTCTCAACGTAGTAGATCGATGTATTTTAATTCGTTTATAGTCAAGAACGTTTGTAGTCACAATTCTGTTATAGTAACAGTGAATTATTTTATAAAAAAACTGATTTATATATTGTCTTTTTCTGTTCTTTGGTACAAATATGTATATTTTGTGATTACATAACAGAATTGCTATTAATGAATAAAATAAAGTTTAAATATGTTATACGAAGATATTTTATTGAATTTGATTTCATTTATAAAGATGCATTTTTTTTTACTACGCCTATAGTCCCAAAACAGTTATAGGTAGTCAGACATATTACTGAAATTTAGCGAATGACTATAATCGTGTTTTCCTGTATAAGTTTTTTTTTAAATAGCAGAAGCAAATGAATTAACATTTATTATATAATTTTTGAAGAGTGTGATCTGATCTGATTTTTGTTTTTCTGTTTGATTGTGTTTTTGTTTTTGTACTTTTTTCTATAAGTTTGTGTGTCTATTTAAAATGACAGAATTTTTATGAAGCCTTTTTAAAATATGTCCGTGATTGAAATTTAATTTAGAGTATAGATGTCGCTCAACTTGGAAATAACCGTAATTTATTTGGTGTAACTATTTGAAATGTTTTAAGTATTCGGCACCAAGAACTTGCTAAAATTTTAATATTTTTGTGGTGTAAATAATTTACTATTCAATTATTCTTGCTTTTTTACTCACCACGTCGTTTATCTTGTGTATTATATATAAAGCCAAATTTAAAGTTTTTAACAGAACAGCAATTTACGTACTGACATACACTTCTCACGTAATATAGTAGAAACCACTCATGTTTTCATAAAAATTTAGAGGTTAGTAAGTTTTATTTAGGAAACATAAATACTGCTCCCTTATATACTGTTTCGTTGCGACATATTCCCTTTAGTAAATGGCATTTAATGGATAAAATCACTAAAAATCAAATATTTTTGTAATTAAAGAGGTATATATATATATACATATACATATTTTTAACCAAAACTATATGATTACTACAAATGACCAAAATATAGAAAACAATAATTTGAGACAGTTACTTAAAAAAATTAATAAAATAAATTTCTTTTAATTATGTATAAAAATAATTAGATGTCAAATGACACAAAATGGCCATATTTTATTTAAAAATTTAAATATTATAAAACCAAATAGATACAACTTACATATATACAACTTATTTACATATTAAGAGTTCATTAAGAAGATGCTAAATAAAATTAACTGTGCAGGTCCTTAAATGCTTGTCAATTATAATTATAGATACTCTAACTCTAATATATAAAAATGAATTTGACAGTCATATGAACAATTGAACTGATTTTTTTTTTTTGTTTTTGTTGTTTTCATATTTTTTATTTGAGATGACTTTGTTTTTTTGTTTTATTTGGCATATGTACATATAGATTAATTTGCAAGTATGTCAATATAATAACTGATTTGTTTGCTTTTGTTTATTATTTTAATAAAATCTCACATATGCATAATTATTTATTTTACATATGCATATTTGTTGAGTAATAAAACCATATGAGTAAAAAATTAGGGTTAATGAAATTTTATATGACTTTACCTGAAAAACGGCAAGTCTGATATGAAAGTTGTGTATGAAAAAGTTGTAGGGGATGATGTAGCGCATCAACACAATAAAAAAAAATTCCCAGTTTTTAAAAGCAAAATTTTAAGTTTATGCAGTTATTATTCAAAAACGGTAAGTCTGATACTCATTCAACATATACCGTTAATTAGGTGTATTAATTCTATTTCTTCTGAGCTGTAGTTGATATTCTTTAGACATAATTTTTCTAATCCGATTTTCTTTAACCCTCTGTAGCCCATGTAAATTTAAAGATAGACCCCTCTTCTAGAACAATTTTTTTCCTAAAATACTTCAAGGAATCACCCCTTAAAAATTTTTTTGCTGTAAACCGGACCACCCTGTATAATTCAATAAAAAATACTATATAAAATTAAATTAAATCAAACAAAATTGAGTCATATTATCTTCGTAAATATCAGAACCAGAGAATGATGTAATGATTTCATTATATGGAAGCAAAGCTAAATATCTCACAATGAACATGATTGAAAAATCATATCAAGATGGAAAATCGATCTGAAATAGAACTAGAGAATACAAGTCAGTTTGAAATATCCATAACAATTACAACAATTAAGTAAACTTTGGGGCATACAACACTTCTATTTGTACTACAAGGAATCTGTAAATAGTATAGAAACATACCAGAATAAGTTACTTCCTATATATTATATTGCTATATTATTACAAGAACTGCACAACTGTGGAATGAACATAAATATTCAAACAATTCTCTGAATGTAAGGACATCAAAAGTGAAGTAAAAGATTTGGATTTTGGTGTAATTCAAGGAAGCTCACTTGGCCCAACACTTTTCTCATGCTATATAAGTGATTTTTCTACTATATCACTAAAAGGATAATAAATTCTGACATGAAAATGATTCACAGTTGGATGAATTTGCATAAGCTAACTGTAAACACGAAAAAAACTAAGTCAATGCTTATTAGATCTAAAAACGAAAACTTTAAAATAGTATATAATAATTGTAATATAGAGAAAGTCAGTAAGTATAAATATTTAGGAGTAACAATCGATGAAAATATGAATTGGAATTTGCATACCTTGAAAGTTAAATCAAAAGTCAGTAAAATAGCAGTAATATTTAACAAAATAGGAAAACGTATACCCAAAGAGAAAAAAATTGCAATATTTCATAGTCTTTTCCACAGTACCTTAACATACGGAATTGGAATATGGGGTAACACTTTTGAAAAAAATATAGGTAACTTACAAAGAATACAAACCAAAGCCATTAAAAATCTCTTCGGGCTAGAATAAAGATCGGCGACAAATGAAATCCACAAGAACCTGCAAATATTAAAACTCAATGATTTCATAACTTTGACATAAATGACCCACATACACAACATACAGAACAATCATATTAAAACAAATACTGAAATGACAATCGGTACTCAAATACACGATTATGCAACAAGAAATGCAACTCATCTACGTTATTCTGTTAGTACAAATATATTTGGATTAGAGAAAGCAATAAGCTCGTCTATCAAAATGTTTAATAGTCTCGCATTAAATATTAAGCTGTCAAAAAAGAATATATTTAAGAGTAAATGTAAAAAAAATGCTAATTTCCCAATATTGAACTCGTACTTTGTAATTAATTTGTTTCTCATTTAATCATATTTTTACTATTATTCATTAAATTATTCACATATTCATCACTTCTATTCCATTACATGTAATATTTTTTTTTCTTTCTTAATTTGATATTTTTTTGCATATATTATTTTATACTACTTGAATTTGTATAAACTTAACTAAGCACATTAAAACGAATTGTAAACGCTCTATACGAGCTTCGTTAGCTCTTTTTGAGAAATTAAATGAATAAATAAAAATAAAAACTGCTTCGTGTAGAGTCTTGGCACAGTAAAATTTACAAAATTTTTTCAAATTATTTTTTCCATAAATTAATTTAAATGACGAAAACTACCTATATCGTAGATTAACTTCGCTTATATAGAATATTTCATTTTATTTTTAGTTATAAACAATTCAGATTAAACTCTTAAATAATATCAACTAAGGAATAATAAAAAAAGTAAACAATTTTTACAACATCACCACAATTTGGGCCTGAGACCTTCATATTAATATGTTTTTTTGTCGTAGGAGTTAATTTATAGGCTTCAATATAATAGCCTTGTAATCAATTTCAACTTAACAAATAAAAAAATAATTTTACTATGAAATATATTTGAGGAATCTAATAATATAGATATAGATCTCTTATGTATTTTGTCTCTTGACCATTGTCTTATATTTTACCAAATCTTTGCAGAATATTTTAAAATATAGCGTAATAAATTTTTATCTATTCAAAAAAAGTTGCCTTAATATCAGTAATTCGGCTAAAATTACGTTTTGAATCACACTCAAATTTCATTCTGCAATTTACGGAATTCATTAATTTTTTTCTCTATCAAATTCAATTTTGTTTTTTAATACACGATAAATTTTATTTTAAAAATTTATAAAACTAAAATTGTGTTTATATATTTTTTTCAATACACTCAAATTTAAATTTGCACATTTTATTCTAAGAAAATATTGTTTCCAACACAAAAATTTCCAATGTTATCGCTTTGCTATTCAATTCTAAAGGTGTGCTTTTCGTGATATCACAAAAATGAATTTTAAGTTTTTCAATAACACACATTCAATTTTATGTTTTTGTTATTTCTTTATTTGTTTGTTTATTAGAAAGGAAAATTTGTTAGCAAAAAGATCCAAAATGAAAACATCACAAATGTACGAGTACATATAGAATAACATAAAAAAAAAATATTTTCAAAACACGTATTCTAACAGACTCTTAAGTGCACCCGGTGGGAGTAAAGTTAAACAAAAAATTATTTCATCAATTTATGTTTTCTTTAACAAATTTTATATTTTATATTACAAATATCGTCCTTTAAATTCATACTTCAGACTTTTTCTTTCTGAAAATTCAAAAAAATAATGGAAACATTTTGGTAGCTTATGTTATTTTTAAAATTAATTGGATTTTTGTGTCATCATCATGAGTTTTGTTTCAAATTTATTTACTTCTTCTTCTCTTACTTACTTGATTAAATTTAAAACAATCAAATAAATCGACTAATATTATTTATTGAAAACTAACATTTAATTCTATACCAGAATAAATTAAATATAGAAATTTACCATTTTGTATTTTACATTTATTTAATGGTATTCAGTTATTGGACCACTGGACTGTAATAACTCATTATCATTGTTGAAAACTAATTATTTAATTTTTAGATTATTGGCTAAAAATAACAATACATAAATGTAATTTTGTAACACGATTGGGCAATTGCAAAAAACTGACCAACGACTAATAATTTAAATAGAATATGTAACTCCACTGTAAGAAAATAATAATGTCAACCATATTCAACTATCATTAAAGTATTTATTTAACGATATAATATTAACCCTATTGTGCTACATACATATCGTTGTTAATAGAGGAACCTTCATACTTCAACTTAGATACTAATAATTATTCATTTTGGATACGCATTGTATTTTCAGGATCAATATTTTGTTTTCTTTGTTTTGTTTTGTTTTTGTTTTTCCAGTGTGTTTTCCTAGATGTTCAGGTTGTTCTTCACAAATTAGAAAAATATTGTCAAGTGTATAAAATGTTCCACAATATGATAATTGATGATCATTGATACACTCGTTCTTCCATAGAGAACGATTTTATAATACGAGATGATATTTTACATTGTGATGCCTATTATGTATTTCGATCGAAATTAATCGAATCGTTCATCGTTATCGTTAGAGTTATTCGATTGTAATCGTTAGTGTCATTATGTATTTCGATGAAAATTTGATAGAAAGAGTTTAAAAATGCTGCCATTGTGAAATTCAAATTTACGATGAAAATGACATATGTTTGATTCTTTAACTGTCAAATTCAAATTATTATACGAAAAAAAAACAAAATAATAGTGTTATATTTGAAATTTTTAAGTTGAAAATAAGTTAAAAGTGTTTAAATAAAATATAATTACAAAATTATAAGTTTTTATAAATAAAATGATTTTAGCAGAGTTAAATTTTTCAGTTTCTGATAGTGCTGAAAAACGCTATCAAATTGTAGAATTATAAAACAAGCGAACATATATTCGGGATTATTCTAATCCACTAGATTTGGAAGATTATATGAATTTGATGAGTTATTATCTACATTACTACAAATTGGGGCAAAAATTGAAATAACCAATAAGTAATACGTCGTTTCCAAATATAATTAAATTGGTTAGTTTATTAAGATTCTGTGTGGTTTGTACCAAGCAAATGATTTTCATCGTAGGAAATGATTTTCATGTCGGACTAGCACAGCTAATTTTTTTTTTGTTCTTAAAGAAGTTTTATATGTATTTGCAGTCTATAATTATGTGCAAAATGGATCAAATTCCATTACGCACTAGAAGAAAAAAGTCAGGCAAACATTATTTTTATGATTAAAGCAGAATTACTGAAATAATTGGAGCAGTTGATAGAAAGCTTATTCAAATTAAATCACCGAAGCAAAACGTACAACATTTATGTTATAGTAGAAAAGGATTTTTTTAGCATTAATGAAATTCTGATAAGTTTATACTTTATTGTAATTCGTTTACATTATTATAACAGTTTTTGTTTTTAGATATGTGATCATAATCAGGTAATTGGTTTTGAGAGTGCAAGATATCCTGGTACCTCTTTGGAAAATTTATAATGGTGTCTCATTATTTCCACTAACTTTTCATATTGCAGTTTATTTGTAACAGGCCTTTCATTCCTATTCAAATTTATTTCAATAAAAAATTACTATGAAGAATAAAGTAAAATACTTACTTTCATTTCAACTTTTAAATTTATTTTTATATCAAAAAATATCGCAAATATAAAACAAACACCAGGTGTCCAAACGTCACTCTTTTATTTTATCTTTTCAATTCAAAATTGAAATAATTTGTACAAAATCTCTCTTTCGATGTTTCTTTCGTGATAAAATTTTACATCGATAAACTTTATCGATTTCGTCGACAATTTCTGAACGATATCGAAATACATAATTGCAACTTTGCATTTTGACATTTCATTCGATCAAATCGTAATCGTTATCGAAATACATAATAGGCACCTTTATTAACTTCATAAAAATTTAACGGACATTTCTAGGAACTATGCTTATTATTGCCTTGTGACATTAAAGCATGCTATGCCTAAATATCTCTATTGTTTTGTGTCTATTTTATATGTTGTTATTACAGTTAACAGATATAATTATATATATATATATATATTATATTATTCATTTAAATATTCCATTATTATATAATTTATATATCTTTTACATTCATTATTTTCTCATTTTATTCTAAAGTTTAATTACAGTGTAACTTTTTTCCTAAAATACTAGTTTATTTAACAGTTAAATTAAATATTGCTCTAATTGGGTATATAATAAATTTTCTAAATAATTTAAGTATTGTAACTGTTGTTTTTCAACTTATAATTATTGTAAATTAAAAAAAAATTCACAAACATACAAACATAATGTAAAATAAAAAAAACGAAATTTTAATATTTAAGTAAAAGTTGTGAATATTCTCCTCTTTATCGTGATATCAAATAAGGGTTTTCCACTAAATTAATTTTCCCCAATTGTCTAAAAAATGGGAATTTTTTTCCAGTAAGCATATAATAATTTATTGTATCTATGCATGTAATTATAAATTGAATTCCCGTTATAAAATGTGTATAAAATTATCAACAAAAATTGCATAGCTTCAGGCGATTACTTTAAAATGATAGTAAATTTTTTTTTTCTTTTTTTAAACTTTTATTTTGATAATAAACGCAAACTTGATTTCGGTTGGAATAAATCAGATCCGCAAGTACTCCCGCTGCAAGAAATTTGGGTTCATTGAAAACGCTAAACAAAAACGCTAAACAAAAACATCTGTAATTACTGCATATTTTATTTACAGATGTTTTAAGTATTTTAGAATACAAAAAAAATTGCTTATGGTGTTGTGTGGTTTATATTTTTAAATTTTTATAAAAAAAAGAGATTTGTTGAAATTAGTTAAATAAAAAATTTAATAAAGGATTAACTATTCAAAAAATTTTAAAACAACTAAAGAAAAATAATTGTGATTTTGAATTAAAAAAAATTTATTTTATTAGAATCCATATATTAAATATAAGAAAATATAACTAAATGTAATTCAATTTAAAAGTAACAAAAAATATATTTTAATTTGCAAATAACTAACGATATTCAAACAAATTAAAAATAAAAAAAAACTTAAAATAAATTTTATACTGCTTTGTTTTTGAAAATTTAGAGTTTTCTCTTTGTAAAATGCATCTTTTTTAATTTCATTTTTTTTAGTTCTAATTTAAATTTATTGTTTTGTAATTTTTCTTCTAACTCTTTCTGCTTCAGATCACAAAGTCTATTTAAAGCTAATTTTATTTCATTGCAATTCTCATTTATAGACTGTAGCGTTTGAGAAACATTTTCCACTAATTTTTGTTGGATATTTATCTGTTGTTTAAGTAAGTTCTCATATTCATTCTGTTTTTTGTACTCTATTTTTCCTCAAAGACTGCAATGGTGTTTCAGTAGTGGTAACAGGTAGATTTGGAGTACCTGTAAGATCCTCAATACATTCATGTTGACTTTTTCTATAACAATTTTTAAAATTTTAATTATTAAATAGTGAAAAAAATATTTTTAATACTTACAAAGTTTTGTTTTCCATTTAATGTTTTTTTAAATTTAACCACTATCAATCACTAGGAATATATGAACTGCACTATTTTTCAGTACTACTAAAATGTATGAATCCGCAATAAAATTATTGCGGATAGAAAATGTAAAAATGTTCATACAAATATATGATTCGCGTTCAATTGCGTTTTCAATGATATCTCAAAAAATTTACCGCTCCGCAATTATCCGCAAAGTTTTCAAGGATAGTTATTTTTCATAAAAGTAAATATTTCCGTGCCGCAATCCCATTTGCGTTTTGTAGGATAGCCATGAATATCTTCTTTTATTTTGATAATACCAGATAGGTACAGCATAGACAATCGTTGGCCTTATTAATGTACAATCTTATTCTATCCTTAACCTTAAAAAAAAGTAAAAAAAACAGGTTCTTCTGATTTTCAACATTTAAAAATAGTTTTTTTTTATGTTAAATTCATATTCTTATGATATAGATGTAATTTTTAAATGTAACCATACTTAAATTGATATGTATCTAATCTTCTATGTAATTCATTGTAAAAAATGACAAAAAACAATGTTAATGTTTTGGTTTTTATAAAAACTTGTTTTCTAGCGTTGGAGTAAAATTCATTTTTAATTAAAAATTTGTCGAGTAAAAAACACTGAAGAAGTCTGCAAGTAGTAGACGAAATACGCGGATCTGTATGATAAGTAAGTATATCAGTAAAATTAAAAGGAAAATATTCGACTATTTTCACTATTAATGTCAATCTGTTTATTATAATAAAAACATCCTAACCTAACTTACACCTATTCTTAAAACTACTTAAATTAACTTAACAAACTAAAGAATTTACAAATTTATTCAAAAACTTTAGCTCGCTTTTATTTATTTGTTCTATTTTACATAGATGTTGACCACCAATGATTATTTCTTATAGTTTTGTCTTTATCGGGTATAGACATGTCGTATTTCATATTATTCCTATCGATATTGCCTGGATTATATTAAATTTTTTTACAAGTGAGGCCGTCTACTTTAATGAAATAGTATAGGGACATGATTTTGGTTTTGAATGCAACCATTTTTGTGTAAAAAAATGAAATGTTTGGGAGCTATGAAACCCGTGAGCATAATCTTTTTGATGTACTCCTCATTGTGGTAAAATATATGTGATATTAAACCATTTTCCAGAGCTTGAAATACTCTATCATAATGGTTTCGAATTAATTTTATAATAAAATTATCGATTCTTATGATTTTTGCTTCTTTATACAAATATTTACAAACATTTATTAGAATACAAATATAGATAAAACTATATATACAAATATTTATTAGAATAAAAATGTTTATATTCTGACTCAGGCTATCTGCATATTTATTAATGCAAACCCTAATGCACTTTCTTTTGAACTTCCGTATTTTTTCTATTAAGCTCGCGCTAATGTTATACCAGATAGGTACAGCATAGACAATCGTTGACCTTATTAATGTTTGGTAGCATATTAATTGAACTCTTTTACTAATATTTTTACTATAGAAGAGGTTTTTTGCTGTCATAAAAGATTTATTACCATTATCTATTGCACGTTTTACATCATCAATGAAGTTTAAGTTTCGATGTAAATGAACTCGTCTGCTGGGAAATGAAATAACGTATATGAAAAAGTATGTTTCGAGTAATTTGCATTTAAAGTTTTAAAAAAAATTAAATTTTTTTTATTTAAATATTAAAATAGCGTATACAACAATATGAAATAACGTATACCTTTTGTCTACTTTTTTGTGTATTAAGTTTTTATTTGTTGAATTTTAAAACAACGTATTGTCTTCTTACGTTATTAAAATAATATTTGAACTCCCGGAATGGTATTGAGAGAAGTAATATAAAATTAGCATACAGTATTTTATTTTTTTGTAAAGCAAAATTTTAAATACAGAATTTTTTCTAAAATAGTGTATCTATATATAATTCTTCGCCGGTGTCAGCATGTACCGTTATAATTTTTTGTTTGAAAGAGAAATATTGTTTCTGTTTCATGCATACATTTTTTTTAATATAAATGTAGAAGAGAATTTTCAAACAAATTGGAAGAAATTTTTTTCTTTCTTTCTTACACCTCATCAAGAATGCCTGTAATATAGATGAAAAAAAACTCAAACTTTACTCAAATTGATTTAAATGAAACGGAATATACTGTACACATTTTTTGTTATTTTCTTTTGTTGTTTTTCTTCTTAATACATCATAGTAGGAAAGAATATTCATTAATAAGAAGATATCGACTGGGGTGGGGAAGTCAAGATATTTTTACCACTCCATTTACAAAAAAACTCATTAGTTAAAGAAGCATAGAATTATTGTTTTTGTTATGTAATCAGTTGTGAGAAAGAAAGAGTGCGAAAAAAATCAATTAAATTTTGCCATTTAATTATCAAGGATAATTTATTAATTATTCTCTCACAAATTAAATTCTTATTACTATCTATTTCTTACAATTTTGAAAATCGACTAGAAAAATGGTAACCAAAAATTGACAAATTATAAAATTTTATTCCAGTGCATTTTCTTATTAATGGATATCCTTTGATAGTAGATGCGTGTGCGGCTTTAAATTATGTAATAATTTATGTACATAATCTTTCCCCTTTTTATTTCAAGCTACTGAGAATTGTTTTTCTTAAAGAGAAATTGTTTTTGTTTTATGGATCCATTCTTACATTTCTTTAACACAAACGAAAGAGAAAAGAAAAAATAACAACAACAAAAAACAAATAAATGTCGAATGAGCAGTTAATTCTTTTTCTTTCCTCCCCTTTTAAAACAAAATAGATTAAAAATATTTAGAATAATAATTTCAAAGCTATTGAATACATTCTTATATACTTGAGAAATATATTTTAAAATCATTTTTAGAATATACTGATTAGCGTAAGTTATTACGTATTTTTTTATGAAAAATAATCAAAAAAACTTAAGTCAATTTATCTAATCATCTACATAAATGTTGACGCAATAGAATTTAGGGCAACGTTTACATATCAGATATTATTTGATAAAAGTTACTTATTTATTTATTTAAGGTTTATTTAGCTCAAATAAAAAACAATGATTTTAAATATATAGAAATTAAAAATTATAAACAAATAAAATAAAAAATACAAGAAAATGAAAAAAAAAATTTACCTATTAAATTTTTAAATAAATAAAAAATACAATTAAGAAAAAGTTGAAAAAATCTTATAAATGTAGGTAGTTTAGTATCTACTAATTGTTATTGTCAATACTATTATTTATAACAATCAATATAACAACAAAAATAATCAAACACAACAAACATTAAACAAAAAGTTCAACAAAGGACAAGAGTCGATTTCGATTTAAAGGAAAATTAGTTTCCAGCATTTTTTGTTTCAAAAATGTTTGATGATAATAGGATAATATTCTATTTTTTCATTAAACAAAGTCGGATGTCAAAATTTGTGGAACAACGTTTACAGGACAGTCAAACTTTCAATAGTATAAACAAAATCTTGATGTCTAAACGGTACCTAATAGTGAGTACCTAATTTTTTAAATAAAAAACAATAGCTATATTAGTTTACTTTATTTATAATATTTTAGTGTTTTTTATTTAAAAAAAAAATAAACAGTAGGTATAGATAAATAATAAATGTACCTATGTAATATATGAATATATCCTATATCTATCTATTGATATTTTGATATTGTAGTCTTTTGTATTTTAAAATAAAAAAACAGTTGTTTTTAATTTTTTGGTTTTCCTAATTTATAAAAAAAAATAAACAGTAAGAAGCCAGTTTCCCGTCCGAGCTGACTTTGCAATAACCATCAACAAAGCGCAAGGTCAAACTCTCAATAAGGTTGGTATTTTAATTGATGCACCAGAGTTTTCACATGGACAACTATATGTCGGGATTTCGCGCACTACTGGGAATATAAATCATTTGAAAATTGTCACCGAAGAGAATAGAACTGTTAGAAATATAGTTTTTAATGAAATATTAGTTGATTAAATATTTCAATCTATATCAATCCAATTATATAGTCTGTCTGCTAATCTACTAATTTAACTAAAGTATTACATATTACTAAAATATTGTTGATAGGGGAATTTTTGATTTTGATAATTTATAATGTAGTACAACCTAGAATTCTCTAATTTTGATTTTTCACTATATATAACGGTAGCAAAAAGTTACGTAGTAACGGGTATTTAACTAGTAGATATAAAAGCCGTTTTAAATTTCATCAAAATCTTAGGCTGAAAAATAGAAGAATGTAAACATATCTTACCATATTTTCTTTTTTAAATTTAGTAAAAGTTCATTATGAAATATTTTGATTTTTATCTAAAAGCCATACTACAATCAATATTTAGAATATTGTAAAATAGGTGTACTTATAAAATCGACTACGAGGAATCCAATGGCGCTATAACCTAATAAAAACGTATAACTATCATACATTGTTTCATTATTCAGCAGACGAACTCCACGATATTTTACGACTTTTTTGTTCTCGAATAAAAATGATAGTAAAATCGGGAAAATATTACTAAGCAAAATATCATCCATTTTTGAATAGTGAACCCATAAACCAGTTAAACATTGATATTTCATTAATCAACATAAATAAGTTTTTATATACTCAAAGATAAACAGAGATTTCCAATAACTGAAATAAGGCTTAAAGTTCTTCATTGATTGATTTTTCTTAATTTGAAATGAGGTTTCCCTGTTCAATAAACCATTGTACTCTTGTTAGAATCGAATTATTTTTTGTACAAGGAAACTACCACGTACTTGAGTTCAGATTCTGATACATTATTATTTTATTTAGTTTGTTTTTATGAAATCGATTTTAGCTTCTATTTCAATATACTTTTTTTATATATTTTTTTAAATAACCCATAACTTTACTGAAATATTTTCTTAGTTAGTGATTCAATTTGTTACTTTAATACTGACCCGTCACAGGCAACTTTTACTGACAATTTTAAATGGCTTTCAGCAAAACGGCTTTTATTAATAAAATAAAATTTTTGATGCTTAAAATATTTATAAATTAAAATATATACTTTCTCTGGGCACCACAAACACAAACATTAAATTAGGATCTGCAATCCATACAATAAAAATGTTGTCTTTCTCATACCACTTAGCTATTAATATACTATACTACTCATAGAACTTCTAGTTATATTAAATTTGAATTGGTGTTTTTATTACACCATATTTGATTTCATAAAAAATCATTAAAAAATTCAAATATTTGAAAAATATACACAATAGAGCACATAAGATATTCTGAATTGTTATAGCAAAACAAACAATTCGTAAATATATATATATAATATATATATATAATACAATAACAAATAATATTTTTAATCCTTTCTTATTTTGAAACATGACATTTTATGGCTCAATTCACATTTCAAGAAAACTAATTTATAAAAAATTATAATATTTTCCAGACTGAATAACTCACAGGACATTTAAGGATTATGTAAGTCACAAAATGAGAATTTTGTTTTAGAAAATTTTTTACTGAACTTTACTTGAATTATTTTATTTTCAGTCGAAATGTAAATTGAATAAGAATGTTTTAATCACTTTTTATTCAGTTCAATTCATTTATTTGCCCAAATATTTACATTTACATACAAGTACTTTTAATTTTACAGAGATCAGATCTTATACTAATTATCTACACAACTGAAATATGATTTTTTTTTTGTTCCTTAATTCTAAGATTTATTGTACTTAATAATATTTCATTTCCAGAGGGGAAAATGGGAAAAACCTTACTAAAATTTATGGTTTTAATAAAACTTATTTTTATGAAAACTTAAGCTTTCTAGTTTTTAATGAAATTTGATCAGAAATTTGTTCGACTTTGGTTTGGTAATGAAGTTTTTTAGTCGACTAATAAAAAGGTAGATTTAATATTAATTTTAATATTTTGTTTTGCGCTATCTGCAATTTTTTGATGTGGGTGTCAGCGATGTTGTGGAACAAATTACACGCATAGAACAATGATGGCTGGAAAATTACTTTTATAATTATTATTTTATTGGCTATTGACAAATGAGATTTTCTATTGATAAAGGCGTATGATATTTTAATTGTTTTATTTTATTTTGTCTAAGGTTTTATCAATATATTCATTAAATTTTAATCTTTTATCTAGGTAGACTCCCAGATATTTTACTGAGTCAACCCATAATATGTCAGTGTTATACAGTTTGATGTTGGTAGTAGGAAAAAAACATGGCTTCCTTTTGTATGTGAAAAATATAGCGCTAGTTTTTTGAGCATTGATGGGAATTTTCCATTCATAAAAGTAGTTTGATAAAATATTGATTGCATCCTGTAAACTGTTTGTGATGCTGGTACCATATACGTCGGCTGTAAATATGCAGGTATCATCCGCAAAAACAGATAAATTAACGTCTCCTAATCTTGGCAAATCATAGGTATAAATGTTATAAAGTACAAGAGCTAGATCTGAGCCTTGTGGCACGCCAGAGGAGATGAAATTACTTTTTTTAATAAACAAAATTTATTGCTGTTATTACAGATATAAAAAATATTTATAGAAAACCTAGTTTATAAATAGTTAGAAAATTAAGTCAATTAAGTCTTTCTTAAAACAAAGCAATGATGTCAGTTTGGACTTATTCTGACCTTGAACATCAAAATTATCAAATATCGAAGTCTTAAAAAGATTTCAGGTAGAAGTGTTGAGATACACATCCACACTATTTATTCATAGCATCCAATTCAACTTCAGGTTTATTTAAAGCAACTTGTCATAGTAGATTGAAATCCTACACGTTATCACATCTAGAAAATTTACAACCTTACTAATCCTCAATAAAGAATAATTAATGTAATTTAATTCTGAATCAAAAATTTATTATGATGAACTGACTCGCTAGAATCATCGTCTACATGTCAATTCTAATTCTATATGATATTATAAACAGGGTGGTCCGGTTTAGAACAAAATTATTTGAAGGGGTGGTTCCTTGGAGTATTTTTACCTGAAAAACGGGAAAACTGATATGAAAATTGTGTATGAAAAAGTTGTAGGGGATGATGTAACACATCAGCACAATAAAACACAATAAAAAAAAATTAGAGACTTTTTTCGAGATAATTTATTTATTTTATTTTATTTATTTTATAAATCAACGTTTTTTACAAAATTTTCTGCTGTTAAAAGAAAAATTTGTGCAGCTCGTTAGTAGGTGTATTAATTCAAAAAAAATTTACGAAGATGTTGCTCTAGTTTCAATTTCTTCGGAGCTGTAGTGGATATAGTTTAGACATATTTTTTCCAATCCGATTTTCTTTAACCCTCTGTAGCCCGGGTTAAATTTAAAGATAGACCCCCTCATCTAGAACAATTTTTTTCCTAAAATGCTCCAAGAATTCACCCCCTAAAATATTTTTGCTCTAAACTGGACCACCCTGTATATTACTAAATTTTTTTAAAAACATACCATTATATTTGTACGATATTTACAATATTTCAAATAAAAATCAAATTTTCTTAAAATTTTGTCAACTTACAAAATTAATTTATTCTTAGATTTTCAATTACAATTAAATATCAAATGATGTTATTGTTTAAATGTAAATCAGTCGGTATTACAAATTGATTTAGGTTCACTTCTCTTTTATTGTTTTGGCTTGTCTTAAATTTAATTTTTTTCTATTGATATCGCATTAGGTCTTCATCAACTTCTAAAAATCTGCTTTGGTTTCCTCTACCTATTCTTTCATGTATTATAAGCAAATACCAAATACAAGTACTAATTCTAAACAAAATTAGTTTAAATAAATATAAATTTGTATCTAATATGTTGAACTTAAATAAAATTATATAAAACAATTTTTTATAATAAAAATAGGTACCTACATTTCTAATGTAATTTTCAATTAGTCATTCCTTACCAAACAGCATCTAAACCAGCCATTTAATGATATTTGTTATCAGCAATCTCCTAGCGAAGCGTCTTAAACCTTTTTCTGATGGAAGACTTATAAAAGAATGCATTGAAACAGCCGCTGATATAAGGCGTATCGATTAGATGGCAGAAAATGTCAAATGTCAAAAAAATCGTGGAAGTTCATTTCAATATTTTTAGATTTGTGTTGACGAAGCTATCGATATTTCTGATAGCGCATAACTCGCTATTTTTGTACGTGGTGTAGACGCCGATTTAAATATAACTGATGAACTCTTGGACTTGGGCACTTTGAAAGGAACTAAAACAGCTACGGATATTTTTTCAGCATAATAGGAAAGTTAACATAAGTATGAGCTCACACTTTCGAAATTTAGTGGTATTACAACCGATGGGGCCCCATCCATGAGAGGTCATCGTTCTGGCCGAGTTAAACTTCTTTTGAACATATTGAAAATTTTTGTGCCAAACAAATTAAAATGAAAAACGTAATGAATATTGTTGTTTCTATAGTTAATTTTATAAGGTCTCGGGCTCTTAACCATTACCAATTTAAAGAATTTTTGTTGGATCTTGAAGCAGAGTATGGTGATGTCATTTATTTTAGTGAAGTGCGCTGGTTAAGCAAGGCTAAAGTTTTCCAACGATTTTACGATCTCTTACCAAAAATTAAATTATTTATGGATATGAAAGAAAAACCTGTTAATGAATTTGATAACGAACGATCGACTACTGATCTTGTTTTTTTAGTTGATATTACAAATCATCTTTCGTCTTTAAATATAAGCACTGAAGGTAAAAATTAAATAATATCTGAGTTTTTTACAAATATAAAATCATTCGTAGCGAAACTTGCACTTTGGGGTAATCAATTGAATGAAAATAATGCTTTTAATTTCCCAAATCTGTAACGTTGTTCAATAATTGAACTTAAAATATACGCACGAGTAATTAACGATTTAAAAATTGAATTTGACGACAGATTTTTCGAGTTCCTTGCAATCACAATAAATATTGAAAATCTTCCAAGTGAATTGCAAATGGAAATTATAGACTTTCAATCCAACTCTGATCTAAAAGATATCTTTCAAGACAGTGATGTTATTGATTTTTATAAATAGTACGTGAGTATTGGCAAATTTCCAATGATGAGAAAATTTGCATGTCGAATTTTATCTCTATTTTCCACGACATATGTCAGTGAAAATTTTTTTTCTTTGATGAAGCTCACAAAAACAAAACACAGAAGCAGTTTAACAGATATTCATCTAAAAAATTCATTGCGATTGGCTGTTACAAACATCATACATGATTTAACATATATAATGAATAAACACCAATTCCACAAATCACAATTTTTGTATTTTGTACTAACAAATAAAATCTAAAATGAACTATTTTGTACTAAAACTTATATACATTTTTTTTATTAAAAAAATATCATTTCTTGTGGCCCATTGATAGTGCCCGAGTTATAAAAATTGCTCTAATACCCAAAAAATTTGCACAGGACTGATCTAAACAGTATTATTTATTTTGAATATATGTTATTATATTTGTTATATTTGCCTTAATTAACTTGCCTTGGACTTTATATGTTTGTTTCAATTTGCTTCAATTCAACAAAATACCCATTTCAATAACCATTTAACCAAAGTATATCCATAAAAGAGTAAGAACTCATGTATGTATTCATTTGTTTGCACACAAATTCATATGCAAATTTGATAAACATTGTCAGAAATAGATATAATAAGAATTTTACGTGTAAGAAAAAGAAAAAATATAGTAAACAAAGGAGAGTAACAAAAAAAGTTGGCTGAATTAAATAAATAAAGGTTATAATTTTGAAAAATATTTTCGACAAAAATTTTCGTTGAAATATTTAGCAATATTATTTTCTAAATTGTATCAACTATGCATAAGATTTTTAGGAGACCTAACTAAAACAGCGTTTTAGTTATATATTCTTTAAATTCTGTGATTTATAAATAGATGTTGTCCTCAGTATTATTTTATAATCGTATACCAATATAATAAATATTTAGGTTTACTAATATAATTAATAAAAAATAATAATGTTTGTAACTCCAAATTATTACTGACAAAAATATTAATAATATTTTATATTATTGTAATGTAATTATAATTTAATATTTTTAATAGGTATATACGAAAATAATAATGTTTAAAACGAAAATATTAAAATTATAAAAGATCAGAATTAATCATCGTATAAGGGAACAAACTAAATTAGAACTAACATTTTTTGCCAGCCTGCCTCATATAAATAATGGGAGGAAACGTAACCAAATCCAAAGAAGAATAATGAGAACGCAAAATTATTTTACAGTATAAAGCAAAAGGCAAACATCTGTTTTGTACCTTTTCTCTCTCATAATAAATTTGGTATACGATAAGTAAATGTAAATTTTACCTCTTTTAACTAATGATATTTTGCTCGGTTTGATATTTCTTAAAAAATAGGTTGTCGTAAAATGGGAGTGCGTATTCTTGTTAATATAGATTATAGATATTCTTTGCATTCAACTAAGGTGAAATTTACATATGTGTGCGTACTAATAATGGAATATGGATATTTGATAAAGTTAAAATTTGGTTTCTCTTTAAATTCACTATATTTATTGACATTTCTATGGTGTAAAGAAGCAGAAAAAAAAAAACAAAAAAGGAATACAAAATAAATGTGTGCAATACAAATCATTATCATTATATTTCAATCATTTTCTATTACTATTCAATTATATTTTCATTATATTTTTTTGTGTTTTTAATTTGGTTTCTTTTATTAATCTCTTTCTTTTATTATTTCTCTTTCTCTGACTAAGTATATGCAAATGTAGGTACATGTGTCATATAGGGCTTGCATTTGTTACATACATAATCATATGGCTTAGTTTAATTGAAAATAAAATGCAAACATTATTTATGGAAGAAAACAAAATTTGAACCAATCAAGTATCAGTTATCTATCACTCAGTTACAAACTACTCTTCTCGCATGTAAAAAAAGTTCAATTTCGATTTATGCATGTATATATTATACTTTTATATGCCAATTTATGCTTAGGCAGCGTATACACCTCGGACAAAATCGAATTTTATCGTAGATAAAGTCGGATGAGTGTTTACATTTCAGACTTTTCCACAGATTTAAATCTACGATTTTACGTCAAATATTTTTTGTATTTAACAGGGTTTCTTTTTATAAAGTGCGTAATTTTTTAATACGTAAATTAAAAAATTCAAAGGTATCTAATCAAAAATCTCCAAACATTTTTTAAAAATACACATATTTTTATAAAATTTGTTACAGTAATATAAAATATAATTATACATTTGAAGTATGAGCAATAATAACCAAATTGCGTTAGAGTGAATTTTAGTGCCATTTGATTATATGAAAATATATTATTTTTCATTAAAAAAATATTTTCACTAAAAAGTCGAAAATAAAATAAGGAAAAAAAAAATTTTTTTTTTAGAAATATTTGCCTTCAATTTAAGCGTACTAAAACTACAAAAATAAACTTTAGAATCGCAGCTTGATATAATGTTTTCATAGCAAGTTATGATTGTAATTACGGAAAAAGCAAATTAGCCGAACTTTTTACCAAATCTCTTAATCTCATCTCAAGACTTCCTAGAATTTCGGCTAATTTGCTTTTTCCGTAATTACAATCATAACTTGCTATGAAAACATTATATCAAGCTGCGATTCTAAAGTTTATTTTTGTAGTTTTAGTACGCTTAAATTGAAGGCAAATATTTCTAAAAAAAAAATTTTTTTTCCTTATTTTATTATATTAATTAAAAATATATTTTTCCTTGACTCATTTCTCCCAATTATTCTCATTATATTTTATATGAGATATTTGAAAGCCGAAAATTGGATGATCCAATCAGTTCTTTTGAACAACATTGAGTCATAACAAAAAAAACACAAATTAAAAATTTCTATCTTAAAACTTAGAATTGCAAAAATTTTCTTATATTTTTTTTCTTTTCAAATCCCTTCAAATGTAGAATACTAGTACAAGTTTTTTAAAATCAGAACCAAACAATTCAAAAATTCCAATGAACAACAAAAAAACTGAGTTTGTTGAGAGATTTAATAAAATTATTTTCAATTTTTTGAAGAATATCAAAAAGAGAAACTTGAACTGAATCGAAAAGGATATTTTTGTGTTTTGATTTTTGATTTTTAATATCCTTGCCTTGAGAAATATTTAAACAAAACATATATGCAGAAAAACTTTCATGTTAAATATTATTTTCTAGGGAAGAACGAAAATTTTTGCGAATTCACAAATAAATTTTTAAATTTTTGTTTTCATAAAACTAAAAAGATTTTAGATTAATTTCCAAAAACTTTATAAATATTTTCGAATCTATAAAAAGTTGATAACAGTATTTACCATTACTTCTTTATTCAAGAATCGAATAGATTTCTATTTTATTTTTAAATACAGGGTAGGATTTATGAATTGATTCAAAACAGCTTTCCAATTATCAACTTTATGTCATGATATGACTTATCACATCAATTCTTTGTAGAAATATATATACTTGGCCAGATACTTGGTAATTCACAATATTTTATTATTGTCACGAAAATATATTGCAACAATATATTATTTAGTTAAAAATGATTTTAGTTTGTCATTGTGAAATTGTATTAACTCTTATCATTTCATTCAATAAAAGTGATAAGTTTTTTCTCAAAAAAAAAAATATTACTTACTTATTTAGGTATTAGTTAACCTGCATATTAATATACAGGAAAGCTTTCATATCTTTTCTCCTTTCGGGTTGTAGGTCTTTTTTCCGTCATATACGATATTCATCTCAATGGAAAAGGTTATTGGACCATGTCGATATGCTTTTTTTTTTTTTTTATTTTGCTTTTTTCAAGAATCTGGAATATTTGGGTTACATAATATTTCAAACAGTATATACTTTTAATACATAACATAAAAATAATATACTTTTAATACATAACAATAAAATACATACATACATTAAATCAATAGAATAAATGAAGCAGACATAAGAAACAGATACGATGCAAATATTTACCCAACTGAGGGACTGCCAATATCTACTAAAGCTCCAAATATAGAAGAAATAAAAGCTACAACCAATATCCTGAAACACAACAAAGCAACAGGTGAAGATGGAATTCCAGCAGAAATAGCCAAACTGAACCCCGACCTATTCGCAAAAACAAATGAACCCCACATCAGGAAACCATGGATAGAGGAGAATATACCGCCATCATGGAAGAAAGGAATGATTGTCAAGATACCTAAGAAAGGAGACTTGGCAAATTGCAGCAACTGCAGAGGAACAACGGTTCTAAATACTATTCATAAGATAATAGCAATTATTATAAAGAAAAGTTTAGAAGAAGTACTAGAACCAATACTGCGGAAAGAGCAGGCAGGTTTCAGACCAAACCGAAGCTGTGTTGACCAGGCAAATACTTTACGGGTCATTGTTGAACAATCAGTAAAATGGAATGCCCAACTATATCTACTATTCATAGATTTTAAGAAAGCATTCGACACAGTCAAGAGATGCGCAATATGGAGAACACTTACAAGGAAAGGAGTTCCTGAAAAAATCATCAACATAATCAAAGCGATGTATAAAGATGCAGAGACAACAGTTCAACACAGAGATAACATCAGTGATCCATTCTACACCAATATAGGAGTTAGACAAGGATGTCCACTATCTCCACTTCTCTTCAACACAATACTAGACGACATTCTAAGAAAAGTTTGCACTGGAATAAACGGAATAGAATGGGATCTCTTCGGCAACTTAGAAGACTTAGATTACGCAGATGATATATGCCTCATATCAAGGAATCAAAGGGACCTACAGAACAAAGTCAACAGATTACAGGAAGAAGCAAAAAAATCGGGACTGGAATTGAATATCGAGAAAACTAAGGCAATGAGGACGAACAACAGTGATAGTGAGCCAATAACAGTGAGTGGACAACAGATAGAATACATAGAAGAATTCAACCACCTGCGGAGCATCATAACATCAAGAGGAGGTACAACAGAAGATGTCAACAGCCGTATAAATAAGGCAAGAAGAACATTTGGGAGCCTAATGAAGAAATGGCGGAGCAACCAAATATCGAGAACAACAAAGCTAACAATATTCAGAGCATGTGTTAAGTCAACATTAATATATGGCAATGAAACATGGCTCACTTCGGTCAGAATCAAACAGAAACTACAAATATTCATCAACAAGTGCTTGAGAATTATATGCGCGTATATTCTGGCCGGCAAGAATTACCAATGAGGATTTATGGATGATAACTGGAGAAGAACCGATCAACAGACAGATAAATAGGAAAAAATGGAAATGGATAGGTCATACACTAAGGAAATCAGAAAGTGATATAGCTCTAGATAGAGCTCTAGAGTGGAATCCACAAGGACAAAGGAGACCTGGCAGACCATACAACACATGGAGACGTACAATCGATCAAGAATTAACAATTAACAATTATACCTGGGACGATATTAAGGAAATAGTACTCAACAGAAAGGAATGGAGGTTCACTATCGAAGCCCTGTGCTACCATGAGGAGTAATAGGAGAAAAAAAAAATAACTACTATTCAAAAGAACTATTCGAACGATTGTTTTCGTCAGTTAAATATGATATGATCCTTAAATTTTTTCATAAAAAAAATTTATCACTGAGTTGAGGAGATGCACCCTTTTCAGATTTGTTGTACTTTCCCCTTTAATTATTTAAAATTGTGAACGCTATTATTGCCTTAATGTCAATTTCACAATTGGACAGTTTACCTAAGGATATTTATTTTTTTGCGAGCTAGGATTCCTCTTCTTGTAAGCACAATTTGCATCTGTTTGATTGGACTTATAAATTTTCAAACAAGATGTCAAACAGATATTTGTTGAATGATCCAAGACCTGTGATAAACCAAATCAGTTGTCTGACACCAAATCTACTTTCCTTGTTCGAAAAAGGTTTTAAATTGCAGAAGCAGAATTGCTTTTCCAACTTTAATTTCCCATTGGAAAATGATTCCTTAATTGTAGGTGCAATAGAGCAAGTAATGCTTGAATCAGGCCTAAGACTCATTGCACCTGTTTTTGCAATGATTATCTGATTATCTTGTATTTCCTCTTTTCTAACAGCTACAAACTAGCTTCGATTTAAAAATTGGAGAAACTAGATCCTTTAAGGCAGCTTGGTTATGTGAAATTATGTATATGCTGGAGCTTTTGTTCTATTTTTTAATATATTGTAATGCCGGCATCTCGATTGTATAGGTTTCAACTTGAAAGGCAGTGGGGTATTTGCAAAACCAATGTTATCTTTACTGCGGAATACCGCCTATATATACGAAACTACGTACATAATCTGAATAATAATTACTAGTAAAATAAAAATGTTGTAACATGTTTTTAAGTAATTGCGTTTATTTTCAATTCTTTCATCAATTCAACACAAAACAATGAACTTCCTTGGTCACCAATACTTAAACTACTTACATATTTATCCAAATCATCAATTCATTGGACTACAAAATTTTTATTAATTTCAAGCCTAACCAATATTTAAAATAACCTAAATCCAGTCTAGTCATAAAAATTTATAAAATAAATCCAAGAATTCTGAACATGATAAATGTTCTTTATATTATGTTAGGTCCGAAAAATAATAAAATTTAAAAAATTTATGATGAAATGAGAACATGAAATTGGTATTGCGTTTAACAAATTCTATAAAAGCAACAACCCTTTGGCAACATTAGTTATTGAACATAATCAATATGTGTAACAAAATATTACAAATCCATTCAGAAGGAATAAAAGATCTATATTCAATTTTTTTCATTTGAAATATTTTTCTTTTTAATATTAGTTATTCGAAATAAAACGTAACAAATGTATTTGAAACGAAAAACATATTTTAATTTTGAATATTCCGACTAAGCGTTAAAGAAAATTGAATTTAATGATAAGCTAAAAACTATTACGAAGACTTAACCAAAAATATTAAATCGTAATATAAAAACTTTTGTTTAACATTTTAAGACAATAAAAATTTACCACCCTTGGATTTGGGTCTAATTAATTAAAATATTAAAATCAATATACAATTAAAACTAGTCCACAACTAAATTTATAGCAAATATGATGTAACTCTCGATTTGAATCTCAAAATAAAGTCAAATTCAAATATAAATAATATCAAATAAGTCTACAGATTACATGATCATAGTAGCAGATAATTTGAAGTTTTACTAACCTTATTCTTCCACAACTACAACAAACACTTTGGCATGAAATTGAATATTTAAAAAAACAAAATATATGATTTTAACTTATAGGCGAAATAAACGTACAAAACTAGTATTAAAAAATAACTACAATCTATTAGAAAAAAATATGAAGTTTAAATATCTGGACTCTGTTGAAAGTCACGAACTATTAACAAGAATCAAAAGAAGCAAAATTACGAAATTTTGGCCACATTTTGAGATATACATGTACAAAGTAGGAAATGCTTCAATTCGTGTTGAAATAGCAAATGGAATGTTAGCGAAAATATTGTCAGGAACGATATTAATCGCAAGTACTGATGAAGGAAATCAATTACGGCCGAAATATCGATATTTACAAAAGAAAACGAATTTATAGGTCTTCATTACCAACTTCTAAAAATCTTCTTTGGTTTCCTCTACTTATCTTTTCATGTATTATAATGCCTGATTCACTGATTCAGAACGTATGTTCAATTTTCAAACAATTTTCAAAAATGTTCGGAACATTTTTTTCTCTCCGGAACCAAAGTTGATTTAACTTTAACTTTGTGTTCGGAACAATTTTTTTTTTATGTCATTTTGAATTTTTTTGACATTTCGAATTTTGGTCACATCTCAAAATGTGTACATATTTTACATATATATAGTAGGAAATGCTTCAATTCGTGCTGAAAAAAAAGATGGAATGTAAGCGAAAATATTGTCAGGAACGATATTAATCGCAAGTCCTGGTGAAGGAAATCATTTACGGCCGAAAAATTGATATTTACAAAAGAAAACGAATTTATTGGGGAAATAAAATTCGACGTTTAGTTGCAAAAATCAAATGTATATGCTCCGAAATATTCGACCGTCGAATTCGATGAAAAAACCATATAAAGTTGATCGAAGTAACCCCTTGTATTCAAAGATCTTGATTACGAGCACATGAATTCAAATCTTGAAGTTCTTAAAGAAAGTCAAAAGTACATATGATATGATAAGATAAGGAAAAAAATCAAAGATATACCAGGATAAATGTATAATGACCCAACTATTTCATTTTTAAAATTTTAAACCTCAAATTTCATACAAAATTGAAAATCAGTGATTGAAAATCGAATATAGATGAATTGACTTTTAAAATTAATTTAGTTATTAAATTGGCCACAATAAAATTGAGTTGAACCATGAAAAAATTAAATAAATTTAATTTCAAAAAAAAATTTGTTCTGAAAAAATTTAATTATTTTATCCAATGAACAATGTTTAATGAGCCAATACGATTTATTTTAAAAATTTACCTTGAATAAAATTACTGTGATAGCAACGCAGTAGTTATTTTATTATGAAATTTTTAGTTATTTAAGTATAAAATAAAATATCAATAATTTTTGTAATTGAAACTGAACCATTAATGGTATTTCCAACATACTATATTTGATATATATATATATATATATGTGTATCATTCAACTAAGAAAGTATATAACACAAAAACAAATATTTTGATTCCATCTAACTACGTAACCATCAGCTATTATACTCATCTTCATTGAATAACTGAATAAATTCCAGATAGCTTTTACAAAACCACAAAATCTATTGTCTATTATTATTTGAATTTTCCATAATGCACTCACATTTTCTAGATTCTAAATCCTTTATTTCTCTTTTTTTTCTATATATAAACTTTGAATTTAAACATTATTGTCTAGGAGGCAAATAGACAAATATCTTTTGAATCCTTTTAAAATGATCCTCCTAAAAGCCTATCGCAAATATGTTAAACAAAACAATGGCCTATCTTGAATTCCCAGTAGGAAATTTTCTAAAACAACAAAAACCCATTCATATAGAAAATTATAGGAGTATTGAAGTAGTAAATTTGCTACTCGTATCTATTTTCGTATCAATTTTTTATCCTCATCATATTGAATCCTTTATATACCTATATTTATCCTTTAAAAATATATCATTATATTGATATATTGTGGGGAAATTTTTTTTAACCCTGTTTAATATCCATCTACAATCGGTATTAAAATTGAATGAACGTAATTTATTTATTTATTTCAACTATTTATGCTTAAAGAGATATTTCTCGGCAAAATGCTATAAAATGAGACAAATGCAGACAGATGATAAGTAAACGCAGCGCATTTTGATGTCTTAGGTAGGTAGGTAGGTAGTAGTGGCTGCCGACAGTACGCCGACACATTTAGAGCGTAGTACTCTGTCACTTTTGATGTCTTATTACGCCCACATATAATCTGATGCAGTGAAACAAAATTTCGTGTCTCGTGTCAAAATATTTTTTTCTAAAAATTATTTTGTTCGAAGGACATCAAGACCTCCAGCCGCGTGTGTTTCTTGATAGTGTTGGAATCAAACTCACTAAAACCCACCTATCTTTTTTCCGTTATAACCAATCTACGTCAGATCGACTAATGACTTTTTTCGTAAATTTTTCGATCGCGTACTTATATTGTAGTAATAGTTTCCATTCAGTATCGCTTTCATCTTAATAATTACCGTGTAGGAACTTTATCCCTATGATATTTCCCATGTAGGAGATAGTAACAGCAATAGTTTCTACGGGGGAAGACTATTGAAATATATTAGTTTTTTCGTAAGGGAAAATTATTGACATAATAATTTCCGTAAAGGATAGAATTTTTTATTTTAGATAGCGACCAGCTCGTGGGGTTTCGTTCTCTTGAGTCGACGGACACTGTTGTCGATATCAAGAACTGCTGCCATTTCCGAGTTCACATGAGTTTGCAGTTTCTGCTCGTGTTTTACTGAATGTTTCTTGATCTCACTCGTGACTGTTTCAATGTGCATGTGCAGTGGAAATCATTGTTATGTATACGTACCGTGGTGCATTTACTATACCAAGGAGCACTTTATTTTGAAATTTTTGCAACATTTCGATGTTGATTTTCTTTGGAGAGCCCCATAATTGGATACCGTACGTCGACACAGGTTGTAATATCTAGTTTTATATCAATATTTATTCTGTACTCATCAGAACCACACCCAAGTAACCAGTAAAATTTTTTGAGTCCAATGTTTAGCTCTTCTTTTTTCTTTCTTATATGGTCCTTTCTTCTTAGCTTAGCCATCGAGTGTCATTCCCAAATACTTTGCTGTATTGGCATATGGTACTATTTTGTTGTTGATTGATTGAGATAGGAATGATTGCAATCTTTTAATCGATACCTTTTTGGAAGAATGTACTAAGCGACATTTTGAAAAATGTTCACAAAACGAAAAAAACTTCTCACTCACTGGTTTTTTTTTACAATTTTAAGTTGTTATACTGATTTTAAAAGGATTTTTAATTACAAATATGTCTAGCCTTTTCAGAAAATTATATTTTGAAAGGGAGCTGAGTTTTTGTCGCTTAGTTCATTTTTCTTACAACGATTTTGTCGCTTAGTACAATGCAAAATGTCGCTTAGAACATTTATGCTTTTAAAAAAAAATAAAAATAAAAATAATTTTATCGCTTAATTCATTATAGTTTATTTAAAAAAAAAAACAAAAAAGGCATTTAAAAATTATTTCAAAAATAAATTGTGTAAATAAAACCAAACTCAACAAAATTAAATTCAAATATAATTTTAATAATTATATAACTTTATTTCAGCTTCAGCTAAATTTCCTCTCTCTCAGGAACTATATCTTCATCATCAGTTTCTGGTAACTTCTATTTCACCCACGGTATTTATAATTTCTTTGAATTCATTCTGATACCTTTCCGGAATTAATTGCTTTTTAAATAATAATTCAAAGTCTTTTTTCTTCGAATCCGATAGGGTAAGTTTGTAATATATAATAATTCAGCTCCTTTAAAGTTTAGATGTTGTATCTGTTTACGGGTTCGACCCAATTCTAGAGTAAAATAAGTTAGAATAGTTAGAATAGTTCGATACCTAATGATAATTTTGTTATAGAAATGAAATCAAATTTTTCTGGACCTGAAACGTACATCATCGTCAGTAGGTACATGAAAAAAATAAAAATCTTGGGTACCCAGAAGATGTCTTATCATCCAAACATAAAATAACAATAGTTCGGTACCTAATGCTACACATTAAAATACTATAAGAATGAATATTTTGTACCGTTTTTTCTCTAAACTAATTTTTTTTTAATATTTTTTTTTTGTTTTTTTTTTATTTTTTGTATTTTTTTTATTAAATTTCCATGAAAAAAAAATTAATGAAAAAACCGGCACTTTTTTTGTAATTTAATGTATTTTGAACACTTTTGCTTAAATTTGAAGAAATTAAATAATATTTACAATAAAATATAAAAAATTAAAAAAATAGTTTTTTTGATGAAAAAAACACATTTTTTGCGTGTTTTGGGTTTTACGACAAACCATATAATTGACTTTACTTGCTATCTGAGCGGCAGTTAAAATTTCAAAGTTATCCATCTGATTACAGAACTTTATTGTATGATCAAATACCTTTCTAGAACAATGTTTCTTTTTTTATTTTTTATAATATTTTTTGAAGTAGATGCACTTTTGCTCTTTCAAGTCCTAACTTCATACTTAATACTTCATCAAAAACAGAAAGTAAATGTTAAGCATAACAGACCTTCTTTTTCCTAAAATAGCGTTACTTCCAAAAAAATATTTTAGAGAATAGATCCCCACAAGTAATGAACCTAAATTTAAGAGTAAAAGTAAAACAAATACAAAAATAATCACAATAATAATAACAAAAATAGTAAAAATCATATATCCATACAAATTGCTTGAAGGTACAGATGTACATTTCCAGTTGAAATAAGGGTTTTGGAATGCCAGCTGAATAAAGGTTAAGTCTCCTGTTTCTTCAAGGCGTAAAAACTAAAAGTATTTAATTTTTCACCAAAAAAATACGCTAAGCGCCAACAACTGTATGAAACTTTTAATAGGCTATGTACTAAGCGACAAATTGAAATATACTAAGCGACATGTGTTGCATAAAAGTGTACTAAGCGACAGATTTTTTTTTTTGTTTTTTTTTTTTGTCGCTTAGTACATTTTTGTAACTATAATTATTAATAATGATTTAAAATGTCGCTTAGTATAAATTTATTTTGCTTATAACTTTTTTTGTTATTTAAATAGAATAATGGAGATTAGGCGAAACTGTGGGATTTGGTTTAAGCTTTAAGAATAATGTAAAAAGTTAATTTTGAAAATTTTGTCGCTTAGTATACTCTTCCGAAAAGGTATCGATATGTAAAATTTGTATGAGTTGATTTGCTTCCATTGAGTTTTATGCGCCATCGTTGGCTCCATAATATTATATTATTCACTGCATTTTGAAGTTTGGCTGTGGAGTTTTCGACTTTCTGTTTAATTGATAACAAAACCATGACTGTTGATATCACACTAAATTTCAAAATTTATAAGGCCTAAAAAACAAATCGTGTTTGATTTTTTTTATAAAAAAAATGGTTAGAGATGGTAAGATAAAGATATCAAAACAAAATAATCCACTTAGGCTTATTAGGGCTTTTCATTATACACATACTGCAAAAACAAAATACTGCAGAAAAAAATTTTTTTTTGACAAAGTTGTCAAATTTGAATTTTCTACATATCGTCGTCTGAATATTGTTTTGCCCCATACGCCAAATTGTTGTTTCGAGATAAGGGCAACTTAAAGTTTAGCATTCTATTACTCGAAAAGTAACCGATCAAATTTTTTGAAATCCTTACAGGATATAACTTGAAATATAAATTTTAGAATTTAATTATTTTTTGTAACTTTACAGAATATATTCCTAGAACAAATTAAGGAACCCAAGTTCCATTTTACACGTAGAGCAAAGCAATATTAACGAATTTGATCACGTTTTGCATTATTTTGTGTTACATAAAGCAAACGATTATTGAAAAAAAAGAACAAATAAATTAGAAATTTGTATATATATATTTTATTAATTAATAAAAAAAACATAACTATTAACTTTGGTGGGGACCGAGCCTTTCAAATTTTTACAAAAGATGTTATCATCATAGACCAAGATGTGTACCAAATGATATGATTTTGGTCCAAAGAAGATTTTTGGCGGGACCCAGGCCCTCCAAATTTTTACGAAAAAATGTTATCATTAGAGACGATGCGCACCAAATTTGAATAAAATTAGCCCAGTAGTTTCTGAAATATAAATTATGGTCCAAATAAGAGCTTTGGTATGGACCAGGCCCTCCAAGTTTTTACAAAAAGTATTGTCATCAGAGTGTACCAAATGTGTACCAAATTTAAATCAAATAAGCAAATTTTGATAAAGAGTATTGTCACCGAGATCCAAGCCGTTATTAAAACTTCAAGTATCTAGCTAATCGGAAAGTTGGTCTAAAATCGATTGCAAAATTAATACCGGACAAATAAACAAACAAACTAAATACAAAAGACAAGTGTTAAAAACGTATTAAATAAAAAAACGCGAAATTTTAAAATAAAATTTCAAGCAATGATCAAAAACCAAAATAACAAAACGAATATATGAATATAATTTAAAAATCAATTTCAACTTACCTTATAATACTATCCAACAAACTTGGTGGCGGTGACGACATGACACTTTCAAAATTCACAAGCAACTGGTCATTTAATCACAAATTTCTCTAAACAAACACACAAATAAAATTGTATATGCATAGAGCACACAGTATTTAAGTGGGTTCATATTTTTGTTCTATATGTACACGTTGTATAAGCCCTAAGCCCTATACACCAAAATTTTGTTGTATAGAGCAAAACAATATTTAAGAAACAAAATTTTAAAACTACGTAAGGCAAAACAATACGAATAAAATTGTAACCAATGATTTGTATGAATATTTTGCCCTGTACGCTAAAAATTGTCGTATAGGGCAAAACAATAATTACATTTTGATAAAAGATTGGATATGGAAAAAATCATCTGGATATCTCTGAAAGTACAACAGATAGGAGAAAGCGGATAAGTGCAATGGACGTACCACCCTTTAAAACCCCAGAAACAACTCCTAACTCCAAATCGATGATTTGGCGTATGGAGCAAACCAATATTCAGACGACGATATGTATGCAGTTTTGCGTTATAAATAAAAACATCAACGCAACTGATTGTCATGTTTTATCTTCTATAATTTTGCTGTTTTCCATGCTAAGTTAGAAAGGTTTATGGACAAACTAAATTTGAAACATTTTGTTTATGCACAAAATACATATAAATATAGGCAATATTGCCAATATTGCTTGTTTATGAAAACCACTAATTTTCAAATTGAAAGCTTTCAAAAATTTTATTTTTGCCTTGAAAAAGACTTGGAAAAATAAGAGCTACCTTTATATATTCTCTTAAGCTACCTTTATAGTCTATACTTCGCACTAATATGTTACTATGGGTTGTGTTAAAGTTTTATATATTGTAATTTTTGACTTTTTCTTTTTTTAATTAATTAAATTAAAAAAAATTATTATCTCATTCTCATTTTCAAGTTTTAAAGTTTTTAAAACTTATCCGGTTTTTAAAAATATTTTAAAATTTTTGCAACTGAAAACAACAGATTCATATTTCGTTAAATAAATTTTAACGTTCGTTGTACAGTATATTTTTATTAATTTTAGAAATTTTCTGGTTCAAACAAAAGAAAATTTTTTAAATTTTTTTTTAACACATCATATTTAAAATTGATAAAGATCCTTGTTGTGAAAGATACACAACAACAATTTTTTTTATATAAATAAAAAAATATAAAAACAAAAATTGAAGAATTTACAACGCATTTTGTTTCATATTGTAAATTTTTACCGTTATTTATTTCTTTTTCGTTTATTTTTGTTTTTTTTTTGTTTTTGGGTTGTTTATCTTTAAAACATCCGAAAAATGTAAAACAAAAAAAAAAATTCCCCTTAGGTAATCCCCTAAAAGGTATTGTCTGAATTGAAATTTGATATTTTATCTATAAAACAAAAACAAAAAAAAGACCCTCAAATAAAAAAAAACAAAAATTTAAATTTAACAAAATAAAAACTTAGTATTAGTGACAAAATAAAATAACAAAAACAATCAAGATTAAAAAAAAACAGATGGAACTCTTAAAGTACTAGACTTTTAAATTGAATAAAAGGACTTTTTTTTTAAAGTTTTCTTGATGATTTCAATTTTTTATGTCAACAATTCATGATATTTCTATTTATAAGGATAATATCCAAATTTTTATAAGTTTCTAGGCATATGAAATAAAACTAAACCTATATTTTAGATAAATAGAGAAACTTTAGATCATCATGATATCATAATATATATGTAGTTAAAACGTGCATTTAGAGTAAATATTTGTGCTTGTAAAATAATTTCACAAAATCGATTTCCTTCAAAATTATTTCTTCTCTATTTATTCCTTCATATACCCGTATTTTTTTATAGCTATAATTTTTTGTTTATTTCGTTATATCCCGTCCCGAATGAATATTTGGTAATAAAAGTTATTTAAAAAAATTACTCAAAATTTTCAAAAAAATTTTTAATTTTTTAAATTAACGCAGAAACTATTTTACACGAAACTGATTACATATTATACAGTTTTAAAAATAACAAATTTGAAAATTTTTACATTAGAACTTTTTTATATGTAGTTATTACTAAAATTTAATTTTAAATAATTTTTATTAAAACTAGTTAATATAACATTAAAATGCTTTGATTGAGTTGTAACTGTCAAATCGCAACATAAAATTCATTTTAACACAGTTTTTTTTAATAATAAAAATTAATTAAACAAACGTACCACATCTTATATAATATAATACACAAGATCGACGACGTGGGGAGTAAAAAAGCAAGAATATTTAAATAGTAAATTACGCCACAAAATATAATAAAATTTTAGCAAGTTCTTAAGCCAAAAATAAAAATATGCAAAACGGTGGTGAATACTTAAAACATTTAAAATAGTTACACATTCCACAAACAAAAAATAAAAAGTATACAAAATGGTGGCAAATACTGAAAACATTTAAAATTAAATACCAACAAACCAAAAATAAAAAATAGAAGTAATAACTTATATACAATTGTATATTTTTGGGATTATTGTATTATTCTATATTTACGGGATTGAATCATGGGGTTGTCAAATATTTAAAAATGAATCTTAACGCTCTGTGGTATATAGGTAATACAAAATTACAAATAAATTTGCTAACTTAATAAATAAAAAAAATATAGGAAAAATAACATACATTAAATTTATTAAATTGTTTATTTTTATAATAATATATAATTTCGAGACGGAACGATTAACAGCTTGATATTTACAATAATATCTACAACACATGGCATATAGACCCTAACATTGTCTGCTTATCAATTTTGTAATTTTTGGTATAGCAGCAAATTTAAATGTGGAAATTTACATCTATTGTCAAATAAAATTTTGCCTTCATAATAGCAAAGTATATTTTTTTTTCAATGACAACGAACATGTATTCCAAATTAATTTCAAAGAATAATTGAAAAACCTTACATTCATGACTTAAGCGGATTCGAACTCGAAATTATCCTTTTATTATTACATAACATAGTGGATAACATAACTACTACACTTTCTTAGTCCGTCTAAATAAATGGCTGTCTTTAATATTGACGAATATTTTTTGATTATATAAAAAACCAAATATGATGAATTAATTGTTTAAATACGCTTCAGAATTAATTATACAATAAAGTCCTTAGACCCACCTTAATATCTTATGCTAAAACACTAATTTATCGATCTACTATCAATGCAGTTGGACCAGATTTGATTCCTCTCAGGTTTATTAAGTTGATTGTTCCTGTTATTTTGTCATATATCACACACATTTTCAATTCGATACTGACTACTGGAATCTACCCGTTGCTTGGAAATGTGCTAAGGTAATTTCTGTTGCAAAGAAAAGTAACCCCACCATTGATGACTATAGACCTATTAGTATTCTCTCTTGTCTCTCTAAATCCTTCGAACGTATGCTCTATGCGCAGATAAATGAATACATCAATACTAATAGCTTTCTGTATAAGTTTCAACCTGGATTTCGTATAAGCAACAGAGTACGGCTTCCTCGGTGTTTATCTGAGGCTCAATGTAGGCTATATGCTGACGGAGCTCAAATCTATATTAGTAGACCAATGAATGCAATCCACAATTATGTTGCCTTTTGGGCTAAAGGTAATGGGTTAAGACTGAACCCGATTAAATTACAAGCCATGATTCTGTATGTCCGTAATATTGATACTACATTTTTGCCTCAAATTAAATTGAATTATTGTATTATTGAGCATGTAAGTAAAGTTAAGTATCTGGGTGTGTTTTCTAACGCCTTTGTAAGCTTTGGAAATTTTCATATTATTTAAGTGAAGGGTCAAAGAAGAAACTAATCTTGTCATTAATTATGCCATTTTTTCCTTATTGCGATGTGGTCTATGCGGGTATGAGTGTATGTGAGTTGTCTAGATTAAATGTTATATTTAATGCATTTACCCGTTTTGTTACCAATCGCCTAGATTTGATAGAATTAGTGATGTATCTAAATTGTTATGTAACTGCTCATTCGCAAATTTCTTGAATTACAGATATATATACTACATGAAGAAAATAATTTCTAAAGCCACACCTATATACTTACACAATAAGTTGATATTTGGAAGATCACCCAGGTGTGTGAATTTAATGGTTCCGCGTCACAATGGCAGACCTAGACATATATCGTTCTTTGTAAGAGTTGCAATATTATGGAATGCACTGCCAAGTACTATTAGCTGTGAATTATCTCTTAACAAGTTTGGTGAACTGGCTTGGGAATACTTTAAGCTAAAACTCTAGATAATAGTTAATATAGTAACAATATATTGTTTTATTTTTTATAGTTGAAGGAGGAAAGAATGGAAGGTCTAAGCCAATTTTTACTTGGGTATTATAAGAATTATTGTCTTATTTTTTTTTTTTTTCTCATGTTTTTACTTACATGTTTTTAATAAGTTAGTTTGAATTGAATTTACTTTAATTGAATTAAATATTTTTATTGCTTTTCTTTTCATTTTACTTTTTTTGTGTTCTTTTTAAGTTTTTTTAATTTAGTCTAATTGAATTAATTGCTTTATTATCTGTAAATTATTTGGCTGGTTTAGTTGTAAGTTAAGTATGTATTTAAATTAATATTTTCTTTTAATAATTTTTATTTGTATACTCTTATAATAACACTAAGAATTGAATAAATGAATTTCTATCCTACATTGAGAGTAATGGAATTTTACTGTGCTAAGTCTTAATGAAATTAGTATTAATTTCGTTATAAAGTATATATATTCAAGAATCAAGCGATTCAGAAAACAACAACAATTATACCAAAACAAATTGAACTACTACAAAAAACAGAACTAGCTACTTCTGTGCAATTGCACAGGGTATTCACTAGTAATTATATACTTTTTGCTTTTATATTAACTCACCAGCATCTATTGGGTTTATTATTTATTTGTTTAGATTTTTGTTTAAATTTTTATTTAGATTTTTAGATTTCTATTTAGAAATTTTTTTCCTACTTACAAACAAAAACAAATCCAATGTTGATAAGGGTTGCTCGAAATATAAAAGTTAGCTAATCAATTAAAAAATGTGCTTAACGGTATTAAGAACATTTTTTATACGAATTTGTTAACCTGTTCAAGCCAATATAAAAAATCAGGTTAGATTGTGTTAGTTAATTATCTAATTTAATGTTGCAAGAATTCTATATAGATTAAAGATTTTGCAATGATTTTCAAATAAAGAAACATTACAAACTTTAATGTTAAATTTTTGTTTCCAAATATAAAAATTACAACATTATATTCGCTGCTGCAATACAATATTTTTTAGAAGTCCGCTTGAGCTGCTTACATGAATCAATAGAACAGAAAAAAATATTCAAATTTCAATATACATTCTCATGTACAAATGATTTTTTTTTTTATTTATTGATATTATGTAAGTATGTATACGATTTTGTTTATGGGTAGAACTGATTAACAACTGAACTATAGTAAAAAAGAATAATTAGAAAATTAAAACTAAAATGTATAAAATTAAATAATAAGTAAAAATAAAATTTTTAATACCTATATTTTTTTATTTTTTTTTTTTATTTATTTCTTTCAAATCTCAAAAGCTAGTAGTATAGAGTATAATATACAAAATATTGTTAACATCAAAACTTCATAACATAAGACTAATGCGGATAATTCGAACAATTCATTTAAAAGGAAAATTCATACAATTATCTAACAAAAAAATAAAATTTTCTATAAAAAAAAAATCTTTTATCTTTAACAAAAATATTGATTTAGTGATTTAGCAAAAACAAGAGAAGACAAATTAAACATTCAGTTATATACATTACAGAGATTTTTACATTTAATTATTATATTTTTCTAACATTAGTACTTTAATCTCTTTTTTTAATTTTTTTGGTGGTAAATTTTTTATATTATCTGGTACTTCGATAGTCGGATGCTATAGTGTTTATTACAGGACTTTTAGATTTCTGCCGGCATACAAACGCATTTGATTAGCTGTTGATGTGCATTGTGTTATGTGTTTGTGTTATGTTGGTGAACATTATTGTTGCATGTTAATTGTGTGTTTGATTTTATATTACTGTGTTTTATATTGTGTATATATGTAATATTTGTGTCATATCCCGCAAGGCCTTTAGTTTTAATTATGTTATGTTTTTTATGTATTGTATTTGTATTAGTTGATGTTCTTCTATTTAGGAAAAATATGTTTCTTATTTTTTATAAAAACTTGTTTTCCAGCGTTAGAGTAAAATTTTGGTATAACAGTGAAAATAGTCGAATATTTTCCTTTTAATTTTACTGATATGCTTATCATACAGATACGCGTATTTCGTCTACTACTTGCAGACTTCTTCAGTGTTTTGTACTCGACTCGACTCAAGTACAAAACACTGAAGAAGTCTGCAAGTAGTAGACGAAATACGCGTATCTGTATGATAAGCATATCAGTAAAATTAAAAGGAAAATATTCGACTATTTTCACTGTTATGTTTCTTATGTTTTATTTTTTGCAACAAGTTTAAATTGCTTTCAAATATGTTACACCATATATACTTATGTCATAAGAAATAGTGCTATGGAAAAGACTGTAGTAAATTGATATTTTCTTGGTGTTAGGTACCCTTTACCCTATTTTCTTAAATACTCCATCTATTATCCTTGTTTTCTTAGCTTGTTTATTTATATGTGTATTTCAAGTCAAATTTTCATCCACTATAGTTCTAAGGTACTTATAAGTTTTTACTTGATCTATTTTATTTTTATCCTAAAATACCGAAATAATTTCATTATTTGGCTTAATTAACAAACATTTTGTTTTGTTCACGTTTACTGTAAGTTTATGTATTTTCACTGAAAAAAAAATGGTTAATAAATTTTCCTATTTTTATAAGAACCGATTTTTTTGTAAATTTTACAATTTTTTTGATTCAAGTTCTTATTATTTTTAGATAATTATCTATTTTTTTAATAAGGTTTACAAAGCCATTAACAATTTAATCGCTTGGTAATTTTCCTTGTATCTGTTGGGTATTTCACTAAAAAATAATAAATTTTTTTATTGTATCTTGTACTTATTCCATTTTAAATAATAAATTTTACAAAAAAAAATAATACCAAGTTAATAGGAAAATTTACAATAGTTTTGTTATAAAAATAATAGTATTGGTTATTTATATAGGATTCTTTACGTTTTTTTATTGTGATATCTCCAATTTCATTTAGATAACTTATTATTTTATTGAGATATTTTCAAAACATAAAATGCAAATATGTGAGATAAATTCCTAATAAATTATAGGAATTTTTACAAAATAAATAGCAATATCTCATACTTTTTATGAAAATGTAAAAACAATTATAATAACTATTATATTTTATATAAGAAAATCTACTACAAACTATTTGTAGAATATCTGAGCTAAACTGATATTTTTTCTCAAAATATTAAGAGAAGTTATTTATCATAATAAGGAAAATTTTCTCTCAAAGTAAGATTTCTAATAAATATTGTAATAGGTCTTATATTTTGGACAAATAATGTTAAAAAATATAATAAACAAGAAATTTGTTGCAGAAAATTTAGTTTCACGTAGTCTTATTAGGCTGGGCGTCGTTTTATTTGTGAAGTACATTTTATAGTGATTGATTTATCATTACGTAAGTGATTTTTTTTTTAAATTAATTGAGTGGAACATGATCTTGTGGATAATTTTCAATTTAAAAAAAATATATTCATAGGTTTCTAAATTTTAATCAGGGAAACTCTGCAATATTAACACAAGTTTATAAGAAATTTTATTTAAAATTTTACCCACTTTATTATTCTATAGGTTGAATCAACTTATTCGGATCAAAGAAATATTTTTTTATCCATATACTTGCTGTATTTGTATATAAGGATATAAGAAGGACCACTAGCGGGTTTTGCTGTTCTTCCATTCTTATCAGCTTCATCGGTATACAAAACTGTACAGGAAAAGTCAGAAAATGCGAAGAGAAGTCGTTATAAATTAAGCAGAACCGAAGTCCAAAAATCATTTTTTATATTTATTAATGTAAGTATAAATAAACTAGTTGCTTAAAAAATATAATTTTATAATTTGAATAATTATAGCTTGACTATCTTGTGGAAGAGTACATACGGAAATTTACTGACAAGATATTTAATGAAAAAAAAACTCTCCATCCACATCTGATTTTGTCGCACAAAATTTTCGTAAGTGTTTTTAATATAATACAATAAATAACTTAGATGTAAAAAAAATTAAATAAAAATATTTGAAAGTTACATCAACATGTTAGAAGTGAAAAGAAGAATTATGTTAAAGAAAAAATTATAAATAATTATAAAAATATTGAATAATTTATATTATTAGTTCATTAGTATATTTAAATAAACAAAAATTAAATAACTAAAAAAATCATAAAATAAATTTTTTTTCTTGAAAATAATATTTTTGATGTTTTTATTTAGTACGTTTTTATTGAAAAGTCCTATAAATATGAGAGCAATAATGGCTTAAAGTATAGTAAAACTTAATGAAATTATAGGAATTTTCCATATTTTTTTCAGTCAATATTCCAATTTTTTAGGAAACATGGCTATAATTATAGTAACGTTTCTCATGTTTATAATCAGTTTTTCTCGTTTTTTTCACTCAATTTTCCTATTTTTTAGCAAACATTACTATAATTTTAGTAATGTTTCTCATATTTGTGATCAGCTTTTCTCATTTTTTAAATGAATATTCGTAATTTTGTAAGAAACATTCTACAACTAAAACAATAACTCTTATTTTATTAGTATATTTTCAATATTTTTTAACAATTTTTGAGAATTATTCTAAATTTTCTGGGTCTAATTCCTACATTTTTTATACGTTTTCCAATAAAGTCGTATACTTTTATGAAATGTTATTAAAAAAATAAGAAAAACTACTATAAAATTGGGAATTATTATAAAAACAAATATAGCTATTGTTCTAAAAACGGGTGGTAATTTACAAAAAAAATATAGGAATAATTGTTAAAAATGTCCACTATACCTTGCTTGTTGTTATAAAAATAGGAAAAGTTGTATAAAAAAAGCGATACCATACCTATTTCTTTTTTCAGTGTACATATCCATTTATATATTAATTTCATATCTAAATTGATTCTTGTTTCTAGTTTTGTGTATGTGTTTTCATTATATACCTATAACAACTATATGATCTGAAAAGGTACTTATATAAATTGAAAATAGATGGATTACACAGAAGTCAATTTCACGTTCTTAACTTTTTATATTAACACATTCAGTGTATTGCTTTCTGTTTGTAAAGTAGTTATCAAACCATTTGTATTCTTTACCTTTCATCCCATATTCGTATAGAATTCTTAGCTTGATAGTTCTATCTACTAAATCAAATGCTTTTGTAAGGTCAAAAAATACCATACATACCTTTTTACCTTTACTAATTTCATACTGCGCAAGTGTTTATATACTTTATCGATATTAAACTAAATATCAATAAATTAAACTTGCTGGAATATTGTTGCTGTAAAATTGGAATATGAGGCTTAAAAAATCATGAACGTTAAAAGAACCATGTTAAGCTTTTGAGGTTCTGTTAATGAGACCAAAATACAAAAATTATAATACTTATATGCACATTTTATTTTTCAAATAATTCAATAAAATGATCGGATTTATTTGCAGGTACACTGATAAATAAATAAATAAATAAAATGATGTATTAACTGTTTTTAAATTTACTTTATTATTTACTAAATAAGTAAAATGACTTTAAAGTTAAAGATTAAAAAAAAAAAACTAGGTGCTAGAATTTTGCACATCGATTAGTTGCTATTTTTACCACTTGCGTACACATTTTCATGAATATTATGCTAAAACTTTATGAGTTATTAAAGTTTTTCCAAAGCATTAATTTTTGAATTTGGTCCATATCCACACTTTTTGTAACACTTTGTTTTCATTATAGGAGGTGGACCATAAGTGGATATAGAACAATCTAATTGGTAGAAAGGGCATCAATTGTAATGAATAAACGTAAAATTAAATTTGCCTTGTTTTTAAGTTATTGTATTGTAAACATAATATTATTGTTATATATCAAGTTTTAAATATATTTTTTCGAATGAAAAAAATATTTTTTTAAAATACGTATATATTATATTGTATGTAATTTCAATCAATGACATTATCACAATTTTGTTTGAAAAAAAAATAAACTAATAATAGTTTTTCATTATATTATTTAGCAAAATAAAAAAATAAATAAAAATAGGCTTTTTTTCACAGCTTCAGTTTGATAATACTATTATCCAAAGACATTATTAAATAATTAAATATAAGTAGATACTATAACTTAATCTACAAAATCGAAGTATAGTAAATTTTAATGTTATTTTTAAAAATTTACTATAAAAATTTTTTTTTTACACTTAAATAACTAAAATGAAACAAAAAATAAAAATTAGCTTCTTCACAACTTCAGTTCTGAATTCAAGTCTCTTAAGTATTTTATTGTTTAGAATAATGAAAATTTAATTATATATTACGTCGAAGAATATAAAAATTTATTAAATTAATGTGTTCGAATTAATTACTTATTATGTAGGTACATCAATTTAATTTTAATAAAGCTTTATAATAATCCATATCTGGACACGGTAAAAGTGGAAATAGATCTTTTAGATCATTAATTTTTTCTTTGGAGATTAAATTTGGAGACGCAGTTGCAATTGCATTGAAAATATATTTTTTAGAGTGGGCAGGGTTTTTTTGTTGCTTTTTTATTTAAATATAGAATTCTGTAATCAATTTCTTGAAATGAAGTTTTATATTTAAGGCTTAAATTATTGTTACTTGTCTCTTTTTCATAAAATATTGACTTAATTTTAAGAATTTGGTTAAGAAATGGTTGATTTTTTTTGTTTGGAATAATAATTGTGCCTGTTAAATTATAAACGTCAAGCTTACGTTTGTACTAAAATGAAGAGGCATTGCCTTTGCCTTTGACATAAAATACATGTATTAGGATCTATGTTACTTCTATCAACATCTCGATCAGCTTTGCAGGGAGTCTTTTCTTGTTTGTGTTTTTCACACACTAATTTTTCATCTTCAGAAAGATCTGTTTTATTTTGAAATATAAAACATTTATCACACAAATCCTTTCTGGGCTTGTGAAATGAAATGTTGAATGGATTATTGAATATTTTTCTGTATATATATTTCTGCATTGTTCTCTTTTGTTTTTGTTAACGAAAAACCCTTTCATTCCAACGATTTCAGTACGACTGAAAACTTGTATATATAACTTTAAAAAATGTACATACTGCGCTTATAGATATGGAACAAATTTTTTATACAAAATTTATTTTCATATTGTTCCATATGCGTAAAAATATTAAGTACAAAAATTTTTTAATGCACATGGAACAAACTAAAATGAACGAAGTAGTACAAAACTTTTGTTCTATGTTTCTTCGTAATGTGGTTATGGACCAAAATAATTTTGAACTTTTTTTCTTGAAAAATACATGAATTTTTTGGTCCATACGCCACAAAATTGGATATGGAACAAACTAGGTACTGGGTATCTCAGGAACTAGTTTAGATATTGGAATATGGATAAGAGATTCTGAAAGAGCATGTCTAAAAACCCTAAAATCAATTATTAAGTCAAAAAACACGAAAATGGCGTATGAACCAAACTAACTTTCAGGGAGCGAAAGGGTAATAAATTTATTTTACATTATTTGTAATACAATGGTAATGCAATTGCAATGGTAATGGATTCTTTTTTCTGCCACTCTTATTCATCCCACGAGCAGTTATTTTTGTCATTCATATAATTTAATAAAAAACTGTCATTTTCATTTAGAATCAATTTCTGAATTCCCAATATCATAATAACAATTTAATACAAAAAAAAAACAACAAAAATACAAAATTTAAATTTCCATTTATCTACCATAGGGTAAATAAATTAAATCTTTTATGTATAACTTCCATCTAAAATGCAATTGAATAATTTTAATTTAATAAGTAAAATTTTGATATATTTTAGAACTAACCAAAATATAACATATTGAAATATTATTTTGTGGTACATATTTATATTATTTTTAATATACATACTCATTCGTATTTACTAATGTTTTGCACAAATAAATTCATTAAAAATCCATTTAAAATCTTTCAAATTGAATATTTCAATAACAGATATAGAGAGAACTTCTTTTTTAATTAAAAAATCTCGGTTACAAAATTATTTCAATATTTTTTTGTTTGAAATGTGGTTGAATATTTTTAAATTATGGTTAATTGGTTTTGATTTGCATCTACCTATATATATATTGGTATATTTTTAATGTTAAATTTAAAATGTTTCATTAATTAAAAAAAAAAAAAAACAAAAATATTAATAACAATAATTATCAATTAAATAAAATTAATTGATTTTTCGAAAAAAAGAAATTATAATAAAATTATTTAACATTGAATATTAATTTTCAAAATTCAAACAAAATAATGAGGTGATCAAATTAAGTAATTAAAAATAAAATTACTGTTCATCAATCAAATTTATACTGTAAACATTTAATTTAAGAATTTCCACCAAAATTATTGTTATCTCCATACTATATTGATTTAAAAAAAATAATTTTGTAAGATCAATTTTTTTCAATTTACATTTCTATTATTTTATAACTTTAGTCCTTCAACTTTTTTTACAACCTTCAAACATCACACATTCGTGAAAACTTCAATTCCAATAATTCCATGGTCACCACGATTCTGAATTAAATACAAAACACTTTTGAAGTAAAATTTTATTTAATGTTCTATTTAAAAATAGAACGAAAGGAAAAGTCTAAAGTCCTAATTCTACTTTGTACATTTTCAATATTGCAAATTTGCACAGCCGTTTAATTAATAAATAACACCAAAAAATAAAAGAAAATCATGATTTGAATTACGGCTAGACGAAGTCGAGGACAATATTACTGTCGAAAAAAATTGGAAACAACGTATGAAATCAAAAACGAATAAAATTGTGGATGAGATGAAAACTTTGACACAATTTATACAACACCAATGAATGGTAATGAATAGATTTAAATTATACAAATGTATTTTATTATGCTTTTCAGAAATAAACTGGCAATACACATTATTTACATTACAGCAATGGCATGTACTACATTATGATAAGTCATATTCATGACTTACATAATCTATCATCATCATTATCCTGCAATCAAATTAATTGAACATCATAGGCTGGATACATATAATCTATAATGTCAAATGATTTAAAAAATAAGTAAAAACGTCAACTTAAGAATGTTCTGATAAATCACGTTAAAATTCAATGACTTATTTCTTTCTAATATTAAATACAATATAATAAACAATCCTGGTATTTTTTTAAATAAAATATAAATTCTGCATTCTTTTGCATTATGGACACCTTTTGAAATAATTTTACTTTTATGAATTTAAAAGTATATCATGAAGAATTTATTATAAAACTAAAACTAGTTGTTTGTTTTTTTATCTCTAAGATTTACTTAAGTGTCTTTTTGAAATAAATTAATTCTTAAATAGAAGATTTATTGAGAAGAAATATTTAAAATTCAGTTGTTTCACTTTTTTCTATCCCCATTGGTATTTTATCAGTAAATAAAAATTTACTTGTATGTTGCAATTCTACACTGATGCAAGGTAACAATGGATGTATTTTTAAATTTCCGAACTATCTTGTATGTGCGTTTATAAAATTGATATTATAAAATATCACAAAAATATATACGTATGTATGAATGTGCATAAGAATGGTAAGAAATATAATTTGAATTTTAAATATAAAATAAATTTCTATTGAATTGTATGAGAATTTCCTCGTGAATTTTTTACAATATGAATTTAGATTATTATAGGAATATACGGTAGAAAATGAAATTAAAGTGAACAATCTTTCATTTTTTGTACACCTTTTTGAGATAAGACACCACGACCACCTCGAAGAAATAAAATAAACTTAAACACAAATATTATATAAAAACTAAAGCGCGATAAAATAATCAATGCAAGCACGTAAAATCTAGGTTTGGTGTAGGAGATTTTACGTTTTTATTATTTTTTCTTTCTGATTGTTATTTTTGTTAATGTACCCGACGTTGCCCACGAAAGCTGGAAATTCTTAGCCTTTTCTCTTTGTTTTGAATGGAAACGAAAATATTATTCGATGTTTCAGTTTAATTAAGTTGGCTATTGCAGGTACTTGTGTGAATTGAACTCACACCCGTATTATCCCATAGGCACAATAGGCACAGTGCCTAGGGCCTACGAACTGTAAATGGCCTACGAAAATGTATACATATTATTATTTACGAAAAATTTATATAATAAATATTCAACCAAAGCATGAAAAGAAAAACTTCACTTAATGCAAAATAACTCAAAATTTATTTTCAAAAAACCAAAAAAAAATCATTAATTTAGTAAACAATTTATTTAATTATTACCTAAACTAACCTTCCTACATTTTTTATTAGCGAATTCGACAATAACATCATCGAAACTAATTTCTCGCATTAAATCACTTTCGATTGATAAAAGCATAAGAGATGATAATCGCTCCTGTCCCATTCGGAGGCAATTTTTTATTCTTTTAAGCTTTGAAAAGCTCCGCTCCCCTTCCGCATTCGTTCCAATTTTTATATTATATGTTTTTATTATTCTGAATACAACTGGAACTTTTTGATAAATCAATTAGAACCACCTCAATTTACTTTGAATAATTTATTTTTAGAATAACATATATATTAATATTTTTGTTAAATTATCATATATTTAAAAAAAAAAAAAAGACTTACTTTTAATAAGTAATTAATATTTATAGTTTTACAGCAATATTATTTGTTATAACTAGATAACTCTAACAAAGTAGAAACACAATAAAAATTTCTTAATCTTTTCAGAAAATTACTTGCAAAAGTGATTATAGCTGTTGCTATGGTTACACAGCTATAATCACAGAAAATTTAATTTCATTCGTATACATATGTAAGAAAATGAATTTTCTTTGCAATTGACAATAAACCAGCCAATCATATCAAGCAGGTTTAAAATTATTGTTTTCAAATGCGTGGAATTTAAACTTTGAAACAAAAGACTTAAAGTATAATAATTGGTACTCATCATCGTCATACATATACGAAATAAGCATTTCTTCATGTAATTTCGGTCGTAGTAGAAAAACGTTATAAAGCGACATAAAGGCACCAATATAATATTCACAAAATAACATTCATAAAATGAGCCAATATGGAATGAAACTAAACTTTGTTATTTAAATAAAATGTTGTTAAACAAAAACACTTTGGAATTAAATTAACGCATTTTAAAAATAAACCACAGCTGACTTCATTAGGGATACTGGCAAAAAACTATTCGATACGGTTAAAGATAAAAGTGCCTAGGTCCTACGAAGAGGTTAATTCGGGCATGATTGAACTGATAGTATATACGGAAAAAGTGCCTTATATTTAACTCTTTCAAGGGCGGTGGTATATGGTATATACAACTAAAGTGGTTCGCTTTTTTCTGTGTTATCATTCCTATACATCTCCACGATCAAAAACTATTTCATTATATTTCTATCTACCGCGTATGACAAAAATAAAAAAGAACACCTGATGGTCTGTACTATGGTCAAGTTGAGACATGAAATAACGGATTTTATTTTGTTCAGACTAATTTTGTTTATCTTGGATATTTTGTTTTTTTTTTTCAATTATAATGTCTATAAATATATTATAAACTGCATAAGGAATATTGTACAATGGTAAGTGCAGTTGAGTTTGGTAAAATTTAGTGCAAAAAATTATAAATTTCGCATCACCGCACATATTCCAAGTAATAAATATTTTGTGTTTGAATAAAGTGTTATAAATTTTATACCATCGCTCATTTATTAGTAATATTGACAGTTATTTATTTGATCAAGAATAAACCTTAAGTAACTTTTTTTTTCACAATAAAAGTGAACTTATAGTGATAATATAAATAATTTTTCGAACGATTAGAACACAATGAATAAAAAATCCTTGTCATATTGAAGTGTATATTGATGGATGAATTTGTTCTGATGCTTTCAGTGATGACATAAGTAAAGAAAACGTTTTACAAAATTATATCAATTTTTTACTTGACGAAGAACCAGATCCATCAGATTCGAAGGCTAATAATAAATTATCCGGGGAGTATATTATGACTGGTAATATTATGACTGGCGCACAAGCAATTCTGGATTACTATTTTTGAAGTGGAAAGATAAAAGAGCTGTATTGTCTAATTTTCATGATCCATCTAAGCTAACGACACTTCTGAGGCGAAAAGTTGATGGAAATCAGGAAGAGGTTACATGCCCGCAAATAATAGCTGATTTCAATCAGCATAATATGAATAATATTGACAAATTTGATCTACTAAAAAAATATTATGAGGTCCATAGGATAAGTAAAAAATGATGGCATCGAATTTTCTTCCATTTTCTCGATGTATTCGTGGTAAATGCATACTTTTTATTAACATTTCAAGATAACTGTAAACCCCTGAAAAAGTTCAAGTTAGATATAATTCGGAGTTTTATGAATACTCCACAAAATACTAAAAAAATGTCTACAAAAACACCATTCAAATGAAAAAAAGAAGCCGTATATGGAATCATCTGCACGTGAAGCTAGTTCTAGTCACTAACCAACAAAGACAAGTCTTTGACCGTATGGTCATTGCAGCAAAAAAGGTCATCAAAGATGAACCAATTGGATGTGCTCAACGTGTTGAATTCCTTTGTGCTTGAGCAAGACTAAAAGTTGATTTAATGATTTTCGTTAGTAAATGTATCTCTATTTGGGTAGTGGTATGATTTTTATACCACGTCCTTACACAGGACTCTTTAAGGATATATATATGTATTTTTTGTTTTTTATTTCAAATGAATGAATTCAACAAAATGTAACCAAAATGTGTTTACTTTTTCCTTTATTTCATCCCTTGCCCCTGAAAGAGTTAAGTGTTTGTTTTAAATGTGTTTATATTTTATAAATGTTTTTTTTTTGTGTGGAAAGTACAATAACCATTGAGATAAATCCCTAACATACAAAAATCTAAATCTAATATGAAGAGGCCTTATAGTGTGGAACATTTTTAATAATTAATGAAAAAAAAACTTATGGTGATAATATAATACGTGTAATCGATTCTTGTGGATTGTGAAAAAACTAACAAATGTATACACTTCAAGTTGAACTCAGTCTTTTTAAGTTTAAAAATTCAATCGTAACTTGAAATAAATCATTGAAAAAAATGTAAATAAAAGAAAAAACTATTTCGATTTACTTTAGTGTATACAATTTATTTATTATTGGTAATCAGATTTATTTATTTGTGATTATATATTTAATTTATTAATTAAAAGTCGAATTTCTTTCAATAATAATTTATTGTTATTAGGCAAATATCGATATTTTGGAATCAACTTACTCAGTGTTTGCGACAAATTCAAATTTTTACAGTAATACTTATATTTATAGTTTGAACTCTATGGTAGAATCGACTTGGTCCAATTCTATTAAACAAAGTCACGGTATTATGAAAAGCCATATTATATAGTTGGTTTCAATTAATTAACTCAATTTGCTTCTACTTCTATTTATTCATCTGTCAATTTCATTTGTTTGACGTTTATTTGAAGAAAAATTTAAATAAAGAGAAAACAACTGAAATCAAAATATTTACATTTATTTTTTAAATAAAAAAAAATAAAGTGAAATAAAATTAAATTAGAAAAAGTATTTCTTTTGCTTGGGGTTTTTTAAGAAGAAGAAAAAAAATGAAAGGTAACGTAGTGAAATTTTACAAATATTACATAGAAGAAGATATTTGATAGATGCTTCGATTTTCGAAACGTTTAGAAATGGATGAAATTAAGTATGTAAAAGTAAATTTGAGGAAATAATCAACGCGGAAAGGAATTTAGTATAGAGATAAATTTGATTTAATTCCATTTTATAACCTTTATTAGAAAAAATAAAATATTAAAAAACCAATTCTACTTTTTATTATTTACTTCAAAATGTTCTTAATGAACATTGATCACAAATTGTACTCAGTTATTAAATGTAGATTCAAACTTAAAATTATTTGTTTTGATAGGGCGCGGCCTCAAGGTGTTTAATTTAGGTGTGAATTTTTCCCAATATCCACTTTTATATTTTTATAAGTTTCTTTAGCTATAAAAAAGATGTTGTTCCATCTTGTTACTGTAAATAAAAAAAAATTTATTTTCAGATAAAAATCTTTTACAATCATTATTAAAATTATGTTTTAATAATTATTTATTAACTTGTCCCAATTTTTTTTTTTGCTGCTCTTGACAACAACTTAGGTAGAATCATCTTTTCATGCTTAATTAAGTACGGTACCGCAGGTTTGTACTACAATATTTTACTACAATGTTTTTAGAGCAATTATTTATCAAATTACTGGATTTATTTACTCATTAAATGTAGAAAACTACTGCTATTGTCATGAACTATGCATTCTTAACTAGATATCAAATAGCTCAATTTTATTTCAGCTGTTACTCTCATTCATTTTTTGTAATTTATTTTATTTCACTGCCGCATCGGAAATCGAATATGGGGCCTTTCGATTGAAAGACAGGCGTCGACCTACCTACTGTACCGACCAAAGTGTTTTAAGTACTCACTTATTTATATGTTTTCGTATATCGATTTAACTCTATTATATCGAATAGTCTACAAACGATCGATTTTCATAATTAGCATTCCTGTTAATTTTGTGTACAATCATATATCATTAATTGTGCTCCCTGTTGATCTACAAAATGTTTTCTTTTATATTATTTATTAAATTTAAACTAGTTGATCATTAATTGCAAAATAACCCTTGTGCTAATATTTATTATCATCTACCTGAACATAATTTTCATTTTAAATTAATCTAAATAATTGTGAGAACCAACTACCTTCAACATTTTTAAGTGTTAAGCCTGTTGTTAATCTGTTTTCTGGATATCGCTACTTAATAACTTTCATACGTGTCTAATTTGCTAATTTTATTTACCTCTTTTATTCATTTTAAATTATTTTTATTATAGCGCTACCGTTGACCTGAAATTCGTATAATTTTTTTCCCTATTGCCTTCTGCTTCCTGGAATCCAACCGTAATTACGTAATTAGCCTCATGGTATGTCCTATGTAAGTTTTTTTTCCACTTTTGATAAAATATTTTGTATATTCCACTTACTTCTTCTGTATTTTTCTATCTTTGACAGATCCTAACCGATAACACAATTTGATGTCTCTGCTTAGTAGTGTAGTGACTTCATTTAAGTTGTATTTCTTATAAATATATTACTTAATTTTTTTGTGTATGTGGCATGGGTTACACAAATTCGTTTAGGTGTCTAACATGTCTTAATTTTGTTCCAATAAAGGTGAACGATCTTCTGGTGCATGTTTTTCTTTATTATTTTCCTTACGCTTTTTTGAAAAATCAATTTATTTCTGCTGTGTCCTCTATATATATATATTTTTCCTTTTTGAAGTTTTCTACTGACAAAGGTGCAGTCAGCAGTCTATTAACACTTTATTTGTTTTTCAAATTATTCATTTAGTTATTTCCCCCGGAAAACCCCAAACCTATTAATTAGTTAGACATCATATACCCCAAAAGTGTTATACTCTTAATAAATACATAACCTTATTCCCTTACTACGTGAACTTCTAATAAATAACAGTGTATCATTAAAACAAGTAAAATGTTGTATCACTCTACTTCATTGTGTAGTGATACAACACTTTAGAATTTTGCATGTCATTTTTTTTTTTTTTTTATGCATAGCCAAAACACTAGGTGGGAACGTTTTATACCGATTGGTACGTTTTGCTAGGGTGGGAAAGGAAAATTTGGAAAGGAAGATGGTAAAAGGGAAGGAGGACAATTACGAACGAAGGTGTTAATGTTCGTCTTGAATTTGTTTAGGTCATAAAATTTGTAATGTTTTGGGAACACATAAGATGGAATTTGGTTCCACATTCGGGATGTTGAAATCATAAACGAATTTCCATAACTTGTCTTTTGCCATCTAGGGACTTCAATGGTGTAGGGATGAGCACATGCTGCCCTTCGTGTTTCGCGGGGGAAACGCTTAAGTGGAGGTAATATAGATTTAATTTCCACTGAGCATGTGCCGATGCCTACGAGATATCTATAAAAAAGTGAGAGAGCTCCGACTATACGACGATGTCCAAGAGGAGCAATGTGGGCTGTCACATTTGGGTCGTTGATTAGACGAATAGCCCATTATTGGACTTTATTCAAATGTTTTAACGCAATACTAGAGGCGCCAGCCCATATGTGAGAATTGTACTCCATTTTGGGTCGTATGAAAGCTTTATAGATTTTCAAGAGGTCACAGGGGGAGAAGTAAGCCTTGCAGCGGCTAAGAAAACCTAAACATTTGGCTGCGTTTTTTGCAACATCAAATATATGATTATTCCAGATCATTTTTCGATTAATATGCTTAAGCTTTCAAACCGCTGAAGTTTATCTTCCTGAAACAAAAGAGTAGAATCAAAAATGGAAATTTTTCGGGTGATTGTACAGCTCTGAGTTTTAGAAGAGTTAAACTCGACTCTGTTTTTTATGCCCCAATTAGCTATTGCGACCAAATCGTGGCTGAGGGAACTAGCCATGATGTCTCTTTTGGTTGACACAGCGGTGGATGTAGCTTCAGATTTTTTATGAAAATCATAGGAGGCTACTAGGGTGCTGTCGTCTGCAAAGCTGTGGATTGGATTGAGAGTAGCTTGGAGCAAATCATTTATAAATATAAGGAATAGGGTTGGTGAGAGAACTGATCCTTGGGGAACACCAGCGTTTATTTGGAATTGATCGGATTTAAATCCGTCAACTAAGACTTGAATCGTACGATTCGAGAGGAAACTTTCAATCCATTTGAGAGAAGAGAGACTCAGGCCTACTGCTTGACATTTTGCTAATAATGCGCTATACCATACTCCATCGAAAGCTTTAGAAATATCTAGAGCCACAATATTTGCTTCATTAAAGTCATTAAATCACCGGTGGACCGGTGGGATCTAAATCCATATTGTCTATCGTGAACAATACCTTGGCTGTCAAGATATTTGGTCAGCTTTTTGTTTATTAAGATCTCCATCACTTTGGAGAGGATCGATATTATAGCTATAGGCCTGTAGTTGGAGGGATCGCTTTTGTCGCCTTTTTTGGGAATCGGGTTAACATGCGCAATCTTCCATTGAGTTGGGTATACTCCTGTAGAGTAGGATAAATGGAATAAGTTGCGCAATGGTTTGGAAATAGCGAAGGCTATATGTCTTAGAACCATAGCAGGGATGCCATGTCATTCGTTTATTCAATTTGTCAATAGTTTTTATTTTTTACATCTAGATTTTTAATAAAAGTTATTAATAAATATTAAAATGCCAAATAAAAAACCGGTCAACGTAAAATGTAATTCACCTATGGAATGTGACAAATGTGAAAGGAAACAAAAATCAAGAGTATTTTGTTTTTGTTTCCATTATGTGCTCAATGGTGCAAAATAAAATGTATGCTCAAAACTGGTGACTGTGTAATATTTACTACTGGTCTTGGCAATATGTGATTTTTTTTAAGCATGGATCTGTCAAGGTCGAAAATGTCTTCAAAGTCATGCTTGTACATGTCCACTACAAAATGCTACATGCATTGAATGTGAACTTGGAGTGTGGGATCATGGAGGCAGAATTTTCAAATGTTTCTTTTGTAATGGATTTTTGTGTGAGCATCAGGCTAGTTGCCAAATTTTAGAATCAGAAAATTACAAATGTCAGTCATGTAATCGTTTAGGGCAATATTCTTGCTTACATTGCAAAACATGCTATTACGTAAAGCATGCTATTGAATAAAGCAATACCATGCCCGAAATTCCCCGCAGAAAGATATAGTGATTATGGGGCTAGTAAATATGATGATGATGAAGCTGATAACGATGATGATGCAAATGAATCGGAAGATGATAAAGTCAAAAAAGAGAAGCAAAAATAGACATTTTTATGTTTTAAAAAATTTTGTTATTGATTTCGACAATAATCATTTAAATTAAATGTAGATATTTATTTAATTTAATATCCCCATAAACTTCATAAATTAGTGGAACAAGCCAATTTCTAGTGGTACGTCTTAATTTTAATTATATATACTTATCTTTTTTTCCTGTCGAATTAAATTTCCTAAATAATTTCTCACAAGCTGGCATCACTCCATATTTATATTTATTTAATCTGAAAATTTCAACCAGCTTCCAACAAAATATATACCCTTAAAACCAATTAACATTTTAAATTACCATTTTCGATGACTGAATTATCAACAAAAGAAATTTTATTTATTTTATTTTAGGACAAATTCAGTAATTATTTTTCAATTTTAAATAAATACCATAAATTGAAGGAGCAAATAAAAAAAACACAGTTGGACCCGTTTTCTTGTCATTTCATTTAATGACTTCTATTAAACAAAAAATAAAAACAAAACATTTTAAACCTTTTCTTAATTTCTTTTCTTCCTTTTATTTATTTAATCATCTTAACTGCGGTGTCCTAAAAGGTTCATACTTCCATTCAAAACAATACAACATAGAGTAAAACTACATGTATTTATTGAATAATTTGTTTGTAAGGACAATATCATTTTTTAGGTAGATATAATTATACTCGTAAATTATTTCATGGAATTTAATAAGAATTTACGTTGACTTGAGATTGAAATTTCGCTGTCACAACACTAGGTCATGACTTCTACAACAGAAATTAGACCAATATTAAACACAGAGTATACGGTACAAATATGTGGGATGTTCCATGTAACAGTACTTTAGAGACAAATATAGGTTTGAGAACAATACAAAAAAAATGTAACCATATATGACTTTTTCGCATAGTCGACTTTCGAATACGAAGCCATAAAATTTATATAAGAAAATTGGATTGTTATGTTAATTTTGTGGATTCGTATAAAGTAAAGAATTAAATTCATCCAGAAATTTCAAAAATATTTTTTCTTATTCAAATTAAATTTAAATTGAGGAACTTGGTAACTATTACAGAATACTCCATGTAGTTTAAATATAATACTAACAAATTATGTCAGGTGACGTAAACATAACATTAACAAACCATATGAGTAAATATATAATTAATTATTATTTTTGGCTGTGCTATATTGTCCCAATAGTGTATTACAATCAAAACTGAAGGATACTAGAGTCGTTCAGCAATACGTGAATTGAGTAAAATATTTTTGAAATAGAATATTTCCGTGACATTGAAATGTTAAAGGAAGAAATTAAATTAATATGAATTTATCTTATAAACAAACAATTAGTTTCTGAACCTAACACATTTTTATTCTGTATTCTCCTATAATGCTAACTGTCCTTCCTACCCAATTTATAATATAGAAAATATTTATATATTAATAGATACATCAGTGAATTCATATACAATTCAAATAATTTACCCTTTAAAGTATATTCATGACTTAGAACTCCTACAATCAATTGGCTGAAATTTTTAATGTCATTAATAAAAATCCGTATTCATGGTTTGGGTAAAGATAGATAAGATAAATTGCTGATATCAAATAATTCTGATACAAGCATAAACATTTTACAATCTTTCCAGTATAAAATACCAAATTTGATAGTAGGCGCACTAAGGCTTGTAATTAAGCAGATTTTACATATATATGGGATGGAGTTAGAAACCATAGCAAAAGATATCAGACAAGGTTTGCAAACATTATGTCTGATGTCTAATTTATAACAGTATTACATCTGGGATTTACAGTTTTTAGAACCATATTATGGTAATGTAACGAAATATCCTGTCTTGTAAGAATTGTGAAACAAAATTTCAAAATCTGGTTTTACAAATTCTTTTTTTCTTAATTTCGATGACTTTATAAATAAAATTTTTTTTTTCTATTTTTTAAAACTTTGCCGTATAGCTGTCACCTGCAAAAACAGTTATATACTCTTTTTCAAAATTAACTACATATATACAAAAAAATAAAAAATTAAATTTTAAAAAGCAAGATTTTGATGAAATGAGATTTTGAAACATAACCCTGCTTTCGGTAATGCTGAATTGACGATCAATCAATTAACATTTGATGCGACTGATCCACTGTCAAATTAGACCAATGTATCAACAAACGTAACATAAATTTTTGATTTGTGAATTGTGATTTATTGTGTGTATTTTTTGTTTATATTTAATTTTTTTTTTTTTAAATCCGTTGTAATAAAAATGTAATAAAAATTACAAACAATAGATTGAAGTTATATATATACATATATATATAAAAAAAACTTTTACCACACAATTAAAGAACAAAACAAATGAAGATCAACAACTAATCATAATTTTTTTTCCATGCTCAAATTTGACTGCCATTTTACATAACCGAAGCATATGACGATCGTCAATTATCGTCAACTACATAACCGAAAGCGTGATGACAGTTGATTTTTTCACAGTTGCAGCGCAGACGACATTACCGAAATCAGGTAATATATCTTACCCGACTTCACATATCTATATTATAATACACAAGAGCACGATTTTGAAGGCACACTTCTCGTGGCTTTTCGTGTACTTTGTTTTTTTTTCATTCAATCAATTTTTTTTTGGTCGATTCTCTTTTGAGTCAAATTCTTTTTATTTTCTTAAATTATATTTAATTATATTTATATTAAATTTGTTTTTTAAGTGTAAAAAACTTTGAAAAAGTTATTAAAATATTTTATTTTAACAAAAAAAAAAAACTAGGAGCAAAATTATATATTTATTAAAATCTACATTAAAATCCATCTGTCGGCAAATAGAAAACTTAAATTTAAAGTATCTCAATAAAAAAATAAAATATATTCATTCGCTAAATTGTTAATATTTCAGTAAAATATTAGGTTTATTCAATTCACTGTTCAAGAACGATCTAGAACGATCTAGAGTAAAAAAATTTGTTGTGTTCAGTAGTTTCCGTTAATTTAACTTTTTTGGCCCAAAGGTGCTCTGATCGTTGTTGAGCAGATTGTTTAAAATAGTTCTAAATTGATCTGTTTTGTTCCGAATTTTTCTGTGCAAAAATTTTTTAAGTTTTTATATTTTTTTTAATTTCAGCACCTGAATAGTCCAGTCAAGAAAATTTGGAACATTTGATATGTTTAAAGTATCTGAAAACAATGTATAGAATAATAATATTAATAGCAAACCACAAAAAAATAAAAATTGCTCAAAGTTTTAAGTTAATCTTTATAAAATTAACTCTTTTATTTATAAAATAAAAAAAAAATATAAGATATAGAATGGAAATTATTTTATAATAATTTATTAGACATCAATTTCCAGCAAGTCTTGCATATGCAATATCAATCAATAAATCACAAGGTCAAACATTTCAAAGAGTCGGAATTTATCTTCCTCAACCTTCCTTCACCCATGGTCAGCTTTACACAATCCACTGCTCTAAAAATTAAAATTCTAGCAGGACCAACACAGGGAAAACTACTAACAACGACACTGTAACTGACAATTTTGCATACCAGGATGTTGACAATATGACAATGTTGCATTCCAGGTCTAGAATACTTCATTTTATCTTATTGTTTCCAATATGATGAATTTTAAAACTCACTCATAATAATTGGGAAACGGTACTAACCCATATAGGTATGATTAATGGTTTAATAAAATTATCGGAAACTATTTTTTAATAACATTCCAACACATGTTTTCCCAATTAACGCGAACAATCAATTAATCGGTTAATAATATCAGTTATGGTAAAAGGTTTCGGTGGCTTTGGTGGGTTAGAACTCCACATACCTAAGTACCTACGTGCGCAATCTGCTTAGTATTTTTCGAGGCTTTCTCCTTCCATCGAGAAATAAAAAAATAATAAAAACAAATTAAATCTTACAAAAAAAGTTTAATGCTTTCTGATATTTTTTTTATTTTATTTGATGAACATTTTCTAATTTTTTTATGGTTTGCTATTAATATTACTATTCTATATATTGTTGTCAGATACTTTCAACGTGTCAAATTATATTTGTATTAAAAATCATTTTATTGTGAAAAATTACTTTCTTTTGATCGGCCGGGTGTGTACCCGGGGTTTCTTCTAGTTAGACATATAAAATGTTGAATCAATAACTTAATATTAATTCAAGACCTGATTGCATCCTTTTTTATGACATGTAAAAAGCCTAACTTCAAGTAAAAAATTAGGGTTGGACTAAAAGCAAATTTCACAAAAACCCGGAGAACAATTTCATTTCTCTCAAACTTTATTCTCTGCACAAAAGTAACTCAAAAACTACACACAAATTATTTTCATCAGTTTTTAACATCACCAATTCTTAATTTTGCATCAGAACCAATTTATATAAATGAATACCTAGGAATATTATAACAATTTTTTAAAAAGCAATTGTTTTTTCTTTGCCCTGCAGTAGTCAAATTAGCAGATGTTAGCAAGAATATACTCTTTTAATTTCCATTAAGATGAAATTATTTTTAAAAATAGCCTCAACTCCATTTTTTCCTTTTTATTTAAAACAAAAAATGTCTTTTCTGAAAAAAAAAAAAACGAAATAACAAAAAAAAAAACACTAAATTGGTAAAAAAAAATTTGAAAGGTTAAACCTAATTGTCTCTTAAAATGGGATTCCATAAAGAAAATGGAAATAAAAGTAATCTCAATGATTTTCATCTACATTTGAAAAGCACTTTTCTTAAAACACACTAAAAAAAAAAAACTAAAACAAAAACAAAAAAAAATCAACATGAAAAGGGAAACAAAAATTTTATATGAAACTCCTTATAAAAGCAAGAAAAAAAGGACAAAACCAAGAAATTTTAAGGATCAAAATAATCCCTTAAGGATTTTACTAATTGAAAAGCAATTAAAATATTTGAATTATTGAATAGAGAAGAAAAATTTCTAAAATAACTGCTGTGAGAGTTGAAAAAAGAATAAAAATAAGAAAAAAATTATCTATTAATATTCAAGGATTTCAAGGATATGCGATGCGATTAATTTTAGAATTATGAAAATTTCTTTAAAAGAAAGAGAAAGAATTCAATAAAAGAATTCAATAAATAAAAAAAAAAAAAAAGCACACGAAAATTTTGTGGTTTTCCATCGGAAATTAATTTTTTTTTTCTTTCACTCTTGTGTCCATCGCGGTCGCTAATAAATTTATTATTGAGCACAATACCCACAACAATATTGAAGCAATTTTTAGAAAAGTCCTTAAAGGATTCTTTTTCTTGTTAATTTTTTTTTTTTTTGTTTAAGAAATTATTTTTATAAGATTTTTATGGTATGTTTTGAACGAAAAAAAAATATGTTAATTCTGAATTTTGAATAATTAAGAACGTGTCTGATTATGAGGAACGTTTTTTTGATAATTACTTTTTTTTGTTTTTTGTTATTAGGTACGACATTGAAATACTTAACAACCATTAAAAATATTCTAATATCTGTTTTTATAGTACTTGAATAGTTACAAAATAAATTACATTCTTTTTATTTCATTAGACACCGATGAGGCGATTACAATAGAAGGAATTTCATTTTTTAAAGTAAATATTTTAAAACCCTTCCATTAATGGGATTGTTTTCTTTCCAATAAAAATTTTTTGTTTCTTTTTTTTTCCATTATTCCCAAATTGTTATTCTGAAATTTAAAAAAAAAATAAACAAAAAATTTAAAAAATAAAATACAATTGTAACATAGTTAACCAACATTATGCTTGATTTCTTTTAATTATAGAATAAAAATCTATCTTTCTTTTCACTAATAACTTATTGTTACTGGGCAAATATCGATATTTCGGAATCAACTTACTAGCTTCATCAGTGCTTGCGACTAATCTGTTTGACATTAGTGACATTGCCATTGTGTAGGTATAGTAAATGAAAAATACATTAAATAAAATAAAGAAATAGAAATGTAGGTAGGTAGGTAGTGGTGGCTGCCGACAGTACCTACGCCGACACACTTAGATCAGTATAAGGTCCATTGTGATACCACGGAAACTTTTCTCTTATAAAACTCTACTCGCTGAACCAATTTGAGCTTTTTACAAAGATGTGTGGATGATTATAGTGACTTCAAGGTCACCCAGCGAGTTCAGAAAAAAGGATCCTAGATGAGATTACTTTTATGATAACGACCAAGGCACTAACAAAGTATGGTTTGGACAGTGTCATCTTCCTCCTCCTCTCACTCTATACGTTCTGCAAAATTTATCTGAGGGGAGTCGAAGTCTACGTCTAGTCGAGTGCTACGCTTTAGTCGAAGTCTCCTGGCATGCTTAACAATAAGACAATGACCCGTAATGACCTCTACCATAGTGCTTAATATCACACCTTTTCAGAGTTAATAGTTTAAGGGAGCGTTTCAGGTTGAGCATAGGCAAAATTTACTTGGTGACTTTACAGTCTGGTTTACCTGATCATCTGAAATTTTAAACCTTTTCTGTATCTTTGCGAAGCAATAGATTACGGATAGCTAAAGGTGAATTTTCAATATATGAAAGAAAATAGAAAAGAACATTTCAAATGAGCATTTTTGCTTGACAATTTCCAGGAACGTTGACACAGAAATCCTCAGCTTTTTGCTCTACCCAAACTCTTAGTTGCATCTAAGCTTTGCTCAGGGGAATTCCACAGAACGGACTTGGTCCTATGAAAGGCGTATCCGATGCTTTTCTAGCTAGATAATCTGCAGCATCATTTCCTGCAATGCCAGAATGCCCTGGTACCCACATTACTGTGATGAATATACTTACTAATAATTAGAATTTCTGAATAAGCACAGGTGCTATTTACATGCGGTTCTCACATTCACAATTAACGAAATTTAGTATTAAAAGTTAAGATATTACAGCACTTATGTAGCGCTTGGTTGGTATAGAATTTGATAAGATAATATAGAAAGAAAGTATTGAATGTATGAAGTTGAAAAAGCAATTTAAATATTTTTCTTAAATATTCTGAATATTGCATGTTACATGTGAAAATACATCAGAGGGGATATGTTTCTTGAAATGCGAACTATAAACGAATTTGTTTAACCTATTTTATACCATCTTAGGAATTGCACATCAGTATAGAATTATAATAATTACTATAATGTTAAAATAAATATTTAATGTAATTTTTACGCAACTAATCTTGTTTGCGGATGATGCACTTCCATATGTTTCAGGAAAATCAGGTAATGATTGCATAGAGAAAATACATAATGATTTGGAAAGAGTCAACAAGTGGCTAAGAATGAATAAATTAAAACTAAATATAAATAAAACAATTAATAGTAGTTCAGAATACCAAGTAAAAATCGATGATGAACCTGTTGAAAAAGTAAGCGAAATTAAGTACTTAGGGTTAATACTAGATGAGCAATCATAAGCATCTTGATTATACATGCAAAAAAATCTCGAAAAAAACATACTTTTGTAACAAAATCAGGGATAAAATGTCTCAAAAATGTGCAATATCAGTATACAATGCAATTATTAAGCCTAATTTTGAACTATATTCGAGTTTAACAGCATTTCTAAATAATGAACAAAAAATTCGATTGCAAAAGCTATAAAATAAAAATATGAGAAGTATTTAGAAATGTAATGGATTAATATATATAGACAATTTATGTTGAAGTCATTAAATTGGCTGAATATTAAACAAAGATTAATATTTAATACACTTGTGCTCATCTTAAAAATTAAGCACAATATGATTTCGAACTATTTATCAGAAAAGTTAACATAATATGTAGGTGATGTTCAAAATTATAGTTTAAAAAACATTTCCAACTTTAGATTACAGCTTTTTAGAACGGATATGGCTCAAAAGAATTCAATGTATGAAGGGTCAAAGTTATTTAATAATTTACCTCCGGAAATAAAAACTGAAATTAATATTGAAATGTATAAAAAAAATACATATTAAAAGTTTAAAAACATCTTATTTATTAAATTAAAATGAATATAAAAATATTGTAAGTAGTATTGTAATAGTTTATATAGTTACATGTATAAAACATGTATTGATCGTTATACCTATATATTGACTTCCATCCATTCAAAAATAAAAAGCAATGAAAATTTAACTAATGGGTACCATTATTAGCGATATCGTCTCTGCAAATAAAATAAATATTTTATTAGAGAAAAATTAAATTATTTTTAATTTGATTAAAACTTAACTTCCTTCTGCCATAACCATTTCCTTTTTAATTCTTCCTATTATTCTTTTTTTTCAGTCTTCCTTCTTCTACAAAGTAATTGCAAGAGAATGCATATTTTATTCTTTTTCAATATTCTCAGAGCAGAATTTTTCATCACCAACAGATGGTCATTTACTGTATATTATATAGTCTTGGTTGTGAATGTTACTTACCTAAGGAAAGAAAAAGAAAATATAGTTTTACTAGGAAAAAAGTTGTAGTAGAGATATTTAGGTAATGAAATAGTAATGATAATGAATAGGAAATCTTTGTGTTTATTTCAAAAATAAAAAGTTATAAAAAATATCGAATAATAAAAGAAGATTTCGCAAAAAGGAATACTTAATGGATTTTTCTTTTCTTCTTCCACTATAGCAGTTTTATACAAAAGTACTAAAGTTAAAATACTCATTCATTTTAATTAAATTTAAACAAAAAAAAATATTAAAATACTAATTAAGATATCTGTTACAATTACTTAATCTATTTGAAAGATAGTTATAAAAGCAACAAAGAATAGAAAAAAATCGATTATAATTTAAAGTTTTGTTCAATTTCTTTCCCGGCAATATTCTATTAATCGATGTTGTATGTTTCATTTCTTCTTTTTTTTTAATCTTGTCACAATGATTATTGATTTTGTAAATTTTGAGTACAATTAAATGAGATTCGATTTCGAAATTACAGACCAATCGCCATTACTTCAATTCTTTCCAAAATAATGGAAATCATTATAAAGAAAAGGCTATTGAGATACCTAAATAGTTCGCGTATTTCAAATGATCGCCCATACGGCTTTAGAAGCCAACGGTCAACAGGCGATCTTTTGACTTCTCTCTGCGTTAAGCTTAATACCAGCATTCATTGTACCGGTGGATCTGAGGTTGTAGCTCTCGATATCTCAAAAGCCTTTGATCGAGTATGGCATTCTGCTCTTCTGAGCAAATGTCAGGCTATTGGTTTGGGCAGCCTCTTTTGCAAATGGATTAAGGACTTTCTCTCAAACCGAAGTATACGTGTCATTGTCGACAATTTTATGTCCGACAACTATGTAATAAATGCTGACGTTCCACAAGGCTCATCAACGACCTTCTCTCTTCAACCCTCAATCCAATCCATAGTTTTGCTGATGACAGCACATTGGTGGTATCCTATGACTTTTTAAGGAAATCAAACGCCACCTCTACCACAATCAGCTCAAAGAGAAACATAATGACTAGCTCACTTAACCATGACCTATCAAAAATAGCCGATTGGGGTATCGTAAACAGGGTTGAGTTCATCACGTCCAAAGCTCAAAGCTGTTTGATCTATTGTAAAAGAGATGAACCCGTCCCCACCCTGCGATTTCAAGGAGAAAACTTACAAAGGTCAGAAAATCTAAATATTTTAGGCATGTATCTAAATCAAAAAATGCAGTGGAATGAGCATATTTTTGATATAGCTAAAAAGGCTGCCAAATGTTTGGATTTTCTTTCTCGATGTTAAGCCTACTTTTCTCCAAGAGATCTGGCCAATATCTATAAAGCATATATCCGACCTAAGATGCAATACAATTCTCACATGTGGGTCGGCGCCTCCCTAACTTCACTAGGTTTCCTGGACAAAATTCAAAATCGCGCCTTACGCCTATTTGGCGACCCTACCGTCCAATTAACCTTTACTTCTCTTAGAACACTTCGAAATGTTGGAGTTCTCTCACTTTTTTATAGATATCTTGTTGGAAATGACACTTGTTCTAATGAAATAAAATCACTAATGCCTCCCCTCAAACTATTCCGGCATAACACTAGGGAGGCTTCAAGTGCACATTTCTACGCTGTGGAAATACCTAGGTGGTCTAAAACTGGTTTTGGAAATTCTTTTATTGTAAGAACTGCTAAAATGTGGAACATGCTTCCATCTCACGTGCTCCCCTCCGAAAAAAATGCTCCATTTAACAATTTCCAACTTTTCAAAAAGAACCTCTTCAGGTTCGGCTCCAACTTACCTTACAATTTTCCTCTATCATCCTTTTTTTCCTTACCCACACCTACAATAATTTTGTATAAAGTAATCCTTTCCTAGTGTTTGGGTAGCGTGTAAAAAAAAAAAAAAATTATGCTCAATAAAATGGATTTATTTAAGATAAAACTCCCCTTTCTTTTAGCGTATCGCAAATTTTAAATGGGATTGGCTCTTCTAGTTCTCAGTTAAAAAAAAAACATGCCACATTTTCTAATTTTGTTCTTGTATATATGTGTATGTATTATGTATATGTATCATATTCAGTAGTTCTCATTCACTTTCTAAACTACTTATTTCCTTATTTCATAACTCGAGCAAAGAACGATCATATCTCTTCAGCTTAATTTTAATTTTATTTCAGCGAGTGGCCATTATCTATACATTCTTTTTTTATTTCACAGGCTACAGCCTGTTAGTAATACTTTTGAAGCAACTTTACATTAGCTATTCTTCTATGCCAAAACATTCTCAGAATGCGTTTGATTAAATAGAAAAAAAATTAAATTGAAAGATTAAATTCGCTGAGTTATTTCTTGCTTTACAAAACATATAGGTACGCAAAACGACGACAGTTTCCATAAAATAACTACTAATTTTTCGCTCTTCTGTCATATTCACATTAATAACTAACATCTCACTTTAAAATAATTTTGAATAATTTTTGTACTTAAAATATTAACTGTTATATTAGTTTAATTTGTCTTAACAGGCAAAATTATAAATTTCTCATCGCTACATTAACAATTTTACATTTTGATATTTCGAACGGGAACGGTAAATGAAAATTAGTAAATTTGAAAATGTGAAATTGCAAAATGAAGTTCAATTCAACAAAAACAAAAACGTTTTATTAAAATGATAAATTAACAACAGCATGGCAGTAACAGGTTATAAAAAGGATAAATCAACGCCTACAGATCATGTGCGTCCCTGATCAAACCTATACGCTAATGAAGCGGTCAAAATGGCCCCGATCGCTTTCAATTTTATATCTAATTTAAATTCTAAAAAATTAAAAAAATTTAAAAAATTTAAAATAAGAAAAAACAATTTTTTTTTTACTTATTTTCTATTTGTAATACGTTTTTGTTCATATACTGATGTATATATGTTTAGAGTTCTTGTTAGAGTTTCACCTGAATGAGTTCACGATGAAACTTGGGGTTCACCGTGTAATGGAAACTTTATAGGACTAATTGAACTAATTGAAGAATTTGATTACAAGCACGTTTAAAGGAAATTAACAAATATGCTGATTTTGTACATTGTGCAGCACATTCTCTAAACTTTGTAGGGGTAGAAGCAGTTAATATAGTAACACCAATTATTAATTATTTTGGGATTTCGCAACGATTATACGTATTTTTTTCTGGATCGCCGCGCAGGTGCGACTTTTTGAAGAAATATGCTAAATTATGCTAATAATGACAAGGATAAATTTCGGAAAGAATAATTCAATGTATTATTCGATTGTTTAACTACCGAATTATCGAAAATAAGTAGCGTATTACAAGCAAATAAATAGCAGATTTAAATTTTTTTAAAATATGGGAAAAAATGATAGTTCTGAAATTGACATGGAAAGCATTAAGTGTGTCCTTCCTCTTTACCATAGTGATATAGATGCAGAATTAATTAACGAATGTACACAATTCAGAGAATACAATCTTAAAAATACAAAAGAAGATCGAACAAAATGTTTCACTATGCTGAAATTAATATTCGAGAGAAATTTGATAGATGTTTTTACAAATCTATATACGACATTAAAGATATTTCTAACTCTACTAATAACCAGTTGTGAGGCTAAAAGAGCCTTTTCAAAATGGACATTTATTAAAAATAAATATCGCACCACAATGGTGGAAGAAAGACTTAATTATCTTTCAAGTTTGTCAATTGAAAATGACATAAGCAAATCAGTGTCTTATAATGAGGCAATAAGAGAATTTGCCAATAAAAAATGCCGGGAACAAAAAATTTAATTAAATTTTTATTGTTTTGTTTATTATTCTTATATTTATTATTTTTATTTTGTTTTGTTCATACTATATTGTTATTTTTTATTTGGTTACATAAAATTAATTAAAATGCATTTATATTTTTTCTAAATTTTATTTGTATACTTTTCTTTACATTTTACATATATTTTGGTTTGGTCGATTTTGGGACCCACAAATATACTTAGCTTCAGGCCCCACAAATGGTTAATCCGCCACTGTCTCTGATTCATCATTGATTTTCATTTTTTCCAGTTTCAATTCCAGTTAAATCTAATAGCAACTTAACTATAGTGAAATATTTCTGTTTTGGTTTTTTTCTTTAATACAAGCTTTTATTATTTGCCTTTGAAATAAACTTAAAACTATCTTAGCCTAGAACAAGCTTAAGAAAAACGGCTTTACTATAACTAATTACTATTAACATTTAAACATATTTTAAATTTTTAACATGTTTTTTTTTATATATTATAAAAATAAGGCTTAAAAATCAATATTACATTTTTTTTTTGTTAAATAAAACCCTAGACTAAGCTAACCTAACTTACCCTAATTATTAAGCCTACTTAATCTAATTTAACCTGATTGTTAAACCTAATATGTATTTAGTAGCTATTTTTTGTTGAATATGTTTTCTAACCCCCAATATTCTCTTTTAATTTTTTTGTCTCTATCTGGTATAGACATGTGGTATCTTAAGTTATCTGCATTTATGTGGCCCGGATTGTAATCAATGATTTTACATGTGGGCCCGTCTACTATAATGTTCTAGTATAGGAAAATGATTGTGGTCTTGAATATAACCATTTTGATCAAGGAATATGGAATGCTCGGGTGCGATAAATCCAGTGAGCATGTTTTTTTCATGTACTCCTCATTGTGGTAAAATACATGGGATACTAAACCATTTTCTGGATTATTTAATTCTCAATCATAATGTCGAATCAATTTTATTAGAAAATTGTCGATTCTGATTATGTTTGCTACCTTATACAAATATTTATAGGAGTAATAATATTTGTAGTCGGACTCGGGCTTTCTGGATATTATTAGTACAAACTCTTATGCATTTTCTTTCGAACTTACGTAATTTTTCCATTAAACTTGCATTGATATTGTACCACATGAGCCCACCATATGCAAGAGCTGGCCTAATTAATGTTTGGTAACAGATTATTTTTACTTCGTTCCTTATATTTTTATTGTAAAAAAGCTTTTTTTCTGCCACAAAGGACTTATTTCCTTTAGTGATTTTACATTTAAGATGTTCGATGTAGTTCAAATTACGATGCAGATAAACACCGAGATATTTGACAACCTTTTTGTTTGCTATAGTTACGAGCCGTTAGGAGATTTGATAGAAAAACGTTTCCAATTCTTTTTTATGTTTGAACTTGTTTTTTCAACCGTATTTCGAAATAATGCAGTTTCCCTTTTATAATTGCCATATTTTGCAATAGTCCAAATTAATATTAAACATTTTTTGAACTTTTCTTTGAATTGTGCTTACTTTGCTATCCGCTGAATAGACTATTATATCATCGGCAAAAGCCAGCGTGTAGCTATTTCCTTTGAAACTGTCTAATAAATTCATTAAATCTGCTATGTAGATGGAAAAAAGAAGAGGTGCAATCATCGTACCCTGTTGAAGGTCAATTTCTATGAAAAAATTTTTTCCGTTTGAAGTTGATTGATTCGCAATCAGGATTTTTTTTTTATTTTTTTTTTTTTATTTTATTTTATTTTCAACTCAAAAGAGCCAGCCATAAGGCTCGTATAGAGTATTTCATAATTCTTAACTTTTACAACAAAATAATTAAAAAATATAAGATGCAAACAAACTACATACAATTCAATATAATTTACAAAAAAGAAATTTAACAAAAGCAAATTAACAATAAGAAAAATCACAGAATTCATAAACAATAAAAAGAAAAACAATCTTATATACCTATCAAATTTGTTCTAAAAACAATTTTTTAATTTTATATTTAAATTCACTTATTTTCTCTATTTCTTTTAATTCACTCGGTATTTCATTATAAGTTTTATAAGCTGTATTATATACTGTATCACAGTTATTGAATCTCGCTCTTGATGATCTTATTCTAATTTTATCTGCATTTCTTGTTGCTCATGTGTGAACGTCTCTATTTAACGGCGGTTCAACATTTGTATTTATATTTTTTGTCATCATGTAATGCACCTGCATTGCTAGTTTGCTTTTTATATAAAGCTTAATTGGTAATATTTTATTTTTTTTTGTGAATTAATTGTGTTGACTTTCTGTTTTTATAGCCAAACAAATTTATTATAGCTTTATTTTGTGTAACTTGTAGTTGATTGATATATTTGTTATAAGTATTTCCCCAGATTATTATGTTATATGTATTATTATTACAATTCTTCTAGTTTTTTTTAGTTGCTCTAATATTTGAGTTTCCAAGGTTAAATTCTCGTCAGCTATAACACCTAAATATTTGTACCTTTTAACTATTTCTAATTGATAATCATTGTAATATATTTCTAGATGATCAGTAGGCTTTCTTTTAAACATTATAAATTTTGTTTTACTTGCATTTATATTCAGCTTATGATGATCCATCCAATTTTTAATTAGTTCCATGTCCTGCTGTATAATAATTTCTAAATTTTCAATTGAACTTTCAGCATACACTATTGCTAGATCATCTGCATACATATATGGGGTACCACTCAAACTGTAGGTTCAGTAATCCACTTATGTATATAGAGAACAATGTAGGCCCTAGTGAGCTTCCTTGTATTACTCCACAATTGTTTTGTTCAGTATAACTTTACATTCAGTATACTGTGTCCTATCATTCAAGTAACTCTTAAACCATATGTTTTCTTTCCCCCTAATTCCATATTCAATTGATATTTTCAGCAGTATATCTCTATCTACTGTGTCGAATACCTTTTGTACATCAAAGAGGACACCTGCAACTTTTTTGTTTTCCTCCAGTCTAGTATGTATATATTAGAAATCATATCAAATAGTGCAGCTTGGGTATTTGATTGCTTTTTAAAGCCATATTGTTGTTTGTTAATCAAATTTGTTCTTTTTAAGTAGTTTGTTAATTGTAGGCTTACGACCGTTTCAATAGATTAACTAAACACTGATGATATTGCGATTGGCCTAAAATCTTCAGAATAGTCAGTACTACCTGTATTCTTTGACACAGGTATTACTTTACATATTTTAATACATTTTGGCATTTCTGCTTGACTTAATGATTTATTAATTAATTTAGTTAGGTTTTCAGCTATTTCATTCTTACTATTTTTGACTATTGTATAGATATATAGATACATTATCCGCTCGTGCAGCTTTAGTGTTTGACATGCTGGAAATCAACATATTACTATTCCTATTTGATTACTTACTGCTTCGATATTACTATTTGATGTTCTATTTAAAGATCCTTTTGAGGTATTTTGATGTAGCTGTCCTATTGCAATTTGCTGACTTTTTCTTCTGCCTTATTGTTATGCATTTGTTGCAGAACCATATTTTGTCTGGTTCAGAAATAATTTCCTTAATTATTTCATTATCCAACCCAGAACAAGCACTGCAGATCTATTTTTTGCATGGTCCATCGCATAATAATAGTTTGTTTGTTCTTAAATTTATTTTTTTGTCGCACCGATTACATAAATTATTACTTGACATGTTGACGTTTAATTCACATTTTTTCGCATTTTAATTCACATCTAATTCAATGTGTTATTATATATCATGTTCTTGATAATCATTATTAAGGAGGTTGGGAAGCCATATTGCATTCATTTATAAATTAAACCATCCAACCAAATTGAGTTGAATGCCTTTTCTAAATCTATGAGACATGCACCAATGCCGAAATTTTTATTAAAAAACCAACAGATATCGGATCGGTTTATTTAGCAATTGTGTGATTATCACTATGTTTATACCTAAAACCAAAGTGGTTTTGGGTTAAAATACTACGCAAGGTAGCTAGATAATGAACTTTGTCGTAGATTAGGGTTTCAAAAATTTTACTTATATTTGGCATCAGACTAATTAGTGAATATCAATTCGGGTCATTTGGATCTTTCCCTGGTTTCTTTACCAAAATAATTTTCGATGTTTTCCAAATTTGTGGAAAATACGAATTGTTTATTGCATTATTAAATAATATTACGTATTTAGAAATTATTAGGCTATTCACATTTTTTTATGCTATGTTTGGCATATTGTCTATTCCAGTTATAGTTAAATATAAAACAGGATTTTGAAATTTATTTCATAAAAATTTAAAGCTGTCAAAATTTCAACCAATCAAAATTTGAAAAAAGCAGCAAAAAATATTTTGACTTCTTAAATTTCGAATTTAAATATGAAGGAAATAGTACAGTGTACCTTCTTCATTAAAAATCAACAGTAAAAATCATGAATATAATATTATTATTCAAGCTAACCAATTAATTAATGTAATTAAAAGTTTTTCTTTTACTGATTGGTGCATGTATCAAATGTCTGTGAATTACTCAACTTTTACTTTATTTTTTTGATAAACTTTTAGTTTACTTTATTTTTATTTACAATTTTTTTTTTTCTTTTAACAAATTCATCAACACACATACTTAATTCAACCATTCTCATAAACCTTACAGTACTAAATTCAACATACTTAATAAAAAGCATATCTGATGAGTAAAAATTAAAAATGTATGAAATTTTTTTGTAAAAACACAAACATACAAATAAAATTTTTATTAAACTTGTTTATCAACAACTGAAATACTACAGAGAGAAAATCAAAAATAAACAAAAGAGTATCAACAAATAAAATTTAGAAAAATTGACATCTTTTCTACTAAATATTCCACAAATTGGAATGACAGCATAATTTTCTTCTATTATTATATATAGATATATGTATCGAATAGCAACTACATTACATCAATCAACTACAGCAGACACGACTGATTCGAAAAATTTGAAACATTGTCTTCAATAAATAATAATAATCCAAAAATGAATATTGGCATATGAGCATAAAAATAAAAACAAAAAATTAAACAATGGAGTGTGATTTATATAAAATCATTTTTTTTTTTTATATCCTTTTTGGAATAAAATTGAAAAATGAAATACAAGGTAAATCCATTATTGGTGGGTGTGCAAAACAATTTTTCTACACTTAACAAAGCAAAAACAACATTTTTAATCATTTTTATAGAAAATTAAACACGCAAAAAATTATTTATAAAAATGAAAATTATATAAAAATAGAGATTTTATTTAATATTAAATTAATCTTTTATATTATTAAAATCAGGTGTTGATTAATGTTCATCAATCTTTGTATATATTTGGACAATCTGATTTAGTTTTTGAATCATTATTATTAGCTTAATGCATTTTCATTAATATAGGGAACATTTTTCAGCTTTATGAAAATTTAGTCTATAATATAAGTGTGGGAAATTAAGTTGGATTTTTGTGGTCATTTAGTGGAAAAAAAAATGTATGAAGAAATTCTAATTAAATGTCACAAAAACATTGTACATTTGGACGGAAAAATTAGGCAGTAAGTTCACAAAAAAGAAGACTTTCAATTGGAAAAATAAAATTGTGTTACAAGCAACTTATTTGTTTTAAAAAACGTTACCGTTTGCACTTATCTGCTGTTCATAAAAACAGGGTTCCAATGAACAAGTAGAAGGGTCCAAAAAATTTATTTATGAAATTAACTCTCTGAAAACATAAAAACATGGTCAAAATCGGTTATTAAATTATACGACTTCAAACCATTGGATCTGCTTTTTCAAACCAAAGTGTAATAAATACATCAACAATTCTCTTATTGAGAAGATAACAATTTATAAAGTCAGCCATGATGATGATAATTTATGACAAATATTATAGTTCTCTTTATTTTTATAAGTATAAATATTTTTCTGGTTAATTTTTATTTATTTACAATCTATCTATTGTGAACATTCAACAAATATACTTTACTATACATAAAGCATGATAAAGTTGACACGCGCCATTCACTGGGCACCAAACTTCAATATTTAGCACAATCGTTATTCACGTGTTATGTAAATCTTCTAAGTAAATCTTTATCAGTTTACGATGACTTGATTTGACCCCAATGATTTATGATTTGTCGTTCTAAATTTTCACATTTTCTTTTATTCTAATTTAACACATTGGTTTTTTTCTTTCTTTTTAAAATAAAAATAAATCTAATTTTATATTTAATTACGTTTTTTAGTTTACAATATAAAAATTTTCTCAAAATACATTGAAAAGAATAATAAAATTAAACACACTATACATTATTTAATTTGTTTATAAATACAGTAAGTCAGTCTTAGTATAGACATAGAGCTGCATTGAAAATCCACTAAAAATTCGTCTATTTTGTATTATTTATTTATATATGTATATAATATAAGTATATATAATATTATATACGTATAATTTATATATTTGAGTATAATTTATATTTTATATAATTACATTTACAATGGATAATAAAACAAATATAATGTGTTAAGAAGTTTTTGTTATTAATTTTCCTTTACTAACTGTTACTATAATACTGCTTGTTATTAAATTGATAGCCATAACTTCTTGTTGGTCTATTATTTGTTTTATTTGTTACTGCTAGAGAATTTGTTCTAATTGATGTTGTGATTGTTGCTGTATTAATTCGGATTCCGTTTGCATTGGATGTTCGTATTCTTGTTGTAATTGAGTATTGTTGGAATCTATTGCTGTTAGTATTTGTTGTTAGTCTTGTTTCTCTAATATTTGTGGATTCTTTTTTGACATTCTCTTCTTTACGGCTTTGCTTCTTTGCTGCTAATGCCCAACACGTGAATTTCGCTCGTTTGTTCTTGTTGTGATTATTTACCAATTCAGCATTGATGATGCTGATGCTGTTGATGTTGATATGGTTTGGGACGTTACTGTTAACACCTTGTTCAACGTTTAAGTCCTAATTTGTATGTTCCTTTGTGTTGGTACCGGAAGAACTTGTAAATGATTATTTTTTTCACATAGTTCAATTAATAATTTAACACCATCACCATCACTACGATTGCTGTGATAACGATTCTCCTATGCATCTAATAATCGATTGTAATAACGCGGACTTTCAGTATATTTTAATAACTTGTAAGTTTTATGTGTTGGAATAATACTCTCTCCAATGGAAGACAACGTTCTAGCTCATCTTCAGCAGTTATTAAACAACGTACATCATCTGGGGTTATATTTTCCAAAATAGAATCAAGATATTCATTCCGATCTTCTAAATCTTTTCTGGTGAACTGATTATGTTTTATTTTTGCTGTACGTGATAAATATGTTACATATAATCTTTTATCGTAACAAAGAGAACCTTTAACACCCGTCTTAATACAAATATCTTTTTGTTTTTCTGATGAAAATTTTGGAGGAACATCCAGAGAGCTGTATTAATGGGCTCTTAATATGCATATCTAAAATAGCTTGTACTAATGGGCCCTTAATATTAATGCTAATTGCATATCTAATTGCATATTCAATGGCAAATCAGAATGTAACGAAGGTGAAATATTTACCTCTAATAACCAAGATTTACCTAAATAGGTAAAATCACTAACCGCAGACACACGAAAATCCAATCAATCAGAGACCGGAACGGTATCCCACTCTCTAATACGGATGACCAACGCCAGAGATGGAAAGAATACTTTCAGGAAACAAGCAACATCCACAACATCCCAATAAATAGTTTCCGAAGTAGTCCGAGTAGTCCAGAACTGAATATCCACACTGAACCACCAAGCTTACAAGAGATTAAAGAGGGCATAATAACGCTAAAACGGAACAGGGCTGCAGGTATAGATGAACTTCCACCAGAATTGCTACAAGCAGACCCGGAATTAGCCGCTGAATTATTAGAACATCACATCACGAAAGCCTGGGAGGAAGAAAGACTACCTAAATCCTGGAAAAAGGGCCTGTTTGTAAAACTTCCCAAAAACGGAGACCTAAAAAGCTGTAATAATTGGAGAGGTATAACACTGCTGAACATCATATATAAAGTTTCCGCAACCATACTGAATCGGAGAATACAGCCTAAAATTGAACAAAATAGAAGGGACGAACAGGCAGGATCACACCAACACACTACGGCTGATCATAGAACAATCTGTAGAATGGCGCTCTCCGCTATATCTCTTGTTCATCGATTTCAAGAAGGCTTTCGACACGATTCAACGTATTGCGATATGGAATGCATTAAGAAAAAGAATTCCCGAAAAATTAATAAGATTGTCAGAAGCTTTGTATGAAGATGCAGAATTAGCAGTTCTCCACTGCGGACAAATAAGCGACACATTCACCACAAATTCTGGAGTAAGGCAAGGATGTCCACTGTCACCACTTCTATTCACGCTGGTAATAGATGAAATAATGAAAGAAACGGGTTCTTCCGGAAGAGGTATAAGGTGGGATCTCTCAAGGACACTTGAGGACCTTGACTATGTGGATGATATATGTCTGCAAGCGCATAGATTCTGCGACATTCAACATAAAGCAGACCTACTTCAGCAAGCAGCGCGCAGAGTCGGGCTAGAAATTAACATAGATAAAACCAAGGCCATGAGGATAAATAACACCAACACAAACACCATAACCATAGAAGGTCAAACAGTCGAATATGTGGAAAGCTTCTCTTACCTAGGTAACATTCTAACAACAAACGGAGGTACAGAAGCAGATGTCAACAACAGACTACGTAAGGCCAGAGCTGCGTTCGGTTAACTAAGTCCAATATGGAAGAATGGCCAAATAACTAGAAAAACAAAGATTAGAATATTCAAAGCATGTGTAATGTCAACACTTATGTATGGCAGTGAAACTTGGATGACGACAAATAACATCAGTCAAAAACTTCAAGTATTTGCGAACAAATGCCAAAGAAGAATATGCAGAATATTCTGGCCAAACACCATCAGCAATAAGGACTTATGGCAGATAACAGGTGAAGAACCGATAATGCATCAAATTAAGCGCAGAAAATGGAGATGGATAGGACACACTCTAAGAAAACCATCAAATAATATAACAAGAATGGCCCTAGAATGGAATCCCCAAGGGAGCAGAAGGCGAGGAAGACCCAACAACACCTGGCGTCGGACTGCGACTTCTGAGGTAACAAGATATAGACGAACTTGGGAGGAGATAAAGACCATTGCGTACAATAGAGAACAATGGAGGAGGCAAGTTGATGCCCTATGCTGAGGAGTAACAGGAAAAAAAAAAAAAAAAAAAAAAAAAAATAACCAAGGTACTAGATTTGAATCTAAAATATATCAAATCTAAATAACTCATATGTATTATATTTACTACCAGTATTAATTTTAACCATATTATTAATTCTTTTTGCACCAGCTAATAAAGTGCGAAGCACTAAATTTTCCATAGTTATCCACAATAAAGAAATATCAATGCCAGTATTTTGTAAATATGTCATTAATGATTGCAATGTCCATTTATAACCATCACAAGCGTTAACATCTTTATTTTTAGCATAATTGGATGAATGCTTATTTAAACTGTAATTTGTTAAATGCATACGACGATCATGTAATGTTTCCGATTTAGTACTATATTTTACTGATGCAAAACTAGTTAATCCGTCTTTGTACATATAAACTCGAATTGGATTTATTGATGTAACTAAAACATATAATCTAATATCAAATTTAAAATTAATCAATAACGGACGTTCAATATAACGTTGAACAGTTAATGGTTTCCGTTTTGGTATTTGAGACCAGGCAATACTTTAATACTAGTTCCTCTTGCACTGGCCGGTGGTTTAATAATCCATTTAATATTACGTTGCTGATAATTAGGCCAAGTTATAAATATAATGGGCATATTTAATTTCCAGTAAATTAATTTTTAATGGCAACCTAAATTAAGCTAAAAATTTTGGCTTTATGAATAACGGTAATGTTAACATGCAAGAGCTTAGATTTCGAAACTAAAATAATTAATTAATTTTATATGAAATTCAAATCATTACCTGAAATCTGTTGATTCTTCATCCTGGGGGTTAGATTTTGTTTAAAACAACCAACTCATTTTTGATCTACATATTTCTCTAGTGTTGTACTGCGTTAAATATTCTTTGTGAAATAATGTTTAATTTCAATTAGTAAAAACTTTGATCCTAAATAGAAAATAATATTATTTTAGTACTGATTGCTAGTATTTATTTTGATTTTTGTTAGATTTCGAAAAGGTTCTAAATAAGAAAATTTTAATACATCATTATTTAAGTTGTAGAAAAAAATTAAACAACAATGTAAGTAAAAAAATTTCCAATGAATCATAAATATGTTTTAGATTTTGTAACCAAATCAGAAATTATCATTCAAATTATTTCTCATCATCCAAAATGTAATATTATTAATGATTTTCAGTGATTTATTTTAAATAAAATGGTCTCAAATCCCGAATGTAATGAGTCAAAAATGATATTTTTAGATATAAAATAATCCAATAAGATAAAAGTACAAAATTGATGATAATAAATCATAAAACATTTTATTAAATATTCACTAATAATATCAAATTTTGAAAATATATAATCTAATTCGTTTATATTTGATGATAAATGAATAACTCCTCTCGGATAATAATAGATACCTTTAATATCTATTACACATGTTTAAATATTAAAACAGAAAATGATTAATACGAGTAGATTTGTAGACGATTTCATGGTCATATTAAAAATGGTCAAATGTAAGCTTTAATTCTATGAAGTTTTTTAAAGAAATTATTCCTGTTTAATGAGTAAACCTGAATTTAAGATATATTTATTCTGTGCTCTATGTCCCACTGATACAGTTACATGACAATAATGAAGATGATGATGATTTATTAAATGAACCTCAAAATAAACGGAATAAAATTTGAAATTCACAATATTAATCCCGTAATTATTATTTACGTTGAAAGTAGAATATTTAAAGAATTATTAATTCTGTAGAAAAACTATCTACCACATTACAACTAAATACATAATTAACTAAAATAGACTAAGACATTTGTTTAAATTTAATTTCATATTTTACAAACCAGCTCTGGGGTAAGGGATATTGTTTTCGATATCAAGAAGTGCTGCCATGTCCAAATTTACATGAGCTTTTTAGTCGCTGCTCGAGCTTGACTGCGTGAGTAGTTATTATTTGTTCCTTCTGTGTAAAAAGCTCGTAAAGGTTGGTGTATTGGATAAAGCAAAAAAAAAAAAGGAAATTATATTATGAAAAGCTATATCTTTACTTAGAAAAATATTTTTAAGGTTTGTGCATTGAGTAAAGCGTAAATAGGAAATTATTTTTTTTAATTGAAAACTTTCCCGTTAATTAATCAAAGTTTTTTTTTTTAAAAAAAGTTTTCTATAAAAATTGACCGTTAAAAACTTTAATTTAAAAAATTTTATGTTAAAAAACTTTAATATAAAAAATTTTCGGTTAAAAAAACTTTAATTAAATAAAATGTCCGTTAAAAAAATTTGAATTTAAAAAACTTTATCTCTACGTAGAAAAGCATACGAGATAATAAGAAATTAATATTTTTTAATTGAAAAATTTTCCGTTATTAATCAAAGCTTATTTTTTTTTTTAATTTATAATAAACTTTATATAAAGTTTTTAAGGTTGGTGCATTGAGTAAAGCGAAAATAGGCAATTATTGTTTTTAATTAAAACTTTTCAGTAATTAATCAAAGTTTTTATTTTTTTAAATTAAAATTATCCCTGAATGAATTTTTTCGGAGCTGTTTTAATGTTCAAGTTACGGTGAAAATCTTTATTACGTACGTAGTGCGATGGTGTATTTAACTGTACCATTTTGTTTTAAAATTATTGCAGCATTTAAAACATGTTGGGTTTCTTTAAACAGCTCCATTATTGGATACCGTGTAAGTCTTAATATCTGTTTGTATATTAAAGTTTTAGTTTTCAACTAATAACTCATAATTACGCCCAATTAATTCACAAATACTTTGCTGTATTGGTATATATGATGCCATTTTGTTGTTGATTAAGATGTGAATGGTTGATTTGATTACAATCTTCTTATATTTAAAATTCATACGTTTTGATTTTATTTCATCTACTATAAAGGCTCATTACTATACCTAAAATGGGAAATTCTCCTTAACAGAAATTTCCTTTCCTTTGAGGAAAATTAATATATTTCAACAATCTTCCAATGCCAAAACTATTGCTATTATTATTTTCTTCACGCAAATATCACAATTACAAGATTCCTATACCAATTCACAGCTAAAATGTTAGGCGTTAAATAAAATTTTGTGTCTACAGGGTTTGTAAAATCGAAAACAAAATTTTTACGTATTCATTTCAATGACCGCTATAACAGCAATCCTCCACAGAAACTATTACTATAATAATTTCCTAATATAATGATTATAATGGAAAAAATGTAGGTAGACTTTAATGTCCTTCGAGGATTACCTCCTATCTTTCGAAAATAAAAATGTTTACAAACAAACTACAAACAAATTTCCTAATGTACATTTGAAAACTTTCATGGTATACTTTATTTCAATTATCACTCTAAAAATAAAAATCTTTGTTATTCTAATCTAACAATTTGTAGCTTATAAATATTTTAAATCTTATCTCCACCTTTGGTTAAAAACAAATTATATCAACTGTGTGTTATAATTTTCTTTTTCTTGCATTTCCAAATTTTTTCTCTAAGAAATAAGCTGTTATTTTTTATTTAACCCAATCACATTTTTGTTACAGATATAGCCTGGTAGAGGAACATGTCACAAATTGAGCCATCAGTATAATGTTGTGTTCTTCTTTAATTAGGCATTTAGTACCTGTTTTTTCATTATATTATTTATCCTCAATTTTGTAATGCCGTCGATGCTGGACATTCATATTTTCACAGGTTTTCATTGTAGATGTTTGATATCGATTTGGTCGTTTGTTACTCTTCGCTAGTCGAACTTTTGCCATTATGTTTACATTATGATTTCTTTAGTTGTTTAGACTCCAATTGACAAAATCTTGAATCGCATAGGTCCTTGGTAATCAGAATATATAATACTATTGATTTCAACCAGGCTCAAATAAATAAAAATGATTACGAGTAAGGAAAAAGAAAAAAAAAATGAAATTTGAACAAAATATTTTAATGAAATAAAGGAAATATATGTAAAGAGTTCCCCTTTAATAAAGAAGCATATAAAATAAAGTTTACAAATTTGCTTACTACCTCCAAAATAATAAAACAAATGGAATAATTCAAGTGGACAAATCGCTTCGTTGTGGCCATATTTTGAAAAGTTTAATGATGTTTTTGGAACCTCACACTTTGTTACTCCTCCAGTAGAAAATTTAGATTCCAGTATAGAGAATCCAAATGAAAATTTCTTATCTGAAGATGAAAATGAATGTGCCTGCTCTAGAAAAACAAAAAAAAATGATGACTTATTAGAATTTTTAAAAGAAGAGACTAAGAGAGAACAAAAATGTCACGAAGAAATAATGGCATTAGAGACCAGAAGAATTGAAGTGCTTCAGAGTTTGAGAGATATTTTAACTCAAAATACTTGTACCAAATAAACAAATTTTTATATAATCCGAAAGTTGTGAAATGAAGTCTGTTTAGTTTTTAGAATTTATGTTAAGTTTATTTCATTGTGTGTTTTTTTTTTTATTTTGTTAAATATAATAAATGAATATTGTTAAGCTGAAAATAGATGAACGTTCATATTTTTATAAATAATAATAAATTTACTTCCAACTTTTAAAAAAAATTCAAATTCCGATTTCAAAGCATTCAAAAATGTTCCAAAACGTCATTGATTTGAAAGGATTCAGATGCAACAATCAAAGACACAGGGGTTGTTGCAAAGTAAAAATTGCTTTATAGGTTTTTTGATCTGATATACTCACTACACTTTGTCACTGGGATAAAATAAATGACAAAAAATAATTGAGAGTATAATCTGGTAACAACTTAAATAATAAAATGGAGCTATGCTATTTAAGAAGGCTTAGTTCCTGACAAAAGCAGTAGTTTTCCACATTTAAAGAGTTGTTGGCCAGTAATTTTATAAATATTGTAGATGTTGTAGTATAAATTTGCAGTACCGTACTTAATTAAGCACGAAAAGATGATCTAATTAAGTTACTGTCAAGAACATAAAAGTTCAAATTGACGACGTTTTTAGGAAAAGTGCCACAATTTTACAATGAAAACCAATGTAATTCAAATTTACTAAACAGCTTCTACCTTCTTTTTCCCACGCCACAAATAAAAAAAAATTTTATATTTTAATTAGAAATTTTTTTTTATTTTCCGTCTATGTGGACGTTTTTCTCTTTTTAAATTTAAAATTTAAAATTAGACATGTTTCGACAACGTTGAAGTTGTCATCTTCAGTTATTATAATTACTTTCATTATATTTTTATATTCATTTCATATAATTATATTCTTCTTCTATTAATTTCTCCTATGATATTGATTATTCCAAATTAAATAATATTTTAGTTTTTGAGCTTTGGGAAGATGTTTATAACTCTGAAGACCCCTCAGCAGCCTATTCTATTTTCTTTAAAACGCTTAGTAAGCATGTTAAATCTTGTATGTCTACTCATACTTTTACTAATAATACACACAAGATTAAACCTTGGATGTCTAATGTTCTATTGAAACTTATTCGCAAAAGATGACTATCTGTTAAAAAACATCCAAGTAACACTAACTTAATGTTATATTATAAAAAACTCTGTAAAGAAGTTAAAGTTCACGTTAGTGCAAAGAGAATTATTATTCCAGACAGTTTAGCGAAAATAGAGGGAAAAGTAAAGCTGAATGGAAAATTATAAAGTCAATTTTAAATAAGGATTGTTCTACTTCTGTTTCCTCTTTGGTAATTAATTCTCAAATAGTATCTGATCCATCAATCTTAGCTAACCATTTTAATAAATTTTTTGTAAATACTTCTGAAGAACTAGTAAATAATGTAATTTCTTTTAACGCACAATCTGAGAATTTTGAATCTAATTTATGTGAGGAACCTTTTCAGAGACAGGCTTTTTTTTTAAATCGTCTTTGGAAATTCATAGACTCATTATGAGTCTTAAAATACCTAATTCTGCACCTAACGATTCTTTTCCCAACAATTTTTTGAAGAAGGTTTCGCTACTTATTGTTAATGTTTTAAGTTATGTTTTTAACCTCAGCGTTTATCAAAGAATCTTTCCTGATGTGTTAAAAGTAGCTGAAGTAATTCCCCTTTTTAAAAAAGGGAAATGTGTTCGAATCTAATAACTACAGACCTATTTCTATACTGCCTGCTATTTCAAAAATTTTTGAGAAAGCTATTAAGTCCAGAATATTACAGTTTTACATTTTTTATTGACGCACAATTTGGTTTTAGGAAAAAACAAAGTACCGAGGATGCACTTATAAAGTTTTGCAGTGAAATTTATAGTGGTATTAACAATGGTAATTTCTGTAGTGGTTTATTTATTGATATCACTAAAGCGTTTGATACAGTGAGTCATGATTTACTATTAACTAAAATTTATAATGCGGGGTTTAGAGGTTTTATTTTGAATTGGTTCGAGTCATATCTTAATAATAGGAAGCAACGAGTCAAATTGAATGGAAAGTTCAGTGACCTTCTTAGTATCAAGGTTGGTGTACCTCAAAGTTCAGTATTAGGTCCTGTTCTGTTTCTTATTTTTATTAATTCATTATTGCAACAACAGTTCAAGGGTACACCTACAGCTTTTGCGGATAACACTACTTTTTCATACAACAATAATAATCTACTTGACTTATTTTGCGATTTAAATTTTGAGTTGGACCTAATTCGAAAATGGTTTTATGTTCAAAAGTTATAAGTAATAAAACTAAAATTATGCAATTTAGGCTTAATAATAATTGTCTCCTCGAGAATTTTAGTATTTGGTATCATTGTCCTAAATTTCCTTTATTTCCAATACAGTCTCTAAACTCTTTTGTTCTCTCTTCGCCTTGTAGTATTTCTTGCTTTAATATTGAGAGTATAGATACGTTTAGGTACTTGGGTGTTTTACTTGATAATAACCTAAATTGGTCTGCACATACTTGCTATTTAAATAATTATTTTAAAAATGTTTTGCGAAACATTTACCACTTAAATTTGTATTGTTCTTTAAAAGTTATGCTAATGGTGTATTTTGCTCTATTCAGCTCTAAACTGCAATATGGAATTAGTTGCTGGGGTGGTTCTTATTTTAATAAAATTCAACTTTTTTTCATCGCTCAAAAACACTGTATAAGGATACTTTAAAAAAAAAAATAGACTAATACTGAGTTTTTCTTTATTTAAAAAGTTGAATATTCTTCCACTTAAACATTTATATCTGTTTAAAACGTTGAACATTTTTTTCAATAGACCGGGCTATCTCGCTCACAATTTATAACTAGATATCACCTTAGAATTAATAATTTATACCTTGTAAATGTTCCAAGAGCCCGTACCTCTCATTTTTGCCACTTTTATGATTATACCTATAGCTCCAAAAATTTTTAATATGTTACCTTATTCTTTAAGATCGGACAGATCACCTGTTTCATTTGGCAAAAATCTTCGATTTTGGCTTTTTGAACTGGATCACCTTCAAATTGAATCTGTTTTTAATACGATTTAATTTTTTTTTCTAACTATGTTTTTTTTAGTTTTCTTTCAGAATTTTAGTTATTTCTTTACTTTTTATTCTTGCTATAATTTTGTATTTAATTCTGCTTACTCTCGTTTATTATTTAAATTTTGCTTAAATTTTTTTTTTCATTATATAATTTTAATTTTAAGCTATTTTAACTTTTTCCATATTTAGCTTTAATTTTCTACTTTACTATGTATGTACCAAACAATATTTTATATTTTTATGCCTGTATTTTTGCTTGCAGTTTCATTCAGCACATATTCTAATGAATATACGAATGATCCTGTATTTATTCTTATAATTTTTATTTAGTAAATGTATATTTTAAGTATTGTATTTGACTATAATATGAATTAATGAATTATATTAAGTTTTATTATTATATCGAGTTTATTACCTACATTGTTATTGTTTCTATAAGCGATTTGATATATATATATATTTACTTATGTGTTTTTTATTGCATATGGGATGAATTTAGAGAATTCTGTTGATATGTATTTAGTTTTTTCATTGATTGTTTTTTTGATTGTTTTATTACTCTTATATTTGTTATTATGTTTCCTTAAGTAAATTACTTATTATGTTGCTTTTGTAACCGCTGGCTACTCCTATGTATTTTAGTGTTTCTACTTGCTCGTTATAGTCTGGTTCACTCAATGGGACGTTTAATAATCTATGTAAGCCGTCATTTTATGTTGGTGTGGATGATGTGAATTTTCATGTATGGTGACATCACTGGTTGTAGACTTTCTATAGATTTTGTATTCCAAATTATAGCTGTTTCGCTTTATTGTTAGGTCTAAGAAATTTAATGTTCCATTAAATGCATTCGATTTTTGCAGTGAATTTAAAATTCTTCACTTGTTCGTTTATGTGTTTATTGAGATTGTTGATTTGCCCATTGTTCCATTAAGGATAATGCATGTATCATCCACATATCTACAATAGAACATGATTTTATCTGCCAGTGGGTTTTTTGTTTTATTAAATATATATAATTGTTTTCGAAGTGGTTTAAGTAAATGTCAGCGAATAACCTAGACAATGGTGAACCCATTGCTAAACCATTTGTTTGCGCATAGAATTCATTGTTGCATGGGTAGTAGTTTTGGGATAGTATTTTCAATATCAAATAACAAAATAAAGAACAAGAGGTACAAAATAACATATACACATAACAAGAAAATTAACAGATTAACGCAGAAACGGAACGTCCACATAGACGGAAAATAAAAAAGGAAAAATATTTCCTAATTAAAATATAAAAAAAAATTTTTAACAGCTTCTGTTTTATCATAAATGTTTCTTCGTGTTTTTTTGCCATTGTTATTCAGTAAAACATGTAATTAATGCTTTAAGCTCTTTGCTTTGCTTGATCCAACTTCTCTTTTAAAGCCACAAAATAGGAGTGATAGTTTTAAAAATGTATGAATTTAGATAAGAGGCGTTGCTTGATCATATGCGATGTTTTAAAATCGCTACTACGATTAACGCCCCTAAATACAGTACAGTTAATTATTTTACAAGCCATTTTACTCACTTTTTTCCCGGAATTCAACCAAAAACTTACAAAACTCGTTTGTATACAATAATCTCAAATTTAATTTTTTTCTTTTGTTATCACTTTTGTTTTATCAATGAAATTATAAGAAATCGCAACACATTTACCGCATAACTAACACTTTTGTAAATTGAGAAAAAAGAGTCATAGTTAAATGGCATTTTTTTAATATTTAGATTCAGTTTGCTATATTTTAGCCATATAAAACTTGTGATATTTGTCAGATTTATAACAAATTTCTTTTAGAATGAAAATCTCAAATGAAATTTTGAATTATTTTTTAATAAGATTTTCAGTTGAAGTAGATAAAATTATGTATTTTTTTTAAATATATTTCAAAGATTTCTCTGTTCACAAATAACATCCTTTGATTTTATTTTTTTTTTTTACTATTGTTGAATTTCTCTATTTTAAGTTTTTTAAAAAAGCAAATTATGCAGCATTTGATTTCGTATGTAATTCTCAATAAAGAAAAAACTTACAAGCTATTTAATTTTAAATGAATTCACCATTTAATCCTCTTTTCATTTATAATGACTTAATTTTCTACATTATCATAAACTTGCAAATTGTTTTACGACCTCATTTTTACAAAATTAAATTAACTCTATTTTTTGTTGCAAGCTTTTGACATTATATTATAAATGTTCTCATCACTGATCATCCCACAATATAATCTCTTATATACAAGGTGACACCGTAAGTCATTTATATTTTTTATTTATAAAATTAAAAATATTTGAAAATATTTTATACTGATAAAAATTCAATATTAAATTCTGCTCTGCCATTGTATGAGCCAATTCTGCTTTGCAATGAAATTTTTCATTATATTTTCGATTTTACATTGATTAGAAGGTGAAAAAAACGTTTATTTTATAAATTCATATGTGATGATTTTCTTTCATTAATCCAACGAGCGGATCACTACCAAAATTGCAAAATTCTATGCGATAATTGTTTTTAGTTGGGAACTACCCCAAGTTTAACTACAGCTTAGAAGTTAAACTAGCTATAGAATTTCTTAAAATCATTTTAATAGGGGTTAAATACTAGACAATAATGTGTATCGAAAAGTATACTATCAGTATATTAAATATTTTATGCAAATTCGAACTTAAAACAAAAACAAATATTTTTCACTCTATGATCAGTCTGTACGTGAACCGATTTTTTGTACCAAAAATATGTATAATTATTTGTAGGAATTTTGATAAGATTTATCATAAACTAAACATAATACTATAAGATAAGATAATATTAATAAAATCTTCAAATATTATTTTAACCCCTTAATATTAAATGAATTTCTTGTGACCCCCACAGAAGTTCATTATAAATCATAAAGATCTTAAATTTGAAAAAATTGAGGTGAGGGAATCTTTTGAAACGATTTTCGATTATTTTGTTTTATGCTGTCAGATTAATGGTTTGAGCAAACACATCAGTCATTTATTACTAGCTTAGAAGCTTGATATACAATTGATTGTGCAATATGTCATGTAGTTTTAAGTGTCTTATAAAAACAATATTTTTGATATAAGCCTTGCAACATTTTAAGATGTCCTTAAAATGTGAGTCAAAATAAATGTTATACTCACACATGAAATCATCAGATGGAATATCCAGCCCAAAACTAGTAAGGTAAAATAAATTAAATGGTAAGTTCATCATCATCATCATTCTCCTGTAACCTCATCCGTTGCGCATGTTGAAAATATATTGATTTTGTAAATCAGTTAATAATTTTTTTTTCCAAAAATACTAATATTTGATTAACCGATCAGAGGTTGACCTACAAGTTTCTTGTTTTTTTATATTAGACTGTATTTCGAACCCGAGACTTTCTGATTAGCTCAGTCAAAATACATAATCACTACACCAATGTGGCTAAACAAAACATAAATTGAAAATTAAATTTCTTCATTTTTTTTTAAAAAAAAAAAGACGTCAAACAATGTTGAACACATTTTCTAGGCTATTAGCAATACCGCAAGGAAAATATAAATGATTAGAGAACTTTTTATTTCACTATTAAGAAAATTAAAATTATTTTTTCTAGAAAAAAAAATTAATATACAAAAAATCACCCTGTATTTTATTCAAAAATTTACCATTATTTTATAGGATTATGTTTTAATCGTAAATATCTTTATGTACTATTTCTATATATTTTTATTTTCTACATAATATGTATTTAATATCTAAAAATATTGTTCTTCATAAAATAGAAATTAAATTAATTCATTTCTACACCACCCTCTCGATTTTTTATTCAATATAACCTAAGTATAATTATTATACATCTACTATATAATAATCATAATAATAAGAGTTAAATATTATTACTCATATTATAATAATAACATTTAAGTTACCTTTTACAAAATAATAACATTCAAAATTAAATCATCATCAAATTATTTAATATATATGTATGCAGGATATTTTTACACACACATTCATTTAGAATTAAGGACACTCAAATTAAAAAATGGAATAGAAACAAGTTTAGTATAAAAAAAATCAAACAAATTTAAACCGATTTAGTTAGGTCCATCCGTACTGTGATTAGAAAATTAAATGCTAATAAAAAAAAGTTTTAAAATAGGGTAAATACAAAATAAATATTCAAAACCTGATTTTTCCAAAAATTAACAACAAGAAGAAATAACGAAAATCGTTGAACTTAATAATAAGTAAAGTAAAAGTCAAACTTTAAAATAATTTACAGGGAGAAATACTACACTTTAATAAAATTAACTGGCAGAAATCAAATTGGTAAAATTGAATAAAATTTGAAATTTTGTAAACCAAATTTATTTAATTCAAATTTTTTATATTGAAAACCAAATTTATAGTAATTCCGCTCCTGTTATCATGAAAGTGAAATAGTTTTTAGAACAATTTTTGTTAAATATTTGCGATAAATATTATTGAAAGAATTAAAATGTACAAGAACTGAAATGCTGATTATGATGACACCATCTAAAGCTATTAAACTATTGTATACAAAAATTTGTTACATTACAAACTTACACCAATTTTTGAAAGTAAATGAAAAAACCTTTTTTCTTTTAAAACATTTTTAACCTTCCAGGATCTGGAATCGGATTCCGCAACCGCAAATTTTTTCTTGTGAACATTTTCATCTGTGCAAATTTTTTAAGATGTTTGTACTCTTATTTTAAATTTAATTCCGCAAAGGTTATTGTAAAATTATGTGCTGAATATATGCTGAATTGTAATGTTTTAAAGTGTTAATATGTTGTTTTTGTGAATAAAATCAGTTTTTTAACAAATGAAAGCGCACTAGGTATACTAAAAAATAAGTGTACAAAAATTTATTAAAATACGCACTTTACTTTACTTACTTTTGCGAAAACAAAATTGGAAATTGCACATTATTATTATATTTTATTATGCCTTAATTTTATTTTACAATTTTCCTTATTTCTAATTTTAATAATTAAGAGCTTATATACTAATGTATTTACATCTATGACTTTTAATGACTTTTAACACATAAACTGCACATAAATTTCAATCTGAAATGTATTTTTAATGTTTTTGCAGAATCCGGAATCCCACTGCTGTCTCCATTTTCCCGCATTACATATCTATACGGACCGATATACTGTTATTTACTTGTGAATCAATCTCAATGTTCCGGGCCTAAATCACACTCCGAGTATGAATTTTGTAAAACGTTTTTATTATTTTTTCGAATTAGTTTATTTGCCAAAAACACAAACGGAAAACTTATCGTTTATTAGCAATATTATGGAATAGCAATATAGCATAGTTTATAGCAATATAGCATATACATAAAATAATCATCCTTATTCTTATATCTTGTCAATTAAAAAAACTGTTAAATTTAAAATTTAGAATTAAAAACTTCAGTGATACATCATCAGATTTAATTTCAATTTAAAACTTTATTATTTTTTATTCTAATCATGCCATGCTAACATTAAATCGCCATAGTATATAATATGCAATGTACCCGAAAAAATTTTTGATTTGAAATTCTGAACTTACCTTATTAAAAACATTAAAAGGAATCCTACAACGAGTATTCTAGTATTGTAAAATATTCCTTCAATTTAAAATTTTATCACAATTCAAAAAATATTTCTTTTATTCTAGGACCGAGTAGGTACATTTTCTAATATATTTTTATAAAGATTATATTGCTATTAAAAAGTTATATTTATTTTATATAATTTATATTATTATTATTTTATATGTCATACATACATATACTGGTATTAAAATATATTTCGTTACACATAATCCAAGTGTACATATAAATATAAAAAAAGTATTGAAAATAAAAGAAAAACCCGATTACAATAACAATTTGTTGTATAGGCTTTAAAAAGTGACCTGAGACGTGATTTAACTACAAAAAAAAAATATGTATATAAAAATGTATAACAATTCATTTTAGTTTACTATTCTATAGATTTGGATATAATACAATCTACAGTGTGCATTAAATATGAATAACCAAATCACATATGACAATTCAAAGTTTTACCAAATAAATATGAAAGTAAGAGATTGAGAACAAAATACACACATTTTAAGTCGCTAGTTGCTTATAATACCAATGGTCTCTTTAAAAAATATAATTTTCCATTATTTAATATGAAAGAATATTTTATATCATATTTTGTTTTTTTCTTTGTCAAAATTGTTTTGTGGTTGACAGCTTAGCCTGCCCATCCGATTTTACTCAAAATAACTGTAATATAACAAAATTTACAGATACCCGACCCGGTATTGCCATATATATTGGAAATTTCTCCAAAACTATAAAAAAAAAAAACACATATAATTTTCGACATCCCTCTAAAACTGTAACAAATATTAGTTATATTATTAACGTTATGTCAATTACCAAAAATATAGCTTTCAAAGTGAATATAATCTTTTAGTTATGAAATTTTGGGTATTTGTATACTAAACATTCATCTATTTATAAAAAATAATATTACTTTATAATTATTTTATAGTTAAATCAAAAATGAGCTTACCTTATTCCAACCGGAGTTTCTGATAATCTTCTTTATAGACTTTTATAATCGTTATGCAAATGTCTACATTGGCAAAATTAATGTATCCACCTCTCTCCAATTTTTTAACATAGTAGTCACGCAGTGTGACCATTTTAGCCGTAAAAATTTATTTTTAGCCGGAGGAAATAATAGTACTCGGCTTAGCAGTAAAAAATTTATTTTAGCCGTGTTATTTTTTTTCTGCCAAAAAATATGTTTTCCATAATTTTCGCTACCTAATTTGATCTTTGATGAAAAAAATCGTAGCTAGTCCTCTTAAAAATGATATTGATATTGCAATTAATTTTGAAAAATATTTGAATCCATGTCCTTAGTTGGGTTATGAATGTGAACAAAAATTCCAAGAATTAAAAAAGTATTAAAATTACAAGAAGAAGTATTTAAAAATCAATGTAAATTATTCATAACTAAACTAATCAATCAGTAAAAAAAAAAGAGGCCAACGAATTTAACGATTTTGCAAAAAAAAAAATTTCATTTCAATTGATAATAGCTTGAACGTGAAAGACAGACATTTTCGAATTACTTATAAGCTTCAATATTGATAAAGAAAAAATTAACGAAATTCAAACACAGTAGGAATATTTAACATTGATAAAATGCAAAAAGATACTAATTCCTTCTGTTTTGCATTTACCATTATAAGGATGCTTCAAATGAAAATGCCTTTTCTGAACTCGCGAATTTTGTCACATCTCTTTTTTGGTTTTACCGATTTCAAATGAAGAAGTGGAATGTATTTTCCGTCAAATGAATCTTTAAAACCAAATCCAGAAACAGGATGCAAAAAAAAATGCTAAATAACATTTTTGTTATTAGAATCTATTAAAAGAAGGCTTATGGTGCCATAATTTTGCAATACCTAACGAAATACTTAAAAAAGTTGGAACATCCAAAATCTCTATCATGAGGAAAATGATGAAGAAGTTGAAAACGCTTTACAAGAAGCTCTGCATGATTTAGATAATATTTTTTAATAATATTATGTATACGTAAGCCTAAGGTTTCTTGCATTACAGAAATCCATATCTTGTAAGGTTTGGTTTGAAAAGATTTCAATTTCTTCGTGATAGGTTTAAATGGGCCCAATTGATTTTTCGTGATTCGTATTTTGGTTATTTTATTTTTATGAAAAATTGTTAAATTTATTTAATATAATAAGTATATAGATTATCTTATTTAAGAAGCTCCCATAAATTTTATAGATTTATGAATTTAAGATGAATCCAATGGATTTTATGGGATCCTTGTTGTTTTTTTTAAATTCATTTAGTTAATATGAAATAAAGATGTAACATGTTAATATAAATAACATGTAATGATAAATAGTTTTATTTTCCTAATATCTGCAATATTGGCTAAGATTTTATTTCTTATTTAAATTTGGTAAGAAAAATTACTTTTGCGGAATTTTTAGTCGAATTTCAAGGCTATTTTTCTTTAGCCGAATTTTTAACAGAATTTTATCATAAAATCGACTGCTAACGCGGCTAAACTTAGCAGAATTTTAAAAAAAAATATGGTCACACTGGCACACATAGAAAATTGTAATAGTTGTATGTAACCAATAAAATATATCTACAGACACTGCACTCTTATAACTGTATATAACACTGTTATAATGCTCTTTCATATAATTATTAATATTTTAAGTAAGTAATTAAATTAAATTATAAATTTGAAATATAAAACATTATTTTTGAAACTCACTGTTTATTTTTCACATAGAACAATCTCTTTGTACACCAAAAAATTCAACATCATGTAGATTGTAGACTCACTGTAGTAGAGTAGAGCTAGAGAAAGAGAAAAATAATTCGAAAGTAAAAAAAAAATATTTTTGATAAAAGTTTGTAAGTAATCTAAAAATATCATGTCATCATAGTTAATTTAATGTTTTGGGTATATGGCATACCAACCATCGTAACTACACCAACCCATCTACAGTACATAATAACATAAGATATATTATCTTCGTAGAAATCTCATTTTAGGATTTAAATTTCCAATGCAAAAACAGCAAAATTAAAAACTATCTTAAAAAAATTAAAATAAAAAATTTTCGAAATTGAAATTTAAAGAGAAAACTTGAGATTGAGAATATTAAGAGAATATTTTCTGCTTTATAAAAATTTATAAAAACAGAAAGAGATTTTTATTCAATTCGGAAATCCGAAAAATTATTTCTTTACTTTTTTTTTCGTGCTGTTTTATTAAGAGTTTGAAAAATAAAATTTTCGTGCTTAGTTTTTTCTTTGGATATTGGATTTGGATATTATCATATAATAATAAATATATTCATATTTTATAATATGAATACCAAAAACCCAACCCATCTAATTTTTGATATAGGTATATAATGTGTGTATGTAGTGAATCCAAACAGAAAAAAAAACTATTATTGTGTGAATATACATAACGTGTGTATTATTTACCATTTAATAGAAATTCTAATCAGACACATAGTGAACGGAATATAGACCAAAAGGATTAATTTATTAAAAATATAAGCATAAATATATACCGGATAATGATGCTATATATTTATATTAATAACAATTTTTATTAATTTTGAATTTATTAAAAATAATAAACATACAGCAAAAACTAATTCAGAGTCGGATTCATTTTAGACTATATAGAAATTTTTTGCTGGTTAAAATCTGTGTGTTGGACAGTTTATGGAATAATATCTAATTAGGAAAAGCCTGCATCTAGATGCTGAAACTTTAATTTGTTGAAAATTAGGGTTTGTTTTCCCTGCGAAAAAATTTCCTCACATACAAAATAAAATAATGTGAAAAATTTGTTTTGCTTGAGTTAACCAAAAACTTTGGTTTTGAAAACAAGCTTTTTTATAGACCGAAATTGATAAAATAACAAATTTCAAAACTAAAAACTTATTACATCAATTCTGCTACTATGTATTCATACTGTTCTACAATAATAACCAATTAGACAATTTCAATTCATTCTCCAAATTAATCGGGCTAAATGCAGTGAAGTTCATACAATTTAAAATACTATTAACCACTATTTTCCTATATAATATAAGCTTGTTATAATAAAATATAAATAAATAAGCCAATATAAATATATACCTACTTTAAAAATAAAGATATAAAAACATAAATGAATGAATTAGAAGAAAAACGTCATAAGTTAAAATATAATCAAAAATTGTTTGTCGGCAAACAACGTACGAAATGATACAACGAAAAATATGCAAATTATTTCACCAACTAAAAATTAGATTTTCAAAATAGAAATAAAAACAATAACTTAAAAATCAATTTGGACTGTAGTTCAAATATAAAAAAGCCAATACACTATGTTAATGAATTAATCAAAACAGTCAATTGGTCTTCATATAAAAAAACAGTTTAATTTCGAGTTCTACGATAATTATAAAATATTTAAAATGGTTATGATAATAGAATAATATTTATTACTTGTGATTACCTAATATTCGTTAATAGAACTTTAATTTGCATATTGTATCAAGTCTAACTCCGCCCTATGTCCCACGAATGGGGTTACAGAACATTGATGATGATGATGATGATGATGATCAAGTCTAATATTAAATTGTACAAAAATATTTTCAAAATTATTCTACCAAATCAACAATTAAATTAATCCTTAAATATTTTCGTGAAATAATTTATATAATAAAAAATAGATCCTTAAAAGAAATCTTTACAAAAATTTTAACCATCGCAACAAGTGCGTGAATTTGAGATAAACCAAATCGAAAAAACCTCATTCAAATAGTATTAAATCTTAAAATCTCAGTAATGCGTGGAATTTACTCTTCTGGAAATATTTTAGTTTTTTTTTTTATAATATTTTAAGTAATTCAGCTTAAATTTACAAACAACCACACATTTTATTAGGTACTTAAATCTAAAAAAAAAAAAAAAAAAAAAAAACCTTATTAACATATCAAAATCACAACAACAAGTATATATATATTCAATTCACTAGGGTACTAAATGCTCATTATATTAAAATGGCCCGAGTCATTAAATTTTGAAACTATTTAGGGAGCATTAAGAGCGCACACAAATGGAGCAATTGTTTTAGACACAATAACATTTCTCTCCAGTTCTTTGTCTCTCTTATTCTTTTTTTTTTTGTTTTTTGTTTCTCTTTCTTTAGTAGTTTTATTATAGCTATTAAGGGAACTCATCCAAGCGACTTTGTTATAATTACTTGTATGTGTGTATGAATATTTCCTTTATATTAGACTTTATTACATCCTAAAAAGGATAATATAATTTTTTGTAATGCCATTTAATATACTTTCTTATATCTATATATTTATATTAAAGTTTATCATTGTTATTTGGTATGAATTAAAATAATATGATGTACATTAGAATGGAATCACACAAGTTTTATTATTTCATTATTTAATGAAACAAAGTATGAAAATAAAATGTAATTTTTTTATATTGCGATACAACAGCCTAATTCGAGTTTTAGCCTTTAATTTTTTTTATTATTATTATTTTTTGTTACTTGATTCATACCATATTCATTTACTTTCTACGAGGTTTTATATTTGTTGCTCTTTAGTATATTTCCATCAACATGATTAGATTTTTAATCGAAAAGTTCAACTGTACTGAACCTAATTCATCTTATATAAAAAAAACTAAATCTGAATTCAATCAAATAATTGATGAAAAAATTATAACTAACTATGAATTAAAGCAGGCCTGTCGAACGTGTGACTCTTGAGCAACATGTGGCTCCTTGGAGTTTATTTTGTGGCTCTCAACATAAATCTGGACTGACAAGGTCGTGGCTCTTATAGAAAATCGGCAATATCAAGAAAACCAAATTTAATTTCATTTTTGTCATTTGACATTACTTCTCATCTCAATGAACTAAATTTAAGGCTTCAAGGAGACGATAAACTAATTATGGATTCCTGTCGAGAAATAACATCTTTCAAGTTAAAATTGCAATTATGGTATATTACAAAAATTATAAAAAGTATGCCGAAAATATAAATAATATTTCTAAAGTTTTTGAATCAAGATTCAAAGAAATAAGTACATATGAAAATAATTTTAAAATATTTTCATCACCATCCAATATCGATGCTATTACAGTACCAATATCACTACAAATGGAAATGATAGATTTACAGTGCAATTTTGAGCTTCAAGCAATTTTTTGTGAAACGAATAAAATAGATTTCTACCGAAAATACAATATTACGGAAGAAAAATATACCAAAATCGCATTTTGCAGCAAAAATCGCAAGTTCGTTTGGGAGCACTTCATTATGTGAATCTTTTTTTTCCAAAATGAAGTTTTGTAAAAACAAGCATCGTTCATCTATGATAGATTAATCTCGAGAACCAGTTGAAAATTTCAAACTCCAAATTTGAAGTAATTTTTGAAGAATTAACTAAACAAATTGTAAAACAAACTTCTCATTAAGATTAAATAAATAACTATGTGTAATATATATATTTTTTTTATTTTGGTTCTCGCAAATCAGGATAAGTTTCAGATTAGCTCCTAAGCTGATTTGTGTTGGACAGGCCTGAATTAAAGTATAAATGACAATTCAGAAATTAGTTTTCTCTTGAATTGTCTTTTAATTTTTGAATAAATATTATTACTTTTTTTGCTATTAAAAATATACATGAACTCTATATTAACCGACCGATATGGTGTACTCGTTATGTTATATTACTAATAATCAAAAAGTCTCGGGTTCAAATCCCAATCAGGGTACGGATGCTTAAAAATAAAACTAAGCACCGGAAAGAATTAAGACCGGAAAGAATGTACAACAATTCCGGGAAAATAAATATAAAGAAAAATAAACAATATTCTAATGACTATTGACACAATAACAAAAACGAACTCTTGAAAAACAACTAATTAAACGGATGGATAAATCAAATTAACAAAAGAATATCAAAGCCTTGGATAACAGAGTTCAAGAATAGATATCGCGCTGTACAAAAATAGATACCGCGCTGTCTTTAACCGAAAAATTTAGATTCCTGATAAAATGCTTAATGGGTTTTTCGAGAATCTGTATCTCCTTCAAGATTTTTCTCAGATAATTCGATTTTCAAAACACCGTTCCCAATTGTTTACACTAATCTTCTGTATATCAACTTTTACATTATTGGGCCACCGTACTCTTGGTCTTCCTACTTGACGGTAGCCACGACGGATCCTTAAAAATTATAGGCCTTTCCCCATCCGCTCGAGCAACATGTCTCAGCCATCTACGACGTTAAAATTTTCCCTACAATACTATAGTTGTATCTCCATACAACGTTCTGCATTTTTCATTCGTACGGATTCTATAGGACCCTCTGGGTGGACTTATGGGCTTAATTATTTTCTTAAATATCTTCCATTCAAATTTTTCCAAATTAATTTGAATGATATTAGACAGAGGCGGACACATATTCATAAAAACATCTATAATAAGTGCGTAAGCTGACGATATTGCTATTGTAGCAACATCCTTTGACGAATTAAAAGAAATATTTCTGACTCTAGAAAAAGAAGCTGCTACTGTAGGATTAAAAATTAACGAGGCTAAGACCAAATATATGAAGGTATCGAAAACAAGACGATCCGCCCAAAATACAACAATAAATGATTATAACTTTGAAGGAGTAAATAGTTTTATATATCTAGTTGCCTTAATAAATAATAAAAATGACATGCATTTGACAATTAATGATAGAATTCAAGCAGCACAAAAATGTTTCTACGCACACAAAGGCCTTTTCAGGTCAAAAATTTTAACCAGGACAATTAAATTAAGAATGTACAAGACTGCTCTTGAAAATACAACCGGTCGTAACATACAGATGCGAAGCATGGATCATGACAATTAGTGACGAAAATAAATTGAAAGTATTCGAAAGAAGAATACTGAGAAAAATATTTGGCACTAAAATAAGTGACGATGGTGAATACCAAATCAGATCAAACGAGGAGCTAGAAGCACTAATTGAAGGACACAATATTGTTAAGTTTATTAACGCACAAAGACTAAGATGGGCAGATCATGTGGTGAGGATGAATGATCAAAGGATGCCAAAAAGAATATTAGACGCAGTACCGTACAATAACAAAAGGTTAAGACTCACCCCGAGCTGTAGAACCAACAGATGATGATTTTGATTATGACCAATGAGGAGAAAATATTTTTCAATCTGAATAAAAATCTATTTGCTGACTTAATTGTTTCATTTATTTCAACACTATTACAATCGTTTAAGGGCTATAAGTTAAAACTAAACACTGAAAATTCGACATAAACTCTAAATTATAATTTGAGGATGATATTTCGATTGATATTTTTTTTCAAGAGTATTTGTAGATCGATATAACTCACTCAGACACGTTCAATATATATTTCGCTCGTTAAATAAATACACTTTGAGCGAAAATACAAGAAAATTTTAAGAATTAAAAATGTAAATGCTTCAAAAAAAATGTTAAGCATGTTGAATTTTTTAGTTACTTGGTTACTTTTGAAGACCAAAACCACAACTAAATAGAAAAATGTTATTTATTATTACTAGATACTTTTTTTTATATCACTTCATTAAAGGCGTGTTTTAGCTTAAACTGTAAAATCATCGCTGTCAAATTTAACGCTGAAAACATAATCACGACGAATGAAGAATGACCAAAATTCACCATTAGAGACACAATTACAACGAATATTCGCGGGGAACAATTTGCTTTTTTGACATACATACTTCAAATACAACAAAAACAGAATAAATAAATTGTTGTTATTATTTCAAATTGATATTATTTTAAAAAATAAAATAAATAAATTGTTGTTATTATTCAGATTGATATTTTTTTTTAAAAATAAGAATAAATAACTCATATTTATTGATAATAATTATTGTTGTTCTTCTTGTTGATGTTGGATATATTATTATCTTACAAGCGTTTAAGTTATATAATTCTGCTGTTTGGTACACGCTTATTATTATACTTTGTCGCTTAGTTACCTACTGTTCTTTTTCAAATGATAAATAAAAAGAATAAAATACTTAGGAGAGAAATAGAAAAGGCAATTGTTGATACAAATTATTTATTATTTATTTCATTACTAAATAATAAAAATTTAAAATTGAATTCAAAAGCTAAAAAAAAAACATATTAATCAATTAGAACTTTCTTATATAAATTTAAAGCTTATTATTATTTTAAAAAGCTTATACTATTTAGTAATTATAATTAATTCAAATACTTTAAAGCTCTAGTTTTGTAGTTTTGTAGTTGCTTCATAAAAACCGTCAGAACTGGTACCAAATCAATGGATCTATTATCTCTTGTAAATTCCTTACAATCATTTAAAGTTTGCGATGCATAAAGTCTATCTTTATTATCGACTAATAATAGCATGATTATTTTTAAATGTAATTTGTCCGGATGAATGAATAGATTTTTAATACATTTAATTATATCGCCATTTACAATTGTATCATTAAAAACAATTTTGTATTATTTATATATACATATGTAATTGTAAATTGATTTTAATTTTATATCTTACCATAAATCTTTTATAAGCATCTTTAATGATTTGATTATTAAATGGAAAACAAATAAAATGTGTTGGAAGTGTTTTTATTTTTGATGACAAAACAACTAAATCTAATTTTCAACATGCACATTTAATTCATTATTCCCGGTTTTTCCTATTGTAATCAAAACAAAACAAATTGGTTAATTAATTAAGAAATATAAATAGAATTACCAATAATAGTAATATGTCCCTCTGCTCCTTGTTTTAGTACGATTATGCGAGAATTTTTAAGATTAAATATAAGATTAGATATTTTTGTCCTTTTGTTCCAATTATACTTCCTCTACATAACTCTTGTATTATTGGTTACTTTTATTTGAGTTCAATTTTATAAAATTTTCGGCAAGAAGTTAGTCTATAACATCGTTTGTTAATCCAAATCAACTCAGGTTTGAGCACATCCATCTTAATACTCTTATTCCAAGCCAAAATGAAGAATATAAATAAAAACACGTATCTAATCTAAATTTTAAGTAACCTATAATTTATTTATGTTATAATTTATTATTTTTTGTATTACTGAATGTCATTCGCATTCGTCGACGAGTAAAATAGAAATAGATCTATTTTTTGAATGCGAAATTTTGGTCATTCGTCATTCGTCACGATTTACATATAATCTCATGTATTTGAAAGCAAAAAATTCGTCATTCGTCGTGATTATGTTTTCGACATAAATGTCACTATAAATTTTAATACATTATAAGTTTGTTCAGTAGATCTAGAAGAGAATAGTTTTGGACAATGATAATTAACTTTTAAACACTATAGAACCCATTTAGAACAAAAAAAATCGACTGAACAATTCTTTTTGAACAAATCTATTAACTCTGAAAGTAACTATACATCCTTTGTTATTTACATTTTGACAGCTCTCATTTAAAAATTAAATAACATTTTACAGTTATACAATATTATTTAATACTATCCACAACAAAATCGAGTTTATTAAAATATTTCCTTATTAAACTTAATACAAAAAAAATGTCAAATAAATTTATAATATTTTTTTTATATTTAAAAATCTGATTTTTTTTTTTTTAAATAAATAAACTAAATTAAAATAAAAAGTTTTAATAATTTAACCCTATTAAATTAACCTTTTGTTACTCACATAAAGTTTTTTAAAAAAAAAAAAAGTATTAAAATCCTTCAATAATTCAAATATTTCACATAGGGAGAATATAATAGGATGATTTTGAAAACAAAATATTTCCTTAAAATTTATCAAAAATTTCCTTTTAAAAAATGGGTTAAAATTTATTCAAAATAAAAAATAAATTTTCAAGTCTTCAATGAACAAAAAAATGCCAAAAAAATTGTGTCCTTTTATGCAAATTTTATTCATAATGACGGTCTGATCTATTATGAAAATATCTTAAATAGATATATGACTACATATACATACATATATTACGAACATATTTTTAATCATTTCCCAAGTATACAAAGAGAATTTATTTCATAAAAAAAATATTTTAAATTTAAAGCTTTAGGGATGTGAATTGTATATCAATATTATTATTATCATAATTTTAATGGCCCAATTTCTCCTAACGATAGAATTATAAGAAATGAAAATTTGAAATAAAATTTATCATATTTCTGTTATGTAAGAATTTGTATATATATACTCTTTTATTAATAGAACGCTCAAACCTAGACTGAAGCAACAACTAAACAAATATACCCAATTTATCATCAAAATAATACTATGAAAAATTTAATTGGAAAAGCTTACTTTCACACACATACTCAAAAATAATTAAAGGATATGCAAGAAAAGTTGAAAACATTGCATCAAAGCACAAGAAGATTCTACGATAAAACGCAAAAAATTAAGTCTAAGAATAAATGTGAAAACACGCATTAACATAACAAAGATGATAGATTTTTAGTTCAATAACAATATGACTTATGCAACCAAATCACAGTCATAACAATAAAATGAGAGAACGTTTACAGCTTTTATTGCAGCTTTCCAATTTTAGCTAAAGCCAACAGATTACAAACCACTTTTCCGACTAATATAATGAATATGTCAATGAGGAAAATTAGAGATTTAATTAACATCATCCTAAACCTTTCAGGCGGGCTGATTCTATATAATCGAATTTTAACTTCGGATTCTCTAAACAAAAAACTGTAACTGAATTTGACATTAAAACATAATTATAATCTAGTGATAATCCTTTTTCAAAAGACTGCTCCTGAAAATAAATTTAATCTTATATTTTAAAATACTTAGTAAACACAGTAGAAGAAATGTTATACTTCAACTTTAATAAAATGGGTAGAAAAACTTACTTTTGCATTATGGAAGTGAAATATATCATCCAAATATCAAACTTTTGCGTGAACAAAATCCATAAGGATCACAATATAAGATAATGTTGCACTGAAAAAATTCAGCGATCAACGATCTCTAACAATATAGAAACAAACAGTTATTCAAATAAAGAAGAAGAATTGGTCCAGTTCACTGGTCAAAATTTGAATTGAAATTTCTAGGATCAAAAGCTTTATAATATAGAGATTCCAAAGGATCTGAATAAGCTAAGCATGGCTTTACAAAATCAACTGAAAAATATAAAATAAAGTTGTGAAATCATTATGAAATAGTTTTCTGTAAATGTGTTCTATAATAACGTATAGTCCAACGTGATTTAATACATATATACATATATGACATATCATATATCTTTGTATGATGTAAAGGTAAAATATAAATGTTGTAAAATGTAAATGTATTTAAATTATTTTACTCTTTATGAATGTATGTACTTCTATAGCAACTGTAAAGATTTGAACACTTATGAATATTTATGTAAGTTAAATTTAATTATCCTGTTCTTGGGCTTATAATGAAATGATGACATCGTCTACATAAACTTTATTTTATATATGTAGCTTTTTAAAAAATATCCTTCTATTTTTATTTTATTTCTTCGAATAATGAATGTTATTCCAAAAAATATCCGATTATATTATTGTAAAAGTCTAAAAACAATAACAAAATTGTATTGAACAATGAAACGCTTCAGTTATTATGGATACTTTAAGCCAAACACTTTCTTTAGTACAATTTCCATTTAAATTTCAATGAAGTAATTTTTATTTTATATATATATAATTATATATATAGGTATAATTATATTTATAAATTGACACCATCAGATTTGTTTACATTAATGTTGTCCTTATAATAACTTTGATGATCTAAAAACAAAGAATAATAAAAATAAGATACACAAAAGACCTTCAACCTATATATTCATAAAATTAAAACCAATTCACTTGTAAGTGTTCTTATTCACATTCTTTCTTATTGTGTTTTTTTTTTTTTTTTTACTATTTTTATTGTTTAGACTTTTTTATTTAAGATCCTTGAAACAATGACATTATTGTTAGCTTACATATTAAGGACGAAAAATTTTTGTGTCTCTCTTTAATTATTTTCTTTCTCTTTAATTTCAGACTAACCTTTTTACCTATCCTCTTTAACCAAACATTGTGTTGAGTTAAACAAAAAAAAAAATCACAAAAAACAAAATATTTGACGGTTGGTTTACAATTAAACCTATAAATAAAAATTAGAATGAATTTTATTAGTTTGAGTTTTCTCTCCTCGTTTGTATTATTGTTATTATTTATGTTTCTTTTATTCTAGGTATACTCTTCTTTGTGTACAAAATTTCTGAACATAAATAAACTTTACTAAAATCACAAGATTGAAGAATTGTTAAAATTGATTTAGGAATATTAGTTTAAAATTTTATAATAATAAGAGTAACGTATAGCATCGAAACCAAATGTACCTTGGTTAGACTAAACTTGCACTTTTTTCAAAGTATTTTATTAAAAGCTGCCATGGCCATAGCGAGCGCGTTTTCTGATGACGGTTGTAACAAATAAACTATGTGAATATGGAACACATTTTTCTTATTTTCAAAACTATAAATGGGAACGTGTCATATGCCTGTACCTATAGTATCATTTGCTTGTTTTATTTGCAATTTGCCTGCATTTACATTTGACTGGATATGCTGGATACTGAATATGATAGATATAAATGTAATGAATATATATGCAAGATTCTGAGTTAGGAAAGATCTTAAAATTGGATTCAAAATCAAAGCTCTACGCCTTTTACAGAATATTTATAAAAATCATTTTATGTATAGCCGTTGGATGATAAAAACAAAATTATTAAATTCGAAAACATTAAATGAATTAAAGTCGGATTTTGTAATTTTAGAATTTTGATGTTTTGTTTTTGGTATTTGAAATTTTGTGGCCAATGTATAAATTGTACACTTAAATACAGGCAAATGAAACACTTGAAAATGACACTACAGGCAAATGAAAGTACAAACAAATGAAAAAACCGGCAAATGAAGTGCAGTCAAATGAAATACCAGCTATGTAATAGTAATCTATATAATTTTAAACTATACGCAAAACAGAATAAAACTTAAATGTATACATGGATTGATTGAAAATGAATCAAAGAAAAAGCAAATCCAATTTTTGAATAACAGAACAGAATAACATAACGTACAGAAATATTTGGGATAATAATATAGAGATTGTCTGGGAATAATCTCGGAATTTACATTGAAAAAAAAATTATTGTTCTCATATTGATCACATTAATTGAAAAAATAATTTATTCATCAAACTGTTATACACAGCCATTAATTGTCAATCTTTTCTAAATTTAGAAATCAATTTTGTAATTTATAAAACAATTTTCCATAGTATAAGCTTCTATATGGATTCTCCGTTTGGAAAGAGTCTACCAAAAGGCATATGAAATTCTTGCAAAAAAAACAAAACGCAATATTGATTGCGCTATATTGATTACTTGCATTTGAATTGATTGAATTCTTGCAAAACTAAGAAATTGCATGAACTATGCTAATATAAACACCATATATCGCATCAGATTGAAAAACTGAAACCTGCTTTCCTAGAAAATTGTAACAATTCAATCATTCCACTCATAACAACAATTTTAGAATAAGTTTTGGCTCTTCTGAGGGTGATGTTGTATCGGCGTATGACCTAATGACCATATCTCTAGCATAGCTGGAATCTCTAGCTTTCCGAAAATATATATCTTTACTGGGCGCATCTTATCCTTTAAGGACAAAACGGATATTTGAAAGTATCTTTGTTGTTTTGACGTTTTTGTATTAAAACCGTTATTGTTGATCTATTAAATATATATATATATATCAGGCACGAAGCGTCCATATATTGAGTTGAATGAGTGCTTCCCCAAACAAAATATCATTTTATTATTTTTTACAACTTAATATAAAAAAACCTTAAACAAAAATTCAATTCGAATGAAAAAAAAATTTAAAGCAAAAATCTTATGCATATGCATACATAATAATCAAGTTATGTGTAGTTAGAAAATAATGCCTTTATAAATATCATTATTTTCTATTATTCTTTTCAATCATTCAATAAGAGAATAAGAGATATTCAACAACCACAAATTTAAAATATTTGAAAATAATGCATATTAAAAATCATTCTTCTCTTGCCACTGTAGCTATAACAATTAATAATATTGTACGTACATTGCATATAATGACAATTTAAATATCATTCTCCTTCCTCTTATTAACAACACAATATATATACACTCAAACACACTATTTCTATTTAGATTCCTATTAGAAAAATTCTCTAATAAAATAGAGAAAAATTGAATGAGTTGCTGATATTCATTCCAATTTTACCTGATATAATTAGAAAATTGCTGATAGAAAATAGATTATCTAGGTAAACAACAACAAAATATCGCATGACACAAAATGAATTTACAAATAAAAAAAATATCAAGGAATGAATTATTTGTGTGCATTATTGTGGTTGACTTGAAAGAGTAATATTGAGAAATGAGAATATGTGAAGTGAATTTGAGAAAATGTATGGAAATATGGAATTGTATTGTATTGTAGTTTTGTGGGTTTTTTGTTTTAGAGAGTAGTAGAAGGGAAGGATAAATGATTTGTTAAGTATGTTGTTCTGTGGTTTTTTTATTATTGAATGCTGATTGCTGCTTTGTTTAATTTCCTTGGCTACAATAATTTTATGTTATGCATGCAGTTTTCAAACAATTAATTTTTGTTAACAAGTGTACAAATTTAAAACAGAGTTTAAAATATTTCTTATAAATAAATAAAATGGAGAATTGTAATTGTGTTGTTGAAAGTTTAATAAAAAAATCATTTTCTGCAAGAAATTTTGAGGAAAAGCTGTTAATTATTAAAGAGGGTAGACCAATGCCTGCTTTACTAATAACAACGACAATAAAACGTTGTAATCGACATTTTTCAAATAAATTTTATGATTCGTATACGTGGTTAGCAGGTTGTAAGGCAACTACAAAATTGTATTGTTGGCCATGTCTTCTATTTTCCAACATTAATTCAGTGTGGACAGCATCAGGATTTGATGATATGAATAATTTATCTAAAGCAGCAAAAAAACATAAAGAAACAGGTATTATAAAATTGAAATATATTCAAAAATTGATTCTTATTGGAATTTTAAGGTTGTCATTTAGCGGGAATGATTTCATTGAAAACTTTTGGAAGGGTACGAATTGAAAACGTTTTAGATTCAACTCGATCGTTATCAATTCAAAAATATAACGAGAAAGTGACTCATAACAGAAAAATTTTAAAATGTTTAATTGATGTCACTTGCCATTTAGCGTGCCAAGAACTAGCTTTTAGAGGAGATAACGAATCATTTGATTCCTTAAATAGAGGAAACTATGTGGAAACTTTGAATTTATTAGCTTCGTATAATCCTTTATTAAAAGCTCATTTGGAAAATGCCACAGTATTTTCAGGAATATCTGGTGACATTCAAAATGACCTTATTTCATCCGTTGCATATGCTTTAACAAATGAGATTCAAAAAGAAATTCAAAGCACTGAATACGTTGCTATGATGTTAGATGAAACCACAGATGTTTCAAATAAATCTCAACTCTCAATTGTATTTCGCTACGTAAACAACCATGGTAAATTAGTCGAGAGGTTTATGGAATTTGTTGATGTTTCGTTAAGCAGATCAAGCCAATCCCTATTTGATTTTATAATTCCATATTTAAAAAAACTTGAAATTGTAAATAAACTGGTTTGTCAGAGTTATGATGGTGCCGCTGTTATGTCTGGAAACACTAACGGTTTACAGATGAAAGTCAAAGAAATTATTCCTAATGCACATTATATACACTGTTTTGCACATAAATTAAATTTAGTGTTATCACATTCATGCTCAAAAATTAAGCATTGTGCTTCATTTTTCAAAAGTTTACATAGTTTTGTAAGCTTTTTCAATCACTCATCAAAACGACTAGCAACGTTTAACCTTATTGTTAAAAAAAAATTCCAACTGCTGCTTCTACACGCTGGGAATATAATGGTAGAGTTGTTCAAACAATATTCCAAGTAAAGAATTATCTTGTAATATTTTTTGAGAATATCATTGATAGTGATGAAAATTGGGACAATGAAACTGTTTTGCAAGCTAAAGGCTTGCTACATATTTTAAGTGATAAAAAATTTATTATACTTTTATACTTCTTCAACGAATTTTTCCCACAGACCGATATATTATTTAAAATATTATAAGTAAATCAAGCGATATGCAGTCATGCCTAAATAATATTGAGACATTCAAAAAAAATATAAATGAGATTGTAGAAAATTTTGAACATTTTTGGCAAAATGTGGAACTAAAAGAAAATTTGGAAATGCGAGAAATTGGCCAACTTCGCAGTAATAAGAACTTTAACACTAAAGAAGATTTCAAAATTTTAATAGTTGACATTGTTAACCATATGATTGAGGAACTAAATAACAGATTTGCTAGCTTACCTTCATTTAAATTTATACAACTATCAAATATATCAAAATATAAACATTTCAATATCGAATTCCCGGACGACTTAATAAAAAACATAGAAAATTCATATCCAAACTTTTTTGATATTGCTTTGTTAAAGTCAGAGCTTAAAGTTATATTTTCTGATGTAAATTTTACGAACAAAAGCAATATTTCCGAAATATTAGAATTTTTAATTGAAACAGAATTAAGCAACTCCTTCAATGAATATTTCAAGCTTTGTAAATTAATAATAACAGTTCCTATAACAACAGCTTCAATTGAGCGTTCATTTTCTTGCCTAAAGAGAATTAAAACTACATTAAGAAATAGATGTGAGCAATTTCGATTGACGAATTTAGCCAAAATTGCAATAGAAAAAGAGTTACTAAAAAGTTTAAAAAGTAGAAATGATTTTTATGACAAGGTCATTGATAATTTTATTTTAAAAGACCGTCGAATAGATTTAGTTTATAAAACATAATTTTTTTGTGAAATAATTTTAGAAAGATGAGTATCAGTTTTTATTTATTGTTTATCTATATATTTGTTGAAATTAGTTTATTTATGTTGTATTCTCTTTGTTTTGTTTAAAGTTAATTTTATATGAAAAAAAAATATATAGAAAATAGTATTTAAAAAAAATTTAAAAAAAAAGCCAAAGTAAAATGATGTTTCGTTCTTATTTTTTAATCAAAAACTATAAGTGCTTCCCCAGTTGAAAATTCCACGCCCCGTCACTGATATATATATATATATATATATATATATTCATTTACATATTCTAGAAACATAACGGTCTGAAGCATATTTTGTAGATATTTATTTCGTTTTAGAAGATTGTTATTTCGTAAAAGGCACATTCCTAGTTTTAAATAGAAAACGGGTAAAAAAAAAAACAATTTTTTTTAATAAATGCTAAACTATTCCACGTAGACATAAATTATGTATGTATGAATTATAAACAAAAACAATACCTTTCCAGCAGTTAATTAATATTGGAATGGTTTTATGGTAAAATCTTGCGGTAAAACCAAATTTCAATAAAACCAAATTTAAAGAAAGAAAATAAAAAATGTTTTTTTTTTCCAAAATTTTCTACTTTGAACTACAAATATCTCCACAACGGCAGCACCAATCGTCATCAAATAAATGTTAAAATATGATCAGACCGTTATCTTTCAGAATATTCAACTGAATATATATATATATATATTTTAAATAGATCAACAGATATAACGGTTTTTATACAAAAACGTCAAAACAACAAGGATACTTTCAAATGTCCTTTTCGTTCTTAAAGATAAGATGCGCCACTAAAGACATATATTATATTTTTGGAGAGCTAGAAATTTCAGCTATCCTTGATACAACATCTCCCTCAGAATCCCCTAAGTTTTGAATTAGGATTATTTTTTAATAAGTAAATAATTGTAAGTTTTATTAAAAAAAAGTGTAAATATGTTTTTGTCGCCATTTTTCTTTTAAATGATAAATCAAAATATAGATAAATTTTAGTCAGCTAGTCTAAATAATAATTAATAATATGTATAAATACTATATATGTATATATGTATTAAAAACTATAAATCTGTGTAGAGGTAATAAATTAATTAAATGAATTAATGAAATAATTTGTTTTGAATTGTGCTTAAAATTTAGTTTAGGTAATTTATGTGTAAATGATGTGGCTGGTATTTTGTTTAATGAGAACCATAACTGCTCAGAAGATTGTTTCTATGTTGAACGTGTGGATAACTTCAAATATTTAGGTATCTCGTTATATGCTAGACTAAACTGGAAAGATCACACGTCTTATCTAAAAAGATACATGAATAAAGCAGTTCGGGAACTGTATCATTTAAGTTTATATTGTCCTTTCTCTGTTTTAAAACTTTTTGACAATGGCTTGATCAAGTCTAAACTTCAATATGGTTCATGTTGTTGGGGTGGTACCCATTATAATAAAATTGAGCCTTAGTTAATTAAACAAAAACATTGTATACGTATTATTTGTAAGGTCAGTCGTAGAATTCCCAGTTCTTATTTTTTCAAAAATCTAAAAATTCTTCCATTAAGACATCTATACTATTTTAAGGTACTTAAACTATTTTTTTTAAAATCGAGCTATAATAATTCGAGATTGTTGGTGGATCATAATTTGCGTGTAAATAATAGAAATGTTGTAAATGTACCCAAAGTTAAAAAACTGTAACTGCACCTCAGCTGTTTAATAAGTTGCCTGAATCCTTTAGAACCGAGAGAATACAAATTAGATTTTTAAAACAAATAAAATCCTGGCTCTTTTCATTTTCTCATGCACAAATTGAATCAATACTAATCCCCATAATTTAAACTCACTTTTTATCTGTTTTCTTATTTCTTACTTTGTATTTTATTTTTTTTTCTTTTGTTATTTCTAATGGCTTTTATTAAGATCGTAATTCATTCTACTATCCTGTGTTTTATTTTATTTTTATTAAAAACTTCAAATTTTTTTATATTTTACAATTAAATTAAATTAATTCTTCTTCAATTAAATAAAACATTATATCAAATAATTCTACACTAATTTTATATTGTTTTACACCTGTTATTTTAATAAAGTAAGACATTCGTCTCTTGCACTATGGCAATAGAATGTCTTTAACTATTTCATTCAGAACTTGAAGCTTAAAAGTCTAATTAAGGATATATTATGTACAAATTTTTCGATTTTTTTATATTTTCTAAAATGTATATATATTTGTAGTTTATAATAATTGTATTAATCTTCTACTATAATATATACTGTACATTTGTGAACAATTATTAATTCTTAATTCATAATTCAAATGTTTGTTTTTTTTTAATAGTATATAAATTAAATGTTATTTAGTATAAGTTAAAAATGTAATCTGAATTATTTTAAATACTAATTTTTAATTTGAATTAATTATTAATTTGATTAAGGATACATTGTACAAAAGATGAATATAATTTGTATGTATTCATAATTTGTTACTAGCTTTGTAATTCTGTTGCAATAAAGACCATTTTTATTTATTTATTTTATTTATTTATTTAATATTAAGTGTTTGTATCTCAATAAAATATCAATATGAAATTAATTGTCAGAAAATAAATTGTATAAAACCACAAACTAAATAACTATAGTTTGTTAATTTGTGATAAAACGCATTTTATTCTACATAAAATTATTACCTTACCTCAGCGACATCCATCGTTAACTGTACCATCAACAGTTTTGGTTTGCACTAACAGATGTTAGATTAAAGCGCGGAAGCAGAGTATTTCTACAACTATATATAAACCGAGGTTTGGCAAACGTGAAAATGGAAATGTACTTATGGTGAAACGAAATTATTAGAAAACGTACTAGTATCATATAAGATACTTTTTTTTTGAAAATTATTTAAAAAAATGTGGTAAATCCAAAATTATAGAAATTTGCAAATTTGCAATGATACTTAATTTAATAATCTTCTAATCTAATTTCTCAAAAGGTTTTATTTTAAATTTTATTTAGCTGTCCAGTTTGCAGCTTGGAGTAGTACTAAGACAAAAAAATCAAAAAAAAATCAGCCCTAGATATGCGGTGTATATTCTTAACATGGTAAAAGAGAAACGAAAAGCGAGAAGGAGGTGGCAACAAACGCGTGACCCATCCAGCAAAACGGATCTTAATAATAAAAGTCAGGAGCTAAAGAGAGAAATAAAGAAATTAAATGATAGATCTCTGAATTATTACCTAGAAAATTTAACAGCTACTAAAGAAACAAATTATTCTTTATGGAAAGCTACGAGTAAAATGAAGAAGTCTATTGTGCATTCTGCACCACTGAGGAAAAATGATGGCTCATGGGCAAGGAGCGATAAAGAAAAAGCTGACACTTTTGCAGATCATCTCGCTGAAATTTTTAAGCCCAATGAAATGAACACTGTTATTGATCTAACTGAAATATATAACCATGAAGATATAAATATTCCCTTAAGTCGAAAAGAAGTAATTAAGGAAATAAAAAACCTAAAATTAAATAAAGCCCCAGGTTTTGATTTAATAACTTCAAATGTGCTAAAAAATATACCCAACAAAGTTCTCACACTCTTGGTATATATAATGAATGCCTGTATAAAGCTTAAACACGTACCTAATATATGGAAAGTTGCCGAGATAATAATGATCCAAAAACCAGGAAAGACTGCTATCGACACCAAATCCTACAGGCCGATATCTTTGCTTCCTACAATATCGAAGTTGTTTGAAAAGTTACTATTGAGAAGGATTCAACCCCTCATAGAAAACAGGAATATAATACCTAATCACCAATTTGGGTTTAGGCAAAAACACTCAACAATAGATCAAGTACATCGAATAACAGACATTATAGAAAGGGCACTGGAAAATAAACAAATTTTTTCTTCAGTATTTCTAGATGTAGCCCAAGCTTTTGATAAAGTTTGGCATGAAGGACTCATCAAAAAGCTAAGTTGTTTGCTCCCTAAAAATTATGTTGAATTATTTTCAACATATCTCTCAAATAGAGTTTTTCGAGTTAAAAATGAGAATGAATACTCCTCTTTAAGAGATATAAAAGCTGGAGTACCGCAAGGTAGTATACTGGGTCCAATTTTATATTTGTTATACACCTGTGATATACCCGATGTAGAAAATATAAAAATAGCAACCTTTTCAGATGACACAGCGTTGATGGCAGTTGGTTCTACTATAGAAGAAGCTACAAACAAACTGCAAAAAGCTAATGACGAAATTTCCAACTGGTGCAAAAAATGGAAAATTAAATTAAATGAAGCCAAATCTAGTCATGTAAACTTCACCTATAAAAACATAGTAACTCCTCTCTCAGTTAAAATTAATGATGTCGTGATTCCATACGAGAATAAAGCTAAATATCTTGGCATGACCTTGGATGCAAAACTGAAATGGAAAGAGCATGTGAAAATCAAAAAACAAGAACTCCAGTTCAAATATAGAGAAATATACTGGCTGATTGGGCGGAATTCTACGGTCTCAACCTATAACAAAGTTTTGATGTATAATCAAATATTGAAGCCAGTCTGGGCATACGGTATTCAAATATGGGGATGTGCTAAACAAATCCATATTCAAACTATCTAAACGTTCCAAAATAAGGTACTGCGCAACATAGTCAATGCTCCATGGTATGTTCGCAATGCCGATATTCATCGAGATCTGAAGATCTCATCTATAAAAGACGAAATAATTAAATGCGCTGCACGGCATAAAACTCGTCTGATCCAACATGTCAATACCGAAGCTTCTAGCTTAATTGACAATCAAAACTTTGTGAAGCGACTAAAACGAACAAGACCACTTGAGTTAGGTTAAAACCTTTTATCTATTAAAACCTTATTGGATTTTGGTAGATCAAAGGTATCTTAGTTTCTTTGAGTTAAATGTAAATTAATGGTTAGTCTATAAGACTAGTTTTAATGTTGCAATAATGATAAGAGTTTTTAGTGAGTTAAAGTCCCACAATCCTTCAAACTGCTTTTCCCGGTAATAGGTAGTCCCTGAAGCCTCTTTCGATGATTTACTACTATCTGGAAAAACAAAAAAAAAAAAAAAAAAAAAAGCTTTTTAAAAGATTACAAATTAAATTTTAAACTGTTTCTGATAGTGCAACTTCAATGATTTTAACTTTATACAACTCTAACTGAATTATACAACTCTAACTGAACATCAAAACTATGCTAAATGCTCAATAAACCAAAGGAGGCTGACTCCGGATGAGTCTAAAGGAGATGAATTATGGAGCCACTTATCATATAAATAAATTTTTCTATATAGCTAACGTTATTATTGTTTGCGTTATAATGAAAAATACAAAAGCGATATGCAAAATTTGGCACTACACATCCTTAGTTTACAACGCCAGATGTTTATTTTTTTAATTAAATTATTTGAAAATTTTTCAATATTATTTTTTTGTAATAAATTTAATAAATTTTTTTGATGCTAATAAAATTTAATAAAATTATTCATTAAATTTAAATTATTAACAAATAAAACTCGTCATATTATAAGCAATTTTGAAATTTCCACCATTTTTAAACAAAAAAATATAATAAATAGTCTTTCGTGGGTGTATTCTAATTAAATAATTAAAGAAATTTTTTTCTAAAATTTCATTTTTAAAAAAAAAAAAAAATTTTAAATTAGGTATTTATTTTCCAGTTTTAAAATAAATAAACATAAATGTTATATATATAGGTACACATAAATATAATACTTAACAAATATATATATTTTATTTTTATTTATTGTAATGCTATTACCATTTTATGATTCATTTAGAAGCTATGTTACATTTAAGTATACATATATATACAATATTTAACCAATAATATTTACTATAGTAAAATGCTAACAAAAATATTAAAATAAAATATTTGTATATGTTTACAATTTATTTAACTAATATACCGTAAATAATATAAACATAAATAGTATATACATATATGTAGGTATATATTTACAAATACAATATATTGCCAAACAATTAAGAGATATTTTCAATTAGCACCGTATAAAATTCACCATTAAAAATTTTTCAATATTATTAAGTAAGTAGGAACCGCGAAACTTAAGTGTTATATGAGGTTTTATTTAAATATTGTAATAGCTAACTATATGTGTATGTATATAAACACATGACAAATATCAATTTTTAACTTACAATATTATTTTGTTGGTAAATTGTTGATTCAACAAGAACACAAACAACAACACAAATAACCAAAAAAAAAAAAAAAACTAAAATTTGTTAAATATAAAATATTTATTTACATAAAAAATATTCGTTATTCGAAAAGTTAATTTTGTATATTTTCAAATTTATAAAAATATTTTTGTTAAATTGGTAAAAAGAATAATATGTACTGTATTATTATAAATAATAATTTACTACTTACTTAAAATTATTTTTATTAATATAATTTCCTTCATATCCTACAGGATTAACATTTCTAATGAAACAAAATGTTAAATTTTATACCAAAGCAAGTAGAAGGTAAATTTTGATGGGTTTACAATTAATGAATAATCTTAGCAATAATAGATTGTTTGCAATGTTTTGCAAAAACTTAACATTTCAGTTGACTGAAACAATTGGGCCAAAATCAGCATAAGGTCTATGACTCGGCTATTATTTTTTAAAAAAAATGCAGCCAAAATTCATGAATACAACATAATAAATTATATTATACATAGAAAGTGAAACTTTGTTTCAAATGACAAAACGAAATTAGTAACATCAAAAATTCAGAATTCAGAAATTGTAATCCGATCTCAATTTCAAAATTAATATCGATGTATAGGGCAAAATATAATAAAATAATATTCTCATGTTCATGTAATCAAGTAAGATACTATATAATAAACCATATAGTAAGATAATCTAATTCATTAACACATTAACACTGATGTAATGGTTAAAAATTGGTTTTTCAATTAAACATAGACAGTTTCGTCATTCTAACTTGAATATTAACGATTATCCTTTCTCATGTGATCTTCCTGATTCGTTAAATCATTTCAAGTGATTATGATTGTACTATATAAGATTGTGTTGTTTAATCTAACAGAGCACAATAACTTTTGAAATAACTCGTTATTTTTATATACTTTTTAAATGTTTTGAATGCATTACATTTTCTTTAGATTTGCTGTATTTGACTTTTATTACTTTAAGATGTTTTAGTTTCCGGTTTATATTCACATATTTTAAATAAGTTCCAACATCCTCACCTACATAACATATAATAACTGTAAATATGGTCAATAATGAGCGAATCAAACAATCTTAAGATAACTAACAAGTAACAACTCAATATACAGTAATGACATACAACACGTACAAAACAAAAAAATAACAAAACCTAAATATCAACAATGAATGAACATTTTTTGACATCCATTTATTTGCTTAGCAATGCTTCTAAATTACATGTTGATGGCGGTAGTATTGTATTGTAACCGGTAAGTAACACTTTTGTTGCGTTTTGTTTCGTTTTATTTATTTTGAAAGTTTTCAAAAATAAAAAATATATTTAATTTAGGTGCAAATTATCAAATAGAAAAAGTATTTCAATGAAAATTTTAAATATATACATCATAAATATATTTATATTTATGTATATACATATGTATATTTGATTGACACCAAATTTTTTTGCCACTTAATTGAAATAAGAAAAAAGAAAACCAAATTTGGACAATATACCAACATTAAATTACTTCAATATTGATTTTATAAGTTATAGTGTATGATAATAGTTTAAAAACGTGGGAAAAACACCTTTATTATACATCATTTACCTTCACTATAATATTATTATGTATGTATAGCATATGAACATTTATTTCTAATAACATTTAATGTAATAGAGTGTGTTAAAAATACAAATGGAAATTTAATGAAAATTAAAGGAAATTAATATAAAAATATTTTATTATATTCCCTTCATGAATTCATTCCATTTTATTTAAATTGTTATCATCTTAAGCACTTTTCTTAAATTTTGTTATTTTATAAAAAAATGAAAAAAAAAACAATTTAACAACAATTCGGAATTCGAATCCGAAATCTTCTAGTAGTCATGATGATGTGAAATTATCACAACACCCAACGCCGTCTTCTTCATAGTGCTAAATGTGCTAAGCACAGGGCCGTCGTGGATTGAGGGACGCGCCGTAAAGTTGTTAGTCACATTTTCACATTACAAAACAATGCAAAAAAAAGGTATTTCCAAAAAAATAAATTATTATTTTTTCTTTTATAAATTTGAAAAATTTCCCCGATAGGCCTCTGGTTGAAAATAGTCCATTATATTTTGTTAAACTCTGTCAGCAAGTAATTAATAATTATTTGAATTTATTAAAAAAAGAATTAGGACCAAAAGGATTTGTTCCAAAAAAAATATGTGACACTCGTTGGTCTGCTGGAGCAAATGCAGCTAAAGCACTTAAATTAGGCTACAAAACTTTTAAAAAATCATTAAGAAATTTTCTTAAAGATGATGATAAAAAACCAGTTGAAAAACTAGAGGCTCAGAGGCTGTTAAAACAACTTAATTTTCTTGAAACCGGTATAATGGTATCATTTTGGTGTGATATATTAAATGCAATTAATCGGACAAATAAAATACTTCAAAAATTTGACATCAACATTCAAGTAGGTGTTAAACTATATAACAGTTTACATGAATATTTGCAGAATAAACGAGATTTAAAATCTTACGATTTATATAAAAAAAAAGGGAATTTTAATCACTGGGTGCGAAGATTTTAAAACAGCTCGACAACATAAAAAAAAAAACAATTCGACGAAAGCACTACACCAGAACATTTTTTTTTTGTAGTGACTCGCAAAATTTTCGCATAAATTCATATTACGTAATTCTCGATAAACTTCTCCTAGAAATAAATAAAAGAAAATGTAGTTATGACGAAATTCATTTAAAATTTGGATTTTTATTCGATTTAAAAAATTTAGAAGACACAGAAATCAGGAGTGGCAGCACATAAAACGTTTACGTTCAAAAATCAACGTGAAGTATTTTAACGTCAAAGATTTTTTTTGGTACCATGTAAAACATCACGTTGAAAATTTATTCCGAAAATTCGAAAAAATATTCCGAATGTTCGAAAATTATTTTGAAAATCAAACTAACCTATTTAAAACTTCAAAAAACATATGTTTTTCAAATTTAATGGAGGTTTGAAATAAAAAGAAATGAATTTAAATTTTTAAAATTTTTTTTTTTAATTCTTGTATTTCGCCTTATTATTTTCAGTTTTGAAGAACAAAATTGTTATATAAAAATCGCAAAAATAATAAAAATGATGTGTCCGTTTCAATAGATATAGAATTTATAACAGACTAAAATCAAAAAAAAAATAAATAAAATAAATGTAAACAAACCAATTCAGTTGATACTTTATATGATATTTTCAATGAATTAGAATATTTACAATGAACTAATAAATGTAGTATTTTATTTAAATAAATTAAAACAGTCAATTATTAAGAAATTAAAAAAAAAATTATTTTTTTATCATATAAAAAATGCTTGAATTATCACAGAAATAAAATAATTTTTTTATTCCAAACAAAAATACTTCAATTATTCCAGAAATAAAATGTTATCAAAAGAAATTAAAAATTATAAAATAAAAATTATAAAAACTATAAAATTTAATGTTCTTAAGTTTTAAAATTTTATTATAAATATTTAAATTTTATATTTTTATTATTAAAATAACACAAAATTATTAAAAAAAACTATCTTTCTCGTATAAATTTTAGTACACGGTAAGAAAATCATTGACGTTCAAAAATAAACGTATACGTTAAAATCAACGAACGTCAACTTGCTTACATGCTACCGAAAGTGTTAATACGTCTTTTTGACGAACGTGAACAAGGTACGTGCTGCCACTCCAGGGAAAAGGCTTCTCAATTATGTAAAATATACAAGCATGATCTAGACAACAGTTTAATTGAAGAATGCCTATATTTTAAAAATTTTACTGTCCATACTGATATTCAAAATTCACAATCGGAAATTTTATTCAAAAACTACTAATTGATTCCAATATCGAATCCACTTTTCCAAACATAGAAATTGCACTAAGAATATTTTTGAGTATAGGATTACATAACTATTCAGACGAAAGATCATTTTCGCTTCTTAAAAGATTAAAAAATCATCTTCGTTCTTCCTTGGGACAACAAAAATTTAATAATTTAAGTATACTAGCCATTGAGTCTGAGTTTTTTGCAAATACTAACTGTGAAGAAATAATTGATAGTTTTGCGAGACAGAAATCTAGGAAAAAAATTATAATATAACCTTTATTTTTTCATTATTATTATTATTAATATTATTTTAATAATTTTTTTTAATGTTATGTTTGATTAGTTTTTTTTATTTGAAAACAAAAACATTAGCCTATTGAATTTTTGTGCGCTAATGTTAAGTTAATGCAATATTATTTTTCATAATCTTTTGTTTATTGTTAACCTATTGATTTGTTGATTTATTGCAATAATTGATATGTGTGAATGTAAAATATATGTATAATATTATTAATAAAAATAATATATTTTTGCAAAACAGTGTTTTTTAGGGCGCATTATAGTTTTTAGCACAGGTGAAAACAAATTCTAAAGACGCCTTTGACTACACCATATCAGTCGGCAATCAAAAATCTGAATTTATTTATTTCTTATAATGTTCTCTACTTCTACCTTTTTTTCATTCCAAGAAAATTTTCAATTATTATGCTGTTTGTACAATTATTGAGTAACATATTATGACAATATACCTATACATTTCTATAATAATTTTCTCATTATTGTTTTTAAAACATTCCAAAACAATTGTGAGTTCTCATTTTTAATATGCAAGTCTGTATATTGTAAAATTTCAAGTTATCGATTTATATATTTTTTTTCTAACTCCAAGGCTATAGAATGAACTATGATAACTGCTTTTGCGCAGAGTAATACATAGATATAAATCTGTACCTACTTATAAAAGGAAAAATTTGTTTGTTTGTTTGTTCGCTATATACACGCCCACAGTTTAAAAGATAGAGTTCTGAAATTTTGCACAGTTATTCATGATCAAAACAGGAAAAACTTTACAAAGCTATCAAATGACAGGTTTGGGCCATACAACTCCTATCACCTCTAATGAATGTTTCAAAAACCAATTATATTACAGGCATGAAAATTTATTCATAGGTACTCTTTGAAAAATAAACAAATACGTATTTTCCAGTTTATCGAAATTCGGGCTGGTTCCCGCAAACTAACATACAACTGATAGCACCCTACATCAGGAATATTTCAAAAATGAACTGTGTTACAAACATGAAAATTTACACTTAGATACTCTTTCAAAAAATAATAAATACGGCAACTACCGTATAAATAAAATTTGCAATAAACTAATGAATTAATGAAGACTTAAATGTCACAATTGAATAGCAACGATCTGTACAATTATTATACAAAGTATTGAAGTATTGACTGAAAAAGTATTTCCAAGTTTTAGGAATCAGTATAAAAATTTTACATGGCTATGTGAATTAGCTACAAAAAATGTGGCAATTTGTTTTTTTAAGCATAAAATACTGCAGAGTATTCCAGGGTCCATGTATATAAATCGATAGATACATACAGTTATTAATAAAAATGAAGCTGTTAACTACGGAGCAGAGTTTCTTTATTCGTTTCATTTGACACGGTTTCCTCCTCACAAATTGGAATTTAAAAAAGCAGCTCCAATATTGCTTCTAAGCCCTTTGAAGCAGCTAAAACTATGGTACTAGATTAATAATAAGAACTTTGCATCCTCATATCTTTAGCGAACATATCTTTATTTTCATATCACAATAGCAACAAACGTATTTATTTATACTCCATCAGAAAAAATCCGAAATATTGTTTACAAAGAAATAATTTCATGTAAGTACAGTTTAAGTTGTAGTATTGTCGTAGTGGAAAAAAATATTAGAATATTTTTGATAAACTAATTTTTTCCAATTCGATTCGTAAATCAAATGTCATTGAAGTAAATTCTATACCATTAGTATACCATTGAAGAACATCCTGAATGTTATCACAAAATCACGTATTCTTAATTACTCAAACACTAGTTACAATAACTAATAAACACGGGTTATCACAATAAGCCCATTGACGGCTGCGGTATTATAGGGAAGCGATCCCCTCCCGGAAAAGTTTAAATCTAATCTAAATCTAAATCTGAATTTTATACATTTTGTGTTCGACCCAAAAAACGTCGGGCAACTTTGCTAGTAATAATATACAATATAAATAATATATTAATCATCACAAATTTTGTGACATGAACACTAGACATGAACAGACACTTCATTACAACATACTCAATATTTTAGAAACTTTGAGAATTGAATATAAATTGTCCACCAGAAAATAACGCAATATATTCAATTATACTTTAATGAATCTGTTATTTGCTAAGATTGTTAAAAATATTTAACATGCGATGTCTTCAAATTTTACATAGCCTTCAAACAATTTTATACCGGATGGATAGTATATACTGAAATGAGCTGATAGAAATTATGCCAGCTTTTAAATTTCCAGTAAAACTGATAAAAATGGAAAATACAAAATTACTAGGTTTTTTGTAGCACCTGGTTAGGGCAGTATATAGAGCACCTTTCTACCGAATAGTTAGATTCCCGATAAGGGTAAAAAATGCCAGTTTAACCCTTTTCATTGGGATACGATATATGACAAAAAATAATTGAGAGTATAATTTGATAACAACTTAAATAATAATTTTAATGAGTTGATTTGACAGAAATTTGATAAATAATAATAATTACCGAAAAAAATTGTAGTAATGTAGCAAAAATTGCAGTACAGTACAAAAAAAATAAGTTTTTCTTTTGATATACGAACATTAAAATGTATTTTAACTTAAAAAATACTAACTTTATCATAATTAAGTATTTTTATTTATTAAGAGAAAATAACTATCTGAAACACTCTGTACTTATAATTATATGCAATTTGTATGAATGGAATGTACATCTAATATTATTTAATATTGAAATACAGATGTCAATTTAAAGAATTCATTAGGATTCGCTTAAATCTATACATACTTATTCAATATGAATTTGTTATTTATATATGTAAATATAAGAAGGTGAAATTAATATTGGCAGAAATAATTGACAAATATATTAAAAAATAATTATTTGTAATTTAAAATAAATGTTTTTTTCTTCTGCTACAAGTATTTCAAATATTAATAATAATTTGTTTATTTATTATTAATTTTAAATATTTTTCCATTCAATTTAAATGTGCACAAAGCATAATAATTATTGACAAAAACGATAAACAACAAATTACTCAACACAATATGAATAACCGAAGATAAAATGGAAGTCATAAGAAAAAGTTGAACTTATAATCTTTGGTTGAGCTTAATTGAATTTATTTATGAACTATGTATATTTATTGACCTGGCTGATTTTACGCAGAAATTTTATCGCATCAGATTAAAAAAATGTCTGCAAATCTTAAAGAAAACGTATCTGTAAAGGTGGATTTTCATTGAGCAATATTTAAAATCTTAAAAATTTTATTGGCTCTAAAAAGGAAGATATCTTATTGAATTTTTATGTAAGAAAAAAATAGACCGTTGCAAAGAATTCTCTAGATTTCTATTTGGGAAATTTATTTTATACACAAAAAAACAACAATTCAACCGTCAAAACCATCTGTTGAAAAAAATTATTTTTTTTATATACATTTACACAAAACATTGTTAAAAGAGTGTTGCCGGTACAAAGATACTATCTCCGAGTATAATATCCCAATTTTTGTGCAAATATCCCCGGTAAATGATATTTTCTGTTCTTGTCGTACGCATTGAGCTCTCATATAAAATAATGTCAGTTCATGTTACCTCCCTTTTTAGAGCCGATAAAATTTTTAAGATTTTAAATATTGGTCAATGAAAATCCAGCTTAATAAAATTATCAAAATAACTCAATTCAAAGTTTTCTTGGGAATAAGGTCAAGAGTCCTGAGTCACGCAGATGGATCGAAAATAAGAAAAAGGCGAAAAGCAGAAGAGTAGGGAACAGAAATGGAAACGAGGAAATGATATACTATACGGATGGCGGTATATTATTAGCTAAAAACGATTTTATTTTACGGTCATGTATAGACGTGACCTTCTCAGATCCATTGTACTTCACTGTTTAATTGTTCAAAATTGCTGGTATATATCTTTACCCAACTCTATTATTGTGGTAATGTCAATTTCCTAATATGGCATCGCATTCAACTGGGAGAGGAGAGAAAAAATGTCAATGTTTAAGAAACTAATAAAGAACTAGAATGGTCGAATAAACTTCAAAAAAAATGGTAAAAACTTTGCTTATTCGTATCAAAAACTAAACCATTAAACTTCACGAAAATTATCACCAAATGATTAGGAAAAAAAAAGTGAAAACCCTAAAAAAATAAACAGAAGAAAAAATCAATATATGTAGATACGAAAAGAATAAAATACGAGTTAAATATAAAAAATTTTGAGAAAATTCCTTACTTTAAGGGTACATGTAAAATTTAAATAGAACTGTAACCAACCAAGTTTCAAAAATAAAATGAGGAGATAAATTAGGTGTCAAAAATAGTTTTTTTTTTTTAGTTATATAATAACATACAAAATTTGCATACTAATTTAACTAGAAGATGTTAATACTAATTTGTACAACTACAATTTATGTACTAATTGTGTAATTATGTATTAGTTAGCAAACTAATTACACATCAATTTCTATTCGCTAACTATCAAGATCAGATTATTAAAAAGAAGTAAAACTAATTATGTTAGCCTTTTTGTTACCTAGAACTCTGCTGATTTTCGTCTTTCTTCACAATTTCCGTTTAGAATGTTATTGTTATTTAGTTAAGCAAATTCATCGTCAAGTTTCGAGTTGAATTGAATGTTTAAAAATTTGTTTCAATATATTCGTATTTTATATTACAATTTTAGAGTTTTTTTTAGTGATTTCCACTTTCAGAGAAAATAAATTTTATAAAACAAAATAACTTTTTAACATAAATAGGTGTAACATTAACAATTAGGTTCTCAAATTATTTTTTTTTATAAAACATGGACGTTCAAGCATTACCATTGAATTCAATCATTATAATTGTCTGTCGAATATACACAGTCTTTCTATAAAATTAAAATTTTAGGCTATGGTATTGATTTTAATATTATCATTAAAAATAAGAAATTAATTTAAAATTATTATCATTGAAAAGGGGGGTCTAATGGGGTGGTGATGCGTTTTATGGTCGTTGTCTCCAGCTTACGCCACTTAGCCTCTCCCACCTTATTTTCCTACTCTCACCTTCACGTGGTGGCCCCTGTTAACCCTAGCAACCCATATGAACGATCGGGTTCTAACCCCGGTGTAGTAGAATGGGTAGGGGACAGAAGAGAGGGGAAGCATGGCGTGCATCGGACAACGGCGGAGGTAACAACCAAAGGCGGAAGATTCATGCTCGGAATTGAGCCACTTTCACATTTTGAATTTAAGGGTCTTTTCCGTAACCATGTATGCAGCGTCTGCATCTCCTAGTTGAAGCGGCTGCAAAACGCGTCTGTACTCATAATGAGCGGCCTATAAGAAGATGTATCTGACCATCCAACGGGCGGGCGTGCCTGTCAGATTTGAGCTTATGGTTTTATCACCCATATCTCAGAAAATGCCAAAGGGTCAACCAACTGATAACATTTCATGAAACATGACAACGAATGGTAGGTCCCCAAGAGGTAATCGCGATGAAATCACGGTGAATCCTCCTACAGCCTCGGTTGTAGTAAACCGCACATCGGATTTGGGGGTGCGGCATATTTCATGTGGTGGTGTCGAGCGGAACACCGAGATAACTGAATCGGAAGTTCCGCCCTATGCCCCACGGATGGGGTTGCAGGACAATGATGATGATGATGATCATTGAAAAGTTAAAATCAATGCAATATTTTTTCATTAGCATTGACTTTTTCACAATCGATGAATTAAGTCAATGCATGGGGAAAAAAATTTTGATTTATACTGAATTTTCAAAATTAAACACTCTACAAATTAATTATAAATCACTCTCTATACAAATTAAAACAATTTAAATTAATTTTTTTTTTTTTTTTTTGCATTCAATATATTTAAAATTAAATTAAACATCAATTTATTTACCTTAAATATTGCATTCAAAAAAATCTACATACCTAATATTATAATTATAATTATATTTATTATACAAGTAATATGAACTATATTTGCTAATTTTATAAAAACCTAATTATTTAAAATTAATTTCAGTGACAAAATAATGTCTACTTTTTATTATTAATAAATTATATTATATTTACAAGGAAGAAAAATTTAATAATATTAAAATAGAGTATGTATTCATGAACTTGTAAATGGTAATTTAATTATCATTTAAAATTCGAATAATACTTTAAATTTTAGTTTTTATTTTTACAATAATATTTAATGTACATAATTAAAATTTGTAGAAATAAATTTTATAATAAATTACAACCTATGTTTTTGTTTCAATTCAAATTTTATTTATAATTACTTATGCATACATATATGTAAAATAAATTCTTAAATATTAAAATTAAATTATAAACTTAATACAAAAACAAACACATTTTTTTATTTTAATATAAAATAAACATTTTGAAAATATAATTCGATTTTGAAATGAACTTTGATCCTATAAAATAAATGTTGGCACAAAAAAATATGTTCATAATTATATTATTTAGAGAGTTTTGTTTAATAAAAAAATATATGAGAGAGAATTCGAGATTTCGAGAAATCGTGGTTAGGTTATAGGTAAAGATATATTTTAAATAACTTTAAATTCGTCTGCAATTGGTTTAAAATAATTTGAATAATAAAAAATTAAAATAAATTACAAATTAATTTTTATTAGATTAAACTTCAAAATCATTTCGAGAAAATGTCATTTTTAAGAAATACGACCAAATAAATGTAATTATTTTTATTGTAGAACTACAAATACTTAATTATGTACTTAGAGAGGAAAATTCTTCCCCTTTAATTAAAAAAACTGTCAATTGAAATTTTTAAACAACATTCATATAAAATATTTTAGTATAAAGTTTATAATGTTATTTTATATGAATGTTGTTTAAACAGTATATTTAAATAACTTATAACTAAATTAAGATTTTAAAAATCTGACAAGCTTAATAGTACCGAAGAAAAAATATATTTTTCAAATTATTTTTTGTTTTGCAAACTGCCACGCGCTAGCAAAATAACCTTTATAACTTACGTATACCATTTTATTGAAGCAGAATAGAAGAAGGATGAAAAAAGGTATGTATTACATAAATTATAAACAGAAGTTGCAGTAAAAAGAAAGTTAATGTTCATTTTCAATTTCTGCATCTTATATATAATTACTGTTCGATTGTGATAACACATCAAAAAAGGCATATCACGACCTAATTTTGAAATTTTCAAGTGAATTCAACTGAATTTTGTATGCTTCAGTTGAAAAATATTTCCAAAAAAAAAACAGAATTTCTAATTTTAAAAAGAAAACGAAAAATCAAAAAAAAAATGAACAGATTATTCTTATACATATTCGAATTATTCGAACCATACTTATTTTATAAAAAGTATATGAAACCAAAAAAAAAAAAGCATAATAAAATAACAAAAAAAAATTCTATGAATTATTATAATTCCATATTGCATAAGAATAATTCGTTGAATTATTATTATTATTTTTATTATTATTATTATTATTATTATTTTTACTGCTGTTATTATTATTATTATTATTATTCGATGATTGATAATATTCAACCCCATCACTACCACGATTGTTATTGTTATTATTCTTATTAGTATTACCAACATTTTCATTTTCATCAACATCATCATCAACAACATCTTCATCATCATCATCATCATCATCATCATCATCGTCATCAACATTATGATAATCTTGAAGATTATTTGTAAGATTTTTGCCAGTTGAATGGTTTAAAATTTGTATGGCGCCTTGTGTGTTCGCTAAATTTATTTTATTTAAATTTTCATTCATGCATTTATTGTCAACACGTTGTAATTCTAACAAGTTGTTCTCATAAATTCTGTTGTATAGCATTGAATTTGTTGTTGATGGTATTAGTGGTCCTGTTATTGATGTTGTTGTTGTCGCCAATATTGATGACGCATTTGAAGATATTTGGGATTGTGATTTTGTTGTTGTTGATGTATTTGTTACTAATGGTAATGTTGCTGCTGCATTATTATTACATGTTAATCCTCTAGGAATTTTTATATGGTTATGAATTTGATTTTGTTGATGATGCATTGCAACTGTTAATGATGGTGCATCAACTAAATATTGGTCGATTTCCTTAGGATCAACATAATCTGTATCGATTGGCGCCAAAAAATTTTGTGTCAGTTGATTTGAAGTCGTCAATTGATGTTGTTGTTGATGATGTAGTTGCTGTTGGTGGTGATTATGATGACTTGATGGTATTGAATAATTTGCATAAGTTCCTGATGCTATTGTTGGCGTCGTTGATGGCGTTACAGAACATTGAGTATATGATGTTAAATTACTATTGGTTGGAGACAATATACCACAATCATTTAAATTACTATGTTGTTGTCCATATGATGTTATTTGATGATAATTGTGTGGTATATATGATTGTCTTGCATAAGAAGAATCTACTGAACATATATTATTAGATTTTTGAAAAGGATTATTACAATTTAAATAAGATTCATGATCAAATGGTAAAAATGATTGATTATCTATTGATGATCCAGATGAAGATGATGTAGATGGAGTTTGTATTGTTGTTGACATTCTAGAAAATTCATTATAATCACAATATAATGCATGTTGTTGCTGTTGTTGTTGTTGTTGTTGTTGTTGCTGTATTTGATTGGGGGAAACAAATGGTTGAATTAAATTAGCATTAGTAGTACATTGTAATTCTGGTGATCTTCTTTTAATTAATTGAACTGGAGATGTTAAAGTTGTTATAGAAGTGCTATTACTTCCAATACTATTCATTGATGATGTTGCATATGGTGTTGCTGGTGGAGTAAGTGGATGTGGTTCATTACTTGAAACCAATGAACTTGATGTTGAACATGGCGAACCAATTTGTCTTATACAATCTAATTTTCTAATAATATCTGGGTTTTTTACTTCAATACCTTTCCATAAAGATCCTTCATATGTAATGGTATTATCCAGAATTTTATTACTTAATCTATTATCAGAGAACATAAAATTACCACAAATAGAAGAATTTGTTAAATTTGTTCCAATTGGTATATTACTATTATTATATTGATTAATTTTAGTTTCCAAAATATTTTTACCATTTGATGATTTATCCATTGATTTATGTTGTTGTAATTTAGTGTGAATATTAGGAATGGAAATAGATTTATCATGATTATCATCATTTAAAGTTTGATTTAATGTAATTGATGATGAATTCATATTATTAATAGTATTTCCTTTTTTAATTTTATCATTTCGACTATTCTGTGTATTAAAAATTCTTTTATTAAGCAATGGTATTGACGTAACTAATTCTGATGATGATGTTAATGTTGATAAACAGTTTTTTGTAATTTCATTTTTAGAATTGATTTTTGATGATTTGGTTAAATTCATGCTATTCCCACTGCATGATTGAATATTCGATGTATTGTTAATTGATGTGATATTATTCATTAATTTGGATTTTTTTCTTCTTGGTTGATATTTATAATCTGGATGCTCCTGTTTATGATTAGTACGAAGTTTTTCAGCATGATCTATAAATGGTTGTCTATCAGCTTTATCGAGTCCTCTGAAATAAAATAAATAAAATTAATTTAGAAAAAAAAATGTTCGAAAAAACTAATGCAGTAAGTAGCATTGTGATTTACTATACATCATAATACATCCTATTTTGTATATATATAGTTCACACTTTTGGGTAAATCTGTTAAATATCTAAAGAGGAGAATCTTTTTCTTCTCTAACCAACTCATCTCCGTTTAGTACAAAATTACTTGCTAGATTTTCTAGTTCTATTAAACATCAGGATTTTTTAATTTCACTTTCCTCTATTGGTGATGCATCACCAATTGAATTTTTCAAATCTTTTTACATTTTACTTGCAACAAAAGTAAAAAAATGTTTAAAACCTAAATTTTTATTTATAAGTAATACTGTATAGATTCACGTTATACTTAGAATTACTAGGAAATGGCTTAAGAAACTAAGTCAAAAGTGACTAGGACACCTACAATAGCTTGGACATCTAGAACAGATGATTGAAAATGATTTTGTATTGCCAAAAAAATCTTCAACTTGAAGATGTAAGACGACAGAAAAAAACAAGACTTTATTGCAGAAATGAAATGTCGGCATACATGAAAAATTTTCTATCTCCAACTGGATAGAAGCCGCTCATAGCCGGCAGAAATGAACGATGAGTCAAACCCAAGACCTCCCATGGTCTATTGTCTGGCTTTGGATTCTGATTTTACAAAACATTAATTAGATTAAAAAATTTTAAGCAAAAAAATGTATTGTGAATCAGTGGTTCTCAACATGTTAAGAATTAGTATATTATTATTTTTTTCTAATATTATGTGACGCACCTAAACGTTAAAGTACCATAGTAATTTATTTTGTAAATCTAAAAATTTGTCCATAACAGAGACAGGTACAACTTTTCAAACACAGTTCAAGGTAAAATATGAATAGCTTTTTATTCACTTTGACTAATGGACTACTAAATATCAATAACAATAAATAACCAATTATTTTGTAAGATACAAAATAAAGTAAATGTAACCCGCAAACGATTTGCTTTTCTAGAACCTTATATAAAATACTCAAATCAAAAAATTAAAAAACAAAATACAGTAAACGTGTACATATATGCATGTAAATGACTCTCAAAGCGATCAAAGTTCATAACTCACAAATGCAACGTTCGTGTACACGCTTATATAGTTAAATACATATTTTTTTTTTGTTTTCTTATTTTTTTGTCTTTTGTTTTTTTTTCTTTTATTTTCTTAAATTCATTTTATATGCTTCATGATTTTGAACTGTCTCGATTTCTTGAAAAACCATGTGTGCGTTTTGAAATTAACTCGTTAAGTGTCGTAATCATAACGACTAATTTTATATTTTTTTTTATTTTCATTTTTATTTTCTTTTATTTTCAAGTTCTTATCATCTTCGATTACTTTCTATGATCCGTGAAGTGAATTGGGTTTATAAAATTCTAAAAGTTAATGACATCTTCTGCAAGATTGAAGATTCATTTTCAACTAAGAAAATGTAAAATATGTATATGTAGTTAGATATATATATGTATATTATATGGTTTTTCTAATTTTCAAATCAAAATTTTAAAGTATAACCAGACGATTTAAAAAAACAACAAAAAAATTCTAATCTAAGACATTTTAATTGAAATCCGATTTTAATACATTCTGTTAAAGGTGACTTCAATAAAATAAAATAAAAATAAAATAATCTAATAAAAATAAGTAGTATATATTTCGAGTAGAGTTTTTGGCTGGATTCAAATTAGGAATACATATAATACAGATTATACTATTCAAAATCTATTATGTCAAAAATTAAAATAATTTTAAATTTCATCAATTAAAATAACTTCAAATAATCATCATCATGTAACACTATAACTCGTTTAAGTCTTCTTCTCAATGTTTTTTCATAAATAATGAAATAATGATCAGTTCAAAGTAATAAAATACAATCGAAATTAAATAATAGTTAATTTGTAACCATTATATAATTTTGTAATTATTATTAATTTTATCAACTACTAAAATTCATCTAAACCAATTCAAATTAATTTGGTTTGACTCCTGAAACTTTCTTTGACCAATTAAAATTATTATTCGAAATGTAATATTTATCACTTACTTCCAAAGTTTTCCTAATGATTTACTCAATTCTGAATTTTGTAAATGTGGATGCTGTTTAGACATTACTTTTCTTGCTGCTTGAGCCCATACCATAAATGCATTCATTGGACGTTTAATATGTTCCTTTTTTACTTCAGATGAACTTCTACAATGAAAATACAAAATAAAAAATAATATTTTAATAATTTTTAAAAATATACGAACGTTTTTTTTTTAATAACTTTCAATTTATTTATTTGTCAGTTAAAAAATTCTTATACAAAATACTATCAAGCACAAAATTTTGATTGAACTTGGTCGTCTCTTTCAAAACTATAATAAAAACTAAAGAAAATATCGAGACGCTGTTTAGAAAAGGAAATATAATTATCAGAAGAGGCAACCATAAAATTTGATATCTACAGAAAAGATACAACTACTCAACGAATCATCTCCACTGAGTCAAATAATCCGCATGTACAAAAGATGGCAGCATATCATACGATGATCAACAAATTGGTATAACTATAACAATATCAAAGGCTAACTTTTAAAAAGAAAAACGCTACATAAAAAACACGGCACAGAAAAATGGATATAATAAAGAAACCATAGACCTTCCATAAACCATAGACTATAGACAAACTTCACCGTATCGAACTGAATAACTTAGTTGTTATAACAAAATAAAAATGCGAAAAAATTTAGAAGGATTTTTGTAACGCACTCACATAGAAGCTAAAAAAAATTTTCAACAAACACAATTTCTAGTAACAACTAGCAGAAGTCAAAAAATGAGCAGCATAATTGAATCAGCAAAGGATAAAAAGAAGATGGAAGAAGTTAACGGCATACTATATAAAATAATATGCCGCAACTGTTCAAAAGTATATATAGGGCAATCAAACGGCTAATTACGGCGATATTCCAAGAACATGTAAGGTAAGCCGAATTAGCAAGAATAAAAGGTAACGTAAATTTTAGGCCGGCACTCGGCAATTTCGAAATATATAATCGAGGTACATAAAATAAAAGAGTTACATAAAATAAGAAAACTAACCACATACGAAAGTTTAGCAATTTCGAATAAACAGATAGATAACAGATTGAATAATTTGTAATGTTTTAGGGGGATGAATACTCACCGCTATTTAAATTAATAAAATAATTTGCAAAATTACAGGTAAAATAGGTGACTGGTAGGGAATAAGATATAAAATGGAAAAAATAGAATTAAGTTAGTTAGTCACAAGCACTGATGAAGGAAATATGTTGTTTCCAAAATAACGATATTTGCAATCAAATACTAAAAATTATTAGTGAACGGAAATCTGGCAACAATTAAATTATTTAATATCAGAAGATGTTTCAGCGCTCAACTATTAGAACTGTAATGTAAGATTTACAGTAAATTATTTTTAAAAAATGTATTCAAAATAACTGTAAAATATTTGTATTAAAACCAACGACAACTAATCACTGAACCAACAAAATGATTGTGCTGACAGAATAGAGCAAATACCAGAGAAGACAGAATCTAGTAAATATCATAAGTGAGATGAGAAAAATGGGTTTATTTATTGTTTTTCAATTCACTACACTTACACTTTGTTTTTCACATTTTTGTTCATAAATATTTAAATTATAATTTTTCATAGCCAAAAATATAATTTTCTATTCAAACACATTATCGGATCAAAATTTCAATTGGCCAAATTTCATCTAAAATTTATACTTATAAAAAGGAAAGTTTGTTTGTTTGTTCGTTATACACACCCACAGTTTTAATTAGTTAAAATAGCAGCTCCAATATTGCTTCTACGAAATTTTAAGCAACCAAAACTATGGTACTAGATTATAATAATATAAGAACTTTGCATCCTCATTTCACTGAAGCAAAATTCAAATTGATTGTGGCAAAGAAAGAGCATATCTTTATTTCAAGAATACCTCAATAGCAAGGAACGTGTTTGTTTATACTCCATCAGAAAAAAACCCGAAATATTGTTTACAAAGAAATAATTTTAATACTAGCTTTGTAAAACGTCATAAATGACGGAAGCAAAATAAATCCTAGTTTCTTTTTTTCTTTCATTAGATTCTTTATTACGAAATTACAGTACTTGTGTTTATATCATTTTTTTATTTTCTAAAACACATAAAAGAAATATTTTTTTTTGTAGTCAAAACTTTGCCAATTTTTTTTTTTTTTTATTTTTCGTAGGCTGGTGGGAATCTTCAGAAAGATACAATGCGCCCCGTAGCTTGACACTGTATGTAAGATTCTTACCTACTAAACCACACCCTTCCTCTATCTATTTCAATCTAGTTCAATAGTACTTAAGATTAATTATACAATTTTATTCTTGTTTTAATTTAGTTTTTAATTACCAACATTTTGTGTCAAACAAACCAAAAATTACGAAAAATTACGACAAAAACTTACGAGTCACGGAAAAACGTAGAAAATCTAATCTAATCTTTTATTAAGATTAGATTTTGATACCTTTTATTTTATTCATACTTCAAAGATTTTACTAATTTTCTATTTAAAAAAACTATATTGGCCTAACACTAAAATTTTTTTTTTTTGACATAAATCAAGCAAACAGAAAGAGAAGTACTAAACAAATATGGACAAAATGTTTGTATTTTTGTATGGGATACTCACTTCCATTTAATAACACCAAAGCAATTTGTATACATATTACAATTTGTATATATTTTGCAATTTGTATATGTGTTGGAGTATTCCGTCGAACTTACAAACATCCAGATAAATGCAGAATAATATATATATATATATATATATATATATATAATAAGTATAGTTTAAGTTTGTAGTATTGTTAATTTTGTTATCATATAGTTAAAAAAAAATATTAGAATATTCTTGATAAACCAATTTTTTCAATTCGATTCATAAATCAAACGTCATTGATTCTATAAATTTTGTCTTCGACCCGGAAAACATCGGGTACTCGATTATGCTAGTAAATATATAAAACATAATCATAACTTTTTACATCAATGAAGTTTATGTCAAAAGTCAACAAATTCAAAGAAACTTGAATATATCCCTACAATTCCTATGTATTCAAAAATAAAATTTTTTGATAATCTAAAATCTTCAATTTGAAATTTAAAAAATCAAAAACTTTCAAACGAACAAAAACTAATTATCCAAAAATTCATCTTTCTTTATGTAATGTAGACAAAATAGATATACAACGATGGGAGTAGTCTTTCAACATCTGGAAATTCTATACAATTTTATTTTACTGAGTCTAGCCATTTGAATATTAATTCACATACATAAATGACCATTGGTTTTTATTTGAAGAATTTAATGAATTTCAAGGTTTAACATTTCGTTTAAAATACTTTCAATTTTCACTTGCAATTGTAAAAATTTTATTTATGATTCATCAAAATTTAAATTCTTGAAATTAAATATTGAAGTGATTTCTCTTCACTTTTGGATACAAGCTCTGCCATCATAATAAAATGGATATGTCGTACTTTTACGTTTACTTATTTATTTGATTCACACTATTAATTAAATTTGTATAAAAACAAAATAAAAATACTGTTTATTCCATCCTTTAAATTACATTATTCATTTCTGAATTTTGATAAATCTATCAGATCAGTAATATTATATTTTACTAAACAAAATATTAAATTTATTAGCCACTGCTAATTATTTCTACTAAATTTTAAACGAAAAAAAAAACATATTAAGACTTTGGTATAAATATCCTATAGCTGCTACAAATTATAATATTTTGCCACCCCTGCTTTCTAATTGTACTTTTTGTATGAAATAATCATAATCATCAGTATTATCATTAAATATGTATATATATATATATATATACTATATACATAACTCAAACTCTGTAAAAACCAAGAGTGCACTTAAGACAAGATGTTAATTTTTTTTTTTCATTTTCATTTTATATTTCCCAAGGAAAATTAGTGCATTTTGCAAAATTGATATTATCATATAATTAATTTTTGATATTTACAGCTGCAATTCACTCAAACGTACATGCAAGCAAACACACACACATAACAAATTTACTGGCTGAAAATGAACAGTTAAATAGAATTTTCCTTAACGAATTCCAGACTTTTTTTTCTTTTTTAAGGGTAAAAATTAATTTCTATGTTAAAAACAAAAACAAAAAAAATTACGAGACTTATCTTTAAAAAATATTGGCTTAGTTTTTGTTTTTTTTTTTTAGAACTATTAAAACTGGAAATTTAATTAAATTATGCCTCTTTAACTGAATGAGATTTTTGAGAAAAAAAAATAAGCAGAACTTATGATGATAATTTCAGATAAATCATTTAGTTGGATATGTAAAATGTTATCACCATGTGGATTGCTTTTATATGATGCGCTTAAACCTTAGAATTGATGAAATTTGAATTTTTTTCCCCCCAATATTATAAGTAGCTATTATTTTAATAAAAATAAACTTTAATTTTAATTTATATAGTTATCATTGCTTTCTACAACCCTGAGGATTCCCCTCAAGAACTAACTGAGTTTATGAAATTTTCTGCAGAGTTGCAAATTATTTGGCCAATCCAATTTTACTTTGTTGGTTTCCTTGATTAAAAAAAAAGAAATTACTTACGGAAGACCAAAACCGCATCATTTTTTTTTATTTTAATATTAATAAATATTAATAAAAATAAAACAAAAATCCACCATATTTTCCTCTGGTACACCAAAATTAATAATGATAATTTTTATAAATAAATTTGTTTTTCATATTAGCATATTTTTGATCTCAGTTTTGGGTACCTACAAAGTACAAGGAAAAAAAAAAAAACAAAAAAAATATTTACTTAACAAAATTTTCTTATTTTGTGACGTAGAATCCGAATTTGCATAAAAAAGTACTCCTTCCCATTTAAAAATCTCGTTTTCGTTTTCGGCGATTTTCAGTCTTAAAAAACCATTTTCCATTCCTTTCCAAAAGTTGAAAATATCACCAATCGATAGGGCACCCTCGATTTAGTTAATAAAATTTTTATTTAATTTTAAAATAACGGCTTTTTCCCCTCTTAAAAAGCTGATACGCATGCTCGGGTGTTCCTGTACATATAATAATACGGGCAATTATAAATTGATACAACAATCAAAATTTTACGGACGAACTACTTAATTTTTGAAATGATTTTCAGATAGTCCAGTACCAATCTGACGTATAGACAATAAAGATGTAATTCCGCTTAATATTCAAAACCCATCTCATTTTCTAAAATCAAGAGATTGCGAACGAAGTATAACTAAGTTCCTATAGCAGAATTTTATGATTAAGTGGTCGAGGATATTTCAGATTCAAATGTACTAAAATCCTCAAACAGTGTACTGTCCTCAAAAAAAAATTGGTTATCATATCATAATAAACAGAGTTCTTATATTAATCAAAACAGTTCTCAAAATACATTCTGAAAAAAATGAATGTATGAACGGACAGACAAAACGTTCAGTTTAAATGTAAAAAAAACAAATGCAAATACGTAGTATAATTAAATAACAAAACTATCATGGATTTAATTACATCACAGATATAAATTTGTGTATTTGTAAATTATAATAAACCGATTTAATCTCTTCATCATTTTCAATTTCGCCTCACTTTGATATCCTATAGAGCGGAAATTCATTTGTATGGATTTTTTTTTACTTCTGTTGTTTTGTTTTTTGTTTTTTTTTTTTTATTATTATAAAGTCTTGTTTTAATATTCATTTTGATCACATTAAATGATATAATAATTATTAAAATATTATTTTTTTTTTTATTTTGTATTAAAATGTAATGCTATAATTTCAAATGAAAATTTAAAAAGATAAACAAATACAAGAAATTTTAATAGGAATTTTATCGAGTTAAAAATTTAATGATTTCATTAAAAAAAATTTTGTAAAAAAAAAATATATGCAAAAATAATAAATAAATCAAATAAAGTCACATATACAATAATATATATGTAAATTAAATGAAAAAATAAAATTTAAAGTAAACAAATTTAATAATACCGTTAATATTATTATTACGAATAATAATACCTATGTATATTATAATATGTTTAATTTATTGTGGTTCAAATTAATCATCGCATACTTTTCTACAGAATTAACAAATACAACAAAATATAATTAGGTACATAATAATCTATCGTTACCAATTTATATTAACCTACCATGAATTATGGCACAAAAAACAGGATTATGGCATATATTCAAGTATATATTTATATTATTATCTGAGTCTAATAACCCAATATAACAATCTAATAACCACTAACACAAACACAAAATTACAAATTAAATATAAAAAATTCTATTCTGAAAATGGTTTTTCGATGTTGTTGTCAAATTTTCTCAAATCATGTGCAATCATCAGATTTTATCAGACTTATTTATAGTTTAGATAGTTGAGTTTAGTTCTTTTTTTCCGTTACATACAACAATGGGAATAGTTTGTGGCCTTTAAAAATTTATTGACGTACACTTTCATTTTGCTGGTGATACTGGTGGAAATTTTCCATACTTCCTGCCATAGGATCGAATTCATATTTAACTCGATCAATCTTATTTCATAGATCAAGGATATCTTATTGGACTTTCTTTTTTTTTTTTAGAACATTCATGAAGGCTTCATTTTGCTAATGACTAGTAATTAAATTACCTGCAACTTTTCCTTTTTTTCCTCTCCATACATTACGTTCTCCTTGAATAGAACCAATCAATTTTTTTTAGTAAAAATTTGCTCTAACAAAATTCAACATATTATGTAAAAACCACTGTAATACTACCGGAAACCAGTGTATTACTACAAAATCTCCATCGTAATAACGGGTTTTTTTTTTTAGAATGATAGAACTTTCGATAGCGATAACTGTGATTTGACAGAAGATAGAAGCCATGTTGTTTTGACATTTCTGTTCAATAAGCATTGACAAATTATCATGGAAAGACTCACGCCGCAACAACGTTTACAAATTGTTGAAATTTATTTTCAAAATCAGTGTTCTATTCGCCAAACTAATAGAGCACTTCGTGAAATTTATGGTTTACATAATCGTCAATCAGAGCAGATTATTCGTCGAACTATCGATAGATTTCGGACAACATTTTCTCTACTCGATGCAACAACAACAACAACAAGACAAAGAACTGTTCGTACAGAAGAAAATATCGGTGCTGTAAGAGCTAGTGCTCATGAAGATCCAAATTTGTCTATTCGTCGACGTTCACAACACGTTGGACTGTCTGCAACCACCACATGGAAAATTTTACGTAAAGATCTTGGTCTACACCCATATAAAATTCAACTGGTTCAAGAACTAAATCCACTTGACTATAATAAGCGTCGTTTGTTTGCTGATTGAACCCTAGAACAGCTTCAAGTTGATCCACTTTTTTATCGAACAATTGTGTTTAGTGATGAAGCTCATTTTTGGTTGAACGGCTACGTAAACAAGCCAAGCCGTATATTGGAGCGAAAACAATCTTCAAGAAATTCTGCAGGTTTCATTGCATCCTGAAAAATGCACCGTATGGTGTGGTTTACACGCTGGAGATATAATCGGTCCATATTTCTTTAACAACGATGCTGGAGCAAATGTTACAGTGAATGGTGCTCGTTACAGATCAATGATCAATGATTTTCTGTTTCGAAATTTGAATGGTATCGACCTGGAAGTGTTTTGGTTTCAACAAGATGGTGTTACATCTGATACTGTTACGGCAACAATTGATTTATTGAAAGAAAGATTTGGTGATAACATTATTTCGAGAAATGGTCCAATTAATTGGCCTCCAAGATCATGCGTTATTGATGAAATAAGGCCTGAATTACTCGAAAAATTGGTCCAAAATTGGTCTGATCTGAAATCTGAAAATGCAGTTCCTCAGAGCCAGTCGTGGTGGACATATGCCGGAAATTATTTTCAAAACCTAGATGTCATAAAATTATCTTTCAAATAAAAAAAAATGTGTTTATTTCAATTTAAAGTTCTATCACTCTATCACGCTTTTATTAGCATCAAACCAAATATTAAAATTCTTTTATAACAGGAACTTCTAAACTATAAAATACTTTAACATCTTATGTGTTTCCTGAAAATGTAATATTTGCTAAATGTTTTCTTAACCTGCTCAATATTTTTTGGTATGGAAGCATTTATTTCCTAGTATACTGTCCTCACTTGGAAGTCATGTTATAGGACTTTAGACGTAATTGTTTATTTTGAACATGTTTCCTTCTTCTTACTTTTTGGTATTGCACAAAAATTTTGAACAATTCCACCTTTGGTAAATTATTGTTGCTGGCTACTTTTAAAAATGAATATTAAAAGTCTACGGAAAGTAGATATCTTCTTCTTTGAATCCAACCAATGAGCATGTTAATTTTTGTAAAATAATTTTGATTAATTAACTGTTCAAACCGTCTTGGGAATTATGCATAGTTACAGGTGGATTTGATTAATTTGACACACTCTGATACTCATCCACTGAAGGGTTTATGAGAGATTGATCTGTTGATAAAAATGCATAATAACCAAAAATTTTTTATAATCATTTACCGAATTCCCAGTAACCTGTTAAAATCTTATACATCCGAAACGGAAATTTTTATGGTTCAAATGAAACATTTGATATCGTTATAAAAATTTGCTAACTAACTATGTGATATTTTTACTCTTCTTTCTCATAATTAAGATCGCAATTAGATCGATTTAACAAATTTTTGTTCTTCAATCTGTTAAACAAATTTATCTTTCCAAAAATCAACTACGAATCAATATTATTCTTATCTACTAAACCAATACCAATATTTTATTTTCATTCAATCAAAAATAAAACTATTTACATGTCTTCCTCACCTGGTCATACTACAGTTCCTCATAACATTTTTGGAGTTTTATTTTGTTTTTTTTTTCTTCTTCTTTTTAAATTTAACCATCGCAGTTCAGTTATGATTGTTTATTTTTGTTTGTGGTTTTTTTTTTTTTTTTTGTAATTTTGAACACCTAAACAAATCATAAATACCTTCATATATTGTTCAAATTTATAGAATCAATATTTAACAAAAGTCAATCGCATTCAGTAACACATATGCATACGTATATATATGTATATTATTATGTACAAAACTATATATATATTCGAAGGGATTCCCTTTCGGAATTTATACCGTCTAAAAAGTCTGTTAATCTTCTTAAAAGAAATTTAACATGTCTTAAATTTTATTTGTTATAATTTCGATGGGAACCATACTATAAATAAACAATAAAATTGGGTCAAACATATATCTATATATACATAATATATATGTATATATATTATATACTTATGTAAATAGACAGATGCGTATATTCGATCTACCGATTTTATGTTTAACTTAGAAAAACAAATATCTGCGGTTGTTAACGATGACTTTATTAGCTTTAGAAAGCGCAGCATTAGGAAAAATAAATGTTAATATGTATGTATGTTATATTAACAATATTCAAATTACAAAATAAACTTTTTGAATGACTGACTGACCAACAAATTACAGTAAATATTAGTTGCGTAAATAAAATATTTTCTCAGTTAATTTGTAAAATATTTTTATGCTTGATTGATTATTTTTTAAAGTCCGTCGTTTTTTATATGCATAAAAAACGACAAAAACAAAAACAAAATTGCAATACATCTCAGCTGATAATCTTTTTATTATTAAGTTAAACTATATAAATTATATACATGTTGGATGATTCACTTACTTGGCCATCTTTGTTTTTACTAATGGTATGAATCAATACCAGACTCGTCTTTCACTCGAAAAAACAGTGAAACACTTTACATACATCTTTACAGAGAATATGGCTCTTAGACCCATCGTTGACGAGAAGAAAAAATTCATCTCGTCTCGTCTCACTGAATATGCCTTTCTGTTAGACACTGTAAGCGGCGCGATAGAACATTTTATTTGTTGGTAGTACTGATAATTTTTTGCTGTCAAATAAGATTATTGGTATATAAACAAAATATGGTTTATAAAATTTTTGGAAAGTATTAGATAGGTTTAGTTTTAAAATATTTTTTAAATGAAAAATAAATATAAATATATTTATGTTTTAAATATTTTTTAGTTTAGTACATTACATAAACAGTAGTAAAACAGTAATAGTAAAGATGAGTTTTTTTTTTTCAAAACAAAAACATAATTTTAATAGTAATGCAAAAAAAAATAATGAAAAATTGTTTATTAATCTTTACTTATCTATTTTATCTATTCAATTTATTTATTTAATTCAATTTTTTGATAAAAAAAACACAAAATACTTTGACGAGATACTCTATCGCTTACAATTTTTGACGAGATAAAAAATGGCTATCTCGTCTCGTCAAAGGTCTAACAGAATACAAAACTATCTCATCAGAGATATTCTCACGCGATCTCGCGAGATGGGTCTAACAGAATATGGGTGATAATTTCAATAAAATTTCAAAAATTACTGCTAGAAAATAATATTAAAAAAAAAAATGGAACTAAAAGAAATTGCAACTAGATACAAGTAAAAGAAGCTAATAATAAATACCAACATTTTTGTATTTTATTCTGAACATTTTTTCTCTTGAAAGAAAATCATTATAAATTTACTTAATTTTTCATTTTATTAGAATTTTTACTTATGTGCGTTTCTAAAATAAATATTCCAACAAAAATCATGTATTAATTTATTATTTTTTTTAAAATTTACCTAAAAGCGTCAACTATTTTTCAATCGCCAAAATTTGGTCGTATTAAATGTAAAAAAAGTAGCGTTTCAACCTTACATAATACCAAAATATGTCGTACTAATTTTGAAAAGATTGAAACAAAACGAAACAAAACGACGTTTCAAATTACACAATGCCACCCCTGCTCATCATGTGTGACTGTAATTACTTTTATATTTTCTTCTTTATTGATTCATATTAATATATAAGTATGTAATATGATGGTGTCTTATCAAAATCCTTCTCCTGTTATTGATCATCATCATCATTGACCCTATCGTTCTCCAAGATCACATAATACAGGTACTCAGTTCATTTCTTTCATTTAAAGCGAGTTTGCATCAGAACTTCTTCGGTTCATATTTTTTTCAATTTGCTTATTGCACAACAACCCTTTGGCGCCAACTAGTTTTTTTGAATACACACACGTTTTTTTCAACCTTTAGGGATCCAATCTATCTATATTTTTGTTATATCGCCTAAATTTTTTCGAAGTATATGCTTGATTCATCCATTTTCTGCTTTTTATCATTTATATCCAAACTTTACATTTTCATTTATTAGCTCAGTTCTTTATTGGAAATAGTGGTAATTTTTCAATTTTATTTTTATGTTTCTTCAAATTCTTCTTATTGACAACAGTTGACATTTGTATTCTTGTATGTCTATTTTTGACCACAACTGTTTCAATTATGTAATTCTTATATAGTTTTCTCCTCCTGTTGTGGCCTGTGCAAGTACTTACTCTCTGTGTATTTATAGATTTTTGATAAATTTCAAATTGTGATATTTAAAATTGACAATTTCCTTTGCGATACAATTTATACATATGTGTATATATATATATATCAGGCACGAAGCGTCCATATATTGAGTTGAATGAGTGCTTCCCCAAACAAAATATCATTTTATTATTTTTTACAACTTAATATAAAAAAACCTTAAACAAAAATTCAATTCGAATGAAAAAAAAATTTAAAGCAAAAATCTTATGCATATGCATACATAATAATCAAGTTATGTGTAGTTAGAAAATAATGCCTTTATAAATATCATTATTTTCTATTATTCTTTTCAATCATTCAATAAGAGAATAAGAGATATTCAACAACCACAAATTTAAAATATTTGAAAATAATGCATATTAAAAATCATTCTTCTCTTGTCACTGTAGCTATAACAATTAATAATATTGTACGTACATTGCATATAATGACAATTTAAATATCATTCTCCTTCCTCTTATTAACAACACAATATATATACACTCAAACACACTATTTCTATTTAGATTCCTATTAGAAAAATTCTCTAATAAAATAGAGAAAAATTGAATGAGTTGCTGATATTCATTCCAATTTTACCTGATATAATTAGAAAATTGCTGATAGAAAATAGATTATCTAGGTAAACAACAACAAAATATCGCATGACACAAAATGAATTTACAAATAAAAAAAATATCAAGGAATGAATTATTTGTGTGCATTATTGTGGTTGACTTGAAAGAGTAATATTGAGAAATGAGAATATGTGAAGTGAATTTGAGAAAATGTATGGAAATATGGAATTGTATTGTATTGTAGTTTTGTGGGTTTTTTGTTTTAGAGAGTAGTAGAAGGGAAGGATAAATGATTTGTTAAGTATGTTGTTCTGTGGTTTTTTTATTATTGAATGCTGATTGCTGCTTTGTTTAATTTCCTTGGCTACAATAATTTTATGTTATGCATGCAGTTTTCAAACAATTAATTTTTGTTAACAAGTGTACAAATTTAAAACAGAGTTTAAAATATTTCTTATAAATAAATAAAATGGAGAATTGTAATTGTGTTGTTGAAAGTTTAATAAAAAAATCATTTTCTGCAAGAAATTTTGAGGAAAAGCTGTTAATTATTAAAGAGGGTAGACCAATGCCTGCTTTACTAATAACAACGACAATAAAACGTTGTAATCGACATTTTTCAAATAAATTTTATGATTCGTATACGTGGTTAGCAGGTTGTAAGGCAACTACAAAATTGTATTGTTGGCCATGTCTTCTATTTTCCAACATTAATTCAGTGTGGACAGCATCAGGATTTGATGATATGAATAATTTATCTAAAGCAGCAAAAAAACATAAAGAAACAGGTATTATAAAATTGAAATATATTCAAAAATTGATTCTTATTGGAATTTTAAGGTTGTCATTTAGCGGGAATGATTTCATTGAAAACTTTTGGAAGGGTACGAATTGAAAACGTTTTAGATTCAACTCGATCGTTATCAATTCAAAAATATAACGAGAAAGTGACTCATAACAGAAAAATTTTAAAATGTTTAATTGATGTCACTTGCCATTTAGCGTGCCAAGAACTAGCTTTTAGAGGAGATAACGAATCATTTGATTCCTTAAATAGAGGAAACTATGTGGAAACTTTGAATTTATTAGCTTCGTATAATCCTTTATTAAAAGCTCATTTGGAAAATGCCACAGTATTTTCAGGAATATCTGGTGACATTCAAAATGACCTTATTTCATCCGTTGCATATGCTTTAACAAATGAGATTCAAAAAGAAATTCAAAGCACTGAATACGTTGCTATGATGTTAGATGAAACCACAGATGTTTCAAATAAATCTCAACTCTCAATTGTATTTCGCTACGTAAACAACCATGGTAAATTAGTCGAGAGGTTTATGGAATTTGTTGATGTTTCGTTAAGCAGATCAAGCCAATCCCTATTTGATTTTATAATTCCATATTTAAAAAAACTTGAAATTGTAAATAAACTGGTTTGTCAGAGTTATGATGGTGCCGCTGTTATGTCTGGAAACACTAACGGTTTACAGATGAAAGTCAAAGAAATTATTCCTAATGCACATTATATACACTGTTTTGCACATAAATTAAATTTAGTGTTATCACATTCATGCTCAAAAATTAAGCATTGTGCTTCATTTTTCAAAAGTTTACATAGTTTTGTAAGCTTTTTCAATCACTCATCAAAACGACTAGCAACGTTTAACCTTATTGTTAAAAAAAAATTCCAACTGCTGCTTCTACACGCTGGGAATATAATGGTAGAGTTGTTCAAACAATATTCCAAGTAAAGAATTATCTTGTAATATTTTTTGAGAATATCATTGATAGTGATGAAAATTGGGACAATGAAACTGTTTTGCAAGCTAAAGGCTTGCTACATATTTTAAGTGATAAAAAATTTATTATACTTTTATACTTCTTCAACGAATTTTTCCCACAGACCGATATATTATTTAAAATATTACAAAGTAAATCAAGCGATATGCAGTCATGCCTAAATAATATTGAGACATTCAAAAAAAATATAAATGAGATTGTAGAAAATTTTGAACATTTTTGGCAAAATGTGGAACTAAAAGAAAATTTGGAAATGCGAGAAATTGGCCAACTTCGCAGTAATAAGAACTTTAACACTAAAGAAGATTTCAAAATTTTAATAGTTGACATTGTTAACCATATGATTGAGGAACTAAATAACAGATTTGCTAGCTTACCTTCATTTAAATTTATACAACTATCAAATATATCAAAATATAAACATTTCAATATCGAATTCCCGGATGACTTAATAAAAAACATAGAAAATTCATATCCAAACTTTTTTGATATTGCTTTGTTAAAGTCAGAGCTTAAAGTTATATTTTCTGATGTAAATTTTACGAACAAAAGCAATATTTCCGAAATATTAGAATTTTTAATTGAAACAGAATTAAGCAACTCCTTCAATGAATATTTCAAGCTTTGTAAATTAATAATAACAGTTCCTATAACAACAGCTTCAGTTGAGCGTTCATTTTCTTGCCTAAAGAGAATTAAAACTACATTAAGAAATAGATGTGAGCAATTTCGATTGACGAATTTAGCCAAAATTGCAATAGAAAAAGAGTTACTAAAAAGTTTAAAAAGTAGAAATGATTTTTATGACAAGGTCATTGATAATTTTATTTTAAAAGACCGTCGAATAGATTTAGTTTATAAAACATAATTTTTTTGTGAAATAATTTTAGAAAGATGAGTATCAGTTTTTATTTATTGTTTATCTATATATTTGTTGAAATTAGTTTATTTATGTTGTATTCTCTTTGTTTTGTTTAAAGTTAATTTTATATGAAAAAAAAATATATAGAAAATAGTATTTAAAAAAAATTTAAAAAAAAAGCCAAAGTAAAATGATGTTTCGTTCTTATTTTTTAATCAAAAACTATAAGTGCTTCCCCAGTTGAAAATTCCACGCCCCGTCACTGATATATATATATATATATATATATATATATATATATATTAGTATTTTAAATTTAATCATGTATGTACTACAGTTAAAAAGTGTGGGAATATTCACTTAACTGTCTAAAATACAAAAAAAATAAAATAAAAAAAAAGCCAACAAATCTTTCAAATAGAATGCCAATACTATTTTATTCTATATTTTTGGAATTAAATAACCATAACCCATAACCATAATAAGTTGGTTAGTTGTCATGTCATTTACATTTCCTGAGACAAGTCACATTCAAATTAAATATTATACTTGTATAGTACAAATATAAACCAAATATAATACAAATTTATTAAGTAGCTGTCAAATTAGTTAATGGTGTTATATTATAACAACAACAAAATAAAAAGTATAGTTAACAAAAGGCGTTAATTATTATAAGTTTTCATACAGTAGTAGTTAAGTATTTATAGATTTTAATTTTCTTTTCAAAAGAAAAGTCAACTTCAGTTAAATTTTCTCTAAATGGTATTGTAATGAAAAAAAAATTTAAATTTCAATTTTATTTATGATTGTGTTAATTAGCATTTTCCATTGTAATAAAATTATTTGTTTTTGCTTTTGTTTTGTTTTGGTTTTTTTTTTTATTTTTATTTAATTATGTAGAATTACTCATCTGGACGTTTTATGAATACAAAATAATGCATACAGGTGTGGAAATATTTTTTGTTTGGCAAGCATGTTGTATTTGTTTATTGTACAATATTTAGAACTTATTGATATTTCTAATCCAGAAAATTAAGAATATATAGAATTAAAGATTTAATTTAATTGAAGGAAAGAGAAAACAGAAACATACCTTAAGATTGTGTAAATTTTAGGCAAGTTAAAAGTGATAAAAGAACTTGATTTCAAAATACATCTTGAATATAGAATAATTATATCTTACATTAATCTTCCCACAAATTCTAAAACTCAAGATGAATATAAAATAGGGGTGGTAAAAGGGTGGTAAAGGCTCTAGACGGAACATATGCTAACCTATGTTTCCGATAAAAACTAGGAAATGCCATCTGGTAAAACATCTACAGCTCTGCCATCAAATCCGACTCTCACCTCCTCGAAGGTAGGTAACATAGTTATCTGCCGGGTACCACCTGGTAACTTGTAAGGCTAACGAGAGCGGGTGAATGCGAACACTTGGCGCAATATCTAAGTAAATCGATTTGGTTAGCACGTGCGCGGACGCGATTTATGGTAATTGAAATTGTGAGTGCCGGCACAAAAAAAAAAAAAAAAATCCAGAAGCGTTTGGCCTAAAATAGGCGGCTCCCTGGTCTGGGGCTGATCCCAGAGGGGCGGCAGTTAAAATCACCTGGCAGGAGGTATAAAATGCAACATAAAAACAAATAATAATGTAAAGTCTAAATAACAAAATAAACTCGGTAGGGATATATACCAAAGAGACCACGGCTGCCGGCGAGGGCTTGGCTGAATGTACTAGACTTTCAGATGAGTCGCCAGTGGGGAACAACAATTTAGACAAGCTGATTAACCCTTTTAAAAAGAGTGCGGGGGTTCCAAGGTCGCCATCAAGGATGACCGAGCCAATAATTGATATACGGAGTCAAAATAATAAAGAACCAAACGAAAACCATATACTCCAAAAGAGGCTAAGCGAAATAGAGGCATTATGTATGTCACTAAAAAAAGAAATTTCGGCATTAAGAGCAGAAAACGAAGCTTTGAAAAAAGGAGAAAAACGTAATGCACCAAATGAAATCATCGAGCAAAAAGAATATTTCACGGATGAAGATGAATTGAGCAGAGAAACTGACTGGCTGCTCAAAAAAAACAAAAGATCAAATAAAAAAAGAAAAGCTACTTCTTCACCTGAAGTTGAATCGTCACTATCTGGTTTAACAAAAACCTATGAGGAAAAAAACTCCAAAACAACTGAATTTGTGAGCAAAAGGAAAACCAAAATTCCACCTCTAATCATAAGTAACATAAATGATTTCAAACCATTAAATAAAATGCTGCAAGCTAAAAATATAAAATATGAAATAAAATTGCTAAACAATAAGCAGCTGAAAATAAATCTGGAGACGGAAATGAATTATAGAAATCTAGCTAAAGATCTCAATGATACCAAATACGAATGGCATACTTATGAAAGCAAAATAAATAGACCAATAAAAGTCATGGCACGCGGCTTGCACCAATCTTGCATGCCAGAAGATATAATAAGTGAGCTTCATAATAGGCAATTCAATATCATCAATGCAGTAAATATGATAAAGAAAGTCAAGGAAAATGATAAACAGGTAACTGTTAAACTTCCAATTTTCATGCTTACTATATAGAGCCTATATGTGTGAAATGTGCTGGTAAACATTTAACAGCAGAATGCGATAAGCTGAAAACTTCACAGCCAAAATGCTCCAACTGCCAAGAGTCTCATCCAGCAAATTACAGAGGATGTCTTATTGCCAAAGAACTTCAGAAAAGGAGAAACTCTGTTTACCCAAAGTTAGTTCAAAGGCAGCAACCAAGAAAATTTATATCAAAGAAAGTAATAAAGGGAGTAACTTATTCTGCCATAGCAAAAGGCAAACTCAATGAAGATGCCTACCAAAGCAATAAAAATATGAAAAAAAATCGAGATTTCACTGCTGATGAAACACCTAGAATAGCTTATTCATCAAATGCAAATAATCAAACGCCGAGAAGAACTCGTTCGTCAAACAATCAAATTCCGAGAAGAGCTCGTTCAACAAATTCGAAATTGATTGCAGAAAAAGAACAGGACGGAACTATATTAAAAACAATGGAAAAACTAATGAGTCTGGTAGATAGAATCTCACTAAGATTAGATAACTTGGAAAGTAGGTATACTGTTAAGTATCCTGATATGCCACATAACTCAATTAGATAATGAATAAGGACAAAATCACTATATGTACTTGGAATGCGAATGGCATTAACAACAAAAAACAAGAATTGGAAATGTTCCTAAACTTACGAAACATAGATGTCTGTCTCGTGTCAGAAACCCATCTAACAAAGGGGCACAATTTAGTAATTCGTGGATACAAAGTATATCATACAATGCACCCTGACAATCTACCAAAAGGAGGTAGTGCGGTCATAGTAAATGATCTTATTACCCATCATGAACATTGTGACATACAAAGTACAGAAATGCAACTCACAGCCGTACAAATAAGGTGCACAAAGCAAAATATCAACGTAGGAGCGCTGTACTGCCCGCCCAATCACGCTATTAAAAAACATATGTTCAAGAGCTTATTAATGAAATTAGGTGAAAGATTTATTCTTGGAGGTGACTACAATGCTAAACATCTAGAATGGGGCTCCAGGATGACCCTTACTCGAGGTAAAGAACTGAGAGAGGCGCTGAGAGAAACAGGTTGTTTATTTCTTTCAACAGGAAAACCAACATATTGGCCTGCAGATATAAACAAAACTCCTGATGTGTTAGACTTTTTTATAATGAAAAAAGTATCAACTAATTTCACATCTATAGAAGATAACTATGACCTCAATTCCGACCATTCTGCTGTCGTCCTAAAATTAAATACAACAATAGTGAAAAAATCTTGTAAACCATTTTTAACCAACTCTTCTACAGATTGGTTAAGCTTCAAAAAGATTCTGCTAGAAAAAATTAACTTAAGAGTAACATTAGACAATGAGGAACAACTAGAAACTGCTACTGAAAAACTTATGCAAGCTGTCCAGTTTGCAGCTTGGAGTAGTACTAAGACAAAAAAATCAAAAAAAATCAGCCCTAGATATCCGGTGTATATCCTTAACATGGTAAAAGAGAAACGAAAAGCGAGAAGGAGGTGGCAACAAACGTGTGACCCATCCAGCAAAACGGATCTTAATAATAAAAGTCAGGAGCTAAAGAGAGAAATAAAGAAATTAAATGATAGATCTCTGAATTATTACCTAGAAAATTTAACAGCTACTAAAGAAACAAATTATTCTTTATGGAAACCTACGAGTAAAATGAAGAAGTCTATTGTGCATTCTGCACCACTGAGGAAAAATGATGGCTCATGGGCAAGGAGCGATAAAGAAAAAGCTGACACTTTTGCAGATCATCTCGCTGAAATTTTTAAGCCCAATGAAATGAACACTGTTATTGATCTAACTGAAATATATAACCATGAAGATATAAATATTCCCTTAATAAGTCGAAAAGAAGTAATTAAGGAAATAAAAAACCTAAAATTAAATAAAGCCCCAGGTTTTGATTTAATAACTTCAAATGTGCTAAAAAATATACCCAACAAAGTTCTCACACTCTTGGTATATATAATGAATGCCTGTATTAAGCTTAAACACGTACCTAGTATATGGAAAGTTGCCGAGATAATAATGATCCAAAAACCAGGAAAGCCTGCTAACGACACCAAATCCTACAGGCCGATATCTTTGCTCCCTACAATATCGAAGTTGTTTGAAAAATTACTATTGAGAAGGATTCAACCCCTCATAAAAAACAGGAATATAATACTTAATCACCAATTTGGGTTTAGGCAAAAACACTCAACAATAGATCAAGTACATCGAATAACAGACATTATAGAAAGGGCACTGGAAAATAAACAAATTTGTTCTTCAGTATTTCTAGATGTAGCCCAAGCTTTTGATAAAGTTTGGCATGAAGGACTCATCAAAAAGCTAAGTTGTTTGCTCCCTAAAAATTATGTTCAATTATTTTCATCATATCTCTCAAATAGAGTTTTTCGAGTTAAAAATGAGAATGAATACTCCTCTCTAAGAGATATAAAAGCTGTACCGCAAGGTAGTATACTGGGTCCAATTTTATATTTGTTATACACCTGTGATATACCCGATGTAGAAAATATAAAAATAACAACCTTTGCAGATGACACAGCGTTGATGGCAGTTGGTTCTACTATAGAAGAAGCTACAAACAAACTGCAAAAAGCTAATGACGAAATTTCCAACTGGTGCAAAAAATGGAAAATTAAATTAAATGAAGCCAAATCTAGTCATGTAAACTTCACCTATAAAAACATAGTAACTCCTCTCTCAGTTAAAATTAATGATGTCGTGATTCCATACGAGAATAAAGCTAAATATCTTGGCATGACCTTGGATGCAAAACTGAAATGGAAAGAGCATGTGAAAATCAAAAAACAAGAACTCCAGTTCAAATATAGAGAAATATACTGGCTGATTGGGCGGAATTCTACGGTCTCGACCTATAACAAAGTTTTGATGTATAATCAAATATTGAAGCCAGTCTGGGCATACGGTATTCAAATATGGGGATGTGCTAAACAAATCCATATTCAAACTATCCAAACGTTCCAAAATAAGGTACTGCACAACATAGTCAATGCTCCATGGTATGTTCGCAATGCCGATATTCATCGAGATCTGAAGATCTCATCTATAAAAGACGAAATAATTAAATGCGCTGCACGGCATAAAACTCGTCTGATCCAACATGTCAATACCGAAACTTCTAGCTTAATTGACAATCAAAACTTTGTGAAGCGACTAAAACGAACAAGACCACTTGAGTTAGGTTAAAACCTTTTATCTATTAAAACCTTATTGGATTTTGGTAGATCAAAGGTATCTTAGTTTCTTTGAGTTAAATGTAAATTAATGGTTAGTCTATAAGACTAGTTTTAATGTTGCAATGGGTTAAAGTCCCACAGTCCTTCAAACTGCCTTCCCCGGTAATAGGTAGTCCCTGAAGCCTCTTTCGATGATTTACTACTATCTGGAAAAAAAAAAAAAAAAAAAAAAAAAAAGATGAATATTTTTAACGTTGGTCGTGTAATATCCGTCGAACTAGATCATTTTTGTATATTATTACTTCAGTTCAATATTCTAACCAGTTGATAATTTTGTTTTAATTATTTTTGCAACCGACAGAAGATATTCCTCAATAAACGCCAAGAGCATCAACTACTCTGATTCTTGGTAATGTAAAAATCCATTAAATTCGTCTTTATTTATGACATCACAAATTTAAGTTATAACTACCAACTAATTTTTTTATTATACTTGAAATAACAATAAAAAAAAGTAAGTTATATATCACTAATATTGTTAATATTAATACTAACATATGATGATCAAAATATTTCCAGAAAAATTAGACTGATATCCTCATTATAATACGTTAATATTCCTATCAGTGGAATTAGTAAATAATCTACTATTGGGTCATATTACATGCTGATGTATAGTAGGATTTTCTTTCACTTTGTATTTCACCACAAATTTAGTCTGAAGGAAAGAAAATGCAACTACCACAGCTAAGAACCATTAACTCTAAAACTTGAAAATTATGTAATAGTTTGCAACACGTCAACTATCAGTGTCAGCGATGTACTACCTAAATCACTGTTAAAACTATACATATTTGATGATTAACTGCCTGAATACCAATGATATAAGTTATATAAATATTTGACAGAATTCAAAGTGCTGATCCACAGGCCAAATAGTGCAGGACACACATTGTATGTCAAATCTAAATCCAATTAAAAGTCGTCGTGTTAAGTTATTCTTGGTAAATTTCATTTAGAAGCTTAAATATTTCACGTTTATGTAATGGAACTAGACTCCGAGTTCTTTCTTTAAAACCATTTAAGGAGGCTCTGCTGGGACCAATGTTTTTATTTTTAGAATACCATTGATTAAATCTGACTACCCTTTCCAATTTAAATTAATTTAAATTCCTTAAAAAATATGGTTTGCTATTATAATAAAAGCCCAAAGGCAAACGTTAAATGTTTCAGCTATTGACTTTAGAGAGCCATGCTTCTCTCATGATAAATTTTTTGTATCTTGCTCGACAGTAAGTAATAAAAAAATATTTTATAACTATATAGCTTTTGTGTAAAGAGCTTTAAATTGACTCGTTGAAGCAACAATAATTACAAGGTGCAACATACATATAGAGTGATATATACATTACTAGCAAAAATACACGACGTTGTCCGGGTCGACCACAAAATGTATAGAATTTACTTGAATGAAGTTGGATCTATGAATCAAATTAAAAACAAAAATTTCTTATCAAAAATATTCTAATATTTTTTTTCACCACGATAACATAATCAACAATACTACAACTTAAACAATACTTATATTAAAAGTATTTCTTCATCCTATGAAATGAGGATGCAAAGTTCTTATTATCAATCTAGTACCATATAGTTTTGGCTGCTTCAAATTTCGTGGAAGCAATATTGGATCTGCTACTTTTAATTCCAATTGATGAAAAAGAAACACTGTTCCGTAGTTCACAGCTTCCTTTTCATTTCAATTCCAATTCACCAAACAAAGAAGTGTACGGTTAAAATTATAACAAAAACTTTTTTTTTTTTATATTATTACAAAAAGTTTATTGATAAAATTATAGTAGTGTCAACCTAATTTTTTCACTTTATAATTTCTTACCTATATTTATAATTACTTCACCTAACAAAAAAAAAAAAAAAAGTTTTCTTTTATTTGGGTACTAGTGTCAGCATAATTCCATAATTTCTGACCTACATCATTAACAAATACAAAAAATATATAATAATAGTTACGTAGTAGGTCGATAAATAATTAAATAACTGTATTTATTAATTTGTATACATATGGACCACCTGGAATACTCTGCAGTATTTTCTGGTTAATAAAACGAATTGCCACATTTTTTGTAGCTAATTCACATAGCCATAGCTGTCTAAAAATCATTAGCTTATTTTAAATGCATTTCTTTATTTGTAAAAGAGTATCTAAATGTAAATTTGCATGCCTGTAACACAATTGGTTTTTGAAATATGCCTGAGACGTGCTAGGAGTTGTCTGGCAGCTACCCTAATCTGTCATTTGATGACTTTGTAATCCGCTTTGTTCGCTTCCTTATTTGGCCATGAATAACTGTGCAAAATTTCAGAACTCTATCTTTAAAACTGTGGGCGTGTATAGCGAACAAACAAACTTTCCCTTTTATAAGTATAGACGAGCTTAGTCACTTTTAATAAATTTCAGGCAAACAAAATTTTGACGTGCCTAACTTATTTATATAAATATGGTTATTATTTGACCTAATAGGTGATTAAATCAAATAGGTCTGATTAAATCGATTATAATTACTAAAATTTGATTAGATTTACTATAGCATCTATATTTACTTTATCTTATCGTGACCGCTAAGTGATCACTATATATAAATTAAAGAATGGAAGAACTCCTGGAGAAGATAAGCTAACAGCTGAGCTTCTAAAAAAAGGTGGAGAATTTCTGCATAAAAAGATACATAGCTTAATATGTACAATATGGGTGCAAGAAAATATTCCGGAGAAGTGGAAGGTGGGGCTAATCTGTCCAATTCACAAAAAAGGAGACAAAATGACATGCAGCAACTATAGGGGGATAACGCTATTAAGCTGTGCTTACAAAATATTATCCAATGTCATACACTCCAGATTAGCCTACTTTGCTGAAGAAATGCTGGGAGAGTACCAATGCGGATTCCGGAGCCAAAGATCAGCGATTGACCAGATATTCGTCATGAAACAAAGCATGGAGAAATGTTATGAACACGACATAGATATTCACATGCTTTTCATAGATTTCAAGCAAGCATTTGACAGCATAAATAGAGACATAATTTTAACAGCTCTTAGACATTTGGGAATACCTCAGAAATTATCAAACCTCGTCATAATGACAATGCATGAATCAAAAGCTAAAATTGTAATACAAAACCAAATAACCCGTGAACTTAAAATAGAAACAGGAGTACGGCAAGGAGATGCCTTATCCGCACTATTATTTAACTTAATACTACATTACGCCATAGGAAAATTAGAAAAGAAAGGCAGTATATTCAATATGGCAACACAAATAGTGGTATATGCGGATGGCATAGTAATCATGGCAAAAAATTACAGATATATGGCAGAAATAATTTGTACAAATACTGAGAAGCGGAGACACAAAAAGTAATATCGTTAAAAATCAACGAAGACAAGACAAAATATCTAAAAATGTCAAGAAACGAACAAATAAGAAATACTCATAATATAACAATTGGACAGTACAACTTTGAAGGAGTTACAAGCTTTACATACCTCCGAGCAACAATAAGAAGTGATAATAGTATGCAATGCTGTATTCATAATAGAATTCAGGCCGGAAATAGATGCAACTATGCAAACAGAAAGTTGTTTCAATCAAAATTAATATCAAAAAAGGCCAAAATGACGATATATAAAACTCTCATACGACCCATAGTGACGTATGGATGCGAGGTATGGACTATGAACGTGGCCGAGGAGAATAGCCTGCGCATATTTGAAAGAAAAATTCTCCGAAAAATACTCGGCCCAAATAGATTACATAATGGAAAATATGTAATCAGAAGCAACAGCGAGCTCAATAGTATGATTGATAGTGAGGACATTGTACGGTTTGCAAAGGCCCAAAGACTAAGGTGGGCGTAAGTCGAATGAACGAAAGTCGAAAGCAAGCGCTATAGGATGATCGTGACCGATTGTTTGTGTGAAATTTGGTGAGCATAGAAAGTTCCATTGCTATATTTTATGTATTTTATAATTCGAAATTTTATATATTTTGTGGTGGACCCGAACAACGTCGGGGGACTTTATATATTATCTAAATAATTATATATTATTTAAAACCTCTAAATATATTATTTTCAATAATGTTCAAAAATTTTACGACACATTATCCAATTAATGAATTGAACTTGACACGTACAACAACAGCAAAGAATACAAAATAAATTTTATTCTAAAATGAATTACACTAATTTTGTACTAATAACTGATATCCACTTGAAAACTTCAAATCAATTAATAATTTTTTTTTTTTTTAATTTATATCTAATCCCTAATTATGTAGTTAATACTAACTTACACAGGATAAAAGATATGTAAATGATGATAGTACATAGTACATAAATAAAAAATTATATCGTCGTCGTCGGATCACTTCAAAAAAAAAAAAAAAAAAAAAAAAAACACAAATAAAACTATTTTCCGTTTATTACAGTCAGTTTACACGAATATTACACGACAAAAACCACTCGAGGATACTATTTTTTTTTTTATTTTAAAGTAAATTAAATTTAACTCTATACTTACTTGATCTTACTTATTGTTTTTGTTTCCCTTGTTTCTTTATACTTACACTATTCACAAATATTTTTGTATTTACTAATGCAAGTGAAAACGAAACAAGTATAAATAAACTGAACATCTATATCTTAAATTGGACAGATAATTGAAATGTCATTTCAAATTGTATAATAAAATATATGTGTACGTAAACACACACACCACACATACTTATTTGTGACATTTATCTATAGTTATAATAAATTGTTTTGAGTAAATTGTGCTTTTCTTTTTGATTAATTTTAGATTAATTTAAACTAGTAAGTGCAGATAGCTCGATCTTCAACAACTCTTCTTTATTTATTTGCACTTCTATAAGTGCTGGAATGCCCTATTAAATTTTTATCTTTGAACTGATATGCCTTAAATAAGGTTTTTCTTATATTTTTTGAACAAGAAAATTAAACAAACTTAGACTAAGAATTTATTGCTTGTCATAAACTGAACTTGGATATATTTATAAATGCTTGCCCCTGAATTTTAACACTATGTCAACAAGTGTTTTCGACTTTCATTCCTATGAAATTAACTATATAATTTTACAGGAATTCCATTTCTATTCGTGGATCCAAAGAAATCTTCAAATTATGATTTAATGTACTTCGATAAATAAATTGTCAAAATTATATTATGCTTTTTATTATGGACCTAAAATTATATTATGCCATAGGTGATGGACCAAAATGTTTTGTGGAGTCAACCTATCAACCATCTTCAAAAAAAGTTCACCTCCAAGCTCGATAATTTCTGAATCTATATTATCAACTCCAGGAGCCTTTTAATTTTTTACTTGATTTTTCGTTTGAAATACGATCATTTTCCTTCAAGAAGATTTGATTGTGTTCAACGCAACGTTACATTTTGCATCATACGAAACCTCATTTCTTGTGGGCCTATTGCATAAATTATCTAAAACAACCAACAATAAGAAAAAAAAATAGATTACTCGAGTCGTGGCATCAAGAAGACACAGTGTAGTGCTAATTTGTTTTCCAGAAGCAACTAAAGCGTTTTGATCCACTTAGGAATTTCCACTGTATAGGAATGAGCACTTAATGCGGAAATGTTTGAGAATTTGGCATTAAAGTTTCTATTGTTTTGTGCAAGTTTTGTGCAGATGTCACATTAGCGTTGTTGATAAGACGAATGAGACGCTTTTGAACTTTATCAAGAAAATGTATATGGTAGATGCATCAGCCCACATATACGTGAATTGTATTTCAGTTTAGATTGTATGTGAGATTTAAAGATATTAAGCACGTCCTGTAGAGAAAAAAATGTTTTACAACGACTCAAAATACCCAAGCCTCTTGCGGCGTTTTTTCCAATGGTAAAGGTCATTCCATATCATTTTCTGGTTAACCTATGCGAATATAAAAATCGGGTTAAATGTGGATTTTTTTTGAAAATTTAATAACTATATAGCATTTCGGCAATAACCCAACTTCAACTTTTATTTTCTTATGTTAGTGATTATAAAATCATACTCTCAAGTCTCAAATAATTTGTATCATCATCATCATCTGTTGGTTCTACAGGTCGGAGTGAGCCTTAACCTTGTCCACAACTTTCCTCCATTCTGCTCTATCTTGTGCAACTGTCCTCCATTCGTTAACTCCAATCTTTCGACAGTTGCCCTCGACTTCGTCCATCAGCCATCCTGATCTTGGTCTACCTCTTGCTCTTGTATTGTACGGTACTGCGTCTAATATTCTTTTTGGCATCCTTTGATCATTCATCCTCACCACATGACCTGCCCATCTTAGTCTTTGTGCCTTAATAAATTTAACAATATTGTGTCCTTCAATTAGTGCTTCTAGCTCCTCGTTTGATCTGATTTGGTATTCACCATCGTCATTTATTTTGGGACCAAATATTTTTCTCAGTATTCTTCTTTCGAATACTTTCAATTTATTTTCGTCACTAATTGTCATGGTCCATGCTTCGCATCCGTATGTTACGACCGGTTGTATTATAGTCTTGTACATTTTTAATTTAATTGTCCTGGTTAAAATTTTTGACCTGAAAAGGCCTATTAATATATAATAACAAATAATTTGTATGGAAAATTTAAAAAAAAAATTAAAATTAAAAATTCATAAAAATATTAACTCTTAGTGTTCCTTTGAACTATCCTCTCGTTCACTCTGTACTTATCTAACACAATTTAATATTCGTTTACATAATATTCATGTATCCAAAAATATTTACTTTTAAAATAGGCCGTGTGTCGCATTGTAAGGACATTTTCATTCATTAGTTCATTCATTCATTGAAAATAACTCAACAGGTATATAAAATATCATCTTACCCAACCGTTCGTATCTTTACACTAATTTTCATGATCATATATAAATAGAAATGAATTCTCACATGAACAACAAACAAAAATTTAAAAAAAAAAATAAAAACAAAAAAATATCCTTTTACAAATATTGATTCTGGTTTATGTTTTTTTTTAAATTTATGAGTTAAACAAATAGTCCAATATTAAACAGAAGAAGAAGCTCTATGATTATAATCATCATCATCATAATCATCGTTATTAGCATACAAAATAGATTTGCTAAGGAAGTTGCACATAAATTACTACACATTCTATAAATTTTCTTCAAATTCATTTCTTGTTAATATTAAAGGAAGTTCATAACTGATTTGTTTTTGTATTTATGTCTGATAGACTGAAAGAGACAATAGCATTAGGCGCAAAATGTCATCTAAAAATTAAACAGGTAAATAAAATACATAAACAGGTAAATAAATTGTTAACATGATAAGAAAAGTTCAAAATACAATTTTTTTTTTACTTAATGGCTCCCACGAGATTTTTACACAATTATCTAGCAAATGTACATATGTACAAATATCTATGAAGAGTAAATAAAATTATGTAAAGAAATATTGTTTTCTTTATGATTATCTAAACTGGAGGTAAAAATCTCTAAATGGCGGTAATCTTAAAAAAAAATGTAAATGAAATTTATAAAGCAAGAGAGACTATAAGTTCGGTTAAGAAACTATTTTTAAAGAATAACTTGAAACTGATAAATTACTCATACATATATGGTTCATATATATTCAAATACAAATTTAAAATATTGTCTACCTTAATACTTTTTTTATTTTCAAACAATTTTTCATCTTCATTTAATAATATATATAAGAGATAACAACAACTTGTCAAGTTATTAACACCTTAATGTTAAGTACGCGATATGTGCGTATTAAAATACAAAAATAAAAAATAATATTGTAAGAAATAACATATACAACTAAGCATATAGTATATATAAGGACAATAAAACATTTTAATATTAAGTACTAAAATACCAAAAAAATATGTATTTGGATTTTAAAAAATTTTACTAAATTATTATAAGTTTTTATTAATACTAAATTCGAATAAAACTATAACATGATCAATTCGAACGATTCGATTATTTATTGGTAAAAACTAAACCGCAAAATATTACCAATATGTATTGCATTAAAAAAAATGTATTTCTATTATTTTTTCAAATTTTTACAGACTGACACCTATTCTGTTCTCTGCGAAAGCAATTATTTTTCAAATTAAATCAAATAGTTAAAGGGTATCTATTGTTATAATACTACCTCCATAACAAGTCAATTGTGTCGGAGACAAAATAAAACAGATTTTTTTTTTCAAATTTATATAGTTATTATATATATAAGTAAATAGACCATGGCCCAACGCACTAGGCAATTATATTAAAATATATTTTTACTTTTTTTAATATTTTACAATTTCTTAGTGAAACTGAACTTGAAAATAAAAAGTTGAAAAGTATGTTTCTAATTTAAGAAAATTTTGTTCCGGATATGCTTTCGAATAATTTTTTGATTTCAGGTCCTTGATAAATAAATAAATACATATTCAAATAATATTTGATAATTTTTCTTATGTATGAATACAATGCAATTATAAAATTTTTACAATAATATTAATAATTTGATTAAGGTTTATTAATGAATCTGTAAAATGTTTATTTTCAATTTGACAAAACAAAACTTTAATGTAAAGTTGTGGGAATTATATACCGGATGTTCCAGAGCATGCGGATCAGCGTTTTAAGAGGGGAAGGAGTCGTTATTTTAAAATTTAAAAAAATATTATTAGCTAAATCGGTGCTCTATCGATTGGTGGTATTTTCAACTTTCGGAAAAGACCGAAAATCGGATTTTTAAGACCAAAAATCGCCAAAATTGGCCGAAATCGAGATTTTGAACTGGGAAGGAGTACTTTTTTTTATGCAAATTCGGATGCTACCAATACATATACAATATATATATATATATATAAATTGCTTTGGTTTGTTTTGTTTTTAACATAAAACAAATATATTTCAGTACCTAGAGTGAAGCGCGTTAAATATTAAAAATAATAAAAAACAAAAAAAAATTTACGGATATAAAAAGTACCACCGTAATGAAATGAAATTAACTATTTTACAAGATTGTGGGTATGAACATAAAAGAAATATATATTTCAGTACCTATTGTTTTCGTTTAAAGTTGTGGCTCGTTGTCAAATATTATTTGTTTAATATTTTATTTATGCGTGTTAAAAAAAGAAATAAATTGATAGAAGCAAATCTAATATGGCACTAACGTTTAAATTCTGACAATGCCATACAAACACATGACAAAAAACTAATTACCTATATTAATGAGATCTCGATCGTTTTGATTAACTTAATTCTAAATTATAAGATAAATTTTTAATGATAACAAATAAAATGTCACTAAAATGATCGATTAAATGACCCTTAGGGAATAGAAAATATTGCACCTTACTATATACAAATATTCTGTTTATATGGTAATTAAAAGCGTTCTAATAAAAAAAATAAAGATATGATAAATTAGTAAGCAAATATGTATTTTTTAAAATCTGAAATGAAAACTCTAATGAAGGAAAGAAAAAACTAGAATTTATTAAGCTTCCTTCATTTATGGCGGATTACACAGGTAGTGGTCAAATATTCTCTAAAAAAACAAATTCAGTTCCAAATTTTAATAAATTATGTGTGAGATATTTCACATTGTTAAAACCTACTTTATTATTTGATTGTTCCCTTGAATTTTTACAATTTCTTAAAAACGATAGAATATGGGTGCATATTTCAAAAGGTTGATATTTCAGACATCAAAATGGCAAAATGCTAAAAAAATTAATTTTAAATATTTTTTTGTTTATTCCGTTTGATAACTCAATAATTAGTAGGTCCTCAGGAACGACCAGTTTATTTTAATATTTTTAAGGACTTTTTGTTTTCACGGGAATGACAACTTGGCACGGAAATGACAAATATATAGTTATTGGACGAAAAATACAATATATATCAGGAAAATTACTTTCTTGTTTGCTTAATAAATTAAACATTTAGTCTGGAAGCCAGCTAAACGTAGAACATGACAGATTTAGCTATTGGACGATAGTTTACGATATCATTTTTTGAACCCTTCTAATGAAATGGTTATATATAGACATATTTCCAAAATTTTTGAAATATTCCGTTGTCAAGAGACTTATTAAATAAAATTGACAGTGGATAAGGGAGTGATTCAGACCATATTTTTAAAATTATCTCTGGAATATTATTGCGGGACCTGGGGATGTTTCGTTATTTAACATATTCAAATAGACTTTTATTTGGGATGCGTCAAACTGGATCAAAGGTATAAATATTGCAGGGAGTTGTGCTAAATTAAGAAGTTTAAGTCGGTTCACTTCAAATATGTTATACCCTCTGAAATATGTGATATATTCAACTAATGGCTCCTTTAAAGGAGATGATGGTGATATACTTTGTTCTAAGAACTGTACTTTTTTTCTTTAAACAAAGCTTTATTCTTTCTGTAGTTCCTTATTTTAGTTATCCACCTATTTGTTTCTACAAGTTGCTTCCGTGAAGTCATAATTAGAACAGATTTTCTTTAAGAGTTTGTTCCGTGCGCTTGTTGTAATTCCCATGAACGCACGGGAAACCACGGAAATGACAATTAAGCAGTATTTGAGCAAAAAAATTTAAATAAATAGATATTTAATTTTAAAAGTAGGTAGTTAATAAATTAACTTGCAAACATAATACATGAAATAATATATATTTTTCTAAAAATATTTAATTAAATTAATAAATAACACGTCCCACGGAAATTACAAAATTACAGAACAAAATTTTGATCTACCTTCCGCTATGAAATATTTTGGGAAATTATATGCTTCTCAAAATAGTTTTTATTTAAGTTTGAGAGTTTTACTTTTATAACCGTTGAATGAGTAATGAAATTATTAACGTTTAAAATATTGTTTTTGCTCTTTACATTATAGCCACGGAAATTACAGAAAAACATGATAGCACATAAACTTTACTTAAAAAAACTGTTTTTTTATAATATATTTTTTTTTTTATTATAAGTAAATCTAAAGTTGCGCTTTCTATATCATATTCCAATTTTTCCTTTAATAATATCTTTTCTGCTATGAGAGATAATTGAAATTATTTAGAGCTAAGTAGATGTGAGGACAAGCATGGTAATAACATTTTCGTTGTTCAAGTAAGATTTTCGGATATAATCTGGTTGATATATCATAAAATATTAATTGTCCGAAATTGGGTAACTATTAGAGCAGACCATAAATAAATGAAATATTTTTAAAATTTTTCTATATTAAAACTTGTTTGGACACAGAATATCAACCTTTTGAAATATTCACCCATATAGATTTGTTATGAAATTCTTAATTTAAAATGTTAAAACTTGGAACAAAAAATTGTTTTTTTTTTTTAAACATTTTTACAATTTATTATGATTTCATACTAAACTTCATTCCTACCGCTGTAATAAAACCGAAAACAAAAATTTTTGTTAAAAATTACTGAAGCCAATAATAACTTAGGCTTTTCTGAGGGAGTAGGACCTAATGCTCATATCCCAAGGATAGCTGGAATTCCTAGCTTTCCAAAAATATATGTCTTTAGTGGCGCATAAAGGACGAAAGAGACATTTGAAAGTATCCTTTTTGTTTTGATATTTTTGTGTTATTTCTGTTGATTTATTAAATATATTCAGTTATATTCAGTTATATATTCTAGAAACATAACGGTCTAAAGCATATTTTAACATTTATTTGATTATGATTGGTGCTGCCGTTATGGAGATATTTGTAGTTCAAAGTAGAAAATTTTGGAAAAAAAAAACAATCTTTATTTTCTTTGTTGAAAAAACAAATACCTCAAGATTTTACCATAAAACACCCCCAATATTTATATACTGTTCATTTATGTACCCCCAATATTTATATACTGTAAAGGTATCTTTTTTTTCTATAACTCACACCTACATATTTTATGTCTAGGTCGAATAGTTTAGAAAATGTAAGCAATTATTAAAAAAACTTGTTTTTTTTTTATCCTTCCTTCAATATAAAACTAGACCTTTTATGAAGTAACAATCTTTTGAAGTAAATGTAACGCAAGCTTGTGACCAAATCACTGTATCTCGAAAATAATTGATGTGGCCGACTTTTAAAATATATGTCCTTAATAGTGCATTCAGTATTTTAAGTACAACAAGAACATTTGGTAACATGCTTCTTGTTTTAGGGTTTTTATATCTGTTGATCTAGTAGATCGGTTTTTATCTAGTAAGCAAACACTCTAGAAGAAATCTGAAAAATATTTTAACGTTGATTTGATGACGACAGATGTGGCCGTTTGGCGGATATTGTATTTCAAAATTGAAATTTTTTGGAAAAAAACAATCTTTCATACCTTTTTCTTAAAAATCAGATATTTCAACATTTTGCTGCTAAGGAAACGTTTAACATTTTTATCTCATTAGAAGAGTCTGTTTCTCTTCGATTACATATAAGCTTTAATTAGAAAAAAAATTATCTACTTTACATTGTTTTTATATAAAAAAAACAATGTTGCGTCTTTTATAAAGTAATGTAATAAGGTGATGTAACATTCACTTCAAAAGATTGTTATTTCGTAAAAGGCACTACATTCCTAGTTTTATGTAGAAAAAGGGGAAAAAAACAATTTTTTTTAATAAATTCTTATATCTTCTAAACTATACGACGTAGATATAAACTATCTGTTAAAGTATGAGTTAGTTATAGTAAAAAAAAAGGAACCTTTCCTTTAAATATTGGGGGGTTTTATGGTAAAATCTTGCGGTATTTGGTTTTTCAAGAAAGAAAATAAAGATTGTTTTTTTTCCCAAAATTTTCTACTTTGAACTACAATATCTCCGTAACGGCAACACCAATCATCATCAAATAAAATATGCTCCAGACCGTTATATTTTTAGATATAGAATATTATTACTGAATATATAATATATATCTAATAGATCAACAGATATAATGGTTTTTATACAAAAACATCAAAAGGATACAAGGATACTTTCAAATGTCCTTTTCGTCCTTAAAGGATGAGATGCCCCACTAAAGACATATATTTTTGGAAAGCTAGGAAAACTAGAATCCCCATAACTTATTTTCTATTTCGGCTAATTTTGATACATTTAATTTTTGTTTGGTGGCAACCCTAACCCGGCAAACAATAATGTCAAAAAAACAAGAGTTAAATTTTTTTTTTTTTACGTTCTTGACCGTAACTTAGGTAGAATCACCTTTTCGTGCTTTTAATAAAGTACGGTACTGCAATTTTGCACTACAATATCTAAAACATTTAACAAATTACTGGCTCTACTCATTAAATGTGGAAAACTAATGCTATTGTAAGGAACTAAGCCTTCTTAAATAGAATAGCTCCATTTTATTTAATTTGTTACCAGATTATAATATAATCTCAATTATTTTTTGTCATTTATTATATCCCAATGACAAATGGTACTAGATCAGGTCGAAAAACCGATAAAGCATTTTTTTTTTGTTGCTTCATCGAGAATCGAACCTGGAACCTTTCGATTGAAAGGCAGGCGCTCTACCTACTGCGCCACCCAGCGCGTTTTTCATATATTATTTTCTTATATAATATCAGTTTACTTGCATGTTAATATGCAACCAAACTTTCAGGTCCCCCTTTCGAGATGTAGGCCTATTAATTTTTTTTATTGTAATTTCCCAATCACACAGGATACTGGAACAGGTCGAAAAACTTATAAAATATTTTACTTTCATCGGCGGTGGGAATCGAACCTGAGACTTTACGATTGAAAGGCATGCCTACTGCGCCATCCAACTTGTATGTACATAATATGTACACATGTATGTGGTTCTTATGTACATAATTAAAAATACTTGTTTTTTTTTAGGCTTAACAAAAATTTTACATGAATTTTCTTTTTGCAATTTTAAAGATTACAAGAAGTGTTAAAATCTTATAACAAATTTTACTTTTAATTATAGCTAAATTGTGTATTTGTTTTTCAGCCTACTATTTGATGGTAGATTTGTCAAATTTCTTGCTAGTCAGTTGAGGTGGACTATTTGGCGTAATTTTTTGTTTAATACTTGAAGAATACTTTAATTTTTGTTGTTTTAATTTTATTTTATGAAAGAAAATCAAACAAAAAATTTATAATTGTCGAAAATAGTCGAATATTTTGCTTTTAATTTTACTGATATACTTACTTATCACACAGATATGAGTATTTCGTCTACTACTTGCAGACTTCTTCAATGTTTTATACTCGACTTTGTCGAAATTTAATATTCAAACCGAATTTTAAGAACAATTTTCAAAAATAATTTTTTTTAAATAATTTTTTTAGAACAGGAGGTCTCGTTTACCTGTTGTACTGAATAGTGAAAAAAAAAAACATTATAAGACTCAAGATGTTTAAAAATAATGCAAAATACAATTATTATTTAATTATAGTAAAAGTGGGTATTGGTAAGCTATGTCAACTAAATTTTGACTTTTGCGATGCGCTAAAAATCCAATATTCAAGATAACTTTTTAAACTATCATATTAATTTACTTTATTTAATTCTTTGTTATTTAAATGTAATTTATTTGACTTTTTATTAATAGTTAATATTAGAAAAATTTCTATTTTTAATAATAGAAAAAAAATTAAATTCCATAAAAACTCAAAATTTCAGCCTCGCACCAATTTGTGACCTAGGATGCTCCAAATTGTGACTATTTGGTGTTGGTATTTGTGACTATGAAACGTAATACTAAACTCCAAACTTTAATAGCTATTTCTATCAATTAATAAAACATAATGTATCACATATTATTTCATAAATTCAGTTAGTGAAAATCATAAAAAAATAATTAGAATTAATAATAGTTAATAATACTTAATTATAAATAAATTAACGAAAAAAAAAATATACAAGTTAATAACAGAAAAAAATATTCTTATTATCTACTTTTGATATTATTAGTTTTTCATTGATCTGCAAAGATATATTTCCTTAACGAAGTGGATTCCTTTTACATTCGACTAAAACTGGTTCAACATTTTTATTAACAATGTCACCGATATTATGCCACAATATATTATCTTGTTCTGGTCACTTCCTATTATGACCGTTCATTACCATAGCTTTGACTTGATATTCATCGTTTTTTGTTTCTAAAACATTACCGGGGAAATATTCATCTTCGTATTACACAATGACGTATGAATTAACTTTAATTTCGGATTCTGTTTCTATTCACGAACTTTCGTTATTTTCTATCCTTCTTTTCAAATAAAACCATTTTGAGTTTTTGTTGTCGTTATTTCATTTGTTGTTGTTCTATGTTTTATTCAAAGCTTTCTTTTCTTCATCTTTTTTTTTTTGTAATAAGCAATCCATAAATTACTTCTAGCTACAAATGTTCTTTCGTTTTTTTTATTTTCATGACTTGTGGGCCAAAATAGAGACTTTTTAAATGATAAAATTAATATGTATAATAAGTACTAGTCATTTTTTCTCGTGCTCTTAAATTTTTTTGTTTTATATAAAAAGATAGGTGGCATATTTGTGACCGTTTTGAATGTTTAATTATTTTCAGCTTATTTTATTAAATTTTGTGTAGGTCGCAAAATGAGCGATGATTTCTTATTTAATTTACAGTAAATAAATAGACATGACCAATATAAAATTAAATATATTAATTAAATTAATTCTAAAAAACAACTACAATTTGAAACATGTAATTCGGATACATTTTGCGGGTAATTCGGCTCAAATAATGCTGATTTTGTGACAGTTGTAGTAATTTCACGAAATGAGCTTTAATCGAAACATATTGTAGGTCACAAAATTAAATTTTATTTAGCAAGTACTTAATACTTTTCAAATAAAGTAATTTAAATTTATAAAAAGTAATAAAAAGTAAACTATTTGGTTATACGAAAACTTACTTCAAAACTATAATTGTGATCTATAGGTCACAAATACCTCAACAGAAAAAAATTATATCTTTTAATTCGGCCGCTTTTAATTACTTTAGGAAATACATTTTAAATCAATTTTAGGCTGACTAGATCACAAACACCCACTAGGTCACGATTACCCACTTTTATTATATATCGTATTAGAAGTTAATTTCTGGAACTATAGCTTTTTATTGTGGTAAAAATAGGTTCTACTTTCTTGTTCTAAATATTTTCAACTTTTTTCAAAAGATGCCCTTGCACGTGGGCGGCAAAGTCGAAGGCCGGCCGCCTACCAACTATTATTTAACAAAATTAAAATTAAAAAAAATTTGATTTTAATTTTGAGTACTAAACTGAAAAAAAAACTTTGTCGAATTAAGTAGAAGCAAACAAAACGTTATTTTGTTTTACCAGAAACACTGTGAAGATCCAAGTATGTACATAAAAATTTAATGATTTTAATGTATTAAAAATTACTGAATTCTGTTCTTCTTCATTTAAATTTTTATGTTCATTAATTATCTGGCAAGATATACTTTCAAAAAATTGATGTAGTTAGCAAAATGCTATAAAATTCTAACATTGACATTAATGATAGTAGTAAAGCGAAAAGAAACGATGCCAGTTTTAATGAATATATAAGTCAAGCTACAAACCTTGCACGTGTTATTGATTCGTTTTCTACGAATTTCCACAGACCCGCATAAGAAAAAGACTTCGTCAATTTTTATATGGATCAATTGACGAGTTTGTACAAGATCCTAAACAAAACTTTAAAATTAATTTTTATTTTCGCATTAAAGATAGAGCGAATAATTCTGTAGAGGAAAGATTTACGTTGTTAAATCAATGTAATAATATATGTATCAATAGATTTAGATACTTTAAAAAAATTTTGCTTGGATTTGGAAGTTTTTCTACAAATAAATATTAAGGATGCCATAGAAAAAGAATTCAATGGATATGAACTATTTCCCGAAATATTAAGTTTTAGGAAAATATTTCCTACTGTGGCAAAGCCTTATCATACATAAACGACATATTTCCTACTTTGAATTACATCATACAAAACGACTTAATATCATCATTTCCTAATTTTTGTATAGCGTTAAGAATTTTTCAACACTTCCTGTAACTGTAGAAAGAAGTTTTTCAAAATTAAAATTGATAAAAAATTACCTAAGGTCGTCAATGTCGCAAGAAAGGCTAACCAATCTTGTCTTGTTATCGATAGAAAAAGATATCTGTGAGAATTTAAACTTATCTCAAGTAATTGATGATTTTGCTTCAACAAAAGCAAGAAGAGTAAAATTGTGAAATCTGTTTTTGTTTGTTAGTTCACTTACTTTGTTTTTTATGAAACTAATAGGTAATTTATTTTATGTTTATTGAAATGAAATATTAAACTATTTTTGTTGAATTATAAATTTTAGTTTTATTTAAAAACTTAACCAAAATAAACAAAAATTCTCTTCTTAATATAGCATGGTGTCGTAAATAACTAAAAATGTTGTCTTCACTTAGTTAGATTACGTTTTCATATTCTATATTCACTTCTATAAGGGTTAAATTTTACATGAAAATTATCACTCCATCGTGTGATTCGCATATCAGCGAATTCTACTTAACAAATTTAATTAATAGGGGCGGCAATATTGTTTTGCACCTGAGCGGCCAGCAACCCAAGAACGGCACTGAGAATATATATTAATTTTTTAAATTTATATTATTTCATTTTCTATCCTTTTCTATTCCTATTTGTTTGATTTCGTAACCTAAAACTTTTTATTTGTTATTTTATGTCGTATCTTTAAGATTAGCTATTGTTTGAATTTCTTATTTTTAATTTCTAACTTTAAGTTTAGATATTGTAGATTTGAATTTATTATTAGTTTTTATTGATATTAATAAATCTTAGCACTTAAGTTTGTTATATTACAGAATGTGGCCCAAATACCCGTCGAGATTAATCTAATAATTATAATCTAATCTAATATTCCTTGATTTGCTGATTGATATGCATTATCATTGAATACAATTGAAGAATTTGTTTAGATGCTGTGAGCAAAATAAAACCAAATCGACTTTATTACCAAAACAATTGATAATCTAGTTGTTTTGTTTTTAAATTCTTAACTTATTTCCAAAAATGTCTATGTTATTTCCAAGGAAAAATAATGGAAAAATGAAATAAAGTTGAACGATTTTACGTTACGCATGGTAAAGATGTACAAAAGAAATTCATAATATTATTTTAAACTTAAAATATCTACTTTATTTCGAAATTTCTGATAATAAAGTCAATTAATTAATTTTATTAATTAACATCAAATATCCGAATTATTAACGGACAACATCAACATTTTTCGATAGTCAGTGAATTCATCTCTAGCTGAACCCGGTTGCTATATATTGCGTGTTTGATTGTTGTATCTATATAGTGTAAGGGATCCTAATATCTAATTAATGAAAAAGTTTTGTTAAATAAAATATTTACAAAAATTAAAATTTGATCATTTCTATTTAATATTTGAATATTATAAAAATTTAATATTTTAAAATAAATAAAAAATATTTAGTAACTTTGAATGAATATTGTGGCAAATAATTGAACCAATATTTTTGTAAAATATAATTGAATCAGTTATAATGTTTTTTTAATTCAAATTGTGATTTTTATTGAAAAAAAAAAAATGGATGAGTTTATTGAATTATTATTTTTTTAATATTTTTTTATTTCAAAAGTTATAATACAATAATTCAAAAATAGTTTCTTCGCCTAAGTGGCATTGTAGAAACATGCATACTATAAAAGAAGGCAACAAGCGCTTTTAGAATAAACTATATTAGTCTTAATGAAGGTATATAAATGAAATATAGGAAGAACAAGATATATTATGAGAAAAAATGAAGTAGAACTAACAGATCAAATGAAACTACTAAATAACATAGTCCTGTACCATAGTTATATACAGCAGCTTATAAAGACATCGTTTGAAATCGTAATAAACGCAGAGCAAATGAAACAACACAACAAAGAATGGCACAGCTTGAAATAAAGCTTCTTCGAAACTTTAGCCCACTATATTTATGTGTTGTAACCATATATACCTTTTCAATTCAAACGACTTCAATTCCCAAAGGCTAATCATTGAAAGTTGCTGATTAACACTTTGAAAAGCCATCCTTTGAACATGGCCATACTCCAAAAATATTATGTGTTTACCCTCCAAATAATAAAAGTTAAAAACTGGCATCAAATTAAAAAAAAAATTTACAAAACAAACCAGATAAACAAATTTGGTGGTCTAGCAACACGCCCGGGTTCAGCGAGTATAATATAACATTATCCATAAATTCAACAAACTTCTTTAAAATTATATTACAAACACACTGTATTTTAACGATTTATCCCCACGATCGTGATCGATTTTAATTCATAGTAATTGTTTTTTCTTTTTTTTTATTTTATTAACATGTAAAAAAAAGTTTACACACATTTAGGTAGGTACTTACTTTTTTTCTGGTTGCACTAAATTCCAATCATAACCTTCAATAATTGTCATAACTTTTGTTATAATTTTTTCATCCTCTTTTCTTGGAACCACTGATTCCTTATTTAATTTATTATTTTTACAATCTTTTTTAGAACCACAATTAGCTAAAATTAACGTTTCCACTGGTTTGGTATCCTTTTTCACTTGAGAATTTTCACTCATTTTTGTTTTATTTTTTTTTTTTATTATTAAAAATTAAATTAAATTTTTAAAAATTTACAATAGTTGTAAAATATATTTTTAAAGATATGTGTAATAAATTTTTTAGAAAACAAAATTATTATTTTTTTTTTGTTAATTTAAAAAAAAAAAATTAAAAATAATTTTTATCTGCGAACAACCATTAAATTGACATTCTAGATCTTAAGAGTTCTCGACTTAAACTGTTTAATCAAATTTCAAAATATCAAAATAACAATTTTTTTTTTTTATGAAGTCATAACAATCATTCAAAATTCTCATACTTATCCAAAAAGAGTGAATGAATGTTGAAGGATCACATTAAAACTTGTGACTTATTGGGGTGCAAAGAAAAATATCGCTCAGTTTGTGTACACTCATAAAAAAAAATGAAAACCAACAAAAAAAAAGTAAAAGCAAATAAGACGGTATACTTGTAAATATCCCGATCATAAATTTTTCCACTTATATAATATAGATCAGTGATCTTCAAACTTTAATGATATAAAAAAGATATTCAATAGATTTTTCATTGAAACTATAGTGATTCTTTAACAATTTACACTTTTTCATTGGACACATTATTACGAAATTCTAGCAATATTCAGAATAGGAGAATCTATTATTTACCTATTATATGTTTTGATAAATGAGCTCTCAACGTTATTCAAATTATTTTAAGCTTAGATTACAAGTGCAAATTAACTAGCTTAGACAAAATACTTCTAAGATTACATGGTAGCGATTAGGTATAAAAGTAAAAATCAAATCCAATCCGTTTATTAAAAACATATCTTATGTTCTAACATTACATTATGTGAATGAACTTCTATCTACAACAAAAACTTATTTATTAAAAACAAAAATTAAAAAAGAAGCATAGAAATAGGACGACCAAATATAGTGCAAGTAATATTTATAAAGAAACCAACAGAATTATCGGGCGTTGGCCGAGAAAGCTTGAAGTTCTCTTTGTTTTGAATTTAAGAGCTAAATATTATAATTTAATAATATTTCCCCACAGCAGAAGTAACTTCCGCGATAAGAATTTGAAGTCGCAGGCTAATTGATTACATTGAATCTATTACATTCAAATACTAAATGCTTATTTCCATAACATTTAAATATAAAATTGTTAATTCTGTCTTAGTGTAAAAATAATAAATAAAGTTTTCTACGGGAGAAATATGGCTATCTCAAATTGTCCTGTGCCATGTTGATCGTGATCAAGCATGTCTTTCTGGAAATTGCAACCTCTTAAAAATAAAAGGCAAATATGTAAAAATCTGTAATAAAATAATTATTGGTAATCCCACTTTAAGTAAAAGACAATGTCGTGGTGAACTAGCCAGATTGAGGGGAATGTAGAAACTCTGTTGGAAAATATGTGACCTCATCGACATCTACTACAGTTTCGATTGTCCTGTATTCAATTACTGTGTTTGGTAACATGGTAAGTACTTGATTATTTATTTCGTGGACATCTTCATTTTCAGCAAGAAGAATGGCTCTCTCTCGCAATCAGTTCAAATTATGATAGTTTTGGAAAACCACCAAATAAACTGCATCTATTAGCCCTACAACAGACGACACCAAATTACAAAAATCGAATAACAATTTTAACTTGGTCAGATGACTCCACTACTAATCTATTTTCTACGATCTCGAATTTTATGAATTCACTGATATTCACTCAACGCTATTAACGCGGTTTCCCATAATTTTTTTTAATTATTTGTTGATGAATAGAAATTTTATAAAAATAAGTAACCGCCGATCGAGCTTCTGTGTCTGAAGTCCTTAAATTTTTTTAATTTTTAATTGGTATATAGAAGCTTTTTCAAAGGAAGTATCCGGCGGTCGGAGTCCAATGTTTGAAGGCGTAAGATTCTTAACTTTTTTAATTGTTTGTAAATAAAAGCTTTATTAATATAAATATCCGGTGGTCGCAGCCCACTGTCTGGAGTCGGTAGACCCTTCAAACTTATTTTTTATTTCATTACTTATTATGCCTTCTTATTTTTAATGGAGCACCTGAGTTTAAATTTCCTGGTCTGTAACGATTTCAGTTTTTGATATATTCTTGGCAGATGCTAAGATTTGTATTATAGCTATTACATGAAACAGTCCCAATCAACAACTTAAGAATATATAAAATTTTAATTTTGATAGAGTACCACCAGGACACAAATTTTTGAAAAACAGTAAAACACATATTCATTTATTTCCGATAGAATTACAGCATACAAATTTAGAGGTCTGTAACGCCTTTGGTTTTCGAAATATTCTTTCGGCATGTTGGAAAATTTATTATAGTAGCTGCCCGAGCCAGTCCCAATTTTAGAAAACAGTATAAGACATATTTATTTGTTTTTGAGTACCAGAATAAAAATTTTCAGGTCTGTAACACTTTCGGTTTTTGAAATATAGTTGATGGGTGCCAGATGTTGTATATAGCACGTATCCAAACCAGTCAGAATTTTGGAATTCAATATAGCATGTGCTCGATTCTAGGCGCATAGAGTATTTCCGTAAAATGTTGTTGAAATAGATATATGCGTTTGGGAGGAGTTCTGGAACAAACTAAAACAAAAATTCTTCTTTATAAAAAGCATACTTAAATGAAAAATATATTACAAAAGTAAAATGTAATGGCAGTCAACTGTTAACATAAAACTAATCTTTTGCTATGATAGTTGTCATTCGTAAATTATTTTACAATAGATTAGTTGTGATGTACGATGTCGAAAATGGGAGCAGTTCGGGCAGCAAAATCTATTTAACAATTGGATAATTAGTCTTTTTGCATAAAACTATTCTTCTAATACTTTAAAAACAAAACCCATTTATAAAACATTTGAGATAATAATTTTTAATATATGTATATGTACAAAAAAAAAGTTTTTTATTTTAAAAATTCTGATTTAATTGATAATAATACATTGAAGTTTAAACTTATAGACTAAGAATAATTCACAATTTTTTTTTATTATTTTACAGTTTATTAATTACATATATAATTTTATATAATTATGAGAATTCGGTGACCTAAGCTTTCGCTGTCTAGTCCTATTTTTATATGAATATTACAGCATAATATCATACTTGTAAAATTCTTATATGTTTAAAAATTATATATTTAAAAAAAATAAAAAATAAAATACAGTGATCAAAGAAAAGATTGTACATTCTCAAAATCCCCGGCAAAACAAAAATTATTACTATATCCTCAATAGTTTTTTGCCTTTGAAGAAGAAGCAGCCCTCAACAAAAAATAATAAAATTTCGATTAGAAAAATAAATTAATTTTGTTAAAATTTGAATCGGACAATTATTTTATGTTCATTGCCAAATATAAATTTCTATGAACATAACCATCTTCATGACTTATGAAATAATTTTTTCTTTAACAACAGCTGAAGTTTCCTTTTCATATTTTGCAATATGGCCGATATGAAAACTAAGCTGATTCCTACAAAAAATAACTTTAGGAGAGATATATTTACTACATAATATGTTCAGTAAGGAAGCGTACTAACTAACAAATACTTAAATTTCAGACATTTTTCGACTATATTATAAAACAACTTGATAATCACTGGATTATACTGTACTTTATTATAGGTACTATGTATGTATAAATTTATAAAAATCTATATCTGCACAAGTATTTGAATACGGTGTTATAAGATTTCTAATATACATGCTTTATGCTTATATAAAAAGATACAAACTATTCAAAATAAAAAAAAATAAAATAAAAAAAATATTTCTGTAAAACATACATGCATAATATTTAAACATACGTATTTTAAATAAACGTTTTTGCTATTGGATAGTAAATTATCTCCATGCTAATTAACACATCAATCTTCAATGCATATTGTACAATATATAGTATAAATAAATATGTATATGCATATATATGGCTACATTGACTTGACTTCTTATAAAAAAATTTATTTTTATGGCTCAAATACATGGGAATTTGTATTGGTAGTGTTTTGGTTATTGACATTATTATTTATTTTTTTGTCAACAAATACGAATAGAAAAAAATTACACCCAATCTAGTGTTGACTTAAATTTGTCGATAAACAATTTTGTTTTTTTTTTTTGTCTGAATTTTTAAAAGCACCAGAGCAACTCATTTTAAGTGATGTGGGGTCGTAACATAATTTTTACCTAATATGTATTTTTTTTTTCTTTTTAGTTTTGCTAATCTGATAAGTAAATCTGAAAAGGAAGTGTTAATTTTTATAAATCTAATAGAAGCGAAAAACTGTTACTATTAAGAACAAACAAAAAAAATTAAATTTAAAAATAAGACCAGAATAATATTAAAATTACCCGTCAATAAAGGATTAAATTTAAAAATTGAATTTAATATTGACAATATAAATATTATCGTTTAATTATTCTAAACAGAACTTCTAATTAGTACCTAACATGATGTACCTTATAGGGAGTAATTTTTCAGGATTTTTAGACTCACCTTCTTTTGTTCGATCATTGTAATGTTTAACATTCGTCAAAATTCGTTTTACATTGTAATTACAAACTTTTTATGTCAACTATACCTTCAACTAATATTACATATTTAGGAAATTTTCGTTTTAACATTTAATCTAGACAATAAATATTCTCAAACATTAAATCTCAACATTAACCCTATATACCTGAACAATATACCAACATTACATTATAATAACTTCAATTGAAATAAAAATGTTAAATGAATTTATAGAAATTTAATATTTATATTAATAAAAGTGTAATTCAAAAGATTAACAATTAAATGTATGCTATTTAATAAGATATTCTACATAAAATAGGAAGTTACAGTCTAATTAATATATTTGAATTAGGGGGTATACCAAAAACGCAAAAAAAAATTTTTTTCTGATATTTATTATGTCTAAAACTAATACAAATATATAAGTATGATTATATCGGTTACATACATACTATGTATCTATTATTACAACTATTTTATGACAAAATGGTAAACTTTAGCTCCTATCAAAATTTAAATAAAAAATTATTTGCTAATTTTGGTCAATAATTCAGTTAAAATTTAAATCAAAATTTAATCTTTCAAAAAAAAAATCTAAAATAAGATACCTAAAAATTTTCACCATTTTATTTTTATATCTTTTCTACTACATAATGTATGTGAAAATTTTATATTACTGCGAGGTAAATTTCTAAAATTAGGGGAGAGAGTCTAGAGAGATATATACACCAGATCAGGAAACGCGAGTGTTCCTGCTAAATCTGAACTTAGAGGCTTATCACCTCAATCTCACAAAATACTAACTAAAAACCATTTGATAAAACAAAAAAGAAAGCATAAAAATTAGTACCACAAGAAAAGTGTCTTCATTTGGCAACCTAAATTTAATTTAAGAAATCTATAACTTTTGTTGTAGTAAAACGTACATCAGATGTGAAGGTGCGGCAAATTGTATGCATTCAATTAAAAACAACAAAAAATGTCAAGATAACAAATACAAAATTATATTTATTCTGTTCTATGCCCAATCAATAGGGTTTAAAAGATCAAAAGTAAATTAAATTAAGTAACTTATTGCAAATATAGATATTATGGGTTGATTCAATAAAATATCTGGAAGTCTACATGATGGGAAAATGTCAATCTTCAAGGAACATATTAGTAAAAAGATAAACCAAATGAATAAAATAATTAGAATATTGCACGATTTTATAAATAGAACATCTCTTCTATATAAAATTAATAATTTAATTATTAGTGTAAGTAACCATAAGTTTTATCAAAAACCAATATATTTTTAGAGAGGTTTTTCCAATTTCCAAATCGTAATCGTAAGTCGGTGTTGCGAGAATCAATTTCGAATTTACTTTCAAAGTCGACTTAATTGAATTTTTCATTTCCTTTTATACTTATTAATTTTTGGCTATTTTCGGAACTATTTTTAGTGTGGATTTAATGCAATCCAATCCATTAATTGTTAAAAAAAAAATATGTAAAAAAACGAAGCTGCCGAGCAATGGAAATTTTTTGCTCCTTCTGAACAAAATATAAAAATCCTTACAAATAAGCTAATAAAAATATTTATAGTACAAACTAACAAAAACTAACACTAAAATTAACATTAAAAATAGTCCCAAAAATTAAAAAGTATTGAGAGAAATACAAAATTTAAAATAAAAAAAAAAAATTTTTAAAAACTTGCTTTTTTGAAGGGTTACACAGTTTTGGTAGCAACTTTAAATGCACTAAAAAGGAGAAAATAAATTAGGTAGTTCAAGGTCTGTTAAAAAATGTTATGTGTGTAATTCTAGCATTTGACTTCAGACAGGAAAAAATAATGTTAGATAAAATGTTTGTACAAAAAGAGCAAATATATGAACTTGCCATGAATAAAAGCAAGGAGCGTAAATTTAAACTATGTACTGACATTTTAAACAGTTATCAGGATTGACGCTCCTTGCTTTTATGTATAGCATGGCGTACAAACATTTTATCTAACATTATTTTCTCCTGAAGTCAAATATTAGATTTATATATATAGCATTTTTAACAGACCTTGTCTTTTCTTGATATTGTCGACAAATAGAAAGGCTTCCCAACATCATATTGGTCAAAACATCACTATCGGCGCATAATTTCCAGGTAGTTCAGGAGTTTACCTACCTTGGAACCAGCGTTAATTTCTCAAACGACATCAATGTGGAGGTACGGCGAAGAATAATTCTTGCAAACTGTTGCTGCTTCGGTTTGTCAAATCACCTTGGGTCAATTTTCCTTTCCCGAAAGACCAAAGTACAAATCTACAATACGCTTATGGAAATGAGGTTTTGCTCTACGGATCAGAATCATGGACACTGCCGAAGACAAGTGAGCATGCACTTGGTGTCTTCTAAAAGTAAATTCTGATATTCGGATATATGGTCCTGAAAACGATGATGGGGCCTGAAGGAGCAAATATAATGCCGAACTCTATGAGCTGTATAATGAGGTGAACGTAGTCATAAAAATTAAGGTCAAGAGATTACAGTGGCTCAGACATCCTCGTTCACACGCGGATGAACGAAAATACTCCAACCAAGAGAATCTTCGAATTCAGACCTGAAGGTACAAGACATCGGAGCAGACCAAATCTTCGTTGGAGAGACGAAGTATCGGCGGATTTAAAACAATTTCGCATTTTCAACTGAAGAGAATCCGCCCGTGACCCGCAAAAATTGAGGACGTTAATCAGCAAAGGGCCCAGGACCGACATGGTATGTTGGCTACCTAAGTAAGTGCATAAGTATTCCATTTCATAATGTTTATTTTGAATTATTCGAAATATACGTATATAACAGGCTACAGGTTATTACAAATAGAACGGTAGAAATGGAATAAAGCGACAAATCTATTTAAGACCTTATAAAAATTTAAACTAAATAATAATATTGATTAAAATAAATTTAAATAAAAATGATAAGATAATAAAGTGATTTGATAATAAAATTAGAGGGGAAATTTTTAAACTAAAATAAATAATAAATAAATATAGTAAGTAATTATTCAGATACATCTATACATATGTATGTATGTATATTTATTAAATAAATAACAAAAATTGAAATCACAATCACAAAGGTTCGTTTAATTTGTTCCCTTTATTTTGTTTTTGAATTTGCATTTCATTTCAATAAATATAAAAACTTCAACTTGTATACGTAGTGGTTAAAAAAATGGGGTTAAATTTAAAAATTTTAATTTTTTATTTTATTTAAGTATTTGCCCTACCATAACTACATGCATTTCAGATGTACGTTACGTCTTACCGTCTTACGTACCTATTTTTATATTCGTATGTACCTTCTATATGTACATATTACCGTTTTACCACTTGTTTAGAAGATTTTACATTCCACTACAGTACACAATATCAGAAATTTTACATTTATCACATAGGTATAATATGTTATATAATAATTTCTGATAATATGTATTCATAATATTCAATAGTTTTTAAAAAATATTTATGAGAATTTGAATTTTCAACATGAAAGGGCTCATATTTATGTACAATATAATATAATATATTATGTACATATTATGTACATAATCGAATCGTATTTAATTGATATACCTTTATTTCATAAACCAATTAACCAACTAAAAATTGTCATGATAAAATAATTTGAAATAGAAAATAGAAAGGTTATATGAATGTCTCAGAACCATAGTGGTCTAATCCACATAAACATTTTATTGAGAAAAATACATTACGTAATTTTAAAATGCTTATAAAGGGTACCGACTTCCATCAAAACCTTTATTTCTTAGTTTCTTCAGACTTCAATGAACAAATTGTTACTTGGCCATAGTCTTAAGAAAACGGCAATTTTTGTGCGTTAGGCCACTATGGCATTGTACATAAATGAAAATTACAAAAAAAAAAACCTATATATTTTTTATTAATGTTCAATAATATTTTAAACAGATTCATACAATAAATAAAAATAGATAAATTTTGGATTTTTTACTCCTCTTCCGACTCAGTAAAAATTATGTCTTCAACAGTACTTTGAGTTCGAAGACTTTTGTAAAACTCATGATGAATTGATGGAATAAATTTTAAAAATTCCATCAAATCTTTTGATTTTGCAAGCCCACATTTCTGATTCATAACCGAGAGTGAGCCATGATCGTTTCTTAATGTTCAAAATGGAAAATTCTTTTTCTGGGTCATTCGAGTACTTAAAAAAAATTTTTAATAGAAATCTTTTTTACTATTGTATTAATACTATTTTGAACCAATTAACAGTATTTTTGTTGCTATCTTTGGTTCTGTGTGTTATTGAATTAATCATTTGTTGCGATGATTAACCAACAAGAGATGACTGACAAATCACTCCGTATAATAACATGAAGCGCCAACGGACTGAACCAAAGAGTTCAGGAATTATTAATATTTTTAGACATAAATTGCATTGATATTGCACTTATTTCTGAAACTCATTTAACTGAGATAAACATTCCTGGTTATGTTGCGTATTGGATTACCCATCCAGACGGACGTGCACGCATAGGTACCGCAATAATTATAAGACAAAATATACTTCACTTTCATCGATTTTTTCATGATTTCATGATTTAATCGATTCTTTTATTACGAAAGGGATAGCTTCTAACTACATAAATATAGAAGGAATAGACGATTTATCGTCAGACCCCACTCCAGTACTAATAACCCTCAGTTCCAGTGTCATAAAAAGGAAAAAAAAGAATAACACTGACAAACAAGTATACTAATTGGAATTTATTTCGAAATAATCTGGAAAATGCGATTAACTTAAAAAAATTTTAAAAACTTCAAATAAACTTGAACTTCATGCCCAAAATTTTTATCAACACTATACGTAAATCTGCCAGCGAAGCTACACCTCCTCCTAAAGAAACACTAGCACGAGAGATCTGCTACCCATTAGAAATTAGAGAACTGAAAAAAGAAACACGGAAATCAAAACGCATATGGCATAGAACCAGACACCCAGAAGACAAAACCAAGTTCAACAGAACAAACAGCAAACTTAATAAAGTTATCAAAGAACATAAACAAAAAAGCATAGATAACTACTTAATTAACTTGGAGAATAACTAGCAGAATTGTTTGCGCAACACCTAGCTACTATCTTCAAACCCCACGATATTTAAAGTAATATTAATCCGTGTAACAGTTACTTAGATGACAAAAGAACTAAAAACATCACAGTATTCGAAATCGCGAACGAAATATCAATTTCAAATATAAATCAAAAGAAATCTCCGGGAATTGACGATATCTCACCTGGACTTCTGAAGGAGCTCCCGCGTAAGGACATCATTATTCTAACATACCTATTCAATGCATGTACTAGACTGAAATATGTACCAGAGTGCTTTAAAGTGGCGCAGTAGCATCATATCGTCCCATATCGCTACTACCATCTTTATCTAATTTGTTCGAGAAACTCATACTGAAACGCCTCCGACCGTTTGTGAATATAATTGATATTCAATTTGGTTTCAGAGAAAAACATTCAACTGTAGACCAGGTGTGTCGTGTCGTCACTTTGATAGAGCGCGCACTCGAGGAAAAGAAATATTGTACGGCTGTATTGCTTGATGCGTCACAAGCCTTCGACAGAGTATGGCATGAAGACCTCATACACATAAATGTGCAACACTCTTCCAAGCAACTTATGTAAATTACTGGAGCCGTACATATCAAACAGGAAATTCAGAGTAGAACACGGAGAAGCAACATCCAATTTTTATCCAATCTTAGCAGCTGGTGTTTTTCAAGGCAGCGTCTTAGGACCTATCTTATACTTGCGATACGATGGGCTAGATAAAATCAGTAAATGGACACAAAATTGGAAAATAAAACTGAACGAGGGAAAATCGATTCATATCACTTACGCACTAAGGCGGAAATCACCTCAAGTTTGCGTGTATATAAATAACATACAAGTTCCAAAGGCGGAAACAGTAAAATACCTTGGATTATACCTTGATTCGCGCCTAAACTGGAAACATCATGTTAAACAAAAAGCAATACAAATAAAGCAAAAGACAAGGGATATGTATTGGTTAATAGGAAGACAGTCCAAACTAAGTCTGTACTACAAGCTTCAAATACATAATAGTATAATTATGCCCATTTAGACTCATGGCAGCCAGCCTTAGGGTTGCACTAAGGAATCTAACTTATACAGCGCTGTCAAAATAAATTCCTTAGAACTATAACAAACGCATACAGGTATGATTCAAATGATGATATCCACAGAGATCTCAAAGTAAAAACAATCAATGATGTCATTAGGAACCATGCTCTGAAGCACGAACACAGATTGGTTTAACACATCAATTCAAAGACGATTGAGATATTAAATAGAACAGAAAATATACAAAGGCTGAAACCCCACGATTTAGTGGGATAAAATAAAAACAAAGGGGAGCAGAAATATTGGTTCCTGTAAGCCCACATATGGGTCTTGCTTTTTAAGTACTGTTTAAATGTAGTAATAATTTATTGTAATATGTAATAAGATTGTACTATAATAGACTAATGGTTGTCAAAAAAAAAAAAAAAAAATTTGTTGCGATGAATTGAATTGTTCTGCTTTCATTTCAATAACTTCAAATTACATTTTTTTATTTGCAGTTTTTATTACTTCAATCCAATCGTTTAGTACGTAAAATGTGTTTAAAAAACTTTTTGTTTCTTTCATTTAATCCAAAAACATGGTCACATCACATCGTAAGTATATGAATGACCCGAAACAAGAAATTTGTGAACAATTTGGTTAACTCTGTAAGTGTCATTTGAAACTATTTTAAGGCAAAATAAAGAATTCTGAATATTCTTGTTTTGATGTCCGCCACATTGAGCAGAGTACATAATTAAATTCGATGGTGTGAGATGGTTCTTAATGTAGTGTAAAAGACAACTTGCCACTTCATCAGCACCTTTGGAAGCGATAGTTTCATTCCAAACGTACGTAGTAGAATTTATCCAATGTACTAGTGAAAATCATCAAATCAAAAATGTTGTCAAACTAGATACTTAGATGGTTCATTTTAAAATACATAAAATTTATTAAAGATAATGCAATTTATTAAATTCATTTCACAATTCTATCTGATTCTATATTTATGGCACAGGCATTATTGTGTTCTGTCAATAATTGAAATCAGTATGTTATTGTTCGTTTTGGTATAGATAGATATGCCGTTAGTACCATGCATGCATTTCCACATATTCGTATGTAAAATTTAATTATTGTCTTCTATCAGAAATAATTAAATGTAAATTTAATACCCAATCGAAAATCTAAGCTTAAAATAAACGAGTACGAGTCGACTTTTAATACTAGAAATTATCTGTGCTCTCTATGTTAATTATATTAAATTTAATTTGTACTTTTCAGTTTTTTTTTTATTTTTGCATTTCAATTTATAAAATCTACTGAGTAGATGGTATCTATGGGTTGTGGTTAAAACAAACCATTATCCAATAATAAATAAAATAGATTGGGGGTTTAAATTAAATAATTAAATGGGTGGGACTAGTTATAATAAATGTTTTAATATTATTGCAATATTCAATACCTAATTTCATTATTTATAATATTATTTTATATACTTATGTACTTGCCAAAGCTAAAAAACAGTTATTTAATTTATTTATTACATATAGCTACCTAGTATAATTCTAGTATGTTGTATTTTGTATTTATATTTAACAAAAAATGTATACATAACACACAGCGCTTTTTTTGTACCGGAACTCAAAAAAAAATATAAATTAAATAAAAAATTAAACATAAATTTTTATTAGATTTAAAAAATTGTCGTTATTTTTCTATGCGAAAAATTCGTAATTAACGATAATTTTTATCTAATAAAAATTTTAAATCATATAGATATAGATAGCCAAATGACTAGGCTTGCGATTTCTATTTATTTCGAAAAAATAGACAACAATAACTGTAATTCCGAATGGAGAAACTAGACAGCGACAATTATCTTCTTTAAGAAAAAAAACATATGAACATAAAGAAAGTTCATCTCATAAAGCTATGCTATAATTAAAATTCAAAATGAATCAAAGAGAAGATATTGGAAAATGTTTGTTTTAAGTTCTTTAATCGAAAATATTTGCTTAATAGGATTTACACAAGATTATTTAAAAAAGAATTTGGTAGCATTTGCTTGCGATGGTGTTGCAGTAATGCTTCGTAGGCGTAGTGGGGTTAGCATTTTACTAAATATTTGGGAATCGTGCTAATAAATGGGACAAACTGCTTCGAGGTGGGTCAGGGAGTAAGTCAGGGCTGTATTTTATCACCCATATTATTTTTAGTAGTAATGGATGACATAATGACTACTACTGTGGGTGTAAACGAGAGCAACGGTATCCAGTGGCGTCCTTTCGAACGTATCAGCCACTTAGATTACGCCGACGATGTATGTTTATTGTCACATACGAATGGAGGTTTGTGCCAAAAGCTGTATGACACTAGAAAAGTGCGAGGCTATTCAGCTAAAACTAAAATCATGAGCACAACTCACACATCACAACACCCGATCCTCCATGAAGAAATGCCAATCGAAGAGGTGTGTACGTTCAATTACCTGGACAGCATCGTGTCATCAGATGGAGGGGCCAATTTGGATATTGATAACGAAACAAACACAAATAGACGTGGAAATCCGACAGGGCGTTGGATTGAACATACTTTGAGGAAACCTGTCAACAACATCGCGAAAAATAGCCACAATTGAAGAGGTTAGCCGCAAATAGGAGCCGATGGAAAGAGTTTACAATGGACAATGATTTTTATTGGAATATTTATTTTAGAAACGCACAGAAATAAAAATTCCAATAAAATGAAAAATTAAGTAAATTTATAATGATTTTCTTTCAAGAAAAAAATGTTCAGAATAAAAAAAAAACAAATTTTGGTATTATTATTAGCTTCTTTTACTTGTATCTTGTTGCAATTTCTTTTAGTTCCATTTTTTTTTTTTTAATATTATTTTCTAGCAGTAATTGTTGAAATTTTAACGAAACAAATCAAAAATGGAATTATGTAAAGTGTAAATTCAAATACAAATCAAAAATGGAATTATGTAAATTGTTTTTTCGAGCGTTTCAAAATAAATTAAAGTTACATAATGCCACCCCTGGCCGAAATCGAGATTTTCAAATCGAAAGAAGTACTTTTTTATGCAAATTTGGATTCTGAAACAAAAAACAAGAAACTTATGTTAAATGATTTTTTTGGTTTTCTCATTATTTTTTTTAATTAATAAAAATAAAAGAAAAATCCTCCATATTTTCTTTTGGTAAACCAAAATTAATATGTAATCATTTTTATAAATAAATTTGTTTTTGATGATACTCTTTCACAAATAAAGAAATACGACTGTTACCAATTTCGATAATGTGGACTGGTTCGTGTTGCTGCCATACAACTCCTAGCACATCTCAAGAATGTTTCGAAAACCAATTGTGTTACACGTATGAAAATTTACACTTAGATAATATATTTTACTTTAAAGTAAAAATGTTCAATTATTTTTTTATTCATTTTTTTTTACCTGTAACCTGTAACGGTAACATGTATCAACTAACAAACAAATGAATTATAGAAATACAAACAAATGAATTATAGAAATACAAACAAATGAATTATAGAAATGGAAAGATAGCTTTGAATTACATGCATAAAAAAATTAATTACTAAAAGGATGTCAACTTTTGTTGAACTTGAACCAGCAGCGTTTTTCCACACTATGTCTTGGTATACAAATATTTGGCCAATAGACAATAGTGGATCTATTTTGTTTAAATCAACCTTAATATTCTCATAGAATATTACGATTATACGTTTTAGATGCGTATCGCAGTAAGTAGATAACTGTTTGATCACTCATTTTTCCCCATATCCTCATAAGATAAACTAAATGCCTAGGAATACTCATTTGCTTGCCAGAATTTTTGTATCCAAATTGTACATAGTAGCTTGGATACAAAAATCTGGAATATAACCCGATTTAACATAAAACTGCTACAATATCATTCATTTAGAGCTTTGTTATTTTTCAATTGTAGAATTGCAATTTCCTACATTTAAATACACTCAGACATGTAATCCTCTCTGAATGGATACGGAATGAAATTTCATTTTCACTCGGAATGAAATTTGGTGTTCTGTAAAAAAGAAAACATTTAAAATGTTAAAATCCTAATCCTAGCGCTCACACCAACCAGGCAGTTATATCGGAAATTTGTATTACATTACTTCTAAATGAATTCAAAAAAAAATATCAGTTTCATTTTGTTTTGTATTATTTTTTTTTTTTTATTAAAATTTATTCATAAAGGGTAATTTTCTTATTTTTTTTAAGTTATAATTTTTATTTTTCTTATATATTATAGTCAGTTAATTTGTTTGTTTTTGTTTTTTTTTTTCCTCTTTTTTCATTATTATTATATACTCTTTTTACATTCATACATTATTTTAATATTTACTTTTATTATTTTTCTAATTTTTTTTTATTTTTATTTGCTTACATACAAGTTTTTCTACATTAAATTTTTTTCGATTTTTATTTTAGTTTAATTCTAAAATTTTATTTTTGTTTTCGTTTAATACAAATAAAAAATATTCATCTTATAATTACAATTTTTAATAGTTTTTGTTTATTTTATTATGAGTTTACTTAAATTTTTAATATTATATTTTTTAAATTCCAAATCGATAATAACCAATTTTAAATTAAGAACACAAAATAAGTTATATAATTCTATTAAATCATATGTTATCAGGTTCAAAAATCAAAAATTAAGAGTAAAATTGAATCTCCTGTTAATATTAGATTATTTCTAATTTAAAATTGATCATTGCCACTTAAAAATTAAAAAAATAACATTTTTTTTATACATATTGAATTAAATTTATTTATATACCTAAATTTATATCTTAAAAAGAATCGAAAACAAAATAAAACTTTTTTTGATAATGATTTTAGCCACATAAAAATTAAAACAAGACATCGATCATTATGTTATAATTTTCTAAAAATACGTATTTTTGTTTTAATAAAACCTAAAAAAGGATATCTAAATTTTAACAAACTAATATTTTTTTATTCTTTATTACAAATAAATTTTGCCATTTAAATTATTAAAATTTAATTAACCGAAATTCTGACAACATAAATTACTATCTTGATCAAAAAAGTCCTGTAATGTAAAAGAAATAACAAAAATAATATACAAAAATCTAAAAATTTTTTAATTTTGATTTAATTTTAAAGCTATAGCAACTTTAAATTTAAAAACTTAATTATTCCCCAACCTTATTTGATTATTAATATCATTTACTTTTATCATAACATAGTTTATATTTTATTATCTAAAAAAAATTCTTATACTAGGAAATTTTTTATTTTTTTAATATCAAATATCATCTAATTTATGACAAATTAATGTATGATTTGATATAATATCGACTCTTTCATTTTGAAATAATTTTATTATTTATATTATATTAACTTTATTGTTTGTTTTGAGTTTCCATTTTATATTCTATCGCAAATCATTCAATATTTAATAGTTTGAGAGTAAAATCTAGTTTTAATTATTTATTGTAAGATTTAGATTTGCATACGAACAATTTGAAATTATGTTAAATAAATATACATTTCATAATATAGTTACATATTTTATTTACATACAAATATGTATTATTTTGATATTTTATCAATTTTTAATTTTATTTTTAATATTCTGTTTGGGAATTTTAAATTAAGCTTTTACTGTATTAAAATTTTAAAAAAAATTAAGTTTACATAGTGAAGCTTGTTAAATGATAAATATATGTAAGTATAAAAAACAGCATTATTAAAATTATAACAAGTTAAATAAAATTCTGATCAAAATTTTGTTCTATCAAACAAATTTTGTTATTTTAAGTTTTTTTCTTTTTCATTAAAGAAATTTTATAATATAAATATGTATATCTACAATGTTTATGTGTAAGGTAAATATTTTTAATTTTTTTAATACATATAATATTTAAAATGTTTTTAACGCAAAAAAAAGTTAGTTTATTATACACATAATTAATTTTTGTATCTGACATTTACTAAACAATTACAAATAATGATCTTATTATTTGTATTTTTTATTTGTATTATAGCAGCTTAAATCAAAATAAAATTTTTAGCAAAACTTATTTTTATACTTTGATTTGTATTATAAAAAGTTAGTTTTATTTTCAATTTTATGTTTCTTGAATAAGATTTTGTTAAGTATATTCATCATTTGATTAAATTACAGTATGTGGACATTTATCGGTAGAAAAAAAATAGAATTGTATTTTATTTAATAATCTTAGTAATTAGTTTTCGTCATTTATTTTTGTTTTATTTAGATAATTTTAATTTGAAAATATTGGAAAAATAACACTCAAAACTTTAAGTATCAATTGACGGGTTTTTTTTCCTACCTAATTTTTAATTACACATTCACATTTTTTTTTTAATTTTAAGAAAAAATATTAAATTAACAGACATTAGCTAAAAAAAAATTTAATAAAAAAACAAGATCTTGATTTTATTGTTCTATGAATACTTTAAATGATATATACTAAAAAGTGAAATACGCATAATATTTTATAAAACAAATTAAGACTTTCAAACTACAATTTACTATTTTTAAAATATTAATTCTTAATAAATTAAATATGACTTCATTTTTAAGTTAATTATTGTGTAAACCCATAAAGAAAACATGCATTATATGTTTCTTTATGGTAAATCTCAGAAAATTTAAAAATATTCTTTAAGATTAAATCGCATCTAAATAGAAAAAAAATAATAAAAGGAAGGATAATTAAGATCAATTTGTTTTTAGTGATATATTTAATTTATGAAATAAAAGTCGAGTTTCCTTTCACTAATTATTTATATTAATTTTGCAACTAATTATGTTAATTATGGAAGGAACTTACTTCCTTCATCAGTGTTTGCGCGACTAATTTCATTTTTAAGAATTAGTCGCAAGCACTGATGAAGGAAGTAAATTGCTTCCGAAATATCGATATTTGCAAAATAAATATAAATGATTAGTGAAAGGGAACTCGACTTTTATTCCATAAATTAAAATCAATTATTTTATTAACAACTTCAGTGCATTAATTTTAAAATTCTAAAAAGTTTTAATTTATTTTAATCGACTTAAAAATATCTTTATAGTTTGTTAAATAAAATGTTCAAAATTGCAGTTTTAGAAAAAAGTAAATTTTGCGATATTTTTAATTTATTAAATTCAAATGTAATAGTTTAACGTTATTATAAACTACGTAAAGAAAATTACATGTCATATAAAAAAAATAATGAATACGTTTTTTTTATTTTGTTGTTAAACATAGTTTTTTTTTAATAATTTTCATATTTAACAATTTGTGAATGATGCTCCTAAATGTTACAGTAATTTCATATTTTTTTATTTAAATTTTTCTTTATAGTTCATCTAAATGCATTTTTTTTACAGCGTCTTCTGTCTTTTTCCCTTATTTTGCTTTTGCAAAGCCAAAATATATTTTTTTTTATAAATAAATTGATTTGCACCCCCATTAGACAATATATTATTTAGGATTTCTACCATCACCGATAACACCTGGTTGTGCTCTCATTCTAATTGAAGGTCGTCTTTCTGGTGTATCATACGGTCTTGTTGAATTAGTTCCAACTACTGCTTCATCAACCATCTGGCAGCCCCCAGCAGAACTGCTAACTAAGCCACCAGCACCACCGGAACTTGCGACAACAGCAGCTGAATGACTACTAACTAATTGATTTTGTTTACTTCCATCTAGAGTTGAAACTCCTGCACCAGCTGCGCCACCATTGTCACCTTAAAAATATTTATAATTAAGGTTCTGATCTTAGTTTTGATTATATATTAAAAATTTGTTAAGAAAGATTTATTTTAAAGAATTAATCTCTTACCACTCTCTTGTTGTTGTTGTGATGATGAATTTCTAGAACCACCAAATTTAAGTAAATTCCAATCGAAAACATAATCATATGTAAAACCTAAACGATGGAATAAGTTACGGAATAGTTTACGTAAATAACAATAATCCGGACGTTGTTCGAAATGCATTTGTCGGCAGTAATTTAAGTAATTTGCAAATTCACTTGGAAAACCTTTACATAATACCAAAATTGGTGTAGATAATTTTTTTTCCGATATTCTTTCATATTTTTGACGTTTATTAGCTGCTTTCAAACCTTGCCATGGTAATGTACCTAAATTAAAGTACATTAGCACATATCCTAACGATTCTAAATCATCACGACGTGATTGTTCAATTCCTAAATGTGTATTTATTGAAGCATATCTTGCCGTTCCTGTTAAATTTTTATTTTCTCTATATGGTATGTGTCGTGCGTTGGATGTGTCTCGATATTTTTTTGCTAATCCAAAATCTATTATATATACTAAATTACCTTTTTTACCAAGGCCCATTAAAAAATTATCTGGCTTAATATCACGATGTATAAAATTTTTAGAATGTATGTAATCTATACGTGATATCATTTGATCGGCCAACAGTAAAACAGTTTTTAATGAAAAACGACGTGAACAAAAATTAAATAAATCTTCTAATGATGGACCTAATAATTCCATTACCATAACATTATAATCACCTTCTGAGCCACACCATATTATACGTGGTATACCAATACCACCTTGCATCATTTTATAAAATTTTGATTCAATATGTAGTTGCGGATGTTTTGTTCGAATGCATTCCAATTTAATTGCAACTTCTTCTCCAGTATTTATTGTTGTGCCCAAATATATGTCACCAAATGACCCAGAGCCTATTTTACGGCCTAAGCGATATTTATTTCCAACTCTTAATTCCATGTTTTTTTTTATATACTATTGTATTTTTAATTCAAATTTAATTTAGCAATATATACGTTCTCTTGTAATTATTTTCTTTTCTAATATAATTGCGAAATTACAATTTTAGTTTATTTGCATCTAAGAAATTAATTCTTAAGTTTATTTGTATTATATAATATTTTATTCAGTCCTAGGAATATTACTAAATAAAAAAATATTCAATTAAGATTCATCTTTCCTTTTTGATTTCACTATATTACAATTGGGTACAGCCTCAGGAATTTATACAGTGACAATAATAAAAATTTGATGATGAGATATTTTCATTGAATTCCTATAAATATTAATTTTGAAAAACTTAATAAAATGTTCTTAAAATATATTAAAAGAAGTATGACTTGAATGGATTTTAATATTTTAGTAATTATTTTAACTTGTAGTTTTTATAAAAACTTGTTTTTTAGCGTTAGAATAATTTTTTTTTTATTTTAATTTGTAATTTAAAATGTTATAGAATAGTCCAAAGATATCGATTAATAAATGTTCCTTTCAATTTAATTTGAATCGACTAAGTTGGTTAAAAAAAAGTATTTAGTTATTATAGTAAGTTTAATAAATGTGTTAGATTTTTTATATTATCAGTACAGTAGATATTAAAATAATATTATGAGCTTGTTCTATGCTAATCGTCACAATTTTTCTTAATTATTCTGAGAGTTTACACATTTTTAATAATTTAAAAAGCAGTAAAATTTTAATGAAACTGATGAGAAAAACTTTGAAAATACATATTTTTATTTTTTGTAGAAACGTATATAATAGGATAGATAAATCATATTAGCGACGTCATCATACATAAAATTAATTCCTTTTTACTTTGATTTACTTCTCAATAGTAACAAAAAAATAAACAAACGAAAATGTAAATAGCAAAATATGAAATATTAAACTTGAAAAAATTATATTCACATATTGTTTGATACCAGTTTTGTTTTATTAAATTTTGCATCAAAAAGGATAACCTAATTTTATTTTACTATTAATAAACTACGTATGTAACTGTAAAATCCTATTTAAAACTTAACAGGAAACCAATTTGGTAAACAATTTAACATACATAACTTACATTAAGTATTTAATCATAGGTTAATATTTTTAGAATATTAATATTGAAAAAATTTAACTTACAAAGACCAAATATAACCAAAGATCAAAATGCCTTCCTTCCTTCGCAAGTGTACAAAATTTGTTACTATTCAGTTAAATGTTTTTTGTTTCTTGGTCATATGTTCATGTACATATGCAGTACGGATAGCGAGGTGATCCAAATTTATATATTATATATTGATAAATATATATACATATAAACATATATATATATTTTTTAAGAAATACTAATAATTTTTTCCTTTTTCGCTTGGTGGGTAGTAGGTATATAATACGTATGACTTCAACTGAGGTGTATGTATATACATGTGTATATATATGTATTTCTTTATTTAACTAATTTTTTTAATTCATCACCGGATTTTAATTTTTGAAAACATTTCCAAAATTTTATTGATTAAAACTAATATTTCAAAATGGCTTTTTGTTATTAAAATAAGTTATATTATTTTAAACAAACTAACCAATACAATTTTAGAATGCGAAATTTCTTCCACAACCAAGGGAAGAAATATGGACGAAGCACTTTTACTTTTTCCAATAGATATATCTTTTATTTTGACACACTAGTTACAAAAATAAAATTAATAATTCATGAATAAAACAATTTAAGTTTTTTTTACAATCTTTTAACTTACAATAAATTAAAATTACTTAAATAACAATCACTAATTTTAAGTTCATTCCTTTATTTTAAATTTCATAAAAAATATTTCCTTCACATCGCCATTTTGACAAAAAAATTTGTCTAGATTTATGCTGTTATTTTATGTCATTTATACGGTACAGACCATTTTAAAATGTCAAATTTCAGAAAGAGCACTAAACTTATTAGCAATTTTCAAATTAGACTTTTTTAGAAATTCTGAAATATGAATAACCAAGTTAGCAAATTTTCTAATAAAATATGCAATTATCGAGTTATATTTTTCTATTTTAAAATATATCATCATAATTTTATTTTATGACAATTTTGACCGCAAAATAAATACAATACATTCTTTGGCGGGTTAAGTAACTAGCCTTTTTTATTTCATAGGACTTCCTTAATCAAACGCAAACCTCGAAAATAATAATAAACGTCGTTCCATAATCATCTGACTGACAGCTAGTTTATTTTATAACTTGGGGAGTTGGAATAAAAATCAAAATATGAAATGTGCAGAAAAGAAAAGCTTGCATATATAATGTACTTTATAAATAATTTATATATGTATATTTTGCTTATATATATATAATTTAAAAAAAATTAAGTTTAAATTAATTTAATGCAATATATTTATTATTAAACCTTATCATTTATTATATTAAGAACATTTTATATTAATATTATTTTAAACAGTTTTTAAGCCATAAATACTAGATTGCTTAATAAATTCATCTAATTTACTCTTAAATAAATCTGATGTTACAGCAGTTCCTGGGGTCCATAATGGATCCCTAACAACATATTCCACCCATACTTTTGAATATAATTGTTGAAGCATTTCTTTTACATTTGTAGAAACAATGTCTGTGTTTATAACAAATCTGTAAAATTAAATTGTAAAGTTAAATTGATTGAACGAAATTGAAAAATCTTTAATGTATGTCAAAACTACAATCCCAATTTATATAATAAACTTACTTTAAACCTGAAGGAGTCTCCAAATAATGTAATGCATATTTACTAGTTTTATAATATAGAAATCCATCTTTGGGATCAGTCGGAGATATCTTATTTACAAAGGATTTGATTGAAAAAAGCATTCCGTACATCAATTTTGCTTCCTAAAATATTATTTTTAAGATGCTTATGTTATAAATAATTTTATTTGCTTATACTTCTTCAAGTGTTATTCCGGATTTTTTCAAACGATTCCACTCTCCATAGTACAGAAGTATCCCATATTTATCGAAAATATACAAATTGTAAATTGTCATTTCCACTTTTATTCTGATAATTTACTTATTGAGATTTGAGAATAAAGATGTTTACTGTTTACTTTATTATATATGTAGTATTTATTAATTATTTCTTTTGTAGTTGTAAACGAAAACAAATAGAAAAATGGAAAAATTTTGACAATTGTTTATGTGACACTCCCCAAGGTAATAAAAGACCAACGAATTAGAATTAAATGGAAGTGACTATCCCATACAAAAATACAAACATTTTGTCCATATTTTTTTAGTACTTCTCTTTCTGTTTGGTTTGTTTGGGTTTCCTTTTGTCAAAAAAAATTTTTTTTCAGTGTTAGGCCAATGTAGTTTTTTTAAATAGAAAATTAGTAAAATCTTTGAGTATGAATAAAATAAAAGGTATCAAAATATAATCTTAATAAAAATAACAATGTTTTTTCAATTTAAACTTTCTTTTACTTTATTACCGTATTCTATTATTACACAGAAAAGTATTGCTGTTAAATTATTTGAAAAAAAAAAAATCATTCATGTTTCTGAAATATTGAAAATGTAGCAGTAGTGTGTAATATATGGATATATGAAATTTTCAAAAAGTACGAACACTAGCAATGAAGTAGGCAAAAATAAAATTTGTTATTGTCAAATAAATATTAAAAAAAGTTAATAAAATTTTTGATTTTTATTATAAATTGTTAAAAAATTACAAATTTTAAGGAAAAATGGAACGTAAAAAGAAGATTTGTATCATTCCAGGCTGTAAGTCTCATTTGGAAAAAGAAAATTACGTGTCTTTACATATGTAAGTATTATATTTTACATCTTTTGAATTTTTAAGAGAGAAAATATATTGAACGAATATATTCGTCTATTTCTGTTTTTTGACAAAAGAAATACCAAAGAAAGAGAGGAATATACCCAAAACATTGGACACTTTTTTGTATGGATAGCCACTTCCATTTAATTCTAATTCGTTGTAAAAGACATACTAAATAGATGGCCTGTCACGATCAATGAACATATCAAGTAACATTGACAAGTATTATTGTCAAGTAAGGGCCCTATTACACATCAATCATTCGTCAATCTTTCATCCATATATTGTCAATATATGGATGAATGATTGATGGCGGTTCTATTCTCATCAATCATTCGTCAATCATGCAAGCAAAATTCCCATCAATCATGTCATCGATCATTTTTGACAAGTTCAGCTGAGGCAAAAAAAATTGCTTTTTGGGGAACGTTCAGATAAGGTTATAATATTAATTTGTGATGTAATTCAAAAAGAATAATTTTTATATTAATTTTAATAATTATAGCAATTATTGTAAAAAAACGATTGATATATTATTCAAATGTGCAAAATAATAATTTGTTGCTTTTTATACCCTTTACTTTACTTTAAAAATTCAATTTAAATTGAAGTTAACAACATTCCCCTAAAAATTATATTTTCAACATTCATATATGTTTCGAAATTATCAATATATTCAGAACACTTCCACAATATGTCATTGCAAAATGTCAAAATATGGGTAAAAAGATTGATGAGTGCATGATTGATGTGTAATCGGTCATCATTCTTTTCATCCATATATTGACAATATTTGGATGAATGATTGATGAAAAGAATGTGTAATAGGCACCTAACAGGGATGAATATTTTTCCTTTCAACGATACATGATCATTGACAATGGCCCATATTTTGATAGTCATCTCATAAAAATGAAAATGACAAATGTCATATCATTTAAATGATTTTTTGAGATTTCGATAGTCGGGAAAAATGAAATGAAATTTGAAATTTAAATGAGATGATTTTTGTTTTGAAACGGGCAACACTTTTTGTTTTGACGTGTCTTGGATATAATTAATAAAGAAAAAAAATTTATTGCGAAGAAAAAAGTGAAGTAAAAGAAAAAAAATATGTCCAAAAGGTTTGTTTAATATGCAAATTAATATTGAATAGAGTAGAGCCAATGTGTGTGTATTCAACGGCACCGTGTCATATGAACTACATCTTCTAGGTGGTGACTGGTGGAAAGTGCCAAGTTCAAGAAATTGAGCAGCCTCTAGCCAAAATAGGTCCGGGTCCCACTTCACAAAGCCCTCGAAATTTTTTTTTTTTAAACTTTTCTTCAATAAAATGGCTCATAGGCACGATGCAAACAAGCCGTCCCAAGTGTCGGGACTGAAGACCTTAAATTTTTTTTTTTTTTTTTTAATTTTTTTTTGGCATCAGTACAATGAGCCTTAAATGTGATGAAGACAATACGTCCGAGGTCCTAGGAATTGGGGCCGAAACTCTATATCACCAGTTTAAATTTTATTTTTCTGGGAAGAAGTTATTAATAATTATTATGAATAATTTTTGAAAAATTTTCAGATTGTTCCGCGGTTGAGAAGTCGGGACTTTGAACAAAAAAATTGTCCAAAAACCAAAATGTCAATAATGTTCATTACGCATCAAGATAAGTATAAAAAAAAAATTTTTGTTTTTGTTCAAGGTCCTTTGGTTCCGACTTCCGAACTGTCGGACCAATCCGAAATTTTTTTAAAAATTATTTATAATAATTATTAATAACCTTTTCTCAGAAAAATACAATTTAAACCGGTGATATAGAGTTTCGGTCCCAATTCTTAGGACCTCGGACCTATTGTTTTCATCACATTTAAGGGTCATTGTACTGATAACAAAAAAAAATTAAAAAAAAAAAAAAAATTTAAGGTCTTCGGTCCAGACACTTGGGACCGCTTGTTTGCATCGTGCCTATGAGCCATTTTACTGAAGACAAGCTAAAAAAAAAAAAAAAAAAAAAAATTCGAGGGCTTTGTGAGGTGGAACCCGCACCTATTTTTGCTTGAGGCTGCTCAATTTCTTGAACTTGGCTTTTTCCACCAGTCACCATCTCGAAGATTTCTTTACTTTTTTCATGTCCACAAATTTAAAATAAAATACTTACGATTTTTTTTGTAAATCCATTTTTTAAATTTTAAACAACAAAGTTTTCAAACAAACATACCCGTCACTTAACAATTTCAAAATGACAAAATTTGTCATTTTATCCGAATATATTCATAAAACCCGACTATCAAAATAGGCTTGTTTTCATTTTTTATGATTTTTGTCATTTTTTCCGTCTATCGAGTTCGCAAAATTTGTTTTTCATAAAAAATGAGTGTGAAATTACTATCAAAATATGGGCCAATGTTTTTTGAATATTTTTATTCATTCGAATTTTAAAAATTGTGAGGAATGAACGAAAATATTTCTTTAGCGTTTGGTATATGTGCTAGTTTAATAATTTTAATTGAAAGAAAAAAAAAAAATATGGATAAGAAGCAAGTGGATGTTAAAAAGAAACCAGCGTGGTTATGTATCATTTTTAAAAGAATTATCAGAAGTTCCAGATAAGCATAGGAACTTTCTCAGAATAGACGAAGAGTTATATCGTAATTTGTTGCATTTTGTGACACCTTTAATTGAACGCCAAGATACGAATCTGAGAGAATGTATTATTCCGTATGAAAGATTAACAGCAACTTTGCGTTATTTAGTCACTGGAAGGAGCTATGAAGATTTGAAATTTTGCACAAGAATCTCTTCCGCGTTGAGTAGAATAATTCCAGAAACTTGTGTATCAGCAATTTTTATAAAAGAAAAGAAATTTATTTACAATTATTGAAATTACAGAAATTTATTTATTATCAAATTGACCAATTGAATAATAAAAAATGATATTATATAGTATAAAGCTAGATGAACAATATTTAAATTATTTTTATTTTTCTACAAAAATATATGATCAAAAAAAAATCAAGAAAAATCCAGGACTCTGTGATCGCCACCAGCCAAGGATGTTACATTAAAATTTGTTAACAAAAAAATGTACATAAATATACATAAAATACATAAAAAAAAAACCAGCACATTTTATGTAAAAACTTATATTAAGAGTTTAACAAATAATGCAATGCTAACTTAGCTGCAGATATTTTCGCTTCAATTTTGTTTTTACCAAAACCAAATACTTCCATTCTTTCATTTCTAACAGTAAATGTGCATTTCATCATCATTATATCATCATCCAGAACTGGTACGTCAAAAATAGGATCAGCCCCATGATATTCATACAACTGTCTCACAATGTTAATTGGAATATTTGCCATAAATTCAAATATCTCCACGGACATTAAATTAAAAATTACATTCCAAACTACATTCAAATTATTTCCCGAATCCAAAAAAATTGCACCTATTAAAGCTTCAAATATGTCGCCCAACGTTTTTGGTACATTTATGTAATCAGATATTTTTGCTTGCATTTCATTTTCCAACATTAAGATTCTTGATTGATCTGTTATCTTGAATTTATTTTGTTGTTGAAATTCCACAAATCTCATTATGCTCTGGGACAAGGCTGCATTTTGATGTAACAAAAATAAATGAAATTTATATCGAACAGATAAACACGCTAATGTTACATTGTTAACCAGAGCAGAACGTAAATCAGTTAATTTTCCAGGATCCATATCAGTACATTTTTCAAAAATGAAACTGGTTATAAGAAAATCTAAAATAGCGTCACCAAGAAATTCTAATTGTTGATAACAACCTGTAATTCTGTTCGTTGGGTATGAAGGATGTGTTAATGCTTGTAACAAATATGCCCGGTCATTGAATTTATATCCCAAATTATTTTCTAATTGTTGATAATTTATCAGGAATGCATCCACTTCTTTGTCAGTGATATTTGTTTTTAACCGTGGATTTCCCAAATTTATATTCAGTAAATTTTCCAAATTAGTTATTTTAGGAAATAGCCCAAAATATGCCAATATCAAAAAACTTTTTTTAATACCGTAATTTTTAACACATACCCCTAAAATAGCTTCAATAGCATCAGCGCAAATTTTATCAGATATCAAAGTTTTATTTAATAGAAAAGACATGTCACTTTCGTTAATCGGATAGTTTTTATAATTGACAAACTTTGATTTCAAATCGATTAAAGTTTCTTCTTGGCATTGCCCAGAGCGAATTTCGTTATCATTTAATTCCAAATCATTGAAAACTGATGGAGAAATATCGTATTGATTAATTAAATCTTCAGCATTTAAAGGTATATGAACTGAAGGTGGTTTCCATTCACTAGTGGGTTTGAAAGATTTCGAATATAAAATTCCTTTGATGAACAAATTTTGAATTAATTTCAATTTTAATATTTATTAAAAAATACTCACCAGGAAGATTTATTTTCATTGCAAGATAAAGTAAATTTCTATTACTAACAAATTTACTTTTAACTTCAGTCAAATATCCTTCATTCCAAGTTGGGTGTTCATGAATCAACCATAACGAAACACTAAATTTAAGAAATGAATCACCTAAAACTTCTAACCTTTCACTATCAAAAACGTCTCCCGCCCCAGCAGCTGTTATAGACGAAAGTAATTCCCATTGTTCTGGAGTCTTTATAGAATGATCATCAATCGTTAAAATATTAATAAAACTTTTTTCACCTGTACTAACATCGCATATTGCACCTTTTGAAGTTGATGGTGAATTATTTTGACAATCAAATTGTAAAGGATTTATTGCAGAAAATTGATCATCACAATCGTTTATATTAAATTTGCCAAATTCTTGTGTTATAAAATAATGATAATAATCTACTTCAATTCTGTGTAAATTTTCCAAATTTCTTGCAAGATCACATGGTTCTTCATATTGTTTCCAATAATATATTTGTTCCATACTTTCTTTAATTTTTTTTACTGTTTTACTTTCACAGTCATCTTCAAATGTATTCATAAATTCTTTCGGTTTTTCCAATTTTGTTACTCGTTGGAGTGCTTTATCGACAATTAAAGGTTGCGGATCATAATTTTCTGTTTTCAAATTTAAATAATCATTTAGAGAAATTCTTAATTCTTCAGCTAATAATATATAATGCAAACGAAATAAAATTGATGGTAAAAATCTTGCTTTTAAATAAAAATGTCCAGGAAAATTGAAATTATGTACCAACTCTGGAACTAATAAAATAGAATTGAATCGTTTTGATTTCTTTTTTTCCTCGTTATATGTAAAAAAATTTATACGAGAAGTAAATGGTTCAACTTCCAACATAAATGAATTCATTTGAACTACTTTTTGTTTATATTTGTCTTCTAAATATGTTGCAAACGAAGAATAATCCGAATTAGGAAAAGGACTTGATGGAGTTAAATCATCACGTATTTTAGTAACAACATATCGTACCGAATCATCCGCTGTATACCATGTCGCCACAAGTTTATTCAAATAATTTTCTGGTTTAAAAACCATTTTTGTACGTTGTTTTTCGATGGTTAAAGTAATTTCGGATAAATTTTGAAAATTTTCAACAAGTTCCCAATCGATTTTGTCTTCATCAATTGTTGGTACAATTATAAATGAGTTTTCCAAATTTCGATAATCTTGTGAATAATTGCTGGACCAAGTATCTTTAATTAAATCTTTAAACAACATTGTATGGAAATTTCGAAGCTTCTGATACTCTTCTTCGCCATAAATTAAAGTTTCACATCCATAATTTGAAATATATGCCGTTACTTGACCTTGAGACATAAATAATGGTATAGGAGCTACTTTCGGCAATTTATTTTTTAAAAGAATGGCATAATTTGATTTGTTAGAAAAGCAATCAAAAATATGAGAATTTTCTACTTTTCTTTCAAATGTTGGTTTTATTTGAATTACATAAATGTAAGAAACGTCACCAACAGTTGGCATGTTAGAACAAAGTTGTTTTGGAAATTGAATATTATAAATTCTACTATTTTTTCTCGTACCAGCTAATAATTTATTATCTAAATAATACACAAATGTTAAAAAAAATTAATTATTTGTACCAAATATATAATACCGTTTTGATGTTTTTCCCATTCTTTAAAGTACAACGGTTTAACATTTTCGAAGCACTTATATTTAGAAATAGGAAGAAGATTATCATTCAATTCACCATTTTCATACAACATTTTGCACGCCTTAAATGCAGCAGATCTCTTCGCCCATTTAATATTAGGCATTTCATCACTCTACAAAAAATATAAGTAGTTACGTTGTAAATATATTTTTTGAATAATTAAGCAAATTTTAAAAATACATATGTATGTACTTACAATTATATCTTCCTTAATTGTGGATTGAATTGGTAATATTAATTTTACCTTAATTTTTGAAGAATTTGTTTCTATTTTAGAAAATTCCGGAGATCCAAATGTGTAAATATCATTCGGTAGAGTATTTGTATATCTACTACATAATGATACAGCTGCTTCAGCATCTAATTTTGCACCAATTTTTGAGTAAAATGGTTCAATTAATGTTTCAAACTGCTTATTAGTTTCTGATAACAGTGGTGGTTTACGATCTATAGTTTTATTAATTAAATAATTTTTCAATGTTTGATCGATCGCTTGATATTGTTTGACATTTGCTAGTAAGACACTTTGTTTGCTGGATGCCATTAGCATAGCATATATTGAAGTTTGCATACGAGCTCTTCCTTTGGTTTGAACATACGATACAAAGCCTCGCAACTCATCATAAATTATTACATAATTACATGACTGTATGTCTATACCTTCCTCTAACACACTGGAAGCCACAATTAAATTACATTCATTTTTTTTAAATTCGTTTACAACACCTCGAATACATTTCATTTGTAAAATACTTTCAATTGATTCTGGTAATACATCATGAACTCCAACCATAAAGTTGGGTATTATTTTTAACTTTCCTTCATACTTAACAAAATTTTTAATTATGTGGTAAACATTTTTAGCTGTATGTCGCCGCTGAACAAAAACTAAACATGAAATATCATCCATATTTTTGTTAGTAAATTCTTTTTTTAAATAAGTAAGTAACGATTTTATTTTAACTGATGAACTATTATAAATTACATCAAGTTCCGTTTCTTCTTCATCATCTAAATCAAATATATTGCTTCTGAGTATGTGTAAAATACGCTCCACATATGATATAATTATTCTATACATATTTCTGTAAGAAATAGTGTCTGCTGTACGTTTTTTTATTTCTATTTCAACCAAAACACCTAATATAGCAATGTAACCGCCATATGGTCCAAGATCGTCTAATTGATATAAAAAATCATTCAACAAATTTTGCATCTTTTTGATGGGATTTATTAAACGCATACAAGCCATATTTTTTGTTAATTTATAATGAATTTCATCTATTTTAAGTGTAGCAATTTTGTCAATACATTCTGAAATTAAACTTTTTATTCTGACGTTAATTTTATATGTTGTCCCTAAATCGTTATATGGTATCACTATTTCTTTTGGCTTGGTAGAGTGACTAAAATTAATTTTGATTTAAAAAACTCAATTATTTTTTTATAGTATGTGTAAACATTTTAATAGTTATATATATCAATGTAAAAGATGATTGGAATATATGATATTATCTTTTAAGAAGTAGATTGAGTTAAGGATTTTTCACAAATTTTTCACGCAATGAGCTTTATAAACCCAATTATATACCAAAACATAATCAATCATATTTTTTTATTTATTCTTGTTGATGATCGACAATCTTGCACTTAAGGATGATTAATTCTACATTATCTTCTTACTCAAAATTTTGTCCAACTAACTTATCTAACCACCTTTTTCATAAGTTAATATCACATATTCGAAATATAATCCATATTACTAGCAATTAATTTAGTAAATTTTGAAACTTACAGTAAAACATTTTTATATTGATCGAAATCTGATACTGTCACAATTTTAGCGCGAAATACAGCTTCTAAATTGTTTAATTCATCAATGATATTTTGTTTTGAAGTAGTTTTTAGTAGAATCCCCGTTAAACCAATTACTCGAGGCAAATTATTCTGATCTGCATCAGCAAACTGACCCATTAGTTGTAACATAGTATGTCCTTTTGTTGCATGATGACATTCATCAAATATGATCAAATTACATTGAGCAATTGATAAAAATTTGTGTCGTATAACATCTAAAATTATTTGTGTTGTTGACACAAAAACCTAAAATTATATTATTTCAGTATTGTTTTATTAAGGCTTTTACTTCACAGTATCACAGTAGTTAGTTACCTGATAAGCGTTAAATTCATTTTCCCATTTATCTCTTTTCCAATTGTCTACATTCATATCTCCTGTATACATTCTGACTTTCAAATTAGTAAAACTTTTTACTACTTCAAATTGTTGTCTTGCTAATGCAACAGTATTTGTAAGAAAAAAAGATCTCTTACCTCCTTCCTGTAGAGTTCTGAAATGAGTACATAAATATTACTTTATGTAATGATTTAAAGTACTCAATCATGATTTGAAATAATTGTAAACTTACCCTTCTAGGTCCTTGGACATCCTTTTTAACGCCATTAACGCAATAAATGTTTTACCAGAACCTGTCGGTAAGTATATTATTACATTTTCTTTAAGAGCATGTTCCAATAACTGTTCTTGATATATTCTTGGTTTAAATGAAGAATCTTCATCTGCAAATAAAAGCTAATTTATTTTGATTAGTAAGTCCTGCAATTATATTTCCTGATTAAATCACTTACCTCTTGATCTTCATTCATTTCATTCATATCAAAATTAATTGTTTTTTAAAATGTACTTCTTGAGCTCTTGTTTTAAGATTACAATATCAAATACGAAATACACGTCATGTAATTTTAATTTTGTTATAATTATTGATTATGATTAAAATTGGATAGCCTACTCTTGGTACTTTTTTTCTTTAAAGAAAATTGCCCAAATTGAAAAATAGTTAGAGAAATCCCCTTTTTTATTTTCAAAACTTTTAAATTGAAAACAACAATTTTAAATTTTTAAATTATACCTTTACCTCTTCCTCTTCGCGAAAAAGCAGATTTTGATTATACCAAATTATGCTTGTTGGAATTTTGGAAATTGCATTTATTAAATCACTCATCATTAATCAAAAATCTATTACTGGTCACCGTCACATCACGACAAAGCAAAAGCACTCAAAGCAGTGCACCATATGTCCACTTCCACATCATTACTTTAAGCGGTAAACACAATTGCGACTACCGACCGACGAAAAATTCGCGACGAAAAAATTAAAATACATACGCTCTTATGTATATCCTCCATAGATATACAAAATATAGTTTGGCAGCTTGGTATTTCTTTCTCTTTCTCTCTAATACATTATCATATTAATTATTAAATATCAGATTCAGCCAAAAAGGAGCATATGTTTTTCAATATTTAAACTCAGCTGATGATTTTATAAATTTAACAGCCATTTCTTAATATTTTGATGGTTTTGTAGAATAGATTCTTTTCAATTTTTTCTTATTGAATTTAATATTAGTTTTGTTTTTTAACATTTTTATCTAAACATATTTACTAACTATTTATTTTTTATAGTTTTTCTGTTTTAAATATATTATTTATGCTAATACAATAATTTGAAAATCATTTTATTCCATTTTATTAATTGCAATTTTAGAGCATTGGAAAACGTTTTCACAGAAAAATAAAGGGGAAAACTTTAAATTTGATAGGAATGATAAATATTATATATATGCATATAATCAGAGACTATAATATAATACAAGTGATTAGATATACATTGATTATTAAATAATAATAATAATAATACTTATAAATAATATAAATTTGTATACATATCATCTAATATGTTTTAATATTATCAATATATATGTAGACATAAAATTTCACGCGAATGTATAAATAATAAAATCTATGTGAATTTAATTTTATAAAATAATATATAATGTATATTGTATACGATAAAGTGAAAGAATTTTTTCCCACTCTTGGTCATTTTATTTAGTTTAACATCAAACTATATCAGCCAATGAATCAATTTAATTAATTTTGTTCATATAATTCTTACCAAGAACATAAATATATACGTATCAAAACATTTTTTCTAACTTTACTTTTTGATTTGTTAATTATATATCATTGCTTTGTATACTGTCTCAGGCTTCCATATTAAATTTTTTTTCCGAACAATACATTTCGTATTATTTTCGTCTAAAATTACAATAATAATTGGGGGTTAAATATTTGTCAAAATCATATAATCAAATACATAGTAGATTAGAACAATTTTAATTTTAAAATAATTATATATATAAAAATTTAATTTGTTTTTTTTTTTTTGACAAAATTTAATATACACTAACACACACTCAAAATATGGTATTCAAAAGAATACCCGTATGAAAGTCAAGCTGTTGTAATGGAGAGAATTTAAAAAAGAATACAGCAGAAAAATAATACTCGTGTAAAAACCCCCATTGAACGTTAACTTTTTAATTTATTCTTTGTTCTTATATTTTCTCATATTATTTTTTGCTTGCTGTGTTCAATAAGTTTAATGAGTATTATGTTTGTTTTGTCAAATTAAACTTAACAAATTAAACAAAGTAAGCCTTGTGTGTGAGGTATTTAGTAGGAAATCAAAATAAAAAGAGATTTTTTCTTAATCTTCTGATAGAAGTTGAAGTGAAAGCCAGTATGTAGAATAATTTTGCTTATGAATTTTTTAATTTGTAAAACTATGAATGAAAGCATTAACATTTTTTAATGCGGCTCTAGATATATAATAGTTTAAACACTCCCCTTCCATATTGGTAAATTAAATTTAGTCCAAACTTTGCCAGAAGTAATATCTTTTGAAAAGAAAAATGTCTATTTGATTTACACATAGCTGGATATTATTTTTACTCAAATTTTTGTTAAACAATATACAAGGCAATGAATATATTATTGTGAATTTTGTATGAATATACACATATACATGTTTTTAAAAGAATTATTTTAAATTAATTGAGATTTTACGTTAAAAATAATCCAATTATTAAAATTATTGTAATTTTATATTTTTTTACTCAAAACTTTTCATATTACATTGGTGCGAAGTTTCCATTTTCAAGAGAATTATTTTCAGTACTAAATTATTTGAACTCAGATTTTTCAAAAACAGCTGACCAAAAGTGGCTGAAAATTTTTATTCTAAATGCCAATCTATATTTTATATATCTATGATATGCTCACAACACAATTCCAACTACGATCGCTCAACCACATTTTCGTTGTCGTCGAAATAAGGCTATTTTAAATTTTTTTCGCTGGTAGTTGCATTTGTCATTTCTGACAACATATTTTTAATAAAATATTTTTTTTTATCTTGAAATTCCACCATTTGTTTTTCTGTTTTGTTTGTTTATTTTTATTTTTCGTTTCGCTGCAATTGTGTTTCATTTCACCAAAAATAGTTGAGCGAAGCGAATTTCGTTGGTAGTCGCCAGTCGGTGGTCGGTCTTAGCAATTGTGGAATATATTGATATCAATATGTGTTTACACATCAGTATTTCTTCAATCATATAAATTAAAAATTTTCACAAAATTTAATTATTTATTTAAAATATTTAAATTTTCAACTTAGAATATTATAGATGTTTGTTTATGAGTACAATAAAATAAATTTAACTTTTTTTTTATTTTGTAAATAATTTTTTTTATTTTTTGCATTTAAAAATATTTTAAATTTTGTGAATTTTTTTAATTTCAGTTAATTGCAATAATTGAAAGATGTAATTGCAATTATAGTTAAAAATAATGGCTCGTCATTGCGTAAATTCATCACCACCAAGTAAAGATGCAGCATTACTATCTGGTTCATCTTTTCCATGTTTTAATACTTCAAATAGATGTACAGCAACATAGGGGCTTGTTGACCATATTAAATATAATTTAGGAAAGTTAAAAGTTGTAATCTTTGTACAACATCTGCATTTGATGAAATTGTTGAAACACCAGATAACATAAATTTGTTCCAAAATTAATTAAAAAAAAGAAGAAATTTGTAAGTTATTAATTTATGAAATATTTGAAAACGGACGGAAGGCAATTAAGTGCGGTAGCGCAGACTTTTGCCGGAAGGAAGCAAGTAGAAGAGCAGGGTTTGGGAAGAAAAATAAATGTATCAGAAAAAGAGATTCCAGGAAATACGAAGACAAGCACCTCCTTGGAGAAAGGGACGGAGAATCCGAAGGATTCCCCGAAACTCGATCCTACCGAGGTCAAGAAGAGAATCAGTTTAGATGAAAATACCCCACCAGACCCGAAAAAGAGAGACTGTATCCTATATCCAAGCAACGGAGACTGTATCCTATATCCAAGCAGCTAAGGAGCACCTCAAAGTTGCTATTATTGATAAAAGCCATCCTGCAGGCAAAATACCAGTGGAGACCAATAGGCAGGAACTGTTACAAGCCTTTAGAGGATGGCAATTCCTCAGGAAAAATATCAGAAATAAGGAAACGAGCGGTGATGCGCAGGTTTGAATGGAGCCTTTTCGATGGTGACATTTTTAAGGTAACCTGTGAGAATGAATTTGCTCTCAATTTCCTACAGAAGAGTGTGAAAAAAAATAAGATGATGTGGGAAGGTGCCAATCTACAGGTGGTAGAAAAAGCATCGGTCCCAAGATTAAGGAGAATATCAATATGGTTCTTAAATGAGTTCATGCCATTCGAGGAGATACTCGAGGCTCTGGACATCATAAATGGTGACCTGTACCTCAAGATCTCTGAATGGAGTGTACTCAGGAAAGAAGCACATGATAGGGGTACCTGGTTGTTACTAGGAGTGCCGGAAAGTGCCCTGCAGGTAATTAAGGATGCCTCATGCTCACTTTTTTACCTTGGTAAAAGACTAAGAGTGATGCTCCCTAAACCGAGGGTAAATATAAGGCAACACTAGAGGTGGAGGAAGTAATAGCTGAGGAGAAACCGATAGACTCTGACACGGAAACGGGTCTGGAAGAAATCGGCTCCCTCTTCAGCGACAAAACGATAATCAGCTCGTTACTGAAACAAGTAGAGGAGCTGGAAATGAACGGGGAAGTAGGATCTGAAATCGAGATTGAGTCCATAGCTTCCTTCAGCTTTGACGAAGAGGCCGTATCGAACAAGAAGGGTTGTTGGACTATGGACTCATGGACGACTCCTCAGAGGACTCACTCGACTCCACAGTTGTGGCGGTCAGTACTGACCTACGCAGGAGGGAGTTGAGTGAGCCCCCGAAGGAAGAACTATCTTCCCAAAGATAAAAAGAAAACAAGAAACAAAAAAAAAACAGATAAAGCATGGACACACAAATTGTTCAAGCAACTCTGCACAGAAGTAGTGTGGCAATGATCACACTCATGGAAAGAATGGAAAACGAAAACATACTCCTAGCCTTAATCCAGGAACCCTGTAAGTAATAGGCCAAGAGCATGCATAATAGGGAACAAAGTACTAAAAGTTGTATCAATCCCGCAGCTTATCAGTAAGGATTCAATTGCGGTCCAACTTGAAGTAGCCATAGAGAATACAAAAATGAAGATAGGGATGGCATCATCATACCTTCCGTATGACGACATAGCCAGCTCTCCGGCTGAAGAATTTATTAAAACAATAGAATATGCTGAAAAAAGCAGGATGGAACTGTTGATAGGATGTGACGCTAAACGCACACAAAAAAGTATGGAGTAGTACAAACGATAAGGGGTAAGTCTCTTTTAGATTATTTAAGTACTACTAACATGAATATACTTAACAAAGGAAATCACTTTTATTAATAAGAATAGAAGGGAGGTAATAGATATAAGTATAGCCAGTAATAAGCTAATACGCATTAAAAAAATCTTTTAAACCTTCTTTCTCGGACCACTGCCACATAATCTTTGGTATAAATCTGGCCAAACCAGAAGAAAGCGATTTTAGAAACCCAAGGAAATGTAATTGGGATCTATACAGAAACAGACTAAGGGGAAGACTGAGGACACTCAATCAACTCAACTCTACCCCAGAGATAGATAAGGAAGTAAGTAGTATAACACAAGCTGTTACGAAATCCTTCCAGGAAGCATGTCCAATCACAAAGCTTAAGACAAACGTTTTTCCAAAGTGAATGAATCGGGAAATACGAAATCTCAGACAAAAATCAAGGCAACTATATAACCGTGCCTATAAAGAAAATAAGGAATCCCAATGGGAAAGCTACAAAGTAGTTCTAAGATGTTACAAATCTGAATGTAGGAAGGGGAAGAAGAAAGCCTGGAAAGAATATACGGAGCAAATAGCGAACACGAGAGAAGTGTCTAGACTTAAATAAGTCTTATCCAAGACACACTCACACATAATCAGAACTGGTTGAACGAAATGAAGAAATCAATGACGACAGATATGAAATAATCACTGGAAGTGCTGATAAACAGTAGTTTTCCAGATAGCGTTTTTGTGTAAAGCTCAAACAACACAAATGCGCGAAACTCTCATTCATATACAAATATATTGAACACCGAAAACGAAAAGGTAAAACGGATAATAACACATGAAAGAATAAAAAGGGCAATAAAATACTAGGTTGTTTCTAAAAGGTATCTACTGTGAAGATCCTCTTTTAGAAACAAAAACAAAAATGAGCAAGAATGCCACGACTATCCAATGTGAAATCATGGCAATTAAAAGAGGATCAGAATTACTTCTAAATAGAGGTATAAATGCAGAAAACATTATTTTTTTCTGCGATAGCCAAGAAGCCATCAAAGCAATAATGAACTGAAAAATCTCATATAAGACATTTTCTTGTGTTCATTTTTCCTGTAACCTCTATACCGCTATTTTGAATTAAATGTTGTGGCCTGTCTATCTAGGAGGCCTTCGTCAACTTTTAATATTGACATTTGATATTTTCTATTTGATATTTTCGATAGATATAATTTTCCAAAATGTATTTCAGATCCTCTGGTTAATGACGCAGAGCGCAATCATTATGTTTATTTTTTTGCATTTTAATCTAACAGCTGAGGCTTACCGCTTGCGCTGTGCCGTATATGTTTTTTTTATTTTTTTCATGAAAAGCGCCACAGAGCAAGTGAGCGACGTATCAGCTGATTTTCTACTTTCTGACTTCTAATGATGTTTCATTTTTTTTTATTTTAAATAGGGGATTTATCAAAATAATAACGTTAATAGATTTTTAGTTTGTAAATCGTATAATAATTTATAACAAAGAAACTTTTGATTAGATAAGTAAATTTCAAGCTTCATTCCTGTAATGGCCACTCTTCAAAAACAAAAAGTGAAGGTAAAAGATTATCATTACTGAAAGCATATTATCATTTATTTAAAAGAAAAATAATTTTTTTCTATCTAATAGAAAAAGAAAACAACAAAAGATGTTCACTCTGAGTCAATTACCAACGAAGAGTTTTTGGAAAAATTTACTTCTTTAGAAATGGTTAATGATATAGTGACACATGACTGTTTTGTTTCGTCCGAATATAAATCTCCCACAATAGGAAATATAAAAACAGGACAACAAATATCTAACAGCGACCCATGTTCATCAAACACTGTTAAAGAAACAAAAGTTAAGGATGATGAGGCTTTTAATGTTTCGGATACTGAAAATAATGTTTTTGAAAATAAAAACAGTAAATCTCTATGTGAATCATTAGTTTCGACATCAGTACAAGTTAAAGAAAAAAAAGTTGAGGATGATGAGTTTTTCAATGTTTCTAATACTGAAAACAATATTTTAAAAAATAAAACTAGAAAATTTGTAAGTAAATCATTAGTATCGGCTTCAGCGCCAGTTATAGATAAAGTTCACGTAAATAGTGAACCTACGACTAAATATCCTGATTTAGCACAATTGCAATTAAATCAAAATGAAAGTCTTGCAAAAACACTGGAATTAACTGAAAAAATTAAAATTGATCGACCCAATCCTATGACAAAAACTCAGCTGTCTCAGTTATATGACTGTAAAATATTAGATTTAGTTAAACAGTTTGAATTGGAATTTCTTGCAACTTCTTTGAACCAAAATTTTGACAATGATCCTTTGTACACATTTCTTCAAAAATATGCAGTTGCTAGAAGCAAACTTAAAATTAATTTATTGGATTTGGACAATTTGGAAAATAAATTTGAAACGACAAAGAGTCATGTATGGAAATCTAATATTGAAACTGCACAAGGAAGTGATTTGTGTTATGATAATATTCGGGTTTTTGCTAAAGAAAATTATGAGTATGTTGATATTCGTAAAATGTTTTGAATTAAAATTTAATATTTTAAATAAATTTCAGAACAATTGATATAGACCAAACAAACTTACAAAATTTAAATAGCATTACAAATAAAATGTATGAATTAGTTTGCTTCTCTTATAATAAAAATAGAGTGAACGCGGAAACTGCACGGCTAAAGGTCTGTTTATTATATTATTATTCGAAATATTTAATCATTGTCATCATGTTTAAAGGTGGATCAGATTATTCGCGAAATTTTATCTCATCCATGTTTCATAAAAATTGATTCAGGCTCACCTATAAAAGTTTTAACAAAAGCTGATTCATTAACATTACAAGGTTTAAGCCACTTACGACGAAGTTTATCTATTCTTTTTAATTGTCTTCGTAAACCATCACCGGATAAAGTAAGATATAATGTAATTGATCATGTACCGCATTAAAATATTGTTGAATTTGTTTAGGTATTCACGAATGATTTAATAGAATGGATATGTATTTTAACAGCTGCTTACTTACGAATATCTACAATTCAAGATCATTGGTTTTTATTATTTCACATCTTACGTAGTCCAAGTGGTGTTTCTAGTTGGGCAACAAATTTTATTCAAATTTCAGAACCTGTTATACAATTTGATGGTGATGCAATGGATTGTGTGGAAATTAACCATTGTTTATCTATTTTAAATATTTTACTGCTTCCAATAAAAAAAAGAAATGAATTCTTATATGCATTATCAAGAGTAAGTTTTTGAATGAATAATTTAATTAATGCAATTTAAATTAATTTAAATTTTAGTCACATAGAGATATTTCCGATCCGGTAAAAGATGACGTATGGATACTCGTTGATTCTGACGGAGAAGAAGGTAGTAATTGTATGGGGGAATGTACTGGACTGAAGGAAAATGATTTAATATCGTTTTTGAATCAAATTCCTCTGGAAATGATATTTAGGTAAAATATTTAAATTTGATTTATTTAATCGAATGTTCTAAAAGTAATTTTTTTTTAGATGCATTATAAATATTAAAAAAGATAATAATTATGAAATTGAATGTGATCATATAACAGAACATAAATTTTTAAAGATAATCGCTTTCAGCACAAAATTGGTTGAACTTTTTGGTGAAGGTTTAATAACTTATAATATTGATCGTTATAAACATTTTGCTAAAAGACTGGGAAGATTAATTAGACATACTATACATTATGCTTCTGATATTCATGAATTGTTTTTGTTAGTAGAATAAAAAATTACATAAATTAAAATTTTAAGGTATTAAATTTATTTCTTTTAGACGGAATAAACTATCAAAAAATCCTTACTTATGTGAACAAATAAGTGTTGAAATGAATTCTTTTGTAATAAAGTCATGCAGTTACATTTATAGAACTCCTAACTTAGCTACCTGGCAATATTTTTCTTCACTGCCTTTTGCCATATTAGATTCTGATACCTTATGGCAATTATTTCTATATCTAAATGTTGGATTTCCCAACGATTTTCCAGTACCAAATGAAGGTAATTTATTTCCTTTAAAATTTAATGATATATTGAAGTTTCTTTTCATGTCTAGCTAAAAAATTGGATATTGAAATGATATTAGGTAGTTAACTTACATTTTGAATATACAATCATTAAAAAGTTTAAAAACAATTTATTATGATTTAGATTGTTAATCATTTTTCCAAAAACATAGATAAGTAAATATAAAAAAATTCATTCATAGATTTTAGGAAGTCGTTAAATGAACAAACTTTTTGGGTTCGATTTAATCTAGCTGTTGCAGATTTATCTTCAGAAGATTTGTATTATTTAATACAGACATTTTTTGAGATGGCTAATGAGCGAGATCGTATTAAGGACTCGGATTTCATTGAAACTATATGTTTGCATATTTTTTTGGTAAATTTACTTTTGAATTTATAAAAAAAAATTTCATTTTTAACATTTTTAGATTGGTTTTGTCAATGAACCAACAAGAGAAACATGTTATAAAAGCTCACGAGATATGTTAATAAATTTAACATTGTCATATCCAGAATTAATCGCCACATTACTTCGTCAAATGAAGATTCGTTTCAATGAAACTGATAATCTAATTTACTTAGTAAAATCACTTCCTTTAGAAAATTGGAAAACTGATATTCAAAGTTTTGAAATTTTGTCGATTTGGTTATTAAATTACAATTATGATTGCAAAGAAAATGCACTTGCAAGAATCATAATTAGTCATTTAAATTGGGCATTCGATACAGATAAACGTTTATTTTTACCACATAACATACATGTACGCATGGCGTGCTTAGTATGTGAAGCTTTAAGTAAACATAATCCTGAAACCATTGGATGTTCAACAATATCTGGAAGCATGCGACAAGTTACTAATTTGATTGAAAATCAATGTAATAAGGAACAGTTTACAACGTGGTGTTGGAATATGATATCATTATTGCGTTTACATTTGATGGACCAAAATAGTGAAGCAATACAAAAAACATTACAGAATCCATCAGATCGCTTGTGTTTTGTTCCTGAAACAGAAAATTTTGAGATAATATATCAAGGCGTAACAGAAAACCGGTCGCTAGCATTATATATTTCGTTATTAATAAGCTTATGGGGTCATTCAGTTCCATTAATATGTCAAAAAGGAATACCACAAATGAAATTACTTTTACTAGATTATCGATACACGTGCGTTATACGTTGTATTCAATTAATTACACCATTATTTCTCGAAAGTCCTGACACATTATCTAATTGCGAAAAGTAATTTTACAAAGCTAAAATGCATTTTTTCGTATTTATTTTCTAAATTTGTACCTTTTTTATTATTTTAGTTTTCAAGAAGTATTAAAACTTATTTTTAATGCTGATCGAACTTATTTAAAAATAGCAAAAGATTTAGTTGGCTCAAATTCTCACGGACCGGTATTTGAAAATTTTATGAACATGGTACAATCACAAATAATACATTATTATGAAACTGGATTAACAACACCATCATTATTTATTCATTTATGGTTGGAAATTTTATCTAGTTTTCAAAATTGGCAAAATTCAAATGTTGTTTTTTTAATTGATGCAATTTTAAAAATTGCATATCAGTTTTCTGATTCATGGGGTAATTGTAAAGAATTTTTTAGAGAATATTATAAGGTATTGAAATACATATACATTAAAAAAATATATATATATATTTGAAATATTTTTTCATACAGAATTGCAATAATTGGAAAACAGATCGTCCATCTAGTTTAAAATTATTACTTGGATCAGGAAACCAAAATAAAAATTTTCCAGCTCTTTCTACAGATTGCGGGTGGTTATCGTTACTAATTTTAGAACTTGAGCAAGAAATGCAAGAAAATAAAACTTTCCTTTGGTCAGAATTATTAGGAAATTTACTTGAAAAAAATGAAAAAAATATTGAAAGTACTTTAAAGGTGAGTATTGAACATTAAATGTTTCCATTTTATTTTTGATTTTCATAATTAATATAATCATTTTTAATTAAAATTTCTGATGGTATTATATTCCATAAATCTGGTAACTTATACCCATCTCGCAATTTTTCCATTGCAAATCCAATTTCTTTGCAGTAAAATGGTTCTCTAGATTTAGTATTTGTTAAAGTGCTTCCCTCAGTTATATAAGAATTCAATTTAGAATTGATTTCTTGTTCTTGTTTATCATCTATTTCATCAAATTGTTCAATATTTAATTGATTTAATTCTTCAGTGTCGTTATTGATATCGTGTTGTTTTGAATCATAATATACACCAAAATTTGGATTCTCTTTGTAAACTGCGTATAATGAAGAAAGTTCTTTATAAATTTGTTGTAATTTTTCTTGTGGATCTATTCTAAAGCCAAGTACATAACTTCCTCCAGTTTCTAAAGTATGAATTACCAATGCAAGTCCATATTTTGAATCACGCAATTTTATCTATAAAAAGCAGTGAAAGTAAAATTTTGTTTCAAAATTCTCATATTCAAAGTACAAATCAATTTACATAAGAAATTTGCATATATGGTAAGCTCAAATTAAAAGTTTCATTAACATCAGCAAACCAAACCAAACGAATATTAGTAATAACAAATGATCCAAGATTTCCCTGATCACTTGATAAATTCCAAACACCATGTAATGTCGTAAAAACTTGTTCTTGTGGTAAAATTAAAATATTATTTTGTTGAACAATATGACTTCGTAATTTTAATTCCCGATATAATGATGTTTCTTGATAGATTCTAATCATGAAATTTTATTATAAAACTTACATAATTTATTTGTATATATATTGTGTAATAATACTTATTTACTTATAAATATCAAAAACGTTCAAAAATGGTGATTTTAATTTATTTTTAGTTTCTGATGAACAGTCCATAAATAGAAACTCGAATTTCATGGTTTCTCCAGCTGCAATTACATGTAAAGCTTGCGTAGTACCTCTTTGCTTAGAAAATACCATTTTAATTGTCATTGTTATAATTTTTGAAAATCCAATTGCTAAAACGAAATTTGAGTTTATTTATTATACTTTATAGTAATGTACAGTACATACATATATTAAATTTTTTGTTTACCAATGAATACCAAATTATTCTTAAATTTGTAACTGATAGATTTCCAGTATCGCCAGGATTTCCTTTATTATCTTCTACATTATTAATAAAGAATAAAATCTTTTCACCACCTCTTAAATTGTTTTGCCTGAAAAAATTATTATTTCATATTAAGATCAATAAATCATTAAAATGTATTACATATTCGGAATATCAAACTTAATTTGTCTATCTTCCCATACTGGCAATGAATTTGTCATTATGGAATTAATTTTAAATAAAATTTATCGTTATTTTCTGAATTTAGTAAATTTTAAACTATAGTTTTAAATTATATTAAAAGAGTTTTGTGTTGTGTTTGTGTAGGTAAAATTATCAAACATTATTGTACATTTTTATTTGTCATACATTAACATTGATGAAACCAAACTTTAATGTTGTTATAGTAACTCATATTTTTCTGTCCTGCGTTTTTTACGAGGGTCATATTATTCATATTTTGCAACTTAAAAAATATGACTATTGACAACTTTAAGCAATAATACTATGAATAATACGTATTTAAAATAATTTTTTTTTAACAAAACTGTGCATAGTCAATTTACATAATTAGTTTAAATAAGTCTAATACATATTTCCATATTTCCAATGTGCAGTCAAAATTTTTCTCCACGCATTTTATATTTTACATAAATTTATTCGAAACCTACTTTTTATTATAATGTTAATAATTCTTATGAGTCCACTTCTTATCCAACTCCAGTTAAGTTTACGTAATATATGTACATATGTCATATATAAATTCTATAATAAATTTTGATGTAACATATTTTTTTTTTTAATATGATGATTGACTGTAAGACGAGTTCCATAATATATTATTAATTTTTGTATATTAAAATATTGCATTAAATAAATTTTTTAACATTTTTTCTATTTATTGTGATTTTTTTTAGAAAAGCTGTATTGCGGTTGGATGCCCACAATTTTCTTCGTGTTCTCTTGTACTATATAAATATGCTAATTTAATAGCTAATTCGGATATAAATCATCCATTACTACCGATATTTGGACAAAAATTTTTTCTTTTATATTTGGCTAGAGTAAATTTAAATCAAGAAGAAGAAAGGTATTAAAAATATTAAATAATGTATGTATATACATATAAAAAACATACATATGTATATTTTATGTCGTTGATATAGTTGTATAAAATAAAGTGTAATTTAATCAATTAAATTATAAAAAAAGCCTTAAGTATAATACTTTACTAATTCTATAAGCTCGATTTTTAACTAAATTAACAATGAAACGATTTTTTTTTGTTTTTTTAATTTCAAATGAATTTATAACGTTCTTTCTATTAATATTTTAAGGTTTTATAATGTATTTGCTGTTTCTGAAAAATTTTATGAGTTTAATATTCCATTGATGAAGAAAATGAAAACAAAATTAAAACTAGCTGAAGAAAATTATTCTAACCTTTCAATGGAGAATGCAAACAACGAAGTCTTATGTTATTTCTATACTCAATGTGGAAAGTAAAAGCCCGTTAACTAATTTAAAATATAAATTGTTTAATATAAGGATGTTTTTTTATTTTAGAATAATGAAAACGTTTTTATTATGGCTAGAAGAAACTGATATACAAAAAATAACAAAAAATCAACGAATAGATTTACCACCACAATATAATTCAGAAAAATTAACTGATATCATAAGTCAAAATGAGGTATGTATGTAATTACATAATTATATTTTATATTTTTAGGTACATATTATGTACATATTTATACATGTTTTATAATCTATTAGCAACATTGGACAGAGTTTATATATTTACGAAAAATTCGTGATCAACAAAAACAAGCCTCAAATCAATGGCTTAAATATTGTTTTAGATTGTATGAAGTAAAACCAAGATCTTGTGAAATATTACACTCAAAACAAAAAATTAATGCGATTGATCGAATAAAAAATCATTTAAAATCTTACGACAAGCCATTAGAACCACCTGTTTATAATAAAATGCCATTAATTTTTAATCCATTGAGTTCAAATTCAATAGGTTCACAAACTTTGGAAGAATTGCGAAAAGAATTAAAATTTGTTGATGGATTTACAAGGTACATTTTCAATGACTTGTAAGTTTTTATTTTTTTTAATATTTTTGGAAATCTTAACGTTTTCAGAGCTACAAGTATCAAATTTAGGGATATAAAGTCTCTGGATATAAATTTTAAGGATCAAATTCAAAATTTGTATAAAAATATACCATACTTAAGAGAAGTTTTTCAAGATTGTTCAAGTATAACAAGATTTAATAAAACATGTACTGGTTCTGCAACAATAACACTTAAAGTATGTATGTACTTCTAATAAAAATCATTTTTGGTGACTACGTCAAAAAATAAAATAAAAAAAGATATTAAAGTATTTAAATAAACTCAATATTTCACAGTTAAAACGAATTCAAAAAATAGAAAGCGTTCAAAGAAAACTGGATGAAAATCGTGAAAAATACGTTAAACTTATTCAAGAAATAATTCAAAACAATGTTAACGTTTTGGTATATTCCATTCAAAATATGGAACATATAGTTCGGTAAAAATCAAATTTTAATGTAAACATTAAATTTTTCTCAAAAATTCTTATAAATTATTTTTAGGTGTCTTTTAATAGTACAATCTGAAGCCATTGAAAAGGGTTATAAAGAAAATGTACAGATATCTCGAGTAGCAATCGATTTTTTTTACGATGTTTTGAAAAGTTCTAATGATACTGATAACACACTAGCAATTGAATTATGTAATGAAATATATTCATCTATATTTCAGGAATTGGGAGTAATTATATTTATTATTATTTGAAATTATTAATATGTAAAGTTATTAATTTTTAGATATTTATTCAAAATAACCAAGAAACTGAAGCTCAAAGAATTTTAGAAATGATCATCAAACGTCCAGATCAATTGATATTACTTTCAGAAATGTTTATACCAAATAGAACAACTCCAAATAATTTTTTAAAAATGTATAAATTTTTAATTAATGCTCATAAAAGTAACCATGATGATAAAACGATATTTTGTCTATTATCAAAGTTTGATGTAATAAATTGGTTACAAATTCAAGAGATTGAACAATCCCATATAACAGAGTTAATTAAATTAATTTTACATGGTTTAGAAAACTGGAACAAACCACAAAGTAGTTTAATTCAAGATTTATTTAGGCGACATTTGACATATTTATTTAATCATAATTTTTCAAAACATTATTTGGAAATTTTGCAATTAATTCTGAATGAAATTTCAAATCAAAAAATTTGCACAGTTGTGCTATTAGATTTAATCAATTCACTATTACAGAAAGTTGGTTGTGATGTATTAACCTTAGAAAGTTCAAAAAGTAAAGTTGAAGAAGTAGCAGTAAAGTTCTCAAATCAACAGAATTTATTTGATTTTAAAACTGTAAGTTAAGTAAAATAATTATCATTATTTTTATAAAGTTGTAATTTTTTATTTTGGTTTGAAAAAGGTAAATGACACATTTATGCTATTTTCAACACATTTTCAAAATGAAAGAATGCGAAATGGTTTACATGGTCTTTACCCAAAACATAAAAACTATTGCTTATCGTTGTCAATGTGGTTTACAATTTTGGATAGAACGTTAGTTATTTCGGCTATTTCAACTTATCCAGGCGTTTTAGGAGACCAAAGTAAAAAATACTTATTTAAAAGAAAAATAAGAAAATTTTTTAAAAATGTTAAATTTTTACAACAGTATGTGATTCCGTTTTTGCTCCTATTGTTAGTTTATATTCACCTTGGATTGTTATATATAAACAAAAAGATTTTGAACAATCAACGGCTAATTGGATGCAACAATTTGGGACAAATGGAAAAGATTTATTGCCATGGAATGATCCACATTTAGGGATAGCTGAACTAATGATTGATTCCTTCATTAAAAGCTTACATTATATTTTACAAAATTTACCTGGTAAATAGTTATTTTAGGCTGCAAATTTCATAATAATCATGTTTTTTATTTAGCGTCGAATGCAATATTAAATCATATATATAGCTGGTATCAACATCATTTTATAGACCAAGATCCTTCAAAACTTATAATTCAAAAACCGATTCATAAAGCACTTAAAATTTTACCTTGGAATAATTTTAGTCCTCAGTCTTATCATATTGACTGTTTTTATAAAACCCTTAGTGAAGTAAAAATATTGCATTTTTAAATTTATATTGAAATAAAAATCTTGCATTTTTAGAATGTTTCAGAATGTCAATCATTTCTTGCGTGTATTTTCATTCGTGTAGATTGGTCTAACTGGATAAGAGAACAATTTTATTCTTGGGATTCGAATACACAAAATCATGTAATCAATTTAATGTTAACGATTTTTGTTGAAATTAGCTTTGAACCAAGTATTAATTCAAATTTACAACAAGTGAGAATTTTAGAAGATTCTTTAGAACTTCCTTGGGAAATTGTAGATGTTAAAAATGTCGAAGCAGTACTTAATTGGCTAATCTTATCAGTAAATCCAATGCTTTTTTTAAATTTAACATCGAAGAATAATTGTATCAACAGAGCGGTATTAAGGTGAGGATTTAATGTATTTATTTTGGTGTAGATGAGATCCAGTTAATATTTTTTCTAGATTATTGCAAGTAGCATGTGGAATGATAAAACAAGTGAACATCAACAGTACAAAATATCAAACACAAATTAAAAGAATTTCATATGTTAGAACTTTAGTTAGAATGCTTCATACTTGTTCAAATAACGAGAAATTATTTAAAGCTTCTGAAGGGTTAAAATCTCATCAAAATGTTATTCTCGAGTTATTAAGTAATGTAGAAGATATATTATCAAATGAAAATTCACCAAAAGAAAGAGAGCTTGAGGGACAAAATTTGGTGTTAGAAATAGTTGGTTCCTTACAAAACAAAAATCAAAACTCATCTAAGTAATTTAAATATTAATATTGTGATACAACTAAAATAAAAACTAAAAATGTTCTTTATAGATTGTTTGTTGATGCTGTTGTATATTGGCAATCGAAATGTAATCCAGGATGCATTACTCTGGTTTTAATGCTGAATAGTTTAAGCCTTTGTAAGACATTTGTTTATAATATGTATCCTTTATTAGAAACGACCTTATATAATTATTTTCGATGTGCTACAGGTGAATAAAACTCGATTACATTACAATGCTACTTAATTACGATCCTATAAAAGATTTTTATAAATTTTTAGAAACAGATATTCAAGTTTATTCGTGGAAAGATATTTTCAGTCGTTTAGGCAGCGTTGTTAATAATATGGATTATCAAACATTATTAAAGGGACCATATTTTTTAACGCTACATACATATATTTTATATAAAATACAAAATATGATAAATCCAGGCGAAAAAATTACATTTTTACAAGATTTAAGTCAAATTTTAGAAAGTTTAAAAATCAAGTAAATGAAAAATGTTTGCCCATATTTCAATATATTTTTTAAGTCATTGTTATTGAATTTTAGTGAAATAAATGAATCAAGATTGATTCTTATTTGGGGTGCTGTGATAACCTGTGGATGTAAAATGTTGATTCTAACAGAAAATGCAAAAAAAATTCTTTTAATGATAGCAAGGCAATTGTACATTATTGTAAAGCAATCAGAAGGATGGAGCGATAGCTTACTTGGAGCTATAGGCTTAAAACGGGAAAATGGTCTTCATAAGTAACTTGAAAATTTTATTATATAAATAAATACATATTATTTATAAATATATTTTACTTTTCTTAGGCGCAAAATTATTTTTCGGTGTTTGATAAGTGTAATATTCAGCTTATTTCCTGATCAAAGGTTTGTAAATTTAATATTATACTAAAGTAATAAAATTAAAAAATTTTATATTGCATATATTTTCAGTGGTACGCCATCTCAAGAATTTACTTTATCAATAAATGAACTGATTAGTGAAAATATGAAAACTACAAATCATAAGCAGGAAATGGCGGAAGCAATTGAAATTATTACAAAATATAAAATTCCGAAACCAGAAAATGTGATTGGGTCTGTGTTTAAATTAATAAATTTATTTTATAATGACAATTTTCTAAGAAGTGTACAAGAAGTTTGGACAATTTGAGCATCCCTCGTAAGAATATAAATTTAAATATATTCTTTGCATTACATGAAGCAATAACATTTTTTGTGAAGATATAAATTTAACAATATACATGATGTTATAATATAAAAATGTTATAAATAAAACAAAACAGTAAATTATTGACTATACTATAAAACTATATAATTTTTTCAACTTTAACTGAATTATTAATTTATTGTGGACTATCTTAAATTTATAATTAATTCTTTTTGGTTACTTATTTCCACAATATCACAGTCAAATACTTCACCGAAAGATTTTAAAAAAATTGGTGTAGCAGTATTTATATCTATATTTTGATTTAATTCTTTTGAAATAGATGTCACGCTTTTACCTTCTATTCCACATGGAACAATGTGATCAAACCAATTTAAATTAGTATTACAATTAAGTCCAATTCCATGAGTTGTAATGTATCTAGAACAATGTATTCCTACTGCACAAATTTTTTTATCATTTACCCAAATTCCTGTATGATCAGTTCTTGTAGCTTTTATCCCAAATTGGCTACATGTTTGTATAACACTTTCTTCTAAATTATTCACGTACCATCTTATACTTGGTTTAAATTGTTTTAAATGTAAAATAGGATACGCCACTAACTGGCCTGGTCCATGAAATGTAATTAATCCACCGCGGTTTGATTTGTGGAACTCGGCTCCAAAACTTTTCAGGTTTTCTTCATCTTTAATAGAATAATTTTTTGTTCTTATCCCAATGGTATAAACAGGTTTATGTTCCGTTAGAACTAAAACATTTTTAAAGGTGCTTACATTTGTTGATTTGTTGTAAACAGAAGAGAAATATTTTTGAATAGTTAAGCCAGCTTCATAATTTACAATTCCGGCACGAAAAGCTAGAATTGTTTTTTGGCAACACATGTCCAAATCAAAGATGAAAGTCAATTATTTATGATTAAGTTTTAGTGGACTTTTGTTTTGAGCCTATTAAACAAAGTGAATTGCATTCTATAGTAAGGTAATAACTAAACTATTAACTAATATAATAAGTAATAATAAAAATAACCTATATTTATAACCAACGAATTAGAATTCTAATTCGTTGTTTATAACAATATCTAAACATATGATTTTTAATTCTTGATAGTAGGTTCTTGAATGAAAGGACTTAGGAAGACTAGTGACGTCTAGGGACAAAAATAACATCCAAAAAGAGAGAGAATTAAGTCAAAAGGGTGAAATAATAGCACAAATAATAATAGAATGAAAAAACTATGAGGTTTTATCGTTTTTTTTTTTTATCTATAATAAATACATGTGTACTACTTTTAATAATTTTTACATTCCAGAAATATGAAATGACAAAACTTTATATTGGTAGCGTTCAGGGAAATTTGTTTGAAATGAAAGTTGTTAAATTTAAAGCGCCATTACTTTTTGAAATAGTGTGAAAAGTGAATTTCTTGAGGAAGATTTATGTAAATAAAACTCAAATTAAGAAATATATAAAGTAAATTTTTTTAATATAAAAAGTAAATTGATAATATTTCATTAAATTTTCATTGGTTTTTAAAAGTGCTTTATACTTTGAGGTGGTGACGCTAGTATTGCGGTAAATTTTTGTGGTGCATTGCGTTCAGTGGCCAGATCCATGACACAGGGATCCAAAATGGATTCTAGATCCACTGGTTAATTTTACTATTTTTTTGGGAAACGAATTCTCCATTAAATGATATGTAAAAAAATATATATAAAATCAACAACTGTTTTCTATCTTCCTTTTCTTCCTCACGTATAATACACCAGGTGTCGTGTTGCCGTTTATCATGACATCTAGAGAAACATCAATCTGTTTCTAGAATGTCAAATCAAGTCTTAACACATCTTCCATTTTGAATTTTTTTTATTATTGAGGAGGTTTTCCTACCATCCTTTAATAGAGTAATCTATTAAATATTTAAAATTAAATTATATTTCTTATTAAAAAAAAATTAAAAAGAATAATAAAAGTTTAAAAAATGTCTAGATATTTGCAGAGGCCTGAAAATGCTCTGAAAAGGGCAAATGGTAAGTTATCAGAGTCCACGCGACATATTTTCAAATCCAATATGGACGGCGGTATTTAATTATAAATTTTTCAGAATTTATTGATGTTGGAAAACCGGCTCGGGCTTTAGACACACTACAAGAGGTGTTTCGTAGTAAAAAATGGACATACACTTGGTCGGAATCAGTAATTGAGCCTATTATGTTCAAATACTTATATTTATGTGTTGAATTAAAAAAGTCGCATATAGCAAAAGAAGGTTTATTTCAATACAGAAACATGTTTCAATTAGTGAATGTGGGTTCGTTGGAAAATGTTATTCGTAGGTATTTGAAAATGGCAGAAGAACGTACCGAAGCTGCACAGCAACAGTCATCACAAGCCGTTTTAGATATTGTAGACGATTTAGATAATATTGCCACTCCAGAAAGCATTCTAATGAGTGCTGTATGTGGTGAAGATGCTCAAGATCGTTCAGATAGAACTATTTTATTACCATGGGTAAAATTTTTATGGGAATCATATTGTCAATGTCTAGAATTATTACGTGTTAATACACATTGCGAAAATTTATATCATGATATCGCACGCATGGCGTTTGGATTTTGTTTGAAATATAATCGTAAAAGTGAATTTAGAAGATTATGTGACAAATTAAGAAAGCATTTAGAAGATATTTGTAAAATATCAACACAGTCAACAGGGGTGAGCATTACAAAATTGGAAACTCAACAACTCAATTTGGATACAAGACTTTACCAATTGGATAGTGCAATTCAAATGGAATTGTGGCAAGAAGCTTATAAAGCAATTGAAGATATTCATGGTCTCATGACTTTATCAAAGAAAACTCCTGTTGCTAAAACTATGGCTAATTATTATCAAAAACTTGCAATGGTTTTCTGGAAAGCCGGAAATCAGTTATTTCATGCTGCTGCTCTTTTAAAATTATTTCAGCTAACTAGAGAAATGAAAAAAAATATAACCAAAGATGAGCTACAAAGAATGGCCTCACATGTTCTCATTGCGACCTTATCTATTCCATTACCATCTGCTCATCCAGAGTTTGATCGTTTCATTGAAACCGATAAAAGCCCCTTAGAAAAGGCTCAAAAATTAGCCGTATTGCTAGGTCTCAATCAGCCACCAACCAGAATTTCCTTACTGAAAGATGTGGTAAGTTTTTAAAGTTATTATTTTGAGTTAAAAAATATGTATTTACATATATTGGTTTTATTTTAAAAGGTTCGACTTAACGTAACTCAATTGGCATCAGAACAGTTTACTAATCTTCACACTTGGCTTGAAGTGGATTTTGATCCTTTAAACTTATGTAAACGAGTTCAAGCTGTTATTGATTTTATTGAAACAGACGAAAACAATCTTTTGAATCAATATACACAATCATTAAAAGATGTTACTTTAATGAGACTTATTCGTCAAGTTTCTCAAGTATATCAGAGTATTGAATTCACTCGTTTGGTGGAATTGGGACACTTTAGCGATATTTTTTATTTGGAACGAATTCTTGTGGATTGTGTTCGACACAATGATATGCAAATTCGAATAGATCATCAAAAGCGCTGTGTTCATTTTGGTACAGATCTTACAGAATCACAAAGAGAAGATCATCCTGATGGTCCAAATCTTCAATCTATGCCATCTGAACAAATTCGTTCTCAACTTGTTAGCATGTCGGTTGTTTTGCACCGTGCTATTGCTGCTATTTATCCTAATCGCAAGAAAGCTGACCGTGAAAAATTACGCAATGAAATGGTTGAGCACTATCATGATATTAAGGACAGAGAACATCAACGTATTTTACAACGTCAAAAGACTATCGAAGATCGTAAAGAATTCATTGAGAAAATGAATATTGCTAGAGAAGAAGAAGAGTTAAGACGTCAAGAAGAAGCACAAAAATTACAAAAATTAGCAGAACAAAAACGTTTAGAACAAGAAATAGAAGAACGTGAGCGCATACGACATAAGAATGAAATACAAGCTATCAAAGAAAAAAGTTTGAAAGAAAAAATGCAGCAGATTTCTCAAACTTCTCACGGCAAGAAGATGTTAATGAAACTCGATGAAGAAGGGTTAAAGAAACTTGATGCTGAACAAATTGCTGCTAAAGAAACTGAGGAATTAATAAAAGAAAGGAAGGAACTCCAAACTAAACTAAAATCTCAAGAAAAGAAAATTGACTACTTTGAAAGAGCTAAACGTCTTGAAGAAATTCCATTAATAGAAAAATTCTTATCTGAAAAACAAATTCAAAATAAAGAATTTTGGGACAAACAAGAAGCCGACAAAATTGAAAAAACTATTGCCGAGAGAAAAACTCATGTAGCTCTAAAAGAGAGATTATCACGATTGCATGAAGATCGTGATATTTTCATTTCTAGATTACGACAAGAACGTGCTTCTATGTTTGCCGAAAAAGTTAAGAAATTTGAGCAAGTAGTGGAGGAAGAACGTAAAAAGAGGTTAGCACAAAGAATTATTCAGCGTCGTGAAGAAAGACGACAGAAATGGATACAAGAAAAAGAAGATGAAAAGAGACGTCAAGAGGAAGAAGTTCGTAAGGCAAAGGAAGAAGAAGAAAGGGTCGAACAAGAGAAACGACGAAAAGAGCGAGAAGCTGAAGAAGAAAGAAAAAGAGTCTCTTTTGAAAAGCAACGTTTGAAGGAACTAGAAATAGAGAAAAAACTGCAAGAAGAAAGAGAACAGTTCAGATTGGAGGCAAAAGATGAAGAAAAACCCCGTGATGTATGGAGATCTGAAAGAGGTGGTCAAACTGGGGGAACAAAAGATACTGGTGGATGGAGAACTGGTGGCCGTGCAGCAGCAAATGAAAGCCGCGAAGAAAACAGAGAAAAGCGTGTTGAAGATAGAGAAGTCGCACGGGACAAAGGAAGTTCAGATTCTTCATGGCGTGCTCGTGAAGGCCCACCTCGACCTTCTTCTGCTGTTGGACCATCAGCTAGAGATGAAAAACCATGGCGACGTGATGATCGTCCACCACGAAGAGACGATGAACGTCCACCAAGACGTGATGGCGATGAACGTCCACCAAGACGTGATGGCGATGAACGTCCGCCAAGACGTGATGGCGATGAACGTCCACCAAGACGTGATGGCGATGAACGTCCACCAAGACGCGATGGCGATGAGCGCCCTCCGCGTCGGGAAGATGATCGTCCTGTACGTAGAGATGATGATCGTCCCTTACGTCGAGAAGATGATCGTGCAGGTCGACGTGATGATGGACCTACGCCTAGAGATTTTCGTGGTGGTAAAGATGATCGTGATTTCCGTAGAGATGATCGAGGACCAAGGAGAGATGCACCTCGTGAAAACCGAAACGAAAGAGATACAAGAGGCTCTGCTTTGGGAGGAGACACAGGAAATTGGAGAAGAGCTGAAAATAGAGATACCGGAGATAGAGACAACAGGGAAAATAGAGAAAATCGAGAGAATCGTAGACCAATTGGAGGAGATAGAGGTGGAGATCGTCGTGTTGGGCAAAGAGATCAAGGAAATAAAGACAACACAAGCTGGCGTAGTGAGAATCGACCAAGAAATGACAGAGAAGATGATAGAAAAGATCGCAATGCAGCAAGAACCGATAAAGGTAAATAAATATTTTTCTTATTAAATATTGTTTATTTATTTTATTTATTTTTTCTTTCAGCTGATAATCGTGATCGTGATGAAGGCGGTGAATGGACTAATGTCAAACGTCGTTAGGTTTTTTTTATAATATGTAAAATGTTTTTGTTAAAATTCAATATTTTTAATTAAACCTTGCAGAATTCTTACTAATAATAAATAATAAATTTTTAATAAATTGAGTGAAATTTTGTTTGAATATAATATATGTATTTGAAATTTCAAATAAAATTTGTTACACTCGCAATTGTTTTTTTTATTTCAACCAGATTAACAACATAAAAAAATCAATTTAATTGATTACTTATAAAACAAGGAATTTAGTGATAAATTGAATCAAAAGGGGGTTTAAATTAATCGACGAAAATGTCGAATGAAAAATGGTGAAATTTCAATTTACTTCATATCTTTTTTATAATTATTGAATTATTTATAATAGTTACACCAATACACAAATCACTAAGATTAAACAAAATCAGGAATATTTTTTTTGCTCAGTTTGTGATGAAATCCATTTTTTATTTACAAATTTAAAATATTTAACTTATGTCACCATAATCCATTTTTTCAATCACTTTGATGATGGTGCATTGTACTTTTCTTCAAAAAAGTTTTTTTATTGTGTAAAATTTATAAAAATTTTAGAATTGTAGGACAAGCGTATTGTTATAGTTTTATTGTAAAGATATTTCTAGGTTTATATTTATGTATATATTATATAAATTTATATCTAAAAATGAAAACAATTTTTAATTGATGGAAGTTTTATTTTTCCAAATAATATTTTGCAGCAGTCGTTATTTATTTTCTCAATACATTTTAAAATAAGAATTAATGAATCAAAATGACAGTATATATTATGTACATAAAGAATTATGTTTAAAAGCATAAAATTTTGGCACGCATTATACAGAAGCATGCAATAACTCACATAAGTGTAAGAAATAATTTAAAGTACAGTGTAAATGAAATTTGAATGTCCAAAATTCTAAAATATGTACATACATACACATTGTAATAAAAACCTGATCAATATTTCATTGACAATTTCTTTTTTCATTTACTACAATCCAAATTTAGCACGATCGTAAGGTTTTTTAAAACAAAAATTAAAACAAAATTCATGAAATATCATTTCTTGTCAATTTAAATTTTAAAATTCTGAATATATTTAAAATTTCAAAAATTGGTTGAAATTTAATTAAACTTTTACATTCTTTCATTTAATATAATACACAATTGGATACCTTGAAAAATTCATAACAATCGCATTGCACCAAGTAATTTTGAAACATTAGAATTTTTTTCATTAATGCATATGAGTTCTTCTTTTTTTTAAACTACATATATGCGTTGTTACATCGGAACATGTAACATGAACAATGTAAACATTTTAGTTGCCAAATAACATGTGTATTGCGTTTAAAAATAGATTTAAATAATTTTTTGAAGAACATTTTAAGAAATATTTTTTTAAGACTTTTTTTGTTGTCTTTTAAACCCAATAATTTACATTTGAAAGAAATAAAAAGAAAATTTAATATACATATGTATATAATGAAAAAAAACGCATTGATGCTTATAGCTGTTATATTTTTCATTTCCTAATATTTTGAAAATTTCAACAATGAGTTGTTATGAATCTTTGGAGATAGCCATAGTTAATACTATAAAAAAATTCTTTTAATATTAATTCATATTTTACACATTTTAATGTACATTAAATATTTAAATTTTGTTTCATAATTTTTTTGAAATTTATAGTTCATTTACATATTGAAATATGTAGGTAAAAATATCATTTTTTCAAAAGTATCTTCAATATATATATTTGTCTACCATTACATTCTAAAAAATTAATTAAATATAACGTATTACTACTTCAATCACATTTTTATGTGTTTCTTTTTCAATTTATTTTTAAAGTAATTAAAATAGTTTAAAAAAAATTTAAATTGATATAATTCAAAATATAAAAAATAGAAGAAATTAATATATGTATTTACATTACAAAAAAAAAAAAAACAAAGGAACGCGATTAAAGTTGATGTTACACAATACTTCTTATAATTATAACTCTTACATTACAAATCTAAAAGCGTGAAGAAAATCATCATCACATCATGGAAAATAATTTATTATTGCTGTTAGTATGTAATTGAATCAAACAATTTTTTTTTTTTATTTAAATCATAAAATGTGTGTTTTTAACTTTAATTTTAAAATTAAAAGAAATTAACTTTGTAAAATGATTAATAATTAAAATTAAAAAATGTCAAGTTTTTTGGGAAGTAGATTTTGAAGCACACAATTTTTCCTTAACTTTATTTAATAATGATTCAAAGGAATCTTCCTCTCCATTGTTCGATAATACGCTATTACGACTACTTGGTATTGAACCATATGAGTACAACTGAAATGTGTTTGTAGCAGCTCCATCTAAAATAAATGCACAAAATATATATTTATTTAAAATTAATATATATATATTGTTTTTTGTATTACCTAAATCAGCATATGATTGTCGACAAAATGCACGTCTACCACCAAAACTTATATCATACATATTAATTTTTAAATCAGTGGTACCGTTATCTATAGCTTTAAAAGCATCTCCAGACTTTTCGTATGTTACAAAACCATATTTCATTCTATTTTAAAATATTAAGGAATAAAATATATTTAAAAAATTCTATTAAAATTTTATTTATTATTTTACTAATATATAAGGGTAGTTTCAAATTGATATGCAGATAAAATTCCTGTATTTTTTAAAATAATAAAAAATTATTGTATATCAATAACAAAGGGCAAAAAAAAATCAGAGCAGTTTGCTTTCATCGAAAATCGGTAGTTGAACCTTTCGATTGAAAGATAGGCGCTCTATCTACTGCGCCACCCAACAATTTCTATTAAAAATTTAAATAATCCAAACAAATTTATTTTTACTAATAATGGTGGGAAAATTATGAATTTGACAACAGCAGTGAGGTTTAAGTTTTTTGAATTATAGGACTTTACAAAATAAAACATGTATTAATAAACAATCATACCCAGTATCCTTATAATGTAAAGTTATTTGCTTTATTGGACCATATCCAATAAATTTACGTTTTAAGTCTTCTTTAGTGGTTTCGTGTTCTATTCTTCCAACATAAACAATTCTTCTTTCTTCAACAGCTGAAATTAAAATGTAATTTATTAAAAATTTAATAAATATATTTTTCATTTATACCTGGAGAATTTTCTCTGTGATCATTTTTATTTTTGGACTTTTTATAATTTTTGTAATAATTTAATCTTGACCTATGAAATTTTCTTTCTGCACTTTTACTTCTTGATTCGGATTCATCACTGAAACTACTTGATCTGCTTCTATAACTACTGCTTGTTGAATGACCACTACCACTATAATTTCTAGTTCTATAACCATGTCTACGGAGTTTACGTCTAGAACGATCACGTTCTCTTTCTAAAGAGTTGAAAGCTGATTGACCTTTGAAATTTGAATAGTTATAATAATTTTCTGGAGAAGATAATTGATTTAACCCACTACTACTTATTCTATTTTGTGATCCATAACGTTCAGAATGCGTTTTACTATTATTATATTCACTATCAGTTTCTTCATCTGAATCTGATGATAAAGATAAATTGACTTCTTTTCTGTATCTATACTTTCTATTTTTATAATTACGATTTCGACCTGACTTTATAATTGCTGGCATTATTAATTCAAGTAAAGGAAATTCTGGTAATGGCTCTGTTTGGGTAGATATACTACAAGTTTTTTGTTTAATTCGATTTCTTGGTAAATGCATTATTATTTTATCCTCGCCATGTTCATCTCTTTCATTTTTATTTTTAAATGAATTAGTTTTAATATTTTTATTTTTTTCCTAAATAAATTAATTAAGAATGTACATATTATAATTATTTTGGAAAATAGTTAAAACAACTTACTATCTGAAGCCCATTGTGTTTGTTTACTTCATTACTATTAATGGGTAAAATTTCTTGAACACTTTTTTGCAAAACCACACTTTTTATGCTTGTTATTAATGAATTGTTTGAAATTTTTAAGTTTTCATTAGTTTTTGCCTTTTCAATGGTATTACTTATATTGTATAATAATGAAGTTGAACTATTATTTACAGTAATTCTATCAAATTTTGGTGGAATTTTAATATCAGTATTACAACTAACTGAAACAATTATAATTTCTTCATATTCACTTTTATTTGATGGGCTATTTAAATTCACATGACTATGATTTAAATGTTTTGAATTTGGTTTAACTATTTCTTCAAGAGGTAATATTTTTGTTACTGGACCAACTTTTGATGAAACCGCAATGTCAATTAAACGTTTTTGTGCAGCTTGTTTTTTTAATTCTTGCATTCGCAAGACTTTATTTCTAGCTTCAGTTATTGGATCTAAACGTGTTTCAATTGAAATTTCTTTATGTAGATGTTTCGGAATAAGTAACGATTTTAAATTTGTTGAATTATTTTCAAAACATTTTTTTTCTTCTTGTTGATTTTCTGTTGAATTTTTTAATGGAGTGACTAAACTATTTTTTATTATAGATGCAGGACCAGCCTTAGATAAATTCGTGAAACAATGTTTTTGTTCTACTTTTCTCTTCTTGTAATATTCTTCTAAATTCAATTTTTTTTTTATAGGAACTATATTTGCATTGACAGAGAGCTTTTCATCGGATACACCAACTTTAATTTGTTTAACTGTATCTCTTTCGATATCTTCACTTTTTTCTTTTTCAAAATTATTCATTTCACATTTTACTAAACACTGTTTAATTTCTTTTTCTCTTAACTCCTTATTATCAAATCTTTTTGAAACCTCATTTGAAACCACATTTTTTTTAGATTTTACGTTATTTTGTTGGAAAGTTGGTAATGATTGATAGAATATTGACATTTTTTTTCCATTAAAATGCGTTCTTTTTTTAATCTTCTTCTTTATTGATAAATTACTGATTGATTTTAACTAGCGTACGAAAAAAATAATTAATTATCAATATAATTCCTTAATTTATTAAGCCAAACCTTACCTCTTTTATTTTATCTTTAAATTTAGTTTCTTGAAATTTAATTTTTTGATTTTCGTTAAATTTATCAGCATGAAATTTTATTTTTTGTTTACAGCTTGGATCCCAGGATGGATCTTTGTCAATATTATCCTGTTCAAATAAATTATTTATGTTAGCAGATATTTTATTTTGTTGAATAGTTTCGGAAGAACATTTTTTTACACTATGATCATCCACAGTTTCAATATCAACAATTTCTTCAGATTCATAGCCGCAATTATTGTCAACTGATTTATCATTGGAATTCAATGAATTTGCTGGCATATTTTTTTTAATAAAATTATCTTCAGTAATAAACTTAGTTAAATCAAACTTTTCTGTATCAATTTCAATTGATTCACTACCATTGTTTGTAGCAACCATTACGCTACTACCAACAAAATCAATATGGCTTATTGAAGCTGTATCCTTAGAATGAACATTGATATTTTCATTGAGGTATATTTCTTTAGAAGTATTTTTCATTTGTTCAAAATATGAAGATTGAGTATTCATCAATCGACAATTTGTTTGATTTGAATTTTCATAATCACTTTCATCGCTTGTATGACTTTCATAATCACCTATTGATGAACTTTCAGTTCTACTTCTAAAAGTTGCTAAACTATGATGATCCGTATCACTTTGGTAAAAACTGTTTTTACTTTCATGTTCAATTTCATCACAGTCACTACTATCAATGTCTTCATCTTCAAACTCCGCATCGGGATCTACCGAGATAATTTGAATAGTTGGATCATTTTCCGTATAACTTATGAAGTTCTATAAAATAAAATTTTTTGTATTTCAAATTTTACATTTTTGAAAATATATACCTTATTTTGATTACAAATATTTATATGTTCCTGTTTCGTTATATCATTAGAATAAAAATCAACTTGTAAGTCATTATCAAAATAAGCAATTTTTTCTTCTATTGGTGAAATAGGTAATATACCATTTAAATTTTCTGATAAATGAGCAGAGAGATTATCACTGAAATTTTAATAAAGAGTCAGTAGTACCTATATACATGTTCAAAACTTTTTGTATTTGTGTAATTGGCTTACCAATTTTCAACAGACCAATAATTTTCTTCATATTTATTGAAAGTGGATTCATAGTCATCGTGAAAGACGCTTAATATTTCAGAATCCATGTTTTTGCTATAAACAATGAGTCATTAATTATTTTAATTAGTTCAAAAAAAAAAATTAACGGTTTTTGAAGTTCATAGAAGTACATATATAATATTACTGAAGTGCATACATACATATATATATATATATTAATTTTTTAGTTTCTAGGTAGGATATTGTTTTTATTTTTTTAATTTTAAGTAAATATGTATTACGTATAGTTATATCGAAAAAGGATATTATTAGTTTAATTTTTGAATTTTATTAAAAATTAAAGTTTAAATATAGAAGTATCAGACGGAAACTTAATTCGAATGTTTAAAAATTCTAAAAAAGTTTTAAAATTATTTCAAAGTTAGGAAATAAACTTTTTTAGATTGATTCATTAAAGGTGAAAAAAAAATTGCCTTATATTTCTTATTGAGACATTTTTAAAAATATAAGTATGTACATATAACATTAAGAGAAATTGCATTAAACATAAACTCGTTTTATTTTTCTAAAAATTCATAACCACGTTTTAACTAATTTTCATTTTTTCCTTAATACAATTTGAAATCAATTTTTTAAAACTAACTTTATTCAAATTATTCTCTTAATACAAAAATATTTTTATTGTTAATTGAAATTAAAAAGTATTTTTTGTATAAAAAAGGTTTTAATAAATATATATTGCACTTTTATTTGAAATTATCAAGCTTAGACAGCAACGTGTACAAATTTTTACCTTATAAATTGGTTAAATTATGTCGCAATGCAAATATTCTAATTTATTTCTGCCTTACAGCATATTTATTAAAAACCTTTATACTTAAATTCTTATTAATTTTATATTATGTTAATATATCTTTTGGTATAATTTAAATAAAAAATAAATTATAAATATTCACTATTTAAAGGATAAACACATGGTTTTTTACCGCACCGCACAAAACTGACAGTAAAGTAACGAATCTATCAGCTGCCATTATATTTTTCATAACAAATTAGTGTTATTCTCAATTGGTACGCGCTATAATATATACCGGGTGACCAGAGCATGCGTATCAGCTTTTTAAGAATGGAAGGAGCCGTTATTTAAAAATTAAATAAAAAATTATTAATTAAATCGACGGTTTTCTATCGATTGGTGATACTCTCAACTTCCGAGAAGGACCGGAAAGAGTTTTTTAAGACAAAAAATCGCCGAAATTGGCCGAAATCGAGATTTTCAAATAGGAAGGGGTACTTTTTTACGCCAATTTGGATTCTAAGACAAAAAATACGAAACTTACTTTCTTAACTTACTTAAATAGCTTGCAGGCATAAGGAGGGTATATTTTTCCTATCAATATAATCATCTTTGACCTTTGCTTCTGGCTGAATTCTAATATGCGTGCCGTGCCATCCATAGCACCTGAAAAAAAATATTCTTAAATATTTTTATTCTTTTATATTTTAATATAACTTTTATTTTTATTCCTTTTAGGTAAAAATGAGGAAAGAGTTTACATACCTATGTTATAATACCGTGCATAATTGTCTGGAAATATATATATTCAATTGTTTCTTTCTGTTCATCTGTTGTTGGCCAACAAATTATTTTTGGAGACATGCTGTTAATAAAATATGTAACCCTGCGAACTATATACGACACTGTACCTCTTGATAAATCAAAACGGTCGTACATATCTGTAAAAGATACTCCTTCATGAGCAGCGAACCATAGAAAAAGTGTGATGTGCACCTTTGCTGAATATATTTTTGTTGAAAGAATATTTTTATAAATTTCTGACTCCTCAAATTTTTTACATAAGTCATACTACTAATTCTAAAATATTCTCCTAAATTGAATTAATATTTACAAATTCTGAATTACTATAATTATTTATTGTATTATCAACAAAAATTTTAATGCAATTCCGTCCGGCTTTTATAAACACTTCGTTACGATTAAACGTTACATTTTACTATAATTTATAGAATATGCTGTATGCTCTTGGTGTTTTTTATAGTTATTAAAATTAAATAAAAATTAAAACTCTAAGTATGTTTCAGTTTCACCATATTATTAAATATCTTAAACGATGTCAATTTCGGCTCAGTCTTCTGAAGACGGTGTAATAATCGAAATCGATTAAGATATTTAATAAAATTGTGAAAACATACCTAGAGTTTTGATATTTATTTAATTCTTACAATTTACGCTTGTAATTATGAATTTTATTAAAAAAAAAACAAATTTTAGACAAATTTTAAACAAACAATAAACAAACAATTTTAAATTTTTAATTTTTGTGTATTTCCAAATAAATAAATAATTTTTGAAATTTCAGTTTTGTTAAATGATTGAAAATGATATTTTTTGAAGAGGTTTTTGATTGGTTACTGATTTTCTGAACATTTTGCTTTTGATTGCGATGCGATTGATTGCAATCACATGCTATTGAAATTGAATGAACGTATAATTTAATATGAAAAATCAAAACAAAAACGAGAATTATGAAAAATCAAAAGATTCATGCAAATGTTTATCTAGTAAGCAATCTAAGCATCTAATTTTTCAATATATATTTTATTTTTACTAAAAAACAAAAAGACACTTAAAAAAATGCATTGAAATTGAATACGAATTTAAGTTGACTCAGTTAACACAAAACTGGATGACTCCTCTTGCCACACAAGGTTGACAGACACGTACACGACACACATGTTTCATTTTAAAAGTTTTAATATTTCGGATATTGTTTTTGTTTTGTTTACATTTTGTTTTTAATTTTCTTTGTAAATATGACAAAAATTTTTAGAAAATATTTACTTTGGTTTGCCCAAGAACATATTGAGTTTAGACTTGCGGTAAGAAATAAAAGTTAAAATAAGTGAAGTACATATTTTTTAGCTTTATATACTAAAACTTTGGTTCATTTTAGGAAGTAAAGTCAATTGTTGAATTATTTAATTTGGATATCAAATTTCACAATGTAGAAGTTAAAGTAAGTAAATAATTAAATTAATCAATTCAAAAATATAATTTCGAATTTAACTACAAAGAAACCTTATTGGATTGTTGAATTATCTGATGAAGATGATGCAAGAAAACTTGCGTCTAGATCTGTTTCGTTGCGCTGTGTCCTAGAACTATGGTCATATGGAAAAGAAAGAAATGAAATGCATTCGAATTTAAAAAAATTTATTGCTATGCACAAAGAATCTGCGGAATATTTTAATGAACACGCTAGCTTTAAAATAAATGTAGAAACATATAATAAACATTTCACACAAAAGGAAAAGGTAGAAAAAATTGAAACCTTTGAATATCTTCCTTTTTTGGGTAAGGTAAATTTAAAAACACCAAAAGTCGAATGGTGGTATATAGAATTTTATGGAATGAATCCAGGAGATGTACCTGTAAATCCATATTCAGTCATTTTTGGTCGTTGGGTAAATACATTATGATTAATACATATAAAATATATTTATAACTATTTATTTAAAGATTGCCGATGGCCAAAGAAATTTGATTAAGGAATTATCTCTTAAAAATAGAAAATTCATTGGAAATACTTCAATGGATGCTCAGTTAAGTTTATTAATGGCAAATCAAGCTCTAGCAAAATCACATGACTTTATTTTCGATCCTTTTGTAGGAACTGGTTCTCTTTTAGTAAGTTCTGCTAAATTTGGTGGTATGTTATATTTATCTTATTATTTGTGTTCAATTTTATAATAATTTTAAAATTACAGCATATGTAATGGGAGCTGATATAGATTATATGATGTTACATGCGAAAACACGTCCAAGTAGAATTACGCAAAAAAAAAGGGAAAAAGATGAAAGTATAAAAGCAAATTTAAAACAATATAATTGCGAACATTTATTCATAGATGTATTGGTATCAGATTTTTCAAATCCTGTGTGGAGAGAAAATATTGAATTTGATAGCATAATAACAGATCGTATGTAAAATTTTAATATATATGGTAAATTGAAAAATTTAAGTGATCGATTATTTCAGCTCCTTACGGCATTCGTGAAGCAACAAGTAAAATTGACACAAAACTTTTCACAAAACCAAATTCAAGAAATCCAGATGCTCCTCACTATCCCTCAACATCTCCATATTCTCTTCATAATTTGTATAAAGATCTTTTAAGATTTTCTGCTAAACACCTAAAATTAAGCGGACGATTAGTTTGTTGGTTACCTTTTCATAGGTAAGTTCTAACTTTTTTTTTAAATGTTACATAATATATTATGTACGCTTTTAGGGAAGACTATTCAAATGATTTCATACCACAACATCCTTGTCTAGAACTGATTGCTAATTCTGAACAACTTTTATGCGGGCAAACTTCAAGAAGGTTGCTTACTTATTCGAAATTACAAAATTTAGAAGATCAACGAACAAACGAAGGTAACCTAACAATTTTCGATTTCAGAGAAAGATATTTTTTTGGTGGAGAACAAACAAGAAGGGAGCGTAAGATAGAGCGCGCAAAGCTTAGGGAAATTGGTAAAATTGAAGCTGTTAAGCGTGGAAAAACATTAGACGAAAATGGAAAAGTTAAAAATAAATAGCTTTGTAAAATGTATATATCCAAAAATAATCTTCATTAAAAAAAATTAAACGTTTATTTTATTCCAAATTTACTACAATCTTCTTTGTTTCCTAGCTCTTGGTGGATTCCAAGAAACGAGAGTTGTATCGGTTATTGACACTATATCTAAACCTGCCATCTGTAACCCCTTAATAGCCGACATTCGACCCGGACCTAAACCTTTTACAGCCACCCTAACAGTTTTCCATCCAATTTCAATTGCTTTTGAACTTATACTAATTGCGGTTGCTTGAGCAGCAATATTTGTTCCTTTTCTAGTGTTTTTAAAACCTTCCATTCCACATGATCGTAACAAGCGTGTTTGACCTTTGTAATCATTAAAAGAAATTATTGTATTATTTCGTGACACTCTAACGTTGCATATTGGTAATTCATCAAATGGAGTTCCATTGAATAAACGGGTTGGTGTGTCCTTGTCGGGGAACAAATTTTCTTTTTTGTGCATTAAAGAATCAATATCTATAGACTTTTCTCCAGTAGTTCCTTCATCTTTTACTGGCAAGGAAGCTAGCATTTCTAATAAAAAAAATTATTGGTAAATTGCAAGATTTTAATTAATTCCAATTTACGTTTTCGATCCTCCACCTTAAGTAGTGCTGAAGATGAACTTATTAATTTTTTTGATATAAGAGATTTTTGAAATTTTCCTAATGTGAGAAATGTTTTTAATTTATTGAGGTAAAACATTTTTGCAAATTCACAGCTTATTTTAACTACCAAGCTTGAATCTTAATTGTGTGAACAAATTTGAATTAAATGAAAATTGAATGAACATATGTTATTTTGTAATTGTAAATAATTCAATTCAAACGACAACGACAAACTACATTTTTCCTAACCAAGCAAGAACAAGAACCTCGTTAATGTTTTGAGAAATTTTGATTGTTTGTCATTTGTCAGTGTCAAACAAAATGTTCAATGGAAGAAAACCTTTACTCAAAGTTATCAGAGGCGTATTTATTTATTTTTCTTTCTCCTGGAAATCAATATTCTGAACAAAATTTAATTTCCCTTTCATTCCATATTAAAATTTCAGAAAAACACAAAAAAAATAAAAATTCTTGATAATCTATTTCTTAATAATAATGATCAGATAAAGATAAAGAAGTATACAAAGCTGCGATTTAATCAAATTTGTGCCAGAAATTATTATAAGATAAAGAATGTATCTTTTACATTTTTATTTAAGATTTACCTGTCTTTGTCTTACTTAAAATATTCTATTTTGATATTTCCTTTGTTTTTTTTTTAAATTTTTATTATATTGTCTATGAGGTCAAAAATGCAGATTCGCTTGTGAAATGAAAGGAGTGCAATTCTGTGTTTTGAGGGCAGAACTGTAAAAATGTTGAATTTAAAAATTCCTTTTAAAATAATTTTATTTTGCCTTTATCACAATAATTAATCTTGCAATAAAATTGCGAATTATTTTCCAATTAAAAAAAAAAATAGTGAAAAAATAAAAATTTATCTGAGCTGAATTCTACCAATAGATATAGCATACACCAAAACTTGAAACCTTATCAATAATGACATTCAAATTTTGATGTCATATTGTTGTCAAATGTCAAAGCGTGCAGCTTTGATAGAAAGCAAAAAAATAATTTGGAAAGATTTAAGTATAAAAAAAGCGAAAATAAAAAAGTTGGAATTAAATTTGTTTTACAAAAGTAAATGTTTTAAAATATCTCTAGTTTTAATAAAACATATTTAAAAAAAAATTCTAGTTAACGGATTTCTAAATTTTAGAAAGACAAAAATGTCTAGTACATCTAATGAAGGTGCAAGGAAATGGAATAATGTTAAAAATCCTAACGAATTACCTCCTTGTTCCTCACAACAACAGCAGCAACAAAATATTTCCGAAATTTATAATGGGAGCAGTACTTCAGGCCATACATCTAATCGTTATATTTCAACTAATTTAGGACAAATTTCCGAAAATTATTCTGTTTTGCCTGTTGGTCAAGATTATTTTTTGAAAGTTTATCATAACAGTGAAACTGAACAGCCTTCTTTTAATAATTATGAATTATTTTCAAGCAATTCTATTTTACCACCACATAATGTTCGAATGGAAACTGAAAAACATACTTTTCAGAACAATGATACAACTAATATGATTATAAATCAATTAGTTACCAATTGGTCACCCAATTTTTCAGGAACTTATTCCCCTTTTGGGGAACAGAATTCTGTTCAGCAACAGCAAAATCATCAACAACAACAATTAGAAGGTCAACAAACATTGGAAAATAAAAATAATCAACCAATACAACAATCTCATAACATTGGAATTTCTAATTTGTATTTTGATTCTAACGATGTTATGAATAATTCTTCTGCAACACTAAATTCAATCCAAAATAAAGATGTAAATATGAAGTCTTCGAAAACAAATGGTAGTTTAGAAAATCAAAGTAATTTGCCAGAAATGAAAAAACGTATTGTGGCTGAAGTAAAACCAATGAGGATGTCTTATTCTGATGTTTTAAGCAAAAATGTTGAGATTAATAAACTTAATTCAAATCCTCAAGGCAGTAATAGTGTTTTAAATTCAAACGGCGATTTTATCATAAATCAAACAAGAAATTCATCAAAATTTTCGTACGATAAAGGAAAAAATACATGCGGATTTTTGGGGGCAGAAAGAAAACAACAAAATTCATTTGATGAAAAAGATAAAATTGATGGAAAAAATAAAAAATCAGACACAAATAGCACTTTCATGCAAAAATCTGAAGAATTTTTCGCAAATGGATTACAAAAAGAGAAAAGAAAACTAAATTTTAATTCAGATGAAAATAAAGATGCAAATAAAAAACCTACAAATAACAATAAAAAGACGAGTAGTGGAAATGAAAAGGGTTAGTAATAAAAAAAAAGTACATTATTCAATTTCATTTTTGAATAATTTTTATTTTAGCAAAAATGAAAAATCAATTTGGTGGCAACGAAAATTTAAAAAAGCGTTCTAATCGAAAATCCGATTATTTGGAAGAGGATGATGGAAATCGGTCTAAAAACAATTTTAAAGAATATTTTTATAATGTTACAGTAAAAACTAATGAAAAAAATATTGAAAAGCCGCCAAAATATTCTCAAAATGCAAGCACAAAGAAATCTCGTAGTGGTCAAAAACCTTCGAATTCTTCCATTAATAATAGCAACGGAGTATCGTCAAATTCATTCCGCTCCGAAAAAACGTCTTATTCTAAACGAAACTCGAAGCAAAGAAAAGATATGAAGAAGGAAATGATTGTAAAATTTATTGAGAAATGGGTGGAATATACTGTTAAAATCTTGACATGGCTTTTTTATTTGGTTTATGATGTTGTCGTACTAAGTTTTGGCATAGCTTATGATCGCCTTAAGATGGGATATCAAAGTTTTTTAGTTTACTTAATTAGCCTACAGAAAGATTTAAAACAAAACTCAGGAAAACCAAGCGAATGGATTAAAAATTTGTTCACAAAATTTGATGGAAAATTTAGTAAAAATTCAAAAATAGCATTTTGGAGAAAGTTTGGTAAAAAACATGCTGAAGAAACTCATACCGAGTTTTACAAAAATGGACGACTTCCCCAAACTGGAGATGAAGCTATGTATTCTTTATTGAACTGCAAGGGTAAAGATGCTTACAGGTAAAAAAAATTATACATTTGAAAATAGATGTTAAATCATTTTGTGTATTGATATTTAGCATTTTGGGAGTGACACCTTATAGTTCACAAGAACAAATTCGTAAACATTATAAAAAAATTGCCGTTTTAGTACATCCTGATAAAAATAAACAGCCTGGCGCTGAGGAAGCATTTAAAGTGTTACAAAGAGCTTTTGAATTAATTGGAGAACCTGTAAGTCAATACTTTTACTTATTTTTATGGTTTTTAGATATTTTTTAAACTCAAATTTTATTAGGAAAATCGCAAATCCTATGATCAAAGTTTAGTGGAAGCATTACACGCGGAAAAAGCTTGGTCTGAATTACATGATTTGTTATCTCAGTTACAGTTGAAAATCGCTGAAGCTGCTAACACGATTAGGTATTTTTATAAAAATCCATAGTAGAAATCTTAGAAATCATTTTTTTAAATAGATGTAGCAGTTGTGGTTTAAGGCATCCTAGGAAATTGACTGATCGTCCTCACTATGCGGCGAGAGAATGTAGTTCTTGTAAGATTCGTCATTCAGCTCGTGAAGTAAGGCTTTTTTTATTTTTATATTTTATATATTCTAAAATTATATATATATAGGGTGATATATGGGCAGAAACAAGTGTTTTTGGTTTACGTTGGAAATATCTAGCTTTAATGGTAATTGATTTTTATATGTGTATAGTATTACTAACATAATGTGGTTGAAATTTCTAGGATGGAAAGTGTTATGATATTACGGAATGGGCTAATTGTCAAAAAGGAGCTCTATCTCATCTTAAGCCAAATTCTCATGTAGTTCAGTATAGAATTGTAAGGGGTGGTCAACAACAACAGCAACAACAACAACAACAGCAACAGAATGTTAATTTTGAAAGAGAAAAAATAAAACGAGAACAGCCAAGGTTTTTAAAACGCATAATAGTAACTTCGAGTTCAATTTTCCTAATTATACATATGTTTCTTTTTTTAATGTTAGTGAACCATCATTAGATGATTTTTTGGACAATCTTTATAGTGGTCAAAATCCTCAAAATCAACAGCAACAACAACAGCAGAATGCATCCCGTAGAAGGTCCCGAAGAAATTAATGAAAAAGCTCTTTATATAACCAACCATGTTTTTATAATTTTTTTTAACCTACTGTAATTTAAAAATACTAAACAGAATTTTATTATACTTACATTGTATGTATACACGATATTGTAAAACTTATAAAAAAATATTTGTATTGTATTGCTAATTTATATGCCAGATACGTGTATATAAAATATATAGCTTCAATATACATAAATACAAATATGAAACAAGAATACACTTTGAAAAATAATAAGCTTATTTAATTTCGAATGTATGTATGTATGTTCATTTTATGCAAAATTTGCAAGTTAGAAAAATCGGAATAAACATTTGAAATCAATTTAATCTTTTCAAATTTTTTTTTTTATATTTGGCATATTTTTATTATTTTCTGTAGGTAGGTACAAAAATTTAAAACAAATTATTGTTGAAAATATCTACTAAAGAGATAACTTAAAAATATTATTCGATTGATATAATAAGGATTAAGGGAATAAACTATAAACCAATTCAATTGATCAGCTGTTGTGAATGGTGTAAATATTTTTTGGATAGTGTTGAAAACTGGTTAAATTTTTGAGTTTAGGCAAAATTCGCAGTACTAAAAGTCGGCAATAAATACATTATTGATCAAGTTGAAGGGCTATAATGAAAATTTGGAATCGTCTATTGAAATTAAAGTCTGATTCAAAATTACAGAGGCCGGTTTTGCAAATTCAAGGAAGTGATCACCAGTTATGATGTGGATGTTGGGTTAAAAATATTTTTTCTTGATCTTGTAAAGATTAGGTAGGTAAAGTTGGAGACGGGCGTAATAAGAATTTTAATTTCTATGCCACTGGTGAAGGTAGGCCAAGAGCATGTATAATAGTGAACAAACTACTAAAAGCTGTGTCAATCCCGCAGCTCATCAGTAAAGATTCAGTTGCAGTTTAATTACTCGAAAGGCCCACTGACAACACAAAAGTGAAAATATCATGATGAATGATGATGGTATCATCATATCTTCCTTATGACGATATAGCTATTGCCCCCAACTGAAGAATTCATCAAAAATCAAAATAGTTGATTATGCGAAAAAAAACAGAATGGAACTGTTGATAAAATGTAGTATTATTACTGAAGCCGAGTAAGGTTACACTAAGGCTAACGCGTACACACCAATAAGTTTAACATCCTTCCTACTAAAAAGTTTCGAAAGAATTGTTGAATTAGAAATGAGAATCAAAATTGACAAAAACATCAATGTATGTCAACACGACACGCCTATATTAATGGTAGGTCAGTAGATTCCTCTGCACTTTATAGCCTAGTAAATATACATAATAGCAGAAGGTTAGTAAGTAATGTAAACATTCAAAGTACAGGGGAGGGGGTACACACAGGGGTGGCGCTGATCATTTATGCTCCCTGTACACTTTTTAAAAATGCTAATTCGTTTCCACATATCATCCATGAGTTGGAACTTGCAATGCATTTTTTTAACGACGTATCCCACGTACATAGGTATAGTCCTCAAAAATATATATTTAAAAAATAAATAAAAATATTAAATATAGCTATCATGCTAATTTAGCGTACGAATTTCTATAACAAAAATTATAAAAATTTATTTAAAAAAATATTTGTATAAAACCAAAAATCGCACAAAATTCAAGCGTGCATTTAAGTACATAAATAAAATAAATATTTTGCAAAACTTATTAATTAATTAATTAAAATTTCTTTAATTTTTGCAAAATCGTCTATCAAGTCAAGTCACTATAATTCAAGTTGCTCAGAAAATCAGTTTCTCTAGATATTCTAACTGAATCTATCAGTCTTTCTTGTTCCATTGTACTATGTAAATAATTTTTAATTTTTTTTAATTTAGAAAAGCAGCGTTCGCCTGAAGCTACTCTCACTGGTATTGTCAATGAAATTCTAAGTGCTACAACTATAGATATGGTAATTTCGACTCTAATTTCAAATGTAAAATCTAATGATTGTATAGGACTAAAAGTTCCAGAAACTGTACTTTAAAATATTTTAATTTCGTCTAATAATTCTAATCCTACTATATCGGAATAAAAATTGAAAGTTAGATACTTCTCTACGGAAATACAATTATTTAAAAGATCAAAAGTATTTAATTGAAACCACAGAAATATTATGCAAAAATTTGAAAATTTAAACTTTTGTTCAGGATTTGATATAATTTCGTTTCTACCTTCTTACGAAAAAAGTTGAGGTTTTCGACTAGGGCGTGTAGAAGCATCAGGGAAGTTCGATGGAACATCTAATTTTAGACCTATTTCTTCAGCTTGAAGGATAAAGTCCTGAAATTTTTCCTCATTTTCTAAGGTCGTCAAAGACTGTTTTGTGTTCTATAACAAATTTACAGCCGTCGTTTAGCAATTAGCAGGGCTTTGTAAATATTTGTTAAATATATTAATTTTTTCTAAAATATTATACCAAATAATTAGTTAACAAATAAATTTATATTGAGTAAATTTAAGAGATAAACTATTCGCGTTATTTCTCATTATTCCGTCCTTGTCATTGGCATCTCCTGTTTCAATTAAAGCGTCATAAATATTCCCTAAACTATACATTAAGAGTTTTAAAGCTTCTATATGCGACTTTGCCATCTTGTCGTACATAGTAGCTTGAGAGTTAGGGTTTTCACACGGTAAGTTGAGCCCTAATTCATTGTGTCTGTAGCTTTCAAAAAAACGCATAAAGAGATCTCTAATTTCATATGTATTTTGATTTCTATGAACAACTCTAACAAATAAGTGATAAATTTTCATTGTGACTCTGATCTGGAGTACAATCAACAATTATTGAAATTAATTTTGCTCCTTTTATGAGAATATTGATTTTATTTTGAATTTCATTCTGAATGTTTTTATGCAAATATTTGCTTTGTGTCTCATCATCAATTATGCGTCGTAGATGTTCGGAAAGAACATTGTCAAATTCAGCTATACATACTTTCTACTAATTTTAGAAAATTCCCATTGTTTTTGTCGTTTAACCTTTCTGACCCACACCTGAATGCCAAAGATTGCACTGAAAGGAATTTTACAAGAATAATAAGTCGTTTCAATACATCTCTCCAATCTTGAACTTTTTTAGACATTGTATTTTGAAAAGTTTTATCAATTGTGGAATTTTTGGAATGTAGTAATTCAAATTCTTTCCACTTTTTAAAATTGTTTACGTAAAAGGCACCCGCTCTTTAGAACCCTTATTAAGGAATTTTATTTGTTAAACCCTATACTACTAATTTGAACAAGACGATTTTCCCTAAATAACTTACAAAAAAAAAAAACAAAAAATGGAATCAATTGAAACTGAATATACTAACCAAACCACGATCGTAAAACTCTTTCCCCATTTGAAAAAACGTCACAGGATAACAAATATCTTTGATTTGTTTAGAGCCTTTTCTCCCAAGGTAGCCCACATTACAAAATTCTATCATTTTAATCTGGCCAGACTGCCGGGTCATATAAATCTAATTCTAAACTAATTGGCATATTTTCTGAAATCGTTTCAGAAAGTGAAATCCTAGCCTTCGCAAATATACCTAACATAGATGTGATGTCATCACAACTTGGATTATTTTACTTTGGTCTATCATCAATATCATTGATATTTTCAGTGTCATTGGATGTGTTGATTTGGTTGATTACGGTTTTTTGCGGTATTTTTCCGTTTCCGACATCAAAAAATTTATGCAGAGCATTTTGTTGTATTTTGACGGAAAACAATATTTGCTTTCTGTTTTGTCTGACAGCGTCTGTGACCAGACAATTTTCGCTTTGAGGACATTATAAAAAAAATTAAATTTATATGGAAAGTATATAATGTAATTTAAATGTATATATAAAAAATAATAGTATATAAAACATGTATATCAGAAAAATGTTTTAAAAAAATGTATACTATATCGTCACCTGAGAATTATGTTGTTCAATGTCCTAAAATGATTTTTGTGGAAATCGATTTTTAAAGTTTAACTGAAAAGAAAAACTTCTTTAAAACAAATACATTCTGGAATATATTTTTTTCTCAAAGCTTATCAAATTTACTATGATTTACTATGATAAAATTCTTATCATTAAATTATTTAAGTCAAACTATCCAGCATTATTAAAAAAATGTTTTAACTGGTCAAAATGGATATTGAACAGTGCCCCTTACAAACCAGCAAAAGTTTAAATTTATCTGGACTGCTCAATTGTTTTCGAACAACATTATTGATCTAAGCGAATTGCAATCATATTTTGCATACAAAACTATTAATACTTTTTTTCTATTTTAAACCGCAAGTTATGATGAAGAAGGAAATGAGTAAATAAATAGTTGAAAAAGTGAAAAAAGTGAAGAGAAAATTATTGTGAGTAAAATTCTTTTATCATTTAATGAAAATGCAAAAATTATAAAAATAGAGAAATATTATTTTTTCATTCAAACAAACATAAAAGTATAACAATTTAATTTTACACTTAAATGGCACTTATTGAAAAAAAAATGTTTAATACATTTTTGTATTTAACTATCACATTAATTCAGTCTCTTATAAGATAAATTTATTGTACTTTTTGTAAAATAAGGTAAGAAAAGCTAAGATATAAGGTAAAGAGTAACCGTTTAATTCCAAGAGTTATATAAATAGCTTTTTAATTAAATTTCTTTTTAACTTAAATAATAAAATAACTTGTAAAATTTCTGATCATCAATACATGGCATAAACGGAATCATCGGATTGAAGATCGTTTTTTTTTTTTTTGAAAGAGTTATATGAGCTTTCACTGTCTGAATGTCGGGTAGTTTAGTTATTTCAATTTTTTTTTTGTATTTCTGAACTGTGTCATTATTTTGGTAATATCTTTGTGCTTGTATCGGTATTCAATTTTTAGCAAGTTTTGGCTGCTGTATTTGATTTGTTTTACTTTTACATATAGAATAAATACTAATTCAATACTTTGTTGGTTATAGTTCTTAAAGTCTTTAAATTGCATTTGAATGTGTTTTAGTTTTACTTTAACAAAATTTATACCTTTAAATATTCTCATCTAAGAAACTGGACTGTAAACTTCCAAGTTCTTTAAATACTTTTCAATTGATTTATGGACGGCATCTAGTTCTTGTACCAGAGAGTGGCCGGATTCTGAGAATTTTTGGATAATTGTATTAATTTGAGGATGTTTTTCTAAAAATTTAAATAAAGCCAGTGATGTTATTCTGTTTCTGTTTTGTGTAACACATGAGTCCGGCCACAGTACAATTTTTTTCATGATAGTGTTTCTTAAAATAATTATTAAAGCTGATGCAATTTTATTGCCAGATCGGTCATTTTGGCTTTCATGCCACAAACTACAATAAGTAATTTTATTGTTCTGACGAAAACCAGTCAAATTATTGGCAGCGTATTTGCGCTTGTAGAAAAAATTAGATATTTGTTCTAGGTAAAGCAAACACATTTTGGAGATCGGTACAAAATCACGGCAACATCGTTTTCAAAGTTATTCCTATCAGTGTCTCTTTCCTTTTTTGCCTTCTTATGGTCATTTTGATATTCCTATAGTTTTAGTAGTTCTTTATCGCATGTCTTAGAAATGACTTTAAACTTAACACATTTATCACACAAGTCTTTTTTTGGCTTGAAGAATGGTAAATTAAATGATGTATTGAAAACACGAGAGTATATGTTAAATTTAACTGGTTTCCTTGATTTTTCCACATACATTTTATACATTCGTTGTAAACTGAGACCAGCTTCCAAATATTGAACTTTAGTATTGGCACGGCAATAATGCGATTCCATCACAGGAAAACTTTTAATATGTTGCTTCACGTCGTTTATTTCATTTGAACTAGTTTTTTTAATGTGTTTACCTTGCTTGATGGCAATCATCATAATTAATTTTAAAAAAATAGTAAATCCATTGTTTCGAAATATCCAACGTAGATAGAAAAACCTTTTGGCAAACCGTTACAGGAATTCTTTTAGTTTGTAAATGATATTGAAATGTAAATTGTTTACGAGAATCTGTTTTTTGCGTTCTTTTTCTCTTTGGTGTGACACGTTTTACAAATCTAGAATAAAAATGGCTTTTTTCTTAATCCGAAAATGTCCAAAAAGAATTGAATATATGTTTTCGTGCCGAATCACTAAAGTTCAGACAGCAATTATATGAACATTTAATATCACAACTTGAACTTTGAATTAACCGCTCTCTTTGTTGTACACCTCGTAGCATTTCAGGAGATTGATTTGGCAACAGACAAGGGAGTTCCTCAATGCTAGGATCAAGACAACACGAAATTTAAACAAAAAATACTGAGCAATATTTAGTTACATTTAGGATATTGAACAAAAAAGCATGTTTATTAAAAGAAAAAAAAAAAATCAAATTATGTTCAATATCATACAAAATTTAACAAAATTGACACAGTTGTATTGAACAACATAGCACACTCAAGTTCTTGAAGTACATAGAACAAGATCATATTTTATATTCAATGTTGACCAAGATAGCACAATACAGTTGATTAAGAAAAAATATATGAAACATGTTCAATGCAATACAACAAAAATTAGAGGTTGGATATTGAATAAAACAGACAGCCAAATTATGTCGCTTTGAACAAAGTGATTCCCTACAACTTGAAAATGGAAAGAGATAGAACCAAACCGACTTTACTAAACGAAAGAGCATTCAAAAATTACCCTAAAAGCACTCCTAAGTCGATTTCCTGAAAAATGGTCTATAGAACAAGATAATTCTCGGGTGACGATATATTTTACTACGAAATATTTTCGTCGAAAAATAAAACAAAAAACATATAAATAAGTATTAATGTATAATTGGTATAATATAATGAAATATTCAAAGTTCAAAGTTCAAAAAATTATAATTATTTAATTACAACATAAATTATTAAAATATTTTATATTTAAAATTAATTCTAAACAATAATTTTGAACTTTTTAACTACCAAAATAAACATATTATTTGATAACTGAACTCGCAACAGTCGCAACACTGAAAGTTTTTGATAAACTGAATTTTAAAATAAACCACCAAGAAATTCTCATACATCAAAATTCATTTAACACTGAAAATTTTGTATTAAAACTGATTTCAAACACTGTTCATAAGTAATAATGGAAAGGAAAAAAAATATCAATGAACCCCTCTTCCATTTCTAATATAAAAAAAACCTCGCATGAACAGAAATTCTTTTTTTTTTTTACACTCTTGACAGTAACTTAGGTAGAATCACCTTTTCGTGCTTAATGAAATACGGTACTGCAATTTTACACTACAATATCTACAATATTTCCAGTATTTATTATTTTTAACAAACTACTGGCTTATCTACTCATTAAATGTGGAAAACTACTGCTATTGTCAGGAACTAAACCTTCTTAAATAGAATAGTTTAATTTTATTTAATTTGTTACCAGATTATACTCTCAATTATTTTTTGTCATTTGTTTTATCCCAATGACAAAGGGTACTAGACCAGGTCGAAAAACCAATAAAGCATTTTGCTTGCTTCATCGGGAATCGAACATAAGACCTTTCGGTTGAAAGGCCAGGCGCTCAACCTATTGCGCTACCCACCGTGTAAACTGTGTCTCGTATGAAAAAAAAACAAAAAATCCTTAATAAACGATAAAACAAAAATATAAAAAAAAAACGAAGTGCGAAGGAAAAGGAATAGCAAAAAATGAAAAAAAGCGCCAGCTGTGGGTACACACGGCTTAACTTATCACAGACAGAAAGTTAAATTTCTAGGAATAATTTTATTCAAATTCGTGATTCTTATTTCAAATATAAAAGAAAATATTCAGATGATCCACATGTGCGAAAACTATATGAAGACTCTAAAGAGGAAGTTAAAAATTTAGTTTATATAGCGAAAAAAAAATTCTACTCAGAAAAACTTTCAAAGGGTCTTAATAATAGTAAAACCATATGGAATATTTATAAACAAATTATGTTTAACAAAGACACTAACATAGAAACTCACGGTAGCATAAAATCCCTAGAAGTTGATAACCGATGCGTATCCGATGAGAAAGATATAGCTGAGTTTATTAATGAATTTTTTATAAATGTTACAAAGAAAATAGATATTTCAATAGATCCCATTGATAATATATATATGAACAATTTTATACCAACTATTTATTCCAATTTTTTCTTAAGTCATACTAATATTGAAGAAATCAAAAAGGTTATACGTTATACTTTCTCTAAATTCAAGTGCAGCGACAGGATATGACAAGATATCAACCAAATTTATCAAAAGGTTTTGCGAACCTTTAAGTCGGATTTTGGTCAAATTTATAAATATTTCTTTTGAAACATCATGTTTTCCAAACTCTTTAAAAAAAGCTATAGTAAACCCAATTTTCAAAAACGGAAGCAGAAATATTTGTTCCAATTATAGACCTATATCAGTTCTCACAGCCTTCTCAAAAATTTTCGAGATCATAATAAAAGACCGCCTTACAAACTTTCTAAGAAATAACAATATAATTCATGAAGAGCAATATGGATTTGAACTTAACTCAAATACAACGGCGGCCTGTCTAAGTCTGACGAATTTCATTTAAAAAAACTCGGATGAGGGAAAATATGTTGCATGTATTTTCTTAGATTTGCAAAAGGCTTTCGATTGTGTAGATCATGAAATCTTACTTAAAAAATTTCAATTGATGAATTTTACCGACAGACAATTGCTATTCCTACATTCATATCTATCCAATCGCCAGCAAGAAGTTCGTATCGGTAATGTATATAGTTCATCAAAAATCGTACAAAAAGGAATTCCTCAAGGATCTATTTTAGGGCCAGAATTTTTTAAAATTTATATTAACGATATGACAAAGCTAAACTTAATAGGTTCCTTACAACTATATGCCGATGACGCAGTTTTGAGATATGCCGAATTTGATGAAAGGGAATTAAAAGCTGCAATTGAGGAAGATCTAAAAACAATTAACGAATGGCTTATTAAACATCGTCTTTGTCTAAACGTAAAAAAGACAAAAATTATGATTTTTGAAAATAAAAAAATTAATAACACTTCTTTTCTTCTTAATGGTAATTCTATTGACATGGTAAAGACTTTCAACTATTTGGGTTTAGTAATTGATACAAAACAAAAATGGAAAGATCATGTTGACCATGTTATCAAAAAAATTTCTCCATACGTATTTGTATTAAAGAGACTTCGAAATTATTTCTCCGTCAGCATGTTATATTCCATATTTTGCTCCTATATATTATCAAACATAGTGTACCTTAATCCAATATGGAGCAGAGCACCCCAAATTACTTTGAGTCGCTTGAATATTCTACACAAAAAAGCCATTAAAATTATTAATAGGTACCCTGTCCTGTTTCCTAGTGACCAACTGTATAATGATCAATACTTGAGTCTTGATAGCATATGCAAAAAAGAGTTATTTATGATCGGATTCAAAATAATTAATAATCATATTAAACATAATTTCATCTTAAATAGAAGAGTAGACATTCATAATTACAATACTAGAAATAAGTCAAATTTTTATTTAAGTCTTTTTAAAACAAATAATCAGAAGAATAATTGCCTCTATAACTGCCTAAAAGTATTTAATGATTTACCATCAGAAATAAAAAATATAAATAACGTGTGCATATTCAAGAAGGAAATAAAGAGGTATATTTTGAATTAAATTAATAAACTTAAAAATTTTTTCATGTAAACTTGATCCATAAGTAAAAGATATTTTTGTTTTCTTTTGCTTTATAAATTATTTTATTTTTTGTTTTTTTTTTTTTTTCTTTTTTGTTTTTGTCTTCTTTCTTCATTTATTATTGAGTTATTGAGGGAAGACTTTTAATTTTATGTAAATTAGAATTTCTAGATGTAAGTTTTTGGTTTAATATTTTATTTTATTTCATTTTATTTTTTTCTTTTTTTTTGTTTTTACTTTTTGTTGTTCGTATTCTTAACTTTCAACTTATATAATTTTAGTACTAGTAAAGAAACGTATTTTTAATTTTTCAATTTTTATATTTGTAATTTTCATTCATATTTTGAAGATCACACAGCTTAGGCTAAGATCATACTGAATGTATTTATTTTTTTTTTATGCAATATTTTTTTCAAATTATTTGTAATATTTTATTCGTATTTTGAATTAATAAAGAAAAAAAAAAAAAAAATGTAATTCGAAAACTTAGAGAAACGGAAAAACAAAGCACTAAGAACATTGGGTTCTGCGGAAGTACAATTTGAAAAACGTGAAGTTTATCTCCAAAAGTTGTGCACTGGATATATAGATGTATAATAAGACCTATGGTCACGTACTGGTCAATAATCTCGTGGACTGCTTTAGAGAGAAAAAAACACATAAACACAGATACAACGCCAATGCTGTTTAGGCATTATAGAGGTGCAACAAAGACAACATCTACAAGATCCTTAAAAGAGACTATGTTGAATGCAATGGGTACAGCAACACGTTTACGTATAACAGAGAACACGATGCCAGATGCTTGCACTTTATAGAAAACAATCTGTGCAGAGGATGTGGAGAAGAGATAGAAACGGTGCTTCACGTACTTTGCATTTGCCCCACGCAAAGAACGAGGATGTTAAACATCTTAGAAGGTTACTACTGGGAGGACTTCTCGGAAGTAAAAAAGAAAAATCCAGCAGAAAATGTTAGGTAGGTTCATTAAGGATAATAGTTGGCTCAGCGATGAAGTCTTCTGAGAGGCGGAAGTGAAATTGCTGAGTGGGTGTACAACGGCCGAAAGGCCTACCTGCGTAAGGAATAAGGCAACCGGTTGACGGTTCTTATTTCCATTCTATTAACCAACCAACCAAACAAGTCTTCTCAAATAACGTACATAGTTCCATTTTATTTAAGTTGTTATCAAATACTCTCAATTATTTTTTGTAATTTATTTTATCCGAAAAAAAAGTCAAAAGCTACTGGACAGGTCGAAAAACCCAAAAATAATTTTTTTTTGCTTTGTCAGGAATCGAACCTGGAACCTTTGCATTGAAAGGCAGGTGCTCTATCTACTGTACCATTTAGTGTGTTTCCACGTCAATATAAATTGATGATTAAGGATTTTAGATACATCAGTATATTATACGATCAAACTTCTCTTGGTTATACATATGTTTGTGGTAATGAGAACACAGATAAGATGTTAGGGTGTTCCATAGATTAGAGATTCTGTTGAAATAATTTTGTTTATATCACAGTTCTGGTTCGGAGAGGCTCTATCACAAATTTGTGAGAAAATACTTCTGCGAGTATTACGCTGTAATGGTTTATATTTTGAGCATATTTATTAGCGTTTTTATTTCGTCAGAGCAATTAACCAAGAACAATAACCAAACACGGTGGTTGTTTCTACAATACGGAACTGTAACAAAATAGGATATCTGATACGACCCTTGTGAAGTAGAATGACGATTTTATTTAATCGAATCATTTCGAACTAACTAAAACTTGCACAATTTCCGTAAGTTAGGGTATCCCTTGTAGAAGATATGATTAATGTGGTCTTGCCATGTTAAAGTTTTTTTTGAAGATCATCGCTAGATTTTAAGCCTTCTTAACATATTGAATAATTGCGTAAACCATTTGATTTTAGGTAAATTTTATGCTTTCTTACCTCGCGAGTAGAATGCTTGTGCTATTGATGTATTTCATTTTAGACCATTTTCTAGACCAAAAAAAAATTGCTTCAAAATCATCACTAATTTTTGCTTATTTAGCAATGGATCCAGTTATAAGTACATACAATGCAAAATATTATCAGCATAGGTCTACAAAGTGACAAACAGTTATACAAAGGCTAAAAAGAAGAGGTCCTGAAAAAGATTCTTACGGTACACCAGATTTGCTAGTTGAATGATCCGATTTAATTTCGTTTATGGAAGCAAAATTCTTTTTTTATATCACATTATTATTTAGGAGGAAAGCAACATATGCATCAAAATTGAATTACATTTTTAGTTTGTAGTAAAAAAGTTAATAGTTTACACTATCAAATAAACGTTTTTGAGAAGGCTAGGAAAAGCAAAATGATTACGTTTTTGTTTTATTAATTTCAGTACAGCATGTTGTCAATGACTTTGAGCATCACAGCTAAAATACTGTGTTATCAAGCAACCTATTTAAATTCACATAATTGATTATTTTATTATGTTATATGAACTCAAAAACTTTGAATCTGATAATATTGCACTTATCGAAATACCTTGTAACTGAAGTAAAAACAATAACAACTTAAAGCTAATTGAAGTCCTCCTCCGACGTTATCAATCATTAAGCTTAATTTTTTTTTATTAATTAAGGTAAAAATAATTGGATAAGGACTTAATTGCCTTAGCAGCAATTTAAAAGATAAAAAAAGAAGCATAGTAAAGAAATAAAAAACAAAAATAAAAATTGAAGAATATAAAAAAAAATTGAATAGAATAGAAGAGTTATATAAAAGAATATATCAAATTTACAGACAGTATAAAATATATTTATTTACCTGGTCTCTTGAAAACTTGAAATATCAAAGACTGTAAATAAATAATATATACGGTATAAGAATAGTTTAAGGCGATATAATTGTGAAATGGTCACGAATAGACAGACCCATCTTTTATTATAATTTTTCGTTTCTTTTATCTCTGGCTCTATGATTCGAACACCTGAATATAATCCCGTATAATTAAATTTTTTGGTTTATGGAAATAGTTTTATTTTAGCAATTGAATTCATAAGACCTTACAGTTACTAACAACTATAATATTAACTAGTGGCCCCTGTTGAGTAATTATATTTCAAGTTGAAGTCAAATTTAAAGTTTTTAAAAAAACAATAATTTACGTACTGACTTAGACTTCGCACGATATAGCAGAAACCACTCGTGTTTAATAAAAAGTTTTGTGGTTAGTAAGTTTTATTTAGGACACATAAATACACGTCCCTCATATACTGCTTCGTTTCCGATATATTCCCTATAGTAAGTGGCATTTAGTGGATAAAATTACTAAAAATAAAAACTTTTGTCATTAAAGATGAAAAGGTGTCTACTGCGCAGGACCTTAAATGCTTGTCAATTATAATTATAGATAGGTACTCTAACTCTACTATATCAAAATAAATTTGCTAGTCATATGAACAATTTAACTGATTTTTTTTGTTTTTGATTTTTTATATTTTTTATTTGAGATGAATTTGTTTCTTTGTTTTTTTTTGGCATATGTACATAAATTCATTTGCAAGAAGTACATAATATAAAATATAATAACTGATTTGTTTACTTTTGTTTATTATTTTCATAATATCTCACTTATGCATAATGTATTTGCTGAATAATAAAATCATATGAGTACAAAATGTTCAACTGTGTGCGCATTTTTGTTTTATATATAATCTTATATATTATGTATATTAGAAGTTCATTAAGGAGTAGGAGAATCGAAATAAAATGAAAATGTGTCTACTGCGCAGGACCTTAAATGCTTGTCAATTATAATTATAGATATGTCAGTGTATAGTAAATTAAAATACAGTTTCCCATTTATATTTACTTTAACAAAAATACATTTTATTTAAATTTTCTTAATAAAAAATAATTAAAATTAACAATGCTATTTAACTGACTAGGAATTGATTGGTTCATAATTTGTTTCTCTTACATAATATATGTTACAACAATTGTTTCTTGTTTTTTTTTTTTTTATAATTAAATGTTTTGTATTTATTTATTTAATGTTTTATAATTTTACAATAAAGATCAGACAAAATGTAATGAAAAAATAATTTTTTTAATTATTAATTTAATTTTTTTTATTACTTATTCATTAAAAACATTATTGATAAGTAGAAAAATTTAACAGTAAAAAATAAAAAAATAAAAGGAATAATAAATTATAAGCTTGTTTTAAAATTTCAACGTCCAAAGTTAAATTTTATTAAAAAAAAAAAACATTTTTTTTTTAATAATATCTGCCTTTTGTTATATAATTCTGTTAAAATGATATATGTATGTACATAATGTGCGAAATCAAATAAAAAATCGAATTGAAACATTAATTTTAAATAACAATATATGTATTGCACATTGTACATCGTATTTTTTAACTGCAACAACTTATTATTGAAAGTTCATTCATTTGTACTGGGGCAATTTATATTAATCTGCCATGATTACAAAATAATTAATTAATAGATTTTACGAAATGAAATACATTATGTATGTAATTTACATACAATATCTAAATACATCATGTCTTCTTTCATTATTCATTAATTCATTTTGGAAAATTTAACTTTGCCTGTAAATCAAATATTTACAAATTTTTCTGTTTGTTTTTTTATTTTGTATGTTTTAGTTCTTTTTTGCGTTTTAAAATTTATTTGTTTTAAATTATGTATTATGAAAAAAAAGTATATAAATATAAAAATATGTATGAATTTAATTTATTTATTGTAGTTATTAAATTCGTCTTTAAATTATTTTAATTTTAAATGTTTTATTCTAAATTTATATTTACAATACAAAATTTAGATAATTGTCTAAAAATTTCCATTTAATAGAATCATTTTAATTACAAAATTGTGATTTTATATATTTTTATTCACATAAATTTTTTGACATTAATTTAAATATTTGTAATATGTACATTGTATACATACATACATAAGTATATTTGTTACGTTCTGAAAAGGAGGTGAAATAATATAGGAATATTTAGAATTAGTTAGTTAATGAAACGATACAATTGCTGCCCAATTTGTTTTTAGCAGTTTTTTCAGGCAAATATTTTTTTAAATAAACAAAAAAAAAAACTTAATAGTACCAAAATTCCATTTAGACCGTATCGGACACTTCGCAAAAACATTTCTAAAAAGTTGTAATTCTATATTTTTAAAGGATTTTTATTGAACGTTTTTTTTTATGAAGGTTGTTGTCTAAATTTTTTTGCCGTAAAGGAAAATGACGAAATTCAAATAAACTAAGGCGGAGATTTTGAGGGGGTAAAAAATTATATAAGTATGTATGTATATATAAAAATATTTTAATATATAAAAAATTTTATCTTAATACCAAATTTCCTTTTCCCAAAAATTTTTTTGCATGACATTTGACAAGTTTTTTTTATCAATTTGTTGGAAACTGTATAAATACTTTTACCTAACGTTTCACAAAGTAAGGGTACAAAGTGTGAATGTGGCTCTAAACAATTTATTTATTTTTGTAGTTCACAAAATAAGATTTATTAAGTAGCAGCATCAGATAACTATGAAATCACTTTTAATTTTTGGGCACCAGTAAGAAAGTAAGGTAAAAATAATACATATTTTTTTTTATTGGCAAAAGAGTTAGTTAAAGGTAATTTCAACATGAATGACATATTACATAAATTGACCTTAATATTATCTAAAATATAATTTTGACTTCAGTTGTATGAAAGTTAAATGCTTTACATTGAATCAGAAATTGCAATTAAGTATACCTAAACACATTATTATATATAATGTAGTATCAAAAACTGATATTGTGTTGTGGGCGAGCATATCTGTATTCCATTAAATTTTATTAACTAGGGAGAAATACTAATGATACGCCCAATAGTCCTTTGAAGTGGTCCTACATTCAGAATACTGATGATCATCATGATAATGAAGCACTATTAATCACATATTATGTGGTTATATTTTTGGGGAAACATAATTTTAGTTTCTTTACCCATTGATCAGAATGAAAGTAGACGAGCCACTAATTTGCAAAATTTCAAAAAATAGTTGGTTATTTTTTGTTTAAATTTCATGGAGCATAATGAAAATGTTGAAAACGCTAAGTGACATTGACAATTTTACAAAAAACATATTTAAAATTTCGAGTTGAAGTCTGAAATAGATACATAATATGTGATAGAAAAAATTCAAATTTTATCTTACTAAAATTTCGACATATTTGAGTGAATATGTCATAATGAAAACTTAACATTGAAGTGAGTACGACTGGTTAAAAAAATAGAAAATAACAAAGTGGAAATCTGACGTTCGTTGCAATGGCTACTTGATAACTACTTTTATTGGGCTTACACTTCATGTTTCTCCACTAGTATTCTCCGTATTCGCTAAATAATGTTATTATTATGCATCGGTGTAAAAACTTCATACAAATATAAATCAAATGTATTCATAAAAGGTTCCTAACCAAGGTTCATACTCAAAATTTTTATTTTGTATTTTTTTCCCTTATTCCAAAACTATGTGGGATGAAGATGAACACTCTAAAACTGCCCTACACAATCAAATATAGTATTTTTATTTCTTTTTGAATTTTTCTTTGATATAATCTCTATGGTAAACTTCACGTCTTAATTATTAACATAGTTCCATTTTATTTTAAGATAAATTGAAAAACACTTTTTTAGAATATAAATGCCCTGAGCTGGATTCAAACCCGGTACCTTTTGATTAGTAGTTAACCACATAGGTCGACTGGTATTGTTTGTGTATTTGTGTTTGAAAATCGTTCAACAGAAAAAATTTTCTTAAGGACAGAAAATCTACTCCACAAAATGTGTTTATAGGTAAGATGGTATGAAAAATATTCTAAGCTGTAAACACACACACGAAATTTGAATTGGTTTCCATAACAAGTTTTAATTTTGAAAGTAGTATTTCTGCGTGATGACAGAATGAATGCACTGTTTGTCGTTTGAGGCGTTAAGTAAATTGTATCATTTTCACAAATATCTTAAATATTTTTATATTGTTTTTAAAGACAAATTTTGAACTAAATTATTTGTTTTAACTTTCTTTTTTGTTTTTGTTTTTCTAACTACATTAAAATTATAATCTATTCTTATTTTATTTATTTTGGTTTTTATTTAGTATTTATGACATTTTTTTTTTTTTTTATTATTTAATATTAGAGGTAGAATATTTATTTTCATAGTTAACTCAGTTATAATACGATACGATAATTAGGTTTCTTTATTATTTTTTTGGGTATTGTGCGACGCCTACATATACATACATATATATATATATATATATGTTTGGATTCAATACAAAAATTAAAACTGATGAATATTTATTTCAATTATTTACTTACTTCTCCCCAGATTAGGTGTACCTAAGTACTTTGTCTGAGGATATGCGCTATTTCGTTAGGATATAGACCTAGTTAAGACCTATTAAAAACTACGTTTTTTGCTTTTGATTTTTTTTTTAAATATTTTTTTAACTATAAAATCACGTTAGGAAAATATCGTATTATACGAGAGTTACCTTTAATTATTATTTTATGATAATTTTCATACTTATTATATTACTTTTATTCAGCTATATCAGTTCCAAATTTATTTTTACACCTTATTATAAAGTTATTTCTATATTATTATTGTATATATGTATGTATATACATTTAAGTTTTAAATTATTTTTATGTTTTGTATTTAGAAATTTATATAATTTTCATAACTATTAAAATATAATACATAATATCTACATTCTACACATTAATTTTTAAGAGAAACCATTTCTTCTATGTAAATAATTTTAATCGTTTGTTTGATTTTGTTTTTTTTAAATTTGCAATTTTGTTTAGTTTATTTTTTTTTTTTTTCCTTTTTTTTTAACAAAAATTAATATAATATATTGGAAATTAATTAAATATGTAGAAATATATTTTTTTTTACCAACCATTTGAAATACTTTCTAATTTAGATCTACTCAAAATATGAGGTGGTAATAAAGAATTGGTTGATTTTGTAAGTCCAGTAGTTGCTGCAGCTATTGCATTTGGAAAAGAAAAATTAACATGAATATTAACTGGATGTAGCATGGGTAATGGACAATAATTTTTATCAAGTAAATCAATACCATTTAAATATGGTAATAGAGATTCATAGTCAATATTTAATGGAACATAATATGTTCCTTGACCGTGTAATGCAAAAATTGGTACAGAAAAATGTCTATCATTTGTTAAATTCAAATGTCTTGATCCAGGTGTTGTTGAATTGGAACCACAATTACCATTAATTAATTTTGTTGAATTTAATTGTGATATTTCCATTTTAATATCTTCTGATAAATTATTATTATTATTACGTTCTTGTTTTTGTATATTATTTAAATTATTTTTTGATGTTAATGTTCCATCAATTAATTGTTTTTGATGCTCTTGTATATTATTTAAATCTAATTTACGTTTTTTATATAATACACCGATATCATGTAATTCTGGTTTTATATTTTGTTGTATTGTTAATTGTGGCTTAATTTCATTACTATTATTATTTATTTGTAATTGATGATTAATTGGACTTTCGGATATTGTTATGCTATGATCACTTGTTGATTCATCATGATGATTTAAATGTGAATCTTGATTAAAACGTTCTTTAATATGATTTTTATATTTATAATTATTATTATTATGTTCAATATCATGAGATGATTCTGATAAATTACGTAAACGTACAGATTTTAAAATACCATCAGTTGAATGTTGTTGTTGATGATGTTGAATTATTGATGTTGATAATTGATGATTATTATTATTATTAATAGATGTTGTTGATGGTATATTTGGTATTATAGATGATGATATAGGAGATGGGGATGATAGACCGTTTTCATGATGTGGTAAATCACGCGATGAATCAAAATCATCATGTTGCATTGATAAAGGTGCTGAAGATGTTATAACAGGGGCTTGATGTGGATGTTGATTATTATTACTGTTATTATTATTATTATTATTACTGTTATTATTGTTATTATTATTATTATTACTGTTATTACTGTTATTATTATTGGTATTATTATTATTATTACTGTTATTACTATTGTTGTTGTTGTTGTTGTTATTATTATTATTATTATTATTATTATTATTACAACGATGATCATTATCGTGTAAATCAGAATGATGATTACGAAAACTTAAATCTTTAATATCACTGTGATCATTACTATGTTCTACATCAGATGTTAATATATCACGTAATTGTGATGTTGGAACTGATAAATTTGTTTGGTGGAAATTATTTTGAGCTGGACTACCACTAGATGCAGATGTTGTTTCAATATTGCAACGAGATTTAAAACAGTCACCTAAAATAAAAAAAAAAATAAATAAAATTTTATAAATATTTTTGCAGTTATTGCAAATCTTTATTTAAAAAAAAAAATAATTAATTAAATTAATAAACAGCTTACTTTTCATAACTTCATCTAAATGTGCAATTAAACGATAACAGCATTCATTCATATGACTTTCATATAAAAATTTTGCAGCCTCTTTCATACAATCAGCATATCCTAATTTATATTCATATTCCTTATGGATACATTCACTTTGTAAATGCTTTAAATGTCTAATTGCCATTTCAATAATTTCGGTTTTTTCTATTCGACCGCGACCTTTTCTTTGATATTGTGGTGGTATTAATCTTGATAAATCTGCTAAACATGAATTCATTCTATCGCGTCTTCTTTTTTCAATAATACGATGCGATAACGGATCCTGCTATTATATTCCAAAAATAAAAAAAAATAAAAAAAAATAATAAGTGTGAAAAGAAAATACAGAAAAAAAAAATGAGAAAAGAAAAATTTTATAAGTAATAGTTTTTTATTTTCGAAATACTATTATTATTATTAAATTAAAAAAATTAAATTTATCAATTAAAAAAAATATATATAAAGTATTATATGTTAATGAAATTTAAGTTTATAGGAAAAAAGCAAATTTATTTTTACTAATTTACATGTATTATTTTAATATGTATTTCAACATTTTAAATTTATTATTTTTATTTTTAAAAAGATAGGACATTACCTAAAAATGTAATTTCAATATTATAATATCAAAATATATTGACCTTTCAAAGCCAATTGAGATTTTTTTTACTATCTTAGATAAGTAATTCCGTAGATGGTAAATATTCTAGTACAATCATGTTAATGTAGTAAACTACTAGTATGTAAATCAGTTTTTCTTTTTTCATTTTGATTAATTTTCACTGTCCAAAATTATACAAAACATAATTTAATTATATTTATTTTTTATTCATCTCTGTACTGTACGCTTGTGATACTTACAAAATGAGATAGAAAGTTATTGTAATTATTAGTATGTAATAGATAATTCTAATTATCTAATTAAAACATAGTTAAGAGAAAATATTGAATTGTGACAAATCTAACTTTTTCTAAGGTTATCCTTGTAATATATAATAATACGAGAAGTGCAATAAAAAGTTTACATTAATAATTTTTCAAAATTACTAATGAATTAGATAATCGTATTCTAACTATAAAAGGTTAAGAGTGATTATTAGGAAAATAATAATCTCTAGATAAATAATAAATGCTTTTTTCCCCCTAGTATATTTATTTTAACAATTGTAAATATTAGAAAATGAAATAAATATTTTCTTTTATATATTTGTGTTTAATGAAATTCAAAATTTATTTTAATATTATTTAAAATTAATAAGTTATTTACAAAAAATTTTCAAATTTGAATATGTACAACTAACTACTTAATGTTTATATTTTTGGAATAAAATTTTATACTATAATTTCAATTAATAGTAAAGCACTCTTATTATTTACAGCATACTGTCATCAACATAAAACACCAGAGCAAAATAAAATCCACCAGTCCATAGTAATGGAACCCTAAACTGTTTTCATATTTTTACACATAAATGTGTAATCTATATAATATATATATGAATATGTAAATATATAAAATATTTATAGCTATCCAAAAATAAGCTTTTTAATTTAAATGTATATTTATTTATTTTTAATAAGTTATTAGATATTTAAATAAAAAATTACAAGAAATAAAATATTAGTTTTCCTTTTCGGTTTTTGTTTTTATAATATTTACCCGTGATGTTTTATTACGTCGTCCAGCTGGATATTCTGCATCATCTTCACTGTATGGTGCACCTGAAGTTGAAAAATTTAAACTTGATTCTGTGCAATATGGAAATCCAGCAACTGCTGCATCACTATTAAATTATTTTTTTTTTGTTTTTTTTAATTTGGATCGAAAATAAAAAAAAAATATATCATTAACAAAATAACCTTTAAATTTTTATAATTTTTCAACATAAGTTTTCCTTTATTAATTTTTTTTATGGAAACCATGTTTGAAACGTTAAAACAAAAGAAAGAGAAATAAATAAAGTAAAAGCTATAAATTAAAAAGAAACAAAAAAATAAAATAAAATTTTTAAAAAATACATTTAATACTATATGTATATAATTTATTTCTTGTAAATTTTTTTAAAATAACAAAAAGTTTTGTAAAGACAAAACTGTTTAACAGCAAACTGATTAATGAACATCGTTCTAACAGATCAATAAATTCCAAAAAATTATAGATTAGGTAAATGAGTATGACAATTTACATTAAAATGAGCTTTCTAATATTTTACAATTCCATTTTCGAATATGAGATTTACTTATATTTAAAGGAATAGCAGCCAAGTTTATTCGGGCACAATCCAATATTTTATTTTATTGTGTATAATTTCAATGTAAGACTTTAAATCAAGGATCACCATCTGAATCGATTAATACTTGTCTGATAGGATTGTTTACTGTTAACCCAACCTATTTTCGATTGTACTCAATTAAGATACTACAGTAAAGTAATGCCATTTGTAAAATGATTGAAAAACAATTATTAAACATAAATATAATACTTCTTTATTTTACATTCTTTTATTAGTTAGAATATATTTCTTATTAATTAGGCAAAATGCAAAATGAACCAATCACAATTATAATCAATGATCGACTGCAGAATTTCTTCTATCTCCCGTTCAACTGTCAGTTTCTTTATGGTCGCGTTTGTTATCAAATCATTTTGGTTATGTTTTATATATCATGGTTGACAACTCGGCCATCCTGAAAATTGGAATCGTCCTCGATTTCATCGTCTGGTTCCGGGATGCACCACCTCTTGATTTTGTCTGGAGAGTAAACTCCAGCATATCGACGTATTTTCCTTGGAGCTCCGGGAATATCTTCAACTAAATAACGATCATTTTCCAGAACCTTTGTTATTACATATGGTCCTTTAAACTTCGGTTGTATTTTCCGTGGCTGTCCCGTACTATTTGGTTCATTCTCCACTACTATTAAATCGTCCACTTCGTATTTTGTTGGTTGCCTATGTTTCTTATCAAATCGTTCTTTCCACATTTGTCGTGCGGCCATGATCTTTTCAGCGGCCTGCTGCCTGACAACTACTAATGGTTGACGATCTTCGTCGGTTATTTCATCATGTAACGCCAATATAATTTTATTTTTCAAGATGTCGCGGGGTTTAAAATCGAATATTATTTCCTGTGGGGTACGACCTGTTGTGGAAGATATCATAGAATTCAGAGACCATTGGATATTTCGTAGTTCTTGATCCCATTTACGTTCATTAATTGTTGAAGAAGCTATAGCTGTCGAGATCGTTCGGTTGACTCGTTCAATTTGGCCATTGGCCCTAGGTGTTCGTACGGCGGTCTTAATATGTTTCATGGAATGCTCTTTACAATATGTTTCAAACGATTTTGCAGTGAATGCCGTTCCTCGGTCAGTGATGATCCGTGCTGGTGTACCGAAATATTCTGTTACTTCGTCTAACACCTTTAATACTGAAGCCGTATTTGTAGACTTAACAGCTCGCAATATTACAAATTTACTAAATGGGTCTGAAATTCCCAACACGTGCATATTCCCCTTACTACTTTTAGGGAACGGTCCCAAGTGATCCAAGTGTATAGTATGAAAAGGTATTGGTTCAATTTCATCGAAATGCATCTCCCCTTCCGTTTTTCCACCCGTCTTCTTATTATAACAGCATTCGACGCAAGCCCTTAAGTATTTTGACACATAATTCCTCATGCGTGGAAACCAATACCATCGTTGAATACGTTCAAGTGTTTTTTCTAAAGCAAGGTGTCCGACGAGATCATGACATTCACGAACTATTCTCCAACGTACCATTTTTGGCACCACCCACCTTTTATTTTGATTGATTTTTTTAAATAAACGTTCATCGTCAATACAATACTCGTTAGCAAGATGTTTATCTACTTTATCTGAACGTAGATTGTCAATTATATTTTTCAAATCAGGATCTTGTATTTGCATAGTTAACAGCCAGTCGAGTCGGGTAACTTCGACTCCCATTATTTTCAGAGAAGCGGTTTCAGGTTCATTAACCACTTTTTCGTTAGGTGCACGGCTCAAGGCATCAACATGAGTCATGCGGCTGCCACTACGATGCTCCAAATTGAAATCAAACTCCTGAAGTCTTAGCCACCACCGTGCAATCCTTGGGATTAATTCTTTTTTTGACATAGTTGTTCTCAAAGATGCGCAATCGGTGACTACAGTAAAACGTTTTCCTAATAAATAGTATTTAAAACGCTCCAACGATTCAACTATCGCTAGAGCCTCCAGTTCGTAGCTATGAAATTTATTTTCACATTCGCTTGTTGTTCGACTAAAGTATGCGACTGGTTTTAAGTATTTCCCGTCTTGTTGTAATAAAATTCCAGCAAGACCGTCTGAACTTGCATCGGTGTGAACTTCATGAATCATTCTTACATCATATGAGGTTAATAATGGTTTACTACACAGAATTTGTTTCAACGTATTGAAAGCTATCTCTTGTTGTTGAGACCAAATAAACTGGCTATCTTTTTTTAATAATTCGTTAATTGGTTTTGAAATTTTAGCAAAATTTTGTACAAATTTTCTAAAATAACTGCATAGTCCTAGAAATTGACGTACTTCTTTGACATTCGTTGGTTGTTTAAATTCTTGTACTGCTTTTACTTTTATCGAGCCAGGTGATATTCCGCTAGGTGAAATATGATGACCCAAGTACTCTATTGTTTGTTGTAAGAAACTGCATTTCGTTAAATTTAATGTTAATTTAAATTCTCTAATTTTATTTAATACTATTTTTAATTTTTGTAACCCTTCTTCCACTGTTGTACTTCCGATTAAAATATCATCCATATAAATTTGGATATCTATATCTATTTCCTTTTTTAATTTATACATAAGTGTTTGAAAGACAGTTGGGGCATTTTTGAGCCCAAACGGCATTCGTTTAAATTCAAACAAACCCTTTGATGTTATAAAGGCTGTGTACTTACGAGATTCTTCTTCTATTGGTATTTGGTAATACCCACTATTTAAGTCAAGACTGGTGAAATAGTTATAAGAACTGGCCACTTGTAATTCTTCCTCGATATTTGGTGTGGGGCAAATTTCTTTTTCAATTTTTAAATTTAATTGTCGATAGTCGATACATAGACGTTCTTCTCCATTTTTTTTCTTTACTAATAATACAGGACTCGAATAATTTGAAGTTGAATGGGTTACTATGTTGTTCTCCATTAATTCGTTTACCTTATCATCGATAATTTCTTTTTTTGCATATGGCACTCGGAATGGTTTTTGTTGTACTGGTTTCTGATCAGTTAATTTGATACTCATCTCGATTTCTTTAGTTAATCCTAGTTGTTTCATATTTTTAGGGAACAATTCATTAAAATTGTTTAATAGTTTGATTAACGATTCTCGTTCTTTTGCGTTCGACGTTCCTTGATTTATTTCATCCTCTTTCACTACACGTTTGACTTCACAGTTAACTTCTTTTTCAGAACATTTATTTTCTATAATTATTTCTCCGTTCTCTTTATAAAATTTTACATCTGGGCGATCTAGCACATCGCGTCCTATTAACAATGGTACGGGCATATATTTACTGTTTACTACATAGACATCTATTCTTAATTTTACGTTATTGATGATTAGTTCGACATTTGACTTTTCAGTTGAGCAATATTCTCCTCCTAGGAATCCAGCGAAGTTGACTTTACAGTTTTTTCGATCAGTTAAACATTTATCAGCATATTCTTTTGCAATCAGCGTAAGAGGACTGCCACAATCTATTTGTCCTACCATTTCGTTATTATTAACCATTACAATCTTATGATAGGGTGTTGATTTTGAATATTCGATAACTCCTACTCGTGAAACATCTGGACATTCACTGGGTTCACCTCGTTTATGCACTCGATTACATTTGGTGCAACGAGATCGACGTTGTGGTGCAGGACAATTTCTGGCGAAATGACCTGACTGGTAACAATTAAAACACTGCGTTGACGTTTTAAATTTTTCTTCCTTCAGTGTTCTTTGTTCGTTGTTGGCATTTTCAGATGTAATCGATTTGAAAGTCGGCTTTTGCTGAAATGTATTCTGTTTTTGTTTTACTTCCCTTATATTTGTGGTTCTAAAACTTTCACACCAAGAGATTCTATCACGCAATTCTGCTATCGTGTCAATACGTTGTCCTTGAAAAGCTGCATATAATTGCTCATCACGCATGCCTAAAATAAAATATTTAACAATGGCATTCTCCTTTAAATTACCCTTATTTCCGAGTCGTGACATCTCCGCGACATATTCCATTAGCGTTTCGTCATTTTTACGTTTTCTTCCTAGCATACCCATATGTATGTCGGCATCGTTTACAATTGGCATATATTTATCTTTAAACTGCTTTACAAAATCACTCCATGATGTACAAAAATCATCTGTACGATCATACCACGCTCTAGCTAATCCTTTGAACTTTGGTCCAATTGAAATTAGGACTAATGGATCTTCCCAACTATAAAATGTTTTAAGTTTTTCTACTCGCTTTAACCATTCTTCTGCCGTTAAACTTTTTTTATCCTCCGGATTGAACTCAGGGAGAATTTCCATTAATTCTCTTGGTCCGAAGGTTAAAAAATTTCCTTGTCCGTTCCAATTCATTACAGGCGTTGATGTATTTATTACTGGTGAGTTGAAGGTGACATTACGTGCCGAATCACTTCCAACATTCTCTACGATCGTTCGTGCTTCACTTCTTATTGACGTAACTGATTCATTTCTACTATTATTATCATCAATATTTAATAACCGATTAATTAATGATGACTTATTTCCATTTTGTGATAACTTTAAATTTTTTAGTAGGTTTTTTAATTCTTTAACCGTTCGTTTATTTAATTCCTCACGTTCCATTTTTTTTAAGGTATCAATAATATTTCTGTCTTTTACGTTCTCGATAAATTTAGGTTATCTCGTTTAGCAATTCCCAATTATACGTACACTTTAATACTACCACAATGTGCTTCAATTTTTCATAACCTCAACCTTTTAGTTATGATTTTCGCTTTTGCTTGGATTTATTTATCCCACTTCTGAATTGTAAAATGATTGAAAAACAATTATTAAACATAAATATAATACTTCTTTATTTTACATTCTTTTATTAGTTAGAATATATTTCTTATTAATTAGGCAAAATGCAAAATGAACCAATCACAATTATAATCAATGATCGACTGCAGAATTTCTTCTATCTCCCGTTCAACTGTCAGTTTCTTTATGGTCGCGTTTGTTATCAAATCATTTTGGTTATGTTTTATATATCATGGTTGACACATTGAAAACCAAGAATAAAAATCAACGTGAATAAAACAAAAATAATAAAACAAAAATAATAAAAAAAAACTAATGACAAACATATAAACAAATTCGTAATGCATAAAATAAATGTGAAATAACGTCTTTCTGGTGGAACAATTTTGCAAAAAATAATATCAAACTATATCTAATCATTTCAAGAGAAACAAAAATCAAAAATTTTGATTCGTAATTTAACAGATATAATTTTTCAACGAATTCCAAAGCTTCATTAGCATCTGTTTCTATCGATTTCTGCAAATATGATAGCCAAATAATATGATTAAAATATGATTAGGTACCAACATATAAAATTACATATCAGATGTAAACAAAATCTGATCGGTATTAAGCTAAAGAGATAAAGTCAACAAAATAGAGACAAATTTGTCATATATGCTTGTAGTAATTTTGAAGTTTTGTAGACAAACGTTTGGACTCAAATCACAAACAGAGCACACAAGATCCAGACCATTTCAAGTACTTTTGAAAAAGAAGTTATATGTACATTTGAACTTGTAAGCAACGCAAAATCATGCTTTATTCTTGTACCATCACAATGACATCAAGTCGGTACCATGAACATCGATCGATTATAAAGCTTAGAGTCGATTTGAATCGTTCCTTTACCAATTGAATTTGGTTGATCGTCAACAATTAGAAATTTTAAAATTAACTTTATTATTTAATTGATTATTATTAAATTTGCAAACATTAAAAGTACAAAAAATTTAATTTCATAAAAGAGCACTTTTTTTCTAATATACTATTGTCTTTTGTGCTATTTACAGGCAATTCAATCACTACACTTTTATGTATCGTAAAAATGATGAACCATCAATCAAAATAAGTTAATTTAGTTTTTTTTTGGTTTCGATCAAATTAAAAAGATTTAAAAAATATAAATTTTTATATGAAAAAAAAGTGTACCGAACATCTGGGAAATTTAGATGTAGTATGAAACTATGTAAAAATTTAAAATTTTTAAAAAAATTAAATGCCTCTTATTATAATTCTAAGACTATAAAATAATTTCTAAAATTAATTCTCGTATGTCTAGCAAAGTTAAAAATTTTTAAATATTCGACACAAATATTGAAAACTGAATTGATAAACAATTAATACAATCACATATTACGTTAGGCGTATGTTAATAAGGGGACAAATAAAGGTAAACAACATAAAATATTACTAAAACAGTTAATAAAAATAACGGTAAAAAACTGTATAAAATAGCATTCTCGTGTTGAAATCATTTGTTACGCATAATAGAAAAAAAAAAATAATTTCGGTACAAATAAATTAAATGTTAAGAAAAATATAATTTTGCATGTTTGTCTACTAACAGTTATTTTTTTGCCATTAGAAAACTTAAGTATGTACTATTTTTTAAACTAATTTTGTTTGTTTTTTTTTTTTTTTTTTTTTAAATTCAATTACAAGAATCCAACAACAATTTAATATGAAAAAAAAAACGAAAAATTCCAACAAACGTGGTAACATTTTGCTACAATTGAATTTTATTCACCGTTTTTTTTTTTTGTTTTTTTTTTTGGCAGCATTTGCCATCCATACTGAATAAAAGAAAAGTCACGTTTGTTCACGTTTTTGTTGTTTTGAACTTTAAAAATAATTTCAAAACACGTTTTAACATTTCATTTAAATTTATTTTATTATAATATTAATTTGAAATTATTAAAATTATTTTCTTTTGGTTTGGGATTGATTTTATGAATGGATTGATAATAAAATAACATCCATCTGATTCTTACAATTTAGCCTCATGGTTCGTTGTGAATAATTTCATGTAATTTCATTGTTTTATTTCTGAAAAGTTTTCCTACTATTTAAGAACAACTTAAACCATATTTCTGCTAAACCTATAAAATTAGTTTCGCTAGTTTTAACTTTGTAATACATATAAACTCTTAATAGCAGCTATTCTGATGCCCAAATAAATACACCAGCTACGTTCAATCAGCTTTTTTCGCTTTTTAAAATTTGATAATGTTTAACTTGAAAGTAGCAGATATTTCAGATATTTAGGGTATGTGCCTAATGAAAAGCTAATTCTAATTTCCTAGACCAAATGGATAATTTTCACTGACAATTTCTATCTTTAATTTGTATGTTTTTTAAATTAGAATTTAGCTGTTATCAATTAGAAATATTTCGAGTTGGCTAATTCCATTAGTGAAATTTAAAATTAGTCAAATTCTAATTTATATGTACACATATGAATATCTGTCGCTAGTCAGAATTAGTCATCATAACGATGCGATGCGATTTTTGAATTATTTTTTTGCATATTTTTTTTTGATTTACATTTCATCTTATATTCTTCCAAATAAAATGAGATTCGAATTTCTAATTTGGCTCAAAATGTGATTTTCGATTCTATATAGTTATAATTAAATTCTTTGCTAAGAAAAAAAACAGCTTTTTAGTTTGTGATTTGCATTTATTCTTATTTTTTATTTGTTACAATTTAAAACTTAAAACTATACTTATATTAATGCCTCTAAATCTTCTAGCCAATTCACACGATGATTTTTCCGGAATATATCGAATTACGATTTTTTTATAAATTTTTTTTTGTTTTGTGTAAAATATTTTCGTGTGACTGATTATGGTTATCCGACGTGGAACCTACTTTTATCCAGTTCTATAATGAACAGTGAACACTGAAAATAAAACTGGTGGATACAGACAGGTACAGGATATAGTAAAATTTTTGAGACCAAATTAAAATAGCATGTAAATTGTTGTTGTTTATTTTTTTATCTGATTTCGTCATAGCAGTGTTTTTAGACCTAAAGCGTGCATTTGAGACATTAGATACAAATTTAATATTGTCAAAACTCAAACGATATGGGATCAAAAACAAAGAGCTTAACTGGTTTCAAAGATATTTAGTAGAAAGAAAGCAGGTTACCAAAGTTAACAATGTTTTATCTAGTCATAGAAATATTAAGTTAGGAGGGATCAGTGTTGAGCGTTATAATGTTCCTGTTATACATTAATGATATTGGGAATATTCTTAAATTTTGCCGCATAATCATGTTCGCTGATAATTGTCTGGTATATATTAGTGGCAGAAATTTTGCAAATTTAGTTCGAAATCTAAACACAGACCTGCAAAATATACATAACTGGCTTTGTATGAACAAGTTAAAGCTCAATGTAATAAAAACAAAATGTATGTATATCAATATTAGATCTGCAGCATCTACAACAGTTTGTATTAATAATGAGATTATTGAACCTGTTACGAGTATTAAGTATTTAGGTGTTATAATAGATAATAAACTGAATTTTCGTGAATACTTAGACTACGTATGCGAAAATGGCTTTCTACGTCGAATTCGAAGCAGTCTTTCTTTTGCAACAGTGAAAATGGTGTATAATGCGATTATTTTACCTCATTTTGATTATTGTGCAACAGTCATGTTTTCCGGACACCTGAACAGGATGCAAAAACTGCAAAACAAGGGCATGAGAATCTTGCTAAAATGTAGTAATAGAACAAGAATTGAATATATACTTCAAACACTAAATTGGATGAGCATAAACCAAAGAATACATTTTAAGGTTTTAATTTTTGTTTTTAAGTTGAAGTACAACTAAGAGGAGGGGAAAGATTTAGAGTCGCACGATTTAACAGAACAGGAGGTCAAAACCAGTTACTGTAGTATAAAGGATTGCAGTTGTTTAACTGATTGTCGAATGAGATGAAGTGTATAAGGAACATCAATCGATTCAAAAAGACTATTTTAAAGTATGTTATAGGAAATTTTTAGAATATTAGTTCTAAAGCTATTTTGTTTTTTTTTTTGCTGATAAATTTTAATTGGTGATTTTTTTTTTGTTGATTTTTGGAAGTGATATTATTTGATTATTTGATGTATTGAATTAATTGAATTGAATTTACTTATATTAGTATTAAATTATTGTTAATGTTAATTATATAAAGTTTTATACAAAATTAATAAAATATAAATACAAAAAAAAAACCTTTGATGGTGTTTGCATTTAATTTTTGGTATTAAAGTTTTGAGAACAAGAATTGTTTGTGTTATTATTTTTATTAAAAAACATTTATACACAAAACAAAAACAAAATTTTAAAAAAAATCGTAATTTGATATAGTCCGTAAAAATCATCTTGTGACTTGGCTAGAAGATATATTTTTCAACTATTTATACTTATATTGACTTATAATAATTATAATGTTTTATTATGAGAGGAGAATAATAGTTAGTGGTATCTTATATTTTGAGAATAGTGTAGATACCCATTTCAAAATCAAAACTTACTATTTAAATAAAATTATTTTGTCTAATAAAATTGTAAAATAAAAGTTACAATATGCAAAGATTAAGTCAATAGTTATTATACAAAAAATATTGGAAGAAAACAAAAAAATAAATTATTAAAGTAATAATGAAAACAAGATAATGTGAAATATGATATAAATCAAAAAATATATTTAGTTTTATAAAACTAAATCAAAATCCAAAAAGATGTTAAATATAAAAAGGTATACGAAGATGAATCAAAACAAAATCAAGTATATACTAAGACTAAGACTAATTAGCAAGCTGAGACACTCGGAGAGGAAAGCTCAATAGAAGGCCTGTTTTAAAAAAAAAATACACGCAGTCTTATGGAAAAAAAAGTGGTCCACTTACAAATCGGATTATAGCTCGAAAACTATTAATAATTTGAACTTTCGTCCAAAGGATGGGTTAAAATTCCATTTTTTTTTACATATTCTAGAGTATTCAGATTTTAAAAAATTAAATATTTTAATTAGTAAATATGTGTTTAAAAAAAGGTCTTTCATCAATTTCCATATTAAAATTCCACTATAAAAAGCTTATAAAATATACAATGTACTGCACTAACACATTGAAGCAATTTTATGTCTTGGCCTGTTAATTAGTGTTAGTCTTGTATGTACCTATACAATAATTTTTCAAGTCCATCAACAGAAATCACTAACAACATGTTTTTTCTTTCTTACAATACATATAATATATGCATCTAATAAAGCTTCAATTGTGATCAATATTTTAAAGCAGCATCTTTCTTAGGAACATATTTTTATTTCTAATTTGTCTAAAAGATTATGAGAGTTTGTTAAATATTTTGTATGAGACTATTTTAAAAAAAATTTCGGCAGTTTGTAGTACCTATACGAAATACTGAGATATTAACAAGGAACCTTAGGTTATGAATCGAAGTGCTCTTGCTTTTTAGATAATCTCTCCTATTACCAAATATCTTTAAATTGAGATAAATTATTAATACTTTGTATTAATATAAATTTCGTACTGGTAATATTTAGCAAAATATTTTCATTTCGCGTAAAAATGTTATGACGATGCACTTTTGACGTCACTTTTATAAATTATGCTTTAATATATGAATGACTTACTTTGTGTACTCTAATTCTGGTTAATTTTGTTGCTGAGAAAATTATAAAGGAAACAGATTTAAAACATAATGACAAAATCTGGAATAAATCGAGTCAAGCTCTCATATATGCTGATGATAAAGATTTAATAGAAAAAAGCATACTTGATACAATTAAGTAGCAATTCATCAAAATGGAGGATGCAAAGAGTAAAACAAAATATTTATGCGCAAAAATTCAACGTCTCAGATGCTTGGAATATGTCGTCATAGCGTATAGGGAAAGTACTCTGTATAAAATTTTGAATAACTAGCCGCATGATTGGTAAGTGTCAAGTAGGGAAACCAAGTGTAAGTGCTGGTTGACTCAATAATGTAAAAGTTGATATACGACAGATTGGTGTAACTAATTGGAGATGTGGTTCGATAGTGTAAAAATTGATATGCACAAAACTGGTCTAATTAAATAATTAGATAAAATGTGCTAAAGATTAAGTTATCTGAAGAAGAATCTTGAAGAAAGTCGTCAACACTATCGATAAGTTATAGTGCCATAGATAAGTATTAAATTAAATAAATCAACTGACTAAACTATAATGAATGCAAAAGAAAATAAAAAATAAAGTTAGGTATTATCAGTTGGAAATCAATCAAAATCTATGTATGTATATAAATATGTTTATCAATATTTGAACAAAATAAAATGAAAAATAGAATAACTCTATATCAAATCTAGAATATTTTTTTAAGCAAGTCAACTTATTATTATGTTAATTCTTATTTTAAATTTTAAATGCGAATTTTCTTATAACTAAAATCAAAAATGAAATATTATATGTCATTAGTTCCACCATTATTTCAGTATCATACACGTGAAAAATTCAATGAGAAAATTAATTTATTAGAGTAGTCACATGGAAGAATCAGAATACAGTACGTGACGGTGATGTGTGGAAAACTTGTAAACACAATTTTAATATTAACGTTTTATAATATATGTATATACATAATAATGTATTACATATATATATGTATGAATTTATAATTTTTTTAAGAAATCTTTTTAGTTAGAAAAAAAGCTCACTATATTAAGCTGAAATAAAAAAAAATAGTTGTCATTATACTGAGACTGATTTACTTATATCAGTAATCGGATGTATTTGTTGACTATTTTTTTTTTTTACTTTGTATCTTTATTTTAAGAATCTTCATGTATTAAATATATAAATAATTAAATATATGAAGCTTGTTTAGATTAGTATTTAATAATGAATATTTATTTATTTATAAATCAGTTAAACTGCATATTAATATTCAGGCAAACTTTCAACCGCTTTTTACTTTCGGGACTTGGGCCTATTTTTTTGACATTTATTGACATTTGTATATGAATATACGAGATATCTATTGCTTCCTCTACATTCTGCATCTCTCAGTGTGTCTTAGAACGATTATAAATGAAAATTATTGAATAATATAAAATAAGAATTTTTGAAATTTACGCAATATCATATTGCGTAATGATAAAGAGCTTAAAGACTATAAGGAGTAAGGACTGATTATCCTTAAATGACAATGTCGAAATTTTTCTATAAAAATACTAAGTACTTCATTAGAAAGTTTGAATGAATTAATTTAATCGACCGATAATTTCAAATTTAATATACATTTACATAATATAAATTTTTGGTGTAAACAATTACCATCAATTATTGTTTTGAAGATGTTATTTGGTGAATATTACGAGATTGTGCTATCAAAATAAAAATACAAATTATTTATTTCCCCATTCCTGTTTAGCCTCTCTGCATTATCTCAATTTGTTCCGTTGAGGAACAACAGAGGTTTCAAGTGCTATTTCCTACAAAATGGAAAGTCCTAGGTGGTTCAAAGTTGACCATGGAAAATCGTTTGTATTTCTATATTATTGTAATTCCATATATAAAATAAAAACCTATTCGGTACGATTGCATTTAAATTCGAACCAAACGTCGGGCACGGATTCAATCCTCAGTGAGATGAAATATGAGTGTGATTTCTTCCACTACAAGATAGCTGGAAACCATAAGTAGAATAGCAGGCATAATAATGTAGGAAACAGTATGGGTAATTCAACATTCAATATGCGATTGATATTCGGGATTAAAATGGAAACGAAATAACTTAGTAGTAAAACTTAATTTTAAAATCGTAAGTGAAAAATTATTAAATTTAATATAAATATAATGTTTTTGTTAAGAAATGCATTATTTAAATTAATATATCTGATAATAATATACTTTGGGAAAGTAATGATCATTGAAAAATGAAACAAAGTCTAAGAATCAGAATATCGGAATTTTTCGGAAGTCCTAGCCTTCCCAAATGTAGTGAAGAAAGATAAAAAAACAGTAATTCTGACCTTATAAATTGATAATTCAAAACTAATTCCAAGCCATTCACAGTTTCTACAATTCACAATTCTAAGAGAATTACGAATTACTTTGGTTCAAATTTCGATGTACATATGTAATAAATTTGATATAAGATCCTATAGTCTTAACCTAGATATTTTAGGTCAAAAATATAACCCAGTATTAAAAGGTTTCAAACTTTACATCATGCAGTTGATTATTGCGGTATATTCTCTATATCTATTAATTATATACATACATATATTATTCTCTATATCTATTATTTTTAATTTAAATTTATTTAACATATTTAAAATGTCATCGCCATTGCCACTAGCGACATCTAAAGTGCAAATTTATAACACCTTCACATAACACTTTTAACCTTACAAACAACAAAACAGACAAAAAATACATTTTTGGAACAATTTCAAAATTTTTGTATAGTTCCTTTACTGTGATGTATGTATGTATGTATCATTCTCGTTTACTTTACAATAACGCGTCATTATTTTAAAAGAGTGCCATTCTATTTATATATAATTATTATCATTTTTTTAAATTTTAGTTTATTTATAATAATAGTCTCGAAAAAATAATCTTGTTATAAGTCAGTGGTAGACTGTGGTAGTGGTAGACTTTTATAAATTGCCTATTCTTTTTTTGATATTAATTGAGGAATAAATTACATTTCGGCTGTCGCTTTGTTATACGAATAGGATGAAAAGATTTTTGATGGATACATATACCTATACATATTTGCTAAAATCGGTGTTTTTATTGATTTTGGTTCGGAAAAAAAATTGGGTAACTCAGTTATAGGTTTTTTTTTACTTTCATGCATTTATAAAATATTATCTAATTGTAAAATATAATATTTAAATAAATTCAATTAAAAAAGAAAATGAAAAAATAAATATATTAATAGAAAATTATTTGGGTTAACCACAAATTCCGGACTTTCACAAGCCATAAAGTTGAAAAAAATACGTAAACAATGAAATCCATAAAGACATAATCCATAAATTTTATAATCCATTATTACAAAACCCATAAATTTCAATATCCGTAAGTCCACAATCCATAAGTTTCAAATTTCGTAAAATGAACAATAGATGTCACTTGCATTTTTTTCTATTTGTTACATGGGTTTTTTTTTCAATGATTTAAAGGATTTTTGAATTAACTGATTTTATATACCTAAAAGCTGTTTTTGGGAATTTCCCATATTAAGTGCTGATAATCTGACAACCTTATGTGATTCGTACTGTTTTTAAAGGTTTGAAATAGATTAGCAGTTTTTTTTTTAATACAATTTAAAAATAAATTTTAGTTTTTTGAAATTTAATTATTTTATCAATTTTTACTTTATTTATAAATATGTGAGAGGAGAAAAATTGATAAATGCTCTGCATGTGCTACCACTTTTATTTTAGAAAGAACCATTAAATGTAGTTCAAATACTCATAACCATGACCCTATAGCCTCTTCTTCAAAAATTTGCGAAATAAATCAATATGTCAAGCATCAAGCCCAAGCAACAGAGAAACCACCTAAATTATTTCAGAATAACTCAAAAATTATTTAAGAATCTACTATTTTGTGTCATAAACTTTGCCGTAAATATTTACCTTCAAAACCTGTATAAAATGCAAGGATACGTAGAAAAAGGAAGCATTTGCAACTGAACCGCAAAAACTTGAAGATATCGAAATACCAGAGGCATTACAGTTTGTAGAAGAAGAGCAATTCCTTATTAATTTCAAACGTTTTGGAAATGATGTTATAATCTTTCCAAATCAAAAAAATGGTTGATGGATGGTACATTAAAGGTTGTGCCAAAATCATTCACTCAACTCTTTACAATTCACGGTATGACCGGATCTGGTGAGAATACGGAAATTTTACCTCTAGTATACTGTTTTATGACAAAAAAAAGTAAGCAAGCTTAGGAGGAAATGCTGTTTGTTCTATTTAGATTTGCATGGGAATATGAAATACATTTAAATCCAGCTTTTGTTTTATCTGATTTTGAAAAAGCATCGATAAATGCCTTATCTTACCAAGTACGAAGTTTAAAGGCGGCTTTTTTCACTTTGGAAGAATTATATGGAGAAAAATTCAAAAGGAAAAATTGGCGAAGAGATATGGAACAGACGAGAAATTTTCTCTAACAATTCGAAAATTAAAAGCTTTGGCCTTTTTACTTCCTGAAAAAATACCAGACTATTTTGAAAATATAGATAATTCTGATGAAGATGTCAGTAAAGTAACGAAATTTTTAAAAGAAAACTATATATATGGTAAAAGAACTCAGTTCATGAAAACACAATAGAAAATTTACCTCGTACATAGAATAAAGTAGAATCATAGCACAGAAGATTATCATACATAATAGGAAAAAATCATACAAATTTATATAATTTAATTACAAACTTAAAAACAAAACAAATAATGGTTAACACTACAATAAATAAAATATTTGCTGGAGAGCCCGTCAAAAAAAGTCCTTAAGGAAAAAAGACTTATAAATATTTTGAAATCAAAAAGCTCTTGTAATCAAAATGATTATTTAGAAAGTTTGGCAAGAAATTTAACACTTTCTTGAATTAATAATGATTAGCTATAAAAGTATAGGTATATATAAGTTTTCTTAAACGATAATTACATATATTACATTATAAATAATAATATTTGAAGCACTTTTTTTGTGATAATGAATTTTTTTATTTTTTGTAATAATGAATGAAGTTAATTTATTTTTAAGTTTATAAGTTAAAATAAACAATAAACAGAACACAGAAATAACCAAATTTTTTCAATCTTTTATTAGGTATATAGTTGTGCAAATACTAAGATCATCGGCAAAATCCGTAAAAAAAAATCCATAAAAAAATTCATAAAAAATGCGACTTTAAAAATAAAATTGTTTTTTTTTTTTTAAAGTTAAGTTTACTAACCTTGCTATTTTACTAAAATTTGGATTTTGTCGTATTTGGATTTTTTATGGATTTTTTTTACTGATTTCGACATTACGGATTTTAAAATTATGGATTTTGAAAAATATGGATTTTGTAAATATGGATTTTGTAAATTATGGATTCTGTATTTACGGATTTTGAAATTATGGATTTCAACTTTACGGATTTTGAAATTACGGATTTCATACCCAACCCAATTATTTAAATAAAATGATTTGAAAATTTTAAATACGAAATAGTTACGAAATATGTTAGAAAATACGAATATTCATATGATAATAATGAGACCAATATTTTGTTATGAATGTGGAGACTAATATTTATTATGATTAAAATCCACCTTAACTGAATTTTCACAAAAACAAGTGAAAAATTAATCACGAATCTGAAAGAAAAATTCGATCTGAAATCCTGACCCTGACAGATGACAGATAAGAAATCTGTTACAATAATGAGTTGTATAATATCAAATTGTACACTAAGGAGAAGAGTTGAAGGTATAGATAACCTTTCGGTAAAGTCATAGATGGAGAATTCCGTAAAAGATTTACGAATCAGAGGACGTTCGACAGTTGACCTGATCTTTGAGACAACAAAATTTTAGTTTTGAGGTACATGAGGTACATTTGGACAATTCAATTAAATTATTGAAAATTTATTAAAAGTATAAGTTATTGAATATATGGTCCTGAAAATGACGATGAGTCTGAAGGAGAAAATATAATGCTGAATTCCAATAAGGTTGACGTAGTCATGAAAATAAAAGTCAAGAGACTACAGTACCTCAAACACTTAGAGCGGATGAAGGAAAAGGCTCCAGCCAAGAGAATCTTCGAATCCAGACCCAAAGGTACAAGACGTCGAGGCAGACCAAATTTTCGTTGAAAGAGACGAAGTACCGGCAGATCTAAAACAATTTTGAATCTTCAAATTGGAGAGAGTTCGCCCGTGAACGACAAAAATGGAGGAAGGCTCAGGACCTATATGGTCTTTTGGCCACCTAAGTAAGTAAGTATAAGTTATTGGATTAATATATAATCGAAACTGAAAATTAATTTAAATCACTAGGTAGATACTAAGTAAGTTAATATTTTGAAAAAAATGTTTTTACTTAAGAAATAAATATTTAATAATATTATAATTAAGTAGGTATACATTATATGTATATATATATATTACAGAAAATGTTTAAAGACCTGTTGAACTCTTGTTAAGATGATTTTGATTTATATACATACGTAACGTATATATGTATATATAATTCGATATTGAAAATGCAGTAAATGAGATTGAAACAGTATATGCCTCAAGCAAAGGACAAGAAGAGCGAGAATTTTGAAAGATTATTACTGGGAAAATTTCTTAGATGTATATAAACAACGAAAGTATTTGAAATGTTACAGTTCTTCAAGAAAATAATGAATCTGATGACTAAAAATCAGATCACTGAGAGCGGATATAAATGAACTATGCATTTGTATATGGCCAATCGCGTACGTAAGAGTGAAAATTAAACTTTAGGGCTAGCCTCAGATTAATCTAATCATTAACTCACTCATAAAATTTATCAATTTAAAAATCATTGATCGATTGATATAAATTGCTAAGAGAAGACTCTGTCAGAACATGATAATGTTAATCACTCTTCAATATATTTATAGTAATGCAAAAAAAAAAGAAAAATAGCTTATAATTTTTAAAATCGTAATCCCAAACTATTTTCTATTACATTTTTTACAATATAAACAAACTTTGGTATACAACTAAATTTCTAATAATAAAAAAATACATAATACAATTTCTATTAAAATAACTTTTTGAAAAAATTTCTAAAATTTAAAGAATTTCAAAAATAGAAATAAAATAAAAGTTTTAAAGATAAATTTAAAGATCGTAATGCTTTCGAGATCGTAATTTTATTTTTTTGCATAAAAATTTCATGAGATTAAAGAGTGATTTTATTTCGAATTATGTTCATCATACCAACAACATACGTAGTGTAAGAAAACTATGGTGGTGAAATTAGGTATCGTCATTCGTCATCTTATATTTTGACGATATCAAAATGGTATAGATACTCATTTTTTTTTTCTTTTTTTTTTGCTGATAAGTAAAATAAATAAAAAATAATATAAGAAAAATAATTCAACAAAAGAATCACGTTTTTAGCACAGGAACAATATTACATACGAAAAAAATATAATTAAATAATGATAAAAAATTGAATGAAAAGTTTTTTAATAGAAATTTTCTGTTTTTATCAAAATAAATAGTGTTAATTTATTTTGTATTAATTGATATGTAGTGAAGTTTCTATATATATGCACATACTACGTATTTAACGATTAACGATAAAGCAATATATCATGTTTTTATTATCATGGATTAAAAATAATAACGTGCATATAGCAGTAATATGTGTCTTTATAGCCTAATCGATTTATAAGAGTAGTTTTAATTCTCTAAGAGATAAAATTGATTTTTTAACCAGACGATAGTTAGTCTAAGCGACACTAAATAGAATAACAACATTGGAAGCTATAATTTATGAAAATAATAATTACTGAAACTTAAGGACAATTTTAGAACCAATTATGTGTCACACCTATAATCCCTTAATAATGATTAATCAGTAGTTTATTTTTTTTGTATGGACAGAGAAAAGTTATTATATGGAAAATAGAGTGAGTGACTTAAAAAGTAACTGCTGGGATAGGCATCTAAGATTATTCTTTAGTCAGTTAGGCTACATAAAGCGGATGGAAGGAATTGCTTTAGGCTAGAAAAATTACAATGGAGAAATATTAAGTATCGATGAATATTAAAGCTTTTGAACTCTAACTGGAGAAACTTCATCATCATTAAGCATAGTCAATAGAGGAGAATATTGTGCAAGGCCGAGAACCCTTAAGATTAGTATTACTCAACAAGTAAATAAGTTGAAAAGCAAAATGAGTGTATGAATCTTGTCAGATAATTATACGGTCTGTGAGGACCTTAATGCAAAGGAAAATATCAAATATAATTTGTGATTGCTCAAGATTGATTATACAAGATTATATTTATTAATATTATAGCCCTTTTTTTATGATCAAATTAAATACCATTCAACATCAATATCAAATTAAATACCATTCGACACTTGCCCATGTGACTTATATTTTATTAATATTTTTAATTACTAGTAGTAATAGTGGATTTTTAATAATTATTTATAACTAGTATAATAGTTGGCTTCAGCTATTACTTGTTTTTACTATTGCAATCTCAAGACTGAACAATATTATTATTTATACATAATTGTAACTTATTACTAAATACTAGTACTATCTAATTACTTCCGCCCTATGCCCCACGGATGGGGTTGCAGGGCAATGATGATGATGATGATCTAATTACTAATATCAATTAAATTATCTTAAAACTAACGGACTATCAAGAATAGTATAACTAGTTTATTTCTGATTTTTTTCATTTTAATTTTGAAATATTTATCACTTATACTTTGTAATTTTATTGCTAACTATTTCTATTAATCTGAATATATTTTTATTTTTTTGGAGTTTATGTATTTGTTTTTTGGTGTCCTGACAAAAAAGTGAGTCAATCAAAATGCCGCAACATAAAAATCTTTCTACATCAAAATTCCGTCATTTAATATCCCTCAGCCTTTGTTGGAATATCGAAAATCCCAATTTTTTTTACCACTGCCTTCACAGTGTTATATCTTTTTTCCAAAATAAAAATAGGACTGTATTTTAAAGATCGGGGTTTTGTTAATTTGGAATGAAAATAAAATATTGAATTACAAAAAATAACTTAGATGAAATCTCTAAGATGTCTGTTGTGAATTCGTAGGGGATTGTTACGGGTATTAGATTAATTATGTGGATTAGGTAATGGTCTATTTTATGGTGTAGGGGACTGATATGCAAATTTAAATTCAATCAATCTTTTAAATTTATTAATAAATTAACTAAGTAATATTATACTTAATCAATTGTTCTATACTAGTATATTATATATTATATACATATAATATACTACAGTATGAATTAGAACCGGAAATTTTCCATTTTAAAATTTTTATGTACGAGAAATTATTTATATAATTTTTATTTATTTAATAACACTTTTGTAAGATATGAATTTATTAGAAAGAAATTTATTGTAATTTATAATACATAAACATTATACGGGAGCCATACGAAATCTAATTTTTTTTAATCTCCTTTTTCATAATCTCATTCTACAAAATCTCTTTTTTGCTAAAAAAATTTATTTGTTTTTATGACCAAAAACTAAACCAAAAAAGTTTCAACCTAAAACAATATTTTTTGTGTCTTGTTGTCTACGAAAAAAGAATTCTCATTTAGGTAGAATATTTACCTAAACCAATTAGCTATTGGATACAAAAAAAGGGATATCTCCTTTTTCCAGAATATATACTTAATTTCTGGGATACTGGACCTCTCCAATAAAGTCTCTAAACCGTTTTAATTACGTATGGCAAGTTTGGAAAATTTTTTTTTTCAAGGACTTTTGACCTCCAATTCTGGGATTAGAACCTCTTTAGCTTGGATCTCTGGGAAAATTTCTCTAAGCGTTGTCCATTACGTGTGACATTTTTGTTAAAAAAAAATTTTCAAAGACCGTCAGCTCCAATTTCTGGAGCACTGAACCTCTCCAAAAAATTTTAAGTGTTGTTACGTGAGCAAAGTTTGGAGATTTTAAAAAAGGATATTTTGAAAAGGAGATTTTAAAAAAACGAGATGAACAAAAAAACAATATGAACTTGTAAAAGCATGAGAAAGCAAATAACAAATGATTACTGTTTATTGAGCCATTGACAAATTTTTAATTTATAACGAAATATCAAACAAAAAAAAAATGTTTCTTACCATACATCAGAAGTAGAAGATTTAAAGGAAATAAAAGAAAACATTTCTGTGTACATACCTACATATTTTTTCTATTCTTCTAATCTTTAATAAATTCATGAATGCGTTAATAACACAATTTTTTTGCCCTCAAAATGTTGTCATATTTGGTCTCTAAGTTTAGTACACTTTTAATTTTTATTTTTTTATCTTAAAAACGATTCTTTCCTAAATTGTGTAAGTTTTTCATTTATTCGATTATTTTCTTCAATCATATTTGAGGAAAATGGATAATAGCCCAATATTCTAGTCAAACACAATAAACAAGCGAAGAATCCATATAGAAATAAATCAGAAGAAAGAAATAGAGATGGATAGGCCATACACTCAGAAATTCCTTCAAACAACATCGAGTGAATGAGCTTAGAATGAAACCCACAAAGTACAAGAAAATCCGGTCATCCAAAGGACACCTGGCTGAGGACCATAAAATAAGAACTAGAAAAAAAACATAACGTGGGAGAAAATAAAAACAGCAGCCAGCAATCGAGAACGATGGAAATGTCAAGTGAAGGCCAATGCTCCCAAGAAGAGTAAGAAAAAAAAATTTCGAATATACTCTATAGGTGAACAATTTTTACTCATCGCCAGACCCATCGCCAGCACAAACTTTTTCAATTTGTATTTCATTAAAAAACGCCAATTTTTATGTTCATGGTTTTGTCCGTCTTAAACGATTGTTTACATGCAGCTGTATAAGACCAAACATTTTCCTAAGGTTCATAAAAAAAAACTTACCGATAGGTATATACGTACTTGCATATATAATTTTATATTGAGTAATGATGAAATGAGTAGAAACTCTTTAAATAGATTTTTGCGACATTTGAATGTGAAATATTCATCAATGAAAATTTTTTTATTTTATTTTTTTTATTTTGTCGTACTATTCATTTTGTTTCTTTGTTTTTTTTTTTTTTTTTGTAAGAAACGATCGTTTGGTTACTGCCAAATATAGCTATACATAATTATTATATTAATACTATTATTTGTTTGTAAATAAAAACATCATTCAATGAGAAGATGATTGATAATTGACGGAATTTGTATTAAAAATATATAACGTCATTTAAATATCTACGTATGTTTGCATGTATGGATGTGTATAATAAATTATTGTTTTAATTTTATATACAATGTAATATATTATGGAAGTACATATAGGTATAGGTATTATTATTAATTAATTGTTTAGAAAGTATTTAATAATAATTTTATAAGTTAATGATTGTAATTATTTTGAATAACAACATAGCTTTTAAAAAATTTAATAAATTATCAAAAAATTACATCATCGCGAAGATCATTTGATAAGAATATGTAATGTGTTTGAGGAATCGTTTCAAAGTGTAAAAAATATTCAAAATGAAAAATTTTAGAATTTACAGAATGAGTGTGTACTTTGACTAATCAGGAAATTCGAATGGAAGTAAATCTATATATGAATGATTAGCTATACATCCCTTTATTTGAAAGGTTAATTTTGTGGGTTAATTAATACGTTTCGTGGATAGAAGACATACATATGTGTGACCTTATCTGTAATATTGTTGAATGAAATCAAGTATATACAGACTATTGAAATTTTAGCCACTTTGGGTTAATTTTCCAAAACAAAGCTTCGCGAAAAAGTTAATGATCATTGGTTTGCAAGATACAGGTATCTACATCTTGATTTGCAGGAATGTGGTAGTTGATGAGATTTAAAAATTACAGTAAACAAAAACTTACCTACGCTTTTTAAATACAAAAAATAATAATGTAAAAATAAAAATTTTAAAAATATACTTTTATCGAAACCAAACTAGCCCCCTAAAAAGTAGGAAATAAAACTAGTGGTGGATGTTGAGCATCTAGAACTACTATAAGATAAAACTTAAAAGTATATAATGAATCTTGCTGGAATATTGTTAATGTCAAACCTGTCATTTGATACCTTTGTAAAGTACCGCGTCTGGTTGCTTTTTTCATCATGAATAACTGTGCAAAATTTCAGAACTCTATCTTTAAATTTTTAAAACAAAAAATTTTTTTTTCTTTTTGCATTTGGTTTTAATATTAACAAAAAAATTTCAACCTACCACGAAAACATATAAACATATATACATATAGACACTGGCAAGTTAATATTTTTTTTTTTTTCTTCTATTACTCCGTGTGGTAGAATAGGTCTTCGATAGTGAACCTCCATTCCTCTCTGTTGAGTACTACTTCCTTAATATCGTCCCAGGTATAATTGTTGATTGTTAATTCTTGATCGATTGTGCATCTCCATGTGTTGTTTGGTCTGCCGGGTCTCCTTTGTCCTTATGGATTCTACTCTAGAGGTCTTCTTGCTATATCACTTTCTGATATCCTTAGTGTATGACCTATCCATTTCCATTTTTTCCTATTTATCTGTCTGTTGATCGGTTCTTCTCCAGTTATCACCCATAAATCCTCATTGGTAATTCTTGCCGGCCAGAATATTCTGCATATAATTCTCAAGTACTTGTTGATGTATACTTGTAGCTTTTGTTTGATTCTGACCGAAGTGAGCCATGTTTCACTGCCATATATTAATGTTGACTTAACACATGCTCTGAATATTGTTAGCTTTGTTGTTCTCGATATTTGGTTGCTCCGCCATATCTTCATTAGGCTATTAGGCCAAATATTCTTCTTGCCTTATTTATACGGCTGTTGACATCTTCTGTTGTACCTCCTCTTGATGTTATGATGCTCCCCAGGTAGTTGAATTCTTTTACGTATTCTATCTGTTGTCCGCTCACTGTTATTGGCTCACTATCACTGTTGTTTGTCCTCATTGCCTTGGTTTTCTCGATATTTAATTCCAGTCCCGATTTCTTTGCTTCTTCCTGTAATCTGTTGACTTTGTTCTGTAGCTCCCTTTGATTTCTTGATATGAGGCATACATCATCTGCGTAATCTAAGTCTTCTAAGTTGCCGAAGAGATCCCATTCTATTCCGTTTATTCCAGTGCAAACTTTTCTTAGAATGTCGTCTAGTATTGTGTTGAAGAGAAATGGTGATAGTGGACATCTTTGTCTAACTCCTATATTGGTGTAGAATGGATCACTGATGTTACCTTTGTGTTGAACTGTTGTCTCTGCATCTTTATACATCGCTTTGATGATGTTGATGACTTTTTCAGGAACTCTATTCTTTGTAAGTGTCCTCCATATTGCGCATCTCTTTACTGTGTCGAATGCTTTCTTAAACTGTCTATGAATAGTCTATGAATCTATGAATAGTAGATATAGTGGGGCATTCCATTCTACTGATTGTTCAACTATGACCCGTAAAGTATTTGACTGGTCAACACAGTTTCGGTTTGGTCTGAAACCTGCCTGCTCTTTCCGTAGTATTGGTTCTAGTACTTCTTCTAATCTTTTCTTTATAATAATTGCTATTATCTTATGAATAGTACTTAAAACCGTGATTCCTCTCCAGTTGCTGCAATTTGCCAGGTCTCCTTTCTTAGGTATCTTGACAATCATTCCTTTCTTCCATGATGGTGGTATATTCTCTTCTATCCATGCTTTTCTGATGTGGGGTTCAATTGTTGCGAATAGGTCGGGGTCCATAGGTTGGGGGGGGGAGAATCAAGTTAATATAAAAGTATATAAAATAGCAAGAAATTATTCTAGATGCAAATAATATTTTATGTTGTCTGAAAAGAAATAAACTCCATATGATCTTGTTTTATTTTGATATCGGAAATTATAATTATAAAAAATTTTCTTCACAATTAACATTGTTTTTGGGGCATTTGATAATATAATATCTTTAGCATTAATTGTCTTTTGTATATTATATACATTTTAAAAGACCCATCATCTTAACGTATACTAACATTTAAAAAAAAAGCTTGACCTATTATAATTGATATTTTATAGGTATATCTTTCACATGACTTATCTAATAATATTAATAACTTCTATTCCGTGACGCACATTCTATTTACGTGAATAGAGTTGTGTCTTTGAATAATCCAACTTGAAATATGTTTCTTATTGATCACAACTCAATTTTAAAGATAATTTAAAATTTAGTATTTTTGATTGTAAATTTAAATTGTCAAAAAATTGTCAATTTACTGTCTAGTAGAGAATCAGAATAGAATCAATATTTGATTAGGCACACACCCTTAAATTAAAAATAAAAATATTTTTATATTACGTCCACAAACACCGATAATTGAGATATTATACTTTTTATCTTATTAAAAACTACAACAAAAATAAATCAAACGTTATATAAATTTTATTATATTTTATATATAATTTTATATTTAATTTGGGTACAAAACAAGTGTACTGCGAAAGTTGGTCTACCGTAATACTGCTTTATTAAAGTCCATTTTTTTAAAGTCTATTTTTGTGAAATCCTGTTTTTTAAAATCCGTTTTTTTTTTTTAAATTCAGTTTGTTTTTTAATTATTTTTCGGAAACAGCCGATAAGAACCGTATGCATAGTAAAATTTTTACCAACAAAATAATTTTTCAAAAGCCTTATAAAAGAAACAAATATGTAAAAATGAGAGCAATGGCGGAAAAAAAATCGCAGTTAAGTTAACAGCATTCATTAAAAACAGGATTATAGTAGACTAACTTTTGTTTAGCTCCCGTACTGAACACATAAATGGGAGTAATACGACAAAATCCTGTTTTCCAGAATCCAAGTGTGATAAAATCCCTAATTTTTTAAAATTCCCTAAATTTAAAATCTAAATGCGACAAAATCCAAACTTCACTTTGCCAAATATAACAAAAAATCCAAATAAAGTGGAAAAAATATTTTTTATTAAAAGCTTGCCGTCTACGAAAACAGCGTTTCAATAAATAATTAGTGGGGGTTTAAGGGTGGCAACCCCCCACTTTAAAACTAAAATTTGTTTTTTTAAACCTGGCTATTTTACTAAAATTTTGATTTTGCCGCATTTGGATTTTGTCGTATTTGGATTTTGTTTATTTGTATTTTGGAATTCTGGATTTTGGCCTTAAGGATTTCATGGCTAATCCATTAATGTGTAGTGTTTTAAAATTAAAAGATTGAAAATAGCAAACCTTCATTTTCATAGAGGTTGTGAACAAGATATCTTATACATATATTTATTTATTGACCTTGTTTACATCAAGTTATCAGTAATTTAAAATTTATATATACATAACATAATATAAACAGAATGACCCTAGAATGGAGCTCCCAAGGTAGCAGAAGGCGAGATAAACCCAACAACATCTGGCGTCGAACTACGACTTCTGAACTAACGAGATATGGACGAACTTAACATACCTAAAATTCACCACACATATATAATGCAGGCACATTTCCATGTTCAAATGAATGTTTATTTGGTAAAGCAAAGAGAGATAAACTAGTAGAGTATGAAAAAAATACCGTATGTATACATACTTAAATTGGACGATCTTGTTAAGAAAAATTAACGATTTTGCGGAAATAGAAAACTTAGTTTTGAGGGATACATAGGAATTTAATGAAAACTTTTTAGGTCGAGAATAGCTATAGTTACCTTAATAATTTCTCTATATTCCATTTAATACGGCGCCACCATGGCAAAGAGTCTATCTATTAGCCTATCTATCTAGATTAGTTATGATATATTTAAATATATACGAATTTTCGGTATAACTCTGATTAATGAAGTTGGTTCGCGACGTATCGCCAAAATCATGGTTCTCTATTTTCTAAGTTTTTGATAGAGAATAAAATAAAAACATATTGTTAAATCATATAATATTGAAATGTAAAATATTCATAATTTTTACTTGACAATAATATACTTGTCAATAATACTTGTCCGTGGCAGGTAACATTCCAGCTTTTAATGGAATATTTTCAACATTCTTGGGAAGTGGTGTATACAATTTTGCGTTTTTTCATTATTGTTTCACTTTCGATATAAATGTCCGTAAAAAACAGAGGAATGCCTATTTTCAGCTGGAATTTTATTCTGAAAAACTTGAAATATATATCTACACATAACTATGTGTATGTGCTACATAAAGAAAGAAAAATTCGAAAATTTCATATAAGAAATTTCAGAATTAATATTTTTCAGTTTGAAAATAATTTGCAAATTTAAAAAAAATTATTGCTACAAAATTTATTAATTTTTAATTAAAATACTCAGGTATTCAAATAAACAATATATATGTACACATGTATCTACCTAATTCTTTCTATTTTTAAATTTTCTCGTAATTATTTTCTAATAATAATAATATTATATTCAATAAATAATGTACCCAAAAAAACAACTTTTTTTAAACTTTCAAATAGTGATAATTTTTGATAGAGTTAAAATGACTTAATTTGTTTTTGTTTTATATAAAAAGATACTTAAATTTTTAAAGGAAAAATATTTTGTGGATATATGTAATACATACAATAATACATACGAGTAATGCTATAAAATTGAAAACTGATCTTATAAAATTATATGTATGTATATGTATTAAAACAATAAAAACGATAAATAATAGTATCGTCACCATTTATAACAATATTGTGCAACCCTTGGCCCGTGATTTTCTTTGATGTGGCTCGCATCGCATAAATTTTTGTATATATGTAGGTAGATTAACAATGAATTTAAAATAAAAATTACAAGAAATATTATTATAAAATCAAAACAAATTTAAATTCATACACAAATTATTCTGGTAAATCAAAATCTCCTATAGTAGTCTAATATCTAAACATAAACTTGATTCATTTCATCAAAAATAACGGCAACACTGAGAAACATATTAAATTAATTGCAGTTTTGTCAAAAGAGCTTGAGAGAAAAATTTTAAGATTTTCGTTAAAAAAACTGTATTTAACAGACTGCGCTCATGTCCACATATAAATATAACCATTCTACTTACAGTTGGAATATATAAGAGTTGCAGCAAATAGATTTCCAAAAGAAAATTTCATTGAATCTGCAACGAGGTTGAACTTTATTATAAATATGACTACACAAAAAATATGTAGCTATGCCCAAACATCAAAAATACCCGACTTTTCATGAGTAAACGACTTGGTCATGTCATGTTGTCTCTTTTTGGAAGCATCCAATATTTGTGAACAGTACAAAATTTAATCACAGAAAAATTAATATTTATGATCATATTTCGTTAGTTTTAATTGTGAATTAAGTTATAGTTTGGGGGTTAGGGTTCCACAGGGTTGTAAAGGTTGGTAACCTTGGTCAAACTCGAAAAAATATAAAAAATATTTGTGAATAGTTTTTTTTTCTCATATGAAGCACAGAAATTGTAAATTAAGACTAATAGGATATTTTGATTTATCAGGATAATTTGTGTATTAATTCAATCAAATTTGTATTAATATCATGAAATATTTGTAAAATTATGGTGTGAAATTTTTAGATTGCATAATTATTAAGTTTATAAGTCATATATTTAAACGACACTTTCGAATTAAAATATACAGCTAGACAGTTACGGCTAGACAGCTACGGCTAAGGCTCTGAATAGAATATTATTTCAAAGCTCACATTAAATCTACTATTTTTGGGTCTTATTTTAGGTGCATATAAAATATTTAAATTGAAAATATTTGAAACCACCTACATTATAAATAGCCTATGACATTCAAGCCAAAAAAAAGGTCAAAAATGCTACTATATAGGAATTTACACACATTCTTATGGAAAAGTATAGTGATAGAAAATTACCGATTTTTTTCAATTTTGTTCAAAGGGGTTAATAAAAATATTTAAATTTAATTCTTTCATTCTTAAATATACATTTGAAAAAATTTCTTCCAAGTATTTTTCCGATTTTTCAAACAAATTTCTCTTACAATACATTATAGTATTTTGGATGTCATATAATTTGTTATTATTGTATGTTGCGTAATTTCATTATATACAATTATAAAAATTAACATTAAACTGTATATGTTGGTAATGCTTTGATTATATATATATAAAAAATATTAAATTGCATCACACAGTCTTGATATGGATTGAGTAGAGTTATATACGGATCAGAAGATTAAAAAGGTTGGAAACCTATGATTTATACAATATAGATTTCATAAGATTAGTTTTTGTTTTTGTATTATTGAATTTAAATAAACGAGATACGCCAGCTAAATATTTCACAAAAAAAAAAAAATATTAAAAAAAAAAGTAGAAACAAATAAATTAAAAGTCACGAACCATTCACCTTGAAAACATATTCACTTGGAATGTAACATGCTTTTTAATATTATTGAAACTATGACTATAAAATATGAGATTTGAGTGAATTAACAAAAAAAAACAAAAATTTATACATATACTAATATGTAGTAATAATAAGAATAAAAATTTAAGTTTTATAGCACGTGTATTAATTCACGCGATTTAATATTGACCTTCAGAATATATGTATATTATTTTTAAATTTATACATACATACATGTACATACATAAAACCTAATTTCAGTTACTTTTTTTTAATTTTTAATTTCTATTTTTATAGAATTGTTTTGAAAACAAGAAAATTATATGAATAAATTAAATATAAACTACTACCAAATTGATTTTTGATTAAATGATTATAATAATAAATTCCAATCCCGGACACTAGACAAGTTTTACACAATGAAACATTTAAACAAGCTTAAATTTTAATGACTATTAATATTATGATACATTATTATGATTGAATCATCTCATTTAGGTTTAAAAATCAATGTTCCATTTAATCATAAAGATCATCAGATAATATAATAAGCGCAGTGATGGATGATTCATTGATTGTTTTCATTATACTGTACTCACACAAAGCACTCAATATTCATTCAAAAGAACTTTTATCGTTTTTTTTTTTGTGGCTATACATATTTTCTTATATATATTTCCATAAAAAACTAATTTTATAAATGTATTAATTACTATATTGTACATTTGTACAGACAATGAAATCTTTCAATAATTTATTGTTAATTTTAATATACTGATCTTAGTAAATTATTAATTAAGTAAAATCATATATTATAAATATTTTGTTTCCAACCAATAATTTAAAATTACAATAATTCAAATACAATATACATTTAATTTCTAAAGTTATGTATGCTTATAACTTGGTAACTGAATTAGGACACCACAAGTTAGTAAGTATCTTCATCTTCATTATATTTACTCAATGGTATTACTACACAATATGATATATATCTAATGATCAAGTCGGTTGTCGTATATGTCTTTAATCTATTAAGTCGGTTTATTTCATTTCTAATCGATGTAATTTGAAAAATGTCAAATAAAAAAGAACGTTAAAATGTTAAAGAGTTCAATTATTGTCATTATTAGCTGGTTAAATAGTTTTAGTTTATATTAATATTATTTATTAATTTTCTTTTGAACAATTTGAATATGTAACAATAGAACAGTATAGTGTGCATACAAGCTTAACCAGCAATTTTAAAGATTTGAAAAATTTGCTATCAATATGTTGTGTAATATGAGATAAACCTTAGGTTCATCTGCATTAATAATTATTTTGTTGAACTATCTATTTAAATTTTGACAAAGAAAATTCGATTGTTAATTAAGAAGACTTTGAAAACTTTGAATATATAGTTCTTTTTTTTTTTAAAGTCGTCAATACGTATATCAGTAGTATAATAATTATAAATTTATCAAAATAGTGACACCTTGTTTTGAATAGGACGAATATGAAAAAGTAATTTCTATATTATTGACAATTAAACCGCTTTCGATATTAATGGACATTGTTTTTGAGGAATGAATATAGAAGAGTATATGATTAATAGCTAAATAGTGTGAGTGGCTATTCAGTGTACGAAATCTAAATTTACTCTATGCATATACACACACCTTTTGTATCATCATTATAACGCGCTGGGTAGCACAGTAGGTAGAAAATCCCAGGTTCGATTCCCGATGAAGTAAAAAAAGATGCTTTATGGGTTTTTCGACCTGGTCCAGTATCCTTTGTCATTGGGATAAAATAAATAACAAAAATAATTGAGAGTATAATCTGATAATCATCGGTTAAATAAAATAAAGCTATTCTATTTAAGAAGGCTTAGTTCCTGACAATAGTAGTAGTTTTCCACATTTAATGAGTTGATAAGCCAGTAATTTGACAAATAAATGCTTGAAAAATATTGTAGATATTGTAGTATAAACTTGCAGTACTGTACTTAATTAAGCACGAAAAGATGATTCTACCTAAGTTACTGTCAAGAACATAAAAAAATTTCACTGTTATAAAAAAAACGAAAACATTTTTTATGTATAGACTATAGGTGGTAATACAATTGAAACGTTGACTTAAAATTTATGATTTTTAATTATTGTTTTAATATTCTAATCTGTCTATAAAATAACCGGAGAATAAACTAAAAACAACATGCAATTAAATGCAAGTGGCAAGTAGTCAAATCTAGTGAAGTATAAAATTGTTTATTTTTACTAGCAATTATAGCAAACTCATAAACTAGTTTGTAAAAAAATTTCAATCTTATCACACAATATGACACTAATGAAAAGTTTTGGAATTACAATCTATCCGAACTATACAAAACCCTTAACGAATGTGAAGACGACCGAAATAAACAAAATAATAAATTATAAAATTATTTTTTTTTTATACAAAATATGTGAAATTAAAATTACGTGCATTATGTTCAAACATCTCAACCGTAATGAATTACTGAATTCCTACATAACGACAACGAATACATATTTATAATAGTTATCTGTTTTTTTTTGTAAATTAAATATTTTGAAAACAACTGACTAAATTTTAAAAATTAAATTCTTTGCTGTCATACTACTTAGCTTAAACTTTTAATTTAATTAATTATTTGATTATATTTTATAAAACATGATTGAGAGTTGAGAGCTTTAAAAGAATCGATTCCATCTTTTAAATATATATATATATATATATATATATATATATATTTATAATATAATAATGATAATAATGTTTTCACAAATTTTCGATTCATTAATGAATTTTATTTTGGTATTTTGAAAAGATTCACAGCACAGGCACATATTTGATTTTGTTTTGCAAAATTTTGTTTCTAATATTAGAAGTATATATGTACATACATATACTAGTATTTAATATGCTAAAATATTTTATATTCGAACTATAAAATTTTATTTATAATGCATAAGTACATCCATAATACGTATTAGATTCTTTTAAATATGTTGTTGTTCTATTATACATTTTTAATTTATTCTTCAAAAAAACATACTCTTTTTATGTGAAAAGTCATTGTAATATAATTTTATATATAATAATTTGAATACTCTAAATAAAATATTACTAACACAAAGAACGTTAACAATTCCAAAGAAAATGTTGGTTTATTACAATAAAATATTTTGTCATATATAGTTACTAAACAAAGAATTGCGCTATGGATAAGATACGTCTAATAAAATATCAATTAAAAACCAAATATGAAATAACGTCTAAAAAAATTGTTATTTCAGTTGACGCTATTTAATAGAGCCGCAAAATATATTTTGTATTTCTTTGTCAATTTAACTATGGATTTTTGTTAGAATCTAAGCTTTTGTTAAAATTAACAAGGGTTTTCGTTCAGTGCATCGGCATTGAGCGTAGGTACAGGTTTGCACGAAGTTTTGATATACTAGCAATTATAAAAAAAGATGAATTTTTGATATATTAACTAATTAAACGTGAAAAAAGAAGAAATTGACGTTTGTCAATACAAAATAAAATTACTTATATTTGTAAACATGCCCAAAACCGGTTTTGTTAAACCGTATGCAAATATAATATGGGGATGCCTAGCTGACTAACCTATATTTAATCTATCCAAAGCTTTCAAAACAAAGTTCTAAGGAATATAAAAAGTGCTCCTAGGTAGAGGAGAAATAGCGACATACACCGTGATCTGAATATGGGCCAGGGGATTATGTATAGTAATAAAATGATGTGCAATAACATGTCGGCTCGGTCGGCTCGGTAACCAAGTGGTAAAGTAATCACATCGGTTCTAATATTATAATGTAATAAGAAACATATATATAAATAAAACTAAAAAAACAATAAACTGGTTAAAATAAAATAATAACAGACAATATTAATAAAATATATATATACCAAATATAATATACAATATTTATAAAATATATATACCACATAATTACTATATAAAGGCCCACAGATTTATCTGCAGATCCCACTCTTATATAAATAAATAAATAAACATATAAAGCGAAGTTGCTTCAAAACGTGTCAAAACCATCATCTTGACACGAAGGCTGGGGAGAGTTTAACCTTTTTGAATTTGTATCATAAAAATAAAATAAATGAATAATATTATGATATAAGTAGAGAAACATTAATATTTAATCAAAATAAGTAGATAGTAAAAGTTTTTATAACTCTAATGTAATTAATCGTTAAAACTTAAGGGAACTGCTGGGTGTTCTTAAACTATTTTTTTCTATTAAAAAAAACTAGAGTGTAAAATTATTAGTTGAACCAGTTTTAATAAGGCGAAAACATGTGAAAAACTAAATTTATTATGGAATAGCTTCCTTCACCTTCAGAATATCGTTTTTTTTTTTTATAAATAATTAAGTTGCATTCCCAAATCAATTTCAAAGAATAATGAAATTTTTTTTTACAACACTCATATAATATCACAAGCGGAATCCATTGAATCCATACCTTCATCGTATTAGTAGTTACACTACAGTCACTATACCATGATGGATTTCATTAAACAGAAGAATATCTACTTGCCTGGTTATGTCTATTTTAGCCATTACAGTTTAGTCTTTAAGATTTTAACTTTTTTTATTCATACGTAATTCATAGTTTTAAGCTAAATACATATACATATGCAGTATTATAGTTAGTTAACTTTGTGTATATAACTATTAGATCTACATAAAAGCTTAAATATATAATTATTATATTATAAAATTAAATATTAATTATCATCATAAGATATTTGAATGTGTACGTATGATAATTATATTATCAAATCACGTCAATTTTAACGGATTTTTTCTATCGATTTTTTTTGTTTGAATTATATTTATATGTATACTTATTTATACTTATTTATACAGTATATTTTTAAAAATTAAGAAGAATGTTGTTTAAAATACAACAAAATAAAATTTTCTATCGCAAATGTAATTTATAAAAATTGAAATTTGAAATTTTTATAATGTCTTTTTTTTTTAATTCATTTTATTGCTTCGATATACATCTTACATCTTACATAATTCATTTTATTGCTTCGATTACTTACATTTTTATAATGTATATTAAAAATACGAGTTCTTTCAGAATATGGTTATGGAATTTTATATTATATGGGACTTTTATATGGAATTTTATATGGACTTTATTATTATATGGGACAAATTTAATTATTGAAAGAAGTCTAGTGTTGGCAAATAGCTTCCTCAACTAGTAGGGCAAATAGCTTGGTTTATTTGCTTGCTTACTTATTTTGTATGTATATAAAATTGCGATAATAGCTGTATTTTGATCAATGATTTCACTGATATAGTCGTCATTTTCTATGGAAATTTGATTATCATTATGAATATAAAGTACTTTTTTAGGTTCATTCATAATTTCTATTTCTCTACATTCACTTATCAATCATCTATTTAGTACAAATATTGTTTTAAATTTTATTTTCATTCAAATATTCAGTCAAATAGTAGTTATCTTTTATCTAATCTATTAAAATCTGTAAAAAAAAGTTTTTGTAGAAAATATTTAAGTTGAGGTGAGGAGATACACACAATACAAAATACGCGTATCTGTATGATAAGCATATCAGTAAAATTAAAAGGAAAATATTCGACTATTTTCACTGTAATACAAAATAGTATATTACAAAAGTTTGGATTATTTGTTCAAAAAGTAATTCTTTAATTATTTATTTAGTGGTCAAACACACTCAGAAGATTACTAAATATACAATAATAATTATACTAATTTTCGTAGATTACTAAAGAAATATTTAATTTACTATCAACTAACTTTACTATATTAAATTAATTAGTAGTGATATTAAATGAACATCAAAGCAGATGTCATGGTTTTTCACGCATTTGTTTTTGTTAGTGTTCTTAATTTTTTTTAAATACCTACGTACACGCATAAAACACATCTTATATACAGGTTGATACGCTCCGACGTAAATGCTTAATTTGTTCTTAGAATTGATGTAACAAACTTGGTGGGTATCAGACTTACCTTTTCGATTAATAGTTGTCCAAACTTAACACTTTGGTATGAAAAATTGAAACTTTTAACGTTGATGATCTCGCAAAAGTTCGCTATTTTTATACTTTCATATTAACTTATCACCGTCTGTTTATTTATATGTTTACTTGTTTGTTTATTTATTTATTTTATTTGGTAGGTAGGTAGTTTTTTTATTAATTGTGTTAATACATTGACTCATCCCAACATTTTCGCCTTAAACAACTTTTATGTGAAATTCGCCGTTTCTCAGATAAAGTCATATTTGTAGTTTACTACTTTTAGAGAAACAAGTCATTACAGCCTGAGATCGGCAAATTTGTTCAGGTTACCATTGTGTCGTAGGAGTAATATACAAACAATTTATTTCATAAAGGTCTTCAATTATTTAATCACTTACCAGTGGAAGCCAGAAACGCAGAAAATTTAGATTTTTTCAAAATGATTTTGATAACTTTTATAAAGTATAACGCCGAATTAGGAAATTTGTACGTTCTATACAATAGGCATATTCATAAATTTTTATCTTATTATATTTTGATTTTGTATTTTGTATTTTGAATTTTCTAATTATTTTAAATTTTATAGTTTACATTTTTTATGAATTTTGTTTGGTAAATTATTGTTTATAAATTTTTTAATATTGTGTGATAACCATATTGAACTAATTTTATTTTATGTAATTTGAAAATAAATAGATTTAAGGCTTTAAAATAGTATTAATTACTAATGAATGAATTAAAAAAACTCTTAAAAGATTTTCCGAAATTTTTTTTTTGTTAACTTTTTTTAAATTTTGTGCGCAAAGCCTTATAATTAAAGAAAATATAAAAACGGTAATACGGTATATGGTTGACTAAAGATAAATATTGAAAATTATTTCAACTTCAAATGAAATATATATAGTATGTATATTTTTAGTATCATAGTGAATTAAATAGATGTGTACTTTAGCTTAAAATTATAGAAAATTTAATTTCCAATCAAAATTTCTTGTATTCCTATTTATTTTATTATTTTAAATACTAGAAGCCCCTGTTGAGTAATTATATTTCAAGTTGAAGTCAAACTTAAAGTTTTTAAAAAAACAGTAATTTACGTACTGACATAGACTTCGCACGATATAGCAGAAACCACTCGTGTTTAATAAAATGTTTTGTGGTTAGTAAGTTTTATTTAGGACATATAAATACACGTCCCTCATATACTGCTTCGTTTTCGATATATTCCCTATAGTAAGTGGCATTTAGTGATAAAATTACTAAAAATAAAAAATTTTGTCATTAAAGAGGTACGTATATATATATATCTACATAATACATAATTCTAATAAAAACTATATTATTACTACAAATAACCAAAATTTAGAAATAGTTACTTAAAAAGATAAAAATGAAGAACTCAAGTGATTTGTTTTTTTTGTTGTTTTTATATTTTTTATTTTAGATGAATTTGTTTTTTTTTTTTTTTGGCATATGTACATATATTCATTTGCAAGTACATATGTAAATTATAATAACTGATTTGTTTGCTTTTGTTTATTATTTTAATAAGATCTCCCATATGCATAATGTATTCGCTGAATCTGAATCTCAATAAAATCATATGAGTACAAAATTTTCAACTGTGTGCGAATTTTTGTTTTATATACAACTTATATATTATATTAGAAGCTCATTAAGGAGTAGGAGAATCGAAATGAAATGAAAATGTGTCTACTGCGCAGGTCCATAAATGCTTGTCAATTATAATTATAGATAAACATTCATTCATAGTTAAAAAAAAAGCATCAAAAATGGATAATCAATCAATTTTATATTATACATCTTACAATCCTACATACTTAATATATTCATAAAAATTTGCACCTTGCACTATTATAAAAAAATTTGCACTATTTTCATTTCACAAACGTTATCTTACGAAAATAAACTAAATTATAATTACTTAGTGTGTTCTAGAATTAGATAAAGATTTGAAATGTGTATGAAATTAAAATGCTATTTGTCAGCTGGGATTTAATAAAATAGGTATATTCCAGAAATCATACTGCATTATTATTGCATTTTTATTTACGGACCACTGAAATCACTTAAACTATTAAAAATTAATATTGTTTGATTGATCAGTCAAGATCTACAACAATATAATGTACTGAAGTACAAAATATAATTAGGTAGGTACTGTAAGTTTTGGATTAATGCAAAAAATTAAATTTAGAGTAAAATTTTTTTGGAGAAACGAACACGAATTTATACTCAGTTTAAAATTTTTTTGAGAAACGACCGTAAAATAAAAAAAATGCAGAATTCGGGCAACATTTTCTTGATGAACAAATTTATCATTTTTTAACTCTTCTTTATGCGAAAGGACTTAAAAATTTATATAGACTGGAATTCATAAGTAAAATTCAACAAAATTACAAACTTCTAGAAAAAACCACGGATTTGTAAAAACTACAAAATTTTATTCACATATTTCTAATGAAAAGCTGTACATAAAAACTTTTGTAATTTAAAATTAATAATAAAAATTACAATAGACATGAGGTGTTGAAAACGTGGTTCCTTCATTTTGCCACAAAAAAAAAAAACAATTTCAATTTATTTATGTTAAAATTCAATTAGAAAAATTCTAAGTAGGTTACCTATTTGTTATCTGTTTTTCCTCAATTAGTTAAATATGAAATAATAAAAAAATTAGTATTTATTTCGTTATAAAGTAGTAAGTTGTTGAATCAAGTGATGTTATTCAGAAAATAACAACAAAATAAAATCAAATAGAAAATCGTGTCTACAATTTAATTTGTAGTAACAAACAAATTGGATTTTTTGAGAAATTAATCATCCATTAAACTATCCTCTCCTAAAGTAATTTAAATGATGATGTGTTAATAAATAAATTTGAAATAAAACTACTCCTGTGCAATGGCACAAGAGAGCTAGCAATTACACTAATTTTATTATTCATGTAGATTTTCATAAATTTTTGATTGAATTGGACGATAATTGTTTAGCCTCTCATTTAATAGATATAAGTCTAGTCTTAAAACTGTTGTTAAGTTTAAATCGATATAATATGAAAAATAAATTTTGGTATAAATTATATAAATATAAAAAATTCTGTAAGTCCTAATATATTACACGTTTATAAGAAAATTAAAGATATAAATGTATGTAGACGTAATGAGTTTATTTTTTCTGATGAAAGGAAACCAAAGTTTTAATCAATTCAGATAAAATGTATGTATTTTTTTTAATATTTTAGTTACAAATTAAGTTTTTTTCTAAAACTATTCTTAACTATTTTTTAATTCTTGAAGTTTTGATTTTTATGCTAAAATCTATTTTCAAATTATAGACAGATTGTTAATTTATTATCTTAGCAAAAAACAACAGACAAGTTATTGGTACGTGACTTGGATCACGTTCAAATCACCACTAAAATTACAAATGAAGCTTAAATTATAGAAAAATGATTGAATTATCATAGAATTGTTTCCGATGGATACAATTTTTTATTTTTTAGAAATTTTAATCAGTAATAATATAAAATTAGGATTCTATATTAGGCTGAATAAAAGCTTGAATTTAGTTAAATAGTTTTCTTAGATTTTTATGCTATGATATGAGTCATTTTCTAGAGTGACTAATAAAATACTTATTTTTTAGGAAAACAATTTTTTTATTTAAAACGTAAATTTAAAGTACATGATTCTTTCTTTTTAAAGTTAATTTAGGTTATTTAGGTAAACATGAAATAATGTCACAAATTTAATTTTTTTTTTGTATCATTATTTAATTTTATTGTGGCATTATTTAATTCTTGTATTTTCAAATAAAAATATAATTTCCTAAAAATAAATTTAGTTTTTAACAGTATGTACATACACCATACACTATCTATTTATCACACGTAAATAGATAACTCATATCAGTCTTGTGACCATGATATAAAAACCGAAATCGAAAATATTAATTTAATTTAGTGAAACATACCTAAAAATTTTTTATTTAAAAATGTTTCACCTAGAGCCTACATCAGTGTATATTCGATAAAATAGATAACACAAAGTAATGACATTTGGTGTGTCTATATATAAACAATATTTGTTTTTTTAGTAATTTACGATTTTAAAAAAATTTAATCGTAATCTGAGAGATTTGAACATTCATTTCTTAAATTTAAATATTTTATAATTTAATGTTTAGCCACTCGCTCATTGAGAACATTTCACTGATATTAATTTATTATGTTCATATTTACGATTTACTTACAATTTATAATTTATTAAAAATTAAAATTTACATTTATTTAGACTAGTTTTTTTGCATGAACTATGTATGGTACAACTGTTGTAATTATTCTCAGTATTCTATAGATTTTATTTATGATTTTCTTTATTGATTTCAAATATAAAAATGGCGACATAAAATGATAGGATTTTTTTTTTTAAATATTCCATTTTATTTATTATATCTTACAATTTGTTTTTCAAAAACTAATTCTGTTGGCTAATGACACCTTGCCATTACTAAGAACATTGTTTTTATTTTTATTTTTGCATTACGATATTATGATAATACCAGGTTTATTGTGCAGTGTGCGTTTTCTTTTTATAGTTCATGAGCTCTTTTAAGTATAAGGTTTTGTGCTAAAGAGTTAGAATGGTTTTCTAGGTTCAATATGTAGTTTCTGATGCTTTTTTTTTTATTTTTTCCTGTGGGATGTAAAGATATAATTGTATATATGTACTGAGCTGGCCATTGCGCTAGCTATAATTTTTCAGTGTTTGAATCGAAAGCATTGTTGTTTCCTTCATAATTGTATTCCGTATGTTCAAATCGATTTAATTATATACATATTTTATGTAGAAGAACTTTATATTCTAATTTTACTTTGGATTTTATATTTGGGTTATTTTTGTTTGAATATGTAGCAACATGAAACTTCATTCTAAAAATTTATTGCAAATGCCCAAGTGATTAAAATATAAAAAATATAATTTTTTTTTTTTGTTTTAAGAAAAACTTATGACTTTACTTATACCGATAGCTTTGGAAGTTTTTATTTGAGCAATAATTTTAATCATAATTAATAATAATAATAAATGTAAATCGATTTAATTTTATATATAGCGTGAAAATTTTCTTTTCAACACTTTTTTTTGATTTTCAATCAAAAGTATAATACGGAAACGGAAATCACGTTTTCTTTTTTTCTTGTTTTTTTTTTTTTTTTTTTGTATTGTAAATCTGATATGTACGATATTTTTATTCTCGCGTGATTATTCAACTCTATGAAATAAAAACAAATCGATAACAAGAGACACTTTTGTATTTATTCTCTGTTATTTTTTTGTTTTTGTTTTTATTTTGTTATTTTATTTTATTTTTAAATTTTAAAATAAATAACTTTTTGTTTTTCCTTGGAAAATTCATTTACTTATTTTTAATATTTATTCTAGTGTTTTTCTGTTGTTTTGTTTTTCTTTGTTTTCGTTTTTTATTTTTGCTACTGTTTTAATTATTTTTATTATTATTTTAATATAAATTTATATGCATATACATGTTATATGTACCTACATACATATATATGTTAATTATATTTTGGATTTTATTTTGCGTAGTTAATAACCGACTTTAACATCAATTGAATAAATTCAGAGAACTTTTAGCGTGTTCTGATTATTTATTTAAGAAATTTTTTAATCGTACGTGTTTTGTTTTTATATTAATATAATATAAATGTATTTATATACATTATGAATTTGTTATATAATTTATTTAAATATGTATTTATGCGGGCGTTATAAATAACATTCATTCAAAAATACTTATTTCAATCTATGTTATTTAAGAAGGTTATTGAAAGCTAATAAAAATAACTTTAGCTTTACCAGTATATGTTTAAACAATATTTAAATTATTTGGGGTTAAAATTCGAAAATTGGGTTAAAAGGCAGCCATTTAAGATTTTCAGTTAAAATAGCATACATTTTTTACGAATGTCTTCGTCAGTGGAACTGTCAAATAAACAAATTTATAAAACAAAACAAAAACTTGGTTTCTGCCTAAACTTGTTAATTAAAATTAGTTATATCCAAGCAGACCTATAATATAGATAGATAAGCTTGAAAATGGCTTCAATCGGTAACATAGTAGTACATTATCTATAATTAATATTTGATATAAAGTTGATAAAAAACTTTAAACATTAAAATATTTTTGTTATTTTATTGTTTTGTTTTTTGTTGATATTAATTTATATGTCATACAATATTATACATATTTATAAATTTACAGACATGAGGATATAGAGGTGAATAGGAACAAAAAAATAAATAGAAGTATACGTCAAAGTTCGCATAAACAACAGATAAATTTATGATTTTGTTTATAATGGCAACTACATATTTGATCAAAAAAATTTTTTGTACAATCAGACAAACAAACATATTGTGTATAAGGTAAAGGAAATTTTTCGAAAAATTTCCATTCTTTCAAATATGAATATTATGTAGATACAATTTTTTATATGTATATACATACCTATAGTACAATAATTAAATTGTTTTAACTATTTATAAAATCTCACTATTATTGCCATATTTAATTTTATATTTTTGTACATTCAATGAAATGTTCAATATACCTATTTTTATTTTTAAAAAATGTGTGAAAAAATCTGCATTACCACGAAAAAGCTGAACTACTAATCAGAAATTTCTGGGTTCGATTTCCAGTTAAGGCATGGATGTTGTAAAAAAAGTGTTTCCAATTATTCTCTGGAATTAATTTGGTTATCACTAAAAGGTATTATGAAGGCAAGCTGAAGCTATACTCTACAATAGATATACTTTTCCATACGATTTAAATTAATAGAGTACGTGTATCATTAATTTTAAGGAAAACACTATTGCATGTGATTGTGTATAGTGTATGTATACCAATTTTCTGTGTAAAAACCATGACTATACAACATGTTATATAGTCATTGGTAAAAAGCAATTAGGTGGTTTATCCCATAGACTTGGAATTATATAAAAAAAAAACTTTGAAAAAAATCTAATTAAAAGAAAAAACAAATAATAATAGAACCAATTTACGATGTTGACTAAATTTCACGTCGAAAAGTTTTAAATCCAAATCCAATATCTGTAGTTTTAAATAAACTAAATTTTAATATTCTCAAACTTTTCAATTCACAATTTTTTTTGTTAGTTGCTAAGCTAAAATTATACTAATATATTATAATATGTTTGATGTTTAATCATACAACCTAATAAAATACGTATTATGTTTGTGCAAATGTGTAAAATATTAAATGAAATTAAATATTTTTCTTGCCTTCCCTGCCTACCTACGTAAAAATCTATGTGTGATTAAAGTTTATTTTTTATAGTTTTTTGTTTGTGTTTTTCTTTTTGTTATTTTCATTTCAAAATAAAAAGAATAAAATTTTTCCTAAAGATAAGCGAAAGTTTTATATATGTTATCTTTTCATCTTCATATTTTATGTTATGTGTATAATTTTAGTTGAACAACAACAAAAAAAAAGAAAAATATTGTAAGCACGTGAGGGTTATTAAGTTTTTTTTTTATATTTTTTATTTTTGTTTTCAAAATTATTTACAGACGATTAACATTCATATAATACATTTAGCTATATCAAATATTTTATATATACATATATATTTTTTTAATTTCTATTGTAAATATTATTTTTTATACATATTATTATCATAATAGATAATATGAGTATTTACCTATATACATATTTTTAAATGTAAACTTTATAAACTTTAATAATATAAAATAATGTGATGAATGACTAATGAGTAACTATAATAATCTATATATTCATATGTGGTGTGGTGATAGTAGGATAGTTGGGTGTTTTATATTTTATTTACTTTAATTTATTATTGAAATTGTATATACCTACATTACATATTATATGTATATAAGTGAGTGAAAGATAGATAGTGTCAAATCGATTCCAATAATTCTAGAAATTACGTTTCTAATCTATTAATGTTTTTATTTTGATCTTTTTTGTTATTCAAATATATTAGAAATAAAACTATTAATATTTTTGGGCTTAAAATTTAACTACTTATGTAGGTAGGATACAAATTAACTAAAATATTTTTATAGTGAAATTTTGTATTTATGTTTAAGTTTATTTTTTGGCCATCAATTTAAAAAAAAATATAGCTTCAAAATCTTTATTTGTATGATAATAACAGAAATTATATACATATATATACCTATTTAGATTATTCCCGCCGAAGACAAAATCCTAGACTTTGTAAATATGACAAAATAACCTCAGAGAACAATTTTGAAAAAGAAAAAAAACAAAACCATTCTTATTGTCTCATTTCTGAAAATATTCACTTTTAATTTTTAATACATAAATTCTGATAATAGATATTATACACATTTAAATTGCTATATATATAACTATTAAAAGTTTTCGTTTAACACAAACTATTTCAAACAGAGGGTTGTGAATAAAAAACAAATGAAAAACGTAAACGAAAAACAAATAGCGGTGGAAATTCGACAGAAAAAATTGCATTGGGTTGGACATCAGTGGAAGAATTTTCTTTATCATATGCCCACTGAGAGGGTTACAAGACCGTAGTAATGATGAATTTTAACATCTATAAATTTTAAATTTTGATATTTCTTTTTTTATGTTTGTTAATCATTGATCAATCAATATTATAATATGTAATGTAGATAAGCAAACGAATAAAATTATCGCAAGTTTGATTTCAATTTTTCTATTAATTACTTTATATAGTTTTTAGGATAGTATATTTATAAATAAAATAAAACAAATAATATTAGTAAAATCAGAGATAAACATAGATGTATTAGTCTATGGTAAAACTAAAAGTTCTATCTGATTAAGCAAGTACATAATGTAGGTATAATAAGTAATATGAAATATTAAGTTTTCTTTGAAAGTAAATTCGTCTTAATTTTCTTAATTAGTAAATTTGTATAATTAATATTCATTATATGTACATATAATTATTATTCTTGATAATTTATTATCTCCTAATATCTATTGATAGGGAATTTGTAAAGTCAAAAGTAACACTACTAATTTGTATACTTATATCACCAGTGCGTATGTTGATCTAATTCTATATTAAGTTTTTACCAATAGAATTCCTAGTATAAAATAATGTAATTTAATCTACTTTTCAGCTCCGCATAATTCTATTCAGATGAGATAGTAGATATTATCAATAGATAGTAACCTTATGTTGAGAGGTATTGTAAAATTATTTTATCACCAAAATTATTATTAACATCATAATATCAATATAATCATTATCATTTATCATAAACATAATAACTACATATTATTATACATTATCGTTACGTTTATTTGTTGGTATAATAATTTTTTTCGAATAATGAATATAAAATACACTCTATTATTATTATTATCTTAAAAATGATGTTCAGTCAGCTTTATTTTCTAAAAAACATTCCATAGTTTAATTCTTTTATTTTCTGTTTATAATAATAATAATAGAAATAATAATAATAATATGTAATATGTGTAATATATATATATATATATATTAATACAATGAAATGATATTTCTGTATAGTATGTACATACATGTATTTATTATTGTACATATGAATTATTATTGTATCAATTGATTTTCTTGATAATTTCCTATTTCATCATAATCATCATTATCATCATACTTTTTATCATCATTATCATCATTATCATCATCTTCAACATAATCATAATCATCATCATCATCATCATTATCATCATCATCGCCATCATTATCAACATCATTATCATCACCATCATTATCAACATCATTATCAACATCATTATCATCATTATTATTCCAATGATCCAAAAATTCACGTGGCTTAACAAAGTATAGATTTTGTTTGTTTTATTTTTCATTTGATTTAACACACACATTAATTTGTTATTTAGTTAACGATATGTGTTTAATCACAGCTTACAATAATTAAAAAGCCCTGACACTACAAGAAAAAAATGGTAACTTTTATGGGAAAAATAGTAGGCCTGATAGGTACTAATTTTGAAATAAATCGAAATATACAAATCTATTTAAACTTTGTTCTTAGGATGCCATAAAGTTGCACCCTTTCTACATTTTTCATTTCAGTAGAAAAAATAATTAAAAAATTAAATTACAGAAATATATTTTTAAAAAACGGTCTTCCATCCATTTGTTCATTATAAAAAGCTTGTTTTTATATAAAAATGCTGAAATGCTACACTGGTAAATGTTTAAATGTATTGCCATCACCAATACATAATAAAAGTTGTGTCATGGCTTTTTGATAATTGTAAGCTTTGGCAGCTGTAGTTTAATAAATTTTATATTTAAAATAAGTTTTTTACTCCCTCTTTGAAACTATAATATATGTGCATGTATAGATATATGTATAAATTCATGAATTATAATTTAATTGTAATATTATCACAAAAGTAATGCAAACTTTAAAGCCTGTCTCTTTATTTGTTTTTTTTATTTATATACTTATTTACAACATATTATATAAAATAAAATAACTAAATGCATTTTTGTACATAATATGAACTTAATATGTAAGTTGTATGCATATGCATTTACAGAAAAATAATTAATTTTATTTTTGACATTTAGTTATACAATTTACTTAAAATCTTAAACTTATATGGATACAATTTGCTCTTTCAAATAATGAATATTTGTACAAATATAATATAATTATGTATCTACATACTATTATACATTATATTATATATTTACATATATATATATTATATACATATTATATTTTTATTATAAATTTTTATGATGATTATAAGATCCCGAAATCGAAAACAACGAGAGGCAATTGAATATAAATTTAATAAAACAACAACTGCCTCATCGAGCGACAAACCCGAGATCTTAGTAAATGATGTACATTCACACATAAACATGTATTTGTACATACATAATAATGTTGATTGTTGAATCTGCTGCTTTCTTTTTATTTACACTATATATAAACACTTTTGTTATTGAAACACTCTGATGTATTCTGTATTATACACGTACAATATAATATATACTATATTTTTTACATACATGTTTTAAGTAAATAAAATTTAAAATTAATTGTTTTTGAACTTTGATAATTTTTATTAATTAAATTTAAAACAAAACAAAAATTCTTAACTTATTTATTTACTTATACGTTCAATTAGTAGTACTGGTAGTACTATAAAAATATTTGTGTTAAAAATAAAATTATCGAAAATAAACCTTGAATATTAAAAATGACTTGATTGATAAATGTAAATATTTTTGGTGATTTACACTAATTTACATTTTTTTTTACAAGTTTACTATAAATAGCCCATCATTTATTACCATTATTGTTACCGTTTACAAATAGTTTCTTCAACTTCAAATGGTGTTAATCAATAAAGATGTTAATGGAAAATAAAAATGGTGGAACATTTTTTTTAAGCATAATAAAAACATAAAGTCGATAGGGTACCTTTTATATTTTAAATTTTTCGTTAAAATTTTATTTAAAATTTTTTTTTATAGTTTTAATTTTATAGTTTTCTATTTTAGCATAAGAAAGTAATACAATAAACTAAATATGGTTATGATTATCAAAAAGTAAATCATGATTATACAATAAATAATTTTATACTATACCAGCAAAGTCATCCGAAGTTGTCTGGGTCCAATACAAATTGTATAAGATTTACTTCAATGGAGTTTTATTTATGAATCAAATTAAAAAAAATGGTTTCTGAAATATAACTTACAAGTTGCAAAACAGATATTCGAACAAATACTGGGTCCAATTCCAAATCTGTAGTAGGTGAGTGATTACACGCTAGATGGTGCAGTAGGTAGAGCGCTTGTCTTTCAATCGAAAGGTACCGACGACGAAGACAAAAAATACTTTCTGAATTTTTCGACCTGGTCCAGTACTTTTTGTCATTGGGATAAAATAAATGATAAAACATAGTTGAGAGTCTTGGTTATCACTAAAAATAAAATGGACAAGCAATTATGAATTATGAAGGCAAAATACTCTACAATTAATTAGTAAATATGTACCTATACCATAAAAATCTGTTCCATAAGAATTTGTATTTTTTTTTTTTTACACTCTACAGTAACTTAGGTAGAATCACCTTTTCTTGCTTAATTAAGTACGGTACTGCAATTCAAATATTTCGAGTATTTATTTTAACAAATTAATGGCTTATCAACTCATTAAATGTGGAAAACTACTGCTATTGCCAGGAACTACGCCTTCTTAAATAGAATAGTTTCATTTTTATTTAATTTGTTACCCCAGATTATACTCTCAATTATTTTTTGTCATTTATTATATCCCAATGACAAAGGGTACTGGACCAGGTCAAAAAATCCATAAAGCATTTTTTTTTTTTGCTTTGCTTCATCAGGAATCGAACCTGGGACCTTTCGATGGAAAGGCAGGCGCTCTACCTACTGCGCCACCCAGCGTATAAACACCTGCGCCACCCAGCGTATTTCAATAACATTGAGGATACAATGCTTAAATTATTAATCTGGTGAAAATTGCATAATTTTGGCTGATTGTAATTTCGTTATTAATATTCTAGTCTAAGTTTTGGGTGGTGAGGAAGAAATGTTAAAAACCCTGTCAAATCCAACAAATTAGTAGTAAAAGCTTCATTTCCATTGGTAATTGTATCGTCGCTCTCTAAATTGTACCATTTAAGTCTTCAGAAATTCTTCTTTCACCAAGCTATAGTACACGTTCCGAGCTAATTTACAAAAGTTACTTCACATTCACTACAAATTATTCCTCTCATATTAGTTTTAAGTTTTTTTTAAAAGAATTACTTGTACAGAAAAATAGGAGGATTAAGAGAAAACATCAAAAAAACATTCAAGAGATAAATTCTTAGAAACTTTTTGGTCTGAAAATTATGTTGAATAGTAAAGAAATGTATGTATAGAGAGGGGTATAAAAAAGAACTTATATAGAATGAACAAACAAAATCAGAAAAGAGAAATGTAAGGTATATTGCTAAAACAGCCACCCACAAGCATTACAAAATATTAAAAAATTATAAATCGTTTTAAGGAAACATGGATAAGTACAGTAAATAATATAAAAAATTAAATTTAGAATAAAAATCCAAAAAATAATTAAACGTTACTTCTTACTTTTAAATGTAATAAAAATAAAAAAAAATAAATAAAAATAAAACTAAAATTATATAAAAAAAAAAAAAAAAAACAAACAAATAAAAATATAAATAAAAGTATATAAACCAGGAACTGAGTATTCAGAACTAGGAGAGCTATCCATACCTAAAATTCATTTAAAACAGTTATTATAGAAGAAAAACAATTATTATATTGTTATGTTAGAAATTAATAACATTATTTATCGGTTAAAAGGTTGTCTTTAGCAGTTGAAAATATTGAATATGTAAACAGTAATTTTGAACGAACGGTGGAAAATGATAAATTATGTTATAGTACATCCATAATAATTTTCCAGACTATTAAATTTGAATAAGTAACTAAAATAGAACAAAATATAAAGGATTAAAATATGTGTTTTACTAATTCTTTAATTTCGAAAATACAAATACTATTATCTGAAATCATATTTATATATTTTGCCAAATATGCTGAATATGAACTCTCTAGATTCTTAATTAGTTTAATTATGGTGTAATAAGCAAAAAATAAAAAAATTGTATATAAAATAATTTGCTGTGAAGTGAACCTATTTGATATAAAATTATACGTTTACAATTTTTATTGTTGTCCTTTAATAATAACAAAACTATTCAAACATTTTATCTATATAGTATAATTAATTTTATTTTATAGTTTGATCTATTTTTAACAAGTAGTTAAATATTATTATTATATATGGTAGGCATTTTTATTTGTATGCAAATTAATAATTTCTAATATTACATGAATTTTTTAAATGATTATGTTTCTTATGACATAATAATACTTTAAAAATAATAATGACAATAACAAATTAAATAAAATTTACTTTAAGGTATGTAAGTAACCATTTCAGCTCTTTCATCACGTTTCACGTTGTTATCTTTGTTTAAAAAATATTTTTTTTTAACATGGTAAATGCATTAAAAACGACAGAATTTTTAACTGATTTGAGTTGATTAGTAGATTTATTTTTACATGGAATGAAATAATAAATAATAATTTTAAAAGTTATTTTGTGTTTATGAAATTTTATTTACATACATATATACAGTAATTGTTTTGAAAATTATGTACACGGTTGCAAGTAAAATATGATCTAACTAGAGTATCTAAACAATATTTAAATAAATATATATTTTTTTTAACCATTTAAACAAGGTTAATTTTTGTAATTTCAAGGAAGAATACATGTACATGGGAATGAATATATGTATATATATATATGTATTTATAGAAAATTGTGGGAAATTTTAAATTACAGCGAAAATTTATTTGTGTACTATACATTGAGTAAAAAACTTTTGTGTTAACATTTTTTTTATCTTTAATAAAATGGAAAATTTTGTGATTACCACAAATATAATTGAGTTTTGTGAATAGAAATGTGACCTACTTTAATAAAAATTAACTAAACTGATAAGTACTTTCAATTAATGAAAACACTTCTGTGTCTCTGTCTTCTTTAAATATTTTATTTATTTTTTTTTTGCGCTCATATTGTTGGGTGGTTATATTTTATTTTATTTAGTTTGGGTTAGTTAGTAAAAAATTTTTTTTTTTTAATTAATCTCTTAAAGTATATATATGAATTGAGATATCTGAGTGAACAGGTTTGAATTTTTCACGAAAATAATTTTTTACTAATTCATAAAAACCGTGATTAATTTGAATTTTTAGTTATCAAAAACGATTTACAGCCAACCTTTTAATACAATTAATATGTAAGTTTGAAATGAAAAAGTAAACTTTTAAAATTTCGTTTTATTTTGTTGGTAGGTACAACAATTAATTTTACAGTGAAACATTTTTTTTATAACCAGGAATTCTAAAGTAGTTTTTAGTTACTACCAAAAGGCAAAAATAAATTTTTATAAAGACATTTATGTTGGTTTTAAAGCACAATCTTTGATTATTATACCAGATATATTTTGAGATCGGCCGACATATAAAAAGAACAAAATAACAATTTGATACTTCGAATTTTGAAATTTATAATTAAAGTTTTGATTTCGTAAATCATAAAAACTCAAATCACAAAATTTTAAATAAACTATTTTTTTTTTTTTTTGCAAACACCCAACAACCGGATAAGCAATAAAAGAAAAATTATATAGAATAAAATTATAGTTTCATTAAATTAAAAAATCCTTCAAATACAAAAAAAAAAGTTCACAAATAATAATTCTTTTTTTTTTTTTCATTTTTTTTATGTATTTTAAATTAATGTTTTATGACCCCGAAAATAATAATAATACTCATAATAATGTTATATACTTATTCTAAAATAATAAAAATAAAATAAAAGGACATCAAATAAGGATACAGAATTTCTTTATAATTTCAAATATTTTCCTTTCCAATTCATTTTATATTGACAGAATTTTCTCTATTCCAATATAATATAATATTATGTACTGTTGTACTGTACTATATATATTTACCCAAATTTATATACATATACATTATATACAATAGATGTATACACAACATAAAAAAAAGTCTATAAATAGCCCACCTGTCAAATACATTATTTTATTATTTGTTTTTGTTGTTTGTTTTTTATATGTACGGAAACGACCTTGTAAAGGGCGTTTCAATGAAAAACACAACACCAAAAACAACAACAATAAAAAGAATAAAAAAAATTTAATTTTTATTTTCAATTTTCTCCTTCTGATCTCTTTATTATGTACTTGTAGAGTTTATGCCATGAGAATCATAAGATAGATACAATTTTCACGTTTAACGCAATATTTTTTTTTTTCTTATATAAGATAAGTATGGATGTTCCTGTATGTGTTTATATAATATATATATATATATATATGTATGGATAAAGTTGCGTAGGTTTTATTTCTATACTTTTTATTTTCTATTTTTTGTATTTTTTTTTTCACCTCAATTAAACATTAGATGGTTGAGCTTTTATAATTAAAAAGGAAAAAACAAAAAGTTATAGCAAAATAAAAATGATCCATAAATTATAAAATTGTCTTTAATTTTCATTAAAAATTAATTATTTCAAAGTTTTTAATTATATTTTAACATAATATTAAATTGACCATCATTTTCATCATTTATTTATTAATACAACAGGTATGAAGATGATTTGAAATAATAATTATTTTGATTTGCAGAATTTTATTATTAGTTAATTTACTTAGAATTGAAGCCTCTAAGGGTTATTAAAATAAGTTCTAATTTAAACTGGTTTAAGTAATTTATTAAAAATTAACAACAAAATATAAATAAATTTACAAAATTAAAAGTTAAAAAATTAAAATATTATCATTCTCAGAAATTTGATATATCTATATCTACACGTATATATGAACTTAATCATGTGTGTATGTAATATTGAAATATTGTGACTCTATTGGTATGAATGCATTATAGAAACCTTAATGGTATATAAACGTATAAGGATATAGTTCTAATACCGTAATAAGGCGGTATAATTTTCAGTTCACAAAACTAATCGGTCTGATAAAAGCTGATTGAGGTATTCCTAATTTGAATATCAATTTGATATAAATTCGCTTTATTTCGATATTCGCAATTTTACTGTACGTATACGCAATAACAAAATACTGTAAATTTTGTTTTTATTATTGAAAATATTTTATATAAATTAACTTGAAAAATATTTGTATTACATATTCATATTTTCTGAGAACAATTATCGACAATATATAAATATATTTTCGTAAAATGGCAACCAAACATTGACGCACATTTTCAAGAATTTAACTAGATAAAACCATTTTAATATTATTAAATTTTCTTTTCAATTCATTTGTTTAAATTATTGGTGTAGTCATATAACATTTAGTTACACCTACAACAAGTATATACACTCAAACGATTCAAAAATAATTTTTGAGAGCAAATCACGTTTTTTGTTTTACTCTTATTTTACTATACAATTTCCAAAATTCTTGGAAATGTATTATTAAATAGGGGAGCGTGTTGCGATTCAATATATCGAAAATAATAAAAAATTTCACGCGATTATTAGATATGATTTTTATTCTAATCTGTACTAAATTGTTTAATTAGTATTAAATTATTATCAAGAGTGAAAATAATAATTGATAATGTATAGTTTTAAAAACACTGAAAATTTAAATTAGTTCTTTTATTAAAACTTGATGAAACACAAAGATATTGTATGATTAAACGTAAAATTATATTATGTACCTACTATTATGTATTTCTCTTAAATGAAATTCTTCGACAAGTCCTTTATGGACAAATTCATTGAAATAGACTAGCTGAACCGCTCAAATAGATGACTCCGATCATAGCGGATCTATCTACACTGCTCAACACTGCCACTTCTAACTCGATTGTGCGATGATATTTCGATTTAAAATCGCTAATAACTGTATGGCTTAATTGTGTGAACAAAAAAAATATACTAAGTGTATCGGTTACGTATTGTATTGTAATTTTGATTGTTTAAAACCAATCGAAGTGAAATTTGCCTGGGTCTGAAAGGCATAAAAAGTTATGGATGAAGTGCACAGAAGAGGTCGTAGTATGATTTAGTATGATGAAAAAGATTTTTTTTTTCACAAATTAATTGGTTTAGCAATAGTGATTAAACTAGCGATAGTCATTCTTAATTTCAATAATGACTTATACAGTTATGAATTTAAATTGCAAATGACTACCATGAATTTCAATTATTGACTACCTCTTCTAGCCTCTACAATTGGAAAAGGTGTACTTTGTGATAATTTTGGAAAACATTTTCCTGATAATTTCAAATATTCTCGTTGTCAACCCAAATTTTTTATTTCGAAAACTCACGTTGACTATATACAACTGTATATAATGTATTTGAGATTCAAAATGAATAAATCAATAAATAATTTATGAATGAAATTTTTTCTAATTATTTATAAAAAAAAAATATTTGCAACATTTTTTTTTATAATTACTTAGAATTAAATTTATTTTTAGATTTTGAAAATTCAGATTATTATGACAATTTAGAAAAACACAATTTTTTTTTTAAAGAAAAAAAAATTTAATTTATGTATGTATGTATATAGCATAACAGATTTATTCATGAGTATATAAATACATATATTAATGTATTAATCTCATGATGTTGTTGTAAAACTTGAAATATGTAGATTTAATTTTGTTTTACAATAATACATTTTTATTAATAATATTTAGAAAAATTTCTATTTTGAATATTTTATTTATAAAATTTTATAAGTGACGTTGCTTAAAGTTCAATAAACAAAATAAAAAAATTATGTATCAAAGTAAGTTTGTGGATTATTAAATATAAGTTATTCAGCATTTATTGTCCGATTACCTCGATCAATATTGAAATAAGTATACTTATACCAAATTGTTATAGGAAATTATCAATTATTGATGGGTTTTTGAACATCTATCAAAACACGGCTTATTAACAGTTAAGCAGTTAAAATAATAAATCATCAATTTTTTTTTAATAATTATAAAATTTCATAGATGTTATGTCGAATTTCAGTATTATCATATACATATAGTCAGAGGGGTAGATGTTAAATGTTTAAAATTATTTGTAATCATTAAAATGTTAAAATTACTAATATATTTATCTGGAACAGTTCAAACACAAAACAATACACCATCGTATACAATCATTATATAGAATTTGGTAATCAAAATTTTTATAAAGGCAGATTACTCAGGATACAAAATTCACATTGAAATAACATAATATAGTTATAAATTAAAATTGGAAAATTTCCATAGAAAAATTTATTTACAAACAAATTTTTTTTGTTGATGAGTATTAGCATAAGAATTGTTTTTATAATAAATAATTTTATTTTTATATACATCACGTGGAAAGGGATTCAACTTCTTTCATTATTTTGACATAAATAGAATCTAACCTCAGAGATATTAATTTTATACAAATTTTTTACATTCTTATTTACCATAATATTATTTTATTATTCAAAATATTTTATCTAAATTAATTATTTCATCAAATTCGTAACGATAATAATAAATTAAAATTGATGTTTTGAATTTAATCAAAATTTAAACAAAACTTGAATTGCAAAAAAAAAAAAAAAAAAAACAAAATCTCAAATTTAAAATTACGTACAGGTTTATACAGCATAACAATATCTTGTTATTTTTTTTTTGCACAAAATTAAAGAAAACATTTCATAACATGTGACACACGTGCACTTTTTTAATAAAAGTGATATTTAGTTTTGTAAATAGGCTTCTAAAAAGAAATGTAATATGTATTATATTGTTGTTTTTGTTGAATATTCCATTCCAGTCTGTTATTTTTTGTTATCTTATTTTTTTTTTTTTGTTGCTTAAATTAAATTTTATATCGTAAATTTGGAAAATTAATGACTTGTAGTATTCTAATACCTATAATATTATATAACATTTTAAATTCATTTCGAAATTCTCAAGTATTACTAGTCTTGATTATAATTTCCATTATGTTAGTGTGTTTTTAACTCGTTAGTCAACTGAGTACTGATGGGTTATGGCTAGAGAGTTAAAATGAGTAAAAGATCATAATATAATAAGAAGTGAGTCTATCAGCGGTTATGGGTGCTTATCAAAATTTCGAAATAACGTGAATTAGTTTAATGTGTATGAGAGAGGACAACAATATTTATGACTTTTTAAAGCTTATATTAAGCCCATTCCTTCGAACATTATTTTCAACCATAATTTAAAATTTTTTTTTCAGCCAACATTGCTCTATGATACAAAAAATTGTAGATAGCACAAAATAAAATTTTAAATTCAATGTAAAATCTATCTATTTATTAATTTATTAAGCATTTCCATAGCCCAAACCAAAATCGATTTTATTGCTGATAAGATTCAATTAAAAATTAGAAAGCTTATGGAAAAGTGCCTATAGTAGCTGAAAATAGCCTAAAAAAATTTATATGAATAAGTTATAAAACATAGCTTAAATAAAGAATTAACGTAAGTAGTAGTAAGTATAGTAAAATTAGCTTAGAAGTTTTATCAAAACCAATTAATTTTTAGAGAGGTTTTTCCCATTGTTCTGGAAAATCACAATATTAAAAGCTAAAAATTGTAGAACTTAGAAGCAAATAAATTATATATCACTTGTGTAGATTAATTAGTATGGATTTGATCTCTGTAAAATTTTCCCTTTCTGGCCCACCTTTAGCGATTGTGAGATATGATAAAATGCTCCAATAATTGGTAATAATAATTGATAATTGGATTTAAATCCCAAAAGCATCGATCAATAGCTCTTCTTTAGTCGTGTATAAAAAATATTGAGTTCACCGGTTACATATTAATATTTAGTTGTTTAAAACCAATTAAAAAAAATGTTTCTTAGTTCTGAAAGGGATATAAATGTGAATATTTGGGTAGATAAATGAATTGAACTGAATTGAAAATTTCGTATGAAAGAAGTCATCAAAATATTAAGTAAACACGATTATAATCAACAGACGTTTTATTCATTGAAATTATCAATAATATTTTATCATTATATGCACGTTTTCTATTATTTTTTTTTTATCTTTTAATTAAATTTCTTTTGTGATTTACTCGAACGTTTTTTTATTTTAAAAAAAAAAAATTCTTATTAAAAAAAAAAATAAGTTAACTACAGTGCCTATACACGAGCTTCAAAATTCAATAATAAATCGCTAATTTTAATTGTATTTACAAAATATTAATTTTATTCTAAAATTGTGTCAATTGAAAAAGTAAATGAATGAATTTTTTACTGAATAATTTCATCAAATCGAAATTGAATTAATTTTAAAAATAAATTTTCGTAAAATTATTAGGTAGGTTATGGGTATAGATGTATATAAGTTAATATTTTTCATATTATTTGTACAGATTTGAGAATTGTTGTTCGGTAACATGTCAATTATATCTACATGTATAATATAATTGATTGGTGTAAGCTATAATTGCCTTTGCAATGAATATTCTAATGTGTTTTGTAATTGCTGATGCAGTCCATACTCTGGTATCACTTTTTTAACTTATCGAATTTACGATGTTTATCAAAACAAATTATTATTTTTACTGCTAAATAAACTCATCTCAACTTATATTAGTTATAAATACCTAATTGTAATAAAATTCAAACTTTATTTCTTCTTGGCTGATCAAATTAAGCAATTTTGTTAAGCCACGTAAAGTAAACGAAAAATTCTAGCTAAAGAACAGGATATCGATATTCACATGTTGACACGATTCAACCATATCCGTTAACCTATTAAAAAGTATCAATATTTTTTGATTATTTATTTATCTTTTATAAAACAAAACAATGTCCAACAACGCAAAAAATAAAAAATTACTAAAAACTAAAATTCAGACGTACAAGTGTGTAAAAAATAGCTCATGATAATACATTTTACATGAAGGTGCTGATTATTTTTGTTTTCATTACTTTTTTTTTTGTTTATTTATGTTATTCTGATAAGATTTCATATTTAATTCATCATTAATTTCTTAATTTTTGTTAAATAACATAAATGCGGCGTCTTAATTGCGGGTGAAGAAATCGTGTAGGTAGGCTATTAACGTATTACATTGATTAATTCTTTATATCATATTTTCATGTACATTAATATTATTTTGTATCTTAAACTACTATTCATTTTACAGTACGTTTTAATTTAGATTGCGCATTTAATTTAGATTGATTGTTAAATGTATATAGATTTGTTATGAATGCAAGCTTAATTGTGGAGTGTATAATAGGAAAGGGTTGTTGTGTTTCAGGACATGTCTATGGGCACAACATGTTGTTTAGTGTTAAAATTATAATTATTAAAAATTACAAACTAAATACAATACAATTCTATACATAGATATTAAAAACAAAAACATTTATATAGTTAGATAGTGATTATAGTAAATTTAAAATACAAAATTATAACTTAGGAAAACAGGTGTCAAATTTTATCAATTATGAATTATTATTGAAAAATTAATATGTTTTGTAAGCTTATTAAAGTTTTAAAATAAAAAAATTAATTAATTTAAAAATTATTCAAACATAATAAAAAATTTTATTAAATTTTCATCATGTAGGTGAAAATTTTTTATACATTTTCATTCTAGATTAGACTTAAAGAGGAGATAAAATTAAATAAAATTCTAGAAATAAATTTGATATTGAGTTTTAAAATTTCTATAAATTAAAAAACTATACCTAAGCTTTGCTGTTATTTAATATCATAATATATAATAATTAAACTGGTATTAAATAATTTTTTAAGGAATTTACCGCGGAACAAAATTATACATACATGTATGTATATTTGTAGATATTAAGTTATTTAAATTTTTTCATTATTATTTTCAAAATGTATTTTTTTTTATTTTTGCTCAGATCAATATAGCATTTAGCTGTTTTTAATCTACTTTTAAGATTGATAATATTAAAGATCTGATCTGAATTAACAAACTTGAGATGTATTGACATGCACATTGAAGAATGTAAAGTAAAGTGTTAAATGACGGACAAATTCTATTTTAATTAATATGTATACATAAAGTATATTTTTATTTTGCAAATGTAGATATTTCGGAAGTAATATATGCTAGGTAAGGTACCTGTTTCATTAATAATTTTCAATTTTTAATTGATATTTATTTATGATTTTACTTAAAAATTTTAATCAAACTTACTTTTTACTTGAAAATGTCCTTAAAGGCCCTATTACACATCAATCATTTGTCAATCATTCATCCATATACTGTCAATCATTGACCGTTGATTGATGTTCTATTCTCATCAATCATGTCATCAATCATACAAGCAAAATTCCCATCAGTCATCTTGTCAATCATCCCATCAATCAGCGGAATTAAAAAAAATGGCTTTTTGGGGAATGTTCAGATATTATTTTTTGGGAATGTTCAGATAAGGTTATAATATAATTTGTGATGTAATTCAAAAAGAATAATTTTTATATTAATTTTAATAATTATAGTAATTATTGTAAAAAAAAAGTTTTTTATACCCTTTACTTTACTTTAAAAATTCAATTTAAATTGAAGTTAAAAACATTCACCCAAAAATTATATTTTTAATTTCATATATGTTTCGAAATTATCAATATATTCAGAACACTTCCAGTGTGTCCTTGCAAAATGTATAAAAAGATTGACGAGTGCATGATTGATGTTTCATCGGTCATCATTCTTTTCATCCATATATTGTCAATATATGGACGAAATGATTAATGAAAAGAATGATGTGTAATAGGCACCTAACAAAAACTGCGTATAAAACAACAACAAAAAATGTATAGCAAATTTTTGCAAATAGAAATTTTATTTGTAAAATTTATATTTAAGAGGGAACTCTGAAGTCACGTTTTAGATTCTAAAGAGGATGCAAATAAAAAAGGGAACATAGGTACAAATTTGTGGAAATTCGCGAATTAACATACACACAGACGTAGTATAATGATTAAATTCAAATCAAAGAAAATAGAAATTGGGCAATAAAACAAAACAGAAAGTCTTGATAGTATATAATGTGAGATGAGAAGCATAGGATGTCGTAAATTGTTCTAGAGATGGCGATCTTTTATCGATTTTCGTTAGAATCGATCTATTGTTCTTTATCAGAGAATAATTAAACATAGAAGGGGTGTTTGAAGAAAATAAATGTTGTGGAGTATCGTCGTACATAGAATTCCCAAAATTTGAGGAATTTGCTCAGGAAATTTTCCAAAATGATTGAATCGACATTCAGTTGCAGATACCAAATTTATGTACATAATTTAAATTTTAAAATAATATTTTGAATTTTAGAACAAATAAAATTTTTATAATTAAATACATTTTTATGATTAAATATGAATTCCGTATATATATATATACTATTTAGGTATATTACATACATACTGCGCTTAGATACAAAAACAAAACAAAAAAAAATAGGGAAACAAAATTAAACCACCTTCTTTCTTAAAACAAATAGGTATTTTGTTTTAAATTTTAATGGGTAACTACCTACACATATACTTACATATTTTATATAATTTTTATTTTATACAGTTATGTATGGAAATTTTGTTTTTTCTGTAATCTAGGTATACCTACATATAAAACATAATTTCAAAATAACCTAAGTATTTAATATTTATTTATATTAATAAAATAAAATAAAATAATCTCAGTTACCTTTCACTATAATAGCTATTCATTCCACTAATATTCAGTAATACAAAATTATGTATTTCAAAAATTTTATTATACACCCATATCCGAAGTATTTTTTGTATCTACTTATAGATAATATGGTACCTTTTCATATATCAATAACTTGTATTTTTTATTCACGCATTCAGAAATACATATATACCTAAATTTTCATAAATATAAATACTTATATAATTATATAATATTATTATATGTATAAAAGTATTATATACATATTATATAAAAATGAAAACTTGTGCTTGTTCAATTATGAGTTATTTATTTAAAAAAAAAAAGGAAAAATTATGTGTATACAAAAACAAAAAATGAAAATATCAAAAGAAAACATGATAATAGATACCGGCAAATACCGGTTAACTATTATACAGAAACACATATATCCATACATATTTGTATTTTTTGTATAAATACCATTATTGTGTATACAGATTTTTATCACTAAATTATATATTTTATAAAGTCAGTCTTATAATTATTTCACTCTGTGAGTCTGTTCGTATGCATAAATATGTATATATATATTGTAAATATAATTCCTGGTGATTGTTTTTATCATTAGCATTACTATATATTTATTATATATTATTTCTAGATTTATAATAACAATGTTGCAATTGCAATAACCTCATATATATGTACATAATAATATTATATGCATGTGAATGAGTTCGACACAAGTATCGATTAAAATATCGAGCTGGTAAACAAAATATATACTTATTAATACAATATCTAAAATGTCTATAGCTAGTTCGAAATTATTTTTTTTGTTTTTAAAGTACTTATAACTCAAATAAGTTTTTTCTAATAGGATAGGAAATAGAGAAATTTCTTTCTAAAAAAAAAAAAATATATAATTTTGGGGTGGAAAATTTTAAGGAAATTCATTATAAAAGAAAAAATTATCTTGAGAATATTAACATGCGGAATTACACAATGAATCATTTATTTTCAAATCAATTAAGAATTAAGATTGAATAACTAGTTAGTTTTTCTTTCATTTTTATTATTAAATTATAGAATATGAGAAATTCTCAAGATTTTAATTATATTAGTATATTTATATGGGAATTCCAACTTTAAGATATAGTTAATTCGATTTTATTGTATATATAGTTAATACAATTAATTCAAATTAAACGCAAAAATAAATATCAAATCAAATTAGGTTAATAAAATAAAATTGTTGTCATACCTAATACATAATTTAACAAAAATGGTTATCAAAAAATAAAAAGTAGAGTATTAAAATTGTATGTATAATTATGTAGATATATATATATAATATATATATATATATTGTCAAGTTAACGCATGCATGCTTTACAGGCAATCTCAATACCTATGAATTGTCTAATTGAAATAATAGATGGTAGAAACAGTCACTGTGTGGCTCATGTGATACTACGTGGAACTTAATCAATCCACAAAATCGTAGTACTACATTCGGTAACCATATCTGGTCATTTCCGGGTTTCCGTCATTGATTGAGAAGTACCATTATATAAACGGATCTTTTAGAATGGTTTAATCGTCGATATATGGAATTGCTTAACCGTCGAACAAGACACATCGCAATATTTATACAAGGTGTTATACACACCTTTAATTAAATAATAAAAGTGATACATATAACTAAACGATTATTAAATTATTATTTATGAATATATTATTTAATAGAAAACATAATTAATAATAAGATAATGAAAATTAAAGTTTTATTATTTACAAGGGTTTAGAGTTCTCAATAATTGGGTTCATGTTCGTGCAGATTACGTAAACTTCATAAGGCGATTGTTACGATTAAGCTTGTTGCGTTTAAGGGTGTTAAAGCGCATAGCGTGAAAGCTTGTTTTTACGATTATAATTTGAACGTGTACAAGCATGTAAATATACATAAATCTACATATATATTAATTTGTGATTGTTTTTTATTTGTAGTAAATTTTTGAATAACATTGAGTTATGTTAATAACATCACTTAAAATTCTATTTTATGGTGGTTATTGATTCAATATAATAAAAATACCATTGTCTATGAATTTAAAGTTATTCTTATTAGAAAATAGCTATTCAAAATACAAATAATTGTTTAAAAATGTAAAACTATGATTAACATTAACTGTGCCCAACTTAGAATAATGTGCCAACTTATTTCTGAAACATTTGATTACGTCTTAAACGAAATATAAGAAAAGTATAGCCAAATAGTTAATCTAGTAATTTATTTACATGCATAATTTCTGCTGAAAAACGTTTTGTTTGTTTATATCGACTACTATACTCTTCTGATGAAGCGTTCTATAACGTCTTCCACTTAAAAATTTTACTTATTAAAATTTTATTGTCTATTTTGGTCATTTTTTAAATAGATTTTAATAAAAAAAATTATAAAAAAAAAAACAATAACTCGCTTTGAAATATAAATTTATATTGACAAACAAATTTCAGTGCGTACGTGTATATTCAAATCGATTTGATATACATGCAGCACGCTCTTACTTGCTCACACTCACGCGAGCAAAAATTTGATACTCTTAACCACAACTACATATATTATTTTAACTAAACAAACGCGCGAGCAAAACACTATACGCTAAAATGTAACACACTTAAATCGTAACCACCGCCTAAGATTCATATGGCGGCTTTGCAAATGCAAACGCTGAAAGTCTTATCGCCCATAAAACAAAAATGTAATAAAATATTGTCCAGACGTTCAAGGAAGCTTTAAGAAAAATAAATTACATAATATTTACATAAAAAGTGTAGTTAATTGAAACATTTTCGAATCATTGACAATAGTTGTTGTGAATAAATTACAATATTCAAATCAAACACTGAACGAAGGCATATGGGTCAAGTACGAAAGTTCACCCGATTAAAAATCTCGTGTTATAAAATTTCATGTCGCAGAATTTTGTTATTTTCATAAAGAGTATTTTTTTTTTTTAAAGGTTTAAGTATTTATTGAATCTTTCCATTAGAAATTGACAATAATTTAGCATTTTGACTTATTCAGAAAGGACAAGTTTATTCAAAGAGTATTTTTAGTGTAATTTTACAAGAAGGGGAATATTCGATTTTCGTTATAACGTAAAATGCGAGATTTTAGATCAAGTGATTTTTAGATACAAAATTTTGATATGTGAGATTTTAAGATGCGATAGTTTAAAACATGAGATTTATAAAAATGTGAGATTTTAAAACATATAATTGTTAAGCTTTTGCAGCGATTGCCTCCAAATTAGTATGTATGATATGTTTATTTCATAATTTTGATCCTGATTGCAATTTATTTAATTGTTCAAAACATTTTCAGGTAAGTCTAATCTTATCTTATGTAATATTATATAATTTTTTTTATATATATATATATTCATTAATTATTATAGAGAGGCAAAGTAAAAAAAACATGACCTAGTCGTGGAATAAGAAAAATAAGAAGGTTTATTAATTAATTAATTCATTTGGATTCGCTTGGATTCATATACAAGTATTTTAATTTTATCAAATACCTGCGATGCTTACTGGCCTATCCACCTCCATTTTCTATGCTTTATTTGTGTGCTTATTGGTTCTTGTTTGGTCATTTCCCAGAGTTTATTGTTTTATTTTAATCTATATTTACTTCTTATATAAATGGTTAAGCGGTTTCTTACAAGAAAATTATTGTATACAGTTGTACATTTATTTATTTATTTATTTTAACAGTGGATCATAGATAAATCTGCAGACTGACTTTATACGTCCTTTTCTCTTTCAATAAATGTGGGACTTTTTATTAAATTATATTAATTATTTGGTATATATTTTTGAATATTATATATTATATTATTTTTATTAGTTTTTAATTATTATATCTTTATTAATTATTATAATATTATATTTTGAACCGATGTGGGGTTGTTTTCAAAATTACATTTTTTCAGTAATTTACCATTTGAAAAATTTTCAGTTTCCACGGAGTTTGAACCCATGGTCTTCGGTCGTTACATTACTATACTCGAGTGCTTTGCCACTCAGCTACCGAGGGCACAATTGTACATTTTTCTTGTCCCGCTTGATCTATCGTCTTAAACGTAATGTACTGTATTTACAGTGTTGTGCGTAATGATATTTGTACGCCTCAGCTTATAGTTTAATACTTATTGTATTCTTCAACTTCCTACTAATTTATCTTATATACATTTCTACCTATCTTATCTTATTCTGTACTATCTTAACCTAATTCTGACCAAACATCCAGCTTTGGCTGATTATATAAAAATAAAAAATAAAATAAGTTTTATAACAAAAATGGTGATACTTAAATGTGTTTTTAGCGTTTGTTTTGTCAGAATTTCGCAAACAATTACTTATATACAGAATTTTGCTAACTTTTGCTGAATTATATAAAGTAAATAATATGGGGGAAAAAAACGTTCCAGAATACTGGTAATCTTCATTATTTTTCTTCATTCCATTACTAAAAATCTTTTATACAAATTTAAAATAAAATTTTTATTCAATAATAATAATTGTAGTCAACATTTAAATCCAATCTGCGGATTGAACTTTATTTTAATGTTAAGAAAAGGTCAATATAAATTTTAAAGGTCATTCCATAATATTATTATCAAAGCTAAATTTGTAAAGCAAAATTACTGTAACTATACTTACTATTTTTAGTTTTGTTTTTTTTTTTTTTTGTATTTATATCAAGGATGAATATTTGTATTGTATATATATATATATATATATATATATATATAATTATTGTTCTTGTTTTACTTTTTTAATTATTCACTCCCTCCCGTTTTTTTTTGTTTTTACAGAAAATTAAATACATAATAAAAAAAAAAAACGAGAACGTTCGTGCTATATTTATTAATAAATATTTTTTATCTTTAAAAATAAGTTTGTTTATATATAATATTGTTGGTAATATAAGTATTAAATTAATAAAATTTCAATATTTAATTTTTATTATATTCCAGATGAATGGTCTCTTGTAATCATACTAATGAAATTTTTGATCCAAACTAAATCTTAAAATTTTGATAACAGTTGAAAAATTAAGTTAATAAAATTCATATGTAAAATTCAAATTATGAGTAAAAAGAAAAGGTTTATAAAATGAAAAAAGATTATTGGAAGAAGAATAAGAACTATAGTTAGACAACTTAATCATAAATGAAAAAATCGTTTTATAAGTCGCAACCACTTCTTCGATGTTAAAGTGATGAAAAATTTACCTTCGTTCACGTCTAAATAAATTCGTACTTCTGGAAGATTTGTGAAGAATTTCATTAAGTTAGTAGTCAACATAATGAAATTTTGTACAAGTCTCAAAAAAGCAAATTTATTTAGACGTGGATGTTGGTCAATTTTTCATCACTGACACGATGAGTCTTCAGGAATATGAGTGATTATAAAATTGAATAACAAAAAAATCTAATATAAAATATTTAATTGTAGGACACAATTGGACAAGGAGATAAGATTAGCTGATAATTGGCAAGACCTTTAGTAGTAAAAAAAAAAATTGAATTCAGTTGCCTAAAACTATAGAAATATAAAATTATAAAACTCTAACCGAACTGTACTGAGCTATAAAAAGAAGAAATAGTAACATTGTTAGATAAGTTGTACTGATTTTATATTGCTTAAATTTCTATGAGGTATAAATTTACCTCCGCTCTATGCCCCACGGATAGGGTTGTAGGTCATTGATGATGATGATAAATTTACCTGTTAATTACGAAAATTTTCCTATATTTCGAACATAAAATTTTCCTTTGTTTTCATCATTGTGATATTTAATTTTTTTTTTAAATATAACAATAAGGGTTATAATCATTAAGAGCTTAAGAAATTTGTATAATATAACAAACAATTGAATTGGCCTACTTATAATGTCAACCATTATTAAATAACACTTCCATATTTTTTTACTTTAAAATTTTATTAAACGTTATAATTAGTTGGCAATTAGGATCTACTGAACAAATCCCGAATTATAAAAAAAAGAAAAAAGTTGAAGTTGAAAACATAAATATATCCATATTCAAATTTCTCGACTTCAAAGCTACAAATCTACTAATCTAAAAATTATCATCTAATCTTAATTTAAAATAAAATTTTACTATATTAAAAGAATTTTCTCACATCCATAAGATTAAGAGTAATTGATTAGAGCTTTGAATATACTGTTTAGTTACATTTTTCTGTATAATAAAGTTTTCAGTCACCGATACTTAAATACTAATACCTTCGTTTAGGACTTCTGAAATATTATATAAATTTCATGTAAATGCTGTGTTTTTATAAGCCGATAGCCCTGCTATAGTTACGGCAGAACGTACACACGTACACACGTACTTTGAATTATTATGTTTTATATTTTAATTTAAATATGTACATATGTACATATTTTAATATCGAATGTACATACATATTATAGTAATTTTTGAATTTCAGAAATATTTAGAATTTCTTGAAAATTGAATGTTTTCTTTTTTATTGAAAATGTAAATTGATAAAATATTTACATATTATATACATCATTGGTAGGTATATAGTACATATAAAAGTATTTAAGCACACATTATGAACATAATTTCATATACATATTTATGCTTCCGTACATCGAGGGATGAGTACAGATTTTATTTCATATAAAATTTTTTTTACAAATAAATGAACTTCTAAAAACTGTTCTGAGAGCTACTGATAAAAACTGAGACCTACTATTAAATCTCCTCAAATCCTCATACTTCAGGCTTATGATGATTGGTGAAAAATTTTAATTGCTTAAGTTTGTACTAGTATAGGGATAATTTGAAAGTAGTGGAAAAGTAGAAACGTGGATCGAAAGTGAATGTCGTTATTTCAAAATACAAGAAATTGGAGTGATGTGACGCACATAAGACAATTAACATAATAACAAGTCGTAACCATTTTCAAAACATAATTTGCAAAACCGTATTGTTCTTTTTTTCAATAATTTAAATTTTTTTATAAACTAAAAAACTAATTAAGAAATATATCTAAAATAGTAAAAATAAAATATAAACAAAAAAATTAAAAGTAAATAAAAAAAATTATTTGAAAAGTTTAAAATTAAATATTACCTTACTAATATGTAATTGTTTTTTTTTTTTAGTTTTTAAATTTTTTTTCTTTATATTTTTATACATTTGTATTTACCTTTCATATTTAACAGGATGTGGTGCATGTCCATTTGGTTCCCAAAATGTCTCCATTTTTATTTTTTAAATTTATAATTTTATCAATTGTAGATTTATGAATTCTGATAATTGATTTAGATAATAAAATGTTTTTCTTTTATGTTTTTGGTGTAAATGTTAATTCTGGTATGTATATGTTTAATTTAAATTTTAATTAAAATTAAATATATATATATAGATATACATGTATACATGAGTACATGTATAATTGTTCTTATTTTTAATAATTTTTATTTTGTGTTAATATTTAAAAATGATATTTTAAATTTAACTATTTTATAGTTAATAAATTGAAATTGTACTGTTTTAATATAATTATGAAATTGATATTTTTATAATAATATAATTAATTATATTATTCATTTAATTTTAATATGGAATATTTTGTTTTATATTAAAAAGTTATTTAAAATTAAATTTAAATGTTTGTTTTTTTTTATTTTATTATATAATTATTTATATCACATATAATTTCCCACAGTATTGGTAACTTTTTAAAATATTTTAATCACTATAATAACATTTCTATTTATATTATAATATTTAAATTTTTTTTTATAGGTATATGTATTTTTATTTATCTATTTTTTTTTTTTTTTGTTTTGCATAATACAAAAATATTATTTTATTTTATTTGATAAAAACAAAAACGAAACTAGTCATATTTTTGAACAGTTGATTAAACTTTTCTTTTTTTTTTTTTAAATAATTTTTAACATTCAATACATTTAATTTGTTTATTTTTTAAATATTATATTTTATTTTGGTTATAAAAACTCTGAAAGAAATAACAAATAAATTATTATAAAATATATGAAATAAGTTTATTTAAAACATAATTTGTTAACAGAGTTAAGCTAGTACTTAGTCTTGATTATAATTAGGTTCAATTTGGTAATAAAAATTATAATAGTTTTGATAAAGTTAAGTACTTAGTAAAAAAAAAAAAAAAAAATAGGCATTGAAATTTTCGATCAAAAATTCAAAAGTCCTTAATGTAACACAATACTTCGACAAATTGTGTGACACGAAAGCTTAAATTACTATATACAAAATTATACAGCCAGTTAATGTATACGAAGTCCTGTATTTAGCAAAAAGTTCAGATATCAAAATATTTCACTTTGCGAAATATCCGTTAGGTATACAATATATTCTGAAAGAATATTATATACATATCTAATATATATATACTTTTTTTTTTTTCTTTATTAATTTTTTTTCAATTCAAGTTTTAGCTGATAATATAGTTAGGGTTTATAATCCATGATTTATTTTGACCTTAATCGAAGCTGAATGGTCGTGCACTTAATTTATATAACTACCTAATTTTTTGATAAATGGACTCAGGTGAAATAAATATTTCTTAACTGAATTTTATCAAGTATTAAACGACACCACAAGAACTTCTTCAAAATAAAAAAAAGACTAACTTAAAAAACGAAGAATAAAGATCAATTGATCAAAGAGATCGATCGCATGTCACAATCACACTAAAGAAAGCACGATGTTGCTCACAAATCAATCATTCCACAATATATGGCCTATAAAGTGAAATATTTATTCAAAACCTCTCCTTACAGATAGATAGATGATAACGGTTATTGTAAGACTAGAATATAAATAATAAATGTTTTGTAACAAGATTTGAGAAATCCGATTTTAGTAACAGTTCTCATAATAAATTTGTTATAGTTATGATGAATGTGTTGAAAATAATAAATATAATATAATTAAATTAGTTTAATTAACTATTATTATCAATTTAATTTAATCAAAATTAAATAATACAATAATTTTTATTTTATATCACTTATTAAATTGAAACTTATTTAACTTATTAACTATGTATAGTTATATATTGTTATAATTACTCATTTAATCACTTAGGTATCTCTTATTTTTTTTTTTATTTTTAAATATACTTTATACAAATTGGTAATAAGTTAATTAATTAATTTGATTAGGAAATAACACATTTTAATGTAACGATTATTTAATAATATAATATTATAATTAAAAATAATTATTCACTTTAATAAATAATTTCTATGTTATTTAACTAAAGATTACTATTAAAATTAAATAAAAAAAAAAAATGAATTATTATGATATAAAATTTATTATATAAAATGTAAAATAAAATTTTTTTTTTTTTAAGTTTTCTTTTATGTACATAATAGTATACAAATATAAATCCGTAATGTAAATTAACAATTTTATAAATTAATTTATTTAGCAACAGATGCCATTCTTTTATATAAATTGTCAAATCACGTTTTTTCAACACATTTATTTATTAGTCACAGTAAAAAAAAAATTTTCCAAAAAGAAAATGGATAATTTTTATTACAAATTTTTTAAAAATTACTTTCAAATAAAACTATACATACGAGTATTTAAGTAAATAAAATGATGGTGTGTTTACAGGTACATACGTCTAATGTACATATTATATGAATACTAAGAATTAAGATAAAGATAATCAATATAATTATTTATTTATTCATTTATGTATTAATTGTTGATTAAAATGAATAACCAACTATACGACTGGTTACTAATGCTATCGACTAATAACTATTTAATAAATACAATGTTATGAAATTTATCAGTTTAATAAAAATGAAGTAAATTCAGATCAAATAATATGAATTTTATGCATATTATGTAGGACTAGACTATAGGGATGAAAATTTGAACTTATCAAAACTAAAATTCTCTAAATCTATGTATGTTTCATAACACTAGGTCCACATTTACATAAATTGTTAAACTCCTTAATGGCCAAATTAAAGTCCAAAAGCTAAAATTATATTTTATTATATTTATCTGTATATATACATATGTTCAATTGTTATATCTGTGCAGTCAATGAAAAAGTATTAATAAATTTAAAAAGAAATTTTCCATTTTATTCTATAATCTATAAATTTGGTAAAATGACAGTAAAATAAATATTTTTTTAATAAAATAAACATCACCTTTTCATTGCAGATGTAATGTAAGAAAATTTTAAATTAACATACGAAAATTTTAGATATTAATGATCTAGAAATTTTTTTGAACAATTTCTTGATATTAATTGTTGTCAATGAATATCAATTGAAAAATAACATATGTATATATATACATATTAGTAATAGCAAAATATAATAGCAAAACTTAATAAATTCAAATTTGAATGAATTGCATTCCATCGAAATTTCAACGAATATCAAATTTCAGAATAACGAGTATATGAATAAATGTGAATTATTTACATGGCCCCTATCGTACATCAAATCGTCAAAATTGCAGTTAAAAGTGCGTTGATTTTCTTATTGATTTGAAATTGTATTTTGTATAACTGAATAAGAAATTCTAATATTTGACATTGTATCACATTTCTAAATGTAAAAATACACTTCAAGAAGGTCGCATTTTTGAACTTAATTAATTTTATATAAAAATCATTTCACAAACTTAAGTCAATTAGGTAGGTACTAGAATATACTTAATTTTTTGAAAATGTTAATTTAAAGTGTTACAATGTATTGCATTAGTTAATACACATACCTACCTACTTTTAGATATTTACGTAAATTTCGTTGTATTTAAAATTGTAATAGAATTATTATTTTTCCAATTAATTGAAAAATTTTCTTACAGATTAAAGCAGAAAAATAAAAAAAAAATTACAAAAATAAAAATGTAAATTTGAATTTACGTGACACAAAATGTGATGATAATCATTATGAAATTAAAAGGAAAAATTTTCAATTTATATGTTTGTTATTTAAACGAACAACAAATAAATAATTATAAATGTACATGCATGTATGTTTGTATTAAAAAAAAATCTAAAAAAAAAAATCAATAAAATTGCAATAAGAATTTTCTATATAATATTTATTATTTTTTTTTTTTGTTTTGTATTTCTTATTAAATTTAGATTACACTTCGTTTGTATATTCATTTTAATTGTATTACTCATATCTAATAATAAAAATATTATATGTAATTTGATTTTGTATGAAAATTGGTGAAAATTCATAAAGAAAATGATCTTTGTACACATACATAATAATTTAAAATTTTTAATAATGTGTATGTACATATGTACATACATGAGAATACATGTATATTTTCTTATATGTACATAACTGTAAATAATTGAAAATAAATATTCTGCTTTGCACATTGAATAAAGATTGTTCTTAATTTTTTTTTCACTGCAGCTTAAAATACGCATATGTTAAATAAATGTCAAATTAACTTAGTGTCTATTCAATAGACACACTCTATTCTATATAGGTTGTGTACAAAATTTGAAGATATAAATTTCTGATTGGTTTGACATTTAACAGTTTGTTATTTCAGAGTTGTGAATTTTAATTTAGAAAAGGGAAAATTAAAGACTAGTTTAATGAGAATAAAAATGTTAATAAGAGAGAAATTTTATACAATATTTGTTTTGTGAAATATCATAGGTATGAGGATTACCGAGTAACATCCTAAAATTTATTGAGTAAAGAAAAAAAATTGTATTTAAAGCATCAAAAATTTAAAACAAAAAGTGTTCAGTATAAACATAAAGTAATCATAGAGTGTTTGACATTTAATTGTCATTACCCAAAACAGTTCTATCCGATTCAATTCTAAATCTAATGAACAAACGTATTATCATATCAGTTTACTTAATCGTGGCGTTGAGTCTAGTTCAATGCGTCTAAAATTAAAAACCTACTTGACACACACACACATAATATGTTTTATTATCAGATTTTCACTTCCATTAAATTTTACTTTTATTATGTGATTTCTGCCTATACTATTTTTTATTTGCAATAGTTGTGTTTTGGTATTTACTAATCCTTGAAAAATCCTATATATATGTTCGATTTGTAGTAGCTTTAATTGTAGTTCAATTGAATTAATTTTAAATGTCTTATATAGATAATCTGTGGAAGTTCTGTGATGAAGCGAATATAGATTTTTTATGGCTTTATTTTGTAATATATGTATTTTATTTAAATTTTGCTTTGAGCTTATTCCCCATATTATAAGTTCGTACGTTATATTGGAATGAAATAGACTATAGTATATAGATCTTTTCGTATAATTTGGTACTTCGTGTGATATTTGTGATATATTTGGTACTTCGTCTGAAATTTTTTCTTTTCTTTTTTTTTCAAATTTTAAATTGTATACATTTTAAGAAATTTTAATTCAATATTTTGTAACTTTAAACATTTTTATTTTTTTACTTATATCTTGCTTTTATTATTATTAATATTCTTTATATTCTTCAATAATTTGTTAATTTGTTATTTTGCCTTAATTTACTTTAAAATTGTAAATCATTCATGTAATAATACACTCTATATGAGCGATTACGCTCCATTTGAGAATTGAATGAAAAAAAAAAAAATAATACATACTATTTTCTATTTGCTTTCGAAAATTTAGTTTAAAGTAATTGAAATAATTCGATTTCCTACCAAATCATTTTGAAGTTTATATAATTAAATCTCGGTTATCTTGAAATTTTTAACATAATAACGAAATATTTTTCTTCTTTTAAATCGATTTACATATACATATATGTTTCTTTCTTATTTTCTTTATCATTTATAAAAATTATTTATAAATATTCAGTATAGGATTATTTAGTTACGTACCTATGTTTTGTAAATTAATGGCAGGTTTTTAAAGCAGAGTCTAGAAACTTTATCTATAATCTATATCTATTAATATTAACTACAAGTACTTATATATATATACTGAAACATTGTCATTACTGATGTCATATATTTTTAAATTATTTTCTTTACATAATAGATTTTTTGTTTTTTTCCAAAGTTATAACCTGTACAGGTCAATTCAAAAACTTAAAATATTTCTTCAAAAAATTCTAAGAAACATAAAGAGGGCAATAATTACTGCCATAACAGTATTAATATGTCATCACTTAATTGTACGATAAGAATTCAAAATTGCTAATTTTTTATTTTTTTATTTGTTATATTTTCTGAAAATTTTCTAAAAAATAGTTTTAATCGGCAAGTGACGACATGTTCTTTATGGATATTTTTGAAATATTTGGGATTTTATAGATAACAATTTTTTTCTGCAAAAATATAATTTTATATAATATATTATTACCCATTATTGTACCTATATTTTTTAAAATGTTCAAGTTTAATAATATTCTTTTATATCGTTATTTTATTTTGACCGTTAACAAAAAAAGCGAAAACGTGCAGAATAAATATTGTACAATACAAATAATAATTAATAGCAGGAGGTTATCTCTAATAACTTCAAAAATGATTTATTTTTTTTGTAAACCAGTACATTACCTACAGTACAAAGTTCAAAAAATAGATTTAATGAAATATTAAAATTTCTAAATAGCAATTTGCAGTATACATACCTAAGTATAAATTTACATAAATTATGTTGTGTGTCATGTGTGTATGAGTTAAGTATAAGTATATAGATATAAATTCCTATATTTTTGCCAACTACGACAAAAATTTTCTAAATTTTTTTTTTAATTTTAACAACATTTTTTTTTAATTATAACTAACTATAATTAGGTATTTAATTAGGTATTTGACCAATACTATATATATTATACAGGTAATTGACCTTTTCGCATATTAGTTGTAGTTTATTATTAGCCGTTTGAAAATTTATGTATACTTATGGAATTTATTCGTACATATTTGCATACGTATTTTTATTTTATATTAACTTTTGGTTTAACTTTACGGTACAACAACTAATTTAAAACGTGATTATCTTCGTATATCAACTTTGAGTATTGGGACCTTATTACAACTTTATATTTTATTTCAACAGTTATCAAATCATACACAATTCAATTAAAGAAGATTCACTTGTAAGATTTTTATATTTTTAATTTTAAAACAGGTTGTCTCCATATTTGTTTATTATCTTAAATAAATCTTGTATAGTCAATTAACAGGAAATCTTTAACATTAAGACATTTGTAAATTTTGTTTGTGTTAGTTTGAATAGTTACTCAATTTTGCGCACATAAAACACATTTAATTACACTTCACTAATTATGTATTTCTATTTCAGTCTATCATTATTTTTATTTGTCTCATACAATTTATTTGGTCTTTAACTCAAAAACACTTTCAACATGGTTTACGATCAAACTGACAATATGGCAATACGATCAAACTGACAATATGGTTTAAACTTTTTAAGATAGGATGTAAATCACTTGCGAAAAGCCAATGAAGTTTAATCGTATTGACTGAATTGAAAAGACAATTTTCATTGATGATCAGATTTTTCTATCGTTTTATTCATGTAAAAAATTTGTTTGAATATAATTTGATATTAACTTAATTAAAATGGACGCGCAGAACATGCAATGTGGATGAATAATCAAATAATGTCAAAAAGAATGTTGGACGAAGTACCATATAACACTAAAGCAAGAGATAAACCATGATTAAGATGGCTGGGCGAAATCGAGAACAACTATCGAAAGATTGGAATTTTTTTTTTTTTTTTTCTTTTTGTAACAAAAAATCATGTTTACATTATATACATATGTATTTGTATAACAAAATTTTATCCATTGAATTATTCATTATTGGAGAAAAAATTAAGATATAGAAAGATTCAGACCTTAGCCTAATCTGTATTGTCGAATTGACGAATGGAGGACAGTTGCAAAAGCACATACAGCACATTGGAGAAAAGTTGTAATTGCGGGTAAGGTTCACCAGAAGCCATTGAAGAAGAAGCCTTAAATTTACGAAATGTTTGTATCTAATGTATTGTACACAACTCAAATCATATTTCAAAACAAATCAATAAGATCGACGTCACTTGTGCCTATTGCAAGAACCTTGGACATCATATAAGTGAATGTAGGAAAAGAGAGTGGGCTAATAACAAAAGGCATAAAAATAATTCGGAAAACTTCCCAGGGCTCGGCTAAATACAGCTTTTCTGCAAAATCAAACCCCGGTTCGAGCCCAAAATCTAAAGTAAATGACACTAAAAGTAAATCTATATACATTTCAAAACAAAATTCAAACACACAATTTGTAACCTTTGCGATAGATGCTGCCAATAATGATTCTGCTTCCATGCTCATAGATACAGGGGCAGACATAAGCATTTTAAAAAACGTTTGTCTCAAAGATGATGTATTGTGCTGTCCTAACCTGAAATGTAGAATATCTGGAATTACTGATCAGCAAATTGAAACTTTAGCCGTATGCTATGCTAACATAACTCTACCAAATGGATTCGTGCTTCCACATTCTTTCCATATTGTCCCAAAGACATTTCCAATTTCCTCAGATGGCATTTTAGGAAAAGATTTCTTATTAAGGTACACATGCAAAATCGATTTCTCTAATAACACTTTACAAGTTTCAAATCAAACTCAATGTAAAATAAACTTAAATTTAACAAAATCAAGTATTCCGGCTAGAAGCGAGAGAATAATTAATTTACCAATCTCGTCACCTGATGGAGAGTATATCTGTGAATCACGTGAAATAACTCCAGGTGTTTATTTAGCCAATTCAATTGTTTCAGTCAATAATGGTGTGGTGACCACCAGTATACTGAATACAAATGAAAATAACTTCGAAATAAAAAACCTGAATATAGGTGTACAACCACTTGTGAATTATGAAATTCACTCTGTTAATAAATGGGAAAACAGTGTACCCAATCGTCTAAATCTTTTATTAGAAAATTTAAACTTAGAAGACCTCAATGAAGAAGAGCGCCCATCAATTGTCGAAATTTGTAGAAATTTCAACGATACATTTTACTTACCAGGGGATTGCTTAAGTACCACTGACTCGATTTCACATCATATTCCAACTAAATCAGATATAACCACTTTTTCATTTTGAACCTCAAGCAGAGAAGTCGCAAATTCGCAAATAAAAACATATCAAGAGTTTTATATTTTTTGCAGTAAGAATGATAGGATAAGACAATGATGAAAATAAAACCATCCTATTTAAAAAAGTATCTATAGTTTCTGGGAATAAGGTAGCAATTTTCCACATTTAATTAGTGTTGATAAATCAAAAAAATTAATAAAAAAATAAATACTTGTATAAAGCATTATTTGTTTCACTTTATGTACATAAATTGCAGTACAGTACTTATTGTTCGAAAAGGTATTCTACCTCAAGTTACTGATAACAGGACAGTACAACAGAACAGAAACAATAAAAGGAAATTTTTAATTATATAGAAAAATTTTTTTAACATCCATATTCTAAGCAGGCGCATGCAAAATCCCGTACTTCAATTGTCCCTAAATGATTTTCACATTTTCAAATTAGGTACTCTCTAACCAAAGATTTAATACGAATATAATTTTATGCATCTTTCATACAGCTTATTACTACTTATATCATAATTAATCTTTCATATCGTAATATATTTTACATATTTTTATCTTCGTTTTTGCTTCTTATCTTAAGTTCATAACTGAAATTTATTATGTGGTTAAGCCCCAGGATTTCTGATTTAGTTGCCAGATGAATAATCGTCATAACAATCATTGACCTGCAATCCCATCAGATGGGGGGCATATGAGTATAAAATGCATAATAGATACTTACATATATTATTTCGATCGCACTCGATATATGATTATTTAATATTTAATCATTATAACAAATAGAATCATTAATAACAAAAAAAAAAAAATTATAAAATAATTTCCCGATTATTTGCCCTATACTCAATGCGATGAATAAAATGAAAAAAAAAAAAATTGAAAGAAAACCGGAAGAGAGGGATTTAATTTTTTTTCTATAGACATCCTATAAAAGCACTCATACATAAATACATTCATGCATGAATATACTTATGTGTGTATTATAAGGTTTTGAATATAGATAGATAAAAATGTATATTCAACACCTCGTCGTAGGAACTTTGAACTGTCACAATTTTCTTTTTCATTATGTTTTGATGTGCTTCTGTTTTGGTTTCTTTTTTTGCACTTTTTTTTTTTAATTTTGTTGTTAAATTTTTGTATATACCTGTATACACTATTTCACTATATATATATATATATATATATATATTATTAAAGAGAATATTGTAATAAACTTGCGGTAAAAGCATGTGAGAATACACACGATTTTATTTAATTTTTTTTTTTTGTTTTATAAAACGTTCATATAAAAACATGCTTACACATATATATGTATGTATGTACATATTCCAAAAGAAAAAAAAATGTTCATATAAAAACTGTATATATACATATCAATAATAATATTTGAATTTTTTTTTTATTTTAAAATTAATTTATCTTAAAGAGAAACAAATAACAATATCGGTTTTTCAAAATTGTATAATTTAATATTATTAAATACCGCTATATTTTATTCTATAAAGGTATGTTAATTTTTCTTACACATGTACATACATACATACATTCTTATAAATTGATATGTATTTAATTGCAAATGAAAAATCTAAAAATAAGTTTAATTGAAATGTCGTAGACTTTTATATTATTTTTTGTTTTATTTTTATTATATTATTATTATTATATTATTAAGTATTATTTAAAACAAAACGAAAATTGAAAAATTCCATTTAGAAATTAATAGTAATAATAATAATAATATAATCATAATAATAAGAACAAAATTATAATACAAATTAATGAAAAATAGAAGAATAAAAATAGGCTGTTGACTGATATACAATGAATGTGAATATGGTACATATATAAGCATGTAAATATATGAGTGTATATACATCATGTAGAAATGGGTTTATAATATCGTGGCGCAACAGATCAACTTAAACCTAGATTTTCTTTAATAATATGATCACAGTTTTATTTTTTTTTTTGTTTTCACTTTTAGTATTTTTAATATATTTATTTATATACACATAAATATATGTATATATTTTTCAGATTAACTATATAATGTAACTTAATAAAAAATATTATAAAACCCTTATGGGGTTAAATTTAAATCCATGACCTCATATATAAATTCAAGGCAATAAATTTTATGTACATATGTATGTACATATTTGATTATCACTGTATCCACAACTTAAGTAGAGATGTATAATATACTAGACGAATTAAATATTTAATAATTTTGTGTATATATATATATACATATAAGTATATTTTTCTCAATAATATACGTTAATATTTAAATAATAATTTTAACATCCTGTACGGAATAAATATATTTTTTGATTTTTTTAATCTTTCTAAATTTGTTATTGAATACAATTAAAGAATGCTGTACTTTTCAATAATTATTTTAATTAATTTCTTTTTTGATTTTTCTAAATTTATTTAGACATACAAATTAAACACCCTGTTCATTTGTACACTACACAATTGCTTATAGGTAGGTACATATAATTTTTTTTTTTTTTTTTTTGGAATTTGGAATTAATAATTTTTTGACTTTTAATGCAAACAAAATTAGAACAGTGCTTATTTACTATTTTTGTTTTTTTTTTAAATAATTTTTTTTTTTTTTTGTTAAATTTATTATTTAAGTATACATTAGGAACACCTTGTACAATTAATATTATACATATTTAATTCTTGGAATTATTATTTTTTTTTTTCTTTTGGATTTTGCTAACCTGTAATGGAATTTTGGAATGTTGATTTTTAAAATTAATTTTTTTTTTTATTTGTTTTTGTTTTTTTCTTAAATTAATTTTTTCAAATTTTTCTTAACACTAAAAATCATTTTTTAAATAACACTAATATTTTTTTTTTATAAAAATTTCAAGAATAAATTGTTTAAATTTAAAAAATACTTTTTACTACTAAATGGAAAATTTTTCATATTGTATATACAAATATGTATGTGTGTGTATATAATTTTACCAAAATATACATTTAATCGAATAACGTTTTTTATTTTATTATGCTTTTTTTTTCAATTTAGTTAACTGCCGATTAGATTATTTCTATTTATTATTTTATTTTAGTTTTTTTTTTTGTGTTAATTTTAGTTTTAGTTTTAATTGAGAAACAACAACCTTAAAGCTTTCGTTAGCTACTAAAGACTGTGTGTACTGTGTGAACCAGCGAAAAAATCTACAAAAAAAAAAAAAACTATACAGAAAAATACTAAAAAAAAAAATAAAAAAGTTTAGTATATTTGTGTTTTTCATACATATAAAAATACATTCACGTAAATTCTATAAATTAAAAAAAAATAATAATAAAATAAAAAGTATCTACAAGTATTCAATGAAATATACAAAAACAAAAAAAAAAAGTCTGTGAACAGAGAAAAATATTATTTGTTATTGTTGTTGGTTTTTTATTTTATTTTTTTTGTTTTCTAAATTTATCACGAGACTGACTGTATGATTTTTGTTGGAATACGCGTTTCATTACAGAAGTTCAGCATGATGATAATGATTATAAAGTTGGCTGGCTCGTTGGTTCATTTCGTATACAATAATAACTAAAAAAAAAAGAAAGAAAAAAAATAAAATAATCAAAAAACAACATATGAAAAATAAATATATATGTATATATATAAATAATAAAATTAAAGATGATAAAAAATAAATAAAGGAGAATTCAGCATTTCGGGGTACATAAAAAAATATATACAAATTTTCATTTTAACGATAGGGAATTTCAAACATATAGAAAATTTGCATTAGCATGTGTATATTTTACCATTTTATATTTTTGTAGTGATTGAATTGATTTCCAAAAGTTACGTTATTGAAATTAGGTTTATGATTGAAAAATGTGGGGTAAAATGGGAGCATTATTATAGAAAAATTATTATGAACCAAACTTCTTATAGTGTGAATATGTATTAGTTTTTTCAATCAAACAATCTACACTAATTCAACCTAAGCTTAACTTAGCCTAAAACCTACATTGATCATAGATGTCAGATCACCCAATTATTATATAACTGTTATGTGATTTTTATTTTTGGTGGCTTATTCATTCGTCGAAATTAATTGTAATTTGATGTAGAAGAAAAATAACCAAAATTGTTATGTACATTTATGTATTTAGTATATAAAGGAAACCAAATTAAAGCAATCAATACATTATGGCTTAATTTAACCATCGTATATGTATTTTCCACTTAATCATTATTATATTTTAATATTTTTTTATATACACAAATTGCAACATCTTCCAGCAACATAAAAAATATAAGTTTTGGTATACCTCAAGGTATAGTATTTTCGGACCTCTGTTATTTACAATCTATATATTGAAACATTGCAACAACTGGAAATTGAAGCTGAAATTTTCCTATTCGCTGACAACATATGCCTAATTTTTCTTTTCTTTCAGAAAACTTTAGCGAACTAAAATCAAAAATTAATAAGGATTTAGTAGTGATTAACAAATGGAAGACAACAAATAAATTAACAATTAATAAAAAAAAGGCAAAGTATGTATATGATTATAGGTTCATTCTCGACGTTATTAAATGTAAAAATTTTAGAAACAAAATTAGATCAAGTAAGCGAATTTAAACATCTTTGTTTTTGGATATAGATTCACAATTTTAATGCAAGATGCATGCAGAATACAGAATATAAAAAAAATGTGAGTGCTATTGCACGTGTTTTTGGCAAAATTTCGTTTATATTACCTCATGCAGTTAAAAGGTTCTTATTTTATGCTATTTTTCACAGTCATGTCAACTATGGTATAAAACTATGGTATAAATATAAAAACAGCGTCTAATAATATCTTAGATGAAATCCAAATAGGCAAATAATTCAAAATAGAGCATTGAAAAATTTATTTAAATACAGTTGGCTTGAAAGAACCGTGTATATTCATGGCCAAAATAATATTCTAAAAATTAAAGATCTTATTAATGTTCAATTAACTTTACATGTTCACAATATCGAAACTTCAAGAATTAACACAATAACATCTCTTATAAAGCAGAAAGATACTAAAAACAAAACCTTGATTCATTTTGAGCGAAAAAAGACATCACACTTTACTTTATTGACAACAATGCATACAAGAACTTTTTTTTATGCTTTTGACAATTTTGTGCTTAATTAAGTACGGTACTGTAGGTTTACACTACTACATCTACAGTATTTCGAGTATTTATTCATCAAATTACTAGTTTGATAACTCATTAAATGTGGAAAACTACTGTTATATTGTCAGGAACTAAGCCTTCTTAAACAGAATAGCTCAATTTTATTTAATTTGTTACCCTTTGTTGTCATTTATTTTATCCCAATGACAAAAGGTACGAGACCAGGTCGAAAAACCTATAAGGTATTTTTTTGCTTTATCGGGAATCGAACCTTAAACTTTTCAACTACATATGAAAAATACTGAAAAATCTTACATCTGAACTGTGTTGTACATTTATTCTTCTACTGTTCCTAAACCAGTACATTTTCGAACATTTAAATATCTGCTTTGTACCGAAACTTCATTTGTATTCGGTTATTTCATCAGAAATTAATTAAATAACCTTGTAAATTTGATTCTTCATTATATAATGATCATAATAAATTGGTTAATACGTTTGTTTACATGGAACAGCTATGTTTGTAATTCTGTCTACGTCAGATATTCTCAGAAAACAACGTAAGAACGGTATTTAAAAAAATTTCAATTAATTTTTTATAAACTTCAACCTTCTACATTAAAGATATATATAGTATGTTAACGAATCTTGATTTTTGTATTATGATTGTAGAGTATTCTTTTGTATTATTCCAAAGTAAGGATTGTGCTATTTCAATTCTATATTTGATCTGCTTAAATGAATTTTAATATTTTTCCAAATTATATAAAACTAGATACTTGTTTGTAGATTGGAATGTTATCTATATTTCGGTATCAATGTTATTAAAATTATTTCATCTACTGACTATCATATTTCTTGTTTGCCTTTTTAATATTAATATTGTTATAATGTATATATTGTATCATTTTAATTTTGTCCCATAAACCAGATGTTGCATATCGTTTAGTTAGATTGTTAGCTAAAAACATTGTATATAGCGAATATAATTAATAAAATTTTTATTTATTTTAATGTTTTTATTCACTAAATTGAGAATATGTCAAATGACACTAGAAAAAAAAGTTTCTGCTATAGTAGTCATACTCCAATCAATCTGGAACTACGTACAGTACACCATTATATTGAAAACAGAACAAAAAAACAACATCTTCCGAGTTGTACGAGGTTAAATTAATTCACTTTACTTTGAATCAAATTATATTTAGCTCATAATGATTTACAAAATATAATCGGTCTAAGAGAAAATTAAACAATATAGTATATCATATTATAAATCATTATTATTATTAAAATATAATCAATATAATATTCAACAAAAACAAATTAAACAAATTGAAATGGTATGTACGTTAAAAGAAAATTTGTCAGTTTTCTGTTAAATTTTCAAAAACGTGATATTAATCTTATCGATAATAACAATTTAATTTTTTTTTTAATCAATTTCAATTACATTTTGTGAAAATATAAAATAATAAAAAAAAAATTAATATGTGTTAACATAATTTATTGACACTACTATTATAATTTATAATAAATATTAGAAGAATATACATTATCACTGCGAAAATGTGTACAAACATATTCTATTAACGTGTACGTTATAGAAAAATATGAGTTTTTATTTTTTTTTGCAAAATAAAAAGGAAGAAATTTTTATTATCTTTGAATATTTTATAAAATAAAATTCTATTTTATTTATATAATATAATATTGTATATTTATTTTAAATATTTATAATAATCTTGTATAAATTTACATATAAGTATGTATAGGTAATGTATGTATACGATAAACTCATATCACAGCTGTTTTTCCAATTCGATTTTTATTTTTCGTTTTGGTTTTTCATTTCGTTAGCTTTGGATGGAATACACAATAATAAGTATGTATACAATTTTTGTTATTTTTTATTATTTTAAAGACAATTCAATGTATGCTCAGTTGCAGTATTTGACATCAAAAATGTAATTTAATAAAAGAATTGAAAATTTAATTAAAATAATGTAATATGATAGAATTTGAATTTTATTTTTAAAATTTTTGGAAAACTCATCCTAAAAGTATGCAATGGGGTTTGTTTTTGATTTTTCGGAAATTTTTGGAAAACTGTTGTAAAACTATAAAATTTGGAATGACAGAGCACAAAAAACTCCAGATAATGGTTTAATATCGCATATATTCTACCACAACGAGGAGTATATTAAAAAGAATATGCTCACAGGCTTTATAGCCCCTGAGCACTTTATCTTTTTGGATAAAAATGGTTATTTTCAAAACTAAAATCATGTCCCTACACTATATCACTATAATAGACGGGCTACATGTAAAACTATAGAGTATAACCCGGGCAACATTAATGAAGAAAATTTTAAATATGACATATCCATACCGGACAAAGATAAATTTATAAAAAGAGACTATTGGTGGTTGGACAATACGTATAATTAGCACTAGTATTACAAATACATATTTTTTTCTCGTTTTAACTAGGTTTAAGCAGTTTTAGTTAGATTGAGTTAGGTCAGTAGGTTTAGTTAAGTTAAGTTTTATCTTAAATAATACGAGAATATATCGGTTTTTACATCCCAGGTTTTTTCCAATAGATTTCTATAAGAACTTAAGTAAATTAAAACTAAATAGTAACAATAATAATACAAATAATTATATAACATAAATTAACATAAAAAGCACACTATTACTTTACATGTTAATAATAATATCACAAAAGCTATTTTTTGTAAACTTTATCTAGGCTAAGTAATTATAAGATTGTACAATGGGTAACAAAAAGTTTAAAAAAAAAACAAAACTATTGAATTTAGTCATTTTGAAATCAATCACTAACTGACTCTAACTGACTGTTATCACTTCCCAATTATATTTCCCAATGGGTCGTTCATGTAACATAGGGTTTTTGAATATTTTTTTCCTACAATCATACTTTACGTAAAGACCCTTATTATAAAATTATAAGGTGTTAAAATAGATTGATCAAATTTAGCCTTTTAAAAAGCTAATAATGTTAAGGAGTTTGTGTAAGTGTATTGTACGTAAATTTTTTTCAGAATTGTTGTCAAACACGTAAATATAGAAAATTCTGGCAGAATTTATAGATCTCTGTTTTATAGATTACTATTATCGGTAATAGTTAGGTATATATGAAATACTATTATAGAGAAATTGTGAAAATTGAGATTCGGGAAAGATGATGTATCGGATTTATTTGTTTGGATCACAAATTGATGTTTTTTTTAATTTAAAGCCAAAATAATGAGTAAACATAATACGTTAGGGAGCGCCTGGCTTTCAACCGAGAGATCCTAGGTTCGATTCCCGACGAAATCAAAAAATGCTTTGTGGGTTTTTCGACCTGGTCCAGTACTTTTTGTCATTGGGATAAAATAAATTATAAAAAATAGTTGAGAGTTTTAGTTATCAATAAAAATAAATTGAAACTATTGGAGCTATTATGAAGGCGAAGTACTCATACCTACAGTTTTCCACATTTAAAATTAGTAGATATACCATACAAATTCTAAAGAAAAACTATTCTATGCAATTGGTATTCCAATCTCTGTTTACATACAAACAGTTGTCATCCCATAGATACTTGAATATAAAAAAACAAAACAAAACTGAAAAAGACCGAAAAAAAGGAAAAATAGAAAAGATATAATAAACAAATAAAGATAAACAATAAAAGAATAGAAGATATTATTAAAGAAGGAAATATAATAGAAAATAATTAGTAGAATAAAAAATGTTTGTGTAAGTGGTATTTGACAACTTAGGAGATACTCATTTACCTGTCTCTTGGAAACTTCTCAGTTATGTCATTGTATCAACAGATAAAATAGTAGGATGTTCCATAGTTAAGAGGTTCGGTTGATTAAATAATTTTTATATTTTACATTATATACCAGTGTTACGATTCTAATATTTAAATAATCACCCATATTCTGTTAGACCCATCTCGCGAGATCGCGTTAAAAAAATCTCTGACGAGATAGTTTTGTATTCTGTTAGACTCCACAGACGCGATAGCAAATTGCCGCGACGGCAAATGTCAAAACAGTCTCGTGAGTAATTTCTGTTAGACCTTTGACGAGACGCGATATTGTAAACGATAGAGTATCTCGTCAAAGTATTTTGTGTTTTTTTTATCAAAAAATTGAATTAAATAAATAAATTGAATAGATAAAATAGTTCAGTAAAGATTAATAAGCAATTGTTCATTATTTGTTTTGCATTATTATTAAAATTGTGTTTTTGTTTTGGAAAAAAACAACATCTTTACTATTACTATTTTACTACTATTTTACTTATATATTTATATTTATTTTTTATTTAAAAAATATTTTAAAACTAAGCCCCACTAATACTTTCTAAAAATTTTATAAACCATATTTTGTATATATACCAATAATTTTGGTTGACAGTAAAAAATGATCAGTACTACCAACAAATAAAATGTTCTATCGCGCCGCTTACAGTGTCTAACAGAAATGCATATTCAGCGAGATGGGACGAGATCAATTTTTGCTTCTCGTCAACGATGGGTCTAAGAGAATATGGGTGAATAAAAAATTCTTAACACATCATATTTTCTTATACTTCGCATTGGTTCATAGGAGGACATAAAAATAACTTCCGAATTCGATTTTTGCATTAGCTGTTTCAGTTGTTCCCATCAAGAGAAACATTTCTTTAGGTGTATATGGGCAATTAACTATTCAATGATTTTTTTTTAAGATAGAAGAAAATGATCAAAAAATCCTCATTAGGTTCTATTTTTCGGGGTAGAACAAATTGAAGGACTGTGCCAACTTTAATGAGCTAAAAACTTTTGTATTTCGGTTCAAATTAAAACTAGTCTTTTAGGCTAACCATTAATATTAATACAATTTTGGCTCTATTACAACAGATGTCTTTGTCCAATCAAAGTCCATTATGAATTATTGAGATATAAAAAATTTCGTTTGTATTTAAGTCGTCTAATCAATGAAGTGACAAAAAAAGTTTTTTTTCTATTTTAATCTGTTTCCATCGTATTTCTGAGATATTTAAACTGTACATTCAAATTATAATCTTAAAATCTTTTTAAAATTTTATAGGTAGATAAATATAAAATTATGTAACAATTAGTACTAAATTTTGCATTTTAGATGTTAAAATTCAAGTGACCTACTCATTGTTCGAATTTTTTTTAAATAATTTTGTCTTGAATCAATCAGAAAGGTTGAAAAAATTAATTAAATATCTAATATTATAACTCTGTAAGATAATATCCCCTATACTAATTGGGACAAATTTACCTATAAAGACTTAAGTTTGACTCTACCTAAAATTTGGCCTACACAAAAGGAATGTTCAAGAGGTTTTCCTTCGTTCACATGTTTTACAGGTGTATCAATTAAAATTTCATAAGTTTCCTCTTAAAATTATACAATTTGACAATTAAATAAAATTGTTTCTATAATTTTTAATGAATACTATAGAGTTGAAAACACATGTATATCCTATACATATGTTAGAAGTTCATATAGTATGTGTAGTGTGTAGTGTACACATCAATTAATAAACTTGCAAACAAAATGCGCATGTTAAAGCTTTTTTTTTTGTTTTTTTTTTTGTTTATTTCAAAATCTATTATAAAATAAATGTGTTCTCCAATGTGAATTCAAAGAAATGTGGGTGAACATTTATCAAATAATTTTTATGGATGTATGTAATATAACGTGTAACTTATACATTAGATATATATACATATATTTTATTAATTCAAAGATGAAAATATTAAATTATTAATTTATTTAAAATCAAATAATATTAAATAAATTAAAATTTCTTATAGGTATTATAAAATAAGTATTTTATTTTGAATTTAATTTAATTTTATCAAATTCAATTTGTATGTATAGTATAAAATTGCATAATTCCAAAATTTATGAGTGGGGGTGTTAATTAATATTAAAAAAAAAAATGTTATTATAATTATCATTGAATCGTTCATTGTACGAAGAAAGAAAACCCATCGGCAAACAATAAAAAAAAAATCTCATCGTAATGTCAAAATTCTGTATTCAAATTCTCAAACACATAAACTTATCTACATATATACATAATTTATGTACATACAAAATTTTAAAAATATAGGTGTGTGTAGGTGATGATTTATATGCGAGTTCAACTGATAGGAAAATGTGTTTACTTTATTACAGTGTTTTTTAGAGGAAAATATTTCAATAGAGAAAAACATAACAAAAGTTTGTACATAGTATGTATATATAAAAGTATTTATATATATATGTGCTTAAGTAAATATGTATAGTATATATATACTATACTATAAATGTATGTATCTTAAAATTAAATTTATTGAGGTAAGCAATAGAGCAAACAGTGAACAAACAAAGCAACTAAAAACCAAAAAAATAAAAAAAAATAATAAACAAAAACAATAAGAAAACAAAAACAAAAGAAAAAGAAAAAAAACAGAATGTGAAAACACGTGAACGTGACTACCCATATAATTTTTCACTTATAATACGATAAATATGATAGCATTAATATTGCTACATATATAATATTATGCACATACATTTATTTATATAGGTTTATATAGATATATATGCTTATATATGTATGTAAAATATAAATAGAGGGGCTGGGCTAGGCTGACGATAACTGTGAATTATTTTTTTCTTTTATGTTTCTTTTTGCTTTGCTATTTTTTGATTTTCTTTTTCTTCTTCTTCTGTATATTGTGTATACTATATAGTAGGGATCATGTTAAAAATGAAACTGAAAATTGATTTTTCTTTTTTCATTTATTTTGTTTTTGTTTTTTTTTTTTATTTTGTGTATCTAAACATTAGAAAAGTTTAAAAATATGTATGCATGTTATTTTTCTCAGCTGACGTCATGTCTCACGCGACTCCAGCGTGTTCATGTTCATGTTTTTTTCTCAACATTTTCTATTTTCTATTTTTATTTTAATTTTTTATTTTGTTTTTCATTTCGAGTTGATTTGAATTGAAATTTATGTTTTGTTTCATTTTAGTCACGTGTTAAAAAATACTTGAAAGTTTATTTTGTTATGTGGTTGTTTTGTTTTTAGTTTTCTTATTTTATTTTTTTGTTTTTTTTTTTTAAATATTTCTATTTGAGTTAAAATTCTGTATAGATTTGTGTGTAGGTATGTATATACATAAATTTTACGTATGGTGTTGAGGTAACTAAGCTTTTAAGTGATATGAGAAAATATAATATATAAAGAAAATGAAATAAAAAATTATGTACTCTATATATATATATATATATATATATATACTTAGAGTCATGTATATGTAAATATTCGTTCGTACTATGCAATGTGAATATTGTAGTGTTTTGAGTGAGTGAATAACGATTTAGCGACTTTTTTCGTTATATTTTTATTTTTGCGTTTATTTTTCTTGTTTTTGTTTTTTTTTTAACTTGTTACCATTTAATAGGTGAACTTATATGTTAAAAAAACAATCATAAAGTAGTAATAATATTCACACAATTTGCATTTGACATAAATACAAACCCATATGTAGTTATATATATTTTTTTACAATATGTTGCATGAATGTACAACAAAACATACAAAATATTTTTATAGTGTTGCCATAATAGAGGGTTAATTTTTTATTATTTTCGTAGGAAGGTAGTAAACAGAAAGAAATTGAAAATGTTGGTTTCTAAGAATCTATAAAAAAATCTAAATGATACAAAATTTTATAAAATTAATTAAATTATGAATTGGAGGTAACCTTTAAATTGAGTGTAGTACAAATTAGTAGGATAATTTTTGAATGATTTTATACTAAATTTTCTCAGTTAAAAATCGAATTTTCTTTCATTAATAAATTCATTTTTATATAGCAAATATCGATGCTTCTAAAGCAACGTCCTTCATCAGTGCTAGCACGACTTTTAATTGTTAAATGGTTTATTGGTTATGTCATTTATTATGTCATTTTATTACTCGAAAGGCCATGCTTCAATTTTTATTACCCGAAAGGTAACGAGCATCAATAGTATACTTCTCAAATAAGAAAATTTCGGAAAGCTTCAATATTATGTATTAAAAAAAACCCATTATTTAAATTTTTTTTACTAATGAAGCTCTAATATAGCAACGGCATATTATAGCAATATATATGGTTGTGATGATTAATAATTGAACTATTCATGTCTCTGGAAATTCTGAAAACTAAAATTATCCAAAAATGACATTAAAATTTTGGTACATTATAACAAATTTTGATAATTTATATACATTGTAACTACCTAGTATTTTTATTTTTTTTTATTTTATGGGGATTAATAGTATTTTAAGATTACGACGGATTTTATTGATTCATCAAAGAGAAACAACTTAGTGTTATTTATTTTTTCAGAATTCTCCTGGAATAGCCATTTCTACCTAAATGCAACTTTAAATGCGGGATAGGGCTTTACTTTAACAACTTTACAGTGCTTTATATATCACTGATGTACCATAATAACATAACCATATCCCGAGCTTGGTTATAAAGAATTCTTCAACAATATTGAGATACCCACGTGAAGCTCGTTATAAAAAATAATTACGATGGTGCTAAAGATCGATATCGAATTTAGTTCCTGTATTTAAAGAAAACGATATATAACTCTCTAAAGTTATCTGAGGGTAGGTATTCTCTATAGAATATCTATAGGATACTTTATAGATGTTCCTTAACAAAGCCTGCATAAATCGTTAACGAAACCTATAAAAATTCGATAATAAGTTTTAATAATTTTTTTAACAAAAATAAAAACAAATAATTTTTTTTAACTATTTCTTGTTAATCCTTTTTTTTGTATTAACTTTTTTTATTTCTAATTATTATTTGATTTACAAATTTCAATTTCAATATGTTATAATCATGAATGCTTTATTTAATATGAATTAATTTATTTTTGATATAAATAATACTTCAAATAAACTTACTTGATTTTGGCGGGATTGGGACTCGAACCATCGACCTTACACTTACTTGTATAACTTCTATCACATAATTACATATCTTAAACTACTAGTTTTTTTAACAATAGCGATATTAATCATTGCTCTTCCAATATTGATCGTTAAATACATTTAAAACAAAAATCGTTGAATATCTTTATCTCCATATAGTTATATTGATAGTTATATAGCTATATACAGCATTATTTGTCGTTGTTTGTAGTTATAAAGACATTATAACGACATACAGTATCGCTCACAACTTAAGCACCCCCATGCAAAAAAAATCAAATAATGATTTCAAATTAAAAATTTTCTATGTTATATTGGTCAAATGGTAAGAAAATATATTTTATTGTTTAGTTTTATTATCACTAATTTATTTTAAGTTAACATTTATATCAACAATTCGTAAAATTAAAAAAAAAAAAATAGAAAAAAAAAAAAAAATAGTACAAGTACAACAATATTAAGTTCAAAACTAAAGCACCCCTCTGTAAAAATATCATAAAAATATTTAAAATACCGCTATTTTTATAGATTTGAGTTTAAAAATACGATTAATATTTCGTCCAGTAACCCTTGTTCTTAATTACAGCAGCCATTCGTCTTGGCATTGAAAAAATCAAATTATTAATGACAGTTTGTGGTATGTTTTATCATTTGTCTTTTATTTCATTAAATAACATAGTAATATTGGCACAGTCTCTTCGATTTAAGCTCTGATCTACTATTTCCCATAAATTTTCTATCGGATTTAAATCAGGTGACTGTGCAGGCCACTCTAAAATCTCAATTTTATGTTCATTGAACCAGTTTCTCGCCAAGCAACTTGTGTGTTTAGAATCATTATCCTGCTGGTATTGCCATTTCAGTGACATTTCTTCTTCAGCATGTGGGAGCATCACATTATTTAAAATATCAACATACACAAAACGATCCATTATTTGTTTTATGCGATGAATTGGTCCAATACCTAACCCAGAAAAACAGCCCCAGACCATAATGTTTCATTGTCTTTTTTTCAATTGTCATTGAATGCAATATTTAGGGTTTAATCTTTGCCCTTTTAGTCGTCGTATGTACTTTATACCATCTGATTTCGTCTTATATTTAGATTCATCTGAAATGAGTACAGTGTTCCATTTCGAAATAGTCCAATTCAGATGCTCTCTAGCAAATTTTAGTCTAGCTTTTCGATTTTTTTCAGAAATAAAAGGTTTTTTCGCTGCACGATAACTGCATAAGTTAATTTCAATAGCCCTTCTTTTAATTGTGGTGTCGCTGATTTCCAAATTCAACTGCTTTCGTATATCTCGCAAAGACTTTAAAGGATGTTTTAAAATCGTTCTTATAATCATTTTATCTTCTCTCGTAGTTGTTTTTCTTTGTCTGCCTCCAGAATGCTTACTATCAACATTTTTGGTTTCCTTATATTTTTTAATTAATCTTGATATGACTGTCCTATTTATAGAATACTTTTTACTGAGTTCATGGCGAGATAATCCTGCTTCAAAATCATAAATTATTTTCCATTTTAATGCAACACTATACTTATTCCGGGCCATGTTATAATATTTTTAAATAAATTATTAATTCTTATTTTGAATAAATTTTTAATTCTTTAATTTTACTAATTGTTCCTGCATTATTAAATTTTAAATAAGTATTAATTTGGTAATATAGTTTTAAGACGTAAATGCATTTCTAAAAATATTATCAGCCAATTAAATCTATAAAAATAGCGGTATTTTAAATATTTTTATGATATTTTTACAGAGGGGTGCTTAAGTTTTGAACTTAATATTGTTGTACTTGTACTATTTTTTGTTTTTGTTTCTATTTTTTTTTTTTTAATTTTACGAATTGTTGATATAAATGTTAACTTAAAATAAATTAGTGATAATAAAACTAAACAATAAAATATATTTTCTTACCATTTGACCAATATAACATAGAAAATTTTTAATTTGAAATCATTATTTGATTTTTTTTGCATGGGGGTGCTTAAGTTGTGAGCGATACTGTATGTTTATAAAAAAAGATTAATCTGTAACTCTATAACGAACATGAAGTTTCTCGATTAAGCTTTATTTATCGTGAAAAGACGTTATATTTTTATATAGATTCATCGTTGACCGAGATAATATTATTCTTACTCAATGGTAAAACGTAATTGTTTTTTTCTTATTCTTGAATCACGCCCAAAACTTGCTTTAAGAAATTATACAATCTCTAATAATTATTTCGGTGACCAACAGACTATGTAGATCCTCGGCAAGACTCATTGTCCTGCAAGCGTCCTGCATTTTTGTAGGTTAGGGGCGGCTTCTTCAAGTTGAAGATAACAAATTATATAGGTGATGTAAAAAGAAAATCATTACGATAACGTTTCGTAAATTTAAATTCATAATCTTAAATTCGGCCAAATAATACATAAAAATTCATCCTCAATTTTTCGTGTCATTTTTGCACAGACACCATGTTAATCGTCTCTGTATCGTTCCAATTTTAGTTTACTCATAAGTTCTATCGAAGCAAGAAAACTGTGATACCATCATAAGTAATATAATTAGAAAACATATCAAACAATTAAATACAAGCTATTGGTTAGGAATTAAATAACTAATATAATATGTTGGAAGAAAGAACGGTAATTTATTTCATTTACTAATTTTAAATCATTTAAGTTAACAAAAATTCTCATATCTGGCAATACTTATTCAATTCAAATATGTATACATTTATGGATTTATATTTTGGTTTTTGTTTTCAATTTTATTGTTTTATATTTATTTTTTAATTTCTATTTTTAAAATTTTTACGTATGTATATTCAAATAGTGATGGCGCAGAAAAATTAATAAAAAAAATATAAACAATATTTTGTATTAATATTTTTTTCTATTTTGGTTCAATTTTATTAAAGATGGTTTTATTCTAAAAAAAAAAAACAAAAACAAAAAATAAAGTAACAAATTTAATATTTTTTTTAGTTTACAAATTAATACAAAAATTGTACGTATGGATATGTCGGTTTGTTATTTTTATTTTTAGTTTTTATTTATTTATTTTATTTTGAGATATTTAATTATTAAATAGGTATAATAAATTTATGTATATAAATGTGGGTGAAACAAAAAGTAATTGTATTAACTAAATAGAATATAATTTTTAATTTTATGAAAAATTGTATTTATATATTTTACTGAATATACCTACCTACACATACAATTATTATTTGATTTTATTTTTATTAGAAATTCATAATATAAATGCAGAACTTTTTATTTTATTAGTTTGTCATTAGTGTAGGTACGTAAAATACTTTTCATTTAAATACGTATTTTAAAATTTACTCTCTCTATATAAATTTTTGACAACAATTTTTTCGAAAGTAACTGTAAAATATTAGTTTTTTAATATTCAGTGTATCTAACCAAAGACATTAAATATTCATATAAAAATATATTTAATGTCTTTGATCTATCTAACTCTATTTCTGAATATATTTTTTGAATAGAAAAGTTTCTGCGATCTTAAAATTAATTTAACCGAAAAACAAAAATGACATGTTTTTATGTTTTGTGTAGGACAATATTCGTATATGAAATAAAACGTTTAATTTTCGATAGAGTTTTCGATTTCAATACAAATGGAAAAACATTAGAAAATAATTCAATATCAGATAGAACAATGTTATCACGGTATAAAAACGACATTAGTTACGTTAAATTAAATAAAAAAAAAATTGGCATCTATTATTGATATTATCAATGACTTAATCTAATCAAAAATTAAGTTAAGATATATATTATTCTTTTATTAATATATTAACTTATATTTACGTAATAGTACAACACTGGTTTAGAGTATACAGGTATATGTTCATATTAAAATACTAGCTTTGTAACCCGTCATAAGTAACGGAAGCAAAATCGAAATCAACGGAAAAACATTTTTATTATTGGTACTTACTTAGTATGTTAAATCAAAAAAATTGTTGGTTTTATTTATAATAATTTTTTTTTTTTATTTTTCCTTATTATTTGCGAAGAAAACTAACATTAAATTAAAAGTATATTTTTCCTGCAGCCATCTCATGAGTCATGATATGGTAGAAAGACAAGGGTTTACACATAATAGATCAATTCGTATATATATATGTAATTTACAGGATATATAACGGTATGAATTGTAATCGTTGTTTATGTTTCATTCTATACTTTAATTTCTATATCTTTTCTGTGATTATTCAGGAGGCTTCTGAAAAATAATTATCACAAGATCATATTTTTTTCTTTTATTAATAACCTTTTCGTATATATAACAACCACAATAACCTATTTAATGTTTAGAAAAACTGCTCTAAAATGAAATTCTAATCTAGCCCTTTCGGTAAATTTGTAGCCTTATGGCAACATGGTTTTTAAAGATCTCTGGTGGCTTTTTCATATAGCATTTGTAAATTAAAACTTTAAGACAAGTATACTGAGATAAAACTATCATGATTGAATTAACATGGTGTTGGTGTTTTTAGTAGGTAACGGTAGTTCTGTTAAGGCTGTTTTGAAAATTAAAATTTTGCAATAAAACTAGTCCGCAAATTTTTTAAATTTCTTATCTTAAAAAAAATTAAAAAAAAAACATATGTAAGTATTATTTTTATTAAAAAAAGGTATAAAAAACGTTTGTAATTATTAAATTAAACAAAAACTTAGTATTATTATAAAAATATGAACGTTCATAAATGTGTTGCCATTTGGCAACAAATTTACCTAAAGGTATATTTTATTCTTATTGAAATTTGTTATTGATGTATGTATGTATGTATGTATGTATCAAATTTTAAATCAAACAAATTTATCATTGAATTTACAAAAAAATGGAACAAACATGAATTTGTCAAAATTAGATTTTGATAGATTTATAGGTATGTCCATATTGATGGGCTCGTTAAAATTTTCTCGTAGAAAGATGTATTGGAACAGAGATACCGCAATTCCAGATATAAGCGAAACTATGCCGCTTAAAAAATTTCACTTCATTAGGAACAATCTTTGTTTTAATATACATACATACATCTAACTAACGATGTGTTATGATAAGTTAGGCCTTTAGTAGAAAGTGTACTTAAAAGATGTCGGGAAACAGACAAGAGCAGAATTTATGTCAATTGATGAAATGATGGTTAGTTTTAAAGGTCGTACTAAACTTAAACAATATATGTCAAAAAAAAAAACTAAATAAATGGAGAATCAAAATGCTTACTTTATGTCAGTCTGATGGAGTGGTTTTAGATTTTGAAATATACACTGGTAAGGGAACATGTGTTGGTACCACAAAATTCGGATTCTGTTCAGATATTGTAGTGAGGCTTATGCAGACGGTGCCATGCAATTTAAATCATAAAATATTTTTTGATAATTATTCCCACTTCTTCTTCAAACTTTTACATATTTACGAAATAAAGGTGTTTGGGGCACTGGGACAATTAGAGCAAACAGAACTTGCAAGGCTCCTCTGAAATCAGATACAACACATGAGAAGTAGAGGTGATATTGACATGAGATAAGGTGCGGTAATGTCTCTGTTGTTATTGCTTCAACATTGTATCGGCCTGAGCCGTTGAATACAGTTAAAAGGTTCAGGCCTAATGTTGTAAAACAGTACAATACACATATGGGAGGCGTTGATAAAATTGATTTCTTGATTTTTTTGTGTAAAATATCAGTAAGAAGTAAAAAATGGATGCTAAAGTTATGGGACCATTTGATTGATTTGGCTCTGTGCCAAATTCTTGGTTAGAATATTTATTATATTATGGCTCCCACCAAAAAAAATTTAGATCTTCTTGAATTTTGAAATGCTGTAGCAGAAAATTTAATATATTCTAACCCAGCAAAACAACATGAACGACCATCGACTTCGACAAGTTCAAGTCCGGTTCCGATAAAAAGGGCCAAATATCAGAAAGCTCCCTTGCAAATTTTACGTTATAAAAAATAAATATCGAATAAAAATGAAGTAAATTTATATACCTTTGGATGCGTTTGTTGCCATATGGCAACATTCCAAAACTCAGTTCCTATTAACATTTTTAATTTTTTTTTTAGTTAGCCACTAGCTATGTATACAACAAATTTCAGAATTTTATCCCAAAAAATGCAGAAGTTGCATCGAAAGGGCTAGAGCTAACTTGTAAAATTGAGGAAATTAATTAAATCTGTAATTTTTCATCCCGATTCATCCATCTCCTATATTGTTTGAAAAATGATTATCGATTTGGATTTTCTAGAAAAATTTTGTTTAGTATATAATTCTCAAATATGAACACAATGAGACAAATTTAAGTTTTCACTTAAGTTTATATGAAATGATTACTTTGTTGGTGGACGAAGTTATTTTTACGATGGTACAGAGCAGACTGGTATGTACTTAACTTGTTTGTCAATTGTCCTTTTTTAATTTTGTTAGTTTTTTTAACTATACGAACTGTACATTTATCCTACAAATAAATATAATTGTCTATTTTTGATATTATGGGCAAGTTTTAAATTATGTATGTACATCCTACATATATTATAATAAAATATAATAGTAGTAAACTTATATTTTTAGATCCAGCTTTTATTCAAAACACCAATAATTGAAAAAATTAATGTAGGTATATTTTATTAATAATTACAATAGGTAATAAATTTATCCATAACTTGTACATATGGTGTTTCGTTCTATATATATAATAACTGTGTTTTGGTTGATATCAAATAAGGTCAAATTGAACAAAAATTCGTATTGAAAGGATGCGGGATTCATTTTCATTCATTTGAAAGTAATTTAGGCTTAAAGATTTTCAAAATTCTAAATTAATTTATTTAGTTTTATGTCAATAAAGCTTGTTGAACTTATTGAAAAATAGGTAGGTATGTAGATATGGTTCTTAAAGCTTTTGGAAGTTTTAAAAGAATTTTTGCATTCTAACACTTCTTTGATTTGCCAAATATACTCAAAATATGAAAATATGTATAGCAATTGGCAATAATATAAAAATGATATGTGTACATAATGTTAATACAAATATTTTTTTAATTAAGGGACTTTAAATTATATTTTATTTATAAAAATTAATACAATTCAACTTTAGGGTGTAATAGCATAATTATAAGACCATGCATGCGGCTACATGATAGATCCTAAGTATTGAAAGTATTAATTTCTCAACAAGAACACAATCATCTAAATCCAAAGACTTTTCTAAAGTACATCAAATGTAAGTTTATTAGATTGTGTTACTACATTGTAAACAGGTACAAATGTTTACAAGGCAAGTACTATGTATGTACAGTATGTGTATTTATCGATTATAATATACTAGGTATTTATATATTGAATGTCGAAAAACAATTTATCGGAATTTCTAAATTTTTTTTACGTAACAGTTATTTTTATTTTAATGTTAGTTATTTTTAGTTTTTATATTTTTTGTGTTTTGTTTTTTCTTTCTTTGTTGACTATAATATGTAAGTAGATATATATTAAACGTATTTAGTTGTTTAGCAATAACTAATCCAAATGTGGACACTGATATTTAAGTGTTCTTTCTGATGATTTTTTTATATAGAGATTAGAGATAGAGATATGTACGTCAAAAAAACTAAAACAAATAAAATAAAAATAAAAGTAAGTTATTCATAATATGTAAAGCTGCATGCTTTAAAACACGTGCTTTTCAGCATGTTTTTAAATTCATTATTGATAAAAAAAAATTATTTAAATGTGGGATGTTCCACTTTTTATTTTTTGTTTATTTGACATTTTTTTTTTGTTTAATCGGAAAATATACAAAATGTAAGGTACATCAAATGTGCATAATATGTATGTTCGTAAATGGACAGCATAATATATTATACCTGATTATACCTATATAATTATATAAATAAATGTGTACCTACGTTACGTATTTATATGCATACATACATATTAAGTACATATTAAATAAATAAATAAATAATTACAAGTGATGGTTTTTTCGGTTAAATCGGAGAAAATTGAAATTTTTTTGAGATTAAATAATTTTCCCTGCATTTTTTTAACGTTTTTAACTAAGTTATTAGTATAGGTTTTTTAGTAATAGAAAATCTAACATTGTAATATATATACCATTTTTATGATTTATAAAGTGTGTGCCCCGCTGTTTAAATTAAAAGAATAATTTGCATTATCATTATGTTGGTTCTACAGCTCAGGTTGAGCATTAACTTCGTTTCCAACTTTCCTCTATTCCGTTTTATTTTGTGTAACTGTCCTCCATCCGTTAACTCCAATCTTTCGAGAGGTGTTCTCGATTTCGTTCAAACATTTTCAACTTGGTCTACCTCTTGCTCTAATATTCTTTGATCAGTTTAATTTTCCTGCTCCAAAAAAATATTTTAATTCGGTATAAATTGTCAAACTGGAAATTAAGAAAAAAAATCTTTAAGTAATTTATTAAAAAGGAATTAATTTAGATGTATAGGTACTTAAGTATAAAATTACGTATTTATATTTTTTATAACGGTAACTAAAGATTATTTATGATTATTATAATAAATGTTATACGTATAACATTTATTAGGAATTAGGTAATTTTTCGAAAAATTACCTGTATTTATTTCGAAAAATTACCCAATATTTTGTACAACATAACTTATTGTGAAATCGAAATGAACTCGAAAAATTACCAAATTCATAATAAAATGTTATACAAAATATAAAAACGTAATATGTATGTATTTGTATAGTGAATGTTATATTTAATATTCGAATGAAAGAAAATATTTTTAATTTTATTAAAATTTTATAGCAAAGAAGAATGAGAAATTTGTTTATTTTCGAGTATGTCAACTGTTAAAAAAAATTTATTCGAAAGTTTTCCTTAACAGGTCAGGAAGTAGAACTACAGCAGTTGAATTACATAGTTTGGAATTCAAATGTTCATATTTTTTAATTTTGGCATAGCAAAAGATATCTGTGGAATTCCGTGTTGAACAAGCTCAAAATATAATCTCAAAGTAAATAAATAAATACATATTATAATACCCCAAATTCTATATTTAATATTTTATTATTATTCTATCAATAAAAGATAAGATCTAAAGAAATATGGGAGAGATCGATCTAATAAAATATCAATATCTTTTCTTTGAAGTAACTTCAATCAAATAGTTTACAAGATGTGTTCGTAATCATAAATAGGTACACGCACTATTCAACTAACTATGTATAATCAAAAATTATATAAAATATTAGAGTTCTCATCTGGATATTTTTCAATTTTTTCGACTTAAGTGCGTACGAGTGGGTAAAAAATTAGACGAATTTTATTTTATTTTTATTCTGGTTTTTGTTTTTGTTTTTTTTTTTTTTTGTCAGATGTCGGTTGATGTATGTATAGTTATGTACATATGTAGAATATACAATGTAGACAATTTTTTTTTTCAATTGAAAAGTATACTCAAAAGTAGGTAGGTACACTACATATATATATTTTTAAATTTTTAGCAAAGACATTTTTGATTTTGTTATTTTTGTATGTTTTTATTTATCAATCCTGTATAAATAATTTTGTATTTATATATGTATATAGTATATCTACTTACAAATAAAATAAACAAATAAACAATCTGTGTATCAAAAATGAATTGTTGTCTGTTTTATTTCTTCAAAACATAAAAATATGTACCAAAATTAAAATGGAAATATGATTTTCAACCGAAAACGGTATTCCGTAGACTTGTAATACATAACTAATAAATTTTATTCTTATATTACCATTATTTTTAGAATTTTTTTTAGATTCTGTGATTCTATCATTGACTCTAATATTGTATATTTAACTCCATACTTATTTCAATAAGAATCAGAAATAAAATATATCGTCAAGTTTAATTGTTAAAATTTATATAAAATACGAGTAAATTGAGGTACTTGTTAAGAAAATTCGCTCAGTCATTATTCATTACAGGAGGCGTCATTTGTGTAAATGAAAAATCAAAATGTTCGATGTCATTTATTTTATAAATGTCAAAAAATATTAACTAGAGAAGAGAAGATGTTTTGTTGTTGGTGGGTGAGACAAGGAAAAATAAAAACAAACTACTGTCAAGTCAATTGTCCTGTGTTGTGATAAGAGAAAATAGTGGTAGTGTTTGGCAGGTTGTTAAAAATTTTTTCAATGTTGCTTTTAATTTCATAAGTTTTGATCATTTTTTTTGTTTGATTTGTCAATAAAAAGGTTTTTTTAAATTTTTCTAATTGATTATTATATTATCATAATTTACTTTAAGATATATTTTAAAAATTACGTAACAGCTATTTCTCTATAATTTTGACCTAATAAAGTATATGTATCTAACCTCGAACTAAAATATTTTAATAGATCAAAATGGGGAATACAGTATCAGCAGCAGAAAGTATTGCAGCTGACATAGTGCATCCAATTTATAAAGAAGAACCAATTTTACCTAAAGGTCATCCACCTCTACCAAAGGGACATCCACATATAAATTTTCATGATCAAACAAAAGAACCTCCACCAGAATGTCCAATGCATCAGAAAAAACCAGAAAAAGTAGTGTCAGAATGTCCTGTTCAACATGATCAAAAAGATATAAATCCATTGAATATGATGCCAGCAGGTAATCAAAAACCATCTCCGGGACAACCATTTCCATTACCGACTGCTAGACAAACTTCGAGTATACCAAAAGTAACTGAAGATGGTTCTGTACAATATTGGCAATATCCTAGTCAGCAAATGTTTTGGAACGCTATGTTACGTAAAGGTTGGCGTTGGAAAGATGAAGATGTAAAAGAAAAAGACATGTCTGATATTATTAAAATACATAATGCAAATAACGAACAAGCATGGAAAGAAGTTTTGAAATGGGAAGCTTTACATGCAAATGAATGTGGTAATCCTAGATTGAAAAGTTTTGGTGGAAAAGCTACTGAATTTAGTCCCCGTGCAAGAATTCGTAGTTGGATCGGGTAAGAATTTAAATTTATAATTATGAATTTTCTTATGCATTATTGCTTTTATTTTTAAGATATGAATTGCCATTTGATCGTCATGATTGGATAATTGATCGATGTGGAAAAGATGTTCGTTATGTTATCGATTATTATGACGGCGGGGTTGTCGATAAGGAATATAAATTTGCTATTCTGGACGTGAGACCTGCAATGGATTCTTTTGATAATGTTTGGGATCGGATGTGTGTAGCCTATATGAGATGGAAATATGAATTAAGTGATTATTTTACTGCAAAAACTGAATAAAATTCTGAACTAATTTAAACAAAAAGAAAGAAATGTAAAGGTATTATTATAAGAACCAGTAATAATTTGATAAATTATCCATTTATTGTTGATAAAAAACTATCATGAACATTTAAACAGACCCGTCAATTGCATTATAGAAATCACAGACTTAAATTTAAGTTATTTGTTATTTAATAGAGTTTGAATAAAATATCTTTTATTGAAATTAAATTATTTTTGTAGTTTTAAATGATTTTGAGACGATTTTTATTTTTATATCAAAAAATCTTATTAAAAGTAACAGGAGCTTTTTGTTTGTTTAAATAAAATAACTTCGCTAATTAGAATCACCTAGTCTATTATGATAGGGGTAAAAATTTCAATTAGAAATTTTAATTGAAAATATTTTTCTTTGTACTGGAAATTGTAAATCTTAAATTTATTTAAGTAATCAATTGATAACAAAATATAACAATTTTTAAATTTCCTAAATCATTTTTAATATTCTTTTAAGAGAAGAAATTAGATGAAATATTTAAAGAGTATAACTGCAGCAAAAAAATAATGTATTATTATATAACAAATTAAAACAATTGAAACCAATCTTTCACTTATAATTTATTATTCACAATATTTCTCTAAGTTTTGTTGTTTGCTTTTTTTTTCTCAAAATGTTGCTTTATTTATGTTGTTGGAACTAATATTGAAGAAGTATATATATATATATACGTAAATAAATTACAAATATAAAAGACCGCTAGCAGCTGCATGCGCCATTAATACATTAGCAGCTTGCTGAGTTTCCAAAAGTAAACGTGCTTCATTTATCCAATCAGATGAAATTTTCCTAGATGCACCTTGTAACAAATTCATATATTTTAAAGATTGCGTTAAATCACCCCGATCTATAAAATATCTGGCTCTGTCAAGAATTTCATAAGTGTCCAATTTGTGAAAATCAAATTTTTCATCTTTTAATTCTTCATTAGAAATTTTTTCTGATGGTCGCATAATTAAAATTGATTGTATATATGACAACATGTACATAAATATACTTCCGCCACTTTCTGGAACTAAAGCAACTTTACGAGCAACTTTTTCAACATTGAAAAATCTATCTCGTAATGCATCCTCTGGATATACACCACGTTCAAGTGCTTCTTTTGGTAAATTATTTAAAACAACAGAAACTAATTCATCACCTTCAGCTAAAATTGATTATTTTTTTTTTTATTTTGAACCGATTTAATTAATTAAATTATTATTTACCTGCTTTTTCCACTGCAGTAATTTCACTTTTTAGTGGACGTAATTTTTGACGCCAATGAACCCCTGGCTCACCAACTCTTACTGAAGCCCATAATGCTTGACACGCAGCCCATAATGATTGAGCTTGATGAGCACAACGTTCGGTTTCAGCGCGAGCTAAAAGTATTTTGAAATTAAAATTTTATAAATCATTTATAAAACATGAAATTATTTTCAAATTGCTTAAAGAGATATGAAATTTGTGTACTCCGAAAAAAAAAAAAACAAAGTTAATATTTTTTACGTTTATACCTTTCATGTCCTGATCAATTTCTGAAGGCATAAAATAGAGGTTTTCATATGACATACATTTTTTATTTTAATTAAAACAATTGATTTATTTTTAAAAATTACCTTTTAATGCATCATTCATTCCTTTCAGTTTACCTAACATTGAGGCTAATTGCAATTTATATGAAGCTTTTTCAGAAGAAAGTTTTTCATCTAATTCACGTGTGAAATTACGTTTTAATTCTGCTTCTTTAGCTGATACAACATCATTAATATGATCAACATGAGCCTCAGCTTGTTGCTTTAATTGTTTTCGTAATTCTCTTTCAGCTTCACTGTGAATTTTGAAAATTTTTTTTTGATTTTCGATAGCAAATTTATGTCTTTCCTTTTCAAGATGGTAATCTATTTGTGATTGAATAGCTTCATTTTGATCTTCTCCACGTAAAGATTCAATTGCACGTTTTAATCTTAATTCGCCATCAAGCTGTAAACGTTGTAATTCCTTCTGATAAGCTAAAACATGTGAGTAAGCATGCAAGAGGAATACATCTAAATCGTCTTTTGATAAATTAAGTTTTTTCTCAGCTAAATTTAAACCAGGGAAAAGAGCTGCTATTTCATCAATATAATAATTTCTGGCACTTTCAATCTAAAAAAAAAATTAATAGAGAATAAAAGCACGACTAATTAAGATAATTTCTTGAATACTTTTTTCCAATATTTTTCAGATAATGAAGCAATATCTTTATTTCTATAAAGTTCATCCTTAACACTATTAATATGATCTGTAAAATGTTTTATTTTGCTACGGGCTGCTTCTAATTTTTCATGATTAATAGCTGATGCATGTTTAATTAGTGCACCTTGGTATTTTTCTAAAATAAAATAAAATTTATAATTTATATTTTAATAATAATTTTATTTTTAATGCATCACCTATCAGAATTGAAGCTTCTCTTGCTGCACTTTCAGCATATTCTACGGCAGTATCACGAGCACCAGTTTTATTTTTTAATGTTGTCCAACTTGCTATATCAACTTTTTCTATTGCATCATCAACCACCTTTTGAACATCTTCATTATATCTAATTGAAAAATAAATATAGTTACGAAATTATAAGTTCAAATTTTATAGATAAAAATGTACGTTTTCAAAATATTTATTGCTTTCTGATATTCTCTAACAGCTATGGAAGCAGCCAATTCAACTCTTTTTTCAATTTCAGTTATATCTGATGGAATTTGTTCGCTTACTTTGGTAGTTTGAACAGGAGTAAACGTTTTTTTTGGTTCTTCTTTTTGTAAGCTTTTATCAGATTTTTCTGGTGTTTTCTAAATATTAAAATGAAGTATTTACTATTAAAAACTTTTTTTACTAAAGTTAACGTAATATTTGATATTACCGGCTTTGTAATTGGAACAGTAGTTGTTTTGGTTTCAGGAACATCAGCTTCTATAAATAAATATATATACATTTATTTTTAATTTATTCATAAAAATTTTCTATTTCATTTTTTTACTTTTAGGTCTGGGAGGTTCTTTTGCAGTAGTTTCTTTTGATTCACTTCCTCCAAATAAATTTGTTGCACTAGATTTAACATAATCAAGTTTTTCGATTACACTTTTAAAGGGTTTTTCTTCTTGTAGCAATACTTTTATGATTGATTCAGCACCAGGGACATTACTTTCAATTTTTTTCCTAAATTCCTTGTCATACCTTAAATAAATTTGTGTTTAAAAAACTAAAAATTTCTTATAGCAAATCAGTACTAACTTTGCATATGTTACAATTCCACCAACAATTGCTATTGGGGAAAGAATTACTATGACCTTTCCAAAACCAGCTTCTAAGGGTTTATTATTGTGGTTATGGTATTGTCTAGCTGCAGGTGTACGCAAAGTTTTCTGTAATAAAATAATAATAAAAATCAGATTACTTAAAAATTAATAATTTATTGATTTTATGTAATTCTATTAATTAGACCTATTCAAATTCAAGAAAGAAAAACATTGGTAATTTGTCTGTCATCAATTTGTTTTGAAAGACTTAGCTATCATGTGTTATATATTTAATTATAGATTTAAAATCATTAATTAATTTTAGTCATTATCATTATGAGATATTGTTTTAGAAAATTTTTTAAAGGTTTTAATAAATCAATAGAAATTTTGTTTCTCATTATATATTTATTTGTTTAAAATGTGTTTCAATTTTTTATAAGGCATTTTTTAATACAAATTGTTTTCATATGGTTAAGTATGCAATTTTTAGTTTTCGATGACATAACACACTGCTTATTGTGATACTTTAATAAACGAATATTTACCTTTATGGCATTCTTGCATGGTTCTTTTAATACAACTCGAAACATTTTTTGCACACGTACTTTAAAATAATGTTAACACTAAAATACAATTTAACCGGTCAATTTTATTGATAATTTTTTCTAAAATTTAAAATGCCAATAAAAGATAGCCCACCATTCTTTCTCCTCCATCTATCTGACGTTCTCTTTGTCAAAAAAATATATTTGAGCTAATTTGAGCAGATATAACGTTACGCTGACGGACGTAATACGTTACGAATACCTGAAACTTGTTGCAATAACGTAATGAATTAACGGTTAAAATTTCTTTTTGGAAATATAAATTTACAAATTATTCACTCGTGCGAGTTATTCAATATCTACAATTAAAATATAATTAAATTTGTTTCTTGATCAATATTTTAAAAAAATTGCTTGATTAATGTAGTGAGCTACAAATAATATTAACCTTTTTTATACAGCGAACAAATATCTATTTTGACATTTTTGTATTAATTTTATAACTTCAGAATTCCCGTTATCAGATAACGAAACGACAATCACTTTATTTTAATTGTTTTTATCAAGTTTTTGTGACGTATTCAAATCGTATTCCTAATTAGGAATTTATAAATGAATTTGACTAGAGTATTTATAAAAATTCCATTAAATTTTGGTTATTCAAAATCTTTTTTCAGATATTTTAGGTAAGTTTTGGAATTTAGGTAAAAAATTTAATAAAAAAAGTGTTTGTTTTCTCATAGTGCAAGTGCAGTTTATAATATGCGTTTTATACAATTTCAAAGGAAAAATTGTTCCACAAAGCATTTAGGTGTTATTGAGGATGATGGTAAATACTTAAGAGATATATCCGATACTTCCTGTGGTTCTAATGATATGGTAAAGTTAATTGAACAGAACTTTAGTATTAATGAACTACAACAAAAATTGGAAAAAGTATCCAGGGAAGAAGTCACAGATGATATTAAAATATTGCCACCAATAACCAATCCAAAAAAAATGTAATTAAATTTATTTTCTAGTTTGTATATAAAAGAACTAATGTCCTTTAATACAGTATTGCTATCGGTTTGAACTATATTGATCATTGTGTAGAACAGAAAAAAGATAAACCAAAGGAGCCAATGTTTTTCAGTAAATTTTCAAACTGTTTAATTGGTCCAACAGATGATATAATATATCCTACTGTAACAAATGTAAGTATCATTTTTTATATTCATACAGATTAATCATTGATTATCGTTATTCTGGTATTTCTGAAATTATAAACAGGCTTTGGATTACGAAATTGAATTAGCTGTAATTATTGGAAAGAAAGCTAAAGATGTACCAGTTGAGAAAGCTATGGATTATATTTTTGGATATACAGTTGCTCAAGATATAACTGCTAGAGATTGGCAAAAACAACGAAATGGAGGACAGTTTTTATTGGGCAAATCGATGGATACGTTTTTGCCTCTTGGTCCATCAATAGCTCATAAAAGTATTATTACTTCTCCTGAAAATTTATCTTTCATATGTAAAGTGAATGGAATTGTAAAACAAAATCAAAAAACTTCTAGCATGATTTATAAAATTAATGAGATGATATCTTACTTATCTGAGTAAGTATATTTTGTAAAATAAATATTTTACTAAATTAATTTATACATGTGTACTTTATTTTTAAGGTTAATTACTCTTGAACCGGGTGATATATTGTTGACTGGAACTCCAGGTGGTGTAGGAGCACATCGTAATCCTCCAGAATTTTTAAAAGTTGGAGATATAATTGAAAGTGAAATTGAATTGATTGGTAAAATTATTAATAAAGTTAGTGCGAAACCTTAGAATTCCGATCAATATTTTTTGTATGCATTTATATTTTTATATACTTATACGTAAACAATGTAAAAAAAAATATGTACATAGAAATATTTAATATATATTTTTTTAATATTTTTTATTAACTAAAAGTTTCGATTTATTTTATTTTTTATAATCGATAGGTTTTTGTCTTGTTGCAAAATATTCTTCTCTCACATGATATTGTTCATACGGATCATCAATATAATGTCTTGGTTTACGCCAATAATTCGTTACCATAGAATCTAAAAGCCAACTCTGAGTTCCATTTACAAAAACATGTTGCTTAAGACGTTTTTTTAATGCAGTTGATTTTTTAAATAATTTTTTATGACGACCAGTTCTAGTACGAATCCAAATACCCCAATTTAACCTTTTAAATCTTTTAATAACGGGTTTAACAGCCTTTCGTTTGCCTTTTATTAATGAAAATTTTGTCAGACTACGACACTGATTATCTAATGAAGATGGTTGTGGTTGTAAGAATTTATTTTGCGTCCCAGGATAAATCAAAGCCAATTGACTTAGGTTAAAGGCTCTTAAGTTACTTGAAAAAGCAGTTATGTTTCTGTTTATTTCAGTATAAAATGATTTAAATTGGGTATTATTATTTAGGATAGTCGATTGTCTTCTTCCGAATGCATTTGATGCAGGAAACCTGCGTGCTAAAAATAATAATCTTATTCAATGATTTATCAATTAAATTGAGCTTAGGCACTTACCAATCGAGATTAACGATCTAAACATGATTTTTACCCCGAAATTGTGTTTATTATTATACAAAAACTAAAAGCAAAAGTACTTGTGAAATGAAATGAATTTTTTATCCCTTCTTAAATCAACCCATCCATTGAAATTTGATTTTAATTGGATCATATGTTGATGACAATCAAGTAGGTTGGGTTTTTAAAATTTTCTTCCTAAAAAAAATGTTTGTATTATTTCGTATTATTGAATAAAACTCTATTAATAGATTTTAATTTGTTAGAAAATGTTATGTATTTTAATTTGATTTTAATTTGAATGTTTATAAATTTATAATTGAAAATAATTCATTTGTTTCTCATTCTTGAAACTCTACCAAACAAAAAATACCCAATAAACTTTTCTATATATGTATGTATGTAATTTTAGTGCTGTTGGTTTGATTTTGATATGTGATGTCAAATCTAAAACAGAGTGCCTTATTGCTTTCCAGATTAGCTCTTTTCTTTACCCAAAAAGTTCTAATTCTCGCAAAAGGAATTTTATTTAAAAGATAAAATAAAAAATATATATTTTATAAGTTATTTTAATTTACCTTAAAAAGTAAAACTTATTGTGGGTAAAAAATGTCACTTCTGGCGAGAGCCTTAAATAGAACACTTTTTCAAGTAAGTTTTTTTCTTCTTAAAATTTGGGTGTTTACATAACTATGAAACTAAGGTTAATGGAAATATTTTTCATTCTAGAGTGCTTCAGTAGCATCCCGTTCTTTTCATCAAAGCAGTGCTGTACAATCCACGGTATAATGTGTTTTATAATTATAATAAAACTTAAATTAAAATTTAATTTTTTTTATAGGAACCAGCTTTACATCCTCAAACTAAAAGAACAGCATGCACATTGATACCAGGTGATGGTGTTGGACCTGAACTCACCCATGCTCTTACTGAAGTTTTTGCGGTAAATTTCATCTTACTAAATGATATAAGTATAAATTCTAAATGTAAATTTGAAATATTAATAGGGAGCAGATGTTCCTGTAGATTTTGAACCATTTTACTTGTCTGAGGTCAATACTATTCTTAGTGCAAAATTAGAAGATGTTGTAAAATCTATTGCAAAAAACAAAATTTGCATTAAGGTTAAATAACAATATTCATTCCCAATAGATTTTTTTTTTAAATTTTGTAACTATTTTAGGGTATTCTTGCAACACCTGGTTACAGCGTTGATGGAGAATTACAGTCATTAAATATGAAATTAAGAACTGAACTTGATTTATTTGCTAATGTTGTTCATGTTCGTAGTTTACCAGGTGTTAACACGAGGCATAAGGTAAAGAAAACATTTAATGTTTAGACATTTTTCCAATGCTTTACAATAATATAACTTTTGTATGTTTTTTTGTTAAGGGTATTGACTGTGTTATTATTCGTGAACAAACTGAAGGAGAATATTCAGCTTTGGAACATGAATCAGTTCCTGGAATTGTTGAATGTTTAAAAATTGTTACTGCCAAAAAATCTTTAAGAATTGCAAAATTCGCATTTGATTATGCTACTAAAAACAAACGTAAGAAGGTTACAGCTGTTCACAAAGCCAATATTATGAAATTAGGTGATGGTCTTTTCTTAAGAAGTGTTGAAGAGATTTCTAAATTATATCCAAGAATTGAATTTGATAAAATGATTGTTGATAATACTACTATGCAAATGGTTTCGAATCCAAATCAAGTATGCATTTTTCATATTTGTTTTTTTTTTCCAACAAACCTTAATTTCTTTCTTATTTTTTATAAAGTTTGATGTAATGGTAACTCCAAATCTTTATGGTAGTATTGTTGATAATCTTGCATCCGGTTTAGTAGGAGGAGCTGGTGTTGTAGCTGGAGCTTCATATTCAGCAGATACTGTCGTATTTGAGCCCGTAAAAAATTTTTTTTTTTAAATATAAACATTTTTTTAAATATTTTTTTTTAGGGTTCACGTCACACTTTTGCTGAAGCTGTTGGTAAAAATATAGCTAATCCAACAGCTATGTTCCTCTGTGGTACAAAACTTTTACGTCATATTAATCTTCATGAGCATAGCGATAGAATTCAAAATGCTATATTTAAAGTTTTAGCAGATGGAAAAGTTAAAACCAAAGATTTAGGTGGGCAATCAACTACCCAAGAATTTACAAGAGCTGTAATTTTCAATATTGAATAAATTATTTTTATCTATTGTTACTAATATCCTGAGCTGTATTACATAAAAACAAGAACAAAATAATGAAGTAGATACAATTATTGGCTGGTACCGTAATTTCAAATATTTGTATGTTATTTTATAAAAAAAAAACAAATTATTTATTTTTAAATATTTAAATTTCGAATTGTTACTATGCAATTTCATTTATAAAATGTGCATCCATAAATTTTAGTTATATTAATAAAAAAAATTTATTGTTGTTTTTGTCTGGATTTGATTCTCGACTTAATTAATAAATTAAAAATGTACCATAATAAAACAAATATATTTTATTTAGTAACAATTTGATTAACATATACTAATTCTGAAGCAGTCGCAACGCGAACTATAGTTCTCTGTTTGTCCATTTGTGAGAAAAATTTATAACTCTTTTAACCTCTAGGGATGTTAGGCAGAATGGATTAAATTGAAAGACATATTGTGTATAGTTGATTTATCAAAAATTTATTACGTTTACAACTTCTTATTAGCCTAATTAAATTTGAATTTATTTTCGCTTGGATAATTTCAAAATTCGTGGTGTTAATTTAAATTTTGTAGCAGTTTTCTTTACTTTGAATGCATATGGATTTATGGAAGGTTCTTCAATTTCTTTTGGCTTAGCTAAATCAATCAAACGACTTCCTTCTTTCAATTTGTAGTTTAATGCATTAGACGAAATTTTGAAAGGATTTTCTTTCAAGTCTGATTTAGCTGCTGATACATCTTTTGGTTTAGCTAATTCTACTATTCTTTTTGGTGCTAATAATGGGTTTTCGTTTTTAATTTAGAACTTTTATTATATTATTCAGAGTGTCACAGAAATTATGTACCTAACCATTTTAATATTTTTAAATTCATATTAAAAAAACCGTTCTCAACAATCAGCAAATCAATTTGAACGTTGTATAATCATAATTGATGAGTATTCACTTAACAGATTTTTTTTCAATTGCTCTAGGAGTTCAGAAAAAATATTGTAAATGCAGCGAGAATTAAAATATTTATTAAGATGCTTGTATATTTTACAAGCTGATGAATAAGTAATTGCTGGATGAACGAAATTGGGATTGGTATTATTTAAATGTTTGAAAAATAGTATATTTCATAAATTTTTTACATAACCATAGAATACGTTCTCTTTGTATATATATTTGATAGATGGATCAATGAAAATTCATGAATAATAAACGATCTAGATTGTTATTTGGCTTAAAGCATATCCCAACTAAATATTTTGCGATATTTGAAATATGGGTTGAGTCCTACGGTGGTCATTAGAAAAAAGATAACGACTTATACTTTTTATAATGATAAATAATAAGATCGATTTTAGATCCAAAGTCGAAAGTAGAATAACATTACTAAAAGCAGATGAATTTAAAAAAAGTTATCATAAGGATTAATTTAATCCGAGTAAGACATAATAATTTAACAAATACGGTTAAAAATAGTCTCATTGACACATTGGTAAATTTGTCGAATTGGTGATGTGATTGGCTATGGATATGCTATTATAGGTCGATGGTTAGAAAATATCCATTTACTGAAAAAATTATGTATGTATTTAAAATTGGTTCTACAAGATTGGCTTACATGGAAGTAGTTTGTAGTAACATTTACTAGAAGGAGAAGCATTTATTATAAAATATCTAATTATAAATACATACATACTTACTTATCATACATACATACATTTTTGTGGGACACTCTGATAAATTAAAGAAATATAAAAACAATGACTAACGTTTATAAGATTTGTTACGATCAATTGGTATAGGTTCTGGTTTAATCATTGAATTACGATCTAATTGCTTCGGTTTAGCTAATTCCAAAGTTCTTTTTAAATCTAATAATTTTTTTGGTTGAGGACCAGGTGTAGGTAGAAATATCTTTTTTGGTTTACATAATTTTTTGATTCTTGGTAAAAGTTTTTCTATGTGCCTTGATCGACTTGGCTATATATATAATATTTACAATAGAATTCGCAATTATTTCAATTAAATTTTAAAAACTTACAATTTCTGGTGCTAAAAATTGTCGTTTTGGAATTGATAATTTCTTCAAAATTTTTCTATGTTTTCTCCATTCTTTTTCTGTCCAACGTATGGGCATAAATCTATTATATAAAACATCGTAGATGTAAATTTATTTAAATTAAAGTACATATTAAATGGAACTTACGGTTTTTTAGGAGCTTGAACATTTGCTAAACGACTATATTGACTAAATAAACTTTTTTTTATTAATTTATTAAAATCGAAATATCGCTTTGGATGGAAAATCTTCTTGTAGGCATCACGATTTTCAAGTAATTTTCTTAAAAATATTCAAAATTAGACATTGACTTCAATGAAAATAATTTGACTACGAATTTACCTCACTTTTGGATATGCTAATTGTTCTAATCTAGTTCTTGGTCTCACATCAAGATTTATTATTTGAATATGTGGTCTGAAATTATTTTTAGCTTTCAAAGCTCGTGGATGACAATAATATTTTGGTATAGCTAATTGGCATATCCGATTTGATGGCATTAATTCTTTTAATCTTTCCTTTAACTTATTATATTTATTATATTTGTCGTAAAAGAAATTTGTTGGATCAATTTCAGTATCACAATATTGATGTGAATATTGAGATTTCATTTTTATTCCGGCCTTACACTAAAAATTTATTTTTTTAATCTGAAATAAATGAGTTAAATTTGTTTTATATTTTTGAATGTAATTTTTGAAATAAACATTAAAATTTATTTTTTAATTTATTAATTAGGATTTTATTTTTAGTGATAATTTAGATTTTCCTGTCAATTCTCGTGGGGGCATAGGACAACAACTTGCCTCCTCCATTGTTCTCTGTTCTACGCAGTGATCTTTATTTCCGCTAAAGTTCGTCCATATCTCAGTTCATAAATCGTAGTTCGACGCCATGTATTTTTGGATTTTCCTCGCCTTTTAATACCTTGGGGGTTCCATTTTAGGGCCACATCTTCATTTTCTACGCCTAATTTAATGCATTATCGGTTTTTCACCTGTTAGCTGACATAAGTCCTTATTGTTAATGGTGTTGGGCCAGAATATTCTGCATATTGTTCTTTGGCACCTGTTCGATGTTATTTGTCGTCATCCAAGTTTCACTGCCATACATAAGTGTCGACATTACAACATGCTTTGAATATTCTGATCTTTGTTTTTCTAGTTATCTGGCCATTCTTCCATATTGAACTTAATTCACCGAACGCAGCTCTGGTCTTACGTAGTCTGTTGTTGACATCTGCTTTTGTACCTCCGTTTGTTGTTAGAATGTTACTTTCCATATATTCGACTGTTTGACCTTCTATTGTTATGGTGTTTGTAATGTCTTGGTGTTATTTATCCTCATGGTTATGAGGATAATTTAAATTAAATAATTTAATTGTTACCGGTTTCCGTTTTATTGCAAATATCGATATTTCGGAAGCAACTCATCAGTGCTTGTGACTATAACTAATTATATTAATTCTATTTGTTTCATTTTTTATCCTAGTCTCTAGCAGTTACCTAAATTATTTTATTAATTTAAATAGCGGTGAGTATCCATTCCCTAAATCATTATTTCGTCTGCTATCTATCTGTTTCCTCGAAATTGCTAAACTTTTGTATATGTGTCTATTTTGCTTATATTATGTATATACCTCCTTCATTGATGATAAATTGGTTTTATCAATATTATGATGTTCCTCGATTATAGTGTTTAACAATTGCCGATCTAAAATTGGTAGTACTACCTCTTATTCTTGCTAATTCGGCTTCCCTTAAATGTTCTTGGAATCTCGCCGTAATTAGCCGTTTTGATTGCTCTATATATATACTTTTGAACAGTTGTGGCATAATATTTTATATATGCCGCTACCTTCTTCCATCTCCTTTTTATCATTTGCTGATCCAAATATGCTGCTCATTTTTTGACTTCAGCTAGTTGTCAATATATAGTTCCAAATAGTGTTTTTTGAACATTTTTTTTAAAGTTCTCAGTGAATGCTGAGGACGTTACGCAAATCCTTCTAGATTTTTTTGTATTCTTATTTTGTTGGAACAAGCTCGTCATGTTATTCAGTTGCAGGATACGGTGCAGTTTCTTCCTCATAATTAGATCTAAGTTTTCTTCCTTATATTCATTTTTCTTTTTCAAAGTTAGCCTTTTCTAATGGTATATAGTTACCAATCTGTATCTGATCATCATATGGGATGCTGCCAGTTTTTGTCCATAGGAGTGATTTGACTCAATGCTGGGGATGGTTCGTTGGGTAGTAGTATGTTTTCTGTATAGGTATCAAATTTTATGGTTCCATGTTTATGTATTATTTTTATGTCAAGAAACGATATTTCGTTGTTGTTTTTTTTCCGCTCCATAGTGAATGTTGTGTTTCCATGTATTTTGTTTAGTTGATCTAATGTGGTATTCATTTTATCTTTTGATACTACTGCGATGATATCATCTACGTATTGCATCCAAATTCTCGTTATAAGTCCCTCGTTCTCTATCCTGTCTTCAATATGACTCATGAATATTTCACTTAAAACTGGCGAAAGCGGGTTACCCATGGTAAAAAGATACAACTTTAACATGGTTTTACTTTTTCCTTCAATCATTCGAATTGCTTATTTCAACATTTTTCTGGTTTAGATATGGCTTCTTTCACTGATATGCTTGGAAAACATCGAATGAGACCAAGGCTTCATTGTCTCCTATCCTTACTTCTTTAAAAAGCTAAAATACCAATAAAATAACTATTTAATCTATTATACAGCTTTAATTATAAGCTTTCTTACATTTAATAGATAATCGAAAATTAAACATAGAATTTATTAAAATAGAATCGGCCCGGGCGTAAATTGTCTAAGGTCTGGGAAGTAAAATAACGGCTGATAAAACGTCAAATAAATGCGATGGTAGTAAAATAAATCTTAATTTTTTCTTTCATTATAGACGTTTTCACTCCGAATTTAAGAAAAATGATAATTTACTTTTTTTATTATTCTTCTATTTTTTAAAATTCTATTACGAATTTTTGTAATTATTTTTTAGACAATTTATAATTAAACACGAATAATATTTTATCAACAAACTATTTCTATTATCAGGAACTAGGTTTTCTTAAATAGCATGTGTAGTTTTATAATTTTAATTTTATAAAATTTTATTTTATCAATAACGAAAGAAAAGAGTGGGATCTTAACACGGAACCTTCTAATTAGTAGCCAGTTCACATATCTAATACATTATATGTAGGCCGGTGTAATGTCTCTGACATAGCCTTGTGTTTTCTAGAAAAAAAAACACTTTGGATATTGAGGTTAATTTTATATCAAAATACAATACCACCTGGTATTTATATATTTCAATACATAAACAGAGGTTTTTGTGCCATCACCTTTCATAATATATTTTTTTATAATGTTTCCTATCTTTGAAGGATGAACTTTTCAAATCATAAAAAATAAATTTTTTGTTTGGACCAAAGGTATGTACATTTTCAGAGCTCCTGTATGACTGATTTTCAGTAGTGAATTTACGCCCAAAGAAAAAGGGAACATTTGAACTAAAAAATAGATTTTATTTTTTTTTTTTTACATTATAATAGTATGGGTTACTATCACATGCCTGTATTTCATTTGACTGAATTTCATTTGCCTGAATTTTCATTAGCCTGTATTTTTATTTGCCTGCATTTCATTTGTCTGCTTTTTATTGACTGGATATGATAAGTATTCATAATAAAAATTTCATGTAGCAAGTTTTTATCAATCAACCAGTATCAAAACTACATCTTCTAGGTGGTACCTGGTGGAAAGTCCTAATTGAGTCCAAGAAATTGAGCACTCTCCAGCAAAAATAGTTCCGGGTCCCGTCTAAAAAACCCCTCGAAAAAAAATTTTTTTTTCTGTTTTTTTTTAACTTGTCTTTACTACAATGGCTCACAAGCATGATGCAAACAAGAGGTCCGACGTTCCAAGTGTCGGACCCGGAGACCTTGACATTATTTTTCTAGAAAAAGGAGTTATCCTCTGTTTTGTATCCAACAGCGGCTACACATAAAAATAATTTATATAAATATTCTGTAAAAGGTGTATAACTGTGATCTGTAATCCAACTCTAGAATATCACCTAATTCAGAACAACAAATGAATGCTAAATGATCTCCCAAAGTGATTAATTTAATAATGTTCATTACGTATCAATTTCAGTATAAAAAACATTTTTTTTGGTTTTTTTTTATTCAAGGTCTTTGGTCTCGATTTCCGGACCGTCGGACCAATCCGAACATATTTTAAAAAATATTTATAATAATTATTAATAACCTTTTTTTAAAAAATACAATTTAAATACATGATATAGAGTTTTGGCCCCATTTCCTGGGACTCCGGATCTATTGCCTTCATCACATTGAAAAGCCCTTGTACTGATGACAAAAAACATTCAAGGTCTTCGGTCTCGACACTTGGGATGCCGGACCTTTTGTTTTCATCGTGCTGATAATCCTATGTACTAAAGATAAGTTAAAAAAACAGCAAAAAAATTTTGCGAGAGCTTTGTGAGACGGGACCTGGACCTATTTTTGCTTCGCTCCATTGTTTGGACTTGGCAGTTTTCACCAGTCATCACCTAGAAGACGTAGTTCTGATATCCGTTGATTTATAAAAACATGAAATTGTTATTATGAATTACTTATCATATCCAGTCAAATAAAAAGCAGGCAAATGAAAATGCAGGCTAATTGTAAGAAAACACGCAAATAATACTACAGGCAAATGAAATACAGACATATGACACGCTCCCTAATAGTATAAATAAATACTCCGAATTAACATGTTTGTAAACTATTTTCCATCACTGTACATTTAAAAATTAAATTTTTTACTTTGATTATGGTACATTATAGTATGCATGTTGTTCATATCAATAAGTTTAGAGATGCAACTAGTGATTTGTTTTTAGAAAATAATAAACATAACGTAAATATAAATTCTATAGACACAATTTTGAATATTGTACATACATGTATACTCATACAAATGAATACATATTTTATCCTGTTTATCTATGTATATTTATATTATTCAATTTAAATTCTCTATCCTGTTTTTAGAATTTTCTATTATATTTTATTTATTTAATTATTATATTATTCAAAATTTTTTGGTATCTATATATTTTGATGATGGGCGCATTTTCCTGATGCAACCAAAATCTACAGAACAAAATATTTTTAATTTTCCTTTCTATATGGAAATATTTTATGCAACATTTACCTATATATATTATTATATACATATTGTTATACAATATTCATTGTAGGTATGTATATATGGTATATTGTATTGTATTGTGTGATGTAGGAATAAATAATGAAAGTGAAATGAAAAATTTTCATTCAAAAAATTCAGTAGAATTGCATTTACAAATTTTAAAATGCAACAACTGATGCTGTTAGATACTATTGGTACTATACTCTTTCAAAGAATGTGTGCATATAGAGAAAATTCAATTTTTTGAATTCGAATTTGTTTTTTTTTTTAGTACAACAACAAAAACAAATATAAACAACAACTGGCTATAATAGAATGGTGTAATCAAAATATAAAAGAAGCCGAAAAATAAATGAAGGATATTTTATAGATATATGTATGTAATATGTTAATGTTATTAGCTATTGTTGAATTTGGATGTATATATGTGATTAGTGTATATGCAGTGACGAAAATATAAACTTAGAGAAAACAGATCAGACGTGTCCAATAGCAGACGGATCATTGGTAAAATTTCGTTGAACAGTATTATATCATAGTAGAGTTTGTAAAACACCAATACGTGTTAATAATAAGTATTATAAAATTAAACTGGCAACAGGGTGTTAATGCAGTAGTTAAAAATAAGAATACATATACTTATCAAAAAAACTTTTAATAACTGTTTTAAATTTATATTTTAATAAAATACATAATCAAACTAAATTAACTATTTCATTTATTTGTTTCAAAGATCTACTAATAACATTTTTTTTTACGGCGTGGAGTTCTATTTGGACACTACCTTTTCAGATCTATTGCATTCTCCCGTTTAATTGTTGAAAATTGTAAAGGGTGAATATTATGTGAAATGGTGAAAATGTCTTCTGTGAATATTGTAGTGATGAAACATGTCAGTTCTCTGATATTGAATTTACTCTCCCTAAATTACCAGATTTAATTGGTTAATACTAAGTTTGAAAAATGCTTTAGACTGCTATAATCTTTGAAATGCTATATGGTATTATAGTTGCTGAAATTTCCCGTTTGAAAACAGTTCTTTATAAATAGGCGTTTGAACAAGCAAGCTTAACTCTGGTTCTAAAAATTGGCTTACCTGTCTTTGCAAGAAGCTTTTAACAGTTAGAAATGTAAAAAAAAATATAAAATTAGAATTTACTTTTTGCAATAGGTTCAAATTTTCCATATTTATGGTATAGGTTTAATTGAAATAGTATAACAAGATTTTGAAAAGATCTCTAAAATTGATTTGATTAGTTATTATTTGATTAAAATATCGACACAATAGAGTAAACTTACTTTTAAACATTACTAATACTAATATCAACTCTTGGACAATTTTGTTAATTAATTGATTGATTTACACCAGTGTAATTTATATTTGTTAATATCATTTGTAAATTTATTATACACAGGCCCGTCTCTAAGTATATGACCGTCTGAGTGCCAATGTATTTTGGCCGCTTCCAAGATAAAAAATAGAAAAGTAAGTATTTTTAATTAGAAAATAAAATTTATGCATCAAGTTCGAATTTTTAATTTTTATTTATATTAATATTATGTACATTATAATATATATTAAATTAAAAATTAATTATACGCGATTTTTACATAGCATAGTCTTCAAACGCTCCATGTATATTTAAAGAACCAGCAATTTCATTTTCAATTGCGATAACTGAAAGATTGCTGAGGCGTTCTTGCGTCATTGATGTTCTCAATTAAGTTTTTATTGTGTTAAGTTTTGAAAAACTTCGATATCCAGATGCAACAAATACAGGTGTTGTTAACAAAAGTTTTAAACTTGTAGCTACATTTGGGAAAGAATTTTTCAATTTGTGCTTATCTAAATATTTTAATAAATCTTCGGGTTGCTTTCTATCTTTTATGATAATTTTCAAAGAAAGCCATTCTTCACCACTAATACCATATGATTCATCACCATCTTTAAATTTATTATGGATGTCGAAACAACTTTTTTTTATATCCTCATGTTCCATATTAACAAAGTTAATTAGAAATCTAAAAGTTTGTTCAAAATATGATAGAGATTGAAATTGAGTGGTAAGCGATGAACTAGTTGTATCTATTTATTGTATAGAAAAAATTAATTTTGAAATTTTCTTTTGGACTAAATTAAATATTTTCATCTCCGTCATAGTCAAATTGTTTACGATGACGTCGGCGGTGTACACTAACATCAGCAGAAAAATTTGGTTCAGTTTCAACTTTTTCACACAGTTCATCAGAAAGCTTCAAATAGTTTTCGAAACTTGTATCATTTCTGATATTGTTAAAAAAATTCAAAACTTCACTAATTGATTCAGCACATGAACTGCTATGCCAAGAAACTTTCTGCATCATTTTATTAATAATATCTACTTTCATCAAGATTTCATGCCATAATATTGTTGAACAAATAAATTTATAAGATTTAATTTTCATTGACAAACATTCAGCTTCATGTCGAGATATTGCTATTGAACTATTTTCAGCTATTTCAATTAGGCTGTCATAAATTTCACCTAATTCATTTCGAAGTGGTCTAATAGATTTTATTCTTGCTTTCCATTGAGTTTCACTAACTTGCTTCACTTTTAAAGATTTAAAATTTTTTTTTTAAATTTGCCATCTAAATGGAGAACTGGAGAAAAAATTGTATATTGCTGATACATTACTTAAAAAATCAACTGTTGCAGATGCAAATGAAACTTTAGCAGAATCATTAGTGACCAAATTTAATGTATGCGCGTTGAATGGCATAAACAAAGCTCGTGGATAATTGTCCAAAATTCTTTTCTGCAATCCATTATGTTTCCGGACATATTGGAGCCATTGTCGTATCCCTATCCTATCTAATCCCTATAGTTAATATTTAATTCAAGATTCTTTAATTTTTATATTAAGAAGTCATAAAAAAATTCTACAGTACTTTTTTCAGAAAAGCCAATGAAATTTTCTCTTACTTCAACTTCATCATTTTGAATATGTACATACCTGAAAATCATTGTGATTTGTTCAACATGTTCAGCATCCGACGTACAGTCCAAAATGACTGAAAAATATTTTGCCTCTTGTATTGATGTTAAAATATATTTTCTAATTTGGTTTGCAAGGATAGTAATTATTTAATTTTGGAAGCGGTTTCCCATATATTTTGGCATGTGGTTCTTTAAAGAGATTGATTTTTGTACACGATTAATGTGGTCCCGCCATTATATCATCAAATTTCCCTATCATTTCAATTGATTTTAAAAAATTTCCATTATTTTTTTCATACAAATTGGATGAACCGCTTGTAAGAGCTAAAACCCTATCCTGCAAGAAATTGTACCACAGATATCATACGTTCGACAATTTGATACCATAATTTTTTCTCGGCGTTACAGTATCGTTGCATTTTCTTATCAATTGTACATTTTTTTTTTAAAATTTCATTCCAAATTTTTCCATTTGGAGCAATTTTCAATATGCAGCGTTTTTTTTTCGGGGCGAGATAAGTTTGCAGAAGTATGTTGCCAATCATTAAAGTCTTCATTAACTAGTTTTATTTCTTGTTTTCCAAATATTTAACAACAGAAGCAAAATATGTGCACTCACGATTAAATTTTTTACCATTAAATATTTTTCTGTATAAATAAATCTTTGAAAATGATCGTCCTATTTCATTATTCGGATATATTAATTGCACATTTTGAATGGGCGGATTACAAAGATAGTTTTTATATAAAATTTTAATTAACTAATTTTTTTTTACAAATCCATTAAACAATTTTTTAAAATAATTTCCTTGTCGATTTAGCCGCCTTTTAATTTGGCCGGCTGCGTGCTAGCCAGGCACAGCCCTGATTATACATATATTAATTTATTCTGTTATATTTGTATATTATACAGAATCTGTTCGGCATGAAAGGTTAAATTGGCTATTCCAACAGCTTCTGGAAAGGCAATTAGCACTAGAAGATTATGCTCGTTTAAGCTCAATATTATACATATATCCAACTTGTGAGGTTGACAAAGTCAATTAGACCATTATAATTTTGCTACGCAAGATATCCCTTATATACTTAATGAATTTCAAATTTTGGGGATTTTGAAGCAAAAATTTGTACCCGCATAGGCCCAAGTGACTATATCTCAAGGATACCTGGTGCTGGTGCTTAATAGAGTATCTGATACTTTGGGACGTTGTTTTAATATTTTTGTATATGCACCGTTTTAATTGTTGATATATTAGATATTAAATTTTTTGATCTTCAGGTATTCTTGTAACATAGTAACTTAGTTCACACGGGTACAAAATGTACTTCAGAAGAACCCAAATTTTTGAATACTGTTTTATTCATTACTAAAAGTATAGGAATTAAAGCTGGTAGGTAAACTTGAAAAAATTTTTTATATTATATATACTTTGAAAGTAAAGTGAATTTTATTTAAATAAAATTTCATTTAAACAAAAATTCATTATATAATATGATTAAAAGGAATTTCGGATATTAAATTGTACTCTCCAGTTATATGAAAAGTCAAAATTTCAAAAGTAAAATCTTTGGAGAAAAATAAAATGAAATTTTAATGAAACTTGAATCAAGCAGTGGAATTTTATTAAAGAATGAAATTAAATTTAACTAACATTTTTTATAAAATACCTAATCAGATTTAAATTCATCAAATTTGAAGTTTCAAGTACATAATGTGTATATGTATATTACATGAAATTTAGGATCAACAGAATTTGGTAATTTAATTAAATTCGTAGTGACCTATCTCGAGATGATATAGATGGGGATTTTTATGTAAAATAATAAAATATTGATGTTGGAGGACATGAACTGACAAATGAAGACAATAATGATATGAATGGTCAGGTCAATGTTCAGGAACACAATATTCAAAGTAACGGATTATTTTTAAGTTGAGGTTGGTTTATTACAATAGAATAACAACAGTAAATTATTTCGAAACCAAACATTTATCTGACATACCACATTATTGAAATAAAATATATTGACATAAAATTGCAGCTTACAAATTGATTTTTTAAATGTGCCCAGAAATGTTGTTAGTTAAAACAATACATTATTTCTAAATTACTACTACTAATATTTTTGTGTGCATGTTATATTATTGTCTTTTTCCCCCATACTGCATACGCACAAAAAATGCAAAATAAAATAAAAAGTTTGGAAAAAATGCGTTAGAAGTTGGTCTCAAAATCAACACTAACAAAACAAAATTTCTAAGAATTAACGCAAAAAATAGTGTCCCCGAAAGTACAATCAACAACTAAATAATGGAAAATGATGTCACCGAATTCTGTTACCTCAGTAGTATAATTACTACAAATGGAGGCACTAAAGAAGACATTAAAGTCGAGTCAAATTAGCCAAAATAATTTTCGGAAGACTGTGGGCTGTGTGTAGGCAACCTCACATCTCCATCAGGGACACAAAACTTAAAATATGTGATCCCTGCGTAAAATAAACCCTATTGTATGGTAGCAAGACATGGCTGATAAACTATATATCTAACAAATGCTTGCGTATAATACGTAAGATATTCTGACACAGAACAATTAGAAACAATGAGCTCTGGGGAATGGCCAAAAAAGAATTTATAAGCTCACAAATAAAGCAGAAAAAATAAAGGTATGTAGACCACTCCCCTTAGAAGATCTATGAATAATATATAGCATTGAATTGGATTCCGCGGGGTAAAAGAGGAAACATGGCACAGATCAGTTCATATAAGAAATAGAAGATAATAATAGTACATGAAGTGAAATTAAACACCTAGGGCAGAACATCAGAGTCAGATGGAAGAGCTTTGTAGAAGTCCTATGCTTCTAAAGGGAGTAAAGAAGGAAAAAATCTACTACTACTACTACTACTAATAATAAACTTACATTTATACATATAAATTAATTTAATATATTTCATTTTATTCATACTTAAATTAATTTTATATATCTCAATTAATATAATCTTATGTAGTGAAAATAATTTATATAGAAATTTTCCTTAACATACTTTTACTATGAGTTTTTGAAAATTAGTTATTCTACTTATCAATTGTATTATTAAACCTGTTTCTTAATTCATTAAAAAAAATTGTATCCTTGTACTTTTAGCTGGCAATTGAAAATACTTATTACAGTTCCTTAAAGCCTTATATGCGGTTGATGATTATACTTTGCTATTGACCCTATATGCAGAATATATCAGTAACGTAGAGCTTTGAAAAATGTAGGAAAAGACCCATGGTTTAACAGGTTACAGCTCTGTTAACAAATTTCATCTCATTGGTAAAAGATACTGAACCAATTCGGAAACCCCATTAAACATTTTACTTTTATATAAGGGGAGTATAAGCGTTTTGTTAATTTGTACTTTTTTGTTTCGAAAAGGAAGCTTTGACCCGAAATGTTTTGACAACCCGAAGGGTTATTCTTCGTTTTCAAGGGTTATTCTTCGTCGTACCTCCACATTGATGTCGTTTGTAGTATTATAAGGGAATTTCAGTTGAAAGGCTGACACTCTATTTACTGTACCAGTACCATTTATTTACTGTTATAGTAATAATATATATATAGTATATACATATATATAGGAAACGTTTTGTGAACTTATATCAGAATAAAAATCTAATGAAAATTTCGAGTACTCCACATATATTCCATGCATAAATTATACATACATTATATATATATATACCATTTAAAAATTTACACAGTTTTACAGATTCGCATATGTTGAAATCAAAAATTTAACTTTCATTTCGTAAATCGTAACATGTGTGTGTGTATACAATAGGATGTTTGTTATACATTTTATATTATGTATATATATGAATGTACATTTTTTGGTACTTTATTTTTCATTTTATTTCGTTTTGTTATTTTCGTCCTTTTTTTGTTATTTTCTTTTTTTTTCGGTATAATACATTCACCCAAAATAGATAAAATGTGCAACAGGTTCCAAAATTCTTGTTTCCTTTTATTGTTTTTCTATTATTACGGTACACTTCTCTTTCTAGTATAATATAGTATAGTATAGACATGAAAAAAGAATAGCAAAGTTATTTTCAATTCAGGAAATTTCCTATAATAAAGTTTTCCTGCTACATTGAACTATATGCATGCAGGATACATGTTTAACAGTGCAAAAACAAAAAAAAAAAAACAAAAATATTGCCAAAAAAAACGGAGAAATGTGCAACAGAAAATTACAATAAACAAAAAAATAATATGTATAGAACAGGAAACCACAAAATATAAAAAAGGAGACAAGGAACTAACAATTATTGTATATATAGTAGTATATGAATATATACCGTTATGATATGTGAAATGCACATTTTGATATATATATGTCTATATAATTTACAAATTGCAAAAAATAAACAAAAACAAAATTTATTTATATCTACATATTATATATGTAAAATAATAAAAATACCGAAAATATTATCCATTTTTATTGCTGTTTCTATTCAACTATAACAGTATAATACGTATTGTAGAACGAAAATTGCCGAAAAAGCCGATTTCATGTTATTTTATAACAAAAATTTTATATTTTTCAATTTTGAATATATTTTGTTGGTTTAACAATGAGCACAACGACGACGATGACTACGCCGACGACGATGATATGTTAATAAAACGAATAACGACAACGAACGATAACCAAATGCATTTCGACATGTACACATACTTGTATTGCATTGCATTGCATTGCATTGCAAAATTTCATAAAGCCGAATAAAATATTTTCGTTTAATTTTTCTATTATTATTATTATTATTTTTTTTTGTTCCCTGAATTGGAGAATTGAAAATTTCTCCCAATTTTATATATGTAAAAATTTTCAAACAAAATATATAATATCTATGTTTATACATATATATATATACGTTAGTAGAATAAGAAGAATACGGTAGACGTAGGAATAGTATATATATATAGAGAAATAATTGTTATCTGTATACTGAATATGACTATTTGTGAGGAAAGAGGAAAGTAACTATAACTATATATGATTGCTGGTATGAAATTTTTTAGATTATGGGTGTTATATGCCGGCTTAAAAATATATAATGATAGTAAAATTGAAATTTTTGTTTTTATTTTTTGCAAAAAAAGGATTTTAAGATACATGCATGTTCATTTCACTGTTATTTTTATTTTTCATGTAATTTTTGTTTTTATGTTGTTGTTGTTGTTGTTTGGATTGTTAAATTCAACAATCAAATCATTCTTAATGGTTTAAAGTGGATTTTATATTATTTTTATTATTATTTTAACTATATTATATTTTTTTTGTTTTGTTTTTGTTTTTTTTTTTTGCTTTTTGGATGAAATGGATAACCTGTTGATTTATCAATGTATGTACAGGAATATTTGTGTATGAATATAAAATGTAGACTTCTTCCTGAATAGATAGAGATAAGTTTTATTGAGGTAAATATGGGAAATGGGAAATATAACACTTAAATAAAGTGAATAAGAGCTCGTGCACCCGAATTAAGTAAATCGTGTTCATCCACTATAAGAGTATAAAATATGTTTAAAATATAATATAGAGGTGGTTGTTATATGTACCTACATAATAATATGTATTTCTATTGAATGAAATTGAATGCATGTATGAATTATGTTATGTATATATGTTTTTGTATATTTGTATATGAAGTTTTTGTTATTGAAATCATGATAAAAAGCTAAAAAGATAAATCATTTGTGTACTTTAGGGTTTTTGATGATTTTCATTTTTGTTTTTTTTTTTTTGTAAATCAGGAAAATATTTAGAAAATTTTTGATGTATCTATATATACATAAATGTATAAGTTTATATACGTTTGTATATTATTTAAAAATGAATTTTCTAGTTTTATTGTTATTAATGAAAATTTAATAGAGTTTTTCTCAATTTGCCTTCACTACCATGTCATCCTTATACAATTTATCTATCTACAATAGAATTATTTGCTTATTTTATTTTGGTTTATTTTTTTTTATTTTTTTGGTAATTCTATTTAAAATGAGTAGATTGTATATAATATACATAATTGATTTAGAAAAAACTCATTTATAAAATGTTATAATAAAATTTATTGTACAGTGTGGGGATTATTTAAGGACATTTTGTTTATATAGAGTGTATAGAGAATGAAAAGATTGGTAAATAATTTTAGAAAATATTCTAATCGTTTTTGTGGTAATGAATGGATGGTAATAAATACCATATTAGTTGGTATTATATAGTATGGAAAAATATAAGTGGATAATTGTTGGTAATTAAATACGTATGCAATAAGCATAGATATATATGATTCATGTATAGATTTCATTAAAAACTACAATGATGGTAAAATAATTATAATAAATTATATATTATAGTTTTATTAAAAAAAAAGATTGATACATAAGTAGGTATCATCATAGGCGAAAAATGTAGGCTTAATAAAAATCAATTAAGATGAAAAAAAAGTATATGAAGATGATATGAAGCTGAACTAGATTTTGGAGAATGATTTTTTTCAATTGGAAACTGAGACCAAAAAAGTAGGTTTAATAAAAATCTAATAATATGAATATGTTTTATAAGTTAATATCTTTAAAACATAAAAATTGAAGAATATAACTTTAAAGTTAAAAAATTTTACATGCCTCGGATCGGAGGTACTACAAAAAGTAACTAGGACATAATGATGTATTTTGACCGAAAATTAAAAATATTATTACTCAAATAGAGAATTGTTCCAGCCAAAATTATTTTCGCGATAAGTTTCAAAATAACAATATGCAAATCCAAATGATTAGGTACTATTCGTTATATAATAATGTATTTGGATGTTTTTATGTATTAAGAATAATTTTAAGCTGAATGTGAATAAAACGAAAACTATTGTGATTAACGCAGGCAGACAAATTGTAATATTAAATTTGAACAATCAGGAGATTGAATGTGTAACAGATTTTAATTAAATATTTACGAGTGTACATTGATAATATTATTGAATGACATTGAATTTTAATTTGCATTTGAATTTTGTATGTAAAAATATTTCAAAGAAAATTGGATTTTTGGCACGTATTAGAGACAAGGTGTCGTATGATTGTGCAGTTACCATGTATTATGATTACTGATGTTCATCTGTGCTTTTTTTTGTGTGATGCTGGTAAGCTGCAAAGACTTCAAATTATGAAGAATAGACTATAATGAGAACTATATTAAAATAGGTACACACATGTACAGGAAATATTAACGCAATTAAATTGGATAAATGTAAAGTAAAGATTAAAGTTAGTAAATAGAAAGAAAAGTAGAAAGAAATTTTGTAAAATTTGAAAAAACATTAAAAGAATCAATCAAAATAAGTTTAATTTGAATAATTTGCGCCTACGTGGTAAGACGCGATGTAATATTTTCTGCAAGTTATCGCTGCAATTTTATCCATCTTTGATGTTATGATGCCTGACATACTTTTGTCAGTTGTTGACAATTGTGTAATTATTAATAGTTTGTCCAATATTTATTTATTGTGTTATTTTTTTTTGTGTTGTATGAGATATATAAATATTAATATAGATATTGATGTAGGGAATATTTTTACTTATAAAGTATTAATTATTAACTATTTTTTACTGATTATTAATTATAAATATAATATTTTGCTATTTTTTTTTAGTTATATTTCATACCCTCTACGGGAATCGAGCCCGTGACTACCACATCGTAATTGAAACACAGTTCTGTGATCCAGGCCACGGAAGGAATTTACTATTAGATACTACGATTTATTATGTTTATAATTACCACTAGCCCTAACACATTTTGAGATATTTGAGAAATCTAAATTTAGTAAAGCTAGTCTATTTAAAAAAAAAAACGCTTTCATATGTACATATATCGTTTTGTACTATCTTCATTTTATGAAAATTGTATTTGGATGGATTAGTTCTGGGTTCAGTAGGTTTTAGTATTTAAAAGACATAATATCTAGTAATTCTTTTTTTTTATTGCACTGTAACTCCTTCACTGGATTATAGGATGTAAACTTCCTGCAATTAGATTAAGTCTTATTTTTGAATTTAAATTATAATTATTAAATGGTATTATTTAATATGCTATACTATATAATTTGTAATTAGTTTAGTTTAGTTTAGTTTAAAAAGAACAATACATGTTTATATAAAACAATAACATATGAATAAGACTTAATAATTATAATTTACAACAACACTAGCTCACATATTTGGCTTATAGCGATCACCTTCACAACATCACAATACTAACTCAATCTTTACCTATTCTTCGAGCAGATGGTCGTTGCGATTTAAGTTTATGTAAATTAACTTTAAGTTTTGTTGAAAAAAATACTTTTTATTAGATATTAATTTTTATTCTATTTAATTACATGTAATATAATTCTGTTCGGCGGTGCTGTTGTTTAATATTGATAGGTTTATGATTAAAAATTGGATAATAAGCTTTGGACAAAAATCTTAAATACCAATACCAGTGTTTTGATCTATCGTTTGAATCTCTTAATTCTTATCGTAGATAAAATTACCTAATATTTAATTATTATTATTATGCGATCTAGTGTAAATGATTCGAAATAAAACAATATAATAAAATATATCTGCATAAATGAAAATTAATTTAATTTGTTCATATTTTGATAAGTAACTTTTAAGATTAGAAGAATACAGATTTAATGTAATTTTTTGTCCAGCATTGTATTGTACAAAAGTAAATATAGGTTAAGGTGTTAAATGTTGATTAATACGTTGATTAACATAACATTTATATTTTGTATATGTACACCATTACGGCATTACATATGATAATATACATACATATTTATATAGAATTGAAATAATAATTTGGATTATAAATTTAGTTTTTTTTGTTTTTTTTTTTATTTTTAAATAAAATTGAAATTAAATAGATTTGTAATTACTGTAGGTCAAAATAAATATGGCAGTGTAATAAATGTATAATTAAAGCAAATTAAATGTTGTTTATGTTAACACTTTTGTTCATTATTTTATTTATACATATTGAAATTTTAAAGTTTTTTTGTGCAAAATTAAAGTTTTTATATAATTTAGAAAATTTTAAATTGATGTTTCGGAACAAAAAATTTAAATTTGTAAATTATATAACCTTTTTGACTTTAACCAAATCTATGTCAATTTTAAATGTAGCTTTTGTATTTGAACTTATAAAAGGTAATATTAAGAGCTCATGAAGGAGCAATTGTACGCTAAATAATATCGTATATAGGTATGCAACATGAACCCTAACGACTTTAGATTTTAACTCTTTAAGTATAATATTTAAAAAAAATATTGAAAATTATTAACACCGAATGACTTAAAAACTGAAGAGTTTGTTGAGATAAACCACATTGAAATAAATAATTTCATCAGCAATAAAGATATAGTTTGTATTCCTAAGGTGGTGCAGAAGCGTTTTCAACAGGCTGCTCCTGATGTACGATTGAGTGAAAATATATTCCAGCATGGAATATTTAAAGTTATATGAGCTAATAGCCGATATAAAAATAATGAATTTATTTTAATTTTAATTGCAATAAATTTAAATTAAAAACAGAAAAATAAAATTATATTCATAATAGATAAATAAGAAAAGACAAAAAGATGAATTGCGATCGTTGAAGAAGATTCTTAAATCATTACTGTGAGAGACTGATGAAAATAAAATTCCGCAAATTGAAAACATTAAAAGAGTCTTATTTTTCAATTATATCGACTCAAGCGGTTATATTTTATTGCCATAGATATATTTTTTGTCGTAGAATCTGAATTTGCATTAAAAAGTACCCCTTCTCATTTGAAAATTTCGATTTCGACCAATTTCGTCGATTTTTGGTCTTAAATTTTGGTCTTGGGTTTGCGGTTCTTCCCGGAAGTTGAAAATATCACCAATCGATAGAGTACCCTTGATTTAGTTAATAAATTTTTTTTAAATTTTCAAATAACGGCTCTGCAACATCCGGTATACTCGTAACATTTTTTTTTGGAATATTTTTGGTTTTGGTTTTATCTTATTTTACTTATACATTTATAATTAAGCGCTTGGAGCTTTAACTATACTTTTTCATAATAAAAATAAAAATGTTGGTATGTTTCATACTAATTTGAATTAATGCATTGATCGATTTCTGTTATTACACCATTATCAGAAGACTGGCATGAACCTGTATACAGATATAATAATCTAAATCGATCAAGATATTGTTTAAAATTAGTGAAGCACACCTTTTGTTTTTAATTTTAATTAATAAAAATGTTTCACTTTAAGTATACAGCACAGTACAGTAAAAAAAACTTTTTTTTATTAAATGTTTATCATCGTCTTTATAGCAAAATTGTCTTGTGCACTCAACGTCTGAAAATATACCTAATTAGAAAATTGGGAACATGAATATATGTGACAGTACCACATTTTTGCAATTGTAAAAGATGGCGCGAAATGTTTGGGATTCTTAAGCAGAAGTAAAAAATATTTTACACCATCCAACCTTCTTCTAATATATAAGGCATACATGCGACCACGACTTGAGTATAACTCACATATTTGGAACGGTGCACCCAACAGTACCCTCCAGTACTTAGATAAAGCACAAAAGAGAGCCATCAAAATTATTAATGATGTAGATGTTACACAGCACCTAACATCGCTGAGTCACCGTCGAAATGTAGGAGCAGCCACTCTGTTTTATAAATATCTATTGGGTAATTGTTCTGACGAAATTAAAAGTATTATGCCAAAAATAAAACCATTCCAACGAAATACTCGCAGAGCAGTAAATTTTGTAGTCGAGCCTCTTCGAACCAGAGCTGTGAAATACAAAAATTCTTTCGTTAACCGAACCTCTAAACTATGGAACACTCTACCGTCTCGTGTGTTCCCCCAAAAATACAAATTGGAAGTTTTCAAAAAACGATTGAATCAATTTTTGTTAAGTTGTCTGTAAACCTGTGTTACTATTTCTTTTCTATTTCTATTTCTCATCTATTCTCCTCTTATTTTCCGTATATGTTATTTATTTATTTCCTTTACACTTTCTTTTATTCTTTTGCTATACTAACTGGTTAAAATTCTGCGAAAGAAGCTAGGATGTTTATCTCATTATTTTAGCCATAAAAAAAAAAAAATTAAGTTTTATAAAAGTTGTAAATAAAGATGAATATAAGACATTTCTTTATATGTCTGTGTGGTATGCAAAATTTTGTTAGATTCAAAATTAATTCATTGGTAATTATAAGTTAAATGAGACAAGAACCTTAAATATATAGTTTAGTTTTCACACTTAAGAAAAATATGGATATTCGGTAAGCTTGTCAATTTAATTTTACAAATATTTATAACCCAAATTAAATTTTTCAACATTAATATTTTTAAAAAAAATAATGTTTTATAAAGAGATTTTGTATGGAGAACTGGATGTAAATGCGCAATTTGTTGATTGAAGCCTAGATTACTTGAGGTGATTTTTTTTTTAAATATTAAATTATCAAAATTATTAACTATTGGCTTAACAAATCCATCGATATAGTTATGAATAAATAATTATTAAAAAATATTTTAAATAATATAACAGAAAATATACAAGACCTTGACAAATAACAGTATTAATTTTTAATGCTTTAGGGATAAATTTATTTAAAATATGCAAAAATGTTTTTAGTATTATCATACATATGTATACAGCTATATTTAAGTCCTTGATTATTAAATTCCAGAAATTGTTTTATGTATATAATTTTTATTATATACATATACAATTACAATTATACATATATTTTTTTGATATAATAATTTATATTATTTTTCAAAAATTAGAGTTAATTAAACTGATTTATAATTAAAAATTTCTTTCCGTACTATAACTACCGTTATTATACATCAATAAACTATGAATGCGTAATATACATTAAAAAAGAATATCCTGTTTTAAATATATCCTGTTTTACAGACTATATAATAAAGTATGCAATTTTTGTTTAGTAAAAAAAAAAAAAAAATAAAATATATAAAATAAAATAAACAAATAAAAAATAAAAAAAAAAACATTTCATTAATTATAAAAATTAAATACATTAAACAGTGGTTTGGGAACCATATATACTATCATACATACATTATTATGTAAATGCATATTAAATAATTATTATATAATATTATAGTATATAATTCAGTGATTTTTAATCTTTCACAGCCTGAAGAATCCTTCCAATTGAATTTTTTTTTTTTTAAAAAAAACAATTTAGGGGGATTAAGAGTAGGTTTTTGATACAACATGTATTTTATTCCACTTACCTATACTTGTGTGAAAAGTTTAATCTAATAAAACAATGTAGCTATATTTTAAGAAAACAAAAAATATGTTCTTAATATTGAGTTTAATTTTCATTCTAAATCATATTAAAATTTGGTTTAGTTTTTTTAAGGTGTAGTATTCTAATCTATTAGAAAATTTGTTATAAAAGTATGTACAAGTTCGAAAAAATTGTATTATACATGTTCATATAGTTTATTTCGTAAGATGTGAAATATTGCGTTAATAATTTAAATTCATATGTAGCAGGTTATTTCAAATATTAAGTTAAATTAATCACAAAATATACAAAATCCTGTAAGTATAAGTAAGTAATTAAGTAACCGCAAAACTAAAATTGTATATTATAATATAATATTTTAGATTGAGATATTTGAGGTGGTTAAAATTTAATTTAATTTAATTTTATCAACTGCACATAAATGTGCAACCAAAATTTAGGATCATCTCCCGGGTAGGATGTGATTCATCTCTATATTGTAAATCTTAGGTTATTTCATGCAAAAAATCGAATTAGATAATATAAACCGTTAACCCGGGTTTATAATCAATACTGTTATTATATAATTTAAGATAATTTTTCAAAACTGTGGCCTCGGTAGTCGAGTGGTAAAGCACACGGGTGTAGTAATGTAACGACCGATGGAGCACGGGTTCAAATCCAGTGAGAACAGAACAATTTTTCAAATGGTGAAAATAACTAAAAATGTAATTTTTCAATACAACCACATCGGTTCAAATATAATTTAATAATTAATAAAGATATAAAACAGCTAATAAAAAAAAAAAAAATAATATAAATATATAATATACAAAAATATATACCAAATAATTAATATAATTTAATAAAAAGGCCCTTATTTCGGAAGGGAAAAGGACTTATAAATTTGGCCTACAGATTTATCTGTATGGTCAAGTGTTAAAATAAATAAATAAATAAATTTTTCAAGAAATTATAAATATGATATATAAGTAATTATTTCTACACTAGTTTTGAAGAAAAAAGTTGGACCAATTAAAATATGAAACATTTTAAATTGATTTCATATACATTAATTTGTTTGTGAGTTAATCTGTAAAAAATTGAAATTTTATTGCATTATTATTAAATTTTAAAATTTGAGTATTTCTTCAAACACAGTTTGAAAAACACAGATATATTTAATACAAATTCCAATATAAAATATGATTCTATGATTTCTATTTACTTTTAATATTTAGTTTCGACTCGACTGATATTCATTCAGAGTTTCTTTTATTTTTTTATATTTTTGTTTGTTTTAAAATTTATACACAAATTAATCTTTTAGTTTTTAAGAACTTAATATTGAGATTTAGACATTATATTAATTAAAAAAAATAGTAATAAGTAAAAGAAAAAAATTTAAATAGAAATAGACATTAGAATTAAGATGCTTTCTTTTTGAAAATTGAGTTTAAAAAAAAAAAAAAATAGATTATTCAAAAGGGGTTACCATATATCATTAATACCTATACATATATAAAACGTATATGCCTATATTAATTTTAGGGGTACAATTGTATTTATACCTACCTACTTATATTTAATTTTAAATAAACAGAGACTATTATAAAAATAAAGTAAGGCCCACATTCCGAAAGAAAAAGGACTTGAAGTGTATCTGCAGTCCAACTGATAAATAAATAAATAAATATATAAGTTCAGTAAATAATCAATATAAAAAAGTAAAATTAGATACAATCATCTCGGCGATAGATATTAATGTTGCTATGAAAATCAACTCCACTGAATAGATATTAGATTGGATTAATATACTAAAATATATAGTATGTCAGTAAAAATGTACTATTAATAGTTATACGTATAGTTAGGTTATAGATTATTCCATTTTACGTGGATTTAAGAAATAAAGGAATAAGTTAGTACATAAGCCATAGTTGAAAAAAAATATTTTTGGCAAATTAATCCACATAATAGCACATATAGCAGTCAAAGATATAATATAATTAAATATTAATTAAAATAAAAAAAATCAATGTCAATGTCGAGGTTTCACGTTTAGCTGACAATCAAAATTTTAGTTAGGTTAAAATCTATTATCTCTCAAAAGTTCAAGACATAATAATATATCTGAAGAAAAGAACGAAAATGTTATCAATGGTTAGTATTAATGACTAGTTTTAATTTTAACAAAAATAGGAATTTTGGAATAAAGTTGGCACAGTCCTTTACTTCGTTCTTCCGCAGCAAATAGAACTGAGGCTGAAGGCTTTTTTAAAGATTTTCTTCTATTTAAAAAAAAAAATATCGCAAACCAGAAGTATAGATTAAACTCTACAATAGAAAGTCCCAATACTGAGAGTGTTTCAAACTTCATTTATCTGCGAAGACAAATTTGTCAAAAGATGGATGCAAAATTGACAAAATCAAAAGAAGGAAGCGAAAGAGATTAGCGAATAAAACATATTTCTAGATTCATCAAATAAAAATAAAAAAAGACGAAATTAAAAATTTATGAGAGTAACTTGTAATAAAAAAATATATTTTGTTATGGACCTAAGGACTTTTACATTAATAAATGAGTGAAGAATTTTAATAAGAATTTCTATTTCATATTCATTACAGCTATAAAGTTTGAAATTTACATGATAAATTTGAAGACTAAAGCTGAATGTAAACGACTTGCTGGAAACCCACAAAAAGTTAAGTAACTTGTAAATGAAATTTGTAGATTGCAATTCTATAATTAGGGATTATGACAAGGTAAAATTCAAATTGTTGAACCAGCAAATACTGACAGTTATTCTGCAACATCATTTTGGTCTTATGATTACGTAGTGTACCATGAAAAATTCATTCTGTCAGAGTACGTTTGATCCATCGGCATTCTGTTTGTTGAATTTTCCCATGTACTATCTTTCGTTCTACTTTTTGCCACAATACTCTGGTTTTAAATGTTTTATGGATAATTTTAAATTTACGTTAGAAGTAAAACAGGTTTTTGCACGGTTAAAATATTCTGGTTAAAGTAAATTTTCATGTTTTGTAAATGTACAAATAGCCCGATTTCACATATGATTTGAATATCTTTGTTTTAATGTAATTGCACTGTTATTTTTAGAGTATTTCCAAAATTGCCATATTTGGGATGCAATTCAATTTGTTGATTCAATATCCAACTGTAATTTTGGTGTTAAGATTAATTAAGAGATTTTAAATGAAACACACAAATCAATTACAAATAACGGTTATTAGTATAACGGTTTTTCTATATGCATATTATTTTTAAGGATTATAAAATTGTAAATGGAATCAATAAAAAATAATTAAATTACAAATCAGAGGCGAAAAAATATTACAAAAATAATGAAGAAATATTTGTAAAGATTTATTTTCAGAAAATGACCCGTGAAAAGCTTAGGACTATAATAGCCCGTCCAAATGGTTCAATTATATTTTTTCTTGTGAAACAATAATTATTTATTTTATAAATTTTAAAGAATGAAATTAATTATGTTAAGAATGAAACCTAAATGTCTCTCTAAAGATGAGATAGAATGAAGCATACATATTTGAAATTTTTATTTTAGTATTAATGAACAGGGTTATAACATTAGGTATAAGAAGGTACTATATTTAGAAAGTAAAGGACTGCAGATTAACCACAAATATTATATTTATTTTTATATATTTTCACAGAGGCTTAGATTTAACCTAAACTTTATTACCAATATAAGATATGTATATAATGTACATATATATAATATAGATGATTTAAAAATTTCTGATTAACATTTCGAAGAGTTTTCAATCATGAATGAATTAGAAATCCTTAAAAAAAATAATATAAAAAAAAAATTAAAACTGGTTTTCATGTTTTTTATTTGATTTCTTTTTTGTTTTTGTTTTTATTACATGTACAAACATTCTTATAGAATATTATGTAATACTTATGGTTATGATACACATTTACAATGAAATGTATATATATCTGAAAAGAAGGATATATTGATTTAATGGAATAAAAATGTATTCTTCCTATTATATGCAATATTTCATTTTTATTTTTTCTATCCTGGATATTTTGATTTTACAATTAAAAAAAAAAAAACAAAAAAAAAAACATCGGGACTTTCATGCATAAAGTTTTGTTGTTTTCATTTTCGTTTTTATTTTTTTTTTTTTATTTTGTTTTATATTATTTGAAAAGCACTCATAATCAGCAAACTAGCTACATCCGTTACGGATGCCATGAGCTGTCAGTATAGAGTAGAGAAATTCACTTTACCACAATAAAATAAAAAATGTGTAGTCAATGTATATATATATATATATGTATTAAGTACAATACTTAAGATCCGTAAATATTACATATGTATGTATATATATGCACAAGTAGATATATTATGAATATGTACCAAACATTACCAATTCTCTAATTCTGGGTTTTTTTTTTAATTAAAATAAATTCAAATAAAACAAAAAAAAAAAAAAAAAACAAAAATGGGAAGCCAAAACGCAAATTCATTGCATTGGGCTAAATTGAAGTACATACGCACTGTAAAAAAAAAAAAAATACTTATGTGTATATTGTGTATAAAAAAAAAAACAATTTACAGTATTTTTTTATTTAATTTTTTTTTTTTTTTTTCAATTTGTTTTTACTTTTTTTAATTGAAAAGTTAAATCAACATATGTATGTATATATATGTGTACGTATATGTGTGTTTTTGTTGAATTTTCTTTTCTTATTTTATATTATTAGCTAGCTAGAATTAGGTTCCGGTGAGGGTGGTGGTGTGTCATACATATTATGGTGGATGAGTTGAGATGAAAAAAAAAAAATTCCATTGGCAAAAAAAAAAAAAAAATAAATATATATGCAAACAAAAAAGGATTCAGGATACTCTAGAAATATTGTGCAAAAATTCGCATTCTTATATATGTATATATGTATATAATTGTGTATGCATTTTTGTAGCCACAAATCTATGAACGATCATTTCTGATTTTTGTATTCAATTTGCTTAATTTTTATTGTTTTTTTTTTTTTTTAATTTGTTATTGTTTCTTTTTTTTATTTTGTTAATTTAGGATGGATTAAAATTAATATATACTCGTGTACTTTTTAACAGTATGTAATTTTTAATATATAAATATTTTCACTAGAATTACTAACAGTCAGACTTAAAAGACTGTTGTAGACCGGCGCATTTATCTCAACGAAATGGCGGATCGGTTCAACATTTGTCGGTTCATAGTATCATTCTGGGGAACTGCAAGGAAGAAACTTGAAGTTAAATTAAATATCACACCTAACGGTAACTGAAATTTTTTTTTAAAAAATTATATTGGGAGTCAGTTTGATAAACAAAACTGTTTAAGAAGATCTGGTTAGTGAAAATGGTTAATGAAAATAAATTCTATGAGTATTATTTGGATGGTTTTAACGTATTGAGGGCTTTAATTTTAACTAATCTATTCAATTGAATATGAGGGAGTTTTTTTTCTATACATTTCTTTATTTATTTCAAAGTCCAGTGTCAGCTGACTGGCTTAATAATTTTTTACAAATGGTGACCATTAATACAATTAAGCGAGTTCAAATCTATTGGGAATAATTAATTTCAATTCCTGACATTTATCAGTACATATTTATAAATTTTTTTTAAAATAGCTTTTATTACTTACTCGTAAAATTCAATTGAAAAGTAAAATGTATGTTGGAATTTTGTTTTCCAAAAACATTATTTTGGTTTTTTTTTTAAATATTTTTTTTCAATAATTTAAAGATCGTACTGAATTATTTTCTTTATTACTTGAGCGGCAGCTATATAGAATCTCTGATATAGACGTAAATCTGGTAGAAAATATCATATAGAGGGTCAACTAACGCTTTTTTAGAAGAAAGGAAATAATTAAAAAGATTAATAGCTTAAAATCAAACAAGGACGCATGATTCGATTTGATCACAGCTAATATCTTAAAGAAACTACCACCAAAAGCTTTAATAGTTCTAACTAAAATAATGAATACAGTACTTAAACAAAAATGTGTCTCAAGTATATGGAATATTGCTGAGGTTATTATGATTGATAAGCCGGGAAAATTCCCAAACGAAGCCAAGTCCTACAAACCTATTTCATATTGTTACCAGTGATCTCTAAGTTGTTTGAGAAACTATACTCCTTAAAAAAATCGAACCTCTGATTGAAAACGAAAACATTTGTACCAAATCATCAATTTGGATTTAGAACACAACATTCAACTGTCGAACAAGTCCATAGAATAACTGACGTCATCGAAAAAACACTGGAAGGAAAATGCATCTGCTCTTCAGTGTTTCTCGATGTTGCGCAAGCTTCTGACAAAGTATGGCAAGAAGACTTATCTACAAGCGTCGCTTGCTCCCCGAAATATATGTCGAACTGATCTCACCATATTTATCGAATCGATTATTTCAAATTAAACAAGGAGAAGATTACTCTGCTCTACAAAATATACACGCAGTAGTATACCACAAGGTAGATACTGGGCCCAATACTACATTTACTATACACTAGTGATATTCCAGAAATAAAAAATGCAACTGTAGTTACTTTTGCAGATGGCACGGCTATATTAGCAGTCGGTAAAAATTTAAATGAAGCTACAAATAAATTGCAACAAGCCAATAACAAAATCTCCATTTGGTGCAAAAGGAGGAGAATTAAATTAAATTAATATCATATCAAAATTCTGCATGGTATGATACTTGATGCAAAGCTTAGATGGAAAGAACACGTCAAGAAAAAAAAAAAACTAGAACTGAATCTGAAATACAAACATTTTTATTGACTAATTGAGCAAACATCTACACTTTCGACGTATAACAAAGTTTTGATCTACAATCAGTTATATAAGCCAGTCTGGGCATACGGTATTCAAATATGGGCTTATGCTAAACAAATACATATTCAAATTTTCCAAAACGTTCCAAAAGAAAGTATTGCGAAACATTATTAATGCCCCATGGTTTGTTCGTAACGCTGATATTTATAGAGATTCCAGAGTTCCTCTCATAAAAGACGAAATAAAAAATTGGCTGTATGCCATAAAAATCGTTTCTCTCAACATGTCAATGTCGAAGTTTCACGTTTAGCTGATTTTCAAAACTTTGTTAGAAAACTTAAACGTACGAAACCGTTCGAACTGTGTTAGTATAAAATCTTTTATTTTACAATAATTTCTAATGGAATTTTGTTTGATCAAAGATATCTGAAGTAATAGAGCCAACATTCTATTAATGGTTAGTCTTAAAGGCTAGTTTTAATTTTAACAAAAGGATGGGAGTGTTACTGCGTTAAAGTCGGCATAGTCCTTCACTTCGTTCTTTAACAGCACATAGGACAGATGTAGAAGTCTTTTTTGATGATTTTCTTCTATCTGAAAAAAAAAAACAATGCTTGAGCAGCATTTTACTATAGCATCATCTGCATAAAGCTGTTTTTATGACTATAAAACTCTAACTAGAATAAATCTGATTAATTGGTATACCTTTGTTCAATTTGTTTGTTTTATTTTTTTTAATAAAATAAAACTAATTTTTTTTTTTAATAAACGTAATAAATGCAAAATTTTCTTTTTCAAAAATAAAAAAAAAAAATTTAAAGCCATCCTTTTTTTTATTAACAAAACAAAAAAAAAATTTGTGAGTAAAATTTTTGTAATTGATATATTATTATGTGCGTGTATTAAGTTTTATTTTTTATGTTGTAACATTTTTTTTGAGTAGAGATATAAACTCTTTCGATCTCTGTTAATAATTTAACTGTGCTACGAATAATTGGTTTCCACATTTTTCAGTTTAAAAATATGAATAGATGGACTTACGAAAATACAAATGTCTTGTTGAGCATACGAAAGATGGAAAGCAATAACAAGGTTTTATTTATTGATATTGATTACAAAAATAAATATTAATATTCTTTTAGATTGAAGAACTACAGCGCAAGAAACAATTTTCAGAGCTTACCGCATAATTTGCTCTAAATGACTTCTAAAGCGGTGTAATAATACATTGAAAGTTCTACAATACATTAATTAGTTCTATAGATGTGCAGAATAAATTTATTCTACTTTAGAGCCAAAACAATATTTTTTTATTGTTGCAAAGCTACTTGCTACCTTTTATTATGGTAAAAGCTAGAAGAATTATTATATTCTAAAATAGAATTTTTATTCGGTAAGAACAAGCTTGAGATTAATAAGTCAGGCTCAGTATTTATAATGATTTGTAGACCAAATAAGTAAAATCGTTTCTGCTGTATGTAGGTGGCTATTAGGAATGTAAGAGCATTCACTAACCATAATTTTGTATTTTTATTAATTCGTCTATCTTACCATATTTCTGTTATTTTTGTTTTTTTTTTTGCCATTGTCAGTTATCTTTTTATTTATACGGTCCAACTTATTTGGTTCGATATAATTGACCCGAAGTAATTATAATTTTTTGTTGTTACTAGCAATCAATTGAATGTTCTCTTGATTATTAGTCGATCTATCAATTATAATTACTTTTATTTTACTTGTATTTATTTCAAGGTGGTATTCTTTATTGACAGTAAAAATGTTTTAGATTAGAATTTTTAAATATTTAAATGTTCTGTTTTTTGTGATTTAACACTTTCTTAAGGCTCAAAATATATTTTGGCTTTTTGTTTTAAATGTATTTAATAACTGCTGATGCTTATAAGTATAATTACCACTGTATTTTTTGTTAAAATTCATATTTTAAACATAATTTTTTCAATGCGTCTACTCAATTGAATAATAGTTTACGATGCAAACTTGTAATCTTGGTGGAACAAAAAACAATTATGTGCTCATGGATTGTTAAATCTCCAGAAAATAATATGATTATTTTAAAGAAATGTACATACATACGTATATACATATACTCGTGTTGTGTATATTTTTTTGTGAAATTTGGGTTATTCAAAAATTTAAATTTGACTCTCTGATGCACATCATCCTTTGGTTAATATATATATATATATACGCATACAGATTTGTACATTGAGGATTTTTTTTTTAATTTTTTTTTTTGTTTTTGTGTGTATGTAACCTAATTTGAAACTCAAACTGCATTACTGACTTTAGTTAAAATTATTGTTTATTTTTTTGTGTTTTTTATTTATTCTTATTTTGATTATTTTTTTTGTTTTTACATACAATTTTGTTAATTTATAAAGAAAAATTCTTCTATCAACATTATATTATTAACTCTGATGGTAAAAAAAATAAAAAAAAAAAAAATAAATTAAAATTAAAAAAAAAAACAACCAAGAATAAAAATAAAAAATACATGAAACGCAGGTAATTGGCTTTTGCCTATTTAATTTTGAAATATAAAAAGCAAAATAACAAAAAAAAAAAAAAACGAAATTGTAAATAAATTCGCATATATTCGTATCCATGTGTATATAATAGAACCGAAAAGGATATAAAAGGTTATATAATATTATTTATATATGGTGAGCTTTAGAAATGTAAACAGTAAGTAGGTTGAGAAACAAAAATGAAAGATTTTAAAGGATTCTAAAAAAAAAAATCAAAAAAAAAAAAAAAAACAAAACGAAAAGAAAATGAAAAATAACCGAGTGAACGCAATTTCCTCTTAGTCCTAGCATTTGCAGCAATTTAACAATACCAATTCTGTTTTGTTGGTTTTTTTTCTTTGGTTTTCTTATTTGTTTTTTTTTTTTTGCAAATAAACGCGTATTTTTCTATTTATTAGTCCTTTTTTTATTCGTTTTGTTAATTTTTCTATATTTTTTTTTTATTTTTTTTTTGTGAAATGTAAACTGCACCAAAGCAAAGTAGCTTTTGTTCATCAGGGAATAAACAATGAAAAAAAAACAACAACAATAAAAATAAAACCAGATGATAATAATAATGGAAGAATCCAAATGTTTGTGAATTAATTGGATATATTAGATAGGTGTTTATATGTGTATATTTATTTACAGAGGTAATATTTAAAATATTTAGAAATCGGTACGTTTTAAAAACATGAAAACAGGAATATTATTCTTATATGATGAAGTATATAAAATTTCGTCTGTTTTCCAACGGAGATTTAAAATTTCTTTATTTTATTTAGTTATAATTATAGTTTTATGTTAATTTTTTTGATTGATTTTTATAACTCACAGATGTTGTTTAGAGCATCTTGATATAAGGTATGGAATCAATTAGAACTAAAAATTATAAGTTGTATAGGTAGTCTAGCACTTCAATTGGATTTGGGGAAAATTGCTATTTTAATACAGCAGTTTGCTATATAACAGCTATTTTGCGGCAGCGTTTTAAAAATTTTAATATAACCTATATACTGTTATTGTAATGTGTTTTATAATAATCTAATCTATAATAATGACAATAAAACAACAATGATATAGAATAAAATTTTGTAAATTGTGTACTGTAAAATTCTTTTGATTAAAAAAAAAATTAAAATATAAAAAAATAATAAGCATGTCTAAAACTAATTTTGTTAAAGCAAAAAATTAAAGTAAAGTAAATTGGAAAAATTGTGACAAATTGAAAAGTAGAGGGTGATAGATTTGAATTTTAAAACGCTTTTCGGGAATTTCCCATGTTATCTCAAAAGAATACATATATGTCATGTAGATATTATGCACTGCATATGTACGTTACATAAATATGTATGTACATATGCGACTTTCTCTACGGTCTAAAATTCTGTTTTTTTAGCCGCATATCGAGGTATTGTATAGAAATTAATGTCAAAAAAACTATTAAAACTGTCAAAAAACTTTTACTGGAACGAGTTATTTTTAATTAGATGAATTTATATGGTAATAAATGATTCGCTATACGTCATTTCGCATTGCGGACAATTTCTTTGGAATTAGTAAATGCCCGATATCGAGGTATTAGTGTATTATGTTAGAAAATAATTTTATTTTATAATTATTTCAAAATAATTGCAATTTTACAATTTTAAAATAATTTTACATAATATTTAATACCTTTAAAATAATTGTTAATTTATGGTTAGCTGTTAATTCCTTTTTTTTTTTTTTTTTTTTATGCATAGCCAAAACACTAGGTGGGAACCTTTTATACCGATTGGTACGTTTGGCTAGGGTGGGAAAGGAAAATTTGGAAAGGAGGATGGATAATAATGTATATACATATGTAATTTTAATAATACATATATAATTTTAGTTTACAGTTTCAATTCAAAATGTAAAATTTGTTAATGTACTCCTATTAGTCCTATCTTCTTTTGTTTCATTGGTGTTCATGGGCTTAAATCTTGCTCAGGGTATGAATGTTGTAAAACAAAAATTACTTAAAATATTCTTGAAAATTAATTTGGGATACAATTTGATTATCAATGGAACTATGTTATTAGGAAGATGAAATTCTACAATAGATGTAATTTTTACAACATTTAAAATCAGTTCTTGTATAGAAAATTCAAAACAAATCACTTCCGTACCAAATGTGTTAATATCTCCTCTGTCTGCGTATATCAATGTAAAAGTAAGAATATTGATGTTCTGCGAATACAAAGGACAATTATGTATGCCTTGATTAATTTTAATGAAATATCATTAAATTTATTTAAATTATATATTCAAAATTTAAATAAATAATTTTTTTTTTTTTTTTTTGTTAATTAATATGGTTATGTAGAATAAAATTTATTTTATTTTTATTATTAAATTCGATCAATTCTAAAAATATATGCATATGTGAATTAAAAAAATAACAATAGAAAGATATTTCAAAAAAGTATCTTGATTATGTAAATTTTTTTTATTTTATGCGTGAGGTCATGTGAATTGAATATAAAAAAATATTTATTATTCATATGTAATGATAAAAATATCTGAAAATTAAAAAAAAATTGACACTGATTGAAATTGAGAATAAAATAGAGTTTTAGTGTTTCTGGAAACAGCTAAAAAATGCAACATAATGTGTAGTACAACTAAAAATAAATACATTTTGGATCTGGAAGTTGCGGAGAAAAACAAATTTTAAATTACAGTTATGTTAATAATGTAACATAATAAAAAAAATCATATAAGATTTCAAAAAAAAATCTATTGGCAATCTTCGATTTCATTTTATCTTTCAAAAATCCTGGAATTCATAATATGGTATTAAGACAAATTACTTCTATCTTAAATTTTATTTAATTCGTCATTTGCATTTTTCATGTAGCATTTTATTGTATTTTTCAATCAGGTTTTAACCTGAATCCAGGGGTTTACCTAGATCTTTTCGCTGTGGTGTTTATATTACTTTACTTTTATTAATATTATTTTTTTCATCTTCTCATCACGTATCTAAAATTGTCTGAACCTATGTGGTTTGAAATTTTGAAATATAGTAGTGCTTTTTAAACTTTCGCTCTTGTATATATTTCCTTATATATTTTTTGTCATTTAAAAAACATGGAATTTCTTTTTATTAGAAAGCACACACAATGTGTTAAAAGTTATACTCTATTCAGTTTTAAACAGCAATATGGAATTAGTTGATGGCACGTTTCTATTTTAATACAATTCAACCTGTTTTCATTGGTCAAAAACACTGTAATGTAGGATAATTTAAAAACAAAAAAAAAAAAATATAGACTAATGCCTAGTTTTTCTTTATTTAAGAAGTTCGATATTCTATCACTTAGGCATTTATATTTGTGTAAGATGCTAAATTTTTTTTTAATAAGTCAGGCTATCTTACTCACCAATTCACAACTAGATATAATCTTAGAATTAATAATTTATATTTTGTAAATATTCCAAGAGCCCCATTTTTGCCACTTTTCCCCATTTTTGACACTTTTCCCCATTTTTGCCACTTTTATGATTATAAAGCCCTAATTTTTTTTAATATGTTACCGTATTCCATAAGACCAGAAAGATCATCTGCATCGTTCTGTAAAAACCTTAGACTTTGGCTATTAAAACTGGATCACCTTCATATTGAATCTGGTTCTTATACGATTTAGTTTTTTAACTATAATTTTTAATTTTATTTCAGTCTTCTAGTTCTTATATTTTTCATTCTTGCTTTTATTTGTACTTATTTCTACATACTCTTGTTTATTATTTAAATTTTGTTTTAATTTTTATTTTTTCATAATATAATTTTAATTTTAAATTTTCTTATTTCTTTTTCATGTATTTTACCTTTAAGTTATTACTTTACTATATTATATGTACCTGTACCGAGCAATATTTTTTATTTTTATATGCTGTACCTATTGTATTTTTTTTGTAGTTTTCATTCATCATATGCTCTTTTGAATATCTGAATGATCCTATATTTATTCTTATTATTTTTTATTTAGCAAATATATATTTTATGAATTGTATTTTATTTATAATATGAATAAATGGATTATATATTATAAATCTAAATAGCGATATATCGGACCAAAGCGTAAACCAGCTATGTTCATGTCCATTTCAGCAATTTGGTTATTCTATTTTGGATATTTACGGTATGAAATTGTTTTGATTCCTAAAACTGAGATGTAGTTATTTCTCATTCATTTTTTTTTTGCTGTTTTAGAGTCTTGAATTTTTATTTTTAATTAAAAAGGTTGTTTAATTAAATAAACTATAGTAAGATTTCTAACCTACTTTCTAACTGTGGCCGTTATTTTATATTATAGTTTAATAATTTGAAAAAGTAGTACATTATAGTTTAATGACATTTTAGATCGTTTATTAAATACATTAGAAAAGTATGGCGGTTAAGAAAATGAAATAAAATGGTTTCAATCTTATCTAAATTTTAGAAGACAAAGAACAAAAGTTAATGGAGCAGTTTCGGAGCAAATTAACGTAGAACTTGAAGTACTACACAAAGTACTATACTTGGCGTTTTATTATTTTTAATTTATATTAATGATATACTTTTACTTTACTTCTACTTTATAAATTTAGAAAATATTGTATTGTTTGCTGATTACGCTTTACTTTATGTAGTAGAGGAAACTCAATTGATGAATTAGTGTTAAAAATGAATAAAGATTTAAAAAAATTGAATAAGTGGTTTATTAATAAAAAATTAAAGTTAAATTTTGAGAAAACTGAATGAATGAATATAAATAGACAGATAGTAATATAAATAGAGAAGATAAAGTTGAAAATAAAATAATAGATATATTAAACGAAATTAAATATAGAAGAGAAATATAGAAGAACTATACATGTAAGTAAATTAAATATTTAGGCGTAGTTATAGATAAAAAAAATTAAACTTTAAAGCCCCTTCAGAATATTTATATAAAAAAATTAGTAAACAATTATTTTTTTTTTTTTTTATAAAATTAGAGATAATTTAACGATGCTAAGTGCAATTAAAACTTATAATGTAATAGGATGACCACATTAAAAATACTGCTGCTCAATACTTTTTATGTTTAACACTGAAATGCTTTATAGATTACAAAAGCTACAAAATAGAGGTATGAGAAGTATATTAAAACTAAACAGGTATTCGTCAAAAGCTTATATGTTAAATTGTTTCAAATGGACAAGTGTCTCACAAAAAATTAAATTTAATGCGTTGATGATAATATTTAAAATAAAGTATTAAATGATGCCAAATTACTTAACTAGTTAGTTTATGTACTAGACTAGGTGTTCATAACTATTGTTTAAGAAGTATTGCAAATCTTAGATTAAGTCTATTGCAGAAAAACAAAACTCAGAAAATGATAATGTATAATGGCTTAAAATTATTTAATAAATTATCAACAAATTTAAAAAATGAAAAAAAATTTAAAACCATTAACCCTAAACCTCATAACATATTTTGTCATATGAATTCATAACATGAGCTTGGCAGGCTCACCTTATGATGTAATAAAAAAAAATAATTTTTAATAAGTTTTAAATTTTTTATTTCAAATAATTAATTTTTTGATGTTTACAAATAAAAAAAATAAACAAAATAAACGCTACCGTTTTTGAAATTGCAGTACGAGATGGTGGTAATTGCAGCTTTTTTGTACTAGCACGCTTTTTGATAAGAGAATTTACTAAGCTTTCACCAAGAGCTCTTAGAAATAAATTTCTTTTATTGGAATTTTTTTTGTCCAAATAATGTTGATCTCTATTTTTAATTGAAAGAAAATTAATTGTAATTGTAAGTTTTATTTCGACGTAAAGTTCCTACAATCGTCAATCTATTAGATAACAAACTTTTTGCAAGCTCTAACGTAGTGAAATAGTTATCCATTGTAATATTCCGTCCAGTTCCAAAATATGGTATACACAAATTCTCCATTACATTTTGAGCAAGTCCTGTTGCTCTGTTATTATCTTTGTTCCCAGTAAATGGAATTCCTTTGTTTAGGTATGCCGTCTGAGAGTTGCAAAGCCACCAAATTTTAATACCATACTTGTCAGGCTTTGATTGCATATGTTGGCATTAATTGTTCGTCTACGATAAGCTTTTCTGAAGGTATATACTATTTTCCTAAATTTTTATTTATTGCTTCAAACACGTTTCGAATTGGGGCTAATTTGTCAAATCTACGTCGATTACTTCTTGTGGTTTTTTCATCAAATCTAATAAAACATAAAATGTTGTCAAAGCGGTTTACACCTGTAGTATAGCTTTGAATATAATTGAGCCATAGTCTCCTAAAACGATCGAAAATTTTGGTTATTTGATTTCAAAGAAGACGTGCAATTGCGGCAAATGATTTCCAGTGCAAAATATTAATTTAGACAAAGTGTTAAGGCCTTTGAGCCCATTTTTTACCATCTTTTGCCAAAAATTCACCATGAGAAATTATAATTTCACCGCTATTATCAGAATCATAAGTCAATTCATCTTCTGCTTCTGAAGCTTCGGATAAATGATCCTCTTCAGAGTCAATTGGCACATCATCGAATTCTATGTCGTCAGTAACTTCATCATCATTTATTCATGTGAAAACTTGCTTTATTGAGAAATTATTATGAAATATTATATAAGAGCCTCTCAGGCTCATGTTATGAATTTACGTGGTATTTTTTTTAAGCAAAAAAAAAAAAAAACTATGTGTTTTTGTAATTGTAATATGTATATATTGACCTAAATGAAGATTAGAAAGAAGAACCGTTACAATATTACAAAAAATTTAGAAAACACGTAGTTTTGAAAAAAAATGAGCCTGATAGACTTATGTTATGAAATTTAGGGTTAAAAAAAATTTAAATAATTATATTAAAGATAACATTGTGTAGACATTAAATTTTTAATTTTATAACAAGTCATTTTGTGCTAGGTTAATATAATTGAATTTTATATTAAAAAATAATATAGTAAAAAATTACTAATAAAATGGATAAATAAATAAATAAATAAATAAATAAATAAAATTAATTAACAATAAAAAAGTTAATTTCAAAAAATAACTTTAGATAAAACCAGAGTTTAGCCAAATATAATTGTTGAGATTCTGAATTCATATGCATATATTCTGCATAGCTACAAGACTTTTTGAAATATGATTTAGATTCTTTCAGTAACATTTTAAGTAAATGAAATTTAAAAAATTCAAAGTAAAAATAAAATTAAAGTTTGAACGTTTTAGATGCTTTGATCTGAAAATTTGACTATACTAATTAAGTTTTCTATACAACAATTTATTACCGACTACATCAAAAAAACAAACAAAAAAATAAATTAAGTACTCTTAGCTTATTTTATATATCAGTAGCAGCAGTATTCCTTTATAAAATTTTAAGTACTTTGATGTACTTTAAAAATTGGTCACATGGAACACATCCTTTTTATTATATTTAAAGTACTTTGAAATATCAACTGTAATGTTTACATATAAAATAAAATTATGTAATTAATTTATTTTAATAAATTTACATAGTATTAAAATCCATTTAAAAAAATAATCCATCTGTCGGCTGAATTGTACGTAATTATTAAAATTTCTAAATTAAATATTAATTATATGGTGTACTTCATTTTAGTAGGAACAATTTTTGAGTTGGTAGAGTGAAAAATATTATTTAAATAAACATTTGAAAAATTATAAATGAGAACGACTGACATATTAGTGCGTTAGTTCCTTAAAAGCTTAATTAAACAGCACTTCAACAATTTAATTAATAAGCCAATTTACAGCTATTTTTCTATTCCTTCTACCTTGTTGTTATATTACCACTTCAATAGTTTAATTAATAAATTAATCTTATAAACCTTTTCTAATATAATAGTTGTCCTTAATTTAAGTAAATAGACTATCCTGAATAATTTTGAAATGATATGAGAATTGAACTGCAATTTGAATAAAAATAAATTTTTATGCTTTGTAGGTTTTATAGTCTGTGTTTGTTTCATTTAAAAAATTGGGTATCAATTTAATATTAAAATACACAATCCACTAAGCGATATTCGAAACTATTTTAATTTTCTAGAATTTTTCACAAGACGCTTTTAATAAAAAATGAATGATGCATAGTTTAATTTTGGAAGAGATGTATAAACAAATTTTTTGTCATAGTAAGAAAAATACTCTTAAAATTTGTTAACAAGAGCGTACCTAGAACTAGAGATTTACCAATATAGAGAAGCCAATGGATACTGACCGAGGTATCTCTAAAACCTCTAACTACTCCAATCAACATAAGCATCTGACATCTTTCAATCACATGATCCATCGAATATTAAACCCTCCCATCTCCTCGAAATATGTAGCAAAATAGACTTAATATTATGTTTGATATATTAAACGGATATCTAGAAAAAACCATCATTAACTCACTCAGCAAACGCAAAGAGGAAACCTATCACCAACCTATTCACAGATCAACTGTCCAAAAGAAGAATAGTATTGGAATTAATTGAGATTTTCTTCCCCTTTAGATTGGAACTATTAGTTAGACATAGTATATAGTAGCAGATCCAATCGGTTCAAGACTCTACTAAAAATCAACTAAGGATTGAATTAATTAAATGACAAAATCGTGAATATAAAAGATCAGTTGTCAGTCAATATAGACGAGTAGACAATATAGACAAGTAGACTTAGATGGGAAGAAGAATTTAAGAAAACATATCAATGGTAATCAAAGATTCAGGAAAATTAGACTCAGAGCTGAAGCATCGAAATATTTATATAAAACCAAGAATGACTCATTCCTGAACAAAGACCAAGGCAATGGATATTTTAAATTGTTTAAATTTATAAACGTAAAACAACCAATAAAACAACCTATATACCTGTAATTCCAACATTAAAAATCATGTTATGAATAATAATAAATCCTACCTGTGCTATCTTAATTGAAACTAAACAAACCAGCTACGAAAAAGTCAGTAAATAAAAATAAGATAATTTTAGATTTCTTTCATTAGTCGAGGACAAAACACTGAAGAAGTCAATAGTCAGTAGTAGACGAAATACGCCTATCTATATGATAAGCATATTTAATAAAATTCAAAGGATTTTTATTTTTAGTAGATTTCAAAGGATTATGTTTGTGTGATTATAAACATATCTGAAATGTCTATTCTAAAAAATAAATTTAATAAAAGTGACAATGCATGATACATATAATAGATCAGTCTGGCAACTAAAAAGTCAGAAGATGCAATCATATTTAGAGTTTAGATAATATACTAAATCAAAGCAGGAGATTATTACAAAGAGTTTTAAGATTAGACAAATAATTTATATTAAGAAATTTCAATTGGTTGTATTTGTTATTTTTTTTCTTTTTAATTTTTAATATTATAGATATAGGGATAGGATAGGTATTTTTTAATAAATTTTTAAAAACATAGGGTAAACATTTTTTAATTTTTGATAATTCTTCATCATAAGAATCAATAATTCTTACATTCATTTTTTTAAATACATTTTTTTTTTGTTCTTGTATTCATGTAGGTATGTATGTATTAATTTTCTAACATATCCTTCATATCTCATCATATTTTTAATATGAAATTTTGTTGTTGTTCTTTTTCTTGTTATGATTTTTGTTGTTGTTTTATATTGTGGTTGGGGTTCTATGCAGTGATGAAAGTTTGCTATCAGAATTGAAATTTCATTCCATTTACAAAAAAAAAAAAAAATATATGGGTAGGAAATAAATAAATTGGTAGATGGATGGATGGATGGATGGATGGTTGGTTGGATTGGGATGAATGGATGGATGGTTGAATGATGTGGGTATCATCAGTAATGTTTGTATTCTCTTAAAACTCAATTCTATTGCACTCATATGTAGTATAGTAATATATAATACATGAATATGTATGTATATATATATATATATATATATATATGTATATGAAAAGTGCGTTTTGTTTATATTTTTGTTTTTGTTTTCATTTTCAGAAAAAAAATTTAATTTTTGTGTTTTACTTTGGTTTTATTTTATTTTCCATTTTTTCTTTTTTTTTGGCTTATTGTTGATTCGTTTTTTCTTTTTTGTTACAATTTTGTTATATCCTGATTTTACTGATATTTCTATAGGATAATATATGGTACATTATATGTGGACAGTTTTATGAAATTTCATATACATAAAAAATATTCAATATTTGTCTAAGTAAAACAGAAAATTAACGAATTTTTCAATGAGTTTGGTTGATATGGTTGTCTATTTATCTGTTGGCGGTCTGATATTCATATTCCTGAAAGCTTTCAATATCAATAATATTTTTTTTTCGTTTTTTTTTAAAATTAACTTTTTTAATATTTCTAATAAGGCTGCTTACTTTTAATATAGTAAAATTAGAGATTTGTTTTGAATTTATGATTGCATATCAAAAAATAACCGTTAATTATAATAATTGCCTCTGAAGTGGCTGAAGGATAATAAATATCATTTATGCTATTCTTTTATGCATAGTTAGTTATTTCTACATTATATATAGTTAAATGAATTGTATCAGACAATTTTCAGGAAAAATTTCGTATGAAAAGTTACTTGCAGTTGGTTGCTATATACGTTAGATAATTGAGTTACGATGAGTACAAACATCAGTACTAAACTAAAATATGGATAAGAAACATGTGAGCACATTAAGCACATTGTGAGAATATATCTTGGTTAATCTCTTGTTGGCTAGTATATTAGACTCAGCTTCATTAGCTTCAATACTCAAACACTGATAATGAAAAACGATAAGTGTTGACATTTACTACTTGTAGTATAAAAATTTGGTCATTTCTTCTTGACGTTTTATTTATAAAACTCTATACTCATAAAATAATTACTATAGATCTGAAGTACCTATATATATATATGTATATGTATATATATATATCTATTTTTTCTCTTTTATTTTTCAATAGAGTTAATTAAGTAATTAACTTTTACGTATAGAACTTTTAAGTACTGTGTCCTGTGCTTGTATTCTCTCACAAATAATTAACAGTTAAATAACAGTTTTTTATTTAAAATTTTTTTGGTGATCATAACATAGAAATGTTTGTGTGTGATGCTCTTGTTATGGGTTCTGAAAGTCAGAAAAATAAAAGTAAATGGTAATTAGATTCTGTTGCCAGTGATCATATGTCGCATAAACGTAGCTGGTTTAGTAATTATATTGATTTTGAACAACCGGTACGAGTTCGTTTTGGAAATGGAGATATTCTTTTAGTAATGAGCAAAGCAAATATTCAAATTCAATTCAATTCAACATCGTTTACCGAAGTGGTTTCAAGTGTTTTATATACCCAAACTTTTGTCAACTTTTTTCACAAAGTATTGAGTATTGGGTAAAAAGATTTAAATTAATATCAGATAAAAATATTTGCAATTTTGTCTGATATTAATTTAAATCCTTTACAAGCAATTACCAAAACGATATTAAATTTGTCATGTAATTTAGTTTTATTTTTAGTTTTTAATTTTTTATTTTTTTTTTTAAATAAAAAAACGCATAAATAAGCATTTTTAGAGTATTATGATAATAATGATAACAGATATATGATTTTATAATAAGGTCTGATATATTATTTGCGTCGGATTGTGATGAGCTGATGTACTCATAATACAAATTTAAATACATATATTTTAAATATGTATGACATTATAAATTCGCAGGATTTTCCAGAATTTTACAATAATAAAAAAAAAAACAGAAACAATGAAAAGTTAAAAATATTTTTTTTTTATTTTTTAATAATGATGGAAATGTTCTATGATTAATTATTATTATTGTTATTATTATTGTTATTATATTGTTATAAGTTGGGAAAATGATATACTTATACATAGAAATACTAATAAATAAATAAAATTTTATATATGAATTTCTACGCATATTGTTATTAATAAGTTTGTTTTTTATTTTTATTTGTTTTTGTTTTTGTATTGTTTTATTTTGCCAATTTCACATCAAATTTCATATTTTGAATAAAAAACTGTAACAAAAGTGTTTTTTTTTTTTTTTTTTTTTTTTTTTAAATCTTTTGTCATTCGAAATTGGAAATTATTATTATTATTAAAAAAAAAAGCAAAAAAAAAAAATAAAAAATTAAAATGAATGAAAGAAACAAAATAGACATAATAATAATAATTGTAAATAATGAAATGGATACAAAATTCTATTTATTTTGTATTGTTATTTAGTTATACCGTAGTTTAATGTATAACATGAATAGTAAATAATAATATTATACTATGCGATGAAATCTAATTCCTGTTTTTTATTTTTATTTAAATTATTTACTCGAATTCGTGATAAAAACCGGATATATTCGTATAATATATTTTTAATATTAGTATCCTGCTAGTGGGATCATCTACTTAGAAAGGATTAAGTATGAAAATGTCACTTAATTTAAATTTTGTTTTTTTTTTTTGCATAACATGATTTTGATATGACGAAAATGACTTCGATAACGATATTGAATTCGAATCAAAGAATAAAAGTTTTTTTTAACGGTTTTGTCGTATCATTGTATGAAAAATTTGTTATTAATTTTTTCGTCAATTAGATAAAAAAACAAGAAAAAAAATAAGAAGATTCAATAAATAACACTCTACGAGCTCATGAATGACCCCATATCATGATTCTTAAATGGTAAAAATTAAAGATTAAAATGTTATAAGAATACCTAAGAAGAGAGATTCTTACAATATTTTCAGTAAATCCAATTTCAACAAGAGGTACAGACAAACCAGGAAATATATGAGGCGATAATGTAATAATATTTGACAGTTTATATTTCTATTTATACAAATAACAAAGAAGATTACGACAAGAACAAGAGACAAATATTGGAGGAATATTTAATTATAATATGTCGTCAATCAGTCGTACCTAATTATGTTCAAGTAAATCATTATCAAAATGTTCACTTTTTGTATCAGAAAATTGATTATAACATATTCCATACAATTAAGCATTTCAATTAATATAAACATAAAATCAGTCATATTTGATAATCTGCTTTTTTTATTTAAAATTTAAACAGTTGATTATGTGATGAATTGTAAAGATTACCAACTTGATAATTATCGATTCTCTGTTTCACATTAATCAAATAGAAACCGTTATACATAATGTGCAGTTATTTGACTAATTATCACAGGGTCTCAGGTTTGACCCCGACTGCAGCATGAATGTATTTTTTCAAATTTTTCTTTGAAATTAATATCTAAAACAATTTGGCTGCCATTGAAATAAAGTGGATATACGCACTATTTTGAAAGGGAAATAACTCTACAATAGCTGTAGTTTTTCATATATAACATTAATTTATATGGTAAAAATTCAAAAGAAAAACTCATCTTAATTCTATTCTCACACTTTCTTCATTTAGCGTTACAGCTCCGGGTGAGCTAGAGCCTTCTTCGTGATATTCCTCCATGTAAATCGATTTTCCGCAGAACTCTGCCACTTTTGTACATTCATTTTTTTGTAGTGGTCTTGTTTTGAAAATTATTTGCTGAGGGTAGTTTTCGTTCATTCTTATTATATGCCCTGCCCATCTTAGTCGTTGTGCCTTTACAAACTTTACAATATCTTCATGTTGTATTATATTATTGATTTCTTTGTTATTCCTTCTTTGATATTCTCCGTTTTGTAATCTTTTTGGGCCAAAGATTTTTCGGATTATTTTTCTTTCGAATATACGTAAATGTTCTACGTCTCTTAATGTAAGGGTCCAGCATTCACATCCATATTTTACTATTGGTTTTATTATTGTCTTATATATCACAAGCCTTGTTTGTCTAGTAAGAATTTTAGATTGTAGTAATTTTTTATTAACATAGTAACTTCTATTTCCTGCATTTGTTCGCTCCTGTATGCACGAGTGCATATACTGTTGTCATTTTTTATTAGTACAACAAGATAATTAAAGTTTGTGAGAACTTAAAAATTAAAGTTGTTGATGGTAATATTTTGTGGTATTCCTACATCGGTTTTCCTTGTCATTTTCATATATTTTGTCTTGTTTTCGTTAATTTCCAGATCAACTTGTCTTGTCTTTTGTTCTAGTATAATAAATGTTTCTGCTATTTATTAGATAGCCAATTAACAGATTATAGTTTTATAAATATTGAAAGAAAAAAAAATTGTCATTAAAATTTTTTTTAACTTGACTAATTGGCTTGACTACAATAATGTCTGAGCTGACTTAAATATTTTTGTAAATGATTTGTTATAACAAAAAAATTAATTAAACTAAAATTATCTTGAATTTAAAAAAATAAAAAAATATTGAATACTTGTATGAAAGAATAATCAAGCTATACAAAACAACTATTTTGGTTATTTTGTCTTTCATATTAACTGTATAACTCTTATACTAACTAACTTTATACAATTATGAATAGATTGATTTCTTATACTGCTGCAAAGTATTTTTTTTTTTATCAAAAATTGGTTCTATAATTTAATTAATTGCATTGAAACATAATTGTTTTATGGCAATAAATTACAATACCGTACTTATGGTGCGAAAAGGTATTCTACTAAAGTTATTGACAACAGGGTACAAAAAAGTTTTACTACTTTTATAATTTTTTAGGTATAGTTAAATAAATCTAATGTAATTAAAATGACAATACTGAAATGTATGTATACCATTTCTGTATGATTTGCTTTTGCAGTAGGTACTGCGTGTATAAAAACCTTGCTTAAGTTTATGTTTGCAATTTTGTTTGCAATTTAGATGGTATTATGCAATCTACATTGTTATATTTTTATAACTTATTTTTAATATGTTATTTTCAATTAATCCAACAAAATTTAATTAAAAAAACTGCGTAATGGAAATTCAGTTCTTAAATCTAGAACCTACGGTTATTCAAAAATTTTCTATCATATATTATGAAAAGATAATTATGTCTGTATCTTTTTTGAAATATAATAATTTGAAAGCTTTTGAAAATTTCAATTTTTAATTTTTTGTTTTTCTTAGATTTATGACTTTTGTTTATTATAAGTTGAAATCAAGTACAATTCTCTTTATATTTACATTCTAATGATAAAATGTTGTAATTGCAATTTTTTTTTTTGTTGAAAAATATATATATATATATATATATATATATATTTTTTATTTTTCTATTATAATACATTATAATCTATCTATTTTCATTATCCTTTGTCATAAGATTACTAACAGTATTTAAACAAATTGTGTTTTGTTTTATTTTAATATACGTAAAAAACAGTGAAAAAAAATATTAAATAAATCTTTTCTATTGTTAATTTTATTGAATAACTTAAAAATTTTTAATTTACATATACAACATATATGTATGCATATGTATACATATATGTATGTAAAATAATATATTCATTTTAAAATGATAGAGTTTCAGATTATTTAAAACAATTACAATTATTTCTGCATTCACGAAATAAAAAAATAATAATATTTTTTTCTATTATAGAAACAAAAAAATATCCTTTTGTTATTAAAACGTGTATCCCCAGAGGCGGATTGACACGTATGTCGACCCTAGACAATAATTATAAAATAGTTATATTCATAGAAAAATGTAAAATATAATTTAAAAATAATTTAAAAATTAATTTTAATATATTTCTTTTTAGTGGTATTTTATAGACTCAAAGAGATTTTTTTACTGTTTTTTTTTTTCAGTTTTATTAGATTTTCCCGTTACGCACATATTTAATCTTATATTCTCATGCTCTTTTTTACATCATCTATATTTCTGTGTAATTATTAGTTTTCTAGTTGTAGTTGTTCTGGGTTAGATTCTTAAATTTTTTTAGTTTACACGGTTTTTGATTCTATTTACATGACCTACCTCTTCTTAAATTCTATATTTTGATTGATACTGTTTATGATTGATTGTTGTGGTTGACTTAGTTTTCATTAAGTGCTCGTCTCGACGAACATGTTGTTTCGGGGATGTAAAGTAAATGTGAGGCGGTTTCTATAATTTTGTGTTGTTATTTAAATTAGTTTATATGGTTTGATATTTTGAAACACAACATATCTAATATATCCTATTCCTGATATTTAAAAAAATTTGGATACACTTTTTTTTAGTGAATCAGTAAATTCGATAGATTTTTGGGAAGGTTTAGAGGTCTACTCGCCCCAAAAAAAAATCATTGGTAGAATCATTCTGTGCTATTGAGGAAATCAATCATGTCAATAACTTAACTTACCGTAAAAAACCTTATACTGGCAAAACGACCACAACTATGGCATGAATCTGCTTCTGACGTAGGGCAGATACGAAATAAAACAGTTTTTTCTTGATGAATAAAAATGGAATTCTAGATTAGATTTATATTCATAATTCATGTCTATCTCATGTTTCTTTTCTATATCACTTATAATTTTACTTTCTAACATGAATATTTATTTTATGATAAAAAACAAATCAAAGTGGACAGATTTTATTTTAAAGAAAAACTATATACAATAAACTATTTAAGAAATGCGTGTAAGGTAATAGATCAAGCTATGGTGACATTAATATATAGTTATTCAAACTATTTAACTTGTGATAATTACATTGGTTAGATTATATGGAAGCTATACAATTCTTACATTAAGCTAAGTAGTACATTTGAATAACCACTAACCTGTGTGACCTAACTAACGACGGAATAATAAATCTTCGTAAAAATTATTGTGCAAGAAAAATTGGCTAATAATAAGTCGGCAACGTATCGAACTTATACGGGTAATAATTTAAAAATCAGAGACGATTAGATTGATTAATATAATCTCCATTTATAATTATTTTTTAGCCAATTAAATTTCTTTTATTGAAAAAATTTTAATAACGAACCTAATATACCTTAAGTCCAGAGCTGTATTTTTATAAAAAATATAAAATTTAAAATTTTTATCAATTTTTATACTGTAAACTGCCATTGTAATTATTTTAAAATTTTTTTGAAAAAAATAATATAAATAAAAAGACAACAAAAATAAAAATTAAAAAATAAAAGGAAAATTATAGTTGAAAGAAGAGAAAATTTATAGATAGTTGTCTCGTAACTTATAAGATTCGTACACGAAAAAATTTCGAATTATCGTTTTTAATTCGATGGAATTTTTTTTTTTCAGCTAAATTCAAGTTAGTTATTATAGCTTTTGACAAAGTTAACTCAATACATGTATATATTAATAATTTAAGGCTATTAAATCTTCTTTTGTCTAAAGCCCTCAAACAACATCACAACATCGCGCGAATGAGCTTAGAATGGAAACCAAAAGGCACAAGATGACCCGGTCGCCCAAAGAACACCTGGCGGAGGACCATAAAACAAAAGATTGTAAAAACAAACATAACGTGGGAACAAGTTAAATTAGCAGCTAGAAATCGAGTACGTTGGAAATGTCATTTGTAGACATTTTGCAGACCTAAATCAAATATTGCAGAAATTCATAAATTTATGTATACTACACATATATTACATACATATATTTATTACTACACTAGCTTTGTAACCCGTCATAAATGACGGAAGCAAAATAAATCCTAGTTTCTTTTTTTCTTTCATTAGATTCTTTATTCCGAAATTACAGTACTTATGTTTATATCACTTTTTATTTATTTTTATTTATGTTTATATTGGCCTAACACTAATCTTAACAGAAAAAGAAGTATCATACCAATAAATTTGTATAAAATGTTTGTATTTTTGTATGGTATACTCGTACTCACTTCCATTTAGTTATAATTCGTTAGTTGGGTTCCATTTAGTATAAATTATACCGTATTAGGATTATTGTGGCCTCTGGGAGAGCAAATTTAAAAATGGGATCTTATTTTCATATAAATTTTGTCTTTTGTATACTGTATAGGGATCTTATTTTGCTATACGAATAAACTGTTATTATGGTATTGTGTTATTTTTAAAAAAATATTCAAAATTTTGTATCTAAATTGGTAAAATTTACAAAAAATACAAAAACATTTTCATCAATAATTTTCAATTAAAAAAAAACAATGTTTTATTATCCGACGTAGAAGTAGAGTTTATTATCCTACTCTACTTCGATCAAGTTCTATTGATTGAACAGTGAACCTGAACAGTGAAGTGAAAAGTGAACACTTACACTGAAAATAAAATAATATTTTTGGAATGGAGCATATAGAACATACAGAATACAGATACAGCAAATAATAAAAAAAAAACAAAAAAAAGCAAAAAAAAAAACAAAAATAATTTTTTTTGAGTGAAGTGAGTTACGCACACAATAATGACAAAAATAAAAGGTAGAAGCAATAAAGTAGTATAATGTATAATATTATACAATACAAATATGCTGATACACATGTATATTATTGTGTATAATTTTAAGTAATAAGAATAACCTTTGAGTGAATTATGTTTTTTTTTGTGTTAAATGCTGTTTGCCTTTTTGGTTATTATACCATATTAAACTATTGATTAAATTTCTATTAGTCCTTATTATTATAAATCAAAAAAATTGTTTGTTTTATTTATATTATTATTATTATTTTTTATTTTTTCTTATTATTTGCAAAGAAGACTAACATTAAATTAAAAAAATATAGTTCATGCAATCAATTTTTTCTGCAAAGGTTCAGCATGGTACACAGGGGTTAAAAAAAAACATCAAAGCAATTTGTATATATATGCATTTGTATACATATGCAATTTGTATATGTGTTGGAGCGTTCCGTCGAACTTACAAACATCCAGATAAATGCAGAATAATATATATTACTACATACTATTTGAAGTTGTTTTATGTGATAGTTTCTTTTATGACAGTATGAACTAGACATGAAATTTTGAATATTATAAAGTTATTGGATAATTAGAATTCTGCTGGTATTAACGGAGTATCTAATAAATTATTTAAAAATATTGCTTTAATGTTGTAAATATTTTCAATGTTAGTGTCTTGCCTGGTATTTTTCCACTAGTTTAATTCAACTGTTCAAAAAACTTAATCAAACTGACGTTAATAATTATCGTCCAATTTTCTTGCTGTCTACAATATCTAAAATTTTCGAAAAGCTATTAAGTATAGTAGAGTCTTAAAATGCTTAAGGTTAAGGGGTTAAGGCTAATAGGTTAAGTTTTTTCAAAAATAAACAATGTTGCTTCAGGAATACGCTTTCTACTGTTCTACGTTTCTATTCTGTTCAACTATTTACAAGGGCTATAGACATCGTTGCACTGGAAATTTTGTTGATGTGACTAAGGCGTTTGATATTGTAGATCATTTCATTCTTTTGCGGAAGTTATTTGCTGTAGGTTTTCGTGGATTTATGTTTAAGTGTATTGAATCCTATTTAAATGATAGGTCCCAATGTATAAAAATAAGTAATAGCTACAGTAGCTCTAACATAATAAATTTAGATGGTACGCAAGGATCTGTGTTGGCCCAATTTTATTTTTAATTTATATTAATTCGCTTTTTGAACAAGATTGTAGTCTAATAGCGTTTGCAGATGATGTTGGTGTGTCATATTGTTGTGATAGTCCTCTAATCTTGATCTGTGATATTAAAAATGATTTAAGTGTTTTTAGAAATTGGTTCTCTAAACATAGATTAATTGTTAGTAATAAAAGTAAGTTAATGAGTTTTAGTCTAAGTCAGAAGGAATCTCCTGATGTAGATTTTATCTTCGATGCGTCTGATTGTAATAAATATGTCCTGAATAGTCAAAGGGGTTTTGATACTTTCAATGATACCATGTTATGGTATTTTTATTATTAAAATTCTTCTTGAAGATATTTTTTACTAGAGGTGGATATCTAAGTAGCAGAATTTCTAATGTTTATGCTCTATGTTCTAATCATATATTTTTTGTTAATGTTCCAATTTGCAGTACAATAAATTATCGTAATTTTTATGATGTTTTTCGCTTGTTTAATAGGCTACCAGAATCTATACGAAACGAATTATTAGAAGTGTGAATGCATTTGTTAATAAAGTTTGGTCAGAACGAAATCGAGAGTTTGGTATCAACTTTTGACATTTAATATATTATATGAGTAAGTAATACAAAGATATCGAGATTTTTTAGTTGGAATAATAATCCAAATTCGGTAAATGTGTGTGGAAATATATTTTGTTTAATGTCTTAACATTTTTTTACGAGTTCCTAATAAAATATTACGATAAATTAATTTGGAAACAAAAACAATTCAAATTGAAAAATGATTTCAAACGAAAATTTTATTTTACCATGTATGCTTGTAAAATCAAAACTTTGTAAAATTCATTATGTTATAATAAAAAAAAAAAAAATTGAATACAAATTGCAATACAAAAAATAACTGAATAAGAACAGAAAAACAAAAAATTGAATCAAAGAGCCCGAGTAGAATGAGTGAGCAAATTAAAAAAAAAAAAAAAAAAATCGTTTACAAAATTCTTATTGAGTTTATCTAGGAATATTTTTTTTTTCTATTATAATTTTAAAATTATATATACGCGTATGTTAACTCATTTCAGTCAACTCTAAAACCCATCTCATTAAGTGCAGTAATGCAAAATTTTCACTTAATAATAAACAAAATAATATTTTGTAATAAATTAATGTTTACTTAAAAATATATATCATAATTATTTATCCATACTTCAATAATATAAGATCAGTTATTAAATAAAACAAAAACGAAAAAAAAAAATTTAATAGAATAAAGGTTAGAAATCACTACACTAAATGAGTTGCCATTTTAATTTAAATAAATATGAAATTATTTTGGTTATTTATTTATAAATTAGTAACAATAATTCAAATTTATAGGATAACATCAGCATTAAGTGTTTAATGATATTAATGTTGATATTTTATAGTTTTTAATTGACAAATATAATTTAAGATTTGGATACAGCAACATAAGTACCATCAAATTTGATGTAGTCCGAACCAAAAGCAAAAATTCATAATATTCAAATTATTCATATTTAAAGCAATTTTATATAATATTCATAATTAATATCCACCAATGTTAAATTTTATATTATATTTATAATAAAAAAATATTTTTGGGAGCTGTTTCGTTCATAATAATACTACTTGATCTTATCAGTAGGTATTTATTGTGTTAGACTACCTATACAACTACTGATTTTATTTTGATTTTTTTTTTTTTTTTTATAAACAGCCAAAGCGTTAGGTATGAAAATACCTTTAACACTTACGTGACGCTTGGTTGGGATAGGGTAGGATAGAATAAATTAGGAAGAAAAAAAGGAGGATAGATTAGACTTAAACTTTTGCAAATCGTAAGTTGAATGTGGAAACATACAGGGAGGAATATGATTCCACATTCTTGAAGTGCGAACAATGAACGAACCTACATAACCTACTTTATGCCATCTTGGGTTTATCCAGAGTGTAGGGGTGAGCAATTGTAGCTCCTCTTGTTTAGCGTTGGAATTGTTAAAGAGGAGGAAGCAGCGCTTTGATTTGTGGTGAGCATGTGTTCACACCTACGAAGTATCTATAAAACACAGAAAGTGCTTCGACTACACGTCGATGTCCAAGAGAAATTAGGGATGAAGTTATATTTCGGTCGCCAATTAGCAAGGCAAGGTAGCCTAAAGCTGTAATAGAAGCGCCAGCCCAAAAATGTGAGTTATATTCCATCTTGGGACGTATAAATGATTTATAGATATTAAGGAGTTCCAAAGGTGAAAGGACAGCTTTAGATCTACTTAGATAGCTTAAACACTTGGCAGCTCCTTTCGCGATATCAAAAATATGGTCATTCCAAATAATTTTTTGATTCACGCACATGCCTAAAATATTTAGACTAGTTGTGTTTTGTAAAGTAACACCTTGGAAGGAGAGATTAGGGTGAAATCCAGGAAGTTTGCGTGAAATAACACAGTTTTGAGTTTTAAACGAGTTAAACTCCACTCTGTTTTTTTTTTGCCCCAGTCAGCAATTCTAGTCAGATCGTGGCTAATCATGTTAACCATTATCTGTCTTCTATTGCCAACTTCGGTAGTTATAGCATTAGATTTACGGAGAAAATTGAAGGATGCCACCAGAGTACTATCATCAGCAAAACTGTTGATTGGATTGAAGTTGTTTGGAATAAATCGTTGATGAACATTAAAAAGAGTGTGGGTGAGAGAACAGATCCTTGCGGAACATCAGCATTTATATTAAGTTTTTCAGACGTGAAGCCATCTACTAAGACGCGGATCGAACGATTTGAAAGGAAACCTTCAATCCATTTAGAAAATACATACCCTAGACCAATAGCTCGACATTTGGCTATTAAAGCAGCGTGCCCTACTCGATCAAAAGCTTTCGAGATATCTAAAGTAACAATATTAGTCTCACTAGAATTATGTAAGGTGATATTTAGCTTTTCGTAAAGGCAAGTCATCATGTCACCGGTAGACCGGTGCGATCTAAAACCGTATTGTCTATCTGAGATTATGCTTTTGCTTTCAAGATATTTCGAAAGCTTCTAATTAATTATACTTTCCATAACTTTGGAGAGAATCGAAACAATAGCTATAGGTCTATAGTTCGTGGGATCGCTTTTGTCACCTTTTTTTGGAATTGGATGAACGTGTGGAACTTTCCATTGATTGCGGTATTGACCAGTCGAAAAGAACAAATGGAATAAGTTCCGCAGTGGTTACGAAATGGCGAAGGTGGTTTTTTTGAGAATCATTGCAGGAATTCCATCAGGACCAGTAGATTTATTTACATGAAGATTCGTCAGGGCTTTCACTATAGCTCTTCTTCTAAAGTAGAGTCTTCCAATTGAAGACTCTTTCTGAGGTATTGAGGGTGGAGTAAGAGCTGTAGAGGTAGTGAAGAGTTTGATGCTAAGAGTTTTGAAAATAAGTTTGCTTTACCGGTTGTGTCCATTACGATTCCATCATCGTCAATCAGTCTGATGTTATAACTTATTAAATTTTCTAAAAATAATTTTTTATTATCATCTTACTTCAAGTAATGGTGATATAACTCTAAATCTATGTATCAGTTTAAATAAATAAATCGGGTTTGTTTTTTTTTATTTGTAAAATCCAAATTATATAAATTCATTTTTATAGTTTTAATGTTTATAATGCTTTTTCATATACTTATAGTTATATAATATTTTTATTTTTCTATACCTATGTCCTTTGCCTGGATCTGTGATCGGTTCTCTTAATTTGCATGTGGAAAAATCTTCAGTTCAACAACTTATTTATTTATTTTATGTCATTATTTTCTCATAAAAAAGCTTAAAGGGCTAGTCCAGAGTGAAAATATAGTGCCTATATAGTTGTGCATATATGATAATTTGTAAATATATAAATTGTTTATAGTAGCTATCGTATTTCGTCTGTAATTTTGTCTTTATTCATATTGTATCGTGTTGAATTAACAATTTAAAGTGCAATGGGCCCTGTTATGAATACCACTATCATTTATTTTTTAGTGAACATTCACTTTCGGTGTTATGATTCAAAAATCAAACTTAAAAAAATATTCCCATTGTGTATTGAATTTTTATATGGAAATTGTTTCGGTGTTACCATTCAAACAAATGAATGATACAGTTGTTTATCATTCACTGCATTTTTATTTACTGATAAGAAGAGTTTTTTTTTTTAAAAATTTGTAATCAAAGTTAAACAAATTGATAAAAAAAAAAGTTAAGTAGTTTAACTAATTTTTTCGAAATTTGAAATTGAAACTTGAAAGCTTAATAGCTAATATAGTTTATGCAAATAAAAACTTAAAAAATGAATGTAGACTTTTATTTTATTTTTATTTAATTTTTGTTCTAAAAGCAAAAACATTTTTTATGAAATCAAAATATAATTTTATTTTTAACTACTTAAATTTTTAACCGAAATTTACAATTTTAAACGAAACAAATTTTTACATTCTAAAAAAGATGTAATGTAATTTTTAATTACTATTATTAGTATTCTTTATTTAATTTTTTGATTCATTTTTTCGATTTTTAAAAACAGATACGAAATACTTTTTTCTAAGCTATAAATTGTTAAACTTTGAAATATTTAACTGGGATAAAAATATAACAAAAATTACAGTATCATTCACAAAAAATGAAAGATTAACTCATAACACAGATTTGTCTCTATCATTAATTTCTGCTTTCATTCACATTTTATTGATAATGGTAAGAGGGGTCATAATCTATCATATTGAAGCTTTGTTATATGATGGTGAGCACTTCAATTGTAGAGACTAATCGTCTCATTATCGAATACTTATACAGTATAAATAAATAAATAAATAAATAAATAAGCCTTTATCATGTTTCATGTTGAGATGTGGAAATTTTTTTTGTGTACTAGGTCCCATAGTTGTAGTTCTTTATTATATTAATAAAATTATGATATTATTTTGAAATATATACGAATAACTAAATCACTAATTTATTTTCTTTTAATTTTCAAGTATTAAATCAACTTTGAAATTACTATTTGAAATAAATGAAATTTTCCGGGGAAAAAATGATTTTTTGAAAGAAAAATTGAAAAGAACTAATTATTTTAAGGTATATAAATTAAAAGTAAATTATAAATTTTTTTAAGTGTGAAAATATATTAAAATTTTCATGCCATTTTACTTGTAATAAAAAGAACAAGTTCGATTTATTAATTAATATTCAATCTCTATGTATCACATAGACATTTTATATCACCATTGTATCTACAAATATTATTACTATTTGTGTTAACAAACAAAATTATTTCTAGGAAATGTTTCGTTCATCATAATACCTACTAGAACTACTGTTGGACTACTAGAACTAGTACTACATGGAAATTTTAATATTTGACACTTAAAAAAATTTATAATTAAATAAAAACAACATTGAAATTTTGGTCGATATTTATAACTCACAGATGTACTATTGACACCTTCTAAAAAGTTATAAAATCAATCAAAATTAAAATAGTAGTTGTATAGGTCTAACACTATAAATACCTACTGATGAGTTCTAATAGTGTTATGATGAACAATTCCTAAAAATAATTTTAAAAGTAAATAATAAAACAGAAAATTAAAATTTTTAATAGTCATTGGCTCTCATTGTTATTATACATTATTAATTTTTTGGTGATCATACAGATAACTTTCATTTTGAGAGTAAAAATATGCGCTCATCTCATCATTGTCTTATCTTTATGAAAATGAATTTAATTGTTTTTTTTTTTTTTTTTTTTTTTCAAATGTATTGATTATTTATTTATCATACTTTTGTAAATTTTGGTTTTTTTACTTTTGTTGGGAAAAATTAAATTTTTTCTATTTTTCAGGAATAAAATATTAACAGCTATTAGTTTGTCTCTACTTCAACCAGAACATAAAATCATTTTTCTTATGTTTATGATCTTCAGCTACTTTTTTATTTATTGTTACTAGCCTAATTTGGTAGTTGTTAAATTCATTAATAATGTTGAATTGCAGTAACATAATTTCCGTTATTTTAACATTTTTTGTGTTTCGTTCATCTAACGCTATTGGATTTCATCAGTAGGAATTGCAGTGTGAGACTACCTATATAACTTCTGATTTTTAATTTTCGATGATTTTACAACTTATATCCATATTTGCTGTAAACAATTTCTGTCAGTTAAAATAACCAATGAAAAATTGGAATTTTAACATTTTTATACATAAACTGTTGTTGTTTTTTTTTTTTTTAAAGAAGTAGAAGTTCATTATATTAAAAAGCTTATTATTTTTAAGCTTGATATTTAATATTTTCCACCATAGTATGGTAATCAGTTTAGAGAGTAAGTTTCAAATTAATATTTGGTCTGTATGTTAACTCGCAAATTTATATAAATTTATATAAATTTTAAATTTATCCAAATCTTTGTATGTTAACTTTTTTACTTGCATGCTCTTTACAAATTTTTGAGAAATTTTTGAGAGAATTTTGTGTTTAAAATGTGACGTCATAGCTCTCTCTTAAATAATTTTTGCAAATGAATTTCTATTTGCAAAAATTTGTAAAAATTTACTGTCAAATTTTTGTTGTTGTTTTAAATGTCAATAGAATATTTTTCATACACAAAGTAGTATACCTAAAATAAATAAAAAGTTGTATACCTAACCTGAAAACTTATTTATATAACTTTTTACCGACAAAACGACCAAAACCACGAACAATTATTTAATTCAATTATTTAATAAAAATTTCATAACCTAAAAATCAATTATTTTTGACATGAAAGAATTTAGAAAAATTTATGTTTGCAAAAGAGACATTTTAACTATTGTCGCAGTTTTATGATCACGTGATTTTTCCTCTCATTTGCAAATTTTTGCAAATAAAAGTTAACATACAGACCTATTAATTTATTTTTAAATACCACTGAAATTTTAAAAATCTCATTTTCTTAATTGATAATTAAGATTGAATTTAAAGATTAATAATAATACTATGGATTTGCTAGATTTTTTTGATAGTTGGCATCGAGTGCTAAGTCCGAGTGCGACATCAAGTGTTTTTATTTCTTTTATTTTTTGATTTCTACCTACCTATATCCGATCTGGATATATTTATATCCAGTCGAATGGATGAACTTGAATTAATTTATTTTTGATTTTTATTCAATAAATTAGATATTCTATTTTTAACGGTTCTATTATGTTTTCTTAAATTTACTTTATATCTTTAAAGTATGTACTCATAATATATTGTATGCAACATATTCTAAACAAAAACATATAAAGTGTATATGAAAAAGCCAACTTAACTAATGTTGTTTTAGAAAGTGATTTTAAGATTTGAAACATCAAAAAATGTAGTGGAATTGGAGTAAAATCATTTTTTATGCATGACTTTAAAAAAAAAGTTCATTATTTGAGTTGTATATATCTGATCAACCTTTTCAATCGCATAGGGTGGCTCTAGTACTGAGTTTCTTTGGAGAATAAAAATGGGAGAGTCATCTCCTAAAACAACCAATAACAAAAAATAGGTCATTCAAGTCGTGGTATCAAAAACGCACAATTAAGTGATAACTGGTTTTCCAGAAGACACTACCTATTTAAACTGTATAGACACTGATTCAAACAATTTAAAGAGTAAATTAATTAAAACATACCTACATATACAAATATATACATACTTACTAAAAATTACATATTGTATATTTTTTTTAGACAGTTTTACAAACAGACGACGAATAATTAGAAAATTTTGTTTTTTATAAAAATTAAATTTTTTAATAAATTCAAATTTACATTTTTTTTTTTAAATTTGCATATGTTTATATTATTTATATGTGTATATATAAATTTTTATACATATTTAATTTTTAATATTATTTTTTTTTTTTTTGATATTTATACATACGTAATGCATATGAAAAATTTAATTCTTTGTAGTTTTGCAAAAAAAAAGTATATATCTTTATTGAATTGATGCGAATTACTTATACATATGTGAATAATTTGCTTTTCTCTATTTTCTAAATGACATTTTTTTGTTGTTTGTTTTTAAATGAATTGCAATTCATTAATTTTTTAAATTTCTTTTGTATTATGGTACTGTACTTAATATCTTTTAAAAGAAAATATAAATAAAAAATAAAAATTCTTTGTCAAATTCTATGATCCTAAAATTGAGATACTGAAATTGAGATGAGGTTAGAAAAAGATGACATAGAAGAGGGTAAAATGTTATGAAAAATAGTCATTTCAGTTTTAGTCAGCATATAAAATGAATCCCCTAATTGGTTTTTTTATATATTTTATTTATATAATGTAGAACCAATCGTAATTAGAACGTTTCGAACGATTGTTTTTTTTTTTTTTTAAAAGATAATTAAAACGAGATTTCAGTTTGTCAATTCAGCAAGTTGATCCACACATAATATTAAAGAAGTTAATTAATTAAGAAGTTTTTCTTTAGATTAAATAATGTGTTTTCTTTCATTCTCTGCCAGATCTAAAATATAGTTATATATCGCTTGAAACAACAGATTGTGTAAGACAGTCGGAACAGTCACCGTGTAGCGCTTTTAGTGCTATACGCGGAGCTCAATTGTTCGGTAACCATATGCGGGTGCATGTTTCCACATTGATTACATTGAGCACCATTATATAAACGGAATAGAAAAAGATGTGTAGTTCTCTTCTTTCATAACCTTCGAAGAGAACAGTATTGACTGTTACTAGTAACTAAGTGGATAACAACAACAAATGATAAAAAATAAATAATTAGAAGATAAAATAAAACCATTAAGTTTTAATATAATTATATATATATTATTTTATCTCAATTTTAAGAATATTAGATTAAGAATAATTCGGACCGGAAATAAATTTTCTTACAGAATTAAAAAGTAGGTTAATTCTAGAACATTGATTCTAGTATAAATAAAATGTTATTCTAACTTGGTGCATCATTGGAAATAGTTTTAAATCAATTTTATATAATTTTTATCTAATTAATTGAATTGAATATAGTTGTCTGATTATATCTGTTATTAATCATTTAATAATATGCTTATTAAAATTTTATTAAATTTTATTAGATAAGTTATTCTTTTTCGATGTAATTTTGCCCAGGTAAGAGGCAAACGTTTGGCTTACGAATGTTAGTTTCAGATTCCATTTTTGTCAATTTATATATGACTGAAAAAAGTTATGTGTAATTTGAAATGAGTACTATTAATTTTTCAATTAACATATAAAGTTGCTATTTTTGAAAGTATGAATAATATGCTTCAAACATGTTTTGAAAGTTTGTTGTATCAACAAACTATGGTCTAATAAACTATGTATCAAAATGTCTGCAAAACAAATTCAAATTTAATTTATCAGTTTGAAATTAAGAACATTTGAACAACATATGAATAATATAATATGCAAAAAACAAAGCATTACTGCTCAGCATATTTTTTCAAATTAGTACAATCTATTGCTTATTGATATTTAGTTTGTACTCAAGCTTCTTTTCATAACCATGCTGTTAATAATTGTTACTTTACTTATAGCATATTAGAAGAAATCCATAAAATCATAAGTCATATATGATTAAACTTGGTTAAACTTAATTTGTTGATTTAAATTAAAAATATTACAAAAAATATTTTTGGAATATTTAATTAGTCTCCTGATGATGGTGTAACAACCAAAATCGAAAAAGATATTTCAATAAATTTAGTGAAACAATCATACATTTTTTTATTTTAAAATGTTTTGCCAATACTGCAGAGCATATTCGATAAAATACATTACAAATAATAAGTGAAAAAAAATCAGACAATCTCGGTTGATGTGGGTCAAAGCTAGATATACTCCAAATACTACAGTTTCTAAGGTGTAGTATTCTGAATCTTGACTGGCAGAGCACATCACAATATATTTTTTATACTTTTGATTTTACTTGATGCTTCTCAGTGATACCTAAAATGAATTGTATATGCAGCTTACACTGAGTCAATATTATAGTCTGATGTGACTATTATTTGGAACTATTTAAAGTATATAGATTTGATTCAAACTTAATTAAAAAAATTCATAAAAAAATTTTTATTTTATTATTTAAAAAATTATAAAATCTTATAAAGAAAATTATTAAAAAAATAAAAAAAAAAAACAAAATTTTGTTAAAAAGCAAATTAAAATCTTCTGTTGTTAAATAATTTTTTTTTAATGTATTTTTAAGTCGATAGAAATTTTTTTTTTTCTCTATTATAAAATTATGAACGAAAAAAGCAGAAATTAAGAAAAAATTTATCAGTTATGAATTTTAAAAAATTGCAAAAATGAAAAAAAAAATATTCTTTTTAATTCTTTTTATATTTGTATAATTATTAAACTATACAAAATATAAACTCAAAAAGGATCGTTTGAATTGAAATTGTCATATGAGGATACATTTTATAATCTAATAAATAAATATTTTCATGGAAATGATTTTAGTGCTTTATTTTTTTTTTGTTATTGTTATGAAAAAATTGAAGAGTCAGTATAGTCTAAAAGTTTTCATTATAAATAAAAAAAAATAATATATTTTTTAATCAATTTTTTCATGCCATTATTGTTGATATAACTTTGAAAAATTTGATTTGCTTAGAAAAAAAAGAAAAATAATTTCATATACAGAGAGTTTGGGGTCTTGAGATATTTCAAGTAAATATTCATTCAGTTTTCCTATTTATTTTATCTGTTTATAGTGCTCAAATATTTTTTTTATTAAAGTTTTTAATTTATTTTTATAATTAAAAATAATTTGATTAATTTGAACTGCTGTATTAAATTATTGTTTTTAAACCTAGTATATTTGAGAAATGATTCGAAGAGAATATTCTAAGAATGACTAACTGCAGTTAAATATAAAAATCGCTGCTTAGAATTAAATACTTTGTTGTATACTGATAAGAATTGGTGTAATAATTTCAATAGGTTAGTACTGTTGCAGGACTGCTACTTAGTTGTTGAGAAAGGGTATTAAAATATAAAAAGAAAAATGGTATTTTAAGTCAAAATGCAGTAATTCGGGATTATATAGAATAATTTCAATAAAATTACGTATTTTTGAATTCGACAATATTTTTATTTATCTTATTTTATATTGAAATTAAAAAAAAAAATAAATAAAAATTGTTCCATCAAAAAAAACTTAATGGAATTTTGTTTGATCAAAGATATCTAAAGTAAAAGAGCAAAAATTGTATTAATGGTTAGTCTTAATGACTAATGTTTTAGTTTTAACAAAAGGATGGGAGTTTTTAGTGCGTTAAAGTCGGCACAGTCCTTCACTTCGTTCTTCTCCGGTTCAATAACAGAAGCTGAAGACTCTTTGATTTTCTTCTATTTGAAAAAAAAAACTTTAACAAAATATCAACGATTGTAAATAAAATATAATAAAACCTAACATAACTAACATAAAGTAATGAAATAACAAAAGCTAAAATTAAAATTATATTGTCTGAAAAACACATGACGATACTCAAAACTATATTGAAATTACTGGAGAAATGATAAAAAATCAATTTATAGCGTCCTTAACAATTTATTTTTCTAGTATACACTACTTCACATCGCAATAGCTCTCATTGTGGAGGTTACCATCATGTTCCCATACTTCCCATGTGATTAGGTTTCAATAGCTCTCTTGCATACATTAAATTTCCATTGGTAGTTTGTGTTATGTTTTAGTTTAATTTTAATTTGATAATGTATAGAAAATTGTCTTTTCGCGTGTTTAGTGCTATGTGGAAGCGAACATAGTACATTAAATTTCCAATAGTAATTTGTGTTATGTCTTAGTTTAATTTTAATCTGATAATGTCTTGAAAATTTTGTGTGCAGTGCTATGTATTCCAGTATGTATTTACAAATATTTTCAAAAATAAATTCACCTAAAAGCTGCGTTCATAATATGGATTGTAGGGTTTGTCAATAAAATAATCGTGGTGCACCTTTTAAATATCGTCCCAATTATTTTTTAAATATTTTCTACTATCAAGAACTGACAAATTAATGAAAATATTTTTTTTTAACAAATGAATTCAGATTTTTCGGCTTTGTGTAAACTTAAAACGGAAAGTAGTGTAATTTTTTAAATTTTTTTCTTTATTTTATATTCGCAAACGCTTTCTTTATTTTGAAAATATAATACTACGGAGTAGATTTTTTAAATAAAGCAAATGTAGTAGATCTGTTACATAACTCTTGGAATAAAGTGACAGCTCTACTATTGACATAAGTTGGATAATTTCTTAAACTAACATAATTTTCGTAACTAAATTTAAAAAAAATTATTTAATTAAAATGTATACAGAAAAGGCAAAGGTCCTGTAAAATTGTACCAATTAGTTATTAACTTAAATCCTTTATTAATAATCAATTATTACCTAATTAATGTAAGTTTAATATATTTAAAAAAATAAAATTGAGAAAATTGATAAAGTTATAAAAAATTAAGAAAATTTTAAACGTGTTGCCACCCTAAACACCCCAAAGTTAAAAATTGAAAAAAATAATTAATTTAAAAAATAAAAAGAGTGCTAAAACCAAATAAACAATTAAATAGAAAAACGAATGTAATTTTTGAAGTTAAAAAGAGGCTAGCATTGACGAATAAACTTATTTATTGAGTTGCATTACAAACCTGCAAGTGGTAACAAACTCCAATTGAAACGAAGAAACGTAATTTGATTTTTTATTGTGAAATGGAAAAAACAAACTGGGAAAATATGTAGGATAAATTCACTGTAATACTTTGTACAGTATAACTAAAACCAAAACAATAACAATAGCAGTCAAACGTGAAACATGGTGATAACAATTAAAAGAAAAGATAAAACGAGTAGCAGAATTAAAAGATTTTCTTAACTCAAACAAAAATTCTAACGCCATAACCACTGAGAATTTTCGACATTGAAAAACAAATTAATTTATTTTATTATTTCAACTGAATATCATTTTACAGTAAAAAAAAAACTATAGTTCAAAATGTTAGTTCAACTTGGAATTTATTTGACTTGGATTCGACTGCCAAATTTAATTCTTTTACAATTATACATGAGTCACCTGCTTTTACATAGAATACGTCACCCGCTGTGCAATGGACATATATTCTCTCTTATGATATATGATTGTAGGATCGGACAACAGTCATCCCAATACCTGAAGTCAATGGAAGTAAGTAACATTTTGAATTGAAAAAAATAAACATTACAGAACTTTGAATCAAGATGTACAATAAATTTCTGTATATTAAAGCCTGTGAGTGTGATTCTATGTTCTAAGATCTAAATTTAAGAATATTTATTTTGTCATTTTTCATTGTTTTGTCATCATTTAAAAATAATTAATTAAAACTTTTTATGTGCCATTATTTCCTTTACAAGTTAAATATATTCTAAATAATTAAGTCACGTTAGTCTAAGTAAGTACAATTCAAAGGCGTGAATATTGTAGTATATTTAATATAACCTTTTAAAATATAGAATTAAAATATATGAAATTAAAGATATTGTTATAAACCAAATACATTAAGGTAATAAAAATAAAATAATAGTAATAATAGAAAAAAAAAATAAATAAATATACATATAAGTTAATTTCACAGTTATCGCTCACAAGATTATCAGTTTCTTTGACTGTTAGAATAACAGTTTATTTGTTGATTGAATCATTTTTGTAGTTATCAATAACAGAAAATTTTTATCGTTAAGTTTTAAACAATTTTAAATTAATAAATTTTTAATTAATTTTGATGAAATTTAAAGTAAATTTATTAGCATAAAATAATTAATTAAAGGTTTTTACTTGCCATTATGTCCTTTGCAAATTAAATTTATTCTAAATATTTTAGTTAGGTTAGTGTAAATAATTACAAATCAAAGGTGTATATATTCTAGTAATATAAGCTCTTGAAATATAGAATTAAAGTATATGAAAATAACATATATTGTACAAATACATTAAGGCAGTAAATAAAATAATAATCTATACTTATAAAAGGGAAAGCTTGTTTGTTTGTTTGTTTGTTTGTTTGTTTGTTTATTTGTTTGTTTGTTTGTTCGCTATACACGCCCACAGTTTTAAAGATAGAATTCTGAAATTTTGCACAGTTATTCATGGTACCGGTATGCAAATAACGCGGTACCTTACAAAGCCATCAGATGACAGGTTCGGGTTGCTGCCGTACAACTCTTACCAAGACTCAGAAATATTTTAAAAACCATGTGTGTGACAGATATGAAAATTTACATTTAGATTCTCTTTCACAAATATAGAAATTCGATTGTTACCGATTTCGAAAATTTGGACTGGTTCGGGTTGCTGCCGTACAACTCCTAGCACGTACGTTTCAGGAATATTTCAAAAATCAATTGTGTTACAGGCATAAAAACTTACACTTAGATACTCTTTCACAAATAAAGAAATTCGACTGTTACCGATTTCGAAAATTTGGACTGGTTCGGGTTGCTGCCGTACAACTCCTAGCACGTACGTTTCAGGAATATTTCAAAAACCAATTGTGTTACAGGCATAAAAACTTACACTTAGATACTCTTTCACAAATAAAGAAATTCGACTGTTACCGATTTCGAAAATTTGGGCTGGTTCGGGTTGCTGCCGTACAGCTCCTAGCACGTGCGTTTCAGGAATATTTCAAAAACCAATTGTGGTACAGGCATGAAAACTTACACTTAGATACTCTTTCACAAATAAAGAAATTCGACTGTTACCGATTTCGAAAATTTGGACTGGTTCGGGTTGCTGCCGTACAACTCCTAGCACGTACGTCCCGGGACTATTTCAAAAACCAATTGTGTTACACGCATAAAAACTTGCACTTATATACTCTTTCACAAATACAGAAATTCGACTGTTACCGATTTCGAAAATTTGGACTGGTTCGGGTTGCTGCCGTACAACTCCTAGCACGTACGTTTCAGGAATATTTCAAAAACCAATTGTGTTACAGGCATAAAAACTTGCACTTATATACTCTTTCACAAATACAGAAATTCGACTGTTACCGATTTCGAAAATTTGGACTGGTTCGGGTTGCTGCCGTACAACTCCTAGCACGTACGTTTCAGGAATATTTCAAAAACCAATTGTGTTACAGGCATAAAAACTTACACTTACATACTCTATCAGAAATGTTTCAAAAAAAAATTGTGTTACAGACTTGAAAATTTATTAATAGGTATTCTATGAAAAATAAAAAAACATGTATTGTCCTGAAAAAGTATTTTCGAATTTAGGAATCAGTATAAAATTTTTATTAATCAGAAAATACTGCAGAGTGTTCCAGGGGGTCCATGTGTACAAATCGATAGATACAGTTATCGATGAAAATGAAGTTGTTCTTCCTTATCAATTTGAATTAAAAGTAGTAGCTTCAATATTGCCTCTACGAAACTTGAAGAAACCAAAACTACGGTACTAGATTAAGAATAAGAACTTGGCATCCTCATTTCATTTAAGTACAAATTTCAATTGATTGTGGAAAAGGCGAACATTTCTTTATTTCAAGAATACCTCAACAGCAAGGAACGTACTTGCTTATACTTCATCAGAAAAGATCACTAAAATATTGTTTACAAAGAAATAATTTTAATATAAGTATAGCTTATAAGTTGGAGTATTGTTGATATTTTTTTATCGTAGTGAAAAAAAATATTAGAATATTTTTGATAAACCAATTTTTTTCAATTGATTCATAAATCAAACTTCATTGAAATAAATTCGATTCATTTTGTGGTCGACCCGGACAACGTCGGGTAACTTTGCTAGTAATAATATAAAGTAAAGTTTTTTTTAAAAAAATAGCGTAATTTTAGTTTTAATGATAGTAAGATATAAAAACGCACAATAAAACGTACTTATTTGAAAGAATAAAATTTTGTAAATTATTTTCTTTTTTTTTGTTAAATTTTTATAAATTTTTTAATCCAAAATTTTTTCATTTAATAAAATAATTTTCTCATGATTGAATTCCCCAAAGGTATTCTTATATCCTTTGAAAACATTTTGTTTTATTATTCTTTTATACATCCTTTTTGTATATACATTATATACTATATAAATGTATTGTGTGTAACTTAAATTTGTTGTCTTAGGTTATGTTTTTTTTTTTTTTTTATTTTTTTATATCAACCGAAATTAAAATACTGAATTTCATTAATTTATTCATTCATTTATTCAATAATTGAAAATTACGAAATTTCTTAAAAGAAATAATTTTTAAAGGGTATTTTGAACTTATTGTGTAATAATATATGTGGATTCAAGTCCTTATTTATAAGTTATATAGATATACACATATCTTTTTATATATATGTATATTATATATTTAAATACTGCTAAAACGTAATATTCTGTTGCTTCGTATATATATAAACAAATTTGCGACGTTAAATATAGTAAAGTGACCACATTCATTAGACTTATAAGAAGTAACATTTTTAATGACTACTGAAAAGTACAATTATGTGCAACTAAGAAACAAAACAGTGATATTTTGTTTTGTTTTAATCGTATTTTGACAGTAACCTAAATAGAATATCTAACTTGAGTAGTTCGGTATTGCAATTTATTACTTAAAGTTAAATAAATAATGCTTTACGAGTATTCCTTTATTTATCAATTTCTGGTGTTTCAACCAATTAAATTTGGAATACTACTACTGTTTAAATTATGGAATAAAATGATTAGTGAAAGAAAACACTTTTATTCCATAATTTAAATTTATCACTAAAAACAAATCTGATTGTCAAAAACAACTTCTACTGTTATCAGGAACTACTAGAGCTTTTTGAATAGCATAGTTCCATTTTATTTAAGTTAATACCAAATAATACTTTCAACAGATTTTATAAAATTTTATTATTTCCTGAATAATTCAAGAAAAATTCAATTTAACATTAATGTCCTGAGCGGGATTCGATAACTTGAACCTTCTGATTATTAGCCAGATGACATAATAAGTAAACTATTTTGCGTGTTATTGAGATAACTTCATTACTGCTTAGGGAATCATCATTTAGATACGAAATCAATTATCTTCTAAAAAATGTTGCTTAAAATCATATTTATTTTTTTTATTTTATTAATTTATTTACTCAAATGAGCTTGATTGCTCGTACAGAGTGATGGAAAATAAATTAATTAATATGTGTTTACATATATTTTCTTTAGCTCTGATTTCCCGGATTATGTATAGGTAATTAATTGTATCAGAAATGCTTTATTTTTGAAAACATTTAAACCAGAAATACGTTCCAACATTCTGATCTGAGAGTAATCTTGTAGCATTTTTGGATGTAGAAATCGGTGTGTAATCATTGAAATCACTGCCTATTATTGGTGTTTTGATGTAACAATTAAAATGTTATTTAAAATTTAGGTATATCGCTTTCATTGAGAATTTGATTGAATTTGAAAAAATGTAGTTTGACAAAAAATTATAAACATTCATTAGGGTACAGAGTGCAATACAGAGTGCAATGTGTCACCAAATTTATTTACCGTTCTAAGACAAATTTTCATTAGAAAATTTTGATCTTTAGAGCTGCTCTCGATGACATATTATTGTTTCGAGTTTGATACTATATCATTACTGCTAAAGATTTTTCTCTGTAGAATGGTCACTTGAAATATGCATTTATAAAATTTTAAACCATCTAGCTTATTATATTGTTTTGATATTTAAAAATTTGTTTTTGTTTTTTTTTTTTTTAGTCCAGGATATTATTTATTTTTTTGTTTGTGTTTTTTACAATTACAACCATTTGTCTTGTTTTTGTTTTTATTGTGTTGTTGTTGATTGTACCAAATTGAACAAATCTACGATTATTTTTGATGTTTTTATTTTTTGTTTTGTATTTTTGTTTAAAAAAAAAAAAAACAGTTTTATCTTTTTTTGATTTCCTTCTTACTTTATTTTTACCTATATGTACCGGATGTAACCAGAATTGCGACAAAAAATATATATCGTATATGAGAAGAAAAGTTGCTTGGATTCAGTAAAATAAGTATAATAATTGGTAGAACATTGCACTTTTCTACACCATTCCAATATAATATTCCATTTAAGTTTTTTTTTAGGTTCGGGGTTTTAGTATTTTTCTTTTTTGTTTTTCGTGGTTTTGTTTTTTTAGTACGTTTTGTTAGCTCTTTTCTGGCATTACATTGCATCCTCTTTAAATTATGTTTAAAATTTATCTTAAGAATTAAAAACATAACTATAAGAGAGAATATTTTAAAAGAAGTAGTTGTTGTTGTTGTGTTTTTATGCTTGTTTTGATTTTATTCTTCCGCCTTAGGACAAACATTATTATTTTTTGTATATATTATATGTTTATATATATAATATGGATGAATTCGCATAGAAAGGCTTCACAGCTTTTATTTAGACACAAATTCAATACTTATCCAAAAAATATAAGAGTGAACCTGAATTAAATTCGTTAAAAAAAAAAAAATACAAAACAAAACATAGAAAAGATAAAACGAAAAACTCGAACAATTTTTTTTTTTTAGCATTGAGCGATTAGTAGAGCGTTCTATTAAAAATCAACACGCACTTTGAGGGGAATGTACTGACAGATGTTTTTATTCAAAATAACAAGAAATAAAATAATAAAAAAAAAAAATAGTTAAAAAATATGTTTTAGAAAAATAAAGAAAATTGTTTATGGGTGGAAAATATTAGAATTAAGCAGGTTAGGGACTCATTTTTTGTTTACTCTGGTTATTCTTCTTTTTTGTTTTGTTTTATTTTTGTAAAATCGAAAAATTAAATTAAATTGTTTAATCAATTTGAAAAATTTATGTCTGTCTATATGTTGTTTGTTTATTTGATCTCACAATTTTTATTTATTTATTTATTCATTTGGTTGTCATCACCATTAATCATATCTTATATACATTAATTTGCTCCTAATTAAATTTATTTTTTTACATATTCCAAAATTTGTTTTTTGAGTTTTTTAATATAGTTTTCTCTACTCAATTCATTAGGTAATTCATTAAATATTTTTAAGCCATTATATAATAACATGCTTTTAGTTCTTTCGTCCCTAAACATGTTTAACTTGAAATTAAATATATTTCTTAAATTATAGCTATGAATTTCTCCTACATAAACTAGTCCATCACATAAATATTTGGGATATAAGTCATTTTATGCACTATTATCGAACATTCATTATAATTTTTTGATTAATTCGATTTTAATGCACTTAACATAAAATTAATTGTGGTCTGTCGATTTATTTATTCTTACTTAGTTCAAGTATTTACAAATTACAATATTAAAAATTTAAAATACAACCATTTTACAATAATAAAATATATAACGAATACAATTAGTAATTTAAAATAGAGATTGTAAAAATTAATTTACACAAAATTCCTAATGAAATTAGGAAATTACTTTAAATAAGGATTTCTTTACAACATTTTTACTCATATCAAAATTAATTGTTGTGTTGTATTGGTTTGTGTTTATCAGCATTCTGTTAATAGGCTCATATTTTCCGTAGTTAGCCCTGTGAAATGTAATAGAAAATATGTTTTCATGCCTAAATCGTGCTTTTGTGTTAATTTTATTTCTGAAAATGTTATCAATATAACGTGAATCAATGTGTTTATTCAGTACTTGGGTTATAAAAACAATACCTAACACAGTTCTCCTACTAGTAAAGTATACATATTAAGCAGTTTAAGACGTTAGGGGGGAAATATTAAGATTATTCCAATTTAAAGCACTTAATGCAAACCTAAGAAAATTTTTTTGAATACTTTCTATTCTATCAATGTGTTGGCGATAAAAAGAGAACCAAACTTGGTTAGCATATTCAAGAAATAAGGATCATCAATTTCCTTAAACCACCTTTTTATAAAACCAAGCATTGAGTTTGCTTTGTTAATGATCTTATTAATATGTATGTTAAATATAAGTTTGGAATCAAAAGTCAGTCAGCTAAGATCATTAAATTCGATGACTCGTCTAATTATAGAACCATTAAAGGTATAATTATTACACATAGAATTTGTAGAGTGAGCAAACGATATGATGGCGCATTTATCAACGTTTAAAAATAAACCATTATAATTACACTATTTCATAAAATTGTTTAAGTCTTTTTGAAGAGAAAAGGAGTCGTTAGTCGTTGAACTAATATCTTTAAAAATGTTCATGTCGTCAGCCTAAATTTTTATACCATTATTTTGGATAATTTTAGTGACATCATTTATAGAAATAATAAATAATAGTGGTCCGAGGTGACTCCCTTGTGGTTTTAAAAATTATTCTCATGGCTTTATTTTGTAATTTTTGAAGCCTAAATTTACTTATTACAATAGATATAAATAAAATTGTTGAACCATATTGAAAATGAGGCTTTATAATACTGTTAAATATTGTTATTGCAGCTTCTAATTTTTGAGAAAAAATATATCGTTTTAGATTTTTTTTTGCATATAATCTAAGTGTTTTTTAAATTTTAACTTTCAATTTATAATTGTACCTAAATATTTTATTTCATCTACTTTTTCTATCTTAATATTATATATCACAATTCTTTAATTTTTTTTACAAGTTAATAAACATTTATTTTGTTTTTTCTACATTTAACTTTAATTCAGATTATCATTGAACTATTTTCAAATGCCAAAAATATGCAACATTTTTTGACAATTAAGAATAAAATTATGACAATCTACTAGTTTTTTGCAGTTTGACATTAAAAACCCACCCCTACACAATTCTTATGAGTCTCAAAACCGAATATAGAAATTTGTCTGTAGTAAAATTTTCTCGAATTTTGAAGTATATTTCAACAAACGTGTTTCGACAATACAAAAAAATATACCCAAATATAATACACAAAAGTTCAAGAGAAATGTTAATAGATTCATTCAAAATGTCCCTACTGATCGAATCGACATTTTCCTTTCCCCAATCCTCCACTAGTCTAAGCTGAAAAATGTGGAACTATAGTTTGAAACGTTTTTGGTGAACCTAAAAAAAATTATGTGGTACGTCTGCCGTCTTTTTATTTTTCATTTACAATAGATACAGAAGATTTAATTTTTAAGTGTGTTTACTTACAAATTTTTCTTCTTTGGTTATTGAAAGTCGACCTGTCGGAGTTTAAATAAATGAAAACATTTATGTACTTAGCTTTACGTAACCTATGTTATATAATTTAATTGTTATCTATTTCTTAGAATATTAATTACTTAGTAATTGGAGGTAACAAAATCTATCAGAACTAGTTATTATAACTATATAACTATAACTGTAATATTAATTTAGTTTGGTTTGTACTTTTTGTTTAATATTTTTAAAACCATATTGCTAATTGTAATTTTGACTAAATTGCTGTATATATGTACATATTACAGAGACTTGTATACACTGAGACGTATATTGCAATTCAATAAATATATGAAGTAAATAGGATATTTCGAATTAGTGTAACGGTAAAACAGCTCATATCTATTCTTTAAAAAAAATATTTTCATAAAGTATTTGTTAATCAAAATTATAGATTTGATAAACAGTTTAATATACAACTTAATTAGTTATATATTTTTTAATTTAGTAATAATATTTGTGTTTTATCTACAAAATTAAACGACATTTTGAAAAGGTCCAACCATAATGAACTTAAGTTGGCTTAAGCTAATGTCAAAATTAAACGAAAAGCCATCCTTAGTTTTGTGCTTTGCTTAAGTTACCCATAATAAACTTTAGCTAACTTAAATGATTTTGACTATTGTTAAATTATAAATGTAAATAAAAATACGTAGATAAAAAAAAGTTTTGTTAAATAATATAAATTATATTTTGTTTAATATTCTAATTTTTTTTTCATATATAATTTAAATTTTATTATTAACCGAGTTTTGTTTTCAGTGTTATTTTAAATATATTTTAGATAATGTTTATTTATTTTGTTATTATTATTTTATATTATTAATGTTTTTTCCTTTTATTATTATTATGTATAATTAATTTGTTATGAAGTATGTAAATTATTAAATAATTAAATTATTTTATTGTATAATCATAAATTTTCAAAAAGTAATAACAGCTCCTAAATCAAATGTCAAATTTCCGTACAGAATGTGCGAATCAAATCGCACTTTCCTTAAGCCAGCTAAAGTTAACGAAAACTTGACGAAATTCTTTGATATTCCTATTATGGTTGCATTCTACAATTCACATGTAATCGTACATTTGCTTAAGTTGGCTTAAGGCAGCTAAAGTTCATTATTGTTGGCCCTTAAGAGATAATTTTTTGAATAACTTGCATTAGCAATGATGAAAATTTATTTTCGAATTTTTATGGAAATAAAATACTTCTATCGATTTATTTTACATAACTTCTCATTTTTGCATCTGCCATAGTCTACTTATAATGTTATAGTGAGAAATAGTTGGGAGTAAAAAATACCCTACCCGGTGCTTATTATAAGTTTAAAATAAAATGCTGTGTACAAAATTTTTCTCAATTATATTGAATTTAAAAAATATACCAATGTGATTTCCAAAGCATTTAGTGCATGGTTCATTGTAAATGGTTGCGCACATCTATAGTTATGAATTTGTAAAAGAAGAAAAATGAATTAAAAAATTTAAAAAGGTATAATATTTTGTTGGATATACTTATAGAAAAATACAAAATCTTCTTCTTATCTTTATTCGCTGCGAATGTTAGTTACCATGATCGTAATTTTAGCTTGAATTGCTGCAAAAAACGTTTACCTTCCAAGCATTTTTTTTTCATATTAGGAAGCAAAAAATAATCGTTGGGGGCCAAGTGTGGGATACGTAAATACGGTGGATGGGAGAAGCGATTTATATCGTAATTGATGTAATTTTAATTGTGCAATAACTGATGTGTGAGCAGGTGGTGCATTATCGTAATTTTTTTTTATAACTTTTAGTTTATTATAGTATGTACAATCTTATTACACAGATTTAACTAAATTATGTGAAAATGTACTGAAAAGTAAGGCCATGCATAAACCCAAGCATTGCAGTAATCAATGTTTTAATTTCTGTCTTTTTATCGTAATTAAAAAGCACTTTTGTTCGCTAAATATGGTCTCTTTTCAAATTCAACCAGCAATGATGCGTTATACCTTCTTGTGACATTTTTCCTTTGCCAAGATTGTTACCTATCAAAGAAAACTGCAACCATAACCTTCCTTTGGAGCACTTAAATCCACTTAAAATATATAATCATTACACTCAAAATAAAGATTTGGTGCGATAACGATATCCTTCCTCTTCAGGGGCCTCGGTTTCCTTATTAGTTCATATTTCTCTAGATGCCGAAACATTAAAATGTTCTGGATTGAATAATATTTACGATTAATTTTTCATTAGTCGAAATAACACTTAGTGGCTTTTTTATAAACACTAAGTGAGGTTTGACTGATCAAAGACTAATTTTTCATTCTAAACTCCTAAACATCGAATTAACAATTTTTTGACAATTTAAATTGACAATTTTTATCTTTAATTAGTATGTTTTTCAACTAGAATTGAGTCAACTCTAAGACGCAAACCAGAGAAATTTCAAATTAGTCAATTTTAATTAAAATTCTAATTTATATATGAATATCTGACACAATTAGAATTAGTCATCTCATTAGGCACACACCCTAAAATAATGAAATCGTGAACAAATCAATATTGTAGTATTTACTTATATCCAATGACCCGAATTAAAGTTAATCAATTTTGTAGCTGATTTAGAAGGTTGATGATAAAAATTTAAACTCTTTACTCAAATTAAGTAATAAGAGGGGAAAAATAAATATTATATATTTTACTACAGGGTGACTTACGATGCTTAAACATTTATTTTTAACCTAAAGTGACTCTCATTTAGTATACAATAAATAACTAAATACGTTCTTTTTATTTTAATTTCGCACAATCTCAATTGCGACTTTTGGAATACTATACTATTTCATATTAAAATGATGCCTTCTTAAAAATAATTTCAGAATAATTTTTTTAAAAAAAATTTTAACTTATAAAAGTTACAAAAAAACAAAAAAAAATTGGTAGGTTAGGTTATAGTAAAATATAATAATAAAAAAAAAATGCTTCACTTTACTTTCCATGCCATGAAAATCTCAAGTTTTGATGGAATTCTTCTGTTTTTACTAGATGAAAAAAAAAAAATGAAAAAATAAGGAAAACAAAAAAAGTAGAAATTTTAATTTCAGGTAGCAGTTTGCATAATTTTAGACGTGTTATTATTATTTTTTTAGTTTTTATTTTTTGTTTTATGAGAAACTGATTATTATTATTATTATTTTCTGATTTTTTTTATAAATGGTTTATTATAATATGAATATATAAATTATCTTTACAAAAAAAAAAATGTAACATGATATAAAAAATTAAAAAAAAAAAAAAAAAATGGAAAACAAAATTGGAAAAAAATTAAATGTTTTTTCTATGAATATTTTATTAAATTTAGTTATAAAGATGAAAGCAGGAAATTAGTTTTTTTTTTATAAAACAAAATAACAAAAAAAAGGCAACAAAATTGAACACTAGGAGCGTTTAATATACCTACACTATTATTTTAAATGATGCTACCGTTAAATTTTTTTTATGTTCTACAAAATTTTTTTAATATTAATAATATTGTTTAAATTTAAACTATAGCATTTTTAAGGATATTTGGATCACAGTTAATTTAAGACAAAAATAAATGTATTTTAAAATATCATTTTAAGGTATTTGGAACGTTTAAAAATTAACTAATAAATATATCTAAAGTAAGCAGAATTTGTATAAAGATGAAATAAGAAATCTATTTTATTTTGTTCAATAGCACAATCGATCGAATCGAATTATAATCGTTCATTATAGTACATTTAAAATATATAGTCTGGGGCAATACTTTCAGCAATCTCACTTAAACCTCATCATAGTGCTTTGATTGTAGAAATTTATAACAACAATTTACAAAATTTATAAATATTCTTAATTACTTTGCTTATCGAAAAAATGCGAATTACCGAAATTCATAAAATGCTATTGAAATAAACAAGGCATTGAAGTCAACACCAAAACTAAATTAAATCTTAAGAATGCATTTTTTTTATTTGTTTTTCTTCTTTAGTTTACTCTGTACTCATTTACAATTTTATTATTTCAAAATTAATTTACAAATTAATTCAATATATTATATTATATTCTTTATTTTTCAAATTTCAGATAACTTTACAATATAATTATAAAATTAGGTATAAGAAATTATAAAGCATAAAATTATGAAAACTTAATATTAACTTAAACATTAATTTATAACCTAAATATTATATATAAACATTTCCAAAATATTTAAATTTTTTTTTTTTTTTATTAACTATTTTTAAAATTTCTAATATGCTTTTTAAGTTTGTTTTTAAATATTTCCAAGTTTTTACTATTTTTAATTTCTAAAGATAGAGTGTTGAAAAGTTTTATAGCATTACAACTTTTTTGTTTTTTGGATATTCTAGCCTTAGGTATTTCAATAAGTTTTCGATTTGCTAGTAAAGTGGTTATGTATATTTTCTCTATTTTTAAGAACTAATTTTGATTTAAACTTATTATTTAGAATATTGTATATGTATTTGCATTTCTCAAACCAACTAAATTAGTTGGTTTATATCTAGTACATTAATAGATTTGTATAACTCCTTAGTACTAGTTCTGGGGTTTAGTATAAATAACTTTTCGGCGCTTTATTCATTACTGTTCCCATCTGTTTTACATGAAAATTTGAACAGTGACTCCAGCTGCATATATTATACCAAATTCTTGACAAGATATGTCCAATATACACAAGTTTGGCTGCAAAATTAGGAATACCACCAGATCTGTTTACAGCTACACTTAGGGCCAGTTTTCAGGTGAACACTTAAGTATCAAATTAAACTTTAACTACACTTAAATCAAAAATTGTGTTTTTCAGTTGGTACTTAAAACAATACTTGAGTGGCACTTAAGCTTGGTAAAATGACCGCTTAAGCTACACTTAATATTTAAATATTTTTATATTTATTTGTCACTTGTATTGCATTTTAACAAGTGCTACAATTGCAAATAACCGAAAATGACAGCTGAAAATCAACACTTAAGCTTTAATTAGAAAACTAAATTTTTTTTAAATGGAGCTTAAATGTCGAATGATACTTAAACCTAAGTGTAACTTAAGTACTCACCTGAAAACTGGCCCTTATAGGAATAATTTTTTTTTCATTTTTTTATATGTTTGTCCCATTTTAAAGTTTTATCAATTATCATTCCTAAATATTTAATATTATCGACTCTCTGTATTATATTTTCTTTTACCTTTGTTGTAATATTATCATACTTTTTATTCTGGGTTTTAAATATTATGTAGCTAGTTTTTTTAGCGTTTAAACATAGTTCATTATAATTCAGCCAATTGCATAATGTTTTTAAGTCTTTATTTAATATAATTTCTTACTATTTCATTGTTTTAGCTTTTGCAATCAGATTTAGTGTCATCTGCATAAACATTGTAATTTGATATGAATTCAGTTTTATGTATATTAATTATGTATAGCAGATATAATAGTGGTCTTAGAACAGAGCCTTGTGGTACCCCTGTTTTTATAGTTACCTTGTCGCTAAACGTGTTTAGATTCAAAAATAATTTTAGTGTTATATTTTGTCAAGAATTATTGTACATAAAGATTTTTACGCCCGTAGCCTAACCTCTCTGGTCTTATAATTTATTAACAATATAGGAATTTAATTGTTTGACATTTATTTAAAAATAGTTATAGTTAGAACATCATTTACAAATTGATTATTTATATTTATTCAATTTCAAACATTTAGAAATTGGACGATTTTTTTTTCGTAGTGGCAGAAGTCATCAATTGACTTAATATTATTAGGAAGATCATTAAAAATTTACGACAATATATGACTTATACTAATTTTTTTATGCTTAATTACTTTGTTTTTTAACTGCTTATCATGTATTTGAACTTGCTGTCCTGCAATTAAACTGCTCTATTTAATATACTCAATACAACTGAATTTGAATAAAAAAATAAAATAAATCAATAAATATAAGATTGCAAGTAGTACCTACGTACTCCTAATCCGAAAGAAAAATTTGGGGATTGAAACCAATGGAAGTAGCTATCCTAATTGCTTTTAGAAAGACATATAGCACTAGTAGTCCACTTCAATATATATAATTTCCCAATATTTTTATTTCAATGATTTAATTAAAACAAGCGATGGTTTGGGCGTTATATCATCTGCTTACTAATCAGGAACTCCCAGGTTCGAATTCCTGTCACAGCATAATTTGCTTAATATAATTTTTCTTCCATTTTTTTTTATAAAATAATGAAATTTAATAAAAAATTATTGAAAATATAATTGGGTAATAACTTAGGTAAGTAAAAATGGAGCTATATCATTTAAGAAGATCTAGTAGTATACGAAAAATATTACTCGTTTCACTTTATTCAAAAAATTGCAGTTGCCTATGTTACTGACAATAGAATAACAAAAATAAACGTACTAGAGATTGCAAATGAGACTAAAATGTAATCCCGTTATAAATATAAGGAAAAAAAACCACTTATAAATTTATTTGTAAATTATTTTAATTAATTTATGTATAAAACGATTTCCAATATTATAATGTTGTTATTTTAGAAATTAATATGCATTATTTTTATATGTCCAATCCATTCAAATAATAGTTTTGTTAAATCTTATCTACTAATGACTCTAGGATTATTAATTAAAAAATGATTCGTTTTCTAAATAATACCAATTTATTCTAGTAGGTATTTCAATATTTGAAGTAATTCACCATAAAATATTCTCAACCTATAATTCAGTTGCTTAATTTTTATATTTCTCTATCCCTAATATATCCAGTTTTAAAATAATAATTTTTACTTTAAATTTCCTTCTAACCATTAATTAATTGTATTAGATTAAACAGTAACACCATATTTTAACGAATATAATTTATATGAGAGCTATTTCTACAATGCTTCAATAAATTTTACACTCAAAAATTATTAAAGGAATATGTAGTTCATCTAACACTATTGGAATTCACCACTAAGTATTTTAGTGTACTACACATACCACTCCTGGTTTGGAACTGTGATTGATTTTATAACTTATTTAAAGATGTTATAAAAAAATATGTGAGTTAAAAGAATCAATCAAAAATTTCTCACACTATTATAGCGCTAGTTAGTTGTATTTTTATAATGTTACACACTAAGTTCATATAACAATTTTATTGAATTGTAACGTTATCATTTTAGAAATTAAATGCTATAATTCATTATTTTTATATGAAGGATTATATACAGCTTAGTCTAGTCCTTATCTAAGTCTTAGTGTAATGTCGTTATTTGAAATAAATTAAGATAAGTAGATTGAAAATTGACGAATATTAGAAGATTAAATAAAAATTATTTAAATAAGGAAATAAAATACAATTGGCTAAATCAGAACTGTCTGATAGAATTAAATAAAATCATACATACAAAATGTGAGTTTTTTTATTCTAACTTAACAAAGTTCAATTGAGTATAAATTGCTTGTAATTAATCCTATATTTATATGTGTGTGCATAATACATTCAGAACTACTCATGATGCCTTTGATGACTTGCAAAGAACCCTGCTAATTTTAAATATGTATACAACAATAAAATCAAATAACAAGAAGTCTCTGAATAAATAGATAGAGTCACCTAATATAAAAAACAACATTCCAATATTTAAAATTTTCAAAAATCGTCAAATAGACAACATTTATTATAGGAGATCAAATCTTTCGAGTTCGAGAGTTATATAATACTGAGAGTAACTAAAATCATTTAAAAAAAATTATCAAATCAAAATAAAAAAAAATTCCAATATTTTTAACCGACAACTCATCTAAAAGATTCCATCACTTTTTTTAAAATGCACAGTGGGAATTTATGTGTGTATTTTAATGTGCCGATAGCAATTTTTTTTTCCTTACAAATATTTTTCTAATATGTACCATAATTTCTTTCTTTTTGCTTTTAAAATTAATATATTAAAAAAAATTACAAGCAATATACACTTAAATGGTATAATTTTTATAATTTTCACAAAGGACACAACTAATTTCCCAAAGCTGAGAAACTTCAATCAAAAACAGAAAAACGAAAAAAAAACTTAATGTTTAAAATTCCATTGAAGTTTGATTCTATATCGAAGAGAAATCAACAAGATCTACAAATTAACAAAAAACTAAAAGTAAAAATACATCATATGAACTTAATAAATATATATACATAGTTAGTTGGATTGTATAAAAATAATGAAACTTAAATTTCATTATCAGAGCTAGTATAAAAATATATAATGTACGAGAATCAAAAATTGCGTATGTTTTTACTCAACAAATGACATAATCATCATCATCCTTCCCATCGTAATCATTATTCAATACTAATGTTACTGCAATACTATTCGGGGGACTACTATGCATATGCAATGCAATATACAATATGATAATCAACATCATCAACAATTTACTTAGTGCGGTAGGTCGTCCACCAAAAAACAACAACAACAATAATTAAAAAAATATTCTCTAAACACTATACAGAACCCAAAACACTATAAGAAACAAAAACGAAAAAATCTAAGCCCATCAACGCAAAACTACGAAAAATATTCGTAAGAAAAAAAAAAAAACAACAACAAACAATAAAAACGCAAACAAACAAAATCTAAAGAATGCTTTTTTATCCGTACGCTAAAATTTTATTTATGCTTTATGGAATTGATTTTCCATTTATAATGTCAAATGAAAAAAATAAAGTTAGAAGAACATATTTACTGTTACAGTTAACGAACTGACGATATAACGGCATTTAAAATATAAAGCTTCAATACAAGTTCTCTCATATTTGTATATAAAGTTGTCAATCGGTATGACGTAGGCTGTACGAGCTATATAGATTTTTTTGAGATGTACTTAATAATTTTTTTTTTTTTATGTTCTTGACAGTAACTTAGGTAGAATCACCTTTTCGTGCTTAATTAAGTACGGTACTGCAATTTTACACTACAATATCTACAATAATTTGAGTATTAATTTTAACAAATTACTGGCTTATCTACTCATTAAATGTGGAAAACTACTACTATTGTCAGGAACTAAGCCTTGCTAAATAGAATAGTTCCATTTTATTTAAGTTGTTACCAGATAATACTCTCAATTATTTTTTGTCATTTATTTGATCCCAATGACAAAGGGTACTGGACCAGGTCGAAAAACCGATAAATAATTTTTTTGCTTCATCGGGAATCGAACCTGGGAGCTTTCGGTTGAAAGGCAGGCGCTCTACCTAATGCGCCACCCAGCGTGTGTATAATTTATATATGTTATAATAATAATAATAATAATAATAATAATAATAATAATAATAATAATAATAATAATAATAATAATAATAATAATAATGTAAAGTGGAAGTCAAAAGATTATCTAGGAAGTCGAATAAAATTGATAAAAAACATAAAATTGATTTTAGTATGTAGGTACGATTCTATGGGCTACTTTGAGCTATTAAATATTTTTACGCGTGTCGTGAATGGAAAATAACCATTCACATAAGAAATCATGAAACATAAGTGATATTTTTAAGAGAATATACGGGGTTAGTAGTTATAACGGTTGTTTTGTTTTTTCTACACTAGCATTACTAAGTATTGATAACTAACGCATAACTAATTAATGATGCAGTTTTTAAGTTATCGGGAACATATCAGAATCAACAGAAAGCTTAAACGACAATAAGATAATAAGAACGACAATAAGAACTTTAATTGAAAAATGACAACAACTAAAAGAATTCTCGAGATCGAAAGAAAAAAATTTTTATCAAAATAAAAGAATCGAAAATAACTGAAAAAATTTCTCTTAATTTTCCAGACCATTTAATTCAATTTTATTCCACCTAAATAAAATGCAAAAAGATGGGTGTTTGAGTATGTTATTTAAAGCTATTTTAAAAAATATTTCAATTGAATCATTTCTAAAATTTAATTTCACAAAAAGCTTACATTTTTTCAAATTATTTTTCCATTCCGTCATTTTTAGTAAAAAATGTTAGAGTTGACCTGATCAAAGCAATTTCGTTATTTTTTTCTTTCATTTCTTATTCTCCGTTTGCTTTTTGTTTGTTGAAATTTGAAGTGGTTAGCCTAAAAGCAAACAACTAGTACACTCATATACTATAACTTAAATTCGCACAAAAAAAAAACAAAAAAAAAACAAACAATGAAAAAATATTCTGGCCATTTGTGCAATGTTTAAAAAAATTGAAAAAAAAAAACTTCAATCTATCTCTTTCTTTTCCTCTAATTTTTTTTTCTTCATTATTTTTTTATTCCTAACTAATAAAAAACACACATTGTGTATTTTAGCATATTAATTCAGATGGAAAACCCACTTAACATATTTACTTACATATGGTCATGCCAAATTGTTGTCACAGGTTATGGCCTAAAGGTTGTTGACTGCATCAAATATACTCATCATCATCATCATTATCATCATCATCATCATCAACATTATAATCATCGTCATCATAATACCATACACATATAATTATAATATGTATGTATGAATGTTTATGAATTCAACTACCACCGAAACACCAAAAAAAAAAAAAATTGAATTGAACAAAAAGAAAAAATTAATAAAAAAAGAAAAAAAAAAAAAAAAACAAAAAGAATATGACAAAAAAACAAAACAAAAAGAATCCCTTTAATAATTTTTCATGTATGAGAATGTGTGTGTATGTTCTATTAGCAAAGAATAGAGTAGAGCCCTTCAAGTAATTTTTCTTTTTCCGGCCTTTCGGCTTTTCATCTTAACAATTTTTATTTTGAAGTTTAAACAAAAAAAAGTTCTAGAATGAAAATATTTTTTTTTTCTGTTTTGTGTTTTTTGTGTCTTGATACATTCTTTTTGGGTTGTGTTTTTTTTTTTTTGGTTCTAATTGAAGAAGTTAGTATAAAAGTATTTTATGGATATGAAATTGAATTTTATTAATTAGAACTCTATAATTGTTTCTATAATTTTTGATTTTACTGTGAAAATAGAAACATATGTGATAATTGTACAGGGTGTTTTCAACTTTCGACTGGTTATTGCGAACCTTAACATTTTATTTATCATTATTAAGTAATATTTTCAAAACAGTTTCTAACTAATTGTACAACAGCAAACTAATTCTTTAGTCTATAATAGGCGATTTACAGAATACTTTCTCGATCCATCGAATTCGGTAATTTCTGTAGCATATATTTAACAATTGAATTTCAATCATTGTTTAGGTTCTTGCAGATAATTTTTCATCATATAGTAAATTGACACACGGCACCCACAAGCGTGCTACAACTGTTTCATAATGAAATAATTTGAATTGTTATGGTATTCAATTTGATAGGTGACTAGCATTAAGAAAATATAAAACCCAAGAGAAAAAAAATAGTTTTAAAGTTAAGTATTGACGTATATTGACTAACATTATGACACAATTATTTTTTCAATAATAAATTATGTGTGTATATAGTGTATAATATGTATTATAGAGTTGTATACCGAATTGAACAAACTAAATTGATTTATATTGTGTTATTAGTAAATCAAATGTAGATTTTGATGTAAGATATGAACATTTTGTAACAGGATGATTGTAAGTACACATTAGTTTGTTTAATAAAAAAAAATCTGGAGTGGCATTTTGTAAGGTGATAGTGACAAAAAATAATAAATTTTTTTTTTTTTGCCATTTTGTAAGGTTTTTGTCACTGCAATAGTGGCAATTTTTGTTAAATTGAGAGGGACAACAAATTCGTTGTCACCGCCACACAAGTTATAATTTTTCCCTTCTACAGCTATAATTTCATATATTTGTTATAAAATTATTTGTGTTTTTGTTATTTTATTTATTTTTTTGTTATAATTATATATTTTGCTTGGGTTTTTATATGCATTTTTATGTTGCTTGTTTTAAAAATAAAAAGGTTCAGCAACATTTCTGATCGCTTTTACTTTTTGCCACAGTCACTATCAATTCCAGCCAAATCATTAACACTGACTACTGATCCTACAAAATTCCATTCCTGGTTTTTGAAATTTTTTTATTGATCTGAAGTTTTTTTACTTAAACATTCAGAATTACGTTTCTGATTTGATATTTCGAAAAACGTGATTGTTGTGCATGATGATGGTGCATGATGAATGGTGACTCGTACATGGTTAAAAATTTAGTGAGAAATTTAAGAATATTTTTTTAGTTTTATATTTTTTTTTTTTATAAATTTTGTATAATTTGTATAAATTTAATAAAAAATTTTAAGTTTGTTTCTTAATTTGTTTTAATTTTGAATTTAATATTCTGAAATTTGTTATGAATTTAATAAAAAATAAAAAATTAAACAATTATTATCTCTTTCAAGTTTATATTTTGTAATTGTTCACTTCTATGCGCTTATTTTCGAAAAGTGAACCAATAATTTTTTTTGGACAGTCTGGGATATGGTCTCGACATTTTTTGCTGTCTCTTTTGATTGAAACTTTACTGTAAGGTTTTATTTTAATTTTCTTAGAATACTGTCAAAAAGATGGCATTAGGGCTTAAGCATTATCGTTTTAAATTCAATGCTAATTAAAAAATATTGGATTGAATTTCTAATTTTCAATGATAGTGCTGAAATCAATGCAATATTTACGATCAATCGCAATATTTAACTCGCTTGATTTAAGGCCGTATTGAAATAAATAAATTTTTAAAAATTTCAACTTTATAGAAAAACTGTGCATATTGAACATCAGAGACTTAAAATGGTGCTTGTAATGAAAAATATTAAACTGATCTCTCCCAGTAACCACATGTGTCATGACAATTTTTGGTCAACATTATGTGACAATTGGGTGACAGGGCTTGTAAGTTTTTTTATTTATTTTAATATTTTTTAGTATTCTTTTCATCAGTCTATATTTAACACTTTTGAGAATCGGTGTTGTTTTGACATTTTGTATTTTGAAAAACACAACAAAGTTTATTTAAAAATATGCATGAATTTTGCAATTAAAAACAATCGAAATAGGACTGTTTTTTTAATTATTTTTATAGAATAAAATATATAATATGCATCAAAAAGAAATTGTTTTTATTATTAATAAAAAAAAAAACTTTTTAAAAACTTGCTTTTTACAAAGGTTACACAGTTTTGGTAACAACTTTAAATGCATTAAAAAGGAAAAAATAAATTAGGTAGTTCAAGGTCTGTTAAAAAATGCTATGTGTGTAATTCTAACATTTGATTTCAGGCAGGAGAAAATAATGTTACATAAAATGTTTGTATGAAAAAAGCAAATATATGAACAGGGCATAAATAAAAGCAAGAAGCGTCAATCCTGATAACTGTTTAAAATATCAGCACACATAGCTTAAATTTACGCTAATTTTTTTTTGTTATTATATTATATAATAAATTTTATAATATAATAATAAAAAAAATAATAACTTGACTAAAGCAGAATTGAACTCAGAAACCTTGTGATATTAACACATGACACCTTAACCAACTGAGCTAACAACCGTTTGAAATTTTTTCTCCAAAATACAGATATAAAATAAAAATTAATTTTGACCCGTACATTGCCCAATAAAATAAATAAATAACATTGCAAGCTAAAGAAGAGCAAGTTTAGAAATCTTTCTAAATTACTGAACACCAATCATTCACAAATTGTTGACAAAATTACCCACAAAATGTTGACAAAATTGTTGACAAACTTGTCATCTACACTGTGACAAATAGGATCAACCCTACCGACCTTTTTTTAACAAAAATTGTCACAAAATTTTGTCGACAATTCACCAAAATTTGTCAACATATTGTTATCTTTTTGTGACACCTGCTCGGGTCAGCAACATTTTGTTTGTCAAAAATAAGTTGTTGATTTATTTTTATGTAATTCGTTCTAATCTGTTTTAGACAATAGTCAAGTTTTTATACTGTTACGTATATATTTTTATTAGTTTTAATGCCAGATTTTTATTAGTACTCCTTCTTCTTAATTATAGCTATCATATAGAGCAATCGATATCATCTTTTTAATTTGGTTATACTATCTAGTCCCACACCATTATCAGCAAAATGTATTCGACATATTTATTCTATCATAAAACAGTTTCAATCATTATTTAGAAACTAAAATGCTATTTAATAAGAAACTCGCACGTAAATATCAAAATAAGAAGAAGAGAATAAAAAAGTTAAAAAAAAAGAAGAATAAAAAGAAAAAAATCCGAAACCATTCTGAAAATCGCCAAAACATAAAACAAAAGGGTTCGTATTACAACAATACCATCAGTTCTATTTCGTTTTCTTGAACCCCTTTTTAAAAAATATTTTTAATGATTCCTCAATACTTTGTACAAATAGCTTAGTTTTTTTTTTTTTGCGAATTTTATAAATGTATGTAGGTATGTATGTATGTATGGGTTGAGTTGAGTTTACAGAAGACCTCATTCATAGCGATTTTTTTTTTTTTTTTTTTTTTTTATCAACCATTTATAGTTCGTCAAAAAATGTTCCAAAAAAAAAAAAAATTGAAAATTAAAGTAAAAAAAAAGTGCACAAAAAAAAAAACAGCGAAATTATTTTTAAAAAGAGTGCAATGGCTGCAACGAAATAAAAACAAGCAAAAATTTTTTTTGTATGTGTTTTTTCTAAATATTTTTTTATTAATCATTCGGATTGACTCATTCATTCTTGTGTTCTGCTGACTCTATACAGAGATGTCCCCTTCTGTGTTGCTGCTGACTGAGTGGCGATTTCGATTATATTTTTTTTGTTTTGCTTGTTGTTGTTGTTTTTGCTTTTTTGGAATTTTTCTTGCTTAATGATGTACACATTGCGATTTCGACCGTGCCCATCATATTTTTTTTTTTCTGTTTTTTGTTTTTGCAGAAAAAAGTGAAATTTATAGAGAAGAGAATAAAATAAAAAAAAAAATTCTAAAGATAAAAACGAATCATTTAATTTTAATAGAAGAAATTTTAATTATTTTGAAGATCTAAGAGGTCAATGTATATTTTATTGGTATAGTATAAAGAGTTAATATTAAAAAGTCACAGAAATATGAACATGTAAATTTATATTATTATTATAGGGGTGCATCATAAGACTTTTATAAATTCTACTGTCATCTTTACTATTTTTTATCTTTTGTAGCTAACCCTTTTTTTAATATGACCCAATTTAAATAAAATCTTTTTGTAAATGTTTTCGTTTACTTATATTTGATATTTTAAATTAATGATGTTGCCTATCCAAAATATTTTAATCTTTAATTCTCTAACGGTGTCGGATTCTACTAACCCCATTGAATGATGAAAAATATTTCACAAAAATGTAGCGAGCTTTTGTTTCTAATAGACTTCTTATGTGCTTTGCTCTAAACACCTATAAATCTGACTGTAGATAATAATAGAAAAATCACTGGAAATAAACTGCTTCGAAGCTTTGTTTATTTAATTAAACTGAAATTTTATTTTCTTTTTCATTATGCGATAGCGGGAGCAATGTTAGTTTTTGCTGTGGAGAATGGTTTTTTGTGATTCAAGTTTAGAACATAAACAAACGTGCTTATACAAGCTGGGCTTATTGATTAATTTTGTTTCTTTAATGAGGAAATTTTAGTTTGTATTTTAAACAATATTTTTATGGCAGGTCTCGGGACTAATTTGAATTTTATTCAAATAGAATTTATTATTTTGTGTTCTCATATAGTGAACAATTAGTGTTATAGAAATTTTATATGGGGTTTTATGAAAAACCTACAATTGCTATATTTATTATCCCATGCATTTACAAAATAAATCTTTATTATTGTTTATGAACGCTGTTTTTAGATAGGGGACTAATTGTTATGATAGTTAATAATAAAGACAATTTAAGGTGAGAAGTTTGGGAGGTTTGTTGTAAATACCTCTAAGATACCTACTTATTTCATATACCTATATATTTGTTGTAAATACGTAATCGTTTCCAGTTATGCAACGAATATATGGGGTTTATTTCCCTTTTATTCGCTTTCTATACTCTCGCACAAACTATTAAATTTTTAATTTTTGACTTTTGTTATAAAGAAAATAAATTAAAAACAAAAAAGCCTTTGACAATTTTTTGCAAACAACATTATAACCTTACATAACACCTTTAAATTTTACCTAGTAATAATTACTAGAAGCAGATTGAAATTTACAGGTGTGAAAGAGAATGAAATAGAAAAATAAATTTTATGTTTTTTATTTTTGATAATATTTTTTTTTTATTTCTGTTTTTTTATTTATTTTTTTTTGCAAACTAAGAGCGGCAGCTGCATCTTTGCACCCATATAAATTAAATTTTACGAATATACCCACTTATATATAAGCTTAGTATGATGTATGTGTATATATATATATATATGTACAATATAATTTTTGTATACCTTTATACAATATTCAAGACAGGATGAATATTATTTTATGTGTGTTTGTGTGCTGTTTGCTGAACAAAACAACAAAACAACAGAAAAAATCAAGAAGTTTTTGTAACTACGTAATTCTACTACTGTTCAATTTTTTCCTCTCATTTCCTTCTTACCTTTTTCTTAACAAATAAAATATTTTCAAAATTATTATTATCAACATCATCATAATCATCAACATCATCATCAACATCATCATCAACGTCATCGCCATCATTATAGCGCATCATTTGTTGTGATGCACTAGAATTGCTTCATAAAATTATTAAGAATCCAAAAATTTTCTCTAAAAAAAACTTCTTTTTTGGTTTTGACGATGATGATTTGGCTACAAAAAAAAAAAAAAATAAAACAAAAAAACAAAAACTTCTAGTATTGAAAGAATTCACAGTTTATTGAATTTATATACAATCGTGGTAAAATTATTGGATATAGTAAATATGATTTACAGTCTTGAGGCAAATAATTATTTTTAAAGTCTGACTTAGGCTAGGCTGACTTATGAGGTAGAATTAAATTTGAATGAGTTTAAAACAAGATTGTCTAAATTTTAAAATTAGAATCAAATTATTATGCTATACAACTAGTTATTTTTAACTCGTTCAATTTAACATTTAGAGTTATGTTGAAAGTATAAAAAGGAGTCCTACATTTTTAAAAATACTCTAAACATCGAATTTTCTAATGAAATATAAAAATAAATTCATAAGCTTAGTAGAATTGAAAATACTAGTCGAAGAATGTGATTTATGTTATAATTTTGGGGAAGTGTCTCGTTAAGTATAGAATACCTATTCAATGACATTTTAAGAAAACTTGTTAGGTCAATGTTTAACATATACTCGTATATAATCGTACCTTGTAATTTTGTACAATTTAGCTTATTCTAATTTTTTTTTGCCCCATAAATCGCACAGATCAAACTTATTGCTAATTACGTCAATATATTAAAAAATATTAGTTACAGAGTACCAGACTAGTACTACTTAGGTGAATGTCATCGTATAATTCACTTCAGTTAAGCAATCTAGAATATAATTATTAAATATACTTTACCAAATACTAGATGTAGATCTATATATATATATATTCCTGTGGAAATAACAATTAATTAGATTTAAGTTTAGATTTACAAATTGTTATCGGTAATTTAGATCGAAGCATGTTAAAACAATATAAAAGTTTGAGCTTTTATCACAATTTACCGTCAAAAGTTTTTATATGGCTAAAAAAAAGTACAAGAATCATGCTTTTTACCTATTTTACAGTAGATGTTAATAGTGATTACATGTAGAATTCAATAAATAAATAAAATGTAATTTGGAAAAACCTAAAATTAATTGATATTAACTTATTTATTTATTTTTTTAACAGTGGAACTACAGATTCATCTGCAGGCAAACTACAGACCCTTTTCCCTTTCGGAATGTGGGCCTTTGATATTAACTGTTATAATCACAATTGCCAATCTTGAAAAAGAGGTACAATCTGCCCCCATTATTGAAAACACTTCATTTTGTAACCAAATAGATTTGTTTGGCGTAAGTGCAAGATGATAATTTTCCAAATATATCTACGTATGTACCTATATATACTACCCAAACATTAGGAAAAAACTTCTTTATGCAGAACTATTGTAAGCTCGGGCAAAGTTGGTGTATTATGCGATGTTAGGGGAGAATCGGATGGTTGAGAGATAAATATTGCAAAATAGAGCGTTTCTATCTGAGAGGAACACATTAGATGGAAGCATATTCCATATTTTTAATCACTTATGGCAATAAATAAATTTTCGAAACCAGTTTTGGTCAACCTGGGGATTTTAATTGTATAGAAATTAGTACTTGAAACTCACTTAGATGAAATGGTTTGAATGGGAGCATTATTGACTTTAGTTCAATAGAATAAGTGCCATTTCAAACAACATGTCTATAAAACAGAGGGACAACTCCAACGTCTCGACGTGTGTTAATAGAAATGAAGGTTATCTGAACGATGGATATGATTTTGGATTTTGTCAGGGTAACCTAGTAATGCTTGCGGATTGCGCCAGCGCATATATGAGAATTGTACTCCCTTTTAAGTCAGATATAAGCTTTACAGATATTTTAATTACAGATAATTTGAAAGAAAGTAAGCTTTACATCGTTAAATAAAAGTCAAACATTTATCAGCATTTTTAGTTTTATCAAAAATATCCTCATTTCACTGTTTAGCCATATGCCCAAAATATTTACACTTTCGGACTGTTATATATTCTCTTCTTGAAATCGCAGAGTTAGGATTGGTTGTCTTTTTTGCAGATGTAAGATATTAGTTAAAAATAAGCTTTTTGGAAGACGCCATAGCATATATTTCAGTTTTATATAAAGGATCTATCGTAGAATAGTTAAAGATGATGGAATATTCTGTCATGTCAATGTAAATTAAATGAACAATTATTCAGCTTAATATCAAAATTGCATTATAACAGTAACATCTAGAATATGTTCATAAATTTTTTGACCACTACTGTAGGTATATTTAATATATCAAACATAGAACTTTATGGTTTACTATTAGTTATAATGTACATAAATATATTACCATTATATATTCGCAAAGTTGGTAAAGGTGTTTTTGTTAAAGGTTATAAAATGTAATTAAATTTTTATTTTTAATTTGAGGTTTATATAAAGTAAAACGTAATTGCTTATAAATTGGTGTCTAAATTAGTGTTCTAAAGAGTTATTCATTGGAAATAAGATTTTTTGTTTTAATGGAAAACTTTTTGTAATTCAATAATTTAAGTAATTTTAAAGAAAATTTTAAATAAAAAGTGTTGTTTCACAACAATTTTTCAATTTTTGGAAATATTTTTGTATTTTGGAATCCAGAAGACGAGATAATCAAATTTAATGGCTAGAGTATAATGAATATAATATTGAAGTAAAGTTTATAAAAAATCAATAAATTAATAATGGATATGTCTGATGTACTTAACTTTGTTTATAAGTAATTTAAAACTTTTGTTATTTATATTTAATACTAAGATAGGTGGGTGGGTTTAATTTGGAGGAATAATTTTTAAATATTCTTTTAACTTTTGATTTGATTAAGAATCGTTTAAAAAATTAGCTTTCATTCTGGTTCTTCGTCTCTTGACTTTTATTTGTTTAGATTGTCGGTTTTGCATTATTGATATTTGCATGGACGTCTCCCTATTTAGCATTTTATTTGCAAGCATTATTTGCTTGAGGATATTTTATTAAAGAAAATATCGTTGATTAACTTTTCGTTGGCGTTGAGCGAATTAAATGAGATGGCGATATGTTATATTGGTCTTTTTGTATGTACATAATATAATTAACTCCGCTTAGTCTTTTTCATTTTTTTATTGCGCTAATTTCACTTTTATATATTGATTTTTTTTCACCATAATAACTCTTTAATATCTAGCGGTGTAGTACAGTAAATAGAATTGGAAGCAAATAAAATAGAAATCATTAGTTTGATTAAAAGGATAAAATAATTGGAAGCGTAAGTAACAGCAACATTTAAAAGCAGAAAATTTTAATAGTTGTTAGAAATAATAAACATTTCACTCTCTAACCATCAATAACATTTATATATAAAAAATTAAAAATCTGTATTCGAGAAATAATCAAATTTGTATATAACTTTTCAAGTTTAATATTGCCAGAACCAGTGGAGCTAGGCTATTTTTATGAACTTGTAGAGCTACTGTATATCAGAATTTAAAGTTGTGGTATATATATACTTCCTCTTGTTGTGTGTGTTAATTTCTATGTTATTTTCATTACCAAGTAAATGAAATGTAATTGAGCTTGCATAACACTGTTATATTCCATTTTGATATGTATTTGTACATCGTTAATGCGGATATCAGTTTAAAGAAGTAATTGAATTAAGTTAAATAATTATTGTTGTTAATTGTATATTTAATAGAAAGATAGTTTATCTCCACTAATAAACATAATTAAAACATTACTGAATATGTAGAAAATTATTAATAATTACTAATTTCTAAGTGAAAAGATAAATTTTAAAATAAATAAACAGTACATTGCATTTAAAGCTTCCTGACCCATAAATTTCAACTTACTTAATTTAAATTCAAATAGATATTTTATTTGTTTCAGGAGAGATCTCGAAAAATAATTTGTAATATCAAGGACTATTTACTTATCTTATTTGTAGTATATTGTATATTATATCAATAAGTAAATATCAGTTTAATGCATACCTTTAAGTAAATTATAAAATTGATATGTCCCCTTTAGCTTGTACAAACAAACATATTTGTTCTTTAAATCATTTCGCTTCAATTTTAAATAACTTCCTAAAACTGTAATTCCTTTTAATTAGCTTGGATAAAGAATTTCTAAACTCATTTGAAAATAAAAATCAATAACACAATACATTCAATACAGAGCATATATTTGATGACGACACAGCAGAAAACTTAATGAAGTTAAAAACTTTAATTTAAATTTTTTTACCATTTGCAATATTTAAGTATTGTGCATTATTTTAGCGTCTCATTAATCACTCTGTTTTTTTAATTTAAGAACAGAAAAAAAAAAAATCAAAAATTTTCAAAAAAAAAAAAAAATTTTTTTCTTATTTATTTTTCTTTTAACTCTCCTCTTTGCGGTTTGTTTTTATGTTTTTTTTTTTTTTTTGTTAATTCGTTTGGGTTGCAAACAAATTTTAAAAACCCAAAAAACCAGAAAAAAATTTCTTTATTTCTTATCTTAAAATTTTCTTATGGGTTTGGCAAAATAAGAAAACGAAAAAAAAAAAAAAAATAGAGGACTGGTCTGGAACCAAGTAAAAGTGAATCCAAAAAATACAACCAAAAAACTTATAAGAAAAAAAAACAAAACAAATAAAATTGCAAAAATTCAAAACGACGTTGCAATTGAAAAATCCTTGGGGTCGGTCATTGACCATCTTGAAATGTTTTGGATAATTTTTATTTTTTGTTTTTTAGTTTTTTTTTTTATGAAAACAGATCTCTTCAATAATTTTTTTGAAATATCAGAGGAGTTGCGTTCTTATTATTTTTGTTGTTGTTTTGTTTTTTTTTTGGTTTTGTTTATATTCAATATTAGTGAGTAATAAATTTTATGTTAAGATATATCGGTTTTGATGTCACGTTTACAACAGTGATTAATTGCTTAACTGAAAATTAATTATAAAATTACGAGTAAGTACGATATGGAAATTGATAATGTTTAGACACAGATGAAATATAATTTTTTGTGTTTAACCATGTTTTTCTTTTCCTGTCGATTATCTTCTGGATTCTAGCGATCACATTGTTAGATAAAATTGCAATCAATTTGCAATTTTTTCTTGATTTCTGGTTATCTGATCCAGTAGTCCACATATGATTCCTATTCATTCAGGTTCAATTTTTTATATTGTTAATTATAGGCTGGTGCTGTTAATACCGCTAAATTATAGCTTTTACAATTAGATAAAATTCTTTAAATTTTTTTTTTGTACAACTATGGTTAATTTCTCAATAATTTCAAGAAATTAAAACAAAAAATTTTGAGCCCTCTTCTTCTAAAATCTTTCTTTCTTTTATATTCAAATATCTACCCTACTAACCAACCAAATAAATAAATGTATTTTATATAGTCTTATATGTACCTACTTTTATATATTACTGTTAATTAAATATATTGTTACTATTTCTACGTTCATTTGAGTGTTGGTCCTTTACTTTTATTGACTGATATTGACGATTTTAATTAAGATATGGATTTTAGAAGTCTTACACTAACTTAGCTGACAACGAAGACTTTGTTAGACGACTTAAATGACCATTCGAACTATGTTAGACTAAAAATTTGTATCTTCGTCGGGTCTATTTATAATTTTCTTATGTTAAAAAAAATTGTGCAATATCTAGATTTTATTATATTTATTTACAAAGTACTAGTACCCGCATTGCTGGACAATAAAATTATATACGTTTTTACGTCTTTGTAATAAAAATGAAATCTTCTAGAAAGAGTTGAAATTTTCCGGAAAAAGATGTGCAAAAAAAGATCAATTTTTTAAAGTGAGAACATTAAAAAAAAAAGAAAAAAATTTATTGTAGTGCTTATGGTGGTAAACGACATTTGTAGTATTGTCATTTTTACAAAAAAATAGAATTTTCATATAAATCAAAACAAATATTAATTTAAGTTCACATCATTTACGTCAAAAGTTTGTTGTACTCCAAATTGATGTCAGTACGACTGAATGAATTTCAGGAAATGTTTTCATTGATTTGTTCTGCCAGCAACCAAAGAAAATAATGGTTCAGTATAACTTTTCCGCCAGCACAACACATTCCATCGGTTTAATTTTTAAATTTCAATGCATTGTATTTATTACAAACTTTATCCATTTTGCCAATTTGAATGGATGGATGCGAAGCGTAATCAATGTTATGAATATAATTAAAACCTGCACGATACAAATTTCCAATTGAATGGTTACGTCTCCGTTGTTGCCTGTTATGATTGTCACGTTGAGTGTTATGTTCACGATCTCTTCTGTTTGTTTTTGATTTTTTTTTTATCTTGACCTGGCCATTCGTTGTCTACTACTTTACTTTCTAATCGCTCTTGTTCATTCTGATTAGATCTATTTAAACATATTTGACTGTTGTTGCATGTTCGTCGGCCAATTGTTGAATAATTTTAACTGAATGAATTTAAATCAATGATTAAAAAATGTCTATGCTAACAATGTTAACTTAAATGATAACCAATAAACAGACAGCAATTAAATAAGTCACGCAATATGAGCATTTGTGTTGTATACCGATACCGATAAAATGTATTTCTCATAATAAAAATGTAAATGAATTTGTATGGGAAAAACACACCATCACAAAAGTTTGCGTAAAACGCATATGCGTGGACATCTTTCGGAGAAAGTAAGACTTTCCGGAGCATTTTTTGTATAGCGGTTTATTTTTATATATATAGAGATAATTACAATCATTTTTATTATTTTCAATTATTATTAATAACAATTATTACGGTTGATTTTTGATTTTTCCACATTTGGATACAATATTGTAAAATTTATTAAGGCACAAGGACTAAGATGGGCAGGAGATGTGGCGAGGAAGAATGATCAAAAATAATATTAAACGCAGTACCGTGCAAGAGGTAGACTAAGATAAAGATGGTTGATCGAAATCGAGAACAACTGTTGAAAGATTGGAATTAATGAATAGAAGACAATTGTACAAGATGAAGGAAAGGATTAATGGAATAAAGTTGTGAATGAAGTTAAGGCTTATCTGAGCTGTAGAGATGAGGATGAAATTTAATACACATAAAGCGAAGTGAAAGTGAAAACCCTTATTTTTAATCAGTTTAGTTGAAACAAATTTATTGATGTCCTAATGTAACCTTGAGGCACAACAAAATCAATGATTGCATTTATTTTCATGATAATTATGATTAGATATCTAACGTATTGTGATTTTAAGATATCTTTTATGTTATCCCTGACTTTTGTATTGTGTTGCAGCGTTTAGTTAACGTCATTTAATTGTATGGTTTCTCATTCAAGTAATCTACTGTATTATTCTCCTGTTATATGCATGTCAAAATAATCCAGTTATTTTAGCTTCATTTTTAATACCACATACTACAATCTTGGTATCCTACAGTTCTGCTAGCTAAGCTATAACTCTTTCATCATTTTTTATTTTATTCGTTTTTTTTCTTTTTAATATTTTTATACCAATTTTTATATTTGGTTTTCATCTGGAATCATTTCGAGTTTGCTATTTTTTGCTATTTTTTTTTTTTCATTCGTTCATTTTTTAAAACCAAAAATGAAATAATAACAAAAACATCATCGAACGACTACGTATGATGCATTCTGGAATGAAGAGAAACGCGTGCATTCGAAAAAAAAAATACTTTTTTATTTTTGTTATTTTTTGGTTATTTTAGGAATTTTTTGACTGTGTCGAAAAATAAACGAAAAAGTAACAAAAAAATCATCTAAAGAATAAAATGAAAAAAAAAACAAAAAAAATAATAAGAAAAATTACAAAAACAAGTTCGAGTGCATTATTTCAAGGACAATCAATGAACTATAAAGAACTGAATTTTTTTTTTGTAATTTTTTGCTTTTGTTGAGTTGGATTGCTTGGTTATTAGGCGATATAATGTAATTTTAGATCTTTATATAAACCACATACAGAAAATCCATTAATTTTTTTTTTGCTTATATTTTATATACATGTACATATATATTATGTAGATAAATTTTAATTTATGAAAAAAATGAGAGACGTTCAAAAATAAATTTGCCATACTAAAAAAGTTGATGAATTAAAAGAAGCAAATAAGTTTGTATGAGAGCGAATATGAAATGTTGATGATATTAGATATATTCAGTTGGATTGTGTTTAATTTTTGAGGTAGGTTAGTTAATAAAAAAAAATTTTTTTTTTTGATAATTTTAAGGTTAGGTCAGGATTTTTAAATTAATGTTTTTTTTTGTTGTTATTTTCTTATTTTTGTTTTGTTTTGTTAAAGAAATTTTTTCAATTCTGTTTCTAATTTTATGAGATTTATTTTTTTGTTCGAAAATTTTACCATATTTACATCCTTTGTATAAATTAAGTGAGAAGAATATAAAAGAAAAGGGTATCGAACCATATATGACATAGTTTTTATGCAGTTCGTTGAAGTGTTTTTTTCTTCGAATTTCTTTACTTGCATGTTAATGAATTCTTCTCCCTTCATTGATTCTGGATATGATTTAATGAAGGTATGATTTGGTAAATTCTAAAATAAAATTAATTTCAGGAACAAAACATTTAGCTTGTATTATTACGTAATGTAAATGTGAATAAATTGAAAGCTTTCGAAATCAAGTACATATCGATAATTGACGGATTTCAGTACCATTTTAATTCAAATTGACATTTTCATATTGAAGGAATGATTAACAGCTTAACAAAATTTTTCGTAGGATTTTGTGTGTGTTGATTATTTTTAATTTCTGTTGATGCACTGAAACTGATACAAGTTTCTTTTGATCGTATTTTATTTTCATAAAAGCTCGTAATATTCTATTATGGTATAAAAATAATTTCTGGAGTTAAAAATAACGATTAAGTTTAGTAGAGACAGGTGTCAGACATATTTGATCAACCAAAATTCGATTCAGAACTATTGTGTTCTTCTAACTTTTTCTTAGTCTAACACAATTTAAACAGTATCTTATCATCTTCGCATCTTATTTATTCTCTCAAACAAGTCAAAATGCCTAATTTCGGTACAAATTTTTTGATGGGAAATAATGATCTAGTTTTGACGCTTACCAAATATTATAATTAATACATTTTTATTTCTTTTGCTTATATTATTTTATATTTTTATTTTTGAAGTTTAATTTAAATAATTTTTATTTAAGAGTCTAAAAGTAAAAATATGTTGTTTGTTACTTGCTGTGGATGGACAAAGTTTGAAACAATTTAAAATTAAATATGATTGATTATATCTTTATTATAAGTTTATATCTTTTTTTGTTAATATGTTTATACAATTACACCTGTAAAATGAATATCAATAACAAATTTTTAATTTTCAATTACATTTCTTGAAATTAAAATAATTTTCGTTTCATATTTGATAATGTTCAAATTTTATTTCTATAGTTTTTATTACAATAGATTTAACGGGTCTTTAAAAGCAGTCTAAGGGGGCTTCAGACTTTGTGCATGACTACATGAAGTTTCATATTGACAACTACAATGAACTAAACCAATCTTTAGTTAGTTCAATGAAACTTTTCCTTAAAACTTAAAGTTATGCTCTGCAGCGTAGAAAACTTAAACAAACTTAAATGTGAAAATAAAAATATTTTTATAATTTTAATTTGAAAACTAGAATAAATAATTTCATAAAGGAAACCAAACAAATAATATATAATATTTTAAGATTGTTTAAGTCTATTATAGTTGAGTATGACATTCGTGAAATTTTGACAGAAACTCTAACAATAATAAGCAAATTTGGCAGCAATTCTTATGCGCTTACTATAACACATAGATCTACGTAATATTTAAAGGTTAAATTTCTTAATGAACCTGCCTGACATAGATATTTGTCAAAGCATATGTTGACTCATAATGACATAGTTACATAGGAAAATATTGTTTCTCATTCGAAAATAAAATGGAAATAAAACCAAAATTAACTTTTTAGTTTGATACGATCACTCTGTTCTCTGTATTTATATTATTTTTATTGCAAATTATTTTGTAGAGATATAAAAAAGATATTAAAAATTAATAAGATAGGATTTTATTGTACATGGGTTTTTGGATATTTTATATATGTATTCTAAAATATTCTTTTTGCACTTTATAATCTTAAAAAAATAGATGGAACGTGATATAGTATTCTATCTTTAACGAATTTTGAGATTGAACTTAATACCGGCATATGTCGATTATTGGCAGTTACATGTATATATGTCCAATATACGTATAATCACATATATCATGATTCATGACAAATGAGAATCTATTGATTATAGTTAGCACAATAAGGTGCTTCAAGTCGGTTTAAAAATTTTTTTAGTTATCGTTAACCTATATTTGATAATATTTTTGAAATATATTGTTGGTAAAATACTGTTGTTGAATATATTTTGTATAATATGGTGTATGCTCTAGTTGAAACATTTTTAAAAATAAAAATTAAAAGCTCTAGGAATGTTTCATTAATTACATAAAATATCGATTTCGGTTATTACACCATCATCGGAAGACTGGCTGTTGTTTTATTTATTGCATTTTAGGAAAAAAAAACTTGACGAAACAAATGTTTAGTGTACCAAACGTTCATTTAGTATAATTAATAAGCAAATATTTTGACTTTAAGGAACAATTCACATAAACAATTTTTTTATTATTTGCTTTTAATCTGTTATTCTGCCATTTTTGGCATGTAGGTACTTTTTTTATAACTAACTATAAAGAAGAGTTTTAATAACTTAACGAAAAATTATTTAAATTCACCACTTGTTGATAATTAAATTTGATGTTTTTTTAGCTTAGTAAAAATCACCGAGAGAACACCGAAGTATTAAATAGTGTAGCCCCACACGACCAACAACCATTTTTTTCATTTGCGAAAATTAAAACCAATCAAGACTAACTACCAATATTAGTTTTTTTTTAATAATTTAAAGTTTAATCTTCTAAACGCCAAAGAAACCCAATCTAATGTGTTATGTGTAAGGACTATATTTGTTTGAGTCTTCTAGTTGTATTTTGAGTATTTTAGAGATTTTCATACATTTAATTTCTAATGGAGATAGCTTTTTTATTATGACATAAAATCGTCCCTTTTCTAAATCACAAATATGTACTTTATCAGCTGCAGCTCAGCTCGAAGCAATGACCTTGCGCTCCTATTACGAACGTAAATTTTTCAATTCCGATGGTCTGTCTATTGTTATTAAAACTAATCTCAAATTAGCATAACCTGATTTACTTATCAAAGTAAAATTATATTAGAACTAGAATTTTATTTTCAATTTAATGAAAAAAGTTAAAATCTAAAAATTTCAACTAAATTTAAAATCAATTTTGAATACTTAATGTACTCAATTATCTATAACAATCTAATTTATGTTTTCAAGTATATAATATAGTTTCGTTTCGCCTAATTGAAGAAAAACAAGGTCATATACACATCTAATACATGTATTTATATATATATATATGTATATTTTGTATATTTTTTGTCAATATCATCTTTATAACTATCTCTCAATATTTAAGTGGATACTTAAATGGTAATTTTTATGATATGTTATACGGAAGATGACAGGACATCCTTATCGAATATGTAAAATTTATAAAAGAAGATATTATTGTACATAAAAAATATAAACGAAGAACAACAACAAGTAAATTGTATCTTAATTTAATTTTTTTTTCTCTATTTTATGTTCACAATCTGTTCTCTATACAAAATTACATTGTATCAATTTTTTTTTTTTGTAAACTTGTCATTTAAGTTGACAGAACATTTCAAACAGTTATATTTTTATTAAATACACATACATCTGTACATGGTGTAGACAGGCAAGGTACATACTATTAAGTTCCTAAAAATTTCTGATCTTCAAGGTTCTTTCAATAATTATAATAATTGTATTTAATTAATAAAAAAATTCGAGGAAATTTAAAATTGTCATTTTTTTTTTTTTATTATTATTATTCCATTTTTTTTGTTATTGTTTTTAATTCATTGAATTTTAAAGTGAAATCTGCTCTTCAACATTCTAAGCAACTAAAATAGTTTTCAGAATTTTTCAGAATTTTTTATATATTTTTTAATTTAATCGTTTTTACCGCAATTTTAAAACAAAAAAAAAAAAATTTTAAAATAGTTTAATACGTCTTTTTCGTCAGACTGTCCATATGTCGATTTAAATTTTTTTGACATTTTGACTTACGTAAAAAAATAAATGAAAAATGTTGGAGTAAAGTGTGGTTTTTAGGGAACTGAATATCCCTCTTTTTAGATAAATCAATTTTTGTAAGATACGAAGAGTATTTTTCCAAAGAGGTGATTTTTGGAATGGTAGGTTGGAATAATTTAAAAGGTAAATGTAATTTTTCTGTAATTTTTTCTTCATGTAAGGGTGATATTATGTATGAAATGTATATATATGAAAATTTTTATGATATTGTAGCCAGGCCTGGGCCTGAGTATATGGCCGCCTGAGTGCCAATGTATTTTGGCCGCTTCCAAGATAAAAAATAGAAAAATAAGTATTTTTAATTAGAAAATAAAATTTATGCATCAAGATCGCATTTTTAATTTTTATTTATATTAATATTATGTACATTATAGTGTATATTAAATTAAAAATTAATTCTACGCGATTTTTACATAGCATAGTTTTCAAACGCTCCATGTATATTTAAAGAACCAGCAATTTCATTTTCAATAGCGATAACTGAAAGATTGCTGAGGCGTTCTTGCGTCATTGATGTTCTCAATTAAGTTTTTATTGTGTTAAGTTTTGAAAAACTTCGATATCCAGATGCAACAAATACAGGTGTTGTTAACAAAAGTTTTAAACTTGTAGCTACATTTGGGAAAGAATTTTTCAATTTGTGCTTATGTAAATATTTTAATAAATCTTCGGGTTGCTTTCTATCTTTTATGATAATTTTCAAAGAAAGCCATTCTTCACCACTAATACCATATGATTCATCACCATCTTTAAATTTATTATGGATGTCGAAACAACTTTCTTTTATATCCTCATGTTCCATATTAACAAAGTTAATTAGAAATCCAAAAGTTTGTTCAAAATATGATAGAGATTGAAATTGAGTGGTAAGCGATGAACTAGTTGTATCTAGTTATTGTATAGAAAAAATTAATTTTGAAATTTTCTTTTGGACTAAATTAAATATTTTCATCTCCGTCATAGTCAAATTGTTTACGATGACGTCGGCGGCGTACACTAACATCAGCAGGAAATTTTGGTTCAGTTTCAACTTTTTCACACAGTTCATCAGAAAGCTTCAAATAATTTTCGAAACTTGTATCATTTCTGATATTGTTAAAAAAATTCAAAATTTCACTAATTGATTCAGCACATGAACTGCTATGCCAAGAAACTTTCTGCATCATTTTATTAATAATATCTACTTTCATCAAGATTTCATGCCATAATATTGTTGAACAAATAAATTTATAAGATTTAATTTTCATTGACAAACATTCAGCTTCATGTCGAGATATTGCTGTTGAACTATTTTCAGCTATTTCAATTAGGCTGTCATAAATTTCACCTAATTCATTTCGAAGTGGTCTAATAGCTTTTATTCTTGCTTTCCATTGAGTTTCACTAACTTGCTTCACTTTTAAAGATTTAAAATTTTTTTTTAAATTTGCCATTTAAATGGAGAACTAGAGAAAAAATTGTATATTGCTGATACATTACTAAAAAAATCAACTGTTGCAGATGCAAATGAAACTTTAGCAGAATCATTAGTGACCAAATTTAATGTATGCGCGTTGAATGGCATAAACAAAGCTCGTGGATAATTGTCCAAAATTCTTTTCTGCAATCCATTATGTTTCCGGACATATTGGAGCCATTATCGTATCCCTATATATATACTCTAACTATAGCCATGCATATAGTTAATATTTAATTCAAGATTCTTTAATTTTTATATTAAGAAGTCATAAAAAAATTACAATTTTTACAGTACTTTTTTCAGAAAAGCCAATGAAATTTTCTCTTACTTACATCATTTTGAATATGTACATACCTGAAAATCATTGTGATTTGTTCAAAATGTCCAGCATCCGACGTACAGTCCAAAATGACTGAAAAATATTTTGCCTCTTGTATTGATGTTAAAATATATTTTCTAATTTGGTTTGTAAGGATAGTAATTATTTAATTTTTGAAGCGGTTTCCCATATAATGTGGCATGTGGTTCTTTAAAGAGATTGATTATTGTACACGATTAATGTGGTCCGCCATTATATCATCAAATTTCCCTATCATTTCAATTGATTTTAAAAAATTTCCTTTATTTTTTTCATACAAATTGCATGAACCGCTTCTAAGAGCTAAAACCCTATCCTGCAAGAAATTGTACCACAGATATCATACGTTCGACAATTTGATACCATCATTTTTTCTCGGCGTTACAGTATCGTTGCATTTTCTTATCAATTGTACATTTTTTTTTAAAAATTTCATTCCAAATGTTTCCATATGGTCCACTTTTCAATATGCAGCTATCTTTTTTCGTGGCGAGATAAGTTTGCAGAGTTTTTTTTAGTAAGTTTTTTTTCTTCATTAACTAGTTTTATTTCTTGTTTTCCAAATATTTAACAACAGAAGCAAAATATGTGCACTCACGATTAAATTTTTTACCATTAAATATTTTTCTGTATAAATAAATTTTTGAAAATTATCTTCCCATTTCATTATTCGGATATATTAATTACACATTTTGAATGGACGGGTTACAAAGTTAGTTTTTATATATTCATTCAACAATTTTTGAAAATAATTTCCTTGTCAAAAGGTATATGTAGTGATAACATTTTCATGTATTAAAAGATTTTGAATTATTGTTAGAAGAAAATTCTCATGTTAATTTGTTATAATTTGTGTTTTTTAGAATAAAATGATTTCACCACACTATTTTTTTTTATTTATCATTGGTAAATATTATAGTTTACACATATATGTACACATATGTTAATTACTTATTATGAGTGGTAAATTATATTATATTTAGAAAAATAATTTCGACTAAAATATTAAACTTCGACCTGACCTAACCTAAGTTTTTATTGTTGTTTATTTAAATTTCTAGTTCGAGCAGATTGTAAATAATAAATAGATAAAGTTTTAATTAAAGTGTTTAACACAAAATTAAAAACAAAATATGTGAAACGGGAACAAAAACTTATTTCAAAATTATTTCATGCGTCCTCCTGTTTGCAGCTTAGTGTAAAAAAGAAGTCGATTTGACACAATGTGTATTCATTTTTTTTTGGCGCATACGATTTTTTGTATGTATATTTACATCAGTTCCTAAATGTTACATTATATGTCTTCGACCATCTCTTAATATACCATAGTGAGCCATTTAACTATGAATTTAATATGACATCTTAATTTTTTAACAGATAATACCGTGCCGTACCAGATTTAAATAAAATATAAAAAACAAGAAGCCCGAAATATTAATAAGTTCAGTTACACAAAATCGTAAGTCATTGCTGAACAAGTGGCATCATTTGGTTTTATAAATATCTATTGGGTAATTTGCTTCTATCAGATGATTATAAATATAATGTAAAAATTACAGCTATTCCTATAGATGTAATATGCGCAAACCAAAACTTTTGCACAGGTTGAGCATTGTGAAGTTGTTTTCGAACAAGAATAGCCAAATATATTTTTTTTTCTGATGTGTATAATTTAACAATTTTTGGAAGTTTTCAAAATTTTTTTTTTTTATAAACAGCCGCGCGCTAGGATAGGACCTTTGATACTTACGTACCACTTGGCTGGGATAGAGAAGGAAGAAGAAGAAGGAAAGTGTAGTACAAATTAACAGGTAGTGTGAGCAAAAAATGGTTAATGTTTGATTTGAATGAGGGATGTGATTCCACATTCGCGATGCTCGGACTATAAATGAATTTCCATAACCATTTTTTTACCATCTTGGGATTTCCACTGAGTAGGCGTGAGCATTTGCCGCTCCTCTTGTTTCGCGTTGGAACTGCTTTAGAGGAGGAAGTAGTGATTTGATTTCTACTGAGCAAGTGTCCACACCAACGAGATATCTATAAAACAAAGAAAGTGCCCCTACTGTACGACGATGTCCAAGAGAAGTTAAGGATGAAGTTACATTTGGGTCGCCTATGAGACGAATGGCGCGATTTTGAACGCGGTCAAGGTAGCCTAAGGCTGAAATGGGAGCGCCAGCCCAAATGTGGGAATTATATTCCATCTTGGGTCGTATAAATGCTTTATAGATATTAAGGAGTTCCAAAGGTGAAAAGAGAGCTTTACAACGACTTAAATAGCCTAAACACTTGGCAGATCATTTCGCAATATCAAAAATATGGTCATTCCAAGTAACTTTTTGATTTACGAGCATACCTAAGATGTTTAGACTATCCGGGAGAGTGGGGGAAAGAACTGATCCTTGCGGAACACCGGCATTTATGTGAATTTTGTCAGACGTGAAACCGTCGAATGAACCTAAGACGCGAATCGAGCGATTCGAAAGGAAGCCTTCAATCCATTTAGAAAATACAGAGCCTAGACCAATGGCATACTCGATCGAAAGCTTTGGAAATATCTAAAGCAACAATGTCAGATTCTCCAGAATTGTGTAGACTGATATTGAGTTTTTCACAAAGGCATGTCATCATGTCACCGGTAGATCGGTGCGGTCTAAAACCATATTGTCTGTCAGATATTATGCTTTTGCTCTCAAGATATTTCGAAAGTTTCTCATTGATTAGGATTTCCATTACTTTGGAAAGAATCGAAATAATAGCTATTGTTCTATAGTTTGTGGGATCGCTTTTGCCAACTTTTTTGGGAATTGGATGAACGTGCGTAACTTTCCATTGACTGGGATATTGACCAGTTGGTGTATCTTAACGAGCTTTTTATTCATATTTCTATATCTCTTAACTTTTCTACACTAACCCATTCTAAAATTCTGTGGAAGCAGGTGCATGCTTACCCAATTATTTTTGCTTCTATAAATATTTTATTTTGGGAAATTTTCGACAAAGATGTTCTTATCCTATGTAAGTGAACTATCCAAATATTCCATCTACTATTTGATGGCTTTTAATATTTGAGGTTTTTTAAATCGAAATTCTTATCAAAGAATACGAAATTTCCATCATAGAATCAACAACAACTTAAAGCCAATGATTTCTTCTCTGCAAATATCTAAAGTTCAAATATTTTAAGAAAGTTTTTTAAAATATTACGTTGTTGTTATTGCACAAATGCAAAATGTTGGGTTATTCAAATTAGTTAAAAATATCCTATAAATGTCCCAACTTAGAAATATTAGAAATTAATTGGAATAAGAACATTATATAATCGGTCTACAAAGCTCTACGGCTTAGGGAATCCTTTTCGTAGCATGTTGAATAAACTGCAACTGATCGTATAACTCCTAGAAGTAGAATTAGTTGTAGAATTAAAAATACAACTATAATATTACACAATTCTAGACATTCAATTATTCGATTCATTATTGTCAATTCTTATAACGAAAAATTCATACTCCTATATTTTTCTAGTTCTTTTTTTTGATGACATGATGATGCGTTCTGTTATATTGAAAATTGCGTAAAAAAAAGAGACAATTTCCACTAGATAATTTATGAAAAACTGCATTCATGAGCCTTTTAAGAAAAACGCATAATAAAAATAAAAAAAAAAATATATAATAAAAACAAAAAGTTACAAAAACAGAAAAACAAAAAAAAAATTAACAGCGGAGATCGAATCAATTTATAAAGATTGCTAGTTGATAGCTAAATGGTTAAATTAAAAACAAAAAAAAAAAACAAAAACCACTAAGCATACATAAATATATATTTTGTATGAGCATATATATATACTATATATGTATGCGTATGTATTAAGCTATTGAGACAACAACTGAATCAACTGATAGTAATTATGGCGACTGCATCTGCTCTTTTTCAACAATTTTTATTTTTGTTTGTTTTTTTTTAACATTTTTAATTTTAAAATAATAACAAAAAAAAAAGAAAATTAAAAAAAAAACTTGAAAATCTTCACAAAAAATGTTTTTTTGTTTTTATTGTGTTTTTGTTTATTATTATTTTCCGATTTTTGCTATTCTCTTAAGCTGACTTTTAATTTAGAGAGGACATGACATGAACAACACAAAAATAATCACAAAACATAGTGAAAATTTTCTATAGAAAAAAAATTCAATTGAAGTAACAATTACAATAACAGCATCATCATCATCATCATCATCTTTATCATCATCATCATCAACAGAAATAACAACGGATTTTAATTGTAATGCCATCTATTAACAAAAACATAAATAAAAAATTGCTCATATTATAAAAATGGCAACAAACAAAACAAAACAAAACAAAACAAAAAAAAAAAAATAAACCGAAATGATTTTATCCGGTATTTTGTGGTGATTAATTCTTAACTGATTTGAAATTTTTATTTAGAAACGATGCAATTCTAATACAATACCAATACAATAATTTTATAAAATTTTAACTGATATTTAGAGAAAAAAAAACGTAAAGAATTATTAGTTAATTGGCATTATTCACAGTTTTAACAGCATTCAATGATGGAAGTGGAATCTTTTTCAATTTTTTATATTTTGCAGAAATCCTATGTTGTTTTGTTTCTATCTTTTTTTTTTTTTTAAATTGACTAATTTAACACCTAACTAAATATTAAGCTAATGAGAATAAAAATTTATTCAATTAAAAATGATTAATTCAATTAAATAAATATTTATTTGTTTGTTTGTTCTTAAATCAAAAATATGTAATGGTCCGAAAATGTGAAGATTTTGATTTAATGAGTTCAAGTAAAATTGTTTTAGATTGCAGTAACTAGATAAGTTATTAACACCCCTTTAACAGTTTTTGATGTAACCTCATACCATCACGTTTACTTAAGAAAACTAAAGTTTTAATAGGAACCAAATATGCCTCGTGCAGGATAATAACTGACCACTGACCAGTAAAGAAACATCTAGATAAAGTCAGACTTACCGATAACAAATTGTGCAATATAGAAATAAAACCTTTTGAATAAATTGAATACATTGAACATAATATGCGAGCTATTCAGTACACCACTGAAAAACTTCCTCAGTGTAATTACTAAATCAGCCATCATTAGAAGATTAGATGATTAATTTACATAATTAAGAGTAATCACAATAAGCTCATTTACTGCTGTGGTGCTATGAGATATTCTACCTGGTTCTCATAAATCTAATCTACTATGATCAATAACTTAACTTAACAAAATACAAATTTAAATATGCAACATGACATTTTGATTGCAAACAAAAATTGGAGATTATTTTGTATAAACTGACCTATGTTTTTTAGACCCATTTTATTTTCAGTGATGATAACCAAAACTTTAAATGTAAATGTGAATATTTTTATTATATATTGACAATATTTTACAGTACTTTGGCTTAAAATATTTGAGTATATGTATATATTTTGTATATACAATTTTCTTTCAAAATCCAAAATTCAAACTGGTCTCTGACTGTAAATCAATAGTTTATTCTTTTCCGCCCGATATCTTGAATTTTCTTCCGAATATCAAATATAACTGTTTTGTATTAGATTATGAAAAATGTGGTACCTAAAGTATACCATCAATACATGACATCAATTTATGATTATTTAAATAATTTTACATGTAAATGTAATTTACTAATTATCTAGCATAATTAAAATACAAAAAAAAAAAAATAAAAATACAACAAAAAATTTTCGATTAATTATTTCAACTGTGAACGATTCAAATTCTAAAATCCTATATGGAAATTATATTCTAATTAGCTAATATTTTAATATTCATTAAAAATGATTATCAAATTATGCATGTATGAAGGTAATTTTCTGGAATCAAGTTAAACAATGATTGTTTAAAATTACAGAAAAAAAAAACATAGAAAACAAAATAGAAAATAGGGAAATTTTTTTTTATTTTGTATTTTTATTCGGAAAATATTTATTCAAATTTTTCTGGATGTAATTATTTAATTTTGTTTGTTGTTTTTGTTGCTTTTAATTTTTCTTTCAGTAAAAATAATAAATTATATGTTTTATGTGCCTATAGTGTATAATACTGTTGTTTTTAACGTTTATAACTGATTCTATGTATTCAAAAAAAAAAAATGATTCTTTATATTATATAAAAATATTTCCATTTAGTACTCGTACTTACGATAGAGAGCTGGTATAGTTGAAGACAGAAGCAACAAAAGAAGGAAAAAGAGCCAATATCAGACAGAAAGTGCAGCTTTTAATGGAAAGAAGTAGGACAGACTCAACACATATAGTGCAAGGAAAATTAACTCGGAAATAGCAGATATAAAAATTGATGTTACAAATCAGTTTATGCCATGACTGTCGACATACTAATCATAAAATGAAAAACAAGAGTCGATTTATCGCCCTATGATAAAAGTTCACGCTTATGCGTACAAAACTCTCTAGCATTAAGTGTGTATAGAGATGATAATTTTAGTTTAAAATTGTGAATTAAATTCGAAAAAAAATTAAACTCTTATTTACTTTGATTTTAAATATCTAAAAAATATTTACGCAAATCCAGATGAAAAACAATTTCCATAGGTTGTACAAATCCATAAAAGCATCCTAAGAATTGTTTTAGAACATTTGGTTAAAAAAATGATATATAGATTATACGAAAATGTTACTGATCATCTTTGGACTCTACCTGACAATCTAATTTAATTGGTTAAATTTGGGTTTTATTTTTATTTGATAGATGCCATGTTATCAAGTTCAGCTTAGCAAATTCATTTAAAATAGTAAACTGGTAACTTGGTAAGAGGTAACTCGCAAAGTAAGGCGAAGTGCTTAACATTAAATAATATTCGTTAATTAAAACATCTATGGCAATTCATTATTTGGCAATTCATCATAATAAAACAAGAATGTTCAAATTTAGAAAGTATACAGAATTTAGTGTGTAAAACGATAGTATGTAGAATTATGGCCCAGTAAATATAAAATATCATTTTAAATCCAAATATAAAACTGTACACAAGGCATCTATTATCTATCCGAAATGCAGTTTGGTGTGTAGTAAATAAAGTTTACTACCACGTATTTTCAGTATTCAAGACATAACACAATTCTGTATCATTTAGTTAATACTGGAAAATCGGGAATTCGAGATAATAACAATTTTTTTTTTTTTTTTCTAGTTTTTTTATTTAACTTTACAATCTATCTTATTTTTATCTAATAATAGTATGTCACTATTAGACGATATTGAGTAATTTGTTTTGGCTTCTTTTATGTAACAGGTGATGAGTGAGCCCATTGGCTTATCTCCGAAGTTTTATATTTCTGGTCAAGCTAGTGGGGATTTCTGGTTTGACTATTTATAAATCTGCTGCTTAGATCTATCGGATGAAACCTCTTCAGCCTTCGCACATGTTGGTCTGTACACTGTAGTTGTGATGCGAGATCGTTGGGATGTATTCCGAATCTTGCAAAGTATTTTGAGCTTCTTGTTGCTATGGTTTCTTTAACCGATATGACTTTTAAGTCCTTTCAAATTTCCTCATTTCTCACGAACCATGGTGCATTTACTATTCATCGGAGTACTTTTCATTGAAAACTTTCCAGCATTTCAACGTTGGAATTACTTGTGGTTCCCCACAGTTCTATACCATAGTACCAGATGAGTTTCAAGACGGATCCTTTTATAGTAGGATCTTGCACTCCATTGATAACTGCGAATAACGTCCTATTAACCAATATAGGCTGTTAAACTTCAATCTAAGTTGTTTATTTTTATTGACAATATGCTCTCTCCAATTTAAACGCCTATCCAGATGCTTACCAAGATACTTTGCAGAGTTTGTATGTGTTAATGCCACATTATTTAGTGTTACAGCCGGGAAATCTTTTCTTCTGGCACTGATTTGTTTACATTCGCCTTGATTCTCCATATTTTTAGCCAATCTTCAATTTTTAATAAGTGTTCTTGCAATTGGTTTGAGGCAGGCATGTGTTTGTTGCTAATACTACTGTGTCATCAGCAAACGTTGCAGTAACTGTGTTTTCTGTTGTTGACAAATCTCCGGTATATATTAAATATAAGATAGGTCCTAGCACACAACCCTGAGGGACTCCTGACTTTATTATTTTTTCTGATGTGTGTTTTTGTAGTCGTTTTATTATAAATTTACGACTGTCTAGGTATGACCTTATGAGTAGATATAATTCATGATACCATGCCTTTGCTTTAATTTGTATAGAAGTCCCTCATGCCACACCTTGTCGAACGTCTGTGCAATATCTAGAAACGCTGCCGAGCAATATTTCTTACTTTCCAAAGTGTCGTTTATTACATTTACTACTCTGTGGACTTGTTGAATCGTTGAGTGATTTTGCCTAAACCCAAATTGGTGGCTTGGTATTAGGTTTTCTGTTATCAATATTGACTTTAGTCGCGTCATCAACAATTTTTCAAATACCTTTGACAGTATAGGTAGTAAACTTATCGGCCTGTATTAAGCCACTGCACTTGGATGCCACCTTACCCGGTTTTGATAACATGATAATTTGGGCTTTCTTTCATTGATCCGGAAAACACCTTAACCTTAGGATAGCATTGAATAGGTATGTCATATATTTTATACCTATTTCTGGAAGTTCTTTTATCATTTTATCAGTTATTTTATCATATCCTGGTGCTTTATTTGGTACCTTCTTGGGTTTATTTCATTTTTAATGACTGCTTTTACTTCTTTTACGCTATATTTTTTTATTGGTAGATTATTGGTAGTGGTGTATCAAGATAATCTATTATTTCCTTATTCAGGGGTTCTACAATTTCTTGCGGGATGGAGTGAATGTAGTTTCTAGATGCGAAGATAATAACAATTTGATGACTAAAATAAAAATGTATGGTCCAAAAGTTAAAATTTACAGTGCATTTTTATACAAAGTATAAATACCGTATTTTTACTTGTTTATTGGCGACATTAATATCTACCTACTCAAATGCAAGACGTATATTATCAATGGTATTCATAATATTCTATCCCCCTCCTTTCTTCCTTCTTAATGTGCTGCATCATCTGGTATATTAGTTTACTGTCCAATATTTTCGTTAACGCAGTAAACCAATCTACATTGATGAGGGTACATTGAAATTAAGAATTTGCTTAAGTGTGGAGAATCCTTTACTTCTCTTTAGAGTTAAAAAAAACAACAAGCTTAATTTAAAGTAAATGCATGAAGAATCTATTTTGAGTTGAGCTTGATTGTAGTACCAAATGATTTAATTCCACTACTATTAAATAAGCTATTCCATTCATTCAAACAATCCTATAATATTCCAATTATAATTTGTTTTGTTTTTCATTTCCATTAATCAAAGTGAATAGTTTTTACACTGAAGGAATGGGGGAACTGTCGTTTTGGATTGCAAGTGCAAATGCAATAAATATAATGTATACTCAAATATGAATTCTGATTATTTTTTTTTCTTCGGTCAGCATAAAATATTACCCAGAATCTGTTTTTTTTTTTTCACTTGATTTTTACATATGGTTTTTCATTTTGTTTTTTGTTTTTCCAAATTTATAAATTTTCCTTTTCTTCATTTCGTTTTCCTTAATTAATTCTGGGTGCAAAAAAAAAAAAAAAATTTAAATTGTTATTATTTTGTTCTTTTTTTTGTATATGTTTCGGGCTTAAATTATAGGGCCCTTTGTTAAATTATCAATTTTTCTTTTTTTGAATAGTATTGTTGTTGTTTTTATTGTTATTATATTGTATAAGGGGACGATGGGCAATTTAATTTGAGATTGATGAGGTAACTACTTCATATTATTTTAGATTTACATTAGTGTTAGTGTTTATTTGTAGTGTATGTAATTGTAATGAATTACAAAATAATACGAAATGAAAAAAAAAATTGTTAATAAAATTGCCTTCTGCTTACAGTAAGTTCTAAATATTTGAAAATAGTTATGAAAAATTTTAGTTAACCTGACTACAAAGTAATTAACCATTATATTCAAGTGATGAATACCGTTAATATGTCTGAATGATTGGATAACCGTCCTCAATGATGATGTGAGATTAACAGGAGAAAAACGATATTCAGAAATGTGGTTGTAGGCAAGTGTGCCTGCCAGTTCTAAGTTTAAGTAAAAAATATTTTATAATTTCTATCACAAAGAGATTAAATTTAATTCGAGAACAAATTATGAAATTGAAAGTTAATGACGAAACCTGTCATGGCGTAACCTACTTATCGATATAGAAAATATTTATATGACACATATCGGATTTGGGATTGTAAAATTTCATGTAACATAAGGAAAATAACCAGAATAAAAAAATCAGAAATCTAGTAAATCCATCCAGAAATCTATCTATCCTACAACAGTCGTTCAATGTTCTAAAATAAATAAGGTAGTAATAATGCCTACAGTTATGGCCATACCCACGTAACATTTTATTGTTATAAAAACAAAATTAGTGCTATAATACTCCTATACGGCTCCCGATAAGCACTAAACGTGTTTTAATAATGTTTTTATGGGAATAATGTGACTAATATTGATATAAAAATGTTCTTATAGCAATTTCGGCAATAAATATAAACTCCATAGAATTATTATTTTAAAATAAGAAATAATGTACTTTTCTCACTCTCGCATAACATAAACTATTTCAAAATATACTAATTCTATAACAATATTACAGAAATTGCTCCAGCAAGTGCTTTATAGGACTCTCCACTTTAATGCTACGACATATTTATAACGTTTCGCAACAAAATGCGAAGCACTCAAATTAACACTAATATTGCTATAAGAGTGCTTATAATAGTGTTATAAGAGTGCACAAGAGTCTGATAGTAATAAAATTCTTACGTGGGTATGTAACAATAACAACAGCCGTTCTTAATCTAGGTGTATGTAAATTAATTAATAAAGTGTTAAGTATATATGAGATTGAACTAGAATTAGAAGAATGATCAGAAATACAGTAAAAATTACTTAAGAAAGCACTAAGTAGAGATACGAATTTTCAAAGAAGGCGATTTAATATATGCAATTTTTGCTTAAAATTTACTTAAATTTGGCTAACTTAGATTGAAAAAACTTCGTTGAATTCAAGATGAACAATAGTTTTTAAGCCATAAAATTAAATTAATTGTCTAACAGTTTAAAAATGGAAATATAATATTTTGAAGGTTTATTTTTATTATAAAGACGTTGTTCACATATTCATGATATTAATATTAATATTATTTAAAGTAGTGTATAGAGTTGAATTTGTAATTAGTAAGTTGTTAAAAAAAAAAAAATAGTAAGTTGTATTTTTAAATCTTTTATAATATTATGAACAATCAATTTCAATGTTAATCTTGCTGATACAAAATATTCTTGCACGGTGCACCTATTAAAGGTATAATGAAATTGACGCAATTACTAGAAACCATACAAATGTACGTTAGCTGTATGAAAAGGTCTTATAAATTCTCGATGACAAGCAATCGACAAAAACTATAAACTTGTTTATGGATATGATTATTGATCAAAAGCTTAAGTTATATATTGATACGAAATTGTTTCATTTATATCCTATCATTACAACTTTATTTTATTCTGCTCTATTTTGTACAACTGTGCTCCATCCGTTAACTACAGTCTTTCGACAGTTGATTTTGATCTACCTCTTGCTCTAATATTGTGTGGTACTACATTTAATATATTTTTTTTGGCATCCCTTGTTCATTAATCTTCATCAGCTATCCTGCTCATCATAGTCTTTGAGCTTTAATGATTTTATATAAAATTGTGTTCATTAATTAGTAATTGTAGCTCCTTGTTTGTTTGTATTTGGTATTCGTCTATTATTTTGTGAACAAATTATTTTTTCAGTAACCTTCTTTCGAATAACTTTAATTTATTTTCGTCACTAATTGTCATTGTTCTGAAGTCGCAGCTGTAGGTGAATATAAAGTTTTGTACATTTTTAATTTATTCTGTAAAATTGTTTACTAAATAAAATCTCTCAAGATTATAGGTATAAATTATATTGGTTTTGATAAGCGAGAATGTACTGTTAAATTTGGTCAATTATTATACATTTTTTGTAACGTGCACAAGGCCAATTTAAAATAAAATTAAAAATTGAGTCAAAAAAACAAAAAAACAAAAACAACAAAACTAATTTAATTTTTTTTTTCTTAACTGAAAAGCTCAATTCGTGCACATATACAAGATACATATGTCTATATGTTAAATATCTAGTATTTTAGGAATAGGTAAACACATTAAAAATTCACCTTTGAATATTAGAATAGCTAAAATAGGACCATTTCCCGTTTAAAATATGAAAAAAAGTAAATAAAATTTGTTTTTTTTTTTTTTTTTATTAAAAAAAGAAAAATTAAAAAATTTTTTTTTCTTTAAATTTGTTTTGTTTTTTTTTTCGAAATTACAATAAAAAAAATTCAATGAAATATATAACTGTAACACGGACTCATTAAGAATTTTAAATACTCATTCTATATTCAATTAAATTTCACTAAGTAATTTGGGAATCTAGATGGAGAGATATTATGGAAAGATGTCCATATGGTATGGGATCAAGAGTGAAAATGAAAAATTTTTATTTATTAATAATTTCAATTAATGGTCTTCTAATCGTAAAGGCCCATTATGCCCTTTTTGATTATTAAACTTATCTATCTCATATTATAAAAATTTTAAAAATTCAAATAGTCTTGTTTAAATGTCGCAATGTGATCTTTATTCACCTTCATTTCATCTCTTTTTGATAGATTTCCTACTGTTCGCTTATATGTCATTATTTCAAATTTGGTACTGTTCTTTCTCAAAAAATTCTACATTTTATTTGTATACACACTAATTGTTTATAAAGTGTTGTATTTTGTTTATGTTTTATTTCTGTGATTGTTGAATATTCGAAATTTTGTTTTTCTGGTTAAGTTGCAAATCTGCTAAAACAGTTGACTTAAATTTTTGACAGTATTTGAATTTAGGGCTTTTTGCAGTTTATTTGATTTAGTAATTAATAACCAATTATAGTTAATAACAGTTCAACCCCAATTGTAATACACTGTAGTGATGAATCTTTTTACAGAACATTGCTTTTTACTTGAGAAGTACTTAATTATTTCCTAAGATTGTTAATAAAAAATAATAAAACGAATAAAAAGCAAAAAAACAAAAACAATTTTTAATTCTCGCAAGTCACACTGTGTTTTAATTACTATTAAAGAATCTATGAATTTATTTTTACTAAAAGCTCCTACTCGCATATTGCCTTGCCGTTTGTTTTTAATATTATTGCTGCGGTATATTTAATATGAAGGGAACACCACAATAATGTGAAGTTATGATGAAAATTCTTTGTGTGATATCCTTTTTTTTGTTATTATTATTTTTACTAAGGACTTCGATTAAATTGTTTTGTTTTGCTGTTTGGCCCCTAAAAAACAACATTGCAATTGTGACGGGTTTTTGTTTTCGTTTTATTTTTTTTTTGTTTTCTAAAATGAAAGGCCATAAAATATTTTTAGATTATTGTTTTGGAGTTATTTTTCATTTTTAGCTGTTATCACGAACTCACATAGTCTGATGCCATGAATTTTTATATTCTAAAATGATATTTTGTTTTTGTTTTTATGTTGTTTTTGTTTTCTATTAATATTTGTGTGTGCATATTTGTGTATAGAAAAATATACATTTGGGGCAGGGAAATATCCTAATAAGGATTTGAATATTTTAGACACGATTAAAAGTAGTTATTTAAAAAAAAAATTTTTTTGTATTATTTTTAATATCCATTTTCGTTGAAATTTTGTGCAACAACATTATTATCGTGAAACTAACCTATAATTTCGACTGGAGTTTATTTTGTTTTGCTGTAAAATTTAATTTATTTTGTCTTTGTCTTTTTATATTTTAACAGATAAATTTAGAAAAATCAATAATTTTGATTTAAAAGGATAATAAAATAAAAATTAGTTTTTTGTTGACTGACATAATTTTCTGTTTACAACAATTATTAAAAAATATAAAAACAAAAAACAAGATTGTTGATTAAAATAAAAGGACGAAAGACTTAAAGCTAAAGATAATATTTTATGTCCATTAGCTTGTATACAATTAAACCCCGTTATGACGTTGTTTCCATAATGAGCTACCACATAATTAAATACATTTATTGATTATTCTTTTTAAAATTCCTCTTTTGTTGCAGGTCCAATTCAGGATATTATAAATATTAAATAAAGATTAAGACTCTAGGTATGTTGCACAAATTTTATTAAATATCTTAAACTTTGGCTATTACACCATCATCAGAGGGTTGACTATGTAGTATATTATCACACATTTTCTGACCCATTTCAGAGATCGAGATCGCGTCAAAATATCTCTGACGAGATAGTTTTGTATTCTGTTAGACACCACAGACGCGATAGCAAATTACCGCGACGGCAAATGTCAAAATAGTATCGTTAGTAATTTCTGTTAGACCTTTGACGAGACGAGATAGCCATTTTTTATCTCGTCAAAAATTGTAAGCGATAGAGATAGAGTATCGTCAAAGTATTTTGTGTTTTTTTATCAAAAAATTGAATTAAATAAATAAATTGAATATATAAAATAGATAAGTAAAGATTAATAAACAATTTTTCATTATTTTTTTTTGCATTATTATTAAAATTGTGTTTTTGTTTTGAAAAAAAAAACCATCTTATTGTTTTACTATTATATTTATATTTATTTTTTATTTAAAAAATATTTTGAAACTAAACCCTACTGAAAACGTTTTATACTTTCCAAAAATTTTATAAACCATATTTTGTTTATATACCAATAATTTTGGTTGACAGTAAAAAATGATCAGTACTACCAACAAATAAAATATTCTATAGCGCCGCTTACAGTGTCTAACAGAAATGCATATTCAGCGAGACGAGACGAGATGAATTTTTTCTTCTCGTCAACGATGGGTCTAAGAGAATATGGGTGTATAAATATAATATGGTTCTGATGACGATGATTTGGAATTAATTTACCGATGTTTATAGTGTGTTTTTAAATATCTGATGTATAACAAAGTCATAATATTCAAATGTGTTCATTCCATATTTCATTTACAAATATAATGAAATATAGGGTAAAATAGTAATGTTTAGAATGTATTTTAAATCTTCTTACGCATGATGTTTTACAGTTCCCAATCTTACTTACAATTATTGTGGTGATCTTGAATAAGTGGTATCTGTTGGGAATTACATTTCAGCAAGCTATATTGGAAATATTTTAATCAAGAATCGTAATTAATACATAAAATAGTAAAAATTGATTTAATTTTGATTATAGGTGTAGAGGGAAGGAATGTAAGGGCATAATTTTACCTGCGTTTTATATAAATTGAATTTATTTAAATTTAACTTAATTGTTTTTTTTTCACTTTTAGTTAATTAATTTACAAAATAAATTTATATAGTTATAATTTTTTAAAATTTTTAAATCATTTTACTTTTAATAAAAAGAACAAGTTCGATGTATTAATTAATATTCAAACATGATACATATATATATTATATCACCATTGTATCCATAAATATTATTATTATTTGTGTTAACAAACAAAATTATTTTCGGGAACTGTTTCGTTCATCATAACACTACTAGAACTCATCAGTTGGTATAGATAGTTGGTTAGACTGTAAAAACTTTAAAAATTTTATAATTATATAAATTTATTTTGTAAAAATACAGTTTACAATGAAATTTTGGTCGATCTTTAAAACTCACAGTCTTTTAATAAGTTATAAAATCAATCAAAATGAAAATCAGGAAGTTGTATAGGTAGTCTAACACTATAAATCTACTGATGAGTTCTAATAGTGTTATGATGAACAATTCCTAAAAATAATTTTTTTTTTAAATTAATTTAGTTTAGTTAAGTACACTTTTGTTTAAGTTTAGCCAATTTAGAGTTTAATTGAATTGCTTGATGTAACTAATTTGACTGGTTTAGTTAAAAGTTAAATATGTTATTAATATGCTTATATTTAATAATTTATTTATTTATTTATTTATTCCAACAAAATGCCTTAAGAGATTTCTCTTATTTGTAGGCTACTTACAAAAGAATTGTTATAATTATTCTGTAAAAAAAAAACAAAAATTCATAAAACAAGTGTAAGTAAAGTAAAATTAACCTTAAAATTAGATAATCGAAAATTAAGATAAAATTTATGGTTTTGATAATATATAAAGCAAAAAAAAAAAAATAAAAATTGTTAAGTTTATGAAAGCTGAACTGTGCTATATTTATTTATAAATGATTGAAATAATTCTTTTTTTAAATTATAATTGCTGAGTAGTTTTAAGTTACATTCAAATTTATTCTAGAGACTAATTGCAAAATGCATGTACTTATTTATGAGATGCTGACTCCGTGTGTTGACTTTGTGATAGCCTCTTCTTTTGGTTAAACTAGTGGTTGTGTGCATTCTTGACGATTCAATGTGCCGTGAATATGTAGTATAAGTTTTAAATTTATAAAATATTTTATAAATTGATGTTCTCTATCAATAAATTTAGTTCTTTCTGTCCAATCATAATTGTATACATTTTTTAAGGCCATGTTTTGAATGATTTGTAATCTATTTATTGAGTTTTTGTAGTTTGAACCCCATAACTTGATGTCATAGCTCTCAATGGCTATGAAAGAAAGCATAATATACACTTTTTTAATTTCATTTGGTAGAACATAACCAATCAAACTGTAAATAAACCAGCAATTGATTACAATTTCTTGCAAAGTAAATTTGTTTGGTTGCTCCATTTCAGTTTAGAATCTATCAAAACACAATTATTTTTATTTGTTCATACACTACTTAATCTTTACACTAATCGTCTAATGTATACATATAACATTAAAGAATGAATAAATAATTAAATATTAAAAAAAATATTGTTGTTAGATATTGTATTGCGTAAGCCAGTTATAGGCTAGTGATATTTTCAGGTTTCTAAATGCAGCTATTTGGATACCAAGATATTTGAGATTTTTTTGTTCGATGAGTTTAACTATCAGATGTGTTGGGTTTTAATTACTTCATTGAACTTTTAGATATACCATATATTTTATTTTTCCTGTAATACTTGCATACTATTATAATCACGTGTGCAATCGTTCGGTGTTGTTGAAGAGTTTAAGCAAACATTTTCTTTTTTGCCAATTAAAATAGCATCGTTGACATCGGAAAGAATTTTCATTTATGTTTAATTCATTTTTGAACCAGGCTTACCTTCTTATATTAATTTTATTATGAGCGTTAACATCCACTGTTTTTCGATTATCTATATTTTATTTTTACATTGAAGAAAATGTTAAAAAAGATATGTCATCAAGGAGATTCTGAATAGAATATTAACTTGCACTATTACTTTCTGTGTAAATTAACTAATATCATTATTTATTTATTTTATTATTAATTTGTGCATATACATGAGACGATAAGTCTCTACAATTGTATACAAAGTATATGAATAGTTACTAACACTTAAATCTAAAAAGAGAAAAAAGTAAAAGAAAGAAAATGTACAATTCATTCTAGTTGTAATATTTTTATTCAATATAAATTCAATTTAAATTCAATTTAAGGTAAGAAAGCAATAGAAAATAATAAAAACATTAAATACAATAACAAATCATAAACAAACATTAACTTTAAATTAAAAATTCAATAACTTCTCTCTTCCATTCAACTATCATTATCTCAATTATCTATATCATTAGCTCAGAGAAGGAGCGACTAATCCCTTTCCTTGAAGTACTCCCAACTATGGTCTAAGAATTTAGACCAACAAGTTTCAAATTTGATAGCATTCCGCCAAGAAGTCCACAAAGTAACAGCTCTAACAAAGAATGAAAAGTGTCTTAGAGGCCCAGAATGGCGCGGAATAATCAAATTTACATTTCGGATAGATCTTCAAAAAGATAGTTTATTATACAAGTAAAAAGGTGTATTTTTACTTAAAATCTTTTGCAAAGAAACATACGTTATTTAAAATTCTGAAGTAATTTTCAAATGTACAGTCAAGTATAGATTTAGAAACATCACTCACAATGTTAATTTCCAGCGATTAGTTACAAAACTGATACATGTATTAAAGATTACATTTAATCTTGATAGTTCACCTACACTCATACCAGCTTAGAGTACATCACAGTATATAAAATTTGGAAATATTAAAGATAAGATCTTTGTAACCCATTGGCTAATGCAATAAGAGAATTTCCACAGTCTACGAAGGAGTTTTTTAGAAATGAAAAATTAGAATGAAAAATTTTTTAGAAATTAAATTAATATTATCATTCCATGTTTCATTGACAACAACAACCAGATTTTTGGCACAATTAACAAACTGTACCTCAGAATGATTTATATTAATTCTTAGAAGATTCGTTGTTTGAATATTACGTACATAAATAACAATAGCCAGGGGTTTAGATGAATTTAATTTTAGTCCATATTTCTGAGTATATTTTCAAAAATGCTAGCTTCTTTAATTTATCACGCAACATAGAAAACTGGATAAATTAATCGCAATAGCGGAACTCAATCCAGTACATAACATAGAATGTAAAGGTTGTTATATCTTATATTTAGCATTAACAAGCGGGCACCATAAAGAAAGAGATAATACTAGATGATACAAGTAACGAAATCAATTTGAATTGTGGTGTTATTTCAGTTTTTTTTATCGTAATCTACCAATAGTACTGGTGAGGTTAGAATTTTACAATGCTTCAATGCAATATGCTGTAATCAAAATATCATTTATCTTATCACTCATATATTTTCTACTCTGTTTCATTTAAAAATGTTCAGCTGCCTGTTTGGAATATCCTATGCAAGACTAAAATTATTCCGTAAATATTGCTAAAATTTTAAATTATTTTTAGATTTTATCTTCAAAATTTTTTATACAACTTATTTTTAATTTTATATATTTAATACAACTTGTTAAGGATTCAATTTTCCACTTTGACATTATTATATAGGAGAATATTAATTTTGAATTTTTATTTAACAAAAAAAAAAGAAACAAGAATTTGTTTGTAAGTATTTTAATTTGATTTGATAATCATAAGAACAACAACAACAACTACAAAAACAAAAATCATTAATAATAATAATCTATTAACTATTTGATGATATCGAATTCTATTTGAATTTAAAATTTTTATTTCCTATTTAATTTTTTAAAAATAAAAATTATTTTGTAATCAAATCACGTATACCTTATTATTTTTCCTGGTATCCATTAGGTTTTTTAAAACATTTTTATAAAATTAGAGACATCATGGCTTTTGATCTAACAACAATTTAAGAGATAAAAAAAAAAACAAACAAAAAAATTGATAAGAAACAAAAAATGTAGAATATTTTTTTTCTCTTTCTATAATTTTTATTTTTCATAAATATATATGGTCATCGCTTTTGATCGGTTGATTTTAGAATTTAGTTCCTTTTAATGTGTATGACATTCTTTTGTAACATTTAAATTCAAATTAAGTGAAGTACAAAGATGTAGTGAGGTTCACTGGCTGGAAGTATTATTAATGGTCCTGTAAACTCTTACGATCACATTATGTCATTAAAAATTGCCTGCACTTATTTGGATTTTGCGGTAAATGTTTTAATTCGTTTTTTATAATACACAATTCGACCAGACAGCTTAGCTAGGTCTTAAACATATATTTTTACATTTTAAATTAATTAGTATATAATATTAGTCTTAATCTAAACAACTTTCTTTAATCTTTTTTATCTTTTTATTAAATCAAATACAAATATTCTCTATACTTAAAACCATGTTACTATTAGATTTAATAATAAAATTGAACTTTATCTTATAAATAATTGAATAAGATTATAATTATAACAAAATTTGTATTTAACTCGTTTGAAATAATAAAGAAAAAAAAACATGTTTGCATCCGCAATAGAAGAAGAAGAAAGCATTTTTATCATTCCACTTTGTTGGTTTTAACTTAACCAATTTTTTGCAATGTTATTTTAATTTCGCCAAAGCCGAAGGATTTTGATGGTTTGGGCTTCTAGCATAACTCGATAGAAATAGAACATATGGGGTAAAATTTTCGAATATTGTTCAACAACATCAATATTTTTAACAACATCAAGATTTCCAAAATTTTTTAGCAACATCAAACATTTTATAATACAAATTCAAGAGGACGTCTAAAGTTAAAGAGCTGATAATGTTGAACAATATCCTGGTACCTTGGGAGTCAAATATTGGATCTACAGAATTGAATAAATATTGTGAATAAGGTCAAAGTTTTCACCAAACTGTACGATTACAAGGAGTAGGTACACAAATATCTACGATATGTATCCATATTAAAAAATCTGCGATAGTAACGGTATTATTTTTGGAATTGTAAAAACAAGATTTTTCTGGGCTATTTTCGCAAAGTTTAATAGAATAGAATATGGTTTGTAGATTTCCACAATTTGTCAGTTGATAGAAATAACCTATTGGGAAATATTACATCTGATTTGAATAACATGTAAATGAAATTGTTATAACAAAATAATATTGTAATCTAGTTTTCATTTGAAAAATAGACCCAACACATAAGACAATTAATTCTGTAAAGAATAGTTATACTCTTTTCTCTTAAATCTATTGATCAAATGCTCTGTGAATGAGAAGGGTTAAATCGTTGCAGATTTTGTCACTTGATAACAGCATTCTCTGAACAATGGGAGCTATTACACTAGATGTAAATGCTGAAGAAGTCGTTTTCTTTTGTTCTACATTATTTAGAATCAAGTCTTGTTGTGAACTTTTTAGAATACTAATTAAAGCATAGATAAACTTCAAATTTCCCTTAAACGATTTGTAAAAATACCGCCTCTTTGTTCTGTCACATAGAATTATAATACAGTTTCTTTTAACGTCAGAAATATCAAATGTAGATATTAGTGGTTTTAACTGGATATTACTTTCAGAAATTCTAGACAAAATAAATCATACAAAGCTAAATATTCCCGACTACATGCATGTAAAAAGAATTAGTGAAAATAAAAATCTACTATACTTCAAGGAATGCATTGCGAAAACATATTTCTCCGTTCTAGTTTAAGATCGAAGTAAATATTACGTCATCTATGCTCCCAACTGCAAAATATACCCAACATACCACACACAAATTTACATATTTCTACAAATTTATAAATAGCGTATATTTCAAATTTATAATGGCGTATAAGTCCACTAGTCGTGAATCCCACTAAACTATAGTACAATTCTTCACACAACTACATTATAACAAATATAATACGTACCTATATTAAGTATAAAATTTATTTTAGTTTTGCATAAGTTTAAAATTGTATGCTCATATTATAATAATTAATATAAGTTCTTACAATTGTGAACGCACAAAATAAATAAATAAAAAAATATTCCGCATACCATTGAAAGAATATCTTGAGTGTTAATCCAAAATCAGGTATCATTAAGGACTTATAGGATTAATAGTACTAACTAATACGGCTAATCACCAGCGGCCAGATCCTCTCCTTAAATTTCATAATCTAAAATAATCTAACTCTTTTCTGGATCAATTCATTCTGAATCCATTTTAATAATATGAAAGCCATTTATAAAATGTACACGATAAATTGAAAAATAGGACTCTCTCTGATCTATGTATACTTATATCTTTCATTTTAAAATTATATATATATATTTTTTAAATAAATATATACATATATACATAGAATTAATGTACTTATTATGATGAGCGCCTTTAAATTTATTAAATGCAAGTAGTTTTTTTGAAAAGAATTTTTCATTTTAAAACACGCAGAAAATAAAAATTCAAAAATAAAAAAAAAACAAAAAAAAATGTAAAAAAAATTGACTTTTTAGATTTTAATTTTCTACGAAAAAAAAAAATAATAACACAAACAAAAAACTAAAACATGCGTCTCTGCAAAAATTGCAATGAATTCAATGGAATACTTAAGGAATATAAGGAACATAACAAAATGATGAAAAATCTAAATGAAATGAAATAAAATGAAGAGAAGAATTCAACATTTCCATCAAGTAGCCCGTTTTATAATTTTTGTTGTTGTTATTAACATCTATTTGGAGCTCATACAAAACAAAAAACATAAAAAAACTTTACCAGCGACAAAAATTTAACCATCGGATAATGTTATTGGCTTGAATGATATCATAATTTTTCTTATCTATAATGCAGTGTTTTAGAACCAGTGTTAAGCGATGCATTTTTCGACCTATCTCTATCCTGATGATAAACTGTTGTAATTTCTGTTTTCTAGTTTTCGAGTATCATTTTCGATGTTATTTAACCTTTTAACATCTAATGTCGTACAAGTTCAAAAGTTCCAAGTTCAAAAGTTCAAAAGCGCCTTTCTAGACATAGTTGAAAAGCGTTCTATTCGTCTTATCGACAACCCTAATGTGATATACTCCCTTGTACCATTTAAAAATCATCGTATTGTTTTAGCACTTTTCCTATTTCATAGATATCTCTTTGGTTCAGACGAAATAAAAACCCTAATGCCACCTCTTAAACATTCGCGCCGAAGAACAAGAGAGGTATCAAGTGCCCACTCCTACTGAGTAAAAATTCTGACATGGAAATTCGTTTGTAGTAAGATTTTCAGGAATGTGGAACTATATTCCAATAATCGTGTTTCCCCAATATAAAAATATACTTAAATACGTACAATATAAAAAAGTTCAAAAAGTAATATTAACAAATTTACTCAAACAGTCCCTAACTGATTACAAGGGACATTTTTCTTTCTCCAATCCTCAATTAGTCCAATCTGTGTATTCGGGTATAAACGTATCGTTCGAAACGTAATGCTTGGCTTGACTTAAAACAAAACCTAGGCCACTACATCTTAGAGTTACGCTTTTCTTTGCTATTTCATTAGCGAATTAATTAGATAACTCTCCGTTTTTGGCTTATGTTTGGCCGAATATTGTTCTGATTTCTATTTTTCCTTTGAAAGAACATAAGCTATTTTTATTCACTAATACTGTTAGCGTTTATTATTCAATCACGAATTTATTGTTTGATTTGTGGTCTAACGAGGGTTTTATATATTACTAGCAAAGTTACCCGACGTTGTCCGGGTCGACCACAAAATGTATCGAATTTACTTCAATGAAGTTTGATTTATTGATCGAATTGGAAAAAATTGGTTTATCAAAACTATTCTAATATATATTTTTTTTTCGCTACAGTAGCAAAATCAACAATACTACAACTTAAACTATACTTATATCAAAATTATTTCTTTGTAAACAATATTTTGGTTTTTTTCTGATGGAGCTTAAGCAAACACGTTCCTTGCTATTGCGTTATACTTGAAACAATCAATTTGAATTTGTGCTAAAATGAAATGAGGCTGCAAAGTTCTTATTCTTAATCTAGTACCACAGTTTTGGCTACTTCAAGTTTCGTAGAAGCAATTTTAAACCTACTACTTTTAATTCCAATTGATGAGGAGGAGCAACTTCATTTTCATCGATAACTGTATCTATCGATTTGTATACATGAACCCCCTGGAGCACTCTGCTGTATTTTCTGATTAATAAAACGAATTGTCACATTTTTGTGGCTAATTCACATTAGCCATGTAAAATTTTTATACTGGTTCCTTAAACTCGAAAATACTTTTTTAAGGACAATTCAAATTTAAATACTTTGTCTAGAGCACCTATGAATAAATTTTCAAGTCTGGAACACAATCTTTTTTTGAAACATTCCAGATATGTGCTAGGGGTTGTATAGCACCGACCCGAACCAATCGAAATTTTCGAAATCGGTAATAGTCGTATTTTTTTATTTGTAAAAGAGTATCTAAGTGTAAATTTGCATGCCTGTAACTCAATTGGTTTTTGAAATATTCCTGAGACTTGCTAGAAGTGCAAACAAACAAACTTTCCCTTTTATAAGTATAGATAATTTTAGTGTGTTTAGAGATTGATTTAGAGTATAAGTTTCTTGTTCATGAAAAAGCTTCTTTTGCCAGCTTTTGTTCTATCATTAATGGAAAGTTGCGTATACTAATGTCATCATATATCATTTTTCAGGAATACATAAAGTTCGAGGAACATTAAAAATTATTTTCTACGATCATGATATTTTGAGATTTTTGATTTGATAACATTTATTTTTTATGTTAACTTTACTAACTTCAACTTTACTTTTATAAATGTTTCTCTAATATTTTTGTAGCTTCTTCACAATATCATATTAACTAAAATCTGAAATCGAATTTTTGCACCTATTTTAGGATTTTTACACAGTAAGTATTTTTACTTATTCTGCAGTTTAACATATTATATACCATTTACGTCTATCATTTGGACAGACTTCGCTCTTGTAGTTTTCGTTGTTCTATTGACTTCGACTGCTTTTCTACGATCGATTTTATTTGTAATCCACACTCGCTGAGGTTCTACAGACCTTGAATAGCTTTACATACCATTTACGTCTATCATTTGGACAGACTTCGCTCTAGTAGTTTTCGTTGTTCCATTGACTTCGATTTTTTTTCTACGATCAATTTTATTTGAATCTCGCTGAGGTTCTACAGATCTTGGATAGCTCTAGACTGGACAATGTACATAGTTTGCTGTTACAAATCCTCTAACCGAATTTTTTATTTTTATGATTAAATTCTATTGTTTTCTAAACCCATCAAATTGTGCGCTCTCTGAAGTTGATTTGTTTCTAAAAAATTGGGGTAAAATTTTTCTTTGACGAACACATTTTGTGTTATTTTATAAACGTGATAATTAAAAGAGTGCTTAATTATTTTGGCAATGCTTACGTAAATGTATGGCTTGTTTCATTTTGCGTTATATCACTTTTTCCTCAAAGCAAAGACTGAACATTGTGTAAAGATTGTAGACCACTGATTTAGAGATTTTTTTTTTTATCTCAAAGAGATGGCTATAGTTTTTACTAAAAAGAATAAAAGAAGAAAAATAAACAAAAAAAAAAAATTAAGAATCAAACCGTTTGATGCATTTTGGTTTGGTAATGATAGTTTTAGTAATTTTTATGGACAGTTTTTGATTGTTTGTAGGCCTGCTAAAATAAAATACGAGTAGTCAATATAACAAGTTAATAGTTAAAATATATATTAATACATCTGTGTGTATTGATACCAAACAAAGCTATCCTATTTCTATAAAAAAAAAGTAAAAAAGAAAATAATTGTATTTCATGCGTTGTGTTATATTTTGGTATGTTTTCGCATCATTTTACCTTTATTTTAAAGTGATATATTTTGTTGTTGTTGTTATTTTTAAAATTCCTAAAAAAAAAATGCAATTACTAAACGCGTTAAATGTAGATTTAACTGTTACTATAATGGATATTGTTTTAGTTAAAATAAATTTAGAATGTTTAGTTATTCTATGTATTTGGACTCGTTGGAAAAGGTATCTTACGGATCAAAAATGAAGCTTTACAAGTCAGCCAAGAAATGAGAACAATTTTGAAATTTACTAAAAAATAGTTGAATAGTTGAGTCGATCGATGTTACCGATGCAAGCTGTATCAAATGTCCTTCTACAAGGCCCAATTATTTTGAAGCTCTCATATAAATAGTTCACCTTGTTCTTAATAACAATGCTTTCCGTGTAAGAATATATAAAATAAAGTGTTTGAGTTGTTTGATGATTTTGAATTGATTAAGTACAGTGACTTCATTTCTAAAAATTATGATGTAAAGTCGAAAGACTAAAACAGAATAAATTGACTGAACTACCAGTTAGAATATCATGTGACATTTACATTATCTGCAGAAAACCCAAATGTGACAGTAGTACATTATATTTGGTTTCCTGTGTACTGTACAAACCTGAAACGGAAGATGAAAGTTGTTTGAAGTTTAAAAAATATATAATTAGTATAATCAAATTGTTATTGTGAAAAGGTGACAGACGCCTTAAAAATTTTAAGAACAGTGGATTGTATAATTTATATAACAAATCTTTATGGTAGTTAAATTACAAATATTCTATTGTGCCGGAAATGTGAAAAGAATGCCGAATTACAAAACACCAAACTGAGATGGATCAACATAAAACGGTGAGAGGATCGCTCTACGAAGATGTGTCCAATTCACTCTTAGGATTTGCCAAAATTATAAAACTGAATGTAATTAAACTACAGATGGTCTATCAAATAAAGGCTGTAAATCCTACTTCATAAACAATTCTACATATTTGTGATATTGCATTGAGCATCAGGCTGAAATTATTGGCTTAAAATACAATCAAATTATTATTGCCAAACAAATAAATGGTATATGGAAGCCAAACTATATCCTGTCTGTACATTCAAAATATCTACATAGAGCTATATTACAAATGAAAAAAAGATATCAACGTTCGAAAATATCGAAATTTCTGACAGGTAAAACTAGAAATCAAATCAAATGATTGTCAAATTATTGACCATAATGCGCAGGTTGTGTGATGAATTCATTATGACTAAATACATTTTGTGTGAATGTGAAATGTGACCAAATAAAATATTATTTCTACTTAGAGAGTGATTTATTGAATCAATTAAATGAACAGTGTTGCTTCAGATTTGTTTTAAACCAGTAGCAATAGACTCGATAAATCTCGACTTGATCTATAAAATTATGTTAAAATAAACTTAAAGGATTATAGCGGTTAAATTAAGACTAGGGGAATAATTCGCAATTAATAATTTAAAAAAAAATTAACCCAGTAGTATTTGACAACTGAAGAATATATCTTTTAAAACAAGAAGTTTGGAGTGTGATATATAAGGGATTAGGTCAATGAAGAAGAATAGTTTTTATTTTCTAGGATTTCAAAATGATTAATCATTTCAGTTTATATTTTGATTATGGTTGAACTATATACATTTAGGGTTCAATTTTGTTCGATAGAAAAAATTGCCGAATGATATAACTAAATTTTTCTTAACGTTTGCGTTACTACTTCTTCTTGGATTAGGTATAAAGTGCCTATTTTCAATTTATATTTTATTCGATATCAATTTTGTAATATCAATGACCAACAATCATAACATTTTTTTAGGGTATCCTTGGTAGGCATGTGATATTTATTTGGCCATTCATTACTATTTTCGTCAGTCGATCTTCTGCCATTCTATTCACATGATCACTTCAATTTATTCGTCCATTTTGTCCTTGATTTCGTTTCTACGTTTCTTACTTCTTAACGTGTAGCTACGCCGTAGAGTTCGTTCGTATTTTTTGTTTACATTTTTCATTTTATTTTAGATGTGTCCTCCAGTTATTTTGATAGCGTATGCTAGTATGGGCCGAATATAGCTTTTATATATTTTTAGTATATTGTATACATGTATTTGTTTCACTATATAACATCTCGGAGATAACCTGAAACGGTTTGGGACTGTTTGCGTTTACATTTTAGTTCCGAATTAATCAAATACAATTTTATAGTCATTTTAAATATTTTTAATTTTCCAATTGTCAATATGCTTTTTATGCCTTTATTGCCAGTACTGCAGTGAGATATAGATTAGCTTTTAGATCCAATTAGTTAGAAATACATGTAGCGAGGAAGAAGAGTATGAAACTGTTCAAACCATACTCTCTACCTGCCCTGGTTTTTATAAAAAAAAAGGAAAACTCATCTAGGAGTTTTCTATTTGGGCTTACTGGGTGACCTTGAAGGGACTAAAATTAAAGACCTCCACCGATTTGCAAAAAGATCGAAGTGATTCAATGAGATTATTATACGAGGAAAGTCCCCGTTGTATCACAATGGATCTTACTGGTCTGAATGTCCCGACAGCCACTACTACTACATATGTATGTACCTAGTTTGAGATAAAAACATAAAAATTAAAAAAAAAAACTTTCATTATTCGGAAACGAAGATTACAATAACAATAATCGGATTCTTGTATATAATTTTACCTGTTAAACAGAAATATTTCGATATTTTGATCTCATGCACTTTTTCAATCGATAAATTTTTCATAATAAAATTAATTCTTTCGATCATAAAACTAAACTATCTTAAAGATTAAATTTAAATTTCCAATCTATTCGTATATAATATATTATATATATACATTCATGTATATATCTTATTACTCATGTTACATATTATTCAATCATAAATTTAATTTTATTTTCCATTTTTATATATAATACACATTCACTGTCTAGGTTATGACGATGTTATTGGTGATATTATTACACTATTTAATATTATTATAAATCTTCAATGTTAATCAATATAAAAAGAGTGGTAAATATTAGTTAAAAGCAGAGATTTAAAATAAAAGAGAATATGTATATACAACATATATGTACGCAACATATATATATATATATATAATATATTATAGAAAAGAAAGAAATGAAAATAAATTAACTAACTAACATTTGTGGAGTTAAGTAATAGCACAGTAGCTGTGTAATATCACTTGAAGCTAGAGTTTACAATATAGGAGCGGTCAGTCGGTCGATCAACAAAAGATGTCAATATTATGAAGAAGATGAAAGCGACTGACTACGACAATAATGATATTTTGTAGTTGTTGTTGTTGTTGTTGCTTTATTGTTTTTACTAAATATTTTTTTGTTTTAGAAAATGTGCAGAAAAGAGTTCACATTTCGTTTAAAAGAGAAAAAATTATTCTTTTATTTTTATTTAGTGTTATTCATCATTGAATGAAAAGAGTCCAGTCACCTTTGAAAATAGACAACAAAAAAAAAAAAAACAAGAGATATATTCTTTATAGACAAATATAATAGAGGTATAGACATACTGTGATGGAAAATAGAATAGAATTTATAAATATGAAACAAAATTAAAATTTACAATTTTACATTTTCATTTTCGAAACATTTCGGAATTTATTTGATGACAGATTTTCATAGTTCGAGTGTTTGGAGTAATATGATGGTTCTGAATATTTCGAATCTGTTTTTTTTTTTTTTTATTTTATTTATTAATTAGTAAAAATTACATAATATAAAAAATAATTCAAAATTCACAAACAAATTTAAGCTTTCAAAATTAAATTTTTAAATTACTTTTTCAAATTAAGTTATTTTTAATTAATTCTTTTAATCCTTTCTTAAATCTTAGAAAATTTCTTTCTATTTTTATTTCATATGGTAAGCCGTTAAAAAGTGCTGATCCTCTATGTGGTAGGTTGTTTGGCGTCCTAGCTCTTCTATACAATGGCAATCTAAAATTTTCTGCATTTCTAACATTGCAAGTGTGCCTATCTGATATGTATGCTAAATTTCTCCTCAGATATTCGGGATAATATAAACATGAAAATTAATGCATTGAACTTCAACCTTTGTTTTACACTCATCCAATTTAATTGCTCTAACATTTCTTGTATATGTGTTCTCCTATCACATTTTAGTATCATTCTTATTACTTTATTCTGCATAATTTGCAGTCTTTGTATCCTACCAGAATCTCCCAGAAAAAGCACAGACGAGCAGTAATCATAATGTGGCAATATTAGTGTGTCTCTAATCTCTAATACGAGCCAAAAATCCAATTTGCTTCGAAATCTTTTTACATACAAAATTAACATGCAAATTAAAATTCAATTTATTATCAATGTAAACACCTAAGTACTTAATTTTTGTTACACATTCAATCTCTTGATTATTTAAGCTCAATATTACAGTTTGTCTTTAACAACCATACTTTTTTTTTATCCACATTCACTTTAAGTTTATTACCACATAACCATTCAAATAAATTTTCTAGATCCACACTCATTTTTTCTCTGCATTCTTCCATACTTTTACTCTTTATGTACAACAAAGCATCATCTGCAAAAAGTACCATCTTAGCAAATCTAATGCTCGATTTAATAGAATTTATGTACATAAATCTGTTGTTATCAAATTACTGTAGCTACAAATATACACCCATATTCTGTTAGACCCATCTCGCGAGATCGCGTTAGAATATCTCTGACGAGATAGTTTTGTGTTCTGTTAGACCTTTGACGAGACGAGGTAGCCATTTTTTATCTCGTCAAAAATTGTAAGCGATAGAGTATCTCGTCAAAGTATTTTGTGTTTTTTTTTATCAAAAAATTGAATCAAATAAATAAATTGAATAGATAAAATAGATAAGTAAAGATTAATAAACAATTTTTCGTTATTTTTTTTGCATTATTATTAAAATTGTGTTTTTGTTTTGAAAAAAAAACCATCTTTACTATTACTGTTTTACTACTGTTTATGTACTAAACTAAAAAATATTTAAAACATAAATATATATTTATATTTATTTTTCATAAAAATATTTTAAAACTAAACGCCACTAATACTTTCCAAAAATTTTATAAACCATATTTTGTTTATATACCAATAATTTTGGTTGACAGTAAAAAATAATCCGTACTACCAACAAATAAAATGTTCTATCGCGCCGCTTACAGTGTCTTACAGAAATGCATATTCAGCGAGACGAGACGAGATGAATTTTTTCTTCTCGTCAACGATGGGTCTAAGAGAATATAGGTGATAATCTTAAATTTATTAAAAACTTTTTGCATTTAATATTGCCAGTAACTATGTTGAGTCATTTTATCCTGCTGTAGGTACGATATTGGAAGTTAATTTTACATAAAAAGGTAAGAAGAGGTTGTTGAAGTATTTTTGATTTTGTTTCCTTTAAGTATCCTCAAATATCAAATGTTGCATTCTTGTAGCTATAGGTTTGGCCTCAAAAATGTGCTAATCACTTATTAGCTTCTAGCCACTATGATAAAAACGTAAGTAGCAAGATCATGTTCAAATTTCTTCTAATAATTTTTCTCTAATATAAATAGATAAAAATCCTCGAATATTATTATGTTGTATATTAATATTATTGTTTCATAAGTACATAGTTATTATTACATAGTTTTACACTTTTCACTTTCGGAATGTAAACCTATTATTTATAATTTTTTATCATTTACTAGAAGAAACCCCCGGGTACATACTCGGCCCGGAAAAGAAATTAATTTTTCTGTGAAACGGCATAACTGACTAGAATAGTAATATTAATAGCAAACCACAAAAAACTAAAAAATGTTCAAAATTTTAACTTAATATTAATTTTAAAATAAAATAACAAAAATATCAGATAGCATTAAACTTTTTTTGTAAGATTTAATTTATTTTTATTATTTTTTTATTTGTCGAGGGAAGGTGAAAGCCTCGAAAAATACTAAGCAGAACGCGCCCGTAGGTACTTAGCTGTGTGGAACACTAACCCACTAAAACCACCGAAACCCTTTACCATAACTAATGTTATTAACCGATTAATTGATTGTTGTGTTAATTGGGAAAACGCGTGTCGGAATGTTATTAAAAAATAGTTTCCGATAATTTTATCAAATTATTAATCATACCTTTGGGTTAGTACCGTTTTCCAATTATTATAGTCATATAGAACTATCTGGAACAGGTTACTGAATAAACCTAATATTTTACTATTTTTCTTGTATGTACTTTACATTTTAGTTTGATTATTGGCCGTCAGATGGTTTTTTATGTAGATTTCAAAAAATATATAATTTTGCTCCTAGTTTTTTTTTTTTTAAATAAGTTGTCAGTTTTATCATAAAGTTAGAATAATATACATATACAATGTATGTATGTAAGATATTTTAATAACTTCTTCAAAACTTTTTAAATTTAAACAATAAAAATTTTAGTCATAAATTAAGATATGTTTCTTTTTTATTAAAATTAAATATTATAAAATCTGTAAACTAAATTTGAACAATAAAATTTTAACATAGGTTCGATATACATAACATTACACCAATGTACTAATAAAACTTCCTAACCAAAATACATTACAAATTATATTAAATTTGTTATACTTATATTTTAGCTGTTTGAGTATACATATATAGGTAGGATAAATGCTAATTGGTATAATATATTGTACTATATTATGCAAACATCTACATGAATACATGATACATCATAGTGTCAAAACTGTCAACTGTGAATACATTCCATGTATGGATAAGTATTAAGTTTGCATAATTTGCATGTTTAGATTTATTTTAAACTAAACGGTTTCGTATTTTGTTGAAATAATTGAGAAGAGAATAATAATTAAAAATTACCCTTTTTTATTACATCTTGTTTTTGTTATTAATTATATTATATTATAAAAATTATTATTATAATACATAATAATAAAAAAAAATATTTGTTTAATAAAAAAAGACAAAAATTGAATTAATAGAGAATCGAACTCACAAAAATTTGTAATATTAAAATCTATATTAATAATATTATTCTACTAATTAATTTTTTTTCCTACTAAAAGTGCCAAAAACCAAATGCGATAAATAAAAAAAAATAAAAAGAATTTGACTCAAAAGAGAATCGATAAAAAAAATTGGTTGAATGCAAAAAAAACCAAACGAAGCACACGAAAAATCACGAAAAGTGTGCCTTGATTAATCGTGCTCTTGTGTATTATAATAAAGATTTCATCCCGATGTGTTATGAGCCAAATCGAAAACATCAATAAAGCATTGTTTTTTAAACGTGAATCAAACTTATGACTTTTTGGTTAAAATGCAGGTATAGATAAATGTTTTATCTACCTAGCATATTCTATTCAATTTTAGAACTATTTAAATTTCCTCTACTGTGTCTCTACATTGAAAATATTCAAGCAAATAATGTGGACAATTTTTTTGTTATTGGTGTTGTGTTTTTTTTTTTAAATAAAATTTTACTTTGAAATTTTTGTGGAAAAACTCATTTTGTCCAACATTCTATGTTTTCTTTTTGTTTTTTTGTTTATTATTTTCTTTTCATTATTATTATTTACTATTCTGTTGTATACGACGCATGAAGATGTTATTATTATTATATTATTATATAGAAGAGGAAACAACCTTCCCATTGGCACTATCTGTTATTAATACATATATATATATAAATGATGAACATGAATATTATGAGTAGATACAGATAGATATAGAATAGAAAAGATAGATTTAACGCGTATAGAAATTTTAAGCAATAACGATATAAAATTAATGCAATGTATACTTTAAGAATCTGAGAATAAAAAGAGAAAAAAAAAACAAAAACATTCACAAATTTTTTTTTTCGTAAAATAGAAAATAATAACAGAAAAATAAATGGTAAAAAAAAAACTGCAAATAGCCAACAAAATAGCCAAGAAATTCATGAGAACTTCTTTATTTTGTTGTTTTTTTTTTTTTTGCAGTGTTATTTGGTGAAGTCCACTTGGTGTTACACAGCAGTAGTTAACAAAAAACTTCAATAAAAATAATAACAAAAATAATAAATAAATAAACAATAACAACAACAACAACAACAACATAAATAAATAATTTTTCTTAATAAACATTTTGATGTACAATTACGTTGCAGTAAAAACAAAAACAAGAACAACAAAAACAAAAATAAAAACATATTAATGCGATTTCGAAGGAAGTTGAAGTTTACGTGCGCACAAAAAAGGAGATTTTCTAAGAATTTAAAATTTTTTTCTCTTTCTAATTTCTGTTTTTTTTTTTTTGTTTTTCATTTTCACCAATTGATAATTTTATGATGAACAAAAATTTTTAAATAAAACCGGAATTTCCTTTTTTCGCTTCTACTTTTTTTTCTGTTAAGTAATAATAATGAGATTTGTTGGTGATTTCTATTTATTTGTACATATTTGATTTTTTCTAATTTCTAATTAAAAAAAAAAAAACGCACAAACAAAATAAAAAAAAAAATGTCATTGATAAAAAATTGTCTCTGGTATCCCAGCGAGCTTTATAACGATTTATGTTTTAAGTAATTGTTTTCAAATTTCTTGAAATTAAATTCTAGAGCATACAGCTGCGTTCTTGTTTTTTTTTGTTATTTTACTGGTTCCTTTAACAAAAGGATCACTTTGAAAAAAGTAGATTTTGGTTTGTTTTTGTCCAAAATTCTTCATTGTTCGGTGCCTATCCCATACTGGATGTTGGTGGTAGTTTTTCTTCTTTTATATTGGATAAAATTCCATTATAGTTTTTTGCGGTACATTGGTTCGTACATTAACTGACCATTTTTTTTTTATGTTCTTGACAATAATTCAGGTAGAAGTGCCTTTTCGTGCTTAATTAAGTACGGTAATGGAAGTTTTTACTACATATTTTATCACAATGTTTTTCGACTATTTATTTTTATCAAATTTCTGGCTTGAACTAATTAAATGTGGAAAACTATTACTATTGTCAGAATTTAAGTCTACTTAAATAGAATAACTCCATTTTTTTTAAGTTGTTACTAGATTATACTCAATTATTTTTTGTCATTATTATCCCAATGACAAAGGGTAATGGGTGCAAGTCGAAAATACGATAAAGAATTTGTCTTTGGTTTGTCGGGAATCAAACTAACATGTTATCTTAAATTTTACATTGAACGATGAAGTAGAAGAGTTGGAATTATTGATCTATACTTCCTGAATAAGCAATATTTTTATTTTTTATTTCATAATGCTCCGGTTTTTATAGTACAAAAAACGTCATTATTCGAGGCATGAGAGCCTGCCTAATGGAATTTTAAATATAACATTTCAAATGCCCCAAGGTTTATTTATATGGAATCTTACTGTTCTCCAAACAATGATGAAAGGCTCACATAACATTTCATAAGAGACAGACGAATATTTGAATTCAAATCGCCCAAACACATTTTCCAATTCACTAAAGTTGAATTTATTGTTCTTAGGTTTATTTATTTATTATTATTTCTTTATTATGCTTTAATTAAATTATACAGTTGAATTATTCAATTACCTTATTAAGAGCTTATACTAATGTATTTACACCTATGACAATAGGTCTATAATTATGAACTATTCTATTTATAATATATTTTTTTTTAAGCGAAAATGGCAAGCAAAACCTTTTTGATCAATTTTTTTTTTTTAACCTAAAACATAAAAACTAACTTAAACATAAAAATTTATTACTAAAAGCTTAATCTACAATCGCTCTTACTAGCGGATTTTCTGAATTTAGACAACTTTCTAGAAAGGCAGGGAATATCTTATCTATTTGTTCGAAAACAGTGTTAACATTTGCTATGTTATGCAATCTGTTGGTAGAAAAGTAAAAAGGTTTACCCAAGATTAATTTTAAAATCGCATTTTGCTTTCTTTATAGCAGATTTAACTTTGTTTTAGCAGCATTTTTCCATACGGGAAAACCATACAAAAGAATGCTGCGAAAGATTGCTTTAAATATTAATAGTTTGTTTTCTACCGTCAAGCTGGATTTTTTATTAATAATTGGGTATAACATTTTTATGTATAAATCGATTTTACTAACGGTTTTAGTTATATGTGTTTTGAAAAGCAATTTTTTGTCCAAATGTATACCGAGATATTTAATATCCTCTCTTTCCCATATTATTTCGGTATTATTTAATAATAAGTTTCTGTTAGGCAAGAAACAAGATTTCCTTCTTTTTGTGAAGAAAATCGATTTCGTTTTTTCGCCATTGATTTTGATTTTCCATTTGTAATAAAATTCTTGAATTATTTTGAAACCATTTTCAAGATTATTTATTATTTCGTTTGGACATTTGGAAGATTATAATAAGGCGGTATCATCCGCATATAAACTTGTACAGCAATTTTGAGGGCTCGGTAAATCTGCTATGAAAAGGTTATATAAAATGGGAGAGAGTGATGAACCTTGTGGTACTCCTGCTGTGATATTTATTTTGTTGGACTGTGTCAGTCCGATTTTAACTGAAAAAAAAACGATCGTGAAGAAAACTTTGAATTAGCTTAACAAGGTAAACTGGAAATTCGTAATTAATCATTTTGTGAATGAGACCTTGATGCCATACTGAGTCGAATGCTTTTTCGACATCAAGTGTAATCAAGCCCACTGATTTTTTGTTATTTAGATTACTTCTAACGATATTTTTGATTCTACAAACTTGATGTGTGCTGGAATGTTTATTTCTAAATCCGAATTGTTCGTTCGGCAGAATATTCTTGTCCAGCAAGAAATTTACTAACCGAGTTTTTATAATTTTTTTAAAAATTTTTCCTAAGGAATTGAGTAAGCTTATTGGACGATACCTTCCAATTAATGCTGGGTCTTTTCCTTGCTTAGGAATACATGTAACTAAGGCTATTTTCCATATTTCTGGAAAATAGTTTAGTTCCATGCACTTATTAAAAATTTTGCTTAATATTTTATAGCTTTATTATTGTAAGATTGTTGAAAATAATTTCGGTTGCTCGGCATTGTGTGTTCTATCTCTTCCAAATGATGACGTAGGTGTTCAAAATTATTGAATTATTTTTTGATTATATGAAATGGATTATTTTTTTTTTCAAGATTCATTATTCATTCATTAATTCGTTAATTTATTTACTCAAATGAGCTCCATGAGCTCGTACAGAGTGTTTTTAGTTTTGTACAATTTTACTTATAATTATAACTAATTACATTTTAATTCAATGCAATCTTAATTTTAAAATAAGGAATTTTTTGTTTTTTATAAAAGATATTTAAATTTGATTTTTTTTTATATATAATATTAAGTATTATTACTATTATTTAATTGATGAAAATAATCACTAATTTTACTTTTGAATTTAGATATTTGAGCAGTTTCTTTGATCGCAACTGGTAATTCATTATACGTTTTGTATGCTGTATTGTGTCATGTTTGTTAAATTTTTTTTTTTTGAAGATGTTGCCCTTATTTGAGCTGCATTTCTAGTTGAGTATGTATGAACTTCATTATTCATCATCGGCTTAATATTTGTATATAATATTCTTAGTAAGTATGAGATGTATTTGTGTGGCCTGTTTGCATTTTATAACATGATTCAATTGTAATATTTTGTGCTTTCTATGCGTTCCCTGTGTTGAAGTTTGCCTTTTATATCCAAACAAATTGTTTATCGCTTTATTCTGCAGTTTCTGTAATGTGTTTAAATTTCTATTCACAGTGTTTCCCCATATTTGAATTCCGTACATAATTGCGCTATTAAAAAAATTGATCTCTTATTTTTTAGTGGTACTCTTTTGTTGATTAGTTTGAATAGTCCTGCAATTTTTCTTCCTTATTTCATTAGTTCTTTTATATATGCTTTTCCCACGTTAAATTCTCATCTAATAATATTCCCAAATATTTTTAACTGTTCACGGGATCCAACTTACATTTGTTATAGCAAATATTTAAGGCATCAGCTGTCTTTCTTTTAAATAACATATATTTTGTTACTGATGTTCTAAAAATAATACAACCGAAATAAAACTACTGATTTTTGCTGTAATTATAAAAAAACTGGTTAATAGACGTTGGTTCAGATTTCGGTTAGGTTTACATTAGGTTTTATATTAGCATAAAATAATTAATTAAAGGTTTTACTTTACAAATTAAATTTATTCTAAATATTTAAGTCTGGTTAGTCTAAATAAGTACAAATCAAAGGTGTAAATATTCTAGTAATATAAGCTCTTGAAAAATAGAATTATAGTATATGAAAATAACATACTGTTTATTAAGGCAATAAATAAAATAAAAAAAAAAATAATAAAAGAACTAATTCTGCTGAAATATATTTAAATTACATGTACTTGTTATATTATGTCAAAGATAGCATTGCCATACATTATGGATATTCTCATAATGTTACCTATATAATTTCTAATACTTCAACAACTACTTCCTTATAAATCCATAACTCTATAACCTTCTTACAACTCTATAACTCAAGGTAAACTTTGCCTTTCATTGGTCCTTATTGTGGTAAACGTACGGAAAATGCGACTCTTCGTATTCACTTCACTTTGATTTGCTATTGTGTAAAACGCGTGAATATTTTAAATTTGAAAAATTTTCAAAATCAAAGTGATAAACGTCAAAAACATATGTATGTATGTTATTTCAAAGTTAAATTATTCTAAAAATTCTTTTTAGTTGAAAAAATAGTTATTGAATTAAATCAAGGACAAATTAGATCAAGGATCGCTGAATCTTTTTTGTAAATTTGAACAATAATTAAAAATAAAAATACAAATATTTTAAGAAATTCATATATTTATATTATAAAAGTATGTCTTTATTAAATAAAAAAAAGTGCCTCTCCATGGCAAAACAAAATTTAAAACGAATTTATAAAAATCTTAAATCTAATATAAAATCACAAATGTCTCCTTGGCTAGAAAATAAAAAGTCGAATTAAATATTTAAATCTTAAACAAAATATCTTTGTTTATTTTAACAAAGATATTTCCTTTGCCACAATTTCTTTTTTTAATTTTAGTTTTTCAATTTCTAAGCTATGACGCCTATTTTCAGCCATATTTTCTATTTTGATATCACATATTTTTGACTGCAGTTCATTATTTTTTTCTAGTCCTTTGTAGACTCTTCTCATGCTGCAACATATTTCTTCATTGTTTTTCTTCATTATTGCGGGTAACTTTTTTATTGTTCAAGCAAATTTTGCTGAATATTTATTTGTTTTTCGATTAAAACCGATAGTCTTGTATCTCCTGTTCGAGGTCTACTTAATGGCTTAATTGATGGTCTGGGAGATGTGAATAATGGTGGTACAACAGCAGAACTATCAAATGTAGCATCAGTTTCAACATCTTCTGGATCAGTTTCAATTATACCTGTAATGGTCTCATTTAAAATCAGAACTGATGCTACATCATCTTCTATTGGTGTTAATTTGATCTTTTTATTTGGGCCACCACCAGCTGCAGTTGATTCTTTCTTATTATTAACTAATTTTTTTTTTATAAATGCTTTATAATCGGTTCATACCTAAAACAAATCAATTAGTATACTTGCTACTAATTAATTACTTAATATATTACCTTTCGCCATTCTTGTGCATTTCTGGTTGGCGGTCCTAAACTATTTAGTTCTCGAGCAGTTTTCTCCCAAAATAATGCTACTTCACTTGGTGGTGCCGCTGTAAGCCCCTGACCAATTTCTTTATTTTGCTTTCATTAATCTCACCAGTTGATTGAATTGATCTTGATTAGTAACTCTTCTCCTGTTTTATCAAAAAATTATTTATGAATTAAATTTTTTTAACTCAAATGAACAAGAACATAAAAAAATCTATATTTTACTTACATTTTGTTGTTCTAAATTTTTTAAGCGCGAACCAATCTTCACGTTTCAACAATACAATGAAAACTGTCACCATACGTTTTGAACAATACCAAAAATATATTCACTTTTAATTTCGAAAATGGAGTTTGACATTTTTCACTTCACGTTTGCTGCACGTTTACCACAATATCAATTCAACGCGTTTCGCGTTTCGATTGCGTTTACGTTTACCACAATAAGGCCCATTAATATGACAATTGGAAGAAGAAGATATTGAGTCATCTTCACCCAGTTTCGCCAAATCCTATAATATCAGTAGTTGTATATTGCTTTTGATGATTATAAGGTAGGGATGATGATTATAAGATACGGAGCAGTACTAAAGCTCGTGAATGATCATCAATTTGGTATTGTAAATTTCATAATAACTGTATAAATTAGATTTTCAGTATTAATGCTGTAATCGATTTATTTTCGTGTAGTCTAACACATTATAAACACGAAAGGTCTAAAGTGGACTTTACAAATCCAAACAGTAATGTTTCTCAGTTTATGATCCACCTGGAAAAACAATCATTTCCGATGGAAAACAAATCCTAAAAAATTTAACTTATTCTTGAATATTGTAAGTAAATCAAACTAACAAATTTCTTAAATTAGCTTGGAATGTTCGTTGGTAATTAAAATTATTTTTATTTTTGAATTAATCACGACACCACTTATCTCATTTATAAAAAACAATGCCAAATGAACTAATATGACTCGAATGGCCCAAATTCTTCTTTTATAACATTGTTTTTCTTTCATCGTAGTATAAAGTTCGCATTTTTCAATGCAGTACCATCGTCTTTTTCCTAAAATATATTTGCAACATAGGAATTAACAAAAGTTATAAGGTTAAAAAATTATCTAAAATCAATTATTTACTAAACACCAGATTCAACATATCTATGCTAATACTGCTGCTACTATTGTTATGTTTATAATTTGTATGATTTGATTATGTTGAATTTTATAATAAAGCTTCAAAAAGTTTCAGGTTGCATTCAAGTCAACAGCCGATCAGATTTCTTCTAAAAAAATATTAAAAACCAGTCAATTATTATTTATTTTAATATTATGTTTTTGTTATTTTTATCTATGAATTTTCTTCATATGTATAGATCTATATATAAATATATATTTATGAGCATATATTATTTTTTTTTCTAATTTTTGAGGTTCATCTTTTCTTTTGAGTGATATTTTATTATGTTTTTATTATTATAATTTTTTTTTTTTCATAATTTATTTGTTTGTTTGTTTGTTGATATGAAAATCATACTTTTTTTTTAGTTTTAGTTTTTTTTATTTTTTTTTTGAAAATGTACCACTGACTTGGGATCAAATTTATTTTTTATTATTTTCCTTTTTTGTATAGCATTTGTTGTTTTATTTTTTATCATTTTTTATTCATAAATAAGCTTCAATGGTTTTTAACCAAAGAAAAATTCTTTACTAACATTTGATATTGCAATGTCGATATGAAAATGGATCGAAGAGTTTGGTTGTGTGTTAGGTATAGGGGAGATGTATCAACTAAAAATAGGTAGAAATAGAAACGAAATTGATTTTTCATCTATAGGGAAAAATAATTTAAAAAAAAAAAAAAAATATTTTTATATTTGTTAACAAATCAAAAAAAAAAATAAAAACAAAAAATTAAAAGTAGAGTTGGAAATTGAATAAAGAGTGAAACTTATTTTACTCAATTAAACCGAAGGAGCTGTCGTAGCCATTTTGTATTAATGAGTAACTTAAATGTCAGTTAATTTTGTAGAAATAATTAAATAAAATATGTTATCAAGTAAAAAATTTGCTTGATTTGAGTTGTGAGACTTGACTTGAAATAATTGAATTTACCCATTTAAACAGGGCAGTTCTAAAATATGAGAGTTTATTTTAAAAAATAGACATACAAAAATTCTCAACCCAAGAACTTCAATCAAACTATACAGGCAATTTGTATAGATAAAACTGCGAATGTAGACTAATCAATTACTTTTAAAGAAAAGCTTGAATGATTTCATAAAATTGAAATACATTCTCGGAACTAGAATGTGTAACAGAGTTATGTCGCAATCTTATGGTAATAAGAAAATAGAAAAGGAAAGAAAATATCATCGTAAATTGTACTAATGTGCTTCTTAGGGAATTTTGCTTTTATGTTATTAACATTCAGACTCATCTAGTCGTTTTATTTTTTCAGTTCATATATGAGTTTTACATATAAAAATCAACCAAATGTTACTTTTGATGATAAAACTATAAGGATATATAACACAGCTAAGAATTAAGATAGAAAAATATGAACGCAAAATTCAATTGGCTTAAATGAATAAATTCACATTTTGTAAATATAAAATAAATTACTGATTCATGATAAAATTTTTAAAATTTGCTTGGGTATATGGTATCCCAGCTGCACATCCCAGCTAAAAGCCATATTGAATCCATCTGATGATTCTAAAATAAAGTGATAAGGAACATTGCAAATGTTCTTAGATATACAACTGAAATAATGATAGACAAGGCGACTTAAACGTCGTCCAGAGGTGTCTATAGTAATAAAACAATTTGCAATAACACATAGTTAGTTTTTAAAATTTATTTATTTATTATACCATTTTACTTAATACATACCTTAGTACATTATCATAAATTAAATTTAAAAATTTCCAACACAATAATGGTAAAATTACATAAATGTAAGATCATTCTGATATTCCTGAGAATATGTGATGAATGAAATAACAAGAGTAGAAATAATTAAATTATATAATTAAACAAGGTAACATAAACAAGATTACTCAACATCGAGACACTACATCTGGTGGAAACTACCAAATTGACACGAAGTAGCTAAATCCTTTGAACTGGTGTCCTGTAAAGGAAATGAATGAATAATATGAAGTAAATATAGAGAAATATCAATATTTAATAAAAATAAGTATCTAGTAAACATTTTTATAACTTTGTAATTAATAGTATGGTGCGTGACCTTAAGTCATTATTTTCTATTAAAAACAAAACAAGTGCAACATTATTTATTAGTTGTTCCATAAGATCAGAGTGGTAAGGTGGTTGTGGCAAAAGAATAATCACAAATCCTCTTTTGGTATTCGTAAGGTTTTTATCATTGGATTGTGAAAATTTTCGTTAAATTGAGAGTCACAACAAATTAGTTGTCATCGCCATCCAAAATATTATATTTTTTCTTTTTTATCTTCTTGTATTATATATATAGTTTTCTGCATTTATCTGGTTTGATAGATGGATGGATGTTCGACGGAACGCTCAGGTGACAGGTGACAAATGACAGATGACAGATTGCATATACACAGAGAGAAAAGATATTCTAATTTCAAGAAACACCGATTTTTAAGAATTTTAATCTTGATACTAGTAAAAAGAAACTTAATTAAAGAATTTCACTCTTGTTTTATGAAAACATAAATTTTCTTAATTTATGATTCGATTCTTAATTTAAGATTTATTTTGATTCATATTTTATGAAATTTTGTACTTGATTTAAAACCATAATTACAGAATTTATAAAAATACTAGCTTTGTAACCCGTCATAAATGACGGAAGCAAAATAAATCCTAGTTTATTTTTTTCTTTCATTAGATTCTTTATTCCGAAATTACAGTACTTATGTTTATATCACTTTTTATTTATTTTTATTTATGTTTATATTGGCCTAACACTAATCTTTTTTTTTTGATATAACAGAAAAAGAAGTACCATACCAACAAATTTGTATAAAATGTTTGTATTTTTGTATGGCATACTCGTACTCACTTCCATTTAGTTTATAATTCGTTAGTTGGGTTCCATTTAGTATGAATTATACCGTATTAGCGTTATTGAGGCCTCTGTGAGAGCAAATTTAAAAATGGGATCTTATTTTCATATAAATTTTGTCTTTTGTATAATGTATAGGGATCTTATTTTGCTATATGAATAAACTGTTATTATGGTATTGTGTTATTTTTAAAAAAATATTCAAAATTTTGTATCTAAATTGGTAAAATTTACAAAAAATACAAAAACATTTTCATCAATAATTTTCAATTTAAAAAAACAATGTTTTATTATCCGACGTAGAAGTAGAGTTTATTATCCTACTCTACTTCTATCAAGTTCTATTGATTGAACAGTGAACCTGAACAGTGAAGTGAAAAGTGAACACTTAACACTGAAAATAAAATAATATTTTTGGAATGGAGCATGCAGAACATACAGAATACAGATACAGCAAATAATAAAAAAAAAACAAAAAAAAACAAAAAGAATTTTTTTTGAGTGAAGTGAGTTACGCACACAATAATGACAAAAATAAAAGGTAGAAGCAATAAAGTAGTATAATATTATACAATACAAATATGCTGATACACATGTGTATTATTATGTATAATTTTAAGTAAGAAGAATAACCTTTGAGTGAATTATGTTTTTTTTTTGTGTTAAATGCTGTTTTCCCTTTGGTTATTATACCATATTAAACTATTGATTAAATTTCTATTAGTCCTTATTATTATAAATCAAAAAAATTGTTAATTTTATTTATATTATTATTATTTTTTATTTTTTCTTATTATTTGCAAAGAAGACTAACATTAAATTAAAAAAATATAGTTCATGCAATCAATTTTTCCTGCAAAGGTTCAGCATGGTAGACAGGGGTTAAAAAAGCACCAAAGCAATTTGTATGTATATGCATTTGTATACATATGCAATTTGTATATGTGTTGGAGCGTTCCGTCGAACTTACAAACATCCAGATAAATGCAGAATAATATATATATAATACTTTCATATCAAACTTATTCTAAAAAATAGGTTTCTGTGTAATGTATGTATAGTATTTGTAATATTTTAGTTGATTTTTTTTTTTTTTTCAGATAGTAGTAAATCATCGAAAGAGGCTTCAGGGACTACCTATTACCGGGGAAGGCAGTTTGAAGGACTGTGGGACTTTAACCCACTAAAAACTCCTATCATTATTGCAACATTAAAACTAGTCTTATAGACTAACCATTAATTTACATTTAACTCAAAGAAACATAGATACCTTTGATCTACCAAAATCCAATAAGGTTTTAATAGATAAAAGGTTTTAACCTAACTCAAGTGGGTTTAACCTAATAATTTTAGTTGATAAAGAAATAATTAATGTTATTCTTATTACATAAATAACCAGATGGAAAGAACAATTTGTAAGCCACGCTTTATGTAAATACTTATTTTTTTTTATATTTAAATATGTATGGTAAAATGAATTTAAAAAAAGAAAATAAAATTATTTAATACTAAAAAAATGTAAAAAAAATTTTATTTAAAAAAAAACCTTATTACTATATACATGCTTAATTTATACTATCAAAATATATTTAATTGAGAAAAAAGTAGCTTATTTCGTGCTAAATGTTTCAAGATTTTCCGTTTTGCGAGCGTTCCGTCGAACATTCATCCACCCATCCAGATAACTGCAGAAAACTATATATATAAAATACATAATTTTAATTTTTTCGAACTTATTTCATTTTTAATTTCAATAAAGTTTTCGAAATTATTTCATAATAAAAATGGTTTTACAAAATTAAAAATGAGATAAGTTCGATAAATTTATTAAAATAAGGAATGAAATAACTTCGGCAAAATATTGTGAATTTTTTATCGAAGTTATTTGAATCGAACTAATTTCGCAGCGCTACAAAAACTATTTAGGTATAACAATTTTTTTTTATGCTTTTTTTTTGCTATGAAGATATCTATGGTTTTTTGTTAAACTTTGGCGCAAAGCTCACGCAGCTATTGAATATTAACACGCTGAAGTTGATTCTTAATTATATGATAAATTTTTCAATGATGTCAAATAAGATGTCGCTAAAATGATCGAATAAAGGACCCTTAGGGAATAGAAAATTTTGCACCTTACTAGAAATATTCCGTTTATATGGTAATTAAAAGCGTTACAATAAAAAAATAAAGGTAAGCACATATGTATTTTTCTTAAATTTGAAATGACAACTCTAATGAAGGAAAGAAAAAGCTAGAATTTATTTTGCGTCCGTCATTTATGACGGGTTACAAAACTTGTTACTATATAATTTCATATATTTGTCATAATATTATTTGTGTTTTTTTTTGTATTATAATTATATTTATGTTTTGCTTGAATTTTGATATACATTTTTAGATATTGCTAGTTTTAAAAATTATCACCTTACAAAATACCGAAAATTTGCAGCAACATTTCATCGTTTTTACTTTTTGTCACATTCACTATCAATAATTATCACCTTACAAAATTTCAATCCAGTTTTAATATCGTAATAAAGCTAGAAAAAAAAGGTGCATACATGTCTCATTTTTTTCCGTACGGTATGAGTAAATACTGAACACATAGTGAGCTCAACTATTCGCAGTTCTACATTATATTTTCAAATTGAAAGTTTCGATATGTCTACTTAAAATACATGTGCACTTAATAAAAAAACTGTTTCCTAAATCTGAATTTGCATGGATTATGGATATATATGAAGGATTCTGTAGAAATCCTACAAGAAATAATACAAAATGATATGGAAATTATTAATAAGTGGATGAACAAACACAAACTGGCAATCAATACTAAGAAAACAAAACATATGATATTTAAAAATAAGTCAATTGTTGACACAATCAATATAACATATGATTCATGTACTATTGAAAAAGTAAAAGTCTACAAGTATTTGGGAGTAACTGTTGATGATAATTTGAATTGGAACAAACAAATAGAGGATCAACTGCAAAAGGGAAGAAGGATAGCTGAAATTTTTCGAATTATTAATAGAAGAGTGCCATTTAAAATGAAAAGGTCACTGTTTTATAGCATGTTTCACAGTACTGTTATGTATTCAATATAGGGAATACAAATATAGGGAAACACGTTCGACAAAAACATTAAGTGTATACCAAAAATCCAAAACAAAGCTATTAAGAATCTATATGGCTATAATCAAAGCACGTCGAGTCAAATTATACATAAAAAACATAAAATCCTTCCAATTTATCTGCTCAGTAAAAATAAATTAGTAACTCAAACACACTTGATGGATACTGAGAATATTAATACTAATGTCCAGCATAGTTCAAATAATTTTGTTCACAGTTATTCTACTAGAGGTGCAGGTAACATTAGGTTAGTTTCATCTAGAATTAGGTTTAATAAACAGGATACAATATAGCATATAAAAGTTACAATAGTTTACCAAATGAATTCAAAGAAGAAAATAACATAGGTAAATTTAAAAGGAAATTAAATGAATACTTCTTAAGCCAAATTTAATTATTTTGTATTTTATAGTTTAAATTATGTTAAGATCTAAACTTCGCATTTAGTAATTTATTATACTTAAAAAAAAAAAAAAAAAAAAATTAGAAAATTTGTGCTGAATTATTGAATTATTTTGTTGTTACTTTAGTTTTAATTTTTAGTAACAGTGGAATCAAAAATACTCTGTATGAGCGAATATGCACTCTTGAGATGAAATGTTAAATAAATAAATAAAAAAAAAAATAAAAAAAAATCAAAGCTATGCTTAAATTTTTATTAAATACTTTTATTCAATAATCTTATTAAACTATGAGGTCTATAAGTAACAGATTTATATATACTAAAGATCATATGTATTGATCAAGTAATGTTCAAATATTATTAACTAATCTTTTCTTTGTACATTTTCGTGGAAAATTAATTAAAAATTTATGTCCTATACACGCTTTGGAAAGTTTTAATACCTATATAATATTTTATCTTCTATATATTTGATATCCTTAACTGCCTTTATTCATGAACTTCATTTTTAAGTAGTTTCCATCTCTATTAAAATTTTATTTTGTACAATAAATAAAATAAATAATGATAATAAAAAAATAGTAAAAAGAAAATCAGAATTTATTTCGATTAAATTCAAAAATAACAACAAAATCAGTTTAAAAATACACGATGATGATGATGATGATGATGATGATGATGATGATGAGAAAAAAAGAGTAGTAAACTAGAGCACACACAAAAAATTAAAATAAAAATAAAAAAAAGGAAACCAAATCAAAATAAAAAGACCTTACATACATACATGAAAGCTAATATGTATATATATACATAATATGATAGCAGAGCGAGGGATGAAGTGTTCTTTTCTTTTTTCTAATAGGTTTACATTTACAATATTCGTTGTTTATGATATGTGAATGTATAAGTAAAAATTCTTAAGTTTTACATCTGCCATTTTTGTTTCTGTTTTCATTTTGTATTATTCTTATTTCAACTCGATTTTTCATTTTCTCGCTCTTGTGTTCTGGTTTCTTTTTAGTTTTTTTTTTTTTTTGTTTGTTTTTAATTGAGAATTGAAAATAAAAAATCTGATCAATTGTTTTGCTTTTATTATTTTTTTATTTTTTATTTATTTATCTTCATAAATATCTTTCATATTCATCATTACAAAAGGTATATATACAGACGGACATCGATAGTGGTTTTGATAGTTTAGTTTAATCTATGGTTTTGGGTATACATTTTGTGTATTAAACAAGAATCTTTTCACTCATTGCTTCCCAATTTCTATACGTTTTTGAAGATTATTTTTTGTTTTTTTTTTTATAAAAATATCCTGAGAATTAATAATAATAATAAAAATAAAAATAAATAAAATATCAAATCGGTACATATATATATATATATAATATTTTTAGATATCACCTGGAATAGGTAAGATTGGTTTTGATAGAAGCAACACAAAAACAAAAAAAAAAAACAAAACAAAATTACAATTTTTGCGGCTAGAGGCGTCATTTTAAATTTGATACCCTGGATTGCTTTTTTGAAGGCTATGTTTATATATGTATATATTAATTTAAATATATATATATGATATTCAACTTTGAAATTTAAAAAGGAAAAACATTTTTTTTTCTACTTCTTTTGGTTAGGCTCGAATTAATATATGAATTTTTTTGGTTTGTTTGTTTTTTGCATCTTTTAATCTACAGTGACATTGGGTGGCTTTTTTTACACTGTACAGTGCAGTAAATTTTTAAAAGAGAAAAATAAAAAAAATTAATCGGAATTGAAATTGATTTTGTTTTTTCTAGAATCTAGTATGATATTTTACTCATAAGATTTTATTTATAGATTTGAATGTAAATAAATATAAATATATAAATATTGTTAAATTCTATTGTCAAAGTTTAAAAATAATTTTATCAGATGAAATCCTAGGTTTGGTATTAAAATAATGTTCAATGTTAATATCGATGAGTGACATGAGTTCAAAATTTTCCTACTATTTAGTATTGATACATGTCTGAGCTCACAAGTCTGTTTAAATATAAGCAGTGTCAAAGAAGATCGATCCTTCGGTGAAATAATCTTATTTTGTTAATTTTCATCAAAAGATATTGAAGCTTAAAAGTTTTTTATTTCATATAAATTACAATTGATTGTAAATGGCTGGATTCTATCATTTGTGTGAATATCACAAGGTATCTGAAATGATTTGATCGTTATTTAAGCATTTTATTTCATTAGTAATAGTATTTAGCCAGTACACAATTGTTTTTCAATCGGCTGAAATTCATTAGTCTCGTTGCAACATAATTAAATGAGTAATCATCTTTGATAAGAGAATAGACATATCAACTTGTTTGACGCCAATTTTGAGTAACTTGTTTGACGTCAATTTTGGTAATATTTTTTTTATGTTCTTGATAGTAACTTAGCTAGAATCATCTTTTCGTGTTTAATTAAGTACGATACTTCATATTTATACAACAATTCCTTTTCAAGCATTTATTTATCAAATTACTGCCTTTCCAACTCATTAAATGTGAAAAACTACGGCTATTGTTAGAAACTAAACTTTCTTAAATAGAATAGATCCATTTTATTTAAGTTGTTACCAGATTATACTCTGAATTATATTTTTTTTATTTAGTAGATTTCGTAGTAGATGATCTGTGTGTCAACATAATTAGTTCTATTTACTTGAAACTGCTGTTGTAGGTATCTAGATTGTTTTAGTTAGTTAGCAAAAAATTTAGTCGAAAACATTTTTTTATTAATGAGGTAGATTTAGTTATCATTTTCAATCAGCTGAATGTTTCAATCAACGTTCCCTCTAATTTTTTATTTAGCTGAGCAAAAGAAAAATAAATTGCGTTATGTTTAAAAAATTAAACAAAAATTTGGTAAATTAGATATTTTATTAAAAAAATAAAGTTTTTTATTGCAGTTTTTTATTGTTTTTGAATTTTTTTTATTAATTACATATTATATTATTTTTTATATTATTTATCTTTGCTTTTCTTCCAGTAATGGTATACTTAATCCAAGTTAATAATATTTTGCGCCATTAAGTGTGACTTTATTCTTATTAAGTTATACCCAAACTATTTAACTCCAACCTATTTCTAAATTTTGTTTTAATCAAATTTATCAGGCTAAATCCTCTTTGACAATCAGCACTCGACGCTTAAAAGGTTCCACACATATCATACAAAATTTTTATATTTTGAAAATTATCTTCACGAAGAACCAATTGCAATAGATCATTGAAATTGCGACTATTGTTTTTGAATTTTTCCGTAAATAAATATTTTAAATCTTTATAGTTATCCATTATTATTTTATTATCCATGTTTGAGATGATATTTCCATATTTAAAAAATTAATGTTTTTCATTTTTCATTGCCATAATTAAAATCAGATGTGTTGACAATAGCGTTTTGATTAAAGCAACCTAAAGGTCCATGTCAGCATCATGAAATCTTTTATACAAATAAATAGCATAACTTTTCAACATATAAAACTATCCCAAATGACATTTTCATATTATTATTACCTTCATCTTCAAGAATGTTTTTCACATCTTTACTCCAATAAATTATATCTTCAAGATACCTACTTCTTAATTTTGTGATCATCGATTTAGAATATTGATGCGCCTCCATAGGTGACAAAACACTTTTTTGTAAATATTTTGATAATTTTGTTAATTCAGTAAAAACATCATTTAATGCAATTAATGTTATACGATTTACATTATTTTCTAAAGCTGTTAAGCAATATTTTGCGGTTGGATCAACTGAATTGGAACTATCAATATTTTCTTTGCGATATTCTATTAAGACATCAAAACAACACAATCCATTAGACTTGCCATTTCTTCAAAATTATGTTTTCTAATAGATGAACAATGGAACATGGTATGTACTTGGGAAACCTTCTACCTCTGGGAAATAAGAGGTGTATAGGGCTTCCAGGCATCATCGATTCTAAAATCCTCTCTGTGTGCCAGACAATGCTAAAGTATTGTATTATACCAGCAAAAACAGTTTTGTAATTAAAATTAAAGCAGTATTAACATTTTGTCAAAGGAAATATCAGTGTTTTCAGGGAATTGCAATGGAAGGAAGCAATGGAATGGTGTTTCATTATTTCATTTAATATTTCTTGTTGGATAACGTGGTTGATAAGCGAATTCAAAAGCATAATTTTTATTCCTCCAATTTTCTGGAATCTCTACATATTTTGAAAAATTATTGTTTATTTCTTGGACTGAGTTTATTGAAACATTCATTTTAATGGCAAGCACAACATTACTTATTAAAATGTTGATGTTATCTTTACCAGCTTTTGTTTTATAAATCCATAACAATTTGCACAGCCCAGTTGCCTATTTGCAACTAAGGAATTATTTATTTGAATTTTTGAACTTTTTATTTAAAAAAAAATTCTTGGAACTTTTTTTTATATATTAAAATATTAACACGCAAATTTTTAATGCGCAATTCAAAAAAAACAACGTGCGCAGCTTAGAGGGAACGTTGGTTTCAATCATATTTTTAATTCGATTTATAATCTGAATATAATAATTAAAGCATTGAAATGAAGAAAATTAGAATTATGAAACCCGATTATAGCATATAGCTGGGGAGATTGTGCAGCTAGTCATACCAAAAAATTGCAAATTGCGCAAAATAAACTTTCGAAACTTGTATTCAATCTTCCCAGATGGTATTCAACCAAAAAGCTGCATGATAAAGCTAGCATGAATACAATTTTAGAAAAAATAAGTTATTTAACTGTAAAGTTCAACTCGGAACTGTTCATGTCAGAAAATCCTCTGATCAGAAATTTAAATTAAGTTAAAAAAATTAGGCTAGTTTAGTTCGTACGTACAGGTTTTACTGTTTAAGTTAGCGTTAAGTTTTACAAAAAAAAAATTCAAAAAGGTGTTTCATCTCCAATTTTCCTTTAAATTTATACTAGTGAACTCGAAAATTTCTAAATAAAAATAAAAAAATACAAATCAACTGTAGTAAAGATAATTATATATTTGTATCTAAGTAAATAGTTTTAAAAGAATTAATTGTACAATTTATGGAGCATGATAAATAAATAAATAAAAAAAATAAATTATAGCATAATATTATTTCATATTTAGTAAAATGAGTACTATTTTAGTAAAACGAGGGTACTAGTTATTTATTTTGAATACTGAATTTGGTATATATGGAAAAAAATATCTTTGGTTTCGTTATTCTTCATTGTGCTGTAACTCTTTTAGGATAATATAGGATAGAAGCAAACTCTTTTCGTCGTTTCCTATCTGGGGATAGCCTCTTCGGTTGGATATTTGCTTGGGATGATATTAGCTAAAAATGTTGTCCTCCAAGTTTTATTTAGTCTTACGATACCACATATCGTTCATATTCATCTTCCTAAGGGCATCCTAAGGACTCCATACGAAACATTGTTCCTGAAGCTACATTATAATTAATTTGGTTTTTTTTTACTCTAACTGTTGTTAGTTGGTTTTAATACTCCAATTTAAAAATACAATTGATTGTCCAATTATCTATTATGTTCATCTGCTTTTGAAAACTATGGAATACTTTAATGACGGTTTTTTCTAGTGTTTCACTTCATGTTTTTTGTTTTATTCCATCATCACAACGTATTTTTACTCCATTTTAACTAAAACTACGGATTTATTTATGAATAATTTTGAAATATCGTGGAATATAAGGAAGAAATATTACTACCTTTATAGTACCTAGTAAACTCTAGCGCTACGAACTAACCTCCAAGTACAAATATTACGTAATCACCAATACTTTTTCAAAATTTTAACTTGGGGATTATTTAGTTCATTTTTGGAATTTCGGGATTAATTTATATAAACTATTCTTCGAATTTTTGGGAATTAGTTCATTTTTGTACTTGCTTAGGATAGTTCATAGTGAATTAAGACCCAAAAATTATTGTGGTTTGGTTAATTTTTGACTTAGGGGTTAGTGACTTGGAGATTAGTTCGTAACGCCATAAACTCTTTAGAATCAATGTAAATCTTAAAACCTTATGATTTTAAAAAAAAAGTTTCTCTTGCAGCCAAAAAAAATATAATATGATCAGTTTAAATAACAAAATAAAAACATAAAAAACAATACATATATGCTGTGACTTAAAAAATACAAAAAAAAAGCCATGACAAAAATTATTTATTTATGAGAACGTAAAAATTAATTTCGTTTCAAGAACAATTTTCTTTTATCAAGGAAAATATTCTATTTATAATTAACGCATTAAAATATAATTTATTTTTTAATTTTATTTAATTTTTTTTTTTTTTTTTTTTTTAAACTATGTCCCATTTGTTTAATATAAATAAATGTATACATGTATAACACAAGGTCAATGAAGAACCAACCACTAGTCTATTTTCTCTTTTAAAATTATTTTCCATATGGTTAAGTTGTCAATTCCATTTTAGTGAAAATTATTATTCTATAACGTATCTACTTATTAAGTTTAAAAATAAAATTATAGTCCTAAATACTAGCAATAACTGAATTTATATATGTATAATATAATGATGCGTAACTATCAATGAGATTTCGTTTAGACTTATTAATTTGAACCGTTCGGATGATTTTCGTTTGAATTGTAGCATTGATCATTATTATTGGTGCTCTCATGTTTTAAGGTCACATAGGTTCTTAATAAATCTGTTTTATATTTACGTAAGAGTTTTCATTTTTGTCCTTGTATTTTCTATTGTGATAGCTTTCGCCTCAACCACTGAATGACAGGTAATGTGGTATTTTTATGTTTTTATTTACCAATTTTATTTTTAGCGACACCTTGTCTTGTATCGATTATTTATTCTACAAGATACGAAAACTACTTCTATAATTTCTACTTTTAATTTCACTGCAAAGATTTATTTACAAAAATTTGTATATACAGAGAAATATTTTTTTATAACCATTCATGATTGCACCTGTAAAAAACAACTGAACGAACATTATAGTTGAAAAATATAAATTAATAAAGTTTGTTTGAATCTTCCTTGGTTGCAATAATTTTTTGAGGGAGTCTAAATCTAGATCTAAATGTAGTTAACAAGGCAGTTAGATTCAACCCTTTTTCTTTTTGCATTGATTGCCTAGATTACACAGAGTAGTTGTGTTAATTTTAAAAACTTTAGTTTTTGACACATTTATTTTCAAACTTATTTTATTATACCTGAAATTTTATCAACCCACCGAGTTTTTGTTATCGAGTCTATAGGTCTGAATTTTATACACAGTTGTATATATATTTGTGCTTTTAGTTTTGCTATTTTACTTTTATATATGATATGAAATGAAAGACGCTTATTTGTTTTCCTTCATTTATTTTACATCTACTTATCTTGTTGTACGACTTAAGACTAATCTTATATATATTTCTTAATTCTAAGTTAATCTTAAAATAATAACTATTACTGTTAAAGTCGTGCAGAGAAAATCTGTTGAAAGCTTACTTACAGTATGGTAAAGTAGCCTATACCTAAAATTACAATTACGATAAGAAGAAGGAGAGACGCCACATGTTCTTTGGTTTTATAAAATTTATAAACGTATGCAACTTTGTATTTTGTTTTTTCATTTTTATTATACTGTTTAACAATAAAGCCTTGTCATAGCTCAGATCCATTGTGATTCGGAGATTAGGCTTAATTTTTTTGTTGATTTTATTAAGTTTTTCATAACGTATAGTTGACTATTTCTTTATATTTTGTTTGCCCCAAATATCGTTTGAAACAAAAAATGAATTTTGTCTCCAACGGAATTTGATACGAACCAAAAAAATGACAATGCAATATGTTGTATAATTTATCAACCCGAGATTTTAAATAATAATAATATAATTGCAATAATTATATTGGACGAATATTTGTAAATAATACCCGAAAACAGAATAATAAAACGTGGTGTAAATGAAAGAGCTGACGACCGGTGAAAAAGTTATAAAAATACCAGGAGGAATTAGTAGACGAAGCATCCATAAGCCGATACAGACGATCAAGTTCCGAAATTGGACTGGCTCGGCAATGATGTATGATTATTTAAATTGAGTTTTTGACTGGAATTTTAGATTTAATCATATATCTTTATTTGAACTAAAATTAGTTTAGAAGATAATAATTGATGAAGCGTTTTTCTTGAATGTAGTATATATTCTGCTCGATAACATCTGCTAAGCTCAAACATTATTTTGACTTTGAATATGTCAAACGTATCAAATAATATGAATTAATTAAAATCTGCCGTACTTCTAAAAAAGAATTAAGATACAAATTATGATGTATAAACGTTATTTCACCAAATAATCGAATACTTAAAAAAAAAATCATATATATAAGTGACGTGAAGAGCGCTGAAGTGAAAGAATTAAAATCCATTTTTAGAACATTTTTTAATACGATTAAAACGATTTTAAAGTGTTTTCAGATATTTTAAAATAAAAATTTCTGTAGTAAAACAAAAAAAACAATAAAAACGTTTACAGGGATGTGAATGCCCCGGAAAATACGTACACAATGAACGAACATATTATTTTTTTTTTTGGATTTAATTACGGAAGAGGAAAAACAATGTTTTATTTTTTTTTTTTGTAAATCTGTCATAACTTTTAAGTAAAAATCGAATTTTAAAACGGATAAGTTGATACGCATTTTTAAACTAAAAAAAAAAAAATAAAAAACTAAAATAAAATAACAAACAAAACAACTTAAGAACTTCTACTCATTTTACTAAATTGCAGCAGTAGCAGCCTTAAATAGAACGAAATAAAAAGAAATAAACTCCAAAATGCAAAAAAAAATAAAAAACAACAAAATAAAAAGTTTTGATTCTCCCCATTTTCATTTTTAGAAAATCAGAAAAAAAAAACAACACAAATTAACATTACCTCACCTAGGCTGTACATATATATATAGGTAGGTATACTAGGTACTTATATACATATATAAATGAATAAGTTGAATAAATTTTAGGCTTAGGTCCTCCCTTTCATATATGCCTACCTATAACATTATGTATGTGTAATATTATGTGCGTTTACGCATTTTCTGTTTTGGTTTTTCTTTTCTTTTCTTATTATATTTGTTTTTGTTTTTTTTTTTTTGTTATTGTTATTATTGTTTTCATGTAATCTACATTTATAATAACCCATATGGGTTATTTTTAACCTGCTCTCTATTCATGTAAGTTTAGGTGTAGGTATGTGTGTATGTTGTAGAGGGTATATAAACCTTTAAATCAATCACTTCACATCATAAATTTGTAATTATTATTGTTGTTGTTGTTGTTATTTTTGTAGTTTTTGTTATTATTGATGCAGTGTATAGTATTAATAGTGTTGTTGTTTTTAAGTTAAATTTTCCTTTAGCTATAAAACTTTTCTTCCGACTCAAGGCACAGTGCAATATGTACAGATTTACGTTTAAAAATTAATATATATATATTTTACAGTAATATCTCGATTAACGAAAATTTTTATTAATACTGATTGGGCAGTTTGGTAATATTAAAAAGTGTAATAATGTTTTAATGAAACTCAATTGAACCAAATTATGGTTCTAGTTCGCTACACAAGGATTTAAAAAAAACGATCAGGCAAATATTAGAAAACTGTACAGGTTAGTTATTGTAGTGTTTTACTGTACCTATGAAATTTTAATAATGATCCAAACTTCAGAAGTTGGTGAAGAATGTTGAAATAAGAAGCCATAAACAATAACAAAAAACTTGTATGAGGGAAAGTTACAGAAAAATAATAAGTACCAAAAAAAACCAATTAAAAATAATATACAGAATGAACCGAGCATAATAAATTCAGGGACTGTACTGCAATCAATGTATGGAACAGCCTCGGAGATCTTCAGAACACATTTAGCGTAACCCACTACTTCAATAGTTAAAAACTGCAATGTAGGCAAATTTATCTGGCTCATATTGCATCATAAACGATCTAACTTACTGTCATTAACAAGATTAGATATCAGAACGATGTTAGGTTTCATATGATTTCTGCAGAGCCTGTAAAGATGAAATAAACCTGTTTTTTGTTATTTCAAAAAACAGGTTTATTTCATCTTTTGCACTTGTTTTTAATTATTTCCCAAACGAAAAAATAATCTAAGAGCCAACTTTCTAAACTCACTAGGTGATCTTGCGAAATTTTTAAATGCTTGCATCGCTTAGGCATAAACATTTTCGGAATGTAAACAAATCAAAGTATATTTCGAATTGATCATAGTTTTGATATTTTTGATAGTTTTGCTTGATTAAGTGTTTGGATTTCCTTTGGATTGCGGAATAGTTTCTACGTATTTCATACAGGGTTCGAAAGTAGAAAGCTGCCTTAAAAATATTAGTGTACAATTGAATCATACTGTTTTTAAGTTGTTATATAAGCCTGGACTTGTTATTTTGTAAAGACATTAATTTATCATATGTTTATGTGGTCTTAATAAAAATATAAATAGTATTAGTATATCAGTACATAGTTGGTATATGTAGTGTGCGCACAATTGATGTCTTAGATAGAAGTAAAAAAGAAATAGTGTAGGCTAGAAGATGATTAGTTTGTATAGATAGGAGTTCAAAGGCTAAGAAATGGTAGATTTAAGTTATATTTTACAAAAGAGTAAAAAGATTCCACAGCTAAATATTTCATATACGATCTGTATAAAAATCCAGTAATTAATTAACTTGAATGAAATGAGAACGATTAATAAACTTAACATTAATCGAGATATTACTGTAGATAATAATAACTCATCTATTCAAAATATTATTTTTATTTTGAAGAGTTTAAGTAGTTCAACCAAACATTGTTTGGCACGGTATATGGTACCATAAATATAAGCATATTATATATATAATATATATGTATGATTTTATTGTGTACAAAATGGTAAAGTGGTATGAAATGGTAGTAGCAGCAGAAACTACTGTATCCGATATTAATATAAAATGAATATAGAGTGCGTGCAGAGTTAAAAAAAGCAAAAAAAAGAAAAGAATGCAAACTTTTTTGCATAAAAAAAAGACTGATGAAAAAAAAAACTGATGTTTTGATGATGATATATTGATAATGATGATTGTTAATAATGATGATGATGATAATAATGATGATGATGGGCTTAGATCGTTTATATGCGTAAAATTTTGTTCTTGGTCTTGTTTTTTTTTTTTATGCTTTTTTGCATTTATATTGACATAATATGTAATAGACCATGTTATCATATACTATGATGGAGATACAAAAAATATATATGTATGAATATTCATTTAAACATACATATACGTATATGTATGATTGTATGTGATTGTAGAGAGTGTAGCAATAGGAACTTTAGATGAATTATGTCTAAAATAAAGATAGAGTTTTTTCTTCTTCTGATGCAACATTTTCTTAATGGTAAATCAAGATCTTGAAAAATTAATTTTATCTTAATAAATTGGCAATGAGAAACCTGGTTATTTGTGAATCATTAGAGATTTTTAAAATTTTAGTTTTAATTTACAACCGCTTATCACTTTTATTTATTTCGAATATCTTATCTCTTACTATAGAAATACTAATAGAAATATAATTATAGAAGTATTAAATATGGTAGAGTTTTATAGGTCTAGGTGCAAAGACTTTCGTGATAATTGATGTTAATTTCTACTAACTCTTGTTAAACGTTTCTAACCCAATATGTAAATATTTTGACATTAATTATAGTAAATACGTTCATACCATTTCACTGGTCATATAATTCAGCTTCAGGCTTTAATGCACTCTTTTGTAATTAAATAGATAGAGTGGATTTTCAGATTGCGGATAAATAGGGCAGATTTGTTAGTTCATTTAGGTTATTTTGGTGGATATTGCTTCAATTTTCGGATAAATAACTTTCTTTTTTAAGTTTTTTATGTTATTAAGTATTTTTGTGATTCGAGGTGTTGAACCTGTATAGGTATTCTAATTAAATAATTGATGCATCGGATTGAGATTGACATTAAAGTTATGGTATTAGTTTTGTTACTCATTTTTTATTTTTTGTTTGTCCTGAAGACAATTTTCTATAATATTTTCACACAGTTTGAACTACAATTCAAAACGTTTCAAGTTTGTCTTATTTTTATTTTTTGATATATATTCCAACTCCATGGGATAAACACCCTTCTTCTACTAATTTAAATGTGGAAAACTACATCTATTGTAGAGTAACTTCGTCTTTATAATAGTCCCAATTTTTATTTTTTGTGATAACCAAAATTATCAACTATTTTTTGTCATTTATTTTATCCCAATAACAAAGGGTACTGGCCGAAAAACGCATAAAAGTATTTTTTTTTACCCTCGTTGAGAATCGGACCTGGCATCTTTCAGTTGAAATTAAGGTGTTCTACCTACTACTCTACCTAGCGTGTTTTGGCAATGATCTATCCTGAATGAAAAATTAATTAAGAGAGTGTAATTAACAAAAGCTTAAGAGGGAATTAGAGGGATGGTATATATATTTTGCACTTGTTTCGGTTAGTAATTTTTTAATGTCCATATATGAATGTTGATATCGTTTAGGTATCAGTCAAATCTCATACTTAATTATATTTATTCGGTGCAATGGACTAATTGAACCGAATTCAACACCATCATCTTTTATTTTTCTCTGTTCTCTGTGTTAGTTTCTCTTCAATTGAAGATCTAAAATTATTGTTTTTTATTTAGTAATGCTGTTTGGATATACGAACATCTTAAGTTATTTAAATATTTTGGTATATCTAATACTTGATTGATCTAGATACTACTCTAAAGAATATAAAATGTTTCAGGATTAATTTTTAATGTTTGGATTGATTTGACAACAAGATTGTGACAATGAAATACTTTTTCTTCTTCTTCCTCTCCTTGTATTAAATAATGTTGCCTTCTTCTTCGCCTTCTTCTCATTGTATTAAGCAATGTAATAAGCCTGTTTCCTATTAAGCTTTCATAACATCTTTTGGGTAATCTCTCTTTTGGATGTTTTGAGTTTGAATGCTCTTCACCTTGTCCACTCTATTTTTCCGCAGGTTCTTCGTTTAGTGCGAATTCAACGAACAATATTTCGTATGTTAGTTATATTACAAATGTATGCAGAAAAATTAATCCTAAATCACATTTGACTAGTTTTAATTGCGAATTGAGTAATAGTTGGGAGTTGTTAGTGGGTTAGAGTCCCATAGTATTTCAAAGGCTGCCAATCACGGTCAAACGCAGCCTCTGTTTATATTTCGATAATTTTCTAAAAAAAAAAAAACATAATAAAAATTCCTCTTACTTTTTTTAACCGAATATTTGCCTTAGAGTTCTTATTTAAAATATTTGTATGTCTTGGATCTGTCTGCTTTAGTTTCAAAAGGCGTATATGTTAATATGAACAGCCGAATACATTTTTTTTTTATGTACGAATTTTCCCACCAATGTATTTATTTTTCAATATCATAGACTGTAGGGAACCAGAAGGTACATCTTGTATGTTCAATTCATTATTTCTAAACCTAGTAATATTCTCGCCCAAATACTTAAAATGTTAGTGTTGTCTGATAATTTAATTGTTAGTGTATAGTTTACATGATATTGGTTTTTGGATATGGTCATTGATTTAGCTTTTTATGTTGCTTCTGCAGTTTGTGTAATTTGAAAGCTTATTCTTTGTATACCATTTCTGTTTTCTAAATGTAATACCGCATCGTATGCATAGTAGGTTTACTATCCCAAAGTGTATCCCAAAGTGTTTACATCCATGTGCTGGTGTATACGCTATCAATTATTTTATTCATGACCAAATTGGATACGATTGAGCTAAAATTGTCTTATATCCCTTGATATTTTTGTGTCTGCCGCAGTCTTCAATGTTGAAATATTTGATCTTGTATTATCGTGCAGTCGTGCACTATCGAATTGGCTCAGATCTATAAAACATATAAATTTGAATTTTGTTGAATTCAATTAATTTTTCGACTAATTGTTTTTTCGAAACTGAAAATTATAGTTTTAAAGACTGTAAATTATTGATGTTTCAAATTATGGTTGGAGGAACACCCTATTATAAACTTATTAATAATATTTAAAAAAAAAAAATATTAGAAAAGTGAATGGTAGAAATGGGCATTTAAAAAAAAAATGATAACAAAATTATTAGAAAATAAAAACAAAAAAGAAAATTTCGCCAGAATAGATACTAAACTATATATAAACTTATATGTATAAATGTACATATTATATAATATTATATGATTGTATATGCGTGTATATACGATATAAATATGAATTGCATTAATAACCCCTCATTTAAACAAAAAACAATTTTTTTTTTGTTGATTTTCGACGCTTTTTTTGTATACCTATTTAAAATGAATATCTTAAGGTACTTATGCATGGTATATAAATATATATATATCTATATACTTACATATATATACTAAGATACATCTGAACCTAAAACCTTAAAAATTCAATTTTTTGCATTTATGTTTTTTTTGTGTGTTTGTTGTTGTTTTTGTTTTTAATCATACATATAATGTGTACGCAGATATTGGCAAACAATATAATAATAAAGAAAAAACTTCCCGGTTAAATATGATGGAATAAAGTAGGAATATATTTTTAGAACGGGAAAAAGGGGAAAAATAACATAATAATAATATATAGTGTGTGTTGGTTCTACTTTTGTTTTTCGTTTTTAGATATTTGAAATTTTTGTTTTCATCTTTAAAAACTACCCATATTGCAAATATGAAGTTTGAATTAAAAAATTAGGAAAAATATATTTAAAATTTTTAGACTTAAATGTAAGTATGTAAGCTTATGCCAAAATATCCATATTCTTTGGTTAGATAAACATCACTTGTTTTCATTCAAGTCTTTTACAATGAATGCTATAGAAAGAAAATTAACATACGCGACAATCAAAACATTGTAATGTAACAAAGTAAAAGAAAATTTTAAAACTAATGTAAAATGTACGGGCAGATTGTGCTACCTAAATTACTGAGAAGTCACTACAAAATGAAATGTCTAATAGTTGAGTTAAATTGAAAGATATTTTTGTTCCAAGCAAAGATGGTATAAAAAAAATTAACTGTTATTTAAATTATTTTATTTTTATTTTAAACCAGTACTGACTTATTTTTAAACTATACCATACTGATCCCACTTTATTGTACCTTAAAATGAAGGCTAATTCATGTAGAATTCGAATTGACGAAATCGAAAACTGTAAGTTCGATTATTCGAAAAAATTTCGTTGTCCAAAAAGCGTCGTCATAAAAAAAAACAAAAAGTAAAGTTTGGCAAAATTCTGATTTAGAGTCCTATAATTCTACACTGAAAGTTCTAAGTAGGTTATGAAAACCTTCAAAACGACCTCTTGAAATTTTTAACCCAATTTAGAGATTATGTGAGAACTTATTGCACCAACTTTAATTTGGTTACCGTAAGTGTTACTCTAAGGTTGTTAAAAATTTCAAGTAAAAAATTATATTAATTTGGGTAAAGTATCTTACAGTTAGTTATGGTAACCAGCTTTGAATTTATTATAACCTTTAGTTAAAAGAAACAACATGATCACAGGTAATGATGACCACATTCGAGTGTTTGGTAACCTGATCTTGGATGATTGGCACATCACAATTTTCTCACTTAACGATTAGTAATGAAAACCATTTTGTTGCTTTAAGTAGTTCAAGAAAATAATTCTCCTGAAATTCAGCAATCACTTTTGGTATAGTAATCGCTTGACCAAACCAATAGAACTGTGCGTGTAGGCAGTAAGTGGATAACCTGTTAATAACCTGTTATACCTGTTAATACGGTTCATATTTTGTTTTTGCAATAGAATTATTATTCAATTTACAAAAACTTTTTATGAGAACCCTTTAAAATATTTCCATAGATTTACCTTAATCGTCCATATCTCGGGAACCTTTCGACCATGAACCCAAATTTAATGGAAAAGTTATTAGCAAAGTAGTTAGAAAACCCACTAATGAGTATTTGAAAAATAATATATATATCGTAGTGGGTTATTTATAATAACCCACATTAATAAAATAATGAATATATAATGATGTGGGTTACAATTAAGTAAACCTTGTAAAAAAGGCTAATTAATTGTAATTTAAAATTTAAACATTTCGAATAATTATTCTCCAACAATAAAATTAAGATGTCTATTAACGAAAGAATAGAGACCGAGATTTAATGTTATCATAGTTATCGTAAAATTAGAAAAAACTAATAGAATCCAAATTAATTTAGATGTTTAATTTAATAACTGTAATTTGAATTAATAAATACAAAATGTGAAAAAATAATGAAATTTTTGTTTTTATTTGAAGGTGAAAATTTCAAAAATTTATAACATATCTTGATGAAGTGTGAGAAGGTTGTTCTTTAATTATAAAAACCTTTTTAATCATTAAAACCAGTGCTTCTTAGCCATTAAATATTTTCTAAATAAGTGAATTTAATGGCGATTAAATAACCTGGAAAGTAAGTATGAGATGATGATTAGATATGGAAGTAGTTGTTTAAATATAAGTCACTACTAAACAGAATTAATTTAATATCACCAACAAGATGAATTGACAACATGGCCAGTTGAGATTTTGAGTGGAAACAAATTAAATGAAAAAAATAATCGACTGTACTAGAATTCACTAATTTGGTGTACTACGTATACAAGCTCCATATATTAATAATAATTGAAAAAGAAGGCCCACAAATTTATGATGGTACAGTTGAGGATTATATGATAAGTATTCGGTGTAGGTCAATGTTGGTATTTTATGCGTAAATTACCGCTTTTTATGATTCTTTACATATTTGACGTAAAGAAGTGTAAAATACAAGTAAACAGCTGTAAATAACTGTAAACAACTCTAAACAACTGTAAACAACTGTAAATAACGGTATAAACAACTGTAAATTACTGTAAAGTTATTTGTTTTGACAGTTCGACTAACACTTTGAAAGTGTTTCGTTCTGATCTATTATAAATAATTCTAATCTAAGCTAATGAATTATAAAAAGAAAATTGGCTCAACGATGGAGCTGACCCTAAGGCAATAATTATAAGGGAAATGGATTCAAATTATTAAAATAGAAAGATAGATTAAGTACTTGACTTGAACTTTTCTTGAAATTTCAAGCTGTGTATTCCTTTTCAAAAGCTTGAGTGGCTGTCAGCTTGAAAAAAGCTTGAGTTTGACATATGTATTTTTGGCGACATAAATTTTGATGCCTAGAATTTTTAAAACTTTATATAAATTTAAAGATTATACAAAACAATTAAAATTTTTACTATTTTCAATCTTCTGTGTTTTAAATTCATTCTAAATATTAACAACACTTCGTAAATTTTTAACATTAAATGTCAACTCTTGCTGCGTATTCGTTTAAAATTTTCAATTTGAAGATTGGGTTGAGTGAAGATAATTTCAAGAAACTAGTGTATACAATATGATGTCGATAAACAAATGTTGTAGCTTAATTATTTATTTTGAATTGTTTACGTTATTTACATTATTTACACACTTACAACAAAAAAATATAGTATAGTAAATTACTGGTTCTTTACATGTAAACAACTGTGTAAAAAACTAGACACAGTTTACTTTTCCAACACTGATGTAGGTTACACAATATGTCTCCTTAATCCCTTTTGTAAGCTTATTTTATAATGTATATATAATTACACATGTAATTAAGATTAATATAAAATTAATAAAATTCAAATAACCGATGAAACATTTATTTATCTTTTTTTATGTATGGAAAATGCCTGGCTTTATAACATTGTATTAATAATAATAGGTTTGTTGCAACTTAAGGGCGTTTCCGAACCTCTCGCACTTGCACTTGATACTCGCACTAAATTTAATAAATTTAATTTTGCGATATCTAGTGTACTTGAGACTACACTAAAATTTTGACAACAAATCAAGTGCGATTTGACAGGTTTAGTGCGAGTATCAAGTGCAAGTGCGAGAGGTTTGGAAACGCCCTAAATTTAATATTAATTTATCAAAATATATCAGTATTCCGATTATATTGGATTTCTTGTATAATCATGTAAATTAATTAAATGTATATAGAATCATGTCAGATTAGTAGAACATTAAACAACGAGAATCTCAAGCCAGTCATTTTATCTATCGAATTTATATTAAAATCAAACTATTTCAGAACACAAGCTCAAATAAGTAATTTAACTATTGTCGGTTCATTTCGTACATATTTCATTAGATATATTTATTTGGTTGTATTATGGGATATAAATATCAATGTATAATCATTCATTACTGACTGTAGCTAAAAACACCTTTGATGACTGAATCAGAACTTCAACTTTGACACATTTGGTATTAAACAAGAATTATCAAAAAAATGCGTAAGCTTTACTATGTAAATTAACTAACAATAACATAAAAATGTTTATTGGGGCACAAAAAAAAAACAAAAAAAAAAAATAACCAAAAGGAAGAAATTTCATCCAGAAGTTTTTATTTAACGCAATTTTGCCTATAGCTACTATACAATCTTACAAACATACGCAATAAAGATATAATGTAGATGTACTAATATACAGTTAAGTTTATATATACATTTTTTTTTTATCAAGGTATATATAATAAGTGCTTAGGCAAACGTACATACCTATATATACGTGTACATACATACACAAATAAGTTTACAGAAAAACAAAAAGAAAAAAAAAAATGTTCAAAATAAAAAAAAAAACTACCGGCCTCATACCACCAACTGTTTTTTTTTTTTTTTTTGTTTTTAGTAAGCAACCATCAAGTAAGCAACCAAAGCAAGCAACCAAAGCAACCCTACGTATATTTTTCGTCATTTTCTATCCCATTTCTTTTTACGAACTTTTTTGTTGTTGTTTTTGTTGTTGTTCCATTTAATACCAAGTTGATAAAAGTTTTTATTTTTGTTGTTTTTCTTTCGTATAGAGAGACATGTGTGTTACATATAATATTATATTAAATGATTGTATATAAACATATATATAGATATATAGGAAAATTTTTCTACATATGGGAATATAATAAACAAAAAAAAGAAAAAGAAAATAAAAACAAAAACATATTTAAAAAAAAAAAAAAAACGGGTAACATAAGCCTTCAAACTTAGAGGGTCATTGAACCTGTCTCAATTTTTTTTCGGTTGGGATAGGTTCGAAACATATTTTGTGTATTACATTCACACTCATATATAAATTAGTTAGATTAAATATATACATAATATGCTTATAAATATTCCATATATATGCATATATACATGTTACAGTAAATATGTATATACGTATGAATGTTTCTGATACGTATGATTGTTTGTATGCATGAATGTATAACAGAATTACGTCTTGATATGAATATTATTTGAAAAATTTATTTGAAAATATCGACTATATGTCGTCGTTGTCGTCATCGTCGCCGTCCTTTATGTCGTTGACGTCGTGTAACCAAAAAATATTAAAAAACAAAACTAAACAATAAAAACAAAAACACCGAAGATTAAAAAATAAAGAAAACAGAAAGAGATGGAAAGAAGGTCTTAAGTCTCATCTGATTTATTTGATGAAAATTATGTGCTTAGGGACAAAAAACAACAAAAAAAAATAATAAACAAAACAAAAGGAAAGCAAAAAAAAAACGCCGTCGTTGGAACAATGAACATCTTTCAATGCGCAATAAGTATTTCTGTTCCCTATGTTTTTTGTCATTTTCTTTTATATTTTTTTTTTGCATTTATTTTTTTTTTTTGTCAAAAAATATGCACATAAGAAATTTTTCAAAGATTGGCTTTGATTAATGTAAGGAGGCTGATTTTTTTTTTTTTTTTTAGGGTACTCATCCAATCGTTTTTGTTGTTGTCGTTTTTTTTTCTTTTCTTTCTACTGATTTTACATAGTAGTTTCAAATAGAAGTTATAAAAGATAAATCAAGTGACAAATTACTTAAAAGTGTCACTTAAATTTTATGTCACTGTATGTATGTATAAATGTTTGTAACATAAAGTAAAAATAAAAATGATATTTGAATTTTCTTCGTTCTTATTATTAAAAGTTTTGTCATTTATTGGTTTTTAATGAAATTCGTTATTTTTTTTTTGACGGGACGGTTCGAAATAAATTGAAATTATCGTTGTTATAAATTATTTTCTTGTCATTTATCTAAAACATAATTCTATACATATTTTGAATTGTAGTTATAGTTACAGTATTATTCTAATTCATTGCTTTGCATTTCAGTCAGGATAGTTTTTAGGTTTTTAGTGATTATTGACAAGTTTGAACGCCTTAATTACTATTTCTGGTGATTGTGATTCGAAGTGCTTTTGTTTAGTTTTACATTTTAGACTCATGTTTGAGTTTTGAATGGGGCAAGAATTTGATAAAAGATAACAAATGAAATTTTCCTAAACTTAAATTTAAAATTTTGATAACTTTCAGAAATTATTTAGAATTTTAACTGATTCTTGGATGTCATAAAATTTAATTTTAGAAAATATTGTAATACAAAAAAAAGCTACAAATATTTTATAAACTGTATCATTATCACCATAATCATCTATTGGTTGTACAGGATGCAGCTCAAGGTAAGCCTTACCCCTCGTTTACACTTCGCCGCCATTTGTCTCTTTTTTATGCAATTGTTCTCCATCTGTAAATTCCAATCTTTTGATAGTTGATTTCGTTCAGTTATTTTGATCTTGGTCACTACCTCTTGCTCTAGTATTGTATGTTATTGCGTCTAATATTCTTTTTGGCATCGTTTGTTCATTCATCATCTTCCGATATCCTGTTCATTTTAGTCTTTATGCTTTAATAAATCTTACAATATTGTGTCCATCAATTAGTGCTCGCTTGATCTTATTTGATACTCACCGGCGTAATTTTTTTTTGAGACCAAAATATTTCTCTACATTTTCTTACGAATACTTTCAATTTATTTTCGTCACTAATTGTCATTGTCCAGGATTCGAAGATATAGGTTAGAACCGGTTGCATTATGTTCTTGCACATTCTTAGTTTAGTTGTCCTGTTGTAAAATTTTAGTTTTAAACAGCCCTTGCGTAGAAGCATTTTTATACAGAGTATCCAGGACTGAAATCGCAACTAATTCTATTATCAGTTGATTGTGAGGTTTTAGAAGATTGTAAAAGAAGACAATATTGCATATAAATAATATAGAATTAAAATAAGTACGATTTCTTAAAACTTATTTAAATCGTTCTCTAACAAATTTTGAACGCCCTATTTATACTGGGCCTGGTTTAATGGAAATTTATGGTGGATTAAAATAAACTTAGCTCATGTTTCTTCAGATTAAATCAATATTATTTGATTTATTTATTATTTATTTATTTATTTTAACAGTTGATTCTACAGATAAATCTGCAGGTCAACTTTATAGGTCCTTTTCCCTTTCGAAATGTGGGCCTTTTTTTTTATTAAACTATATTAATTATTTGGTATATATTTTTGTATATTATATATTTATATTATTTTTTTTTATTAGTTATATTATATCTTTATTAACTATTAAATTATATTTGAACCGATGTGGTTGTATTGAAAATTACATTTTTCAGTAATTGTCACCATTTCAAAAATTGTTCGGTTCTCACGGGTCTTGAACCCGTGCTCCTTCGGTCGTTACATTACAACACTCGAGTGCTTTACCATTCGACTACCGAGGCCACAATATTATTTGAATGTGAAATATAATTTAATTAAAGTTACTTTCTGTATGCCATATATTTCAGGATATTTGGTTAGTGCAAATTGATTGAAATGTTCATTTAGGCTAGGCGCACACATGCAATTGTTAGTTTTGCAACTGTTTGATTACAAAAATCTTTGCGCCCACACATAAGCAATTAAAGAGTTGCATTCCCTTTAGCTTTAAAATGGATTTTGTATAGTTAGCATGCATTTGTGTTCTTGAAATATAAAGGAGAAAAAAAAGAAGGAAAAGACGATATTGGGTTCACCATTTATGAAGCCAGAGATTAATTAAAGGGCATTTTATAAAGTTTTTGAAAATTTTAAGTGTAAATCAGAAAATGTTCTCGGATATTATAGAATGAGTGCAACTTCTTTCGATAATCTTCTTGTCTTTAGTTGGACTTACAATTACATATCAAACCACAAAGTGGAATAATGCTATTTCAACAGAAGAAAGACTATCCCATGAAACAAATCCAATTTCGCTGACTTATGTCAACAAGGTTGGCATCACATTTTTATTTGAATATTCTTTTAAGATTTTATTGTAAATGGCTTTGAAGTTCTCGACAGCTTCAATTAATTTTTCAGTTATATGTAAACATAAAACATGATATTTAGGAATAATTTTATTGCTATTCAAAATTACAAACAATTGTATATAACAAGAAATAAATTGCAACTGGTTTTAATTTCAAGTGTGTGCGCTTACATTTAAATACGTAATATACAAATCGATTGCTTCAACTAAAACTTGCTATCAGTTTGTAAAAAATGACAAAATGTTTGATTGCGCGATTAGATGCAATCAAATAGTTGCATGTGTGCCCGCTTTCATATAAACTAATGGAACACAAACATGCAATCAAACAATTGCGCAACTAAAAATTGCATGTATGCGCCTAGCCTGACTTAAAAAATTATATTACAGGGTATTAGTTTTCTAGAAAATTATTGTATTTAATATTTAATTAGTAATTGCTTACTAATCTGACTCCTGTCTATCCAGATTATCCAGATCAGAATAATTAGGATATGTCTCTGATTCTAATTTAACTGCATGAATAATCGATTTGTGTATTTCAATATTGCCGTTTCGAAATATTTTTTAGTAAGCAAAAAGGTTTTGTCAAATCGAAGTAGAATCTTTTTGCTGGAGATTATTCTTCGTTTCAGCCTCCTATTAATATCGCTTGTGGCAATAAATCTATTTTCAATTTTCAATTGTTGCAAGACATTGATTAAAGTACCTTATTGAGGAGAGAACTTTTTAATTGTCCGAAACATATAGATACATATTTGGTTTTTACTATATGTAGAAAAATATGTCCTACAATTCCAAATTGTCTCCTTCGAATTACCTTGGTTTTGAACGATATGTTTGGATTTTGGTACCGTTATTCATCACAGAAGCTGTAATTTATCTGACCTCAACATATATTTGTTCTTTGTTGTATCTAAAAAATTTCTGTTATTTTTCTATTTGCCTATTTTATAGTTATGTTTCAGCTGTAGACATAATATGTGACTATTGGAAATATAAGAGCACTCCCAATAGGAATTTTAATTTTTTATTTTTATTAAAATTTTTAATTTTCCTTATATTTGTTAGTTTTGCTTTCGCAGTTTTGCAAATTGTCACTCTACTTGTAAATTTCATCCCATTAACGCGAGGTAATTATAATTTTGTACGATTTCATCATCATCATTGTCCTGCAACCTCATCCGTAAGTAAAATCTTTCCATCGGCTCCTATCTGCTGTTAACCTCTTCAATTGTCAACACGTTCTTTGCTGGGTACTTGCTTCAGCTAAGACAGTTATTCTTCACGTTTTACTCGGCCTTCCGACGCGACGTGTAACCTGAGGATTCCATTCGAAACATTGTTTTGCGATGTTGTTATCAGGTTTCTTCAAAGTATTTTCGATTCAACGCCATTTTCTCTGTCAGATTTCCACGTCTATTTGTGTTTTTTTCGTTTTTTGCCACAGCGTTCTGTTGGAAATGGTTTGTGGAAAACGAATATTTACGATGCGCCGGAGACATCTACGATTTCATAACCCGTAGTTATAGCTAAATATTCTGTTGGTTATCATTAAGTCTGTCAATATACTGCAATAGTAGATCGAAAAATCTTGGTAGTCAAATCCGATTTTAGATACAATCAATCCACAATTTTTACTAGTTAATCCCAAATGTAATACAGAGAATGATTTTTTTTACACTCTTGACAGTAACTTAGGTAGAATCACCTTTTCGTGCTTAATTAAGTACGGTACTGCAATTTTACACTACAATATCTACAATAATTTGAGTATTTATTTTAACAAATTACTGGCTTATCAACTCATTAAATGTGGAAAACTACTGCTATTGTCAGCAACTAAGCCTTCTTAAATAGAATAGTTTCATTTTATTTAATTTTTTACCAGATTATATACTCATGTTAAAGAAAACACATCAAATCAAGTTTGGTACTAGTATTCGATAGTATTACACTAAAATGTAATGTAAAACTGCAGTTGTGACTCTCTAGCTAATTTATAAAATTTAATAAAATTTGATTAACGCAGATAATTAAATTATTGAATTTATATTATTTAGTTATATATATTAAATAATATACATTAAGAATAAATCTAGAAAATGATTTCAAATAATTGATAGAAACAAAAGCTGACTTGCACTGAATTTGCTGTACTAAAATACTGTATCTGTTAACAAAATTTATATTCTAGAATCATAGACTAATTTTAATTAAAAAATAGGCTAGCAATTAATATATATCGTATATTATATTTCAAATAGTAGTGATTAGACATATCAATTTAAAAATTCAACTGAATGTTGAGCATACTGAGTTTAATTACAAAAATGTTATCCATGACCAATTAGACTAAATTGTAATGCAAAATTCGTCAGACATATTAAATCGGAAGCATTGAATTAAAATTCCCCACGTTTCAAAATTATTATTCATGAAACGAAAAACTACACAAGCCACAGGATAAACCAAAGGTTAAACAGCAGTGATGTTATAGAAGACAGTGCGGCATAATAATATATGCGGAGAACTCACAACATGTTTTATTATTCCACAGTGAATGAATTTAAAGTTTATCAGATGAAATTAGAGTTCGTTAGTTAAAATTAAGGTTCATATAATGAAATTAGCATTAACTAGATATTTAACAAAGATATTAGATTTTGAAATATAAATTTGAACATTGTTAATACAATTTTAATCATAAGTATAGCAAAATTTATTAACCTTCCAATGACAGTTTTACTTAGTAAGATAATCCATAAGATATATTTTATATGCCATCTTTATTGGTGGTGTGCTAATTAATTTTTGTGATATAACAAGAGACTAATAAAATATTACGAAATAAAAATAGAGATATAAATGAATTTGTAAGTTTTATTTCTCATATAAAAATTAAAGGATAATAAAAAAAACTATAATTTTACAACTTTTAGTCCTTGCTAAAATATTTTACGAGTGATATGAAAGTTTTTGTCATGAAAAACTCAATTAAAAGTTATTTTTTTTTTTTTCAAATTTAAAGGAGAATTTATACGTAAATTTAATACAATCCTTTGAAGTGTTTTTTTTGTTGCTATTTTTTTAATTTTTTTTTTTTTTTAAATTAAAATCGTAAATTGTTTTTTTTTTTTTTTTTATTTTTGAAATGCGTAAAATATTTCAATTATTAACGAAAAAAAAAAATTATTATTTTCAGTTTTTCCTTTTTTCAAAAAAAAAAAAGAAATTTGCTTATAGCAAAATTTTTGAATGACAACCCCATCAGCATATATGTACAATACATATATTCATACCTATAGAATATATTCAACACTTCAAATGTATTTGATAATGTGCTCGTATACTTAAGTTCTTTAGGTAAAAATTCACAAAAAAATATTTTCCACTTTTTTCAGTTTTTTTTTGTTAATATTTTGTTTTCAGTTTTTTTTTATATATTTTTTTTTATGTCTCCCACAGGAAATGCACATAGAATGAATTTGAGCTCATTAAATATAAAAAACAAAAATAAAAAGAAAATTCGTTTTTTGTTTTTGTTTTAATTATTAAAAAAATAAATAAAAAAAAAAAAAAAATAAAAAACTGGAAAAAAATCTAAAATTTTTTAGGGATTGAGTGACACAAAACGTAACATATCGTAACAATCTTCATGTTGAGGAAGGTTTTTGGAATTCTCCTTTCATTTTCGTTTTTTTATTATTTTCGTTTGTTTTTGTTGTTTTTTGACGAATTTTCATCATTTTGTCATTAAGGATTTCTGGGTTTCTTATATTTCCTGTTATTTCAGCCACAACAATAATATCATATGTGTAAGCACATATGTTTTTACATACATACATGTGTATGTACATGAGTGTCCTGAAAGATTGTCAACTCATTTTTATTTTGATGGATTGAAAAGAATTTTGTTTTGACAAAATCTTACAAAGACAGTTTTTTTTTTTGTATTTTGTTTGTTAAATTTTTTTTTTGTGAATTTTAAAATTAAAATAACAGTTTGAGGAATAAAATGTATATTTGGATATTTACAAAAAAAAAAAAACAATAAAGAAAATGCATATGACCCTTGTGGTTATTAAAATGGTGTAAGTAATAATTTATGTTTTTGAGATAATTAACCAATTACAATATTCTATGTGGTTGAAATAAAATTTTAATAAACACAAATGTTAAGGACGTATAAATTTGAAAGAGATATCTTTGAGAATCATATTTCAGATATTTGCGATTTATTAAGGCTTATTTATGGAATAAGTGACGGTTCAGTTTGTTTTTTGAGGACATTTCTATATGGTTACATATGTCCTACTATTGTATTAGGGATATATAGTTTTGATTATCATTCCCTAACTAACTAGTCTTCATCATCATTTATTGCTGTACAGTTATGTACATTTTATTGTAGTTAATTTTATCTGAAAGGAGTTTGATAGATCATAGAAAGTTTATTCATTATATTAGGTATTAAACCTATAGCTCCATTTATTACAGATTATAAAACTGTAATGCTGGAATATATATAAGACTGTATATAATATATATATATATAATTTTAATTACAAAAAAAGCTTATTTTGGTGTATTTTTATAGCTTTCAATACTTGCGAACTGTCAACAATGACAAAAGAAAAGTGATAGAGTATAAGAAAATAAAAGACAGAAAAAAAATTTGTCTAAATTTATTAATAGTGTTGTTAATAATCGTAAATTTCTCTAAATTAAATATTTTAATTGAAGCATTTTACTAACTCATTATTATTATTAATTTACTTCTATGATAAATTTCATTACTGATATTCATTTTAATATTGATAGTACCCTAGATAAGCACACGATGTTTTTACACCAATTTAATAATATTGATTGTATAATTGTAGTTAATCAATGTGCTTAAAGTCTATTTCATCAGTTTAGATGTTAATTAAATTAGAAATTAGTAGATGTTAATTAAATTAGAAATTGTAAATTTTTGTAGGCTAGACTAGTGTAAGAATGTAAAAATAGTAGGAAAAAATAAAATTTATATATAAAAAAAAAAAAAGTCTATTTCATCTTGATTTTTGTTAATGTTATTGAAATTATGTCACACTTATACAAGCATTTACAATTGATTATTTAAATATTATCATCATACATTAAAATTATAATGCTTTAATTGACTGTTAGAAGGATATATCAGTAGTGATGTAAAGTATTTTTTTCGTAATGATGTTGAAAAAATTGCACAATAAATTATCACTCAATTTACCTGCAACATCTTTTTGGATTTATATATTGGAAAGGTGCGGCATCAATAATACAGACATATAAAATATTACTTAATACATGAATCCAACTTACTCTGCGTATTTCTATGCTACTATTATTATTGATATTTTAAATAATGAATTATTTTATTTTCTACGCATAGGCATAGATTATAGGCATAGATTATGTAATTCCTTAATTCAGTCTATATATACAAATGAAAAATTTAATATACTTTAAATAAAGTATTATGTATATAGAAACAAAAAAAAAGATATTAGTTTGAATCTAGAATAAATCCAGGAATATCCAGAAAAACCACAATTTTTTTTCTTTATATCCTTATTTGGTTTTGAAAAATTTTCTTTCTTTTGATTTTTAAAACAAAAATCATTTCACCCCTATTGGATGTTTTTTTTTTGTTTTTAAAGAAGAAATACGTTTTTTTTTGTTAAATATGTGAGCATAGATGTATTATATATATATAATGCTATATAAATTATATATATATAATTTTTTTTTAAATTATCCTTTAACATGATAAAAAGGATTTCTAAATGGTTAAACTGAACTCAACTACTTTTCTCATTCCATTTTCTCTACTCTCTATAGTATACAGTAAATTGTCCATTTCTCCATTTCTATTGAAATTCGATTGATTAAAAGCAAAATTTTTATTAATCCTATAAATAGAAAATATTAATAATTACGAAATACACTTCTCAATATAATAATAATTATGCGTGTGTTATGAAACCATATATGCTATATGTATATGTATAAATATGTCTGTATATATCATACGCATGATTTTAATTTACGATAATTTTTATTAGTTTTTCTTAAATTAAATGGTAAGCATTGCATTGGTGTAAATTGAACATAACAAACAAAAAAGCATATATAGTATATGCGATACAGTGAAGGAAATGGAAATAGCATCACTGTATATATTTATTTTGAAGTTAAGTGTCTTATTGACCAGTCCATAGATGTGTTTCTATTAATTACTATATCACAAAACTGTTCTAAGAAAAAGATGGATCATATTCTCATATTTACTGTTCACTCAATATTTTTGGTTCTTACTACAACATCTCTTACCTTAATTAGGTACTAAATTATAATTTTTTATTAATAATCTTTGGTTAATATTGATGTGAGCAATGTTTATGTTGTTCTTATTTATACCAATCTGTGAGTCAAAATATCTTATTAAGAGAGAATTCAAAATCGTAATTACAAAACTCTAAAAGAGAATAGAAACAAATATCTGATAAAAAAATGTTTTAATAAATGAGTAGTGAGAATTTCTGTTTTTTTTTTACTTATTTATATATTTTATTAAAACCTTACAGTCTTCGTTTACGTCGGCTAAGACCGTTTTTGAACAATAAATTTGGTTTTTGGGAATTTTATACATTTTGGGGATTTTGAATTTGGTAATTTGGTAATTGGGGACTTCAGAATCTTGTAATTCATGATTTCGTATCTCCGGGTTTTATAATTTTGGGGATTTCATGGGACATTAATGATAAAACTGAACAATACATGATGGGGTGAAAGAAAATTATGATTAAGTTAAATTTAGTTGTGAAATTCATAATTTGATAAATAAATTCGGTGTAATTAAATTGTAAAATTTTGTAAAGATGATAGTAATTAATAATTTTGAATAGACGTTTGAAATAGAATGTCAAGTTAATACAGCTTTTGTAAGAAGAAGGATTTAATTTTATTTAAAAGTGAATTTTACAATTTGTATTGGCTCTTATACTTATTTATTTATTTATTTATTTACTATTTAGTTTAAACAGTTTACAAAATCTAATACAATTTAATTATTAAAATTCTCAATTAACACAATGTATGAAATAAGATTTATGATTTAAAGTTTAAATTACTTTGAAATTTAAAACAACATAGTTTTTATAATATAAAAAACAAAAAAAAAAACAAAATTAGATAAAATAAATTTCATCAGAAAAAAAAAGAGAAGATGAAAAGTTATTAAAAGTATTAAAAGTTAATTATAACACTACAAATTAGTTAATATTAGTAGCGGAAAAACAAGATTATTATAGGAGGACTAAGGGAGCAAGTGAAATAAGGTTTTCTTTAAACTGGTTTTGTTCAAAGAAAAGTCAACACTGTTTTTGTATTGTTTAACTGCCATTAACATTCTATTAATTGGCTCAAATTTACCATAATTAGTTCTATGGAAAGGAAGATTAAAAAGATTTTCTATACGAAAACGCGTACTGGTGTTAATGTACGAGTTAATCTGATCTTTTATAATTTTGGAATCAATTTCACCATTGTATACTTGGGATATGAATAAGATATCTGCAACAACCCTTCTTGATTGCAATGTGTTCATCTGAAGAAGTTTAAAATGATTTATGTATGGAGGTAGGATTATTGGGTTAGACCAGGGAAGATTATGTAGAGCATATCGCAAAAATTTTTTTTGCATAGATTCAATTCTATGAGTGGAATAGTGGGGTGACCAGATGGGGCTTTCGTAATCAAGGTGGGGGCGAACAAGAGTAGTGAATAAAGATTTTGTAATGTATGGATCATCAAATTCCTTAGACCATCTTTTAATAAAACTTAACATAGAATTTGCCTTGTTAATTATGCTATTAACGCACGCTGGGTGGCGCAGTAGGTAGAGCGCCTACCTTTTAACCGAAAGGTCCCAGGTTTGATTCCCAACGGAGGCAAAAAATGCTTTCTGGATTTTTCGACCTGGTCCAGTACCCTTTATCATTGGGATAAAATAAATGATAAATAGTTGAGAGTTTTGGTTATCACTAAAAATAAAATGGAACTATGCTATTATGAAGGCGAAGTACTCTACAATAGATATAGTTTTCCACATTTAAATTAGTCTATACCACAAAAATTCTACAGAAAAAGCTATTGTATGTGATTGTGTATTCCAAATCTCTGTTTAAAAGCAGTTAGAGTTTTTATCCCATAGACTTGGAATTATATAAAAAAAAAAAAAATTAAAGTGAAGTTTAAATGTGAGTTTATCGTCAAAAAGTACGCCAAGGCCTTTAAAATGAGAAACTGGGTTGATTAGTTTAGAATTAAAAGTATAATCCACTTAAAAAACGAATCAAGATCATTCTGTAGTACAGTACAATCATTATATGAATATATTCTGCTATAAATTATCATATCATCAGCATATATGATCACGTTACTATTGTTAATGAGCTTGTTTACATCATTAATTGAGATAATGAATAGTAAGGGACCTAGCTGGCTGCCTTGGTACACCAGAGGTGGCAGAAAATGATTCAGAAAAAGTTGATCTAAGCATTACACTACAAGATCTATTGGATAAAAATGATTTAATCCACATTATAAGGAATTTAGGAAATCCCAGTTTTTTAAGTTTTAATAAAATAACACTATGAGGCAGGCCTTAATTAAATCTGTGTAAATGACATCAGTCTGAAAACCAGCCTCCATAGTATTCAGGAAGTGTGAGCAAGACTCAACTAAATTTATAACCGTAGTTTTTTGCTTTACAAAACCATGGTGATTAATTGATAAATGTTTAGAACAAATATCATAAATTGAATCAAAAACTATTAATTCGCAAAGTTTAGGTATGCATGAAAGTTTTGCTATTGGACGGTAATTTGTGACCATATTTTATATATATACATACTTCTGACTAAGTTCTTGTTTATTGGTAGCCTGGATTGGGGTCAAAGGTTTCTATCCGAAAATTAGACAATTTCATTTCCTTTACTGTATGTAAACTGAGCCTAATGAATTATGCTTTATGCAATTATTATAACTCTACTACTATTATTATTATTATTATTATCCTTTTTTATATCAACATAATAATATTATATTTAAATATAAGGTTAACTTTATTTAATAACACAAAATATTATAGGGAATTTATATATATATATACATATTTGATGATTAATAAAAGAAAAATCGAATTTTTAGAAATAAATATTATCGTACGGTACTTCATCAATTCTTACTCTGGTATTATACTAAAATTGAAGGATATTTATAAAGAGAATGAACCCATACGCATAATACATAATAAAAATATGCGTACAATAGACAAGGGTAAAAAATGTTTTTTTTTTTTTAGTTTTAATTTTTTTTTTATTTAAAATAAAATTCAACAGAAATAACGAAGTTTCTCATTATCCACTTCAAATCAGTTGTATTTTCAAAATTAAGTAAAAATTTCGGACTTAATTTAATGAAAAATAATTTTAAATTTATTCTGTATTTTATTATTTCTATTGATTTTAAGGACCTCATTCTTATTATTAATAATTCAATTAGAAAATTTTAATAAAGAAAAGAAATTGGCTAAGTTGTGCGTGAGCTCTTGAAATAATTATTACTTAAATTTTGATTTTACTAAAAGCAAAAACTTGTATTTTTATTGTTTTTAAAAATTTGAGTTTTAAAAAATAAATTATTCAGTACTTCAAAATTGAACTAAGATTTAACATTCATTAATTTTTCTCACAAAATGACCAGTTTTTAAAACTCACACCTTTGCTGATATGTTTCAAGTTGAATTTTAATTTAAGAAAAACTTATATTTGTAGCTACATTTAATGATGATGTATCTAGTGTATCATTATTAAGTAGCCGCAAATATGATTATTTTGCATTTTCAATTTTACATTTTAATAAATATTTTCTATTTGTGAAAGTAAACTTATCGAAATCATCTTTTTCTTTTAAAGCTTTGATAACCAATTGAAACGATAAAATTTAAAAGTTAACATTAAAGATCTAGAAGACTTCAGGATATTTTCATTTTAAGTGCCATTTAAGTAAAGTAAAATTGATATAGTTTACAGAGTGCTGAATTTGTTGAGAAAAAGAAAATTTGAAAGTAAATAGTGGTCAGTGTGAAACTACTTTTTTTCTTTTTTAAAATAATCGTATTTCAGTTGTGAAAGTTTATTTTCTGAAGCACTGTAACACTAAAACAGTAATCTAAGAAATAATTCTAAAAATTCATAATTAGGAACTTGGAGATAATTTTTGAAATAATATCAATACAGTTTTGAAGGTAGAGAGACTCTTACCGTTATTGAAAATAAATTGTGATTGCTTTTTGTTGTAATCCAGTACATTTTTTGATTCGTTATGTTTTCTTCTTTTTTAAGAAATCTTGTTTTAATCAATTTTGATAAATTTGAATTAGTAATTAGTAAAAATTAATTTGGCGCAATTTTTTTTTTTTTGTTTCAAAAAATTATTTTTGTAACAAAGTTGTTCTTTTCTTTTCAAAATGTTTCCAAAAATCTCCAATTTATTATTTTTAGAATCAAATAATAAATACTAAGGGTATTCACGATGAAGTGTAGAAGTGTAGTAGGTATAGATCTACAATGATTTGTACAACGATTTTTTGAACACACCCTTGTACTTTTGATATTGTACTCGATGTAGAATTTATTTATTTTATTTATTTTACTTATTTTATTTATTTTATTTATTTTATTTATTTTACTTATTTAATTTATTCTATTTATTTTTCTAAAAAAGAGCAGTATCTGCTCATGTAGAGTATATTTGTTTACATATTTACATTTTTGAAATAAGGAGTCACACGAAATTCCCAAAATAAGAATTCCAAAACACAAAATTCCCAGACTTTTAAAAAGCCCCAAAAGCAAAATCCCCAAACACAAAATCCAAAAAAAAAAAATCCCCAAACACGAAGTCCCTAAAAAAAATGTTTAAAAAAATCCCCAAAACAAATGTTTTAATTTATATCGGCAAAATTACAAATAAATAATTTTTTCTTTATATTTTTTACTAAAACTGTGCCGTATGCGTTTACCTTTCGTCGGCAAAAACAGGGTTCCAATAAATGAGTACCTGGGAGTAAAATTGGGGATTTTTAAAATATTTATTTGGGGATTTTGATTTGGGGATTTGGATTTTGGGGACTTAGATTTATATTTTTGAAATATTATTAATTCAATTAAAAGAAAAGTAGAAACAATGTTTAATTAATATTCAAAATTAAAGATTGCCATTAAACATACATAAGTAATTTTTTTTATTTTTTATATAACGCAATGTGTAATGACGTCAACATGAATGCTTTATATCAGGGGTGGCCAACTTGTTTTAACTTGCGATCGAATTTGCCATTATAAAATAAATGCCGATCTACCATGCAAAAAAAGAACGATAAATAAAGTTATAAAATAAAATAATTGATTCATTAACAGAACTTAAAATGTCAATTTATGTTTTCTAATTGCAGTATTAATTGGGAAATCTGTTTGATATTTAGCATGAAGCGACATGAAATGCCGTTCCAAATTTCCTTTTTTGGGTAATGCTACACACGTTTTGCATATTAGACAACAGCATTTTCTTTTCATTATTATAAAGAAATAAGCAAGCTCCCATTATTCATTGAAATGATAAGTTTTCACTTTCTTTACTGCACTCATAATAAAATTGGTTTAAAATAATTATAGAATTTACTTTATTGTTAATTAACACTTAATGACCGACTTGCTATCAGTGGAAATTTAAACTGTATGAAAATGGAAATAGCAAACAAATTCAAATGTGTTATATTTTTCATCAAAACTACATATATTTTTTCACTTCGTTTCTATGGAAACGGAAATAGATAAATACTAATAACTAATGATATTCAAATTTAGCGAAAATGCTGTTAAATTTTTAATTCTTTTCAAACTATAAATATAGAATTTAGTTTTAAACATATTTTTTTTAAGAATTTAAAAGAAAAAATTAAGTTTTTTTAATGCTATGTTTTTACTGTCCAGATCGACCAAAAATAGCTCGTCGGCACGATCGACTTTTTGGCCATCCCTGCTTTATATAATAATATAATAATAATTATTGTAAATTTCATAATAGGTTATTATAATAGTTATTTATACATATTTTAAAAGGTTTATTATCATTATAGTTTTTTATTTAATTTGGTAGACTGTTGTAGACTTTCACGGCTTTGTTGTAAACAGAGTCGTGTCTGAGTCCCTTTGTCGTGCCTGAATTGTGACAGAAATTTTTGTTCATATGAATTTCATTTATAATTACGAAAATAAATGAGAAATAACTTTCTTTTTTTTTCATTTGCAAGTTCATTTATTTTACTCATAAATTAATTCAATTAAAATTTTGTTTCAATTTAAATTTTTTATTTAAAAATTTATCTCTGTTTTTATTTTAGCCATTTTCCTAATATACATTATCAACCACATTTATATTATTAACCTAATATATGTATTGACTTTACAAATGTCAAACTCAACAAATACAATGTAAACTAAAGTATGTATAATAGGCTTGAGTCTTGTAGAATATTTTTTCATATAAAAATTTTACATTGGCAATACATTTCTACACTTCTACACCTAGTAAAAGATTATATATTCAATCTACAATCGTGAATACCCTTAATGTGATAATAATTAATGCAAATATCAAAAATAAGCAAAAGAATTATTTAATTTGTTGTAAATAAAACAAATCTAAATATCAAAGTTTTTTACCTTATATCTTTACGAAATAAAAATATTGACAGCTTGCAAAAATATATTTTTTGGTAACATTTATTATTGAAACAGTAATTTAATTAGTTTTAAATTTATTCAAATTAATTACTATTTTTTTTCTATTAATAATTATTTATACTATTGAATAAGTATTTCTGTTTTTATTAGTATTCAATAAAAATTAAATCAATAAAAATAAGAATAAAATATCAAAACTAGCTAAAGCTGACAGCTTTTTTACACTAAACTACTTTTAAACAAAAATTGGGAAAAAAAACAAAACAAACATAACGTAGAGAGAGAGTAAACCAATTTTATATTGAGTGAAATGTCACAATAATAAAATTCACTGTTATCACATTGTTTACATTTTTTTTGGATGAACATAGTATTTTGAACTGATTTGAACTCAATGTCTTAGAAATTAGTTCTTTTATTAACTACATAACTATTTGAATTATACTTAATAATTTTTGTAAATAAAGATCATTTATCAATTTACTTTGCAATGATTTTTAATAAAATATTTAAAAAATGTTCAAATGAAATTTACATAACTATTTAATGTAATAAAATAAATAATGAAGAAAAAAAAATAAATTCTGAATAAAAAAAGTGTCTACAAGCAAGTCTTACTTCAATCAGAATGAAATATGTTAATTATTATCCACCCTGTTAATAATTAAAGTTTTTAGTAAAAATTATAAACGAATTTTTTTTGTTTGATGTTTGCGTTTGATATTGTTTGAGTTCTTTTGTTTTGTTTCTTTTTTTTTTTTACTTTGATTTGGTTTTATTTTAGTTATTTTTTGCAAACACATTTTTGCTTTAATGAATAAAGAAAAAAAAAAACAGGAATGTTACGCAATCCAAATATTTACTAATAAGACTTTTAGTTTTGTTTTTTGTTATTAGAAAATATTAAAAGTTAGACGTTAGTACAAAAATTTAATTATAATGAAAATAAAAAAAACACCACGAAAAAAGGAGTTAAACAAAAAAAAAGGTTGCCAATTAGAAAATATTAGAATAATATGAAAGATAGGAGCCAAACATTTTTAAGTTGATATTAAAATAATAAGTTTCAAGATTAAGTTGTTTCACTAATTACATGACTTATTACATCCCATCTTAAGACTTAAACAAGTTCTAAATAAAATTTTATTAACTGGCGAAATATAGCCTCAGCTTTCTTCTGGTTTTATTTTAAATTTTCGGATTAACTCAACCTTAAGAATAGATAAAATTTACTAATTTGTTTTGAGTTGGGTTTCATCTTACCCATTTAAAAAAAAATGTATGTGTACCGGGTGGTCCAGACCATGCGTGTCAGCTTTTTAAGAAGGGAAGAAGCCGTTATTTTCAAATTAGAAAAAAAAACTTATTAACTAAATCGAGAGTGTTCCTTCGATTGGTGATATTTTAAACTTTCGGAAAAGACCGCAAATCAAGTTTTTAAGATCAAAAATCGCCGAAATTGGCCGAAATCGAGATTTTAAAATTTGAAGGGGTATTTTTTTATGCAAATTCGGGTTCTACGACAAAAAATAAGAAATTTAGTATTTTGCTTTAAAATGAATAAAAATGGAAAAAAATTGCTCCTTATTTTCCTTTGGTAAAGTAAAATTAATAATCATTTTTATAAATAAATTTGTTTTTCATATTATCATATTTTTTATCTCAGTTTTGGGTACATAGGTACATAGTTAAAGTAAAAGTAAACAAAAAACAAAAAAAACCAACAAAAACAAACAAAAAAAAAAATTAAAATAAAAAATTAATTTACAAAAGTTTCTTATTTTTTGCTGTAGAGTCCGAATTTGCATAAAAAAGTACCCCTTCCCATTTGAAAATCTCCGTTTCGGCCAATTTCGGCGATTTTTGGTCTTAAAAAGCCGATTTCCCTTCCTTCCCGGAAGTTGAAGATATCACCAGTCGATAAAGCACTTTTGATTTAGTTAATAAAATTTTTATTTAATTTTAAAATAACAATTTCTTCCCTTATTAAAAAGCTGATACGCATGGCCTGGAACACCCGGTATATTACAACAGTCTTAATAATAATAATAAAATAATAATAATAATAAAACAACAATAATAGTAAGAAAAGGTGTACCAAGGGTGAATAACCTTCATGCGATATGACCTTTGTTAATAATAAGGGTCTATCCGGTGAAGGTGAATCGAACTGATTGCACAACTTAACGAACCTCCCGGTTTCTATGTAAATAACCAATAAATTAAAAAAAAAATAATTATCAAGCATATTAGAAAAGATTATGAACAATAAGATAGTGCTTATTAGGATTCTTGATGCTGGTTCAACAAAAACCCAATGTTATGATAAAGAATGTGCAAATTTGCTTGTAAAATTTAATGTATATACTTTTAATGTAAAAGACCAGTCGATAATAAAAATAATAAATATTAAAAAAATATAAATGAAATATCGAGTAGCGGTAATTTAGTTAATTAAGTTAAATTAATTAAGTTTCATAAATAAATTAATATGGAATAATTTCGATATTATATAAAATATAAAAGTACATCGACAGTTTAATAAAACTCATTAATAATTATTAAAAAAATTAAATAAATTACTTGCAAAGTGAACAACAATTTGAACTGTATAAAAATCATTATCATCTATTGGTACACTGAAGGCCAGGGTGAGACTTACTCTTGTTCACGATTTGCATCTATTTTTTGCCTTATATTTCTTATTGTATTCCTTTTTAAATCTAGTTCCGTATGGGCTTACCTCAAATATGGATTTATTTGACATTCGGCATAACGTGTCTGGCGTATTTCCTTCATTGGTTCTTTGAAAGCTTATAATATTTTCTTTTTTCATAAGGCTAAGAAGTTTTACATTTGTTCTAAGCTCATATCTGCCATCATAAGTATGTAGTTTGAATTTGAACAATCTGTGGTAATCACAATATCTTCTTTTATCTGCTTGTATTGGACTCTATATGAAGTTTCATTACGATAGAAGAAGTTACTAACCCTTTGAAGCTATATTCACATATGTTTATTTATTCTGATGTTCTTCGCTAATTCATTTTTGACAACTTTATATTTGTCTTGCTTTTATTTATTTTTGGGCCCACTTCGTCATACTCTTTTGTTACTTTAACAAAAACTCGTTTTTCATAGTTGTAAAATATCTGGTTATTATAGCAATATCGTGTGCGTAAGTATATGGTTGTGAAGATCCGATAAGTATATTATACGTTCTATATAATTGTCTTATAGGGTAATATAAGACATGATTAAAATAACGTGGTTGATAATGTATCACGTTTTGAAATCAAGTGAATCTGAACATTATTACTGTAGAATAGTTTTTGCTGTTGTATTTCATAGAGTAATTTTTATGATAATACTTAGTGTCAAATATATATCAAAAAATATAATCATCAATTATTAATTCAGCTAATCCTACCACTTATAGCAAATTTTTTATTGTGTTGATGCGCTACAACTTTTTCATACACCACTTTCATATCAGACTTGCCGTTTTTCATGTAAAGTCATATAAAATTTTATTAACCCTAACTAATTTTAGTAATTTTAACTAATTTTGACTAAAAAATAAAATTGTTACAATATTCAACTTTCAGTTATTATTTTTCTTACTAAAACATGGGTTACCCAAATATTAAAAATATTAATTAATGAAAAAAAAAAAAAAAAATTAGCGAATTTTTTCGAGGTAATCAACGTTTTTTACCAAATTTTCAGTTTTTAAAAGCAAAATTTTAAGTTTATACAGTTATTATTCAAAAATGATAAATCTGATACTCATTCAACATATACCGTTAATTAGGTGTATTAATTCTAAAAAAAAGCTATGAAGAAGATGTTGCTCTAGTTTCAATTTCTTCTGAGCTGTAGTGGATATTCTTTAGACATAATTTTTCTAATCCGATTTTCTTTAACCCTCTGTAGCCCAGGTAAATTTAAAGATAGACCCCTCTTCTAGAACAATTTTTTTCCTAAAATACTCCAAGGAATCACCCTTTTAAAAACTTTTTGTTCTAAACCGGACCACCCTGTATATTGTAAAAATAAGGCTTAAAAATCAATATTAAATCTTTTTTTTGTTAAATAAAACCCTATGTCTAAGCTAACCTAACTTAACCTAATTATTAAGCCTACTTAATCTAATTTAACCTGATTGTTAAACCTAATATGTATTTAGTACCTAATTCTGGTTGAATGTGTTTTCTAACCACCAATATTCTTTTTTAATTTTTTTGTCTCTATCTGGTATAAACATGTTGTATTTTAAGTTATCTCCATTTATGTGGCCCGGATTGTAATCAATGATCTTACATGTGGCCCGTCTACTATAGTGATATAGTATAGGGACATGATTGTGGTCTTGAATATAACCATTTTGATCAAGGAATATGAAAAATGCTCGGGTGCAATAAATCCAGCGAGCATTGTTTTTTTATATACTCCTCATTGTGTTAAAATATATGGGATATTAAACCATTTTCTGGAGTGTTTAGTGCTCTATCATAATGTTTTCGAATCAATTTTATTAGAAAATTGTCGATTCTGATTATGTTTGCTTCCTTATACAAATATTTATAGGAGTAATAATATTTGTAGTCGGACTCGGGCTTTCTGGATATATTAGTACAAACTCTTATGCATTTTCTTTCAAACTTGCGCAATTTTTCATTAGACTTGCATTGATATTTTACCATATGGGCACACCATATGCAAGTGTTGGCCTAATTAATGTTTGGTAACAGATTATTTTTACTTCGTTACTCATATTTTTATTGTAAAAAAGCGTTTTTGCTGCCATAAAGGACTTATTTCCTTTAGCGATTGTATATTTAACATGTTCGATGTAGTTCAAATTACGATGCAGAAGAACACCGAGATATTTGACAACCTTTTTGTTTGCTAGGGACGAGCCGTTAGGTTGGCAACATATATTCTAAACGTTTAATAAATATTTTAATATATCAATTATTGCATACTTCTAGGGCTATTATTTAGTGCGATTACCAGTTATTTCTGTTCGGTATTTTCTGTTGTAAGTATTAAGTGTTATTTTAATTGTAAGAATTAAGTAAATATTTTAATCTATTTTCAACTTAATTGTAATTTTAATCTACCAATATTGTGTTTGGTGATGTTTTTAAATTTGGGGTAAATGCAAATAACAAAAATTAAATAAATAAATTCGATTAGCTGTAAAGTACACAAGGTAAATATAAGTACATGCATTTTCTGAATAGATAATTTCTAAAGATTAATTTTTTTAATGGTTTTTCTAAAACATAATTTTCTGCTTCCACTCTCATGTAATATTTAAATGTATGTGTTAGTCATGTTTTTTTAATTAGTATAGACTAGTTTTTATTTGTTATTCAGTTTTTGTTGATTCAATTTTTTTTTTGTTAACATTTCTGTAATAATAATCAGAAATAATTTTATCCATCATTTTACCACGTCTCTTTTAATTGATTTTGAAAAAAAAAACAGTTATTCTAAAATTGTATACAGCGTGTGGCAAAAAATAAAACTAGTTTATTTACAATTTAATGATCGAGTATATTACCTGTAATCTCTATAGTGTTTAGGAGTACCATAAAAATTAAAACTGTAGCAGCTGCCTAGGTAGGTACGAGGAATTTATAAAGTTAGTAAACTTAGGCCAATATGTCCGTTATTTAGAGCTATATCTCACAACATAATTTAGTATTTAGTTCGATTAAATAATTTTATTGCTTTCGAAATAGCGATGTTTTCAATGTAATACAATTAGATTTTAAAGAAAACTTGAATTTAATTTAATAAATATTTTGATCTATAATGTTTTAATTTGAATACATTTACATTTCTACATGTACATACACAAATATTTGTACATTTGTACATTAATTTTCGTACATGAAAACTTTTTGTATATGTTATAATATTCATTTCGATAATGTGATATCCTTGTGAGATGTGTTTTTTTTTATAATACCAAAGTTGAACTTTTATTAAACTTTTAAACTTTTAAACCACGTACATATACATGAATACAAAAGTTCATATCGTATGGGGGCTTATCTAAAAATACTATTTGAAATTTTTTTTAAATAAATTTTTTTATTTTGTAATACGTTATGGGAAGCTTTAAATTTTCATACCACTGGTTAGAAGTCTAGAACAAGAATAATTTCAAAGAAATAATAAATTAAAGGTAATAATGTTGTTAATCAAATACAGACAAACTATTGATCATTAAGAATACCCGTACTGGAATGGGAATTATTTAATAGACGGAAGTGAGCGCGTTGCAATTCCCTTACATAGGATATTTATGAAATAGATTTAGTGATTCAATATCACAATGATGACTAAGTATAACAAGTGCTGGTACAAATTTTGTAGCACCTGTTAGACGAATGGCGTACCTTTCTATTTGATCAAGAATATTGAGAGTAATTTTTGATGTACCATTGTGAAAAAATAGGCTAAGAGCAATGAATACAGCAAATAGTAAAATATATTTTACTTTATTTATTTATTTATCTAAGAATTCTCAAATGAGCCCAATTGCTCGTACATAGGGTGTATAATATAATCTAATAAAATAGAACCAGTGTAAACAAAAATTTAAAATATACAAAATACTAATAAAATTCAATGTAAATAGTGTAGGATAATAGAAAAGCAAAACAATAACAGTACCAGCAAGATTAACTTATTATAAAATAATTCAATATTGAACATTAATAAAACAAAGATATGATATACTACTATAACTAAACCATACTTACTAACTACTTAAACATATTCAATTTAATAATTCTATTATATACTAGTTTAATCGTAATTGTGGTCTGCTAATATTGTGGTTTGGTGATGTTTTTAAATTTGGGTGATGTTTTTAAATTAACTAGATTTTGGAAAAATCTTTATAGCAAAATGGATTTGTAAAATTGAGGTTTTGAGCCAACACATTTTGAGTATAACCAACGATCGTTCAATATTTTAAAGTAATATTGATAATTGTGGAAATATACAGAATCAGTTGTACGTAATATTTAATTTTGGTTCCATAACTATTTAAGCAAATAAGTATATAAGCAAATTTCTATTAACAATTTTTATGCCTTCGTTGAACATAATATTACAAACATGTTGTATATTAGTAATAGGTGGAGGAAAAAGGATCTAGTAGAATATCTACTGAAGAGGATCTTAGTAGAATATCCAGATTAAATCTATTTTGGGCTCGTGAACATTCTCATACACAGAATAATGAAGTAATGGAAAAACCCGCTACAGAAGAGTTTGAAATCGATATCAGCTTAGCGTACAGTATCCATATATTTATTAGAGAGGTTTATTATAGACATGACGCGGCAATTATAAATTTGATGAATTCTGATTGACATAATAATTAGGTTCTGTAAAACTTGAAAATAGTTGTGACCGGAAATTGACAAATTGTGAGTGACTATAAAAATTAAGATTGTAGGTATCTTTCATAGTAAATCATATTTATGAAATTGCTAATATTGGTCCGTACAAAGTCTAAGAACTGTGCATCTAAAAATTAATTTTGAGCAATGCATTCGTCCACCTTTGGTGATTTTCATAATTAAAATTATTTTTTTATTTTGCCTGCTACTCCACATACCAGTTTTGGAAACAGAAGCTACATCTTAGTTTGAAAAATAGGTATTGGTATTGGTGTAGTGAGTAGTGGTCACTACAAAGTCTAAGAACTGTGTTTATTTAAAAATTGATTTTGCGCAATGCATTCGCACAGCTTTGTTGGTCTTCATAATTAAAATAATTTTTTTATTTTGCCTGCTACCCCACATACCAGTTTTAGAAACAGAAACTACATCTTAGTTTGAAAAATAAGTATTGGTATTGGAGTAGTCAGTAGTGGTCACTACAAAGTCTAAGAACTGTCGAAAAATTCATTTTGCGCGATGCGTTCGTCCAGCTTTGATGGTCTTCATAATTAAAATTATTTTTTTAATTTGCCTGCTACCCCACATACCAGTTTTGGAAACAGAAACTATATCTTAGTTTGAAAAATAGGTATTGGTATTGGTGTAGTGAGTAGTGGTCACTACAAAGTCTAAGAACTGTCGAAAACTATTTTTTTCATTTTGTCTGCTACTCCAGATCCCAGTTTTGGTAACAGAAGCTACATCTTAGTTGAAAAAATAAAATATCATTTTCCACCTAAAAGTTTTGAGCACGTTAACAAGAGAAAGTTTGCTTTTGATTGATTGATTGATTGATTGTGCTATTCCTAGCCAAGTAATAACGCTACCATTAACAAATAACTGTATAAATTTTTAAGTTATAAAATTCAACATTATCTAGCCGGGGCTCATATAACACTGTATAACATTTCCAATAAATTCTAATTACATTCTTATTTTTAGTCCACCAAAAAGAAAGTAGAATTACTAAAGAATTACCCATAAATGAATATTCACATACACATACACGAATACAATTAAGGATATCGAAAATTAAAAAAAAAAAAAATTAAATAAAAGAATTTCAAAATTGCATACGTATATATCAATTGTAGATTTATGACTTTATATGCATGCAATTTATATATATTATGTTGTTTATATATATTATATTCTATATAAAAGTATAATGTGGCATTATTGACCCAACTCTCATAGTTGCTGTTTTTCTGTTGTTCTACTTTTTATTTATTTTTTATTTTTGTACGCATTTAATAGAAATTATTTGTATTTTTAGTTTGTTTTATGTTTTTTTTTATTTGTGCTTTTCAAATTTTGATTGAGAAGGATACGATATGTTGTTCAATAATTACGTACGTATATGTAGTAGAAATAGAATAATAAAAATGAGTAAAACAAAAACAAAAACAAAAAAAAATTAAAATTGAAAACTTTTTAATTTTGCAAAAAAAAAATTTTTTTAATTTTGATTTTAGTTTTTTTTTAATTTGTTTTTTTTTTTTTTTTTAACAAATGTAATATGTGTAATATGATACGCATGATTTCGCATTTTCCGCAATTTTCAGTCGACAGAACCACCCTATTATTAAAAAATTTTTTTTTTTTGTTAATTTTCCTATTTTGTTGTTTTTGTTGTTGAATTTGATTTAGGTATACAATTCTTCTTTTATATTGGAAATAATTGTAAAATTAACCTAGCACAATATTAACTGACTGGAAAATAAGAGGGGGCGGATAAAAGGAAGAGAGATTTTGTCTAGTATTGATATAAGAGAAAATTAGGATATTAAAATTTAAAAGAGGGATACAGAAGAGGTAGGCTGGTGATGATATTGTTTTAGAATTCTATAATGAAAATTCAAATTATCAGGTTAGTTTTATTATATGAAAAAAAAGGAAAAGAAGAAAATAAAAATGAAAAGTAAACAAAAAGTTTTCTAGTATCCTATATGAATGATTGCATCCACTTGAGGGTTAAATAATATAAAAAAAAAAAATTTGAATAAATTTTAGAAAGTTAAAAAAAAATTATTTGTATTTTAGTACTATACTAAATTAGATCTCACCCCTGTTTCGAAAAATAAAAATGAATAAAAAAAAAAAAATGAACGTATTTAATAATAAATATTTTTTTGAAGAGTTTGGGGTACACACCACTTTCTAATTGTTTAAATCTAATATAGAAATTTTGCATTCCGAATAGGGATGGCACTATAGTACAAAAATCATTTTTTGTTTTTGTATTTCAAGACCAAAACTTTTGCACACTTATCAAATGCACTCTAATTAGTTTTTTTTTTTTTTTTTTAGTTTTCACCAGTATAAGGGGTCTTATAGTATTTCTATACGTACATAATGTAGAATACACAACTTATAAATAAAATAATTTTTAAAATGGGTTGAACTGCATTGAAGTGTATTTTAAAATGTAATGTGTATGAATATGTGCAAAGAATTTAAGATTTATTTAAAAATAACATTTATTATACGCATATAAATTTTAGGTAAAAAAAGAGCTGTCGGAAGGAGCAATTTAAAATATACAAACAAAAAAAACAAAAAAAGAAATTCAGGGAAAATTTTACGCACTTTTTGATTAATTAAAATAAAATTTGTTATGCATGGGGAATATTAAGTGTATATATGTATATTTTTTTTCATATATATGTATATGTATAGAAATGTTATCAATTATATTTATGTAATATTAAAATGTATAGATTTAAAAATTTATTGATTAAATAATTATAGTTTGAATTTTAAATATATATATATATATATATACTTTTATATATATTATATAGGTGTTTTATGTAATAATTATTAAATTTACAAGGATTGTTCTTCTTTTATTTAATTACAAAACCACAAATATTAATATATACATAATATATGTATGTATGTATTAAATGTTAAGAATTTAAAATCTAAGATTGCTGATATCTAGGATGTTTATTGTTTTAAGAAAATAAATTTATTTACAAAGATTGATTAACAAAATTGCGCGTTGAATTGTTAAATTTATTTTGATAAGAATCAAAAGGTAATTGTTGATAAGAAATTAAAGTAAAATGTTTTAAATGAAGAAATATATATATATATATATATATATAATATATAATACATATGTTGAAAATTTTTCATGTATATAAATTTAAAATTAATGGATTCGAAAAAATATTGTTATAAATTTAAATTTTATCGGATTTAAATTTAGCTTTTAGTGTGTTATTAATTTTTGTTAAGAACGAGGTTACAGTGAAAAGGACTATGTTGAATATTTGGAAGTAAATCCAAAATAGATAATCGCTGATCGATGTATTGCATTGGTTATGGCAACTAATTAAAATATTTCGGATTCGAATCCAGTTCAAGACAAGAATCGGTAGGTATTAACCAATAAATTTGTTTCTGGAAATCCAATCAAAACTTAGTTGTGCATTTTTGATGTCACACCTTGAATGACCTATATTAGTTTTTGTTGATTATTTTAGGAGATAATTTTCCCATAAACTCTTTCAGGGGCAAGAATTGAAATAAAATGAATAGTACAAATTTTTTGGTTACATTTTGTTTTATTTATTCATTTGAAAGTAAAAATAAAATTATATTTACATATTCTTAAAAAGTCCTGGTGAAAGACGCGGTATAAAAATCATACCACTGCCCAGATAATAATACATTTACTGATGAAAATCATTAAAACAAGTTTTAGTCTTGCGTACAAAGCAATTTTACACTTTGAGCTCTTCCAATTCGTTCGTCTTTGATGATCTTTCTTTTAATGTTTTTTTCTTCTCTTTTTATTGCTTATCCCTAATTGGATGTCAGCGGTCATAATAATGTTTTGAAACTTTGCAGAATATATTAAATCGTCAATGTTTCCGATGCCTGTCCAGTTTCTAATGTGGCACAACCGTGTTAATTGTTTTCTTCTTATACTTTTTTTTTCTTCAATATTTTTTTAGTTGATCGAATTTAACATTATTATTTATAACATGATTATAATCAGCTTTTATCTGCGGGCATGTAACCACTTCATGAGTTCGATCAATTGGTTCACCTAATTGTTATTCGTTTAGATGGACCATGAAAATTGGACAATAAAGTGACTGTCATTTTAGAAATATCAACCTAGTCAACCCAGAAATATCACTTGTGTGCCACTCATATTCTTCGGGGGATAATTTATTATAAGCCTGCAAAATTTTACTTTTGATTTTCGGCACTAAATTTGATCAAAACTCAATTGCACGTTTCAATACACAATTCTTAATGAAATTTATATTATATTTTATAGGTATTCTAATAGAAAAAAAAACGAAGCTAAACAAAATTAATCTGAAACCAATAAAATCCGTTATTTCATTTCTCAACTTAACCGTAATACAGACATCAGATGTTCTTTTTTATTTTTATTTTAATAATACGCAGTAGATAGAAGTAGAATGAAGTAGTTTATTATTATAGAAATGTGTTATAATGATGATATAGAAAGATAACACAGAAAATAGGAAACAACTTTAGTGGTATATAGCATATATTACCGCCCTTGAATGCCACCGGATTATCCCACAACATTTTTAAATACTGTATTTCCAATTTTATTTTGAAATCAGAGCCTGTACGATATTCTAGTATAAATAATAATGAAAAATTTTTTTACCCTCTATAAACTGCACGTATATGATTCAGAGTAGGATAAAGATGAAGATGTAAATGAAAATCTGGATAAAAATGCAAACCAATAAAACTGTTTAACTATAACTGGAAAACTAGCTAAAAAACTGTATTTTTCATGCATGTACAAAATGTACGTACAAATTTAGATAATGTCGGTTGTGTAATCATTTTTTTTTCAAACACTTCAAAGAGGCCCTTAAAATGCCTGAATTTATATTTTTTTTATCAAAATTTATAAAAAAAAAGTCGAACTTGGAAACACCTAAAACTTTAATGAAATTGGATGTATTATTTCGGAATTATCTTCAATGAAAGTTGCATTATATTCTCAAGTATGTGGATTATAAACAATAGGATGAATTAAGTAAAGTGTCAATATTTACCATGTATTTTAACTTTACCTTGTTTTGTATACACCGATATTGTCGATTATTTCTAACATATGTTCTAACCCGATGCCTCGCCTAAACTTGTAGATTTTCTTAAATGATTAGTCTTCATATAGTTAATATACAGAATATTTATTAGAAATCCAATCAGAAATTCTCTTTATTTTAAGAGAGCTTTTCAAAATGTAGACCGTGAAATTTTTAGTCCAAATCAAAAAAATATGATATTATGACATGTGTGTTATAAAAGACATGTGTCGAGGGGGTAAACTTTCAGATAGTTGTTATATAAGCAAAGGGGTTTTGCAAGGTGCAATAATAGGAGTACTAAGTTTTTTAATACATATATAATTTATAGAATATGCTGTAAATTGAATAATTATATAGTTTTCTGATAATGGTGTAATAACCGAAATCGATTAAGATATTTAATAAAATTGTGAAACATTCCTATAGAATTTTAATATTTATTCAATTTTATACTATACATAAATTAAATCTACTTGTGTATATAAGATTGCAAAAATTTTCTTTCTGCTGATAATGCTTTATACTTTGCATAGTCGATCGCAATTTTGAGGAGTGTTGCCACAAAATAAATGCAGATCTAGTAAGATGATTGGCTATGCATAAATAACTTGAAGCTAAATTTGAATAAAACTAAATAAATGGTAATAAATAATCGTACTGATAATGATGCTGTTTTAAACATTTTGGTGGTGGAAGCATTGAAAGAATAAACGTTATGAAAAATTTTGGAGTACAGATATATGAAAAACTAAAATTAGATAAAAATGCTGATTTTATAAGTAATAAAAATTTTCAACTAAGCGGAATAGCATGTTAGAACAATTGATTAGGAAAATGGATGTTAGTACATCAAAGATTGAATTTCAATAATTTGGTATTAATTTTTAAAATGAAAAATAACTTGCTTCCAGACTATTTGGTAAATCTATTACGATATTGAAAATATATAAACAAGTTATTACAGTGTTAGATGAGTTCAGATTGCCATTATTTCGTAGGACAAATATGCAAAATAATTTATTTCATAAAAGGCTTCAGTTATTTAATTTGTTACCAGTTGTTGTAGTTCGACACGATAACATTGATAATTTGGATGGTTTCAAACAAATTTTAATAACATTTATAATATATAACCAGTTTTGAATTTTGTTTTTTAAATTTATTGATAAATTTTTTACTGAATGATAAATTTTTTATTTTAATTTCGAATTTCGAATTTGAATTTTGTATTTATTTTCTAAAATTTGTATGCTAAATTTTAAATTTTCATAAAGTTTGTGCCTATATTAAAAATAATTTGTAATGTAACTTAACAAATAAATTTTGTTTATTTAATTTTGTTTTTTATATACTAATAAATGAATGTGTATATATTTTCAATATTCTAGAGAAAAACATTAAAAAAGAAAAAAAATTATAAATAATAATTTTGGCCATGTGCAAACAAACCCTAATAGCATCAGCAGAACTCTGTAAGTGCCAGCCACATAATGACAATATTAATTTTTTTAAATTTCTTTCATTGAAAATCTTAAATATTTTTAAAAAGTCAATCGCATTTCTAAAAAAATTTAAAATACATATGTAAATATTTTTAAAAATAATTCTTATTTTCATCATTTAATTTTCTAATTAATTTAATTACTTTTTATATAATTAGATATAAATTTAATTTCAAATTAATTACAACTCATCATGTGTATGAGTGTAAATTTTGAATTGATTCTACATTATACACACTACACTATACCTCCTGCGAATTAATATTTCGATTTTATTTCAATTGAGTTCTTATACTATACAGCTAACATTTCAATGTTTCGTAATTAGATATTTTTATTTTATTTCGAAAAAATTAGTTTTATATAGGATATAAATTTATAAATAATAAAATGTATATACAAATGAAGTAAAACTATATAAGAGGGTTGCCAACTGGTTTAGTAGTATCTTGTCATATATGGTTAGTGAAAAAAAATATTTTCTTTTGAATGAAATTATAAATAGAATTTGAAATATTTAATTATTTAATTTGGTAATGTAGTTTTTTTTGTTTTACTTTTATTTCTTATTTATTTTTTGTTATTTTAATTTACAATTAGAAAACTAATCTTTATTCTGGTATGAGTTATGACTAAAACCTTAAAACAATTTTAGTTTTACGTCTGCTTACGTCTTTATTTTATTATGTTTTTGTTAATTATTAATCATGATATAATTTTGCTGACTATTTTTATGTTGGAAAATTAGATAAACCAAAATTTGTTTCAATTTTATTTTTATACATAAAACTTATACTAACCTTAAATTATACACTATAACTAAACTAAATCTATCCCTACCTAACTTAATCTATACTGTACTCTATGATTAGTTTTATTTAAAACTAATTATTATATCTTTTATAATATCTTCAATGTTCAACCACCAATAATTCTTTGCTACTCGTTTATTGTTTGGTTTATACTCTATGCAGTTGCATATGGTTCGTCTATTATAGTAATATAATAGGGGGACATGCTCGTGATTTTGAATATAACCGTTCGCATTAAGGTAAATGAAATGTTCGGGCGCTATGAAACCTGTTTTTAAGCTTTTATTAATATACTCTTCGATATGGTAGTATATTCTGGATATCAATCCATTTTTTCAACAGTGTTAAGAGTTCTGTTAAAGTGATTACGAATTAATTTGATCAGAAAAATATCGAATCTTATTATTAGAGTAAAAATGTTTGTAGTCCGTTTCCGACTTTCTATGTAGATTAACACAAGTTCTTATGCATTTCCGCTAAAGTTTTTCCATTTGACTTGCACTAATGTTGCAGGTCCGGCATACGAAATGGTTGGGCTAATTATAATATTTTTATCCTATTTCTAGTATGCTTTGGTTCCTTTAAATATTGCCTGATTAACAAGTTGTATAAAATTAAGGTTTTGATTTAAATGTACCCCTAGATATTTAACTACACTTTTTTCTTAATATTATAATTATTTGGGCCTGTTATTGAAAAATCTTTACACTTTTTTTTATATTGTAATTCGTTTTATCAACTATATTCCTAAATAATATTGCTTCCCATTTATCTATGTTCAATTTAAGTAACCAAACTTTGCGAAATTCAATTTGGTAATGTAGTTTAACAATGATTTTGTTGTTGTTATGAAATAAAGAAAATCGATATACCTAGTACAGCTAGACTCATCTAATTTTATTAGAAGAAATGAATTGAAAAATAGCTTTCTTTTGTACAAATTAAAGATATTTACAGAAATATGTTTTCCATTTTTTTGTGGTTCTAATTGTTAAAGGTGGATTTTAGCGCCAACAAAATATTTCCGCAAATAAAATGTTTATCAGCTAAAACCCACCTTAATGAATGGTGCAACTGATGCAACTAATTGGTGTAAAATGAGATGTGTTTATCATATAACAGGAATGACAAGAATGAATGTCTAATTAAACTATATGATACAATGTATTCTGGTTATAAGGGATCAGTGCTGACCATTTGATTAAAGTGTAGAAAGTGAAAAAAACATTTCAGTTTATTAAAAATAAGGTAGGAGTTCGAATGATTAAGTAAAAAAAATGCAAAAGGAAGTAAGCTGAATGATCAGCCATACGAGTTGCTTGGCAGCATGGCAATTAAATTTGTTGAGTCCATATTTCTTAATTACGCTGAATATGACTAATTATATTTTTCATTTCTCTTTAATAAAATTTATCACCGTTATTATGATAAAAATATTGTCACTAAGGAAAACTACTATCGTGATCATTTTTGTAGAGGAAAATAATTACTGTGATAGTTTTTATATTATAAAAATGAACACATCAAAATTAATTGCACAGAAATATTCAACGAACATTTTTACTTACTTGGTACTACATTGGACCCTATAGGGGAATTGGGTAGACATTATTTTTAAACTTATAACTTCCGTAAAGAAAATATTATCCTAATACGTGCTGTACAAAATTAAAAAAATTTTAAATCACTTATCTCAAAGAGTCGAATCTAAGAATTTATGTCACAAGAGGTTACTAAAAAATAGATCTTCTACCCAGCAGTTTTATAAGTTTTGTTTTGAACGCTCTCAATTTGTAATCAATGTTGATCTAACATATCATATCATACACGCTGGGTGACGCATAGGTAGAGAAAAAAAAATGCTTTCTGGGTTTTTGTGCGACCTGGTTCAGTACCCTTTACCATTGAGATAAAATGATAAATAGTTGAGAGATTTGGTTATCATTAAAAATAAAACAAAACTATGCTATTATGAAGGCGAAGTTTTCTACAATAGATACAGTTTTCCACATTTAACATAGTAGATATACCATAAAAATTCTAAAGAAAAGTTTTTGTATGTGCTTGTGTATTCGAAATCTCTGTGTAAAAGCGGTTAGGGTGTTTATTTCACAGACTTTGAATTATAGAAAAAAAAAGTCATCTATCATAATTTTTATTAATTTAAAGATGGCAACTCTAATTTTAAATATAAAAGTATAGATATATAGATATGACAATTAACTGACACTAAAATACATAGACAAAAATAAATGCAAAAAAAAAAAAAAAATTAAGTATTAAGGAAAAGCGGATTTAAAATTAAAAAAAAAAAAAACAGAAAACATAACATACTACCAAAGGATGGTGATAAAAAAATCAAAATCCTGTACATTGATAAAAAAATATATTTTTGTTTTCTCTTTTTCTTTCTTTCACTTTTTTCTCTCATTTTCTAGAAATATTTTGGTTTTTTTTTCTATTTTTTTATATTCAGGAAACTCTAGAACATAAGCAGATTGTTTGGAATTTCTATCAATTTCAGAAGGAAATGGACATTTTTTTGTTTTTTTATTTTTGTTTTTATGAATTACTAGACATCTAGAGTATCTTCTACCAACCAATATCAACATCAGTACTAGCTCTCGTTATTTTAAAACATGTCGCCTGAAGTTTTGTTCCGGTTCTTTATGATTATACGATATTTAGTAAATTTCTTTTTTCTCAATATTGAGTTATTTAAGTGGAATGAGAAAATTATCATTTTCTGGCTATTTCCACTTTCATAGTCACAAAAAAAAAGAGTAAATGTCCTTCTCTTCAATATACTGATACTGTAAGGATATGAATTAAAAAAAAAAATTGTTGTTGGCTATTTTTTTTTTTTGTTTTCTTTCTTGGATCAATAATTGGTTTATCGATTTTTATTAAAAATTTTATTTTCTTTTTATTAATGTAGTATAAGGTATATTAGTTTTGGGTTTTAAAGTGTTTCATTTTTATTATAAATTTTTAATTTTTATTGGAAAAAGTAACAGGAAAAAAAAAAACAATAAAAGTTGTCAATTGAAAGAAAAGTTTAAGTTTGATTTTAAATTTTTTAAAAAATGTATTGCCAAACGTGATTTTTAACATAATGGTAATCGTTGTTTGGTACATTGTTTTACGCCAACTAATATCTGATCACTTATAACCAGAGTAAGTTATATCAAATAGTTTAATTAGATATTCACTCTTATCATTCCTGTTTTATGAAAATCGTCTTTCATTCGATTTTATACCAATTACCTGCACAAGTGCACCTAATGTTAGAACTATTTTTCAATATGAAGTTTACTCATTTACTTACTTCCTTGCTGAGCGCTACAGACCTTGAAGGTCCTGTGTCTGATGCAAAATTGTCCTCCACAGACTTCGGTCACGAGCGAAATCTCTCCAGGTGGTGATTTGAAGTTTTTTAATATCTCCCGATACTTCATCTCTTTAGCGAAGGTGTGGCTTCCGAAGAGTTTCCTAGCTGAACCATTTTCACCCGCACTCTCTACATGTCCTATCCAATGAAGACGTCTTATTCAGACTTTTTTTGGCTACGTCCATATCGTTGAATAGCTGATATAGTTCGTTATTGTATCTTCTTCGCCAAACTCCTTCATCAGACACAAGACCATAAATGCGATGAAGAATTTTTTCCTCAAAGACATCAAGTGCATGCTCGCTTGCTTTTGGTAATGTTGACGATTCAGAACCATATAGCAGCACCGGAAGGATGAGAGTTTTGTATAAAAGTGCCTTGGTATTTCGGGATAGGAGCTTTGAACCCAGTTGTGTGGACAAACCGAAGTAGCAACGGTTTACAAGGGTAATTCTTCGCCTTACTTCAACATCGATGTTATTGGTGGAGTTGATGTTGATTCCAAGTCAGATAAATTCCTGAACTACCTCAAAATTATATGAGCCGACAGTGATGTTATGTCCTATATGATGTTATGAGGAAATTTTATTTGTCGACAGCATATTCTCATTTATGAGAAGACCCGCTTCATCTTGGGTAAAGGTTTCGATTATAAAGTTTAATCCTTCTAAATCTCATATTTTTATTTAATCACCTGAGATGTATCTCTTCTCTCTGTTCTTTTTCATGCTAACGCAACATAGAAAATGAGATCGAGGGATTTGGAATAGAATTTATATATTTATTAACAAAATGTGTGAGATGGATTTTAGAATGAATGAAATATAGAAATGAACAAGAATCATCCTTTCAGTGTGAAATTCAAAATTTCAAGCATTTTCAAGCTAAAATTGGATCGAAAATTGGATCGAAAATTCGAAAAACCGAGTTGAATTGCTGTAACACCTTTACAAACCTGCAGGAGACTTGAAAAATGATTTTAAAATGGAACGCGTCATGGACGAATTAGGAATATGAACTATAATGCAACCATTGTAGTGAACATTGTATTAAATTAATTCTTCGAATTCATTCAGAGTGTAAATAAATGTTCAGTTGCATTGGATTTGTATGGTACAATTTTGTATTCATATTTTTATTATAATGTATTGGCGAAAGAAGGTACAATGAAACCATTCGATATTGAACACAAATTATATTATCAGGATTGCAAATAGCTGATGTGCAGCAAAATTATATGGCAAAAATATACTTTAATATGGTAAAATGAAACCTTCTGCAAATTTTTTTTTTTTTTTTTTTTTTTTGCGTGGATTGGTGGGAATCTTCATAGACACAATGAGCCCCGTAGCTTCCATTGTGTGCCAGATTTTTACTGACTAAACCACACCCCTCCCATTAATACTAGTCCAACGGACTAACCATTAATTTATTGCTATTTTGATTTTCTTAAAGAAAAAGTTTACGAAATTCTATCGTATTAAATCTAGTGGCTTAGTTCTTTTAAGCCTTCTGACATCATTTTGATTATCTAGCAATTGAGTGGCCTCAACGTTAACATGTCCCTCCAGACGAGCTATATGCTTTGTTGCATATCTTTTTATTTCATTTTCTATGCAAGGAATTTTTAGATCTCTGTGCAAATCACTGTTGCGAACATACCAGGGGGCATTTACCATGTTGCGCAAGACTTTATTTTGGAATTTTGTATACAAAGTACATGTGTTTGTTTGGCACATCCCCATATTTGTTTGCCGTACAACCATATCGGTTTGATTATCAGATTATATAACAAAATCTTGTTATGTATAGGTAATTTAGAATTACGACCTAAGAGCCAGTACATTTCTCTATACTTATTTTCAAGCTCAAATTTTTTCTTTTAAACGTGCTCTTTCCATCTAAGTTTGGCATCTAATGTCATTCCTAGGTATTTAGCATTGTTTTCTTGGGGTATATTGACCTCATTCAGATTTACCAATGGTGGTTGATTTTCTAATTTTTTATTTGTAAAATTTACATGTACTGATTTTAACTCATTGAGTTTAATTTTCCATTTCTTTGTCCAGAGGTATAGCTTATCGCTTGCTCTTTGCAATTTAATTGTAGCCTCGTCAATATTTGATCCTACTGCCATCAACGCAGTATCGTCAGCGAATGTAGCTACAGTTATATTTTCCATTTCTGGTAAATCATTGGTGTAGAGCAAATACAGTATGGGACCCAGAATACTACCTTGAGGCACACCCGTTTTAATATCTCTAATAGTAGAATACTCTTCGTCTTGTTTTATTCTGAATAGTCTGTTTTCTAGACATGATGAGAGTATATCTTACTGCTTAGGTAACATATTATTTAGTTTATTTATCGTTTAAGCCTCGATACCATACTTTATCAAAAGCTTGGGCTACATCTAGAAATATGGTAGAACATACTTGCTTTTGTTCTAAAGCTTTTTCTATTATGTCTGTTATTCTATGAATTTGATCGATTGTCAATTGCTTAGATCTAAGGCCAAATTGATAATTTGGAATCAGATTACTATTTTCTATGATCGGTCTCATTCGAATCAATAATAGTTTTTCAAATAATTTTGATACTATTGGGGTAGTAATGATATTGGTCTGTAGAATTTGACCTCATTTATGGGCTTACCTGGCTTTGGTATCATAATTATCTCTGCTATTTTCCACATATTCGGCACATATCTTATTCTTATAGCAGCGTTTATAATGCGTGTTAGCATTGTTATAGCTTTTTTCGGAAGTTCTTTCAGGACTTCCGATGTAATTAGATCAAAACCTGGAGCTTTTTTATCTCTGAGTTTTTTAATTTGTTCAACTATTTCACTCTCTGAAAATGGTGATATAACATTTTCTTGCCAATTATTATTTTCTTCTTTCTGCAAATAAGCTTAATAGTTGCAAAACTGAATACATTCGTTCAATGCAGAAATTTTGAAAAATTAAACCGTAAAACCTTCGTGATAATGACTAGAATGCTCACAGCTGACTAACACACAGCATTTTAATTTCATTTTACTTATTATAAGATTAGATCAAAAGATTGAATTTCTATAATATTTTGGATGTTGATGAACTACAGCCAGCTAATTAAAAAGTCGATTTGGTTAATCAATTAAATATGTTTAACCCATTACTACCTTATGAGTATTTAAAAACCCTAAAATATTAGTGCATTAAAATAGATATATCTGCCGTTATGTAATAGATATTGGGCTAGTTTTGGCTTTATTAGAGAGAAAAAAGGTGGGACCATAATTCCTTCTCAGTGAGCTAATTCTCAAGAATTAGCAAAATAATTCTCAATTATTTCACTTTCTTAATGTTTATTTTGTTTCGTGGTACATCATTATGATAGTCAAAAAAGCATTTGGGGTTCAAAGTAATCGAACACTTTTTGCAACCAAATTGTGTCTTAATACCGCATTGTCTACAAAACCTACGTTTAGGAATTTTTTCCTATATGGTCGACACGATCTGTGCGTTTCACCATTTGTTGGGCATTAACAAGTATACGCCCACATTGCCAGCTGACTACTTGTGGTAGTATTACTAGCGCTCCCACCACATTTACTCTGAAATAAAATATGCATATAGAAGTCACACCTTCATACCTTAGCCAGAAAACATGCAACTTCCATGCATTCACCATTGCGGCATAAAATGCATTTGTGAGCAATGGCCAATACCATTTTTTACCAAGAACTTTGATTCGATAATTGTTCATAACAATATCAAACAGATCCACAGCACCCATCCGTTTAATATATTCATGAATGAGCAGTGGCAGTATGGAACATTGGGCCATGTCTCAAAAACATCATAGTAATTTAAATAAACATCATAGTAATTTAAACAGAGTTATATAAATCTTAGCCTACTAATTAATTTTACAGAACACTAGATTTGAAACTGTTTAACTTTATTAATTCATTTTTGAATTTCTAAAATCTGAAAACACAACGGTCAAACTTCCAACCATGAGATAATGTTAAAAATTAAAAACGTTTTAAATCTTACAATACAGAATATTTTATTATATATTTTGTCATATAGTCAACTATTCATCAATAGATATCAGATAGAGTATGAAATAATAGATCCATGATTTTTTAATTGTTTTTAAAAAAAAAAGTAAAAAATTTATATAAACTGCAGTAGCGCTAACGCCGATTGGGTATTTAAATACCCATTCCAAATATCAGGCGTGGCAAAAGCTGGTGGTACCTAAATTTTTTCCAGGCAATTTTTATGACTTTTATTACGATCCTTAGAAAATTTCATAATGATTGTACGACGGGGTCTATGAGCCAGCTTTAATGGGTTTTAATTGAAATAATGGAGAGATTGAAATTTATATACTTCTGTTCTGTAAACAGAAAGCTTTAAAATATTTAAGTTTAAAGAAGTTAAAGCAATACATTTAGATTGAAAGAACGAAAGCAAAAAAATAAGTCATCTAGCTTTATTTATTAACAATGGAAACTTTTCAAGAACGAATAAAGCTATTTGATAATGCTGTTATTGAGTGTATCCATGGTGCTGTGAAAACTTCTGCAAAATGTTTGAAATCCTCAAAAGTGATTTTTTTTATTTTTTACTTTTACTTTTTATTGTATATATTTACAAATATCAAGTATCGCGCATACTATTGGTTTGGTATATGTACCCAGCTCATAGTCAGAATATAAATGGAATAAAAATGTTTATATTATTGTTATTTATTTATTTATTTATTTCAAGCTTAAATCAAGCAGTTACAAAAATATTTACTTAAATATAAAGTTAAACAAAATATTATAATTCATTAAAAAATAAATACAATTAAATTCATTAACATAAAATCTTAAGAACTAATAGTATAGGTGTTCAGATGGTGTGAGAGGGAATGTAAGTTATTTCAATCGTTGATCGAGTTGCTTTTTTAAATCGGTCTTTGAAAGAGAGAGATCAATTAATGTCATATATTTATTTTCCAATATTAACATTCTATTAATAGGTTCATATCTTCCATAGTTTGTCTTATGATGAAACACAGTGAAAAGGTTTACGGATCGAAGTCGAGAACTTGTGTTAATATTGATTTTATTAGAAATGTAAGGAGATAATATATTACCTTTGACAGTTTGAACAATGAAGGTTATATCAGCAATGTCTCTCCTTTTTTGCAAGGTATCAAGATGAATTAAATTGAGTCGATGTTAATTGAGTCTTCCCAAGGAAGATTACGAAAGGCAAACCTCAAGAATCTTCTTTGAATTGCTTCGATTCTCTGAATATGAACATCATAGTATAGGGACCATACCTGGCTAGCATATTCCAAGTTAGGCCGAACCAATGTAATATAAAGGGCTTTAATAATGTACGGATCGCGAAATTCTTTAGACCAACGTTTAATAAAGCCAAGTAAGGAATTGGATTTATTTATTATATGATTAAAATGTAATTTAAATGTTAACTTATCATCAAAATACACTCCGAGATCTCAATAAAAAGTTAACTTTTGATAGAAATTGTTCATTAAAAGAATAACTATAAGAAATTGGTTGAGAGCGACGTGTAAAACACATTAAAGCGCATTTATTAATATTTAACAATAAATTGTTGTTAATGGTCCTATGGAAGAAGTTGTTTAGGTCTTTTTGAAGTAGGGCAGAGTCACCAACAGACTTTATTTTTTTAAAAATTTTCATATCGTCTGGGTATTGTTGTAATTCACTGTTCTTAATCATAGAGCCTACATCATTTACGGAAATAATAAATAGAAGAGGTCCCAAGGGACTACCTTGGGGTACACCAGAGTTTGCTACAAAAGAAGTCGATCGAGATGACCTAAATAAAACATTATATGATCTATCAGCTAAATAAGAACTAATCCATTTTATACAAAGTAAAGGAAAATCTAATTTTTTTAATTTAAGCAATATAATGCTGTGAGGCAAAATATCAAAAGCTTTGCTTAAATCAGTGTAAATCACATCTGTTTGAAAACCTTCCTCCATATTGTTTATAAAAATTGAGGTTGACTCAACAAGGTTTGTTACTACGGATTTGCTTTTTATAAAACCATGTTGATTATGGATTAAAAAAGGAGTACAGTGATAATAAACTGAATCAAAAACAATTAATTCGAAAACTTTAGGAATTGATGACAATTTGGCAATTGGACGATAATTAAACACATCATCTTTAGATTTTTTTTATGGTCTTATATTCTTATATAAGACTTTTTCCAAAGGGAAGGGAAAGTACCTGATTGTAAAGAAAGATTAAACAGAAGAGAAAGCGGAGATGCAAGTGTATTACAACAATTTTTTAATATATATTCAGGAATACCATCTGGACCAGGGAAAGAGTTGTTACTAAGATTTTTTAAGTATTTCAGTACAAGACTATCATTTATAGTCAAGTTAACAAGGGTAGTTTTTGAGTAACTATCCAAATAATTGAAATGGCTTTCGTCAGCTATAAAAACGGAGGGAGAGTAGGAAGTTGCAAAAAAATCACGAAAAAACTCCGATATAGTCTTTGCCTCATTACTAGTTTGATTATTAAATTTCATAAATGTCGGGAATTGATCACTTTTCCTTTTTGAATTGACATAATTCCAGAAAACTTTAGGATTACTAATAATTTTAGACGATATATTCGTAATGTAATTATTGTACATAGCTTCAGAAGTTAATTTAAACTCATCATATAGACATTTGAAGTTACAATAATTTTCATTACTATTGAACTTTAAAAATTGACATGTTATCGTTTTAAGGTGCGATCACTAAATCGAATATTTGTTATTTAAGTTTATTTTTTTGTTTAATACTATTATTTTAATCGACTTAATACGTAACCGATGTCACTAACTATTGTTAGTTCTTCAGTTTAAATGCATTATTACATTTCATTTCATTCCATTTATTATCAGTCTCGTAGACAATTTTGTTCCTGTCGCATATTTCATTTAGAATCTCAAATTTCACTAATTTTTATTTTTGCAAACAATTGTTAGTTTTCCCAAAAGACGTCATCATTTTTTCTCACCTAGTTCATTGAAACTGAACTTAATTATTTTTGTTATAAAAACCGAAAAAAAAAATATTTAGAACTAAATTTAAAATGTAGGTAGACTATGTATAGAATGACTATGACAGATTTTCTTTTCACATGTCATTATGAATATCCTTAAAAATCTAAATAGACAATTTGTTATTAAAAACGAAAAAAAATAATGAAATCATAAAATTAATGTGATAAGATCGATTTCCACTCTACAAATTTATTAGTTTTTCTTCGTATTTTGACCATTTGTCTTAGCTATTGTAATTCTTCCATATTACTGCCACATCTACTACAAATATTCTATATATACTATGTCTATATATGTGTGTGTGTAAATTATTCTACTAGTAAAAATAAATAAAAAAAGAAAAATAGGAAAAACAAAATAAAAATGAGAAACAATTTTTTTTTTTTTTTTTGCTTAATTCTCATCCTTTTCAAAGGATACCTCTAAATATAAAAAAAGTTTGTAACTTCTTGGCAGTCAATTATGTCGTATATAATATACGAAATTGCAACAACAAAAATAATAATAATAAAAAAAAATAAATAAATAAAAATGAAAGAATTTTTTTTAAAGGACGATAGAAAATGCGCAAGACAATTTTTTTTTTCCAATGCAATTTTTGTATTTCATTTAATGTTTTTTTTCCCATTTTTTTTTTTGCCTCGTACTTCCTAAGTCCGGTTTGATCCCCTATTTTTTATTTTGTTGCATTATTTTTGGTTCATTTTTATTATTGTTATTGTTGTTGTTATTCTTGTTGCTTTCTTCCGTTTATATGTCTCTAAGGATATTTTCGTAAAAAAAGAAAATTAATATTTTTTTCTTCTAATTTTTTTTTTGGTTTTTTTTTTGTTTTTATTATTAACTTGCATTCTGTTTTTGAAGTAATCTTCAAAAGGTATGATGTTTTTAATATTCAGTTAACAAAGCCATACAAGGCTTTTAGCCAGATCGCGTATTAATTCATCAAGTTGAGTAGCTATCAGTACGGGTTATAGGAAGCCACACGCGGCCGAGTTAGTTAATTCATTCAATTTTTACTGTCTCAGCTGTCTCTAGAATACTTTGCAACTATACCCAGCATTATCTAAAGTCAGACTTTTAGGTGAGGCCTTTCATAACAATAAAGGTATTATTGCGGATCGCAAAATTGGTAATATGATCCACCTTCTCAATCGCACAGGATGGTTATAGTACTGGGTTCCTTGGTGAGTGATACTCTAAAACAACTAACAATCACAAATAGGTCACTAGAGTTGTGTTATTAAAAGGACACAATTAACTGATAATTTATTATATCCCAATGACAAAGGGTACTGGATTAGGTCGAAAAATCCATAAAGCATTTTTTTTTTTTTTTTGCTTCATCGGGAATCGAACCTGGGACCTTTCGATTGAAAGGCAGGCGCTCTACCCAGTATAACTGGATTCGCAACTTCTAATAATAGACATTTTGAAATATGTTTAGAAATATAGAACATTTTTTTTACAATCAACGTACTTTGACGGTAAAGTAGCCACGAAACAAATAGTGACAAATTTTGATCTTACTTCCATTGGAGGTATAGATTAAAAGATATTCAGTAGCTTTATTTTTACAGCAGTATATTTTATTTATTTCTATTCGAAACTGTGTAATTTCTCTCTAATGGATGGATCAAAATTTAGCATGTCTGGTTTTATATGTAAGCAAAATTTAGTGGGTAATACAACCTGTTACATGATGGATAATGTTCACCCATAGATGGCTTAGTTCACTCGATAAATGTGTCAGAAGAGAAGAAACTGAAACTGACAAAGACTCAATATTGTTAAATTTAAAGAAAATTATAAAAATGGGCTGTTCTGAAAATAAAAAACAGGTTCCAGATAATATAAAAATTGGAAATTTAAAGAAAATTTATTTATAAATAAAAGTTTGATAATTTTTGATAAACGAATTTTACTACCAATTTTCTTGAGAAAAGAAATATTAGAAGCCTTGCATAAGCCCCCTTTCGGTATTGAAAAGACTAAGTTTCGTACTAAACAAATTATTTACTGGCCCGGATTAATAACTCATATTGTAATGTGATTGAACGATGTAGCACTTGTCAGAAATAAGTCAAAAGTTTATTTTTTGTCCTTTGCTATCCCATGAAATTCCTCAAAATCTTTTTGTAAAAATTGGCATGGATATAAGTCTATATGATATCCATATAACGGATTGAGTTTGAAGAAAAATGTTTTTTGATATTAATGGACTATTTTCTAAAATATATCAAAATCATTAAACTTTATTGCGAGTATTATTTGAACTTGGTATAAAAGGTAGAGATCATAAGTGGTGCCAAAGCTTTTTTAGTAATAGGACACAATATAATCAAAGTGATGAAATCAAAAGTAACACAAACAATATTGAATTTGGGGTTATTCAGGGCAGTTCGTTGGGCCCACTACTTTTTGCGTGCTATATGTTTAGTTTTGATATATGACAAATCTTATTATTAATGTTTTTCCTTATGCTGATGATTTAGTAATAGTATACGGAGAAGCTGATATACTGACATTTTACAAACAAATATTAACAAAGATATGGAAAATGTCTTCATAAACTCACTCTAAATGTAGACAAAACTAAGTACATGTTAATCAAAACCTAAATCAAAAACTTGAACACAATTTACAACAATACTGCAATTCAAAATACTAGCACATACAAATATTTAGGAGTCATAATTGATAATGAGTTAAACTGGAATTCTCATGTTGGAAATTTATTATTATATATATATTATTCTGCATTTATCTGGATGTTTGTAAGTTCGACGGAATACTTCAACACATATACAAATTGCAATATGTATACAAATTGCTTTGGTCTCTTTTTTTAACCCCTGTCTACCATGCTGAACCTTTGCAGGAAAAAATACCATTGCGTGAAATATATTTTTTTAATTTAATGTTAGTATTCTTCGTAAATAATAACGAAAAATAAAAAATAAAAATAATAATATAAATAAAACAAACAATTTTTTTGTATTTATAATAAGAAGGACTAATAGAAATTTTGTCAATAGTTTAATATGGTGTAATAATCAAAAGGCAAACAGCATTTAACACAAAAATAAACATAATGAACTTAAAGGTTATTCTTATTACTTACAATTATACACAATATGCATATGTGTTTACATATTTTTATTTTTTTTTGTTATGATAATGATCATAGCATCATAGTTTTGCCATACCGTATGCATTGCCTGTACTATAGTACTATAGGTATATATATATACTCTAGTCAGAAATGTGATGCGATGAAGGGTTAAAGTTGTTATTTATTTTTATTTTTTTTCGTTTATTGTTTTTTTTTTAATATATATATATATATATATATATATATATCTATATGATATATAAATTTATGATCGTATATATATAATAATTAGTATATACTATGGGGTTAGGTTTTAGTTCGGCTGATTTACACATAAAAACAATAACAACCTATATATTTTTAAAGAAATTAATGTGCCTATTACAGGTGTCACACCACTTTTCCAGTCATTTTTCCCAGTCACCCGAATGAAATTTACTTTCGTATTACAAGTCTCACCCGACAGCAACAAATTTCTGAACGTATTTTTTATGTAATTTGACAGAAAAACTCATTTGACGTTTGAATTTAAAAAAAATATTTTTATAAGAATACAAAGTTGGTTGATGTGTTTTTTTATGTTTTTTTTGAAATTGTGTTTTTGTTTTTTTTTTAAACTAAAATAAACAAAAATGTTTATCATCCAATTTTTGAATTAATATATTCAAATATATATTATATAATATAAATTCAAATTCAAATATATATTATATATATAAATTATTTCAATAAATTTGTAAATATTTACATACCCTTTCTTTTCAGAATCCATTATTTAAATTTATATAGACACAAAAAATTACAAAATTACAGGCAAACGGAATCCTGTCACATATAAATTGCAAGTGACAATTGAGTCGCATTTTTCAGTCGGCGCGTGACAGTTGTAATAGTAATTAGTGTTGTCACCTGAAATTACTCGGATCCGACAAAAAAAGTGATACCTGTAATAGGCACATAAATGAAAGTGTGTTGTATTATTTTTTATTTCTTATCTTTGTAAATTTATAATTTTTAGGTATATGTATTTGTTTTCTTCAAGTGTGTAGAAATGTATGTTGTAGAGACTTAGAGAGTGATGATTTTTTTTTAATATAGTAAGTAGATATATATATATATATATATATATATATATGTGTATCGGTTAAAACATATTTAATGTATGTTATAAATAATAATTATGTATGAATTTTAACATGAACAGTTCGATAATGAATTTTTTGAAATGAAATGAAATTTTAAATAACCGATCAATGGTTCACAAGTTATGAACAGTTTTTTTTGTAAATACCTATTTATTTGCAGTAAATTTTTTTATTTTAATGTTTTCTCCAACACGAGTTTTTATTTTATTCATCAAAATAAATATTATGTGTACCTACTCTATTGTTGTTTTTTTTATATTTATTTATTTCGAGCTTAATTCAAGCAAGTTACAATAAATCATACTTAAATTAAATAAACTAAAAATTAAACATTCAAAAAGAATTAATAAAAAAAAAATAACAAAATTTTTATATTATAACAAAATTAAAAAAGAAAATAAAATCTTATATTTAACAATAATTAAAAAATAAAAATGAAAAAACTTCAATTAAGGAGACAGGTCAAAGATTAATCAAAAAAAATCAGTTACACAAATACAGATTATTTTTTAATGATTGTTTAGTTAGGGAAAAGTTAATATGGGGTTTGTATGCATTACAAAGAGACATCATCCTATTGATTGGTTCATATTTACCATAATTAGTCCGATGGTACTGCAAATTAAACATATTAGCAGTTCTTAGTCTAGAATGAGAACAATAATTAACAATTGGGGAGACGAAATGTAGCCTTTACTTAACTCAATTAGAAATATAATGTCAGCAACTTTACGCCGTTTTTCAAGGGTATTAAGATGAATTAAATTTAGTCGTTGTTCATAAGGAGGTAATCTTAAAGGATCTTCCCAAGGAAGAAGACGTAAAGCATATCTAAGGAATTTTCTTTGAACCGATTCAATTCTATCTATGTGAACACCATAAAATGGACACCAAACCTGACTAGCATATTCTAAATTAGGTCTAACCAAGCAGGTCTTATATTTACAATTTTATTTATTTTTGTTTTTAAAATTGTTTTCGTTCAAAGTTGTGGCTCATTATAAAATATTATTTGTTTGCTATAAACTTTGACGTTAAGCTTACGCAGCGAACGTTATTGAATGTTAACAGGATTAACTTGATTTGATTCTGAATTATACGATAAATTTTCAATGTTTGCAAAAAGGATGTCGCTAAAATTATCGAGTAAATGAGCTTTAGGGAATAGAAAATTTTGCACCTTACTACAAATATTCTGTTTATATGGTAATTAAAAGCGTTATAATACAAAAATAAAGGTATGATAAATTAGTAAGCAAATACGTATATTTTTCTTAAACTTGAAATGAAAACTCTAATGAAGGAAAGAAATGCTAGAATTTATTTGGCTTCCGTGATTTATGGCGGGTTACCAAGCTAGTTTAAAAATATTAACAGAATAGCTGTTAATACATATTTAAATAATATTAATACTCTTCAAAAGATACAAAACAAATGTATAAAAAACTTATTCAATTTAGGTCATAGAACGTCAACTAGTCAAATATATAAAAAATATAGAATACTCAAACTATCAGATTACAAAAAACTATTCCAATTATCCCACATATATAAAATTAGCAGAAAAGAAATCAAAACTAATACTAAATTTATCACCAATTCTGATATTCATACAGCCAGTCATTTAAGAACTTTTGTGACACATAATATGGACGGCCTAGATCCAGTTTATAGCTCAGCTAAATTGTTATATAACCAGGTACAAAGATTTACAAACTTATAAATTTAAAAAGATAATTACAGATGAAATTCTAAAAGAATATAATTAATTGATTATTTGATTGTATAAAAAATATATAATTATATATCACAATGTTATAAACTATATTAATTTTAATATTTATATCTAGCAAACTTCATATTTATTGTATGTTAAGTTCTTTCTTTTTGTTTTGTTAAAATCAAATCATTTCTTCAACATTTACTTAATAGACAAATTCAATCATGTTTTTCTTACTATTTTTAACATTTTTAAATTCTTTTTTTTCTTTTTGTTACACTTAATTCATAATATATTACTTTATAATAATAATTATACTTTATAATATACTATATTTACCTACTATACACTCTGTAAGAGCTTATAAGCTCACTTGAGTGGAACTAATAAAATAAATAAATAAACTAAATGGTAAAACTACAAATTCAGTTATTGGGGCATTAAAACCAATTTTTGCAACATTTGGGTTATTTTTTATGTTTTTGACAGTAACTTAGGTAGAAATCACCTTTTTGTGCTGAATTCAGTACGGTACTGCAATTTTACACTACAATATTTCAAATACTTATTTAACAATCTACTGGTTTATCTACTCATTAAATGTAGAAAACTACTGCTATTGTCAGGAACTTTCTTAAATAGAATAGTTCAATTTTACTTAAGCTGTTAGCAGATAATACTGTAAATTATTTTTCCCCAATGACAAAAGGTACTGAACCAGGTCGAAAAGCCATAAAGCATTTTTTTTGCTTCATCGGAAATCGAACCTGGGACCTTTCGGTGGAAAGGTAGGCGTTCTACATACTGCACCACCAAGCCCAAAGAAATAATTTCGAACAGTATTCCGTTCGAAAGTTTTGAATTTAGAAGCCATAAGAATTAGATATTTAGATCACTTTAACCAGTCCAATGTACCCTCATTCAAACAGTTATAATAATAAAGAACATGATTTAACACAACCAAATGAAAGCCACCCATGATGATCTATTTTACATATATGGTACTGTACTAGGTTTAAAAACCCAAATTATTTTATTTTTTTTCTTAATCGGAAGTAGAACATTTGACCTTTCGGTTGAAAGTTAGGCTCTCACCTACTCATTCCTGATATTGCATCCATTTGCTTGTTAACTTCCAGTCCCTTTGGAAGGCAATTTTAGTTTTGTTGTAAAATTTTTAATTCTATAGTTATTTACTTTACTCTTCCCAATACTTTGTTAATCTCTTCTATTGTACAGTTATTTACTTAAATATCCTATGAATAACATGAACAGTTACTCATTTTCACTATTTTTTTCTTCTTTTATTTGTTTTGCTTTTGTTTTCTATATAGAAAAATCTGAAAAAAATGGGACGAAAAAAATTGCAATGGAATAAAAAAAAACAAAAAAATACAAAAACCAAAAAAAATTTTTTTTAAAATTGGGGAGAGTGTGAGAAGGGTTTTCGATGAGTAAAAAAAAAATACTTTTAAGTTTATATAAAAAGAATTATAGTCCTACAGAAGCAATACGTGGGGAGAAGGGAATGTAGAATGCACAAGGATATTAAGAATTTTTTTGTGTTTTTTTTTTTTTGTTTTTCTTATTGCATTTTACTAATATAGGATGAGGTAAAGAGGTTATCATCGTCATCGTCACCATCACTAAAAGCAGGTTTTCTTCTAATATTTCATTTTTGTGTTTTGTTTGTTTTTTTTTTTTTTTTGAATTTTTGTTTGTTTATTTTGTATTATTATTGGTGTAGGTAAGTAGTTTTTTGTTGGTTGGATGATTGGTTGGTTGTATCTGAACGATTTTGTTACTCTTTATTAGAAATGAAAAATTTATAAAATGGTTTCACACTAAAACTGGTAATGTAGTCTCTTTTTGGGTTTTCTGTATTTTCTTTTCTATTGAAATCCCTCATCATAGTCCACCTCTTGTTACCTTTACCTACCCTACCTTCTACCTACTTACTAGAGTTTTAAAATTCCAGGATGCTATGATATAATTTATTTTTGTTTTATTTTTTTTTTCTGGACGATTTTTACTTATTTTCTTTCTTACCTACTACCTAGGATTGAAAAAACATTTTTTTTTTTGAATTTATATTCTTTTATTTTTTTTTTTTTTATTTTCAGAGAATTCCAAAGGACAATGTATAATTTGGAGAAATTGTTTTTTGTTTTTTTAAAATCATATTTTTTTCTTGCTTTGTATTTGTATTTGTAATGTGGTATGAGATACTTAAAACAGAATGCAAAAAAAAAAAAAACAAAATTATGGTGATGATTTGTATAGCATAGCCAAGTAAGGAAGATTATAAGAGTAAAGAAGGTTATAAAATTTTTATAGAGTGATAAGAGGCATTTACATTCATACACACATATATTAATTTTTTTTTTTCATAATTCTTAATGTGATTATCATAATATGTGCGGTTGTAGAAGGAGAAGAGAAATATTTTATAATTTTATTATTAGCCATTTATGTCGTGTCTCTACTCTTTACATAATAAAAACGAAAAAAGGAAAAATTTGTGCAGCTTTTTCTAAGGAAAATATAATGAAGAATAAAAAGGACCTTATTTTGTTTTTTTTTTTTTTTTTTTTTTGTTTCGTTTAAGGATTTTCGTTTAAAAATTAAAAAAAAAAAATTGGCAAAAAATTCAAATAGAAAATGATTTGGAAGAGAGAGTTAGAAGAGGGTCAGATAGCTTGAAAATAAGAAAGATAAATGAATACCATAAGATAAAAAGAGAGGAAAGAGAAAAAAAATAAAAAGTAATAAATAAAATAATAATGGCGGGTGAGATTTTTAGTATTGGATTCAATTAATTCATAACTCATTTTTCGCTAATTATTTATTTTTTTTAAAATTTTTTTTTTGTTTTTAGTTTTTTCATAATATATAAATTGAAAAAAAAAAAATCACTCACTCCACTATATCTCATACAATACCTCCCTTAATTTTACTTTTTTATTTTTTTTTGGTATTATGAGACTGGACGAATGAATATATGCGAATGGGTGAGGTGGGGATGAGGATTGCACAAACGTTTTATGTATTAAATCATAGTAAATTAATATTATGTCGTCTTTTGGACTTGGACATTTTAAATCAAAAATTTTAAATTATGTCCGGCGGATATAACAAGGATAATAAAGAAAAGTAGAAAATAAAAAAATATCAGAACTTTTTTTTACAAGTAGGTACAAGTAATGAATTGTTTTTATTTTTATTTTTTTCATTATTTTATTTACTAAATTTTAATAATTTTGTAAAAGTAAAATAGTTTTTTTTTTCTAATTTATTTTACTATATTTTGTAGGTGTTTTAAATTTTAAATTAAAGATTTGAAATTTTGTATTTATTGAAGTTTTAAAACTAAAGCAAGAAACTGAACGCAATTTAAAAAAACGATTTGAGTTCCATAATGTGAGCATATTTAATTGCGTGGTATTACAATGAACGAAATAGGTTGGCATAGTAATATCATCAAAGGGCAAAAACAGTTAAATATCTAGGAGCACATTTGCACTAAAATCTAAGCTTTAGTGTTCCCATAAACAATTAAATCACCAAAGTAAACAAAACTTTTATGATGTGTAAAAAGTTATTTCATACGCAACCAATTAATAAGACCAATATTAAAGTACGCTTCAGCAATATGGTGTAACATTAGTGCATCATTGATGGAAAAATTAAGAATTTTTGAAAGAAAGTGTATAATATTATAAATATGATAATGGCAACGCACTGGTCATTTTAAACAAAGAAGATTACGATAATAGGATGCAGGAGAAGATCACGAACGGACCTTACAGGAAATTAAGAAACGATCCTCTTCAACAGTTCATCAAGCGAGTAGACAACACTATCAAGAAATGCCGACAAGTAATGGGAGTCAACAAACTTAAGGTCCCAAATCCAGCACTTCCTAGAATTAAAGGACTTCCTAAAATTCACAAACCAGGGAATGAGATGAGAGAAATTGTGACAGCAGATATGTCTCCAACATATAAAATAGCCAAATGGTTAGTGGAGGAGTTTCGTAATATGGATAAGCAGTTCGAAACCCAATCAGTGAAAAACTCTAAGGAACTTGCTCAAGAATTACAATCAATGGGAGGACTTAACGAAGACGAGGTCATGGTCTCTTTTGAAGTAAAATCCCTTTTTCCCAGTATCCCAGGCAAAAAGGCTATTATTCTGGTAGAAGAATGGTTACTACAACAAGAAACTGGACCACCGTGGAGGACAAAAGTAAAACAGTACATAAAGCTGATCCGTCTTTGCATGGAAGAAAACTATTTCACCTTTAGAGGAAATTTCTACAAGCAATTGAAGGGGGCTCCAATGAGAAACCCCCTTTCTCCATTCATCAATGAAATTTTCATGGCTAAACTGGAGTCAGATTTAGCACCAGAAGAACGGTTACCAAGATTTTGATGATATTTTTGCTGTAATAAGGGAAAGGGACAACCTTAACTACTCTTAACGGACTTCACAGGAATATACAGTTTACTGTTGAAGTAGAAAAAGAAGGTCAACTACCGTTCTTAGATCTACTGTTATGTAAAACAGGAACGTCTCTAGAACTAGAGATTTACAGGAAACTTACGGATACTGACAGGGTCATCCCGAATACCTCCAACCACTCCTATCAACATAAGATAGCATCGTTCAACCACATGATCCATCGAATGTTAACACTTCCCATCTCCCAAAAAGGTTTAGTAAAAGAAACTAAACACATATTTGAAATTGCGAGAATAAACGGATATTCGGAAAAACCATTTCGGCCTTACTTAGTAAACGGAAAAGAAGTTTACAACGGAATTCCCTCACTAACCTACTCACTGATCAACAACCCATAAGAAGAGTAGCATTGGAGTTTAGCAAGATTTCTCTCCCACTCAGAGCGAAATTAAGAAAACACAGGTTAGATATCGTATATAGCAGCAGAACTAACCAACTCAAGTCTGTTCTATGTTCAACTAAAGACCCAATCGAACAAATGGAAAAATCAGGTGCATATAAGGTAACTTGCAGTCATTGCAACAAAGTTTATATTGGGCAAACGAGGAGAAACATGCAAACACGACACAATGAACACCTGGAAGAAGCAGAACTGGCTAAAAAGAAGAATTCAACAGAGTTCCGATCCAAAGTAGCAGAACACATCACCCAGGAGAATTATAGCATTTCGAAAGAAGACATTGCAATGGTAAATTACATTAGAGATTCTAGGAAACTAGATTCAGCTGAAAGCATCGAAATCTACAAAACTAAAAATGACTTACTCCCAAATAAAGACCAAGGCAACGGATATTCTTCTTTATTTAAATTTTTAGTGAAATACAATAAAACGAATAACACCACCCCTACCTGTCACTCTAACGCTGGAAAAATTATTTCAAATACCAGCAATAAAATAAATAAAAATATTTTTATTCAACCCCCTACCTGTGCTATTTCATTGGATAATAAGCAACCATGCAGCTGCGAGAAACATCAAATTGTTACCTGTACGAATAAAATAAATAAGACAATTTTAGATTTCTTTCCTCAGTCGAGTACAAAACACTGCAGAAGTCTGCAAGTAGTAGACGAAATACGCGTATCTTAAAATTAAAAGGAAAATATTCGACTATTTTCACTGTTATAATATTATGTTTAAATAAAAATCGCAAAGCTGATACCAATTACCAGCATTATTACTTACCTTGGCCAATATTAACAGAATTGATATGAATTTCGATAGATAAACAATAATATCTTAGTTAATCACATTTACTACAAGAATGACAACTATATAGCTTCTTCGTCCAAAATGGTTTTGTACCACCAGAAGCATTTTTCTTTTTAGACGCAAATGGTTATATTCAAAATGAGAGTAATGTACCTATCATTTATCATGTTAGCAGAAGACCCAATAACAACCGATTAATATATAATCCAAATAATATTAGTAATAATTTACAATGTGATGTTGACATAACAAAAAATGATCAAAATATAAAGAAGAAAAACTATTAGTGGTTGTTAGAAGATTAGGAGAAGTCCGGGAATCCTCCACTTATCCTTTTTCCCTGCTTCTCCTCCTGTGTTATTTTTTAAGATTTTACAGTAAATATAAGTTAGTTTTATCTAAAAAATAATAGAAAATAATTTGTTTTTCTTTTTTAACTTTATCACAAAACTCAAATAAAATTAAATGCTAAATCTAGTATAGCTACAGTAGAACTCTGAAGAAATGCTACTACAATTTAGAGTTAAGTAAAATATTATTCCTACGCCGATACTTTCTTTTGTTTATTTTAGTGTATTTGTATTAGATCTTAAAAAAACTTAAAATAAATAACTATTACTGCCTACCTATAATTTTATAAGTGTCATTCACTATGTATACATGATAGCTGAAGTGAATACTGAACTTGAATTCTTCTTTAAATTTCAATCTTCGATTGACTAGATTGAGTGGCTGCCAGCTTGAAAATAGACATATTTACTATTTTGACATATTTATTATTTTGCTCCTAAAAATTGTAAAACTTTTTATACATCTTGTTATATACATTTTCAATAGATTGTTGATAATTTTCTAAGACTTGGAGCGAACACATTTCATTATGATACGATCTTTATTTATCTACGTTATAATTGGTATATTTATTTGATACATTTATCGGGATCAATATATCAATAATATCATCATACAGTTCGGTTCAATAAATTGAAAGTGAATCTACAAAGAAAATTAATTTTACTCTATCTCACAACCTCTTATTTGGACATAACTGAGTATTAACAAAAGTTTAAAGAATTATCAAAATTGTTGTGTATTTTAAAATATTAAAATTATAAATAAAAACATTTTTTTATAGTGCGTTCTATGTAGATGAAACCATTCATATTAATTAATTATACTAGTGAATCCACTGTGCAATTGCACAGAAGTAGTTCTTTCAAACAAAATTTTATATAAAAAGAAATATTTGTTTTTGTATAATTGTAGTTGTTTTCTGAATCGCTTGATTCTTGAATAATTATACTTTATAATGAAATCAAAGCATAATACTTATTTATTTATTTATTTTATTTCGTTTAATTCAAACAAATTACAATAATTATTTTCTTTTTCTTTTAATATAAGATTGAAATTAAACAGAATCAAAATTTTAAAAACAATAAAAATTTACAAAAATTAACTACCTAATGGTTAGAGGGGTTAGTTAGAGGGGTTCTGATTACAGAGGTATAGCCGATTCTTTAACACATCTTTTGAGAGTGAGTCACAATTCTGTTATAGCAATAGGTCAACAGTGAATTATTTTATTAAAACACTGATTTATATATAGTTTTTTTTCTGTTCTATATTACAAATATGTATATTTTGTGATTACATAAAAGAATTGCTATTTATGAATAAAATAAAGTTTAAAATTGTTATACGAAATATATTTTATTGAATTTGATTTTGTTTACAAAGATGCAATTTTGTTTACTACGCCTAGTCAGAAATATTACTGAAATTTAGCGAATGACTATAACCGTGTTTTACTGCATATACTTTTTTTAATGATAGCAGAAGCAAATTAACTAACATTTATTATATAATTTTTGAAGAGTATGATCTGATCTGATTTTGGTTTTTCTGTTTTGTTTTCAATTTTTGTTTGTGTTTTTGTTTTAGTACCTTTTTTTATAAGTTTGTGTGTTTATTTAAAATGAAAGAATTTTTATGAAGGCTTTTTAAAAATTTCCCGTAATTGAAATTTCTTTTAGAGTATAGATGGTGCTCAACTTTGGAAATAACCATCACTATTTGGTGTAAATATTTAAAATGTTTTAAGTATTCAGCACCAAGAATTGCTAAAATTTTAATATTTAGTGTAAATAATTTACTATTCAATTATTCTTGCTTTTTTACTCACCACATCGTCCATCTTGTGTATTATAATATAAGATATTCCCTACATGGCCTTCCTTGTATAATACATATAAGATAATAAAATTTTATAGATTATATGGAAAAAAATAACAGACAAAAGTTAGGACAGCTCTAACATTCCGAGATAAGTAAAAACTAATTAATATGCAGTCGAAATTTATTTCTTTCATTTAAGATCAAACATGCAAATTATATAAAAGCAAGTAAGTCAACGGAGAAGAGATTGCTCGACCTATTTCATACTATAAGATTCATTATTAGAAGCAAACATCAGAACATCAGAAGCAGACACATTTTTAATAATGGGTTCAATATGTTCGTATTCAAATCCAGTTACAAAAAGATGAATTTTTTTTTTTGAGTACTCAAATTAGAAGAGTCGGTCTTAGATAAAGGAAAAGGCTCGAAACTACGAGACGTTATTAAAATTTTAAATTAAAATTTTCCAAAAAATATTTGAAATCTGTTACAAAATTTGGAAATTTTCGATTTCGAGGTAATTTAGAACATATATATGTAATACTCTATTTTGTGTTATGACTAAACATTGTTGACGTCATTTGTACTCATTTTAAGTTATTAAGAATTTCTAGAATGTTATGAATAGTCAAAAATTATTTTGGAAAATATATTAAAATCTATAGAATAATAATTTAATCTCACACTGACTAATATAAGAGTTTTTAAAATGGTTAATTGCGAGGTGCATGGTTTATGGTGCATGATTTATGGTGCATGATACATGCCTTATAGTGTATAGGCATGGAATATCATGCATGATATATGGTATATCGTGCACGATGAATAGCTCAAGTTCCATTGTAGAAATATTTTAAAAGAAAGAAAAAAGAAAAACTGCAGTTGCAATAAAATGAGCAATGAGCAATTCAATTCTAACATAAATTAGCTAACTGTTAGGTATGTAAAGATTCTCTCTCTCACTCATATTATATTTTCAGCTATTAATTTTTTTTTAGTAGACCTGTACAGTAGACTATCAGGAACTATTTTTAAGTCTTGTAACCTGACTTGTTTTATCTGCAATTTAATAATTTTTTGTGGGCTTCTTTAATTCATGTGACCATTTCCACACTGGTAAACATTATTATCCCAATCTAATGAAAGTTCATTCACAAATATTCTACATAGTTCCAAGTTCTAAATTATGATATTAAGTGTGTGTTCAGTACACCTCCACACTCTTTATACATATACATATTGTATTTTTTCTAGCAATAACAAATGTTGCAACTAACATCATAAGTTTGAGATCAGATAACTATTAACAAAAATTATAATATTCAATGTGATATTTTACATAATATTTACATTCACCGAAATAATTACAAAATAAAGTTTATTTTAACTACTAATTCAAATCAACATTTTGTATTCGACATAATTATCAAAGGACCTTCAAAATTATTTTTAAATATTATCATATTTCTACGTACGTCGATCTTAATCAAAATTCATCAAAATTTTACATTAGAAAAACAAATATTTCAAATTCCCATACTGTATTCATCTAAAAAATCATAGATGATTATTATTTCAAATTTTAAATAAAATAAATAACTTCAATAACATTCGTTTTTTTATTAAAACACTAAAAACAAAATAAAAAAACCATAATCAAAAAAAAAAAAATAAAACAAAAAAATTAATTTTCAATTCGCCAACTTTATTATGATTGTGTGTAGCTATTTTTGCTTTTTTTAATTTTTTATACGTGGCACCAGGAAATGGTGGTTGTCCTTGAGTTATATTTTTATCACATTTCATATACACACACAAAATATTCTATTTTATTCTATATATATATATATATATATTCATAGTGTGCTTGCATGTGCATATAGAAATAGAAAAAATAAAATACATTGCATTTGTATCATGCGAGAGAAAATAACAACAACAACAAAAACAAAGAAAGAAATAACAACAAAAAAATGTGATGAAATAAAGCGCACTTTGTTCTATCTTTACTATTCTAAAATTTTATTAGGTCCCATTTAAAATTTAGTTTAGTAGACTTTAAGTTATTTTCATAATTTGGGGTAATTTTATATAATAGAATTTAAATATTGAAATTTAATAAGGGAAATTTAATTATGAGTTTTTGTGAATAAAGTTTGAATAAAATTTAATTTATTTTTGACTTAAATATAAAAATGAAGAAGATTTGAATTAATTTTCACCACAGAGTAGCATAAAATAATCAAAGAAAAAATATTAAATTGAATTTGATTATAAAGCATTAAGTTCTCCAGCTTGAAGCACACTTAAACGGCAGGTCATACATGAAGCAATCGGTTGCAGCATTTATACTTATTTGCTCGTATGCCTAAATTGCTTTGTGTATGGTAGAATTGCCGCAACTACATTCAATATCGCACGAAAATTAAATGTTTTTGATTTTATATAGGCATGATAATAGGTATGGCACAGTTGCTTAAATGTAGTTAGTATGTATAATTTTGTAGTTTAGTTTAATATTTGGAGTTTTTAATAAAAAACTGAATTAACATAACTTAAATTGACATATTTATCATTTTAAATAAATTTTCCTTATAATAATAATAGACATACCTCTGTCGATATGATTATAACAAAATGGCTACAGAGCTGGATTTCACTTTACAAAGGTTTTAATGATATATCGAACTTCAAGCTCTTTTTATGAAGACCTTTTTATGAAATATAGTATATAGTATATAGTAAAGAGTTCGCTTTGCTGATGATAACATTATAATGATGGTATTCAAATGAAAGTTTTTCATCAAAAAATACGGTTTTTAAGAGGGTCACTTTTTAATTACCTTAGCTTCAAAAGTGTAATTTCTAAATATAACAGAAGAACACATGGTAAAGTTAATCTGTGTAAATTTTTCAATATTGAGTAAAGGATTATTTTGTTTGCACCAATCCGAAAATGAGTCTCAGATCTTCTTGTAGTAGAATTATAGAACCGATGTTTTATTAAGAAGTTCGATTTCAACTACCACGACTTCTAAAGATAAACGATTAGATATTAAGATCGTGGTAATATTAAAATTACGAGAGATCAGTAGTATTCAAATTATTTATTATAGTAATAAGGACTGCTCCATCTTTCGGTGTTATACCACTAATAAGAATTTCTTGAAATCTGTCTTTTCTAACAACAGAATAAGATTGATCGAATAACAATTTAAGTGAATTAATGTACCTAGTTAATCATGTTTCAGAATTAACGAATACATTAAAAGTTTTAGAACGTAAGCCTCCGATATTTTGTAATAGAAAGAAAGGTTTAAATTTCGAATTTATTTGTAGAGTTATCATTACTTAAAATCAATTTTATTTAAGATTAGATTATTTTATTATTAACCAAAAAGTTGTTATTTTATTTTATAGATCTTTGTAAAGAACCATTATTATTGAGATGTCTTCAAGTTCATTTTAAATATCGGCTGCTGATATTCCAAAGTTTGATATGGATAGACTTAACTTTTAAAAATATCACTTGAATAAGAAAAATTATTTTAAATTAATCCCCATAGTAAATTAGTCAAATTATATAAATTTGATTAAATTAGCTTGGCAATAAAAATAAAAAAATAAACTTAATAAAAACTTTGTTCAACTTAGCTTTCGCCACTTTGCCTTAGTTCGGTGCATTATTCGGTGTATTATATTGTCCACCCAAACACAACATAAAGAATAACATGTCTGAAGACATTCTTAAAATACTTGGCGAAAGATTTATCCTGGGAGGTCTACAACGCCAAACACATAGATTGGGGGTCTAGATTAAACTATAGAGAGCTAAGAAAAGCGATAAAAGAAAAAGGCTGCATTTACCAATCTACCGGTAAGCCAACCTATTGGCCAACTGATAGAAATAAAACTCCTGATCTGCTTGATTTTTATATAACAAAAAAAAAATTCACCCAATTATATTAAGCTAGAAGATAACAATGATTTAGACTCAGTTCACTCTGCAGTTATACTAAATCTATATGAAAAGGTTATTAAGAAACAGTCAAAACCTCTGCTAATGAACAAGATAACTGGCTGGGCTAGCTTTAAACAAAAAATAGAAAACAAAATAAACATAAAAACAAAATTAAGATCCAAATGTGATATAGATTCTGAAGTAGAAAATTTTATTAAAATTATTCAAAATGCTGGATGGAATAATACAAAAAATTGTGAATATAAATCTGTAGGATTCAATTACCCTAGAGAAATATTAAATATGATAAAAATAAAAAGAAGAGCTACACGCAGATGACAACAATCGCGTGATCCGGCAGACAAAACTCTGCTAAATAGGTTAACTCAGAATCTTAAAAGAAAAATTAAAGATCTTAAAAATGAAAATTTTGAAAAATATATAAAAAATTTATCAGCTAAAAGAGAAAATAACTGCTCGTTGTGGAAAGCAATAAAGAGTACAAAAAACTCGATCTCTCAAATACCGCCAATCACAATGAAAAATGGTGAATGGGCGAGAGATAATAAAAATAAAGCTGAAACATTCGCAGATCATCTTGAAGAAATTTTTTGTCCAGTTGAGACAGATTTGGATGATCTCACTGAAGAAACTAATAATTGGCAAGAAAATGCCATATCACCAATCTCACAGAGAGAAATAGTTGAACAAATTAAAAAATTGAGAGATAAAAAAACTCCAGGTTTTGATCTAATTACATCGGAAGTCCTGAAAGAACTTCCGAAAAAAGCGATAACAATGCTAACACGCATTATAAACGCTGCTATAAGAGTAAGGTATGTGCCGAATACGTGGAACATATCACAGATAATTATGATACCGAAGCCAGATAAGCCCTGAAATGACTACTACCACTACTATGACCACTACTACCAATAATATCAAAATTATTTGAAAAACTACTATTGATTCGAATGAGACCGATCATAGAAAATAGTAATCTGATTCCAAATTATCAATTTGGTTTTAGATCTAAGCACTCGATAATCGATCAAATACATAGAATAAGAGACATAATAAAAAAAGCTTTAGAAGAAAAGCAAGTATGTTCTACCATATTTCTAGATGTAGCCCAAGCTTTTGATAAAGTATGGCATCGAGGCTCAAACGATAAACAAACTAAATAATATGTTACCTAAGCAGTAAGATATACTCTCATCATGTCTAGAAAACAGACTATTCAGAATAAAATAAGACGAAGAGTATTCTACTATCAGAGAGCCTCAAGGTAGTATTCTGGGTCCCATACTGTATTTGCTCTGATTTACCACAAATGGAAAATATAACTGTAGCTACATTCGCTGACGATACTGCGTTGATGGCAGTAGGATCAAATATTGACGAGGCTACAAATAAATTGCCAAGTGCAAGCGACAAGCTATACCTCTATGAGTTAAAGTCGGTACATGTAAATTTTACAAATAAAAAATTAGAAAATCAACTATCGGTAAATCTGAATGGAGTGAATATACCCCAAGAAAACAACTATAAATACCTAGAAATGACATTAGATGTCAAACTTAGATGGAAAGAGCACATCAAAAAGAAAAAAATTGAGCTTGATAATAAATATAGAGAAATGTACTGGCACTTAGGACGAAATAACCTAAATTACCTATAAATAACAAGATTTTGTTATATAATCAGATAATCAAACCGATATGGTTGTACAGCATACAAATATGGAGATGCGCCAAACGAACACATGTAATTGGTATACAAAAATTCCAAAATAAAGTCTTGCGCAACATGGTAAATGCCCCTTGGTATGTTCGCAACAGTGAATTGCACAGAGATCTAAAAATTCCTTGCATAGAAAATGAAATCAGAAGATATATGCAACAAAGCATATAGCTCGTCTGGAGGGTCATGTTAACGTTGAGGCCGCTCAACTGCTAGATAACCAAAATGATATCAGAAGGCTTAAAAGAAATAAGCCACTAATATTAATACTACAGAATTTCGTAAACTAAGAAGCTACGGGCTCATTGTGTCTATGAAGATTCCCACCAATTCACGCAAAAAAAAAACTTTTCATTAGTTTTTGAAGTGAAAAATACATGAGAAATAACATTATTAATTATACTACTGCCCTTAAGTTCCACTATTATATCCGTTATAATACTTGGTTTCATTTTAAGCTTTTCATCAGTTTCTAATTTCTAAAATTTTATAGATCTCTGATCTTTCAATGAATCTGAAAAAAATATCTTCATTTTCTGGATAGATCTTTTGATTGAATATAGCTACCGCTTTATTGTGTAAAATCAAAAATACAATTTTATTAAATTGTGTTATGTCCAAAATTTCCACTTTAATAACACAAATCTAATTTAATTGCATCTAAATTCTTAGCTTAATTAAATTCGTGATAATACAACATACATCTACATTATGCATAAATATAGTTGTATTGTTGTATTTGTTATTAAAATTTAAGAATTTTATATATTTTTAAAACTAGTTTCAAACGGGAAGAACATTAATAACATAAAAATTTATTCTTAAATTTCAGAAATTAAAATATAAAAAAACAACAACCAATAACAAAAAAAAAAAATGGCCGCACCTTGAAAAATTTTTATGTAAAAATTTGAGCTTTTGTTTTTCATTTTTAATTTACATAAATTCTAAAATTTAATTAAAAATAAATTATAATAGATAAAAAAAAAAGTAGTAAAGTAGCTTGCACAAAGATTCTGAAACGTGATAGAAATATTGGCAGTTAAATAAGGTTTGTATTAATAATGATTGTCATTAAACAGCAGTGACAAAAAACTAATTTAGAGCATTTTTTATTATTCATATATGCTCGCAAATCTGTAGACAAGTACGGGTTGTAAACCGACCGACATTATAGGTCAATGCTTTCACTTGCATTGAACTAAATTGTTGGTCGGTTTCACAATATTCGAATTATGCTTGTTTTACTGCTAATTTGACTTCTAAAGCGGTTTAGCGGTTGTTGGTAGTGTCTTCAAAACATCATTTACAATTTCGACTATACAATGCAAGGTGTTGAAAAACACTAGTATTTTTTTTTTTTTACTTCCTTTATTATTTATATTTTCATCATAAATATTTGCTTATTGTGTAGAAATGAAAATATGACTTGAAGTAGCCTTTCCAGTGATAAACTACACTAATTTACAAAATCTAATCTCTACTTTATTTTACAGTTAATTTAGTTAATTATTTATTTTATATTAAGTCGCTTGACATTCTTCTTTTTAATCTCCTTGTGTTTCGCGTAACAAATAGCAGTCGACCTAGGTTTTTTGGATGGTCTTCCATTTTCTTTTTGTAGTTATTTATGAATTTTTTTATTTCGTCTTGCACTGAAGAAATTCCCAAGTCTTTTATAATTAAGTTATTTGGAACGTACCAGGATGCGTTTGTATCTGAAGTACTTGAATATTTGTTTTTGTAGCTGTACAGGTTTTAATAGCGAGTTATATACCAATATCTTGTTTTTTTTTAGATATAATTGTGATTTATTTCCTAATAGCCAATACATATTTCTTAATTTTATTCCAAGCTGCTTTCGTTTGCTTTCAATATGCTTTCTCCAGTTCAATCTGCTATCTAAATGTATTCCTAGATATTTTACCTCTTCTTTTTGAGGTATAGGATTATTGTTAAGGAGATTAAGGAGATTCGTGGGCAAGTATCCTTTCTCAGTGTAAATGTAACGTACACTGATTTTTGTTGATTTGCTTTAATTTTCCATTTATCTAGCCATATTTGAATTTATTGAGGCACACTTAGGTAGTGTATGATGCCACGTTTGCGTCATTATGTGTAGCTAATATGGCAGTATCATCGGCAAAATTTGCAAATTCAACTCCTGCTATTAGTGGGAGGTCTGCTGTGTACAATAAGTATTTGATAGGTCCAAAGACACTACCTTGAGGAACTCCGGACTGAATATCATATAGTTGACTATGTTTGTATTTTTTTTTTATATAATACGTTCTATTTTCCAAATAGCTTTTAAAAATTTCGTAATACCCAGATGGCAGCATTGTTTTCAGTTTATACAGAAGTCCTACATGCCAGACTTTATCAAATACTTGGCTTATGTCTATAAAGGTAGTTGATACGTATTCCTTCTTTTCGAAAGCATTATTTATGGTGTTGACAATTCGATGTACTTGCTCTATTGTGTTGTGCTGAACCCTAAATCCGAACCGAACACAAGTATGATGAACAAAAATAAAAGCAAAATAAAAAATAATCTTGGCTTTTGTAATGCTGCCTGTCTGCAATTTTTGATGTATTGGAAATATTGAAGAAAATAGATTGAACTTATAGCAATAGAAAATCAAATTCATGTAAAGTTGCGGAAATTGAACAAATACTTAAAAATTATTGTGAGCTTAGGGTTAACAGTTGAACCCTAATTGATACAAGTACCCTAACAGTATTATATTGTTTTGGTGAATCATCGTATGCTCGGCTTGATTTTTTTTTTTTTTTTACATTAGACCAAAAAAATGCACCCTAATTGCCTTCGCAGAATTTAAGCCATATTAAGATGAAGAAAAAAGAAGGAGTAATAAAACTAGAAAAAAATTAAGTACAAAATCTACGGATAGGTTAACAGATATTTATTTACCCGTCTATTGAAAACTTCTAAGTTATACGTTTGAGGGAACACAAAAGATGGTAAGATGTTCCATAGTTTAGAAATATATATGAGCGAGAGCGAAAAATATATAGAAATATATAAAAAAATATATGAGAGAGGGCTTCCCTGCGAGTATTACTCTGGAATAGTTGTAAGTTGGGCATAATACTATTAATTTAGGCTGCTCCTACATTACGGCGCTGACTTATAATGATGTTAGGTGTTGTGTAACATCTCCACAATTGATAGTTTTGATGGCTCGCTTTTGTACCCTATCTAGGTACTGTTGGCTGGTATTTGGTGCACCGCCCCAAATATGCGAGTTATATTCAAGTTGAGGCCGAATGCATGCCTTACAAGGTTAATACAAGGTTGGAAGATGTAAAATATTTTCTACTTCTGCTTAAGAACCCTAAACATTTCGCAGCATCCTTTGCTACAGAAAAAATATGATCGTGCCATGAAAGTTTGCTGTTTATTTGCAATCCAAGAGTTCTTAGAGTTTCAAAGTTTTCCATATTTACATTTCCGAATAGAATATTTGGTATTGATGGGTTTTGCTCTGTTGATAAGAGGCAACTCTGGGGTTTTGAAGCATTAAATTTTACCATATTTACACTTCCCCAGTCATGTATTTTTTGAAGGTTGCTGTTTTGGGAACAAGATATATTATTTCGTTCTCTATGAACTGAAATCTGGGTCACTTTAACAGCTTTTTCAAAGAAATACGAGGAATCAAGGGAACTATCAGCAGCAAAGCTGTGAATCCGATTTGAAGTCGTGGATATGAGATCATCTATCAATATTATAAATAATGTTGGAGAATAAACTGAGCCTTGAGGGACACATTGATAGTGAATTTTTGAAATATAAACCATCCAATGCAACGCAACGCGTATTGAAAGGAAATTTTCAATACACGTGTTGAAAATGTTTTCCAATCCAATTGCTTCTAGTTTTTTCAGTAATCAAGCATGCCAGACGCGATCAAAATCTTTGGATATATCTAGGGCTATAGTTTTGGCTTCACCGTATTTTTCTAATATATGTGTATTTGGAGTAATAGATAAAGAATTTCGGTAGCATATTTTGGATAAGATTTTAACTAAATTAAATTTTCCTAAACTTACCATCTATATATAAAGTCTAATTGGTAGGGTGGCAGAAAAATGCAATCGATTACAAAATAAAATTAGTCTTTTCCAGTAAAAGGTATGCGGGATAAGTGTTGTCGGAAGTAGTTGAATAATCATCTATTTTGCGAAAATAATTTTTTTTTTCGAAAGTAGGAGGTAATCCCCGTAGGATATTAAAAGCTCAAGCCGCGTGTATATCTTGGTAGTGTGGGATAGTGATTTTGATCGCGTTTTTAGAAATTACAATAGTCTTTTAAATAATTGTAATAGTTTTTGTGGACGATCGCTATCAACAGAATAATTTCGGTTTAGGAGCCTTATTACTGTTATATTTCCCGTGAAGAAAAAAGGCACCATACCAAAAGTTTTTGCGTGGGGGGAAAATAATAATGATTAAAAACTTTGTTGTGTATTCTGATTAGAAAACAAGAACTAAAATTGTGTGTGCCTGAACTGTGTTCACCCTTTTGTATTTGTTTTGTAAAGAGACCTTAATTATTGTTGCTACCAAAAATGATTATTCGTTAAATCGCTACATTTTGACATTAACATATTTTAAAGCATATACGACCTTGTGTGAGACATGATTTCTACCTTATCAGTTGGTGTTCTCGAAATTCCAAACTCGAATCAATCGAACTCTTCGGCATGTTTTCATATTCATTTTGTATGTAACTTTGGCATGTGTAAATATATACGAACTCAATACATTTGACTGCTCACAATTAATATTAAAAATCTTCACTTTAACTAAATTAATTTAATTTCGCAATTTTATACAAGAAAATCGTTAATGTAAATGCGGTTTAATGCAGAATTATTTGCAATGCATAAAAAATTATGTTCTCACCCGTTCTTTTAATTGCGGCACGGCCTCTGCCTTTTCTACATATCTATTCATTATACTTATATATAATATTATAATATTTGTGCAATATATTAATAAAAAATAAAAATTAGATAAAGTAACAAAAAAAAAAAGAAATACAAACAAAAATTTATTTTTAATAAAAAATTAACTAAATAACCTTGATGCAAAATGCACATTAATTTATAACCAAATCAAGCTTTATTTGGAACTTTTATCTACAAAAAAAAAAAAAAAATAAAACAAAAAAAAATTACGAAAAAATCTAAGACAAATAAAAATTGTTTTTATTCTAATCATTTGATTTTTCATTGGAAGCGTATTTTAAAGGGTGGGGTGAAAATATTAATTTTGTAATGTTATTTTGTTAATAAATTTATGTTTTTACAAAGCAACTGAACAAAAGCTGAAAAAAGGAATCATTTTAAATTTGATTCTAATGCGCAGATATATGTTGTGGACCTGTAATAATTTTGATAGCTTCAATTTTTAGTTCAGATGCTTTATTTGATAACATACAGTTACGTCAACAAATGTTGGAAATTGAATGTTCGATATGTCAGTTGTTCGTATGATTTCGTTAGATATAGAGATAGATAGATATAAAATTCATTTATTTCCTTAAATATAAAATTTTTTACAAACTAAATCAAATTAAAATTGAATATTAACAAAACATAAGCATATATTGTCCACATACAAATTTTTTCAATCACACTTTTTGGAACATTTCAAGAGACATACATCTTCGACGTAGTTTAATTAGACTTAGAATGGACGCTATTGAATATCATTACTGGCATTTACAATTTTAACCACCAAGTTTACTACCAAAAATATTTAAAATTATAAAATACATCTAAGCTTAGCTTCCTGATACACCTCAAAGCAACTTTTCGTCTTATATTATATACTTGCGAATAAAATTGATAATATTAATTTCTATTTAAAATTGTTTGATTTTAGGCCCTTGACAGACATTCCCAAACGATATTTAATCCTTCTTATTACGTAGCAGTAAAATGACATAATTACTACTATACTGAGAGAATCGGCTGAGAGTACTAAATGTATGTAAAAAAATAAAAAAAAAATTTATTTAAAAAAAAAAAATCGAAAATATTGGCATTGGCTCTCTACAGCTTCTCCAAAAATTGGAATATGTATTTAGTATTGCAATATGTTATTGCTTTCAATTATTTATCTATAACACTCATCTCATCCTTATTATGTATTTGAAAAATCTATCCCACCCATTTAAAGGTTTTTTGTTGCGCTACAATTTGAGAAATTAATTTAATTTAAAAAGCTTTCATATATTTTATTTATGTTTATAGTGTAGTGTATTTATTTTTGATATGTACATGAATTCAATAAAAAAAAAAATTTAATAAAAAATTTGTAATTCTAATAGAACGTGTTTTTGGCGTCAATTCAATTTTTAAAAAAAAAAGCAACAAATTTTTTTTTTCAAATTTTCGTTATTTTGTTTTCTTTATATATTGTACAAGATGGTATCTAAGCCATTGATTATTGGTATTTTTTTTTTTATTATCATTATTATTGTTGTTGTAATTTATTTATTTTATTATTATAATAAATATATTATATTTAATTTATTATTTCCTTGTATTATATTATATTAAATAATTAATTCAATAAAACAGATATATATATATATATATATATATATATATATATATATATATATATATAGTACTTACATATATATATATATATGTATAAAATAATATATAGAAACAGGTACAGGCTATTAAAATGACCAATCACGATTTTTCTTCTTTCAAATAATGACATTTGACATGGTGTATGTGAGGTGACATTTTGCTTTTGTAATAAATTTTCAATGGTGGAATTTCAAATTCCAGTTGCATTTTAAAATTTAATTGTTTTATTATTTTAATTATTTTTTTTTTTATTTTTTTTGTGTGCTTTTATAATATTTATTTTTTGAAATTTTTAATAATTTTAAAATGAATAGATTTTTGTCATTTATTTGCTAAATATTGCGAAAAAAATAACATAAATAAAAATGTCAGCTTTAAGAAAATAAAAATTTTAATTTTTTCCGGCATATTATTTTGTTTGTTTTGGGACATTATTGTACGATCATGATGAAAATAAATTGTTCTGAAAGAAATAAGTTTTGAATTTAAAATGATCATGATTAATTTATAAATTAGGACAAAGAAAATTGTTTTATTTTAAAAAATTTAGAATTACCGTTAAAATGACTCAACTAAAAATTGAATAAATGAATTTAAATAAAAAGTTGAAAATTTATCTAATTATCATAAAGAATTATATCGGAAATTCTAGTATATTAGTTTGTTATTATATTTATAACAAGAAAAAATGACAAAGAGCTCAACGAAAGAGGAAGATTACGCCAGAGCTTTTCTCTGAAGGTGAAACTTATGATCTTCGGAATAATTTTATAGCTAAAAGTTCTATGTGCTACAAATGCACTTATATATTTAATTTATCTAATCCTGGAATTCAGTGTCAGAAATGCCGGAGGGAATATCTTCTAAATGCCTCATGAAAATGAATGCCATACATTCCCAACCACACTTATTCTCATTGTATCTCTAATATATACAATAGTTTTTTAGGATATTAAGGAATTTTTTTTTTTATGAAGAAAATAAAAATTCGTGTATTAAAAATAAATGAAAAAAAAAACATTCACTGCAAAAAAACAGGAGGTCTGGGGACAAAATAGCTCATAACTTCTGAAGCACTGATCGCCGTATAGTCTTTCTTTTTTTTGAAGGAAATTAAATTTTCTTTAATTATGTGAAAAAAAAATTATTTTAGGGCTTTCGCTATTGAATTATAAAAAAAAATAGTGTAAGATTTCATTTTATTTCTCAAAAAATCCATTAGCTTGTGTAAATATGTATATAAAAAACAACAATAAACAAAAAAAAATCTAAAATTTGTTTTTAATGATATGTTATGTGATTATGTCAGTAACATTGTATGTATGAATATATACCATAAATATATACAAATTGTATCATAGATACATTGTATTATATGAATAAACATTAAATACCAAAGCGAGGTATAAAAAAAAATAAAAATAAGAAGTTATTAAAAAATGTTGCGAATTTTATTTCAAATTTGCTTGACATAAACAAACAAACACAGTGACGTCATGAAAAAAAAGAAAATCTAAAATAGCTCCCTCCCATGATAACTGTTTGGAACTTTTTCCCTATATGACGGCTCTAAACCTTACCATTGAGAAAAATTTCAATTCCCCAGGTCAATTGGGAAATACTATCTGGGCATAAACATACATTCAATTTTATATATAGTATAGATAACAGAATAATAGAAAATTTGACATTTTCGAAACTTAAACATATTAACATAGGAATATCAAAAAATTCCTAAACATTAATCAACTTCACAAACTTGCCTTGACTAAGACTATTTCTTAAAATATTGATAATTATTTTGATTTGGAATAATTAAAGGAATTCAACAAGTGTTAGGTTTCAACAAGGGTAGCCAAATTCAAGGTACCCACCAAAGGAATTTAACAAGGGTACCCAAAGCGGTAGTGGGCAATGAAATATGTTTGAAACAAGTATGTTTGTAAATGTGACAGGAACAAGGACTTATGATCGAATTTTAATGTAATTTACTCTTTAACACAATAATACAATGATCAGATACATAGTAAGCAATTTAGTATGGGACTTAAATGCTGGTTTAATTTGGTATATTTTGATATAATTTTAACGTTCGCATACGCATCACATTTGGTAAATTTAACGGGCAAGATGTATAAATTTAAAGATTTATTAATGTTATTTTATTTATTTATTTATTCAATTAACCTAAAAGAGCCTAATGGCTTGTACCAGGTGTATATAATTATTATGTTTTACAACATGACGCAAACAATAACGAAATTTTTTTTTTTAGTGCAAGTTAACCGTAAATCGAAATATAAAAGTAAAAATAAGGTTAGTTCTGATTATATGATTAAATGATTTAATTTATAATATACAAAAAGAAAGAAAGAGAATAAAAAGAAGCAATAAAAGAAAAATAAATTGACATAATATGATTGAGCTAGGACTGATATTGATGTTTAATATTGAATTTACTCATTATTGTACTTAGACAATAACCTATTTTTAACTGAGTTTTTAAATTTTTTGTACGATAAAGCTTTAATGGCACCTGGAACTGTATTATAGAGTTTAATTGACTGGTTTATTATTGAGTTATGTCCTGAGATGATACGCAGATTATTTACTGATCTAGTGTTTTAGTTATGCTCTTCATTGTTAGTAATTAGCTTTGTGTTCGATTTTATATTTTTTATTTGCATGTTATGTATTTGTAATGTTTGAGACAAATTTCTGCTGTCTTCCACTTTAAGGATTTTGTATTGTTGATGCATACGATTGGTAGATGTTCTATGACCAAATTCATAAAGATTTTTTATTGCCTTATTTTGAATCTTTTGTAATTTAATTAACTTCTTAGCGTATGTGTTTCCCCAGATAGCTACACCATAGCATATTACACTGTAAAAGAATAGACTAAAAAAGATATCTCGTTTTAGCTTTTCTGGAACCTTATAAATTTTATATACGATTGTATGGAATTTACTTTTATCACTGGGGTAGAGTAGTTTTCTGTTTCATGTTTTTGCAATTCCTGAATAAGAAAAATTTCGACAGAAAATGTATATAATTTTTTCATTTATCATTAATTTAGGATTTATTAGCATTAATATAAGAGATTAAATTGCTTCCTTTTTTGAAAAAAAAAAAAATCATAAAAAAATATTCACAAAGTAAAATCAAAATAAAAGTGGTTATAACGTTTTGTTTGATGATTAGATATGCAATAAATACACCAATTTTTGTCATTGATAAAAAACAAGTATATTTATGTAAGAAACGAACCAATTTTTCAAACATTCACAACATTGGACAGGAAGAGATTGAAATTGATGTAAAATGTGATGAATCTGGTGCAAATCTATTCAAAATTTAATAATGTAGGACCGGTATTTAATATACAAAAACATTAATCAGAAGACGTAATTAATAACATATTGAAATTGAAAATTTTCAAAATAAATAATTTTTTTTTGGTACAGAAACTTCAGTACTCAAAATTTTAAAAATCTAAAATGAAATTCGTTTTTTGTATTGGTATTGAAATCCATAAATCACAATTTCTAATTTCACAATCCGTAAAAACAAAATCCGTAAAAATTTAAATCCATACGTAAAAAATCCGTCAAAACACCGTAAAAAATCTATAAAAAATCCGCGCGAGAAACTTGCACTAAATATAGGAAATTCCCAAAAAGATTGAATTCGTAGTTATTCCACCTAGAATTCCCAAATGATTGTTTGTGAATTGTAGGTGGAATAACTACGAAATTCCTAATAGAAAAAGCCAAATGGACTAAATCCAAACGACAAAATCCAGAATTCAAAAATCCACATACGACAAAATACCATTTTTCAAAATGCAAATGCGACAAAATCCAAATGCAAGAATATCCAAATTTTAGTAAAATAGCAACTTACTAAAAAAAAACAAAATTTATTTTTAAAGTCGGGGGCTACTCCCAAGGCCCCGCTACTTATTTATTGAAACTCTGTTTTTGGAGACGGCAGTTAAACGTCAAGCTTTTAGTAAAAAATATAAAAAAAAATAATCAAAATGCTCCCAAACCCACTACCTTCTATATTTTTCCTAGTAAAACTTCTTTACAAGTTCCAAATAACAATAAGTAACAACACTATCTTTCGTTTACAAATAATATAAATGACACATATTGTTGCCTTTAAAAACGGGAAAATCCTGAAATATGTCAGAAACAGGCATACCAATATACAAATTATGTGAAAGTGCTGAAAATTTAATATTTAATATTCACTGCCATCTGTAGTCTTATTTTACGGCATTTGTGATTTACAGATTCAATATCTGTTTAATTATGGAGTTTGATTTTTACGGATTTTTTTATTACTGATTTAAGTATTTATGGATTTTTAAATTTTATGGATTTTGTGTGTTACGGATTTCATTTTCATGGATTTCATTTCAATGGGCAATTGTTTTTTGTTTTTTAAATATTTTTGTATTTCACTTGTAAGTTTCAAAAATTTACCCATTATAAGAACTTGTTTTCATAATTTTTCACTTTGAATTGAAATTAATGAAAATTGTTTAACATTCTAACACTTCATTGTACGTAGAAATTGTTTTCACAATAATGTAAATTTAGCCAGACTGAACCATGAAAAATAGATCAAATACAAAGTACAAAAACGAAATAAATAATAAAACTTGGTCACTTACAATGATGTTACTGAAAATCGGCCGAAAAATAAAATGAAAATTTTTACAATTTTAAGTCCTGCTAATGCAAAGGTTAAAATTAATCTAAGCTTAAATTATTTATTTGTCAAATCACTTTGTAAAGAAAATATCGCATTTCGATATTTGCTTCTTATAAATGTATGTATTTACGCAGTTACAATCCATTTACGCCAATACAATTAATTTTTCGTTCAACAGCTTGTTTTTTAACATAATCTTCATAATTTTGTACCATTTTACCCGCTTATTGTAGATCTAACTATACATTTTTTTCTTTGTATGCTATTGAAAATTCATCTTTTGCAATGAATTCAGTATCTGCTTGTTAAATTTATTCAAGTCAATTTTGCATGTCAATGTTTGATCAATTACGAGTCCTTTCGAACATCATCATAGTATGAATATATTTAAGATTTCCAAGTGAATAAGATAAAGGACTAATTAAGTTAATAAGTATGTAAGTATCATTAGCCTTGAATTATCTATTATCTATGGCATTTTTATGTCAGTCTGTCTGTCTGTCTGTCTGTCTGTTATTTATAGACTTGAAAACTACTAAATCGATTTGGATAAAAATTTCAGTGAGTATTACTGTAATAAAGGGAACGGTTATAGTTCTAACCGTGTTTTAAAATTGTGACTGGTTTGGGTAGTTGCGATACAATTCCCAGCACCTATTACAAATATTTCAAGAACCAAAGGTGTTATAGAGCTGAAAATTTGTACTAAGGTCCTGTTTCAAAAACAAAAAAATATGTCTATTACCGTTTTCCAATGATATAAATAGTGAGTCTGGGTAACTTCCACATAGCTCACAGCGCCGATATAAATTTATAAATAATTAGTTGTATTAAAATATTAAATTTACATTTCTTGCTTTAAAAAATAATTCCAATTAGATCCACACACAACTATACAAATTTAAGAGTAATTAAAGTTATTATTTTCAATATTTTTAAAATTTCTGAATTGTTATTGTGAAGAGAAAAAATAAAGCCAACAATGTTTCAAATTCAAAATGAAGTGACAACCTTCACTAAAAAAAAAGTTGATAAATTCAATGCAGATCGTTATAAGACTACTAAAATTTTATTGTATTTATATTCAAAATAAAAATTAATTTCAATTTGACATAAGTTATATCTAATTCCCTTACGGTGATTTCAATTATAACAATTTAATCACTTAATTAATGTATAATTAATATGTTATTAAACATTATACAAAATCAATAACAAATAATAATTACATAATTAAATGTAAATTTTAGTCATAAATATTTAAAAAATAAAATAAAATGAAAAAAAATTATTCAAATTTATAAATTAATTCTAAACTTGATTCAATCAGTTTCAAATTATCTAATTCATCTTAAACTGACCCGATGTAATTTAAAATGTCAGTGTTTTGTTTTGTTCTCAATATGACAAGTTGCTTAACAAATAAATTTATTTAAGTCAGGCATTGAAAACATTTATTTTTTGTCATCATTTAAATTGCAAATTATTTTTCTTAAATTCAGTCTTTGTACAGTTACCTAATAGTATTTTATAATATTTAATTTTGATTTGTTAATAATTATTCTAAACAGCAAAGTATTATTTAAACTTACAGTGTTTAATAAAATTATGTAAGACCAGTATTCATCCGCTGCTCGAAATTCGAAGAAGTATGGTACAAAATCGTACTCAATATTTGGTTATGAATTGTTTTCCATCATTTCAATTTATTGTAGACACACCATGGTTTTTATTGATTTATCTTAAACAACAACCTCATACGTTATAAAATTTATTGAAAAAAAATTAAAATTAAATTTAAATCAGCGATGTTTTTGCGGTAATATGATAAATTAAAATTTTTGTATGTTAAAATGGCTTATATACATTGGGTGAAATTTTAAATTGAAATTTCTAATTCAAAAAAACTTTAAAAAATATTTGAATTCGCCACGTCTCCTCTGTGAAATGTCAATCATTGAAAATCAAGTTTGAAATGGTTCAGATAATTGTACAGAACTTTTTTTAATTTACAGATTAAATATAATGATAACACCTTGACATCCATGTATCAAAATTTTTGTTGAGCTTCAACTAAACAAAATATAAAAATATTCCAATTCAGTGTTATGATGGTATGGAATGTATAAGTTAAAGAGCAAATGCAATAAATTAGCTTTGTAAACTGCCATAAGTGACGGAAGCATAATAAATTTTAACTTTTTCTTTCCTTCATTAGAGTTTTCATTTCAAATTTATGAAAAATATCAATTTATTTACAACTTTGTCATACCTTTATTTGTTTTATTAGAACGCTTTTAATAACCATATAAACAGAATATTTGTAGTAAGGTGGGAAATTTTCTATTCTCTAAGGGTAATTTTAGCTACATCTTATTTGTCTTCATTGAAAATTTATCGTAAATTATTGGCTACGTTCAAGTCGTTGATTGTATAATGCAAATCGCCTTTAGATCAGTGAGTCAACATACGAAGAAAAAAAAAATTAAAATAGAAACTGCTCAAACACTCAAAAACATTGCAAAGGATTCATATTAATATTTGTTTTTTTTAAGGTTATTTATTTAACTTTACAATCTATCTTATTTTTATCTAATAATAGTATGTCACTATTAGACGATATTAAGTAATTTGTTTTGGCTTCTTTTATGTAACAGGTGGTGAGTGAGCCCATTGGCTTATCTCCGAAGCATTATATTTCTGGTGAAGCTAGTGGGGGTTTCTGGTTTGACTATTTATAAATCTGCTGATTAGATCTATCGGATGAAACCTATTGATGTGAATTTCACGATATATATTTGAAGTAAAGTCAAACCACTCTAAATTTAGAAGAAAATTATTCTACATGAATGCAACACAACCTCAAAATCTTTAAAAATCAAAACAATTGGGTTCAACAATACAACATTGAAATTTGCAATTGATCTCCTGTATTCCTTTGCGGAACGACATAGAATGATGAAATACTTATAGAACATTATTTGTTGTAAAAATTCCAATGTCTATACATTCTAATATAAAAACCTATCTTTAAAATTATTATGAACAACCAAATTAGTTTTAAAAGATTTAATCACAGTTAATTCATTCCCATAAATTAAATTATTAATTTAAAAGTAATTTCTTAACTGATAATTTCGTAAATTAAAAGTATACAACTAACCTAGTATATATACATATGTATATTTATATACATACATATAATAAATTATTTAATTAGATATTATTGTATTAATCTAGAAAAATCAATTTTTAAAATTAATTTGAAATCAAACTTCAAATCAGTAGAAATACAAATTATAAAACAAAAAAAAATTTTTTATTTTTTTTATTTTTTATTTTTTAAAACCAGAAATTAACGTTGATTTTTCTTGGACTTGACATTTATGTAATGAAATGCCTATAAATGCTCCTGGTATTTTGTATAAATACATATTAGTGTATATTAGTTTTTTATTGTTTCTATTTTTTGTTTTCTTATTTTTTTTTTTTCTAAACTTGTATAATTCATACCCATAATTTTCTTTAATTTGGTCATGCATCGCGTTCTTTTTTTTATTTTGTTTTTTTTTTTTTTTTGCATTTTGTAACCTAACAAATTCATCAGTAATTGGATTTTTGTTTATCGTTTTTGTTGTTGTCGTTGGTTTTATTATTTGCAATTTGTTTTTTTGTGTTTCTTTAAAATTTTAAAAATTATTTCACTATATTTGAACCAAAACTAGATTTCTTCTGGTCATAAAGTCAATGTTGCATCAACATAATGCATATTTATAAATCTTGGTACTAGAATTTATTAATTTACCCTATTAACAAAACAATGCTTTTGATGATTTTGTTTTAATAAGTCTAAATTGAAAATAAATAAGATCTATCAAAAATTTGTAATGGTGTATTAATTGACTCAACAATCATCAACTTCAAAACAAAGCCGAACGATGTTGAAGATTGGAGAATAGTAATGTACCATGACTGGAATGGCTGCCGTTTGCCGAATATGGAAAGCTTAGATTATATTAGACTTAATTTAATCCAAGTTTCTACATCACCTCAGCCGCAAATGGGCTTATTGTGATAACCCGGTTTTTAAGTCTATGAGTCCTTAAGGATACCTGATTTTGTGATTACGCTCAAGATATTCTTCAATGGTATGCTGGATAGATCTCATTGTTCGGGGAACGCTGTTCTCAAGTGGCGAAGTCTGCTACGGGTGAGCCCTTCGCATTCAAAGAGCAGATGTTCAATAGATTTTACCTCTATTTCACAAATTCTGCATGGGTTATTTTCAGTTAGACCCATTTTATAGATGCGTCTCTTTGTTAGGCAGTGGCCTGTTATTATCCCTGCCAAGCACTTTGAAGCAATTTGCGAGAGTTATCCCCCAAATCCACAAATCACAAAGTCCATAATGACTTTTACAAAAATAATCCTTGTTATTACTTTTATTAATTTCACGTTATTATGTACGGAACTGCAAGTTTTTACCACATATTTTTCCTCAGCAGGAGCTTGGAGGCGGTAGCCCTCATCATTTTAAATGCTTTAGATAAAATATTTTCCAGAATATTTGCCTCAATTAATTTTATGCGTAGCCGCTATTGAATACAAAAAAGAGGAATTCTCCTTTTTCTAAAATTAATTTTGCCATTAATTTCATAGATTTTTTTTTCGTGGATTTTTATTTCTGGATTTCGGTTGGTCGATTTGTTCATTAACCTGATTTGGGACTGACAAATAAAAATGTCAAAGTAAATAACTTAATACAACATAAACAGAATTCGGTAATAGGTATTTTTGGAAAAACGAGATTTTGAAAAGCGAGGTTTTGAAAAAACGAGATTTTGAAAAACAAGTTTACGTAGTAGACCCTCTATAAAGAAATCCTACAGGTACCTTGACCAACCTAAGTAATTAAATCTAAGATTCTAAGAATAGTACAAATTGAAAAGCACCTCCTGAAAAAGCTCTTTGTTTCTGCAACATAATGCTTTATGAAAAATGCAAACTTCTAAAGTTAATAATTTAAACATTTTAGGCGCTGGTTGAAAACTATTGAAATCAGAACCACTGGGGATTTTTGTACGCCTATATTAAAAGATCAACACGAATATAGCAACATAATTTGTCTGATTGCTGCATTCGTTAACAATCTGAATGGCGTTATAATGTCAGTGCAGAGATTGACAGAGTAAAATTTGTATTTGAAAGGGGTTTAATATGGCTCCCACAAAGCCATAGCTTTTTTTTATAGGTTTACTTCTTTGTCATTAATTTTATTTATTCTTATGTTTTCTACTTTTGATGCTTTTGACATATGTTTTTGATCTTCCTGTGTTGCCAATTAGCTTACAGTTAAATCTCTTTAGGTTTGCACTGATCTTGTGCTGCCAGATGATATTTACTATTACTCATAAGCTGTGTGTATTAATATGATTCTGAGGTTTTTTGTTAACCAATATTTAACCAGATATTTTTTTTTTGTACTTATTAGTGAACTTGAAACTTTGGTTACCGTTACGTAATCACTTAAAGTAATGACGGAGTCAAGAATTAACAAATTTTAAAATTTATTTAAAACTAAAATACATATTGGTTAATAATTGAAATGTTAATTGGGATCATGATCTCGTATAAAGTGCAAATTGCATTCCAATTTTTCTATTTTGTTTTTATTGTTACTGTTTTTATTTTTATAATATCCCATTTTTATACTTGTATTACTGTAAAATAGTTAGTTAAAGTCTTTAACAAAAATAGTTACATGAATTTATTACCAATATTATAGTTAAAATGTTCAATGTTAGCATTTTTTAATGTCAGTGTTGAATTAATTTTGAATTTTCAATGTATACAAAATTTTATTAAAATGAAATTTTATAATAATGGTCTGACTGTCCATTGTTGGGTTAACAATTGTAGCGGAAATTAAGATTGTTAAATTGAAAAAAAAGTTGTTCTTTAAGAAATAAAAATGTCCCAAAATGTAGAAATACTAATAATAAGATTTGCTTTTGATTATTGATTAGATAAGTATTCCTGGCCAATATCAAGATTTACAAGAAAAAAATTATAATGGAAGTCAGCATGAAAGTTATTTCCAGAAGTAATTAAATAGTTATGCCTTCGATGATTTGAACATTATTATTTATGAAAATTTTTCATATTACTTATTAGAAATAAAAGGCTAATATAGTTTTACAAAATTAGTTTATTGTTATTGTTATTACTGTAAAATATTTTTTTTTTTCATTTTAATTCACTCATATTCAAACTAGCTTTAAACAAGAAATAGAAAACAAAATAAACATAAAAACAAAACTAAGATCCAAATGTGATATAGATTCTGAAGTAGAAAATTTTATTAAAATTATTCAAAATGCTGGATGGAATAATACAAAAAATTGTGAATATAAATCGGTAGGATTCAACTACCCTAGAGAAATATTAAATATGATAAAAATAAAAAGAAGAACTAGACGCAGATGGCAACAATCGCGTGATCCGGCAGACAAAACTGTGCTAAATAGGTTAACTCAGAATCTTAAAAGAAAAATTAAAGATCTTAAAAATGAAAATTTTGAAAAATATATAAAAAATTTATCAGCTAAAAGAGAAAATAACTACTCGTTGTGGAAAGCAACAAAGAGTACAAAAAACTCGATTTCTCAAATCCCGCCAATCAGAATGAAAAATGGGGAATGGGCGAGAGATAATAAAAATAAAACTGAAACATTCGCAGATCATCTTGAAGAAATTTTTTGTCCAGACGAGACAGATTCGGATGATCTCACTGAAGAAAATAATAATTGGCAAGAAAATGTTATATCACCATTTTCAGAGAGTGAAATAGTTGAACAAATTAAAAAACTCAGAGATAAAAAAGCTCCAGGTTTTGATCTAATTACATCGGAAGTCCTGAAAGAACTTCCGAAAAAAGCTATAACAATGCTAACACGCATTATAAACGCTGCTATAAGAATAAGGTATGTGCCGAATATGTGGAAAATAGCAGAGATAATTATGATACCAAAGCCAGGTAAGCCCATAAATGAGGTCAAATCCTACAGACCAATATCATTACTACCAATAGTATCAAAATTATTTGAAAAACTATTATTGATTCGAATGAGACCGATCATAGAAAATAGTAATCTGATTCCAAATTATCAATTTGGCTTTAGATCTAAGCACTCGACAATCGATCAAATTCATAGAATAACAGACATAATAGAAAAAGCTTTAGAGGAAAAGAAAGTATGCTCTACCATATTTCTAGATGTAGCCCAAGCTTTTGATAAAGTATGGCATCGAGGCTTAATAAATAAACTAAACAATATGTTACCTAAACAATACGTAGATATACTCTCATCATATCTAGAAAACAGACTATTCAGAATAAAACAAGACGAAGAGTATTCTACTATTAGAGATATTAAAACGGGTGTGCCTCAAGGTAGTATTCTGGGTCCCATACTGTATTTGCTCTACACCAATGATTTACCAGAAATGGAAAATATAACTGTAGCTACATTCGCTGACGATACTGCGTTGATGGCAGTAGCATCAAATATTGACGAGGCTACAATTAAATTGCAAAGAGCAATCGACAAGCTATACCTCTGGACAAAGAAATGGAAAATTAAACTCAATGAGTTAAAATCAGTACATGTAAATTTTACAAATAAAAAATTAGAAAATCAACCACCATTGGTAAATCTGAATGGGGTCAATATACCCCAAGAACACAATGCTAAATACCTAGGAATGACATTAGATGTCAAACTTAGATGGAAAGAGCACGTTAAAAAGAAAAAATTTGAGCTTGAAAATAAGTATAGAGAAATGTACTGGCTCTTAGGTCGTAATTCTAAATTACCTATACATAACAAGATTTTGTTATATAATCAGATATTCAAACCGATATGGTTGTACGGCATACAAATATGGGGATGTGCCAAACAAACACATGTACTTTGTATACAAAAATTCCAAAATAAAGTCTTGCGCAACATGGTAAATGCCCCCTGGTATGTTCGCAACAGTGATTTGCACAGAGATCTAAAAATTCCTTGCATAGAAAAGGAAATAAAAAGATATGCAACAAAGCATATAGCTCGTCTGGAGGGACATGTTAACGTTGAGGCCACTCAATTGCTAGATAATCAAAATGATGTCAGAAGGCTTAAAAGAACTAAGCCACTAGATTTAATACGATAGAATTTCGTAAACTTTTTCTTTAAGAAAATCAAAATAGCAATAAATTAATGGTTAGTCCGTTGGACTAGTATTAATGGGAGGGGTCTGGTTTGGTCAGTAAAAATCTGGCACACAATGGAAGCTACGGGGCTCATTGTGTCTATGAAGATTCCCACCAATCCACGCAAAAAAAAAAAAAAAAAAAAAAAAAAAATATTCAAACATAATTCAATCTATTCAAACTATCTTGTTCTCGATTTTTTCATGTCATATTTAGATAGGAAAAATGAATATTTGTCAAATGCTTTTACTTTTGTCGAGACAGTGCAGAATTCTGTTGTTTTTTTAATATTAGTTGAAATTTGGCGCACCCACATTTAATGTGCGGCTTACTATAACAGGAGTTGAGCTATTGCCTATGCAATGAATGTTACTCACTAATTAGTTTTTTTCCATCGAATTCACATTTCATGGTGTTTTGTCAATCAATTAAAAGAAAACTCTTTTGAGGTAGAGATAATGAGACTCTAAGTATTTACCAGAGTACAACTGGTATTTCATGGTCAGGTACATTTTCTTTTCATTCGTTTTTCTGCCACTAATATTACTATACACTATGGTTGGTTATCTAATTGTCAAAATCTAATTTTGCTAGAGATACAGAATCCATAACCTTCGAAAAAAAAGTAGGAAAGTTGAATATAGAGGTAGCTACAAAACTGTAAACAATTTATAATATTTATTACTTCACGTGTAATAATTCTGATTTATAACATTGTGGCCAATTTGATTAACGGTAAAATTATTTTAATTTTTTATATAATTTTATGTGCTCTAAATCATTAACCACCAGGCACCATATGACACACACAGGAAAATATTATAAAGAGTAATTTTTAGTGGACTTGATTTTGATTTGCTCTTTAAATGTCACTGAATACTTGACGGATCACATTTATTTTTGGTTTGTTAAATTTTTTCAAGTTTTATTAGCAAAAACTAAAACAAAAAAAAAAATAGAAATAATAAAAAAAAAATTCACGTTGACTCCATTTTAATGTATTCTTAGTGTTGCTGTTGTTATTCCTATCTTCTTAAAAATAATTTAGAATTAAAAATGGCAATTATTGGTTTTAGAATATGAAAATAAAAAAAAAAAAAATAAAAATAGAATTTCCTTCATCTTAAACTTGATTCACATGTAATATAGTTTGTGTATAGATGTATGTAATGCACCCAATGTATCTATTGTGTGGTGCATTATGTAAGGATTTAAAAAATTTATTGGAGTTTTTTGTCTTTTTTTTTTTTTTGGTAAAAGTGTTTTACGAGTTTTGTGGTAATATAAGGTATTATAGATAAATTTTTGTTTTATTTTTCCAATAGTAATTCTATTTTAGAAACAAGTTTTTAATAACGTCAAATCGGCTTACGTTTTTATTATTATAAAATTTTTGTTTTTAAAAGAATAATATTTGAATTAGTTTTTTTACTAATTTTGTTAAAAAGATAAAATATAAGATTGTTATTAAATTATTAAAATAATTTTAAATAATCTAAATTATATATTTTGAAAAATATTTTAACCGCTTACGGAGTCGATTTAATATTCAGTAGCAATAAACTTTGGATTCAGCCATTTTTGTAACCCATTAACAACGGTTACCAGAAGCCGTTGTCAAAATTTAATAATTTTTTAACAGTGGTATATTTTTAGTTCCAGATGCTCAAATATAAAATTCGTGGGGCTGTTGTTTCTAGATCCTGAGATCTAGCCTGTATTTTATATAGTACAACCATTGTGAGAAGTAAAAAAAAAATTAAATTTTTAAAAATGAAAAGCAATGTTAATTTTTTGTTTATGTTAGGTTTACTAAATTTTCTTACATTATTTTTTTTATATTATAATTAAATTAGTTTGGTATTTTTGAAAGCAGTTTCTTTTTATACACACTGTTTTTAGACAAATTTTGCAACTATACATACTTCTGTTATAGTAACCACACAACGGAGTTGAGATTTTAATTTTATTGGAACATGGTGATGTAGTTCCTTTTCTACTTGAGATAATGTTTTCCTTTTTTACTTGCATTTCTTTAGCTTGAACTGGTTTTTTTTTCATATTTTCTTCTTTTTTTTTCTTGCAAAATTTTTCGCACAATAAGCCTATAGGAAAGTTAAGTTAGCTATTATATTACAAATTTTTGTTCGAAAGCAAATAAGGGTTCCATGCATTAACCATTGCAAGATCAATGATGTAAGTAAAAATAACCCACCTACATTTCTTTCCGTTTATCGAATCCATGTATGAATAAAGCAGTTAGGCAACTGTATCATCTAAGTTTATATTGTCCTTTCTCTGTTTTAAAACTTTTTTACAATGGCTTGATTAAGTCTAAACTTCAATATGGTCTAGCTGTGTTGTTGGGGTGGTACCCATTATAATAAAATTGAGCCTTTGTTAATTAAACAAAAACATTGTGTAGGTATTATTTGTAAGGTCAGTCGTAGAACTCCCAGTTTTTATTTTTTCAAAAATCTAAAAATTCTTCCATTAAGACATCTATACTATTTTAAGGTACTTAAACTATTTTTTTTTAAATCGAGCTATAATAATTCGAGAGTGTTGGTGGTTCATAATTTGCGTATAAATAATAGAAATGTTGTAAATGTACCCAAAGTTAAAAAATCTCATTTTCGTCACTTTTTTACTGTAACTGCTCCTCACCTGTTTAATAAGTTACCTGATTCCTTTAGAACCGAGAGAATACAAATTAGATTTATAAAACAAATTAAACCCTGGCTCTTTTCATTTTCTCATGCACAAATTGAATCAATACTAATCCCCATAATTTAAACTTACTTTTTATCTGTTTTCTTATTTCCTATTTTTTTCTTTTTGTTATTTCTAATGGCTTTTATTCAGATCGTAATTCATTGTACTATCCTATATTTTATTTTATTTTTTATTAAAAACTTCAAATTTTTTTATATTTTACAATTAAATTAAATTCATTCTTCTACAATTAAATAAAACATTATATCAAATAATTCTATACTAATTTTATATTGTTTTTTCCCCATTAATTCTATTACACCTGTTATTTTAATAAAGTAAGACATTCGTCTCTTGCACTATGGCAATAGAATGTCTTTAACTATTTCATTCAGAACTTGAAGCTTAAAAGTCTAATTAAGGATGTTTATATTATGTACAAATTTTTCGATTTTTTTATATTTTCTAATATGTATATATATATGTAGTTTATAATAATTGTATTAATCTTCTACTATAATATATACTGTACATTTGTGAACAATTATTAATTCTTAATTCATAATTCAAATGTTTGTTTTTTTTTAATAATATATAAATTAAATGTTATTTGGTATAAGTTAAAAATGTAATCTGAATTATTTTAAATACTAATTTTTAATTTGAATTAATTATTAATTTGATTAAGGATACATTGTACAAAAAATGAATTTAATTTGTATGTATTCAAAATTTGTTACTAGCTTTGTAATTCTGTTGAAATAAAGACTATTTTTATTATTATATTATTATTATTATTATATTACGTTATCTACGCCTCCCATATGCGCATTGTAAGTAGTATATACGTGTGGCTGCTCTACTGGAATTTTTTTATGAGCTTGTTTAGAGCAGCGATTGACATAATTGATTGGTCTTACATGATCAAAATTGGTTATGGTTTTGCAAACACTATTGTCCATCAATTGTACAGCTAATAAATTATTTTTTGAATCATATCTGCAATTTAAATGATGAATAGAGATGAAAAAATTTAATAATTATGACTATTACCTATAATCAAATTTTTCCATGAGGTTTGGTTTTAAAAGTTTTATTTTTTTTTTGAAAGAAAATTTCTCGAACATTAGCTGTGGCATTAAATTTAATTTCCTTTAAAACTTTCATTAAGGTATGTGTCGTGAAGAAATTATCAAAAAAAAAAAAACATTATGCTGACTTGGCTGTGGTATTTTTAGAAAATATCCAAATTGTAGAAAACTATCTCTAACCATATTCATCACTGGTCTTACTTTACACATTTTGTCAGATAAATGAATTTTTACATTATCTGCCAATTGTAAATACCATTTAATTGATAAACAGTTACAAAAATTACCGGCCAGATATGGATCGTAAGCAGACACTCTAGCTTTATTAAATAAACTTTCTTTATATTTTTAATTTTCTTCTTGAATATCTAACTCAACAGTACCAAGAACATCTCTTGGCATATTGTTTTCAAAAATATTTTGTTCATCCTTTTCTTCATAACCCGTTAAAAATCTAAATCTGGTGGAACAATATTTACAAAAATTTCTTCAGAATCATTATTTTAATAACTATCTTTTTGCAGAGGAGCTTCAATTGCTTCCTCAAGGCCTTTAAACTAATGTTTTTCATATAATTCTTTTTCATTTAACAATTTTTACATATTCTGAAATCAAGAAAAAACATTGTTTTTTTTATACATTTTTAACGGTTGTACTTTTTACAATACACCGAACTTTATTGACTTAAAAAACGTATAGAATAATTTTTTTTTATTCTTACATTGATTTTGTTTATCTTTATTTATCAAATTTAATTTATTTTGCAAAATAATTAACGCTGGATGGTTCGATTCCCGATGAAGCAAAAAAAAATGCTTTGTGGATTTTTCGACCTGTCCAGTACCCTTTGTCATTGGGGTATAATAAATGGCAAAAAATAATTGAGAGTATAATCTGGTAACAAATTAAATAAATGAAACTGTTCTATTTAAGAAGGCTTAGTTCCTGACAATAGCAGTAGTTTTCCACATTTAATGAGTTGAGAAAGCAGTAATTTGTTAAATAAATACTCGAAATATTGTAGATTGTAGTGTAAAATTGCAGTACCGTACTTAATTAAGCACGAAAAGGTGATTTTACCTAAGTTACTGTAGAGTGTAAAAAAAAAAAAAAAAAAAAGTGTTATAATTAAATTTTTTTATTATTTTTAATAAATACCTCCACTTTTACACAAGCTTTAAAAATCACACTTTTTCTACGTCAAAAAAATAACATTTATCTGAAGTTAAACCAGTGTTGATACACATAACTTTATTCTGTATATTTTTAACTTTATTTTAACGTAAATTTTTCCAAAAAAATAACAATGGCTTCGTCACTGTAACTTAAAAAGCGGCACCTATTTTGCTGTACAACCGTTGAATTAATATCTTAATTTTTGTTATTTTCTACTTATTTGAATTATGAAGAAAGTTTTCATATTTACTGTTATTTTGGTTCCTATTTAATATTATATCTTTCACCTTTATTGAGCTGGCATTTTAAGACCCTTACTTCAGCTGGAAAGGTACACCTATACCTTCAAACAATTTGTATGATTTTTACTATGATTTTTACTATTTTTGTTATATTATTATGATTAGTTTTGTATTTGTTCTACTTTTACTCTTAAATTTAGTTTTATTACTTGTGAAAATCAATTCTTTAAAATATTTTTTTGAAAGTAACGTTTTTTTCGAAAAAAGAAGGTCTATTAAGCATTTCTGTTTGTTTCGAAGTATTAAGTATATAAAGTTCGAACTTGAAACAGCAAAAGAATATTTAATTCAAAAAATATTATATAAAAAAAAAACATTGTTCTAGAAAGTTATTTGATCATACAATCAAGTTCTATAACTAAATGGACAGCTTTGAAATTTTATCTGCCGCTCAGGTAGCAAGGAAAGTCAATTATATAGTTTGTCGTAAAAACACAAAACACGCAAAAAATGTGTATTTTTCCTCAACAAACCTATTTTTTAAATTTTATATATTTTATTGTAAATATTATTTAATTTCTTCAAATTTAAGCATTTAAAATACATTATATTACAAAAAAAGTGCGGGTTTTTTCATTATTTGTTTTAATGGAAATTTACTAAAAAAAATACAACAAATAAAAAAAAAAAATAATTTAGAGAGAAAATGGTACAAAATATACATTTTTATAGAATTTTAATATGTAGCATTAGGTACCGAAGTATTTTATATTTGGATGATAAGACATCTTCTGGGTACTTAACTACCGTTAGAATTTTTATTTTTTCCATGTACCTACTGACGATGATGTACCTTTCAGATCCAGACAAATTTTACTTCATTTCTATAACAAAAATAAAATTAGGCACCGAGCTATTCTTATTTTATATTTTATATTTTATATTTTATATTTTGACGATAAGACATCTTCTGGGTACCCAAGTACCTTTAGAATTATTATTTTTTTCATGTACCTACTGACGATGGTTTACGTTACAGGCCCAGAAAAATTTTATTTCATTTTGATAACAAAATTATCATTGGGTATCGCACTATTCTTGTTTCATGTTTTGATGATGAGCTGTCGTTTGGGTACCCAAGTACCGTTATTTATCATATAAATTTTATGTAAATGAAAATTGTAAAATATAAAAAAAAATTGTTATAATAAATTATTTCTGTGATATAAAAAATATTTTCTTATTTTAACACAAAAATTCATATAAAATGCATCATAGGTACAGGTGGACGTACGTTGCCCAAAAAAATGGCTGGTTTATCCATCCCCAAATTATTTTGTTTACTTCAAAAAAGTTTTAAAATATAAATTTTGATAAAAAATGAGTTCTCAGAAAAATTCAAGTCTCCAAGTCAATTTGCATCGAAAATATTCAAAAAGTAAAATGCAAAAGGTCCAGCTGAATAAATGTTAATATAATTTTTGTTACGAAATTTTTTTTTGTTCTTCCTTACTCCTGCTGAGAAGATAGGGCTTCCACTTCACATTCCATCTTACTTGATAGGTAGCTACTAAGTTACTATTGGTAGCTCGAAATATTGTAGATATTGTAGTATAGATTTCAGTACCGTACCTAAAATAGTAATCCTAAACTACTGTTAAGTGCATAAAAAAAATTGTTTTAACCTTTTTTTAGCAATGAAGCATGCCAAATGCGATAATTTTAGATAATTTTAGGGCTTTGGATATAGTTTTACCTTCACCATATTTTCATATGCATTCACTGCTATTTTTCCATCAAAAAGGTCAAAATATCCCCAGTTAAGAGAGTAATAATAAAAAATTGTTTCTCTCTAAGCTCATTATCATCTCATTATATATCTAAGCCTTAATTTTTCAAGTAACGTGTATTCTATTCTGAAATGTTATATGTATTCAAACGTGCTCGTATAATGTTTTTCATATGTGCTCCAAATCCATTAATATAAGATTTATCACATTTCGTTGAATGTGTTCCATATCGTGCTGATCGTTCTGTTAAATTCATTTTCATTTTAGCAATTATATTCACATTACAAGATCTAGTTTAGTGATAGGTATGTAATTTTGAAATACTTTGTTTCACAAAATCGATCTCTATCTTTTAAAATAGCTCATGATTTCTAGGTTTATGTTACCAGAACAAGAGTTTTTTGTTAAGTAAAAAAACTTATTTTTTCGATCTATGCTAAATTATGCTGTAGCATTCAATTAATACGGTGTTATGAATATAAAAATAATGAACCGCGTATCAAAAGGGTTAATTAAAATTAACTTGTTTAGAAAATTTATTAACTCGTTGTAATAAATCGCAATTTTTTTTTATGTTATAATTAACCTTAATATAAATAAAAATGCAATTTTTTTTGACTTATTTCTTTCCACTAAAATTATTTGAAAATTTTAATTTGTGATATTCGCAGAATCGGGGATAATAATTACAAAAATTAAGATCAGGTTTACAAATCGTATTTAAATAATTTCTATGTTGTAAAAAAAATTAATGTTATTTACCTATATATTTTATAAAAATTGGCTTATAAAAGTTTTAAACTTTCCAGGACTAAATAAGTTATACATAGGTCTAATTTTGAATATGTTACCAAAGTATGATTATGTGTTTGCTTACGTTTTCTTAGTGAAAAGTTTACGTTTTAGCATTGACGAATCTTTTGTGGAATAAACCACTGTATTCCCATTTTCCTAAACCTATTGATTTATAATTATTGCCAGGTTATCGTATAATGATAACGGTCAAATTTGCCAAGATCTTAGTACTAAGGAGAATATTAGATATTCTCTACGAATATCCGGGTGTTGCTAAAACTAAGATGAGATGGTTACGATGGCACTGTTTAACAACTTGACAGAAATTTCAAAGGTTCATTTTTAAGATATTCACAGATTAGTTACTATTAGTAGTTACCAGTCAGCTCGGTGACTAGGTATTTGTGATGCGATGAAGCAGATCGTTATCGGCCCACACCTGGTGGCGCAACGGAATGCTGTAGCTGTGACCTTCTTTTTAACTAAAATAAGCTAATATACAGACCACTACTCTAAATAAATATATCCCTTCGGTGGCCTAATCGGTTAGAGCACAGAAATGTGTTTGAATTACGATGTGGTAGCCACGGATTCGATTCCCATGAGGGGTATAAAATATAAATAAAAAAATAGCAAAATATTATATATAAAATTAATAATTAATAAAAATAATTAATATAATTAATACTTTATATAACTAAAAACATTACCTATATCAATATTTATATTAATACTCATATATCTCATACAACACAATAACCAAATAACACAATAAATAATATTGGACAAATACTAATAATAATTTCACAATTGTCAACAACTGACAAAAGTATGTGACATGACGTACCCAGTAAACATAGTAACGTCAGGCATCTTATCATCAAAGATGGATAAAATCGCAGCGACAACTTGCAGAAAAATATGGCGTCGTCTTACCACGTAGTCGCAGTTAAACTTATCAAAGTGGTATTCTAGAGTAGGCCAAGTACAAACAGATTAAAAAGGAAATTAGACTATAAATAAATAAATAAATAAACAATCGTTTAGTAAAATTGAAACTACTTAGCAAAATGACGATTAACAAATAAATATATCATATCTGGATATTTGACAACTGTTATTTGCGTAGAACGGCATTTGAGACAGAGGGGCAATACATTAAAAAAATTAATATTAGAATATGTATCTGGAACAGATATCTCTCCTTTTGTATCCAACAGTGGCTAAGTATTCTGATTTTTTTACTTCACTTTTTTTTCAGTCTTAGCTGTGTGGAGTTGTTTTGTTTTTTTTTTTTTGAAGTATGTATACTCAATCCATTTTTATTTAAACAATCTCGACATTCTTTTCTTCTCTCGAATAATTTTCTTCAAGTGTGTAGTGAAGCGTTAATAATCGTTCAAAATACTAATACAGGTCCTTTTTATCGGTACTATCTTTCTATCAATCAAAATAAAAACGCAATATTTTCCTCTAAAGCAGTTATTCAAACTTTCAAAGTATTTTAATGTAATAGTGACTGATTGGTGGTTCAGCCAGCCGAATTAATTTTCTCATATCATATGAACTTATTTAATTTCTCTACAGCGAACAAGCTTAAAAATGTGCTTAACACTGATTGGTGTTTGTCCATAACAGAAACATGCACGGTTCTTCAAAAAAGTACGCATCCGTCAGTTGCGATTTCGGTTTCTAGAATCTGCAGTTGAATCTCTTATTGTTTTAGTTTACTAGTTGTAGGCTAGTTATTCCATTTAGCTTCAAATTCATATAAAATAATTATTTTTTAAGATGTAGAATCGGTCATGTGACCACTTTGTTAAACTTTATTTTGACTTTTTAATTGTTTTTTTTAAATTTATCATCATTAAATTGAATATTTACATTGTTGTGTCTTAATTTTAATAAAGCAACTTGTTTTGAAGCACTTTAAGAACCGCTACCTATAAAAATAATTTCAGTATCATCCAAAACAAATTTTTGATTATACCACTTATTGGGTCTAATTAATTTTCTGAATTGAACGAACCAATTTTAATTGTTATATCATGTCCCAATGTATTTATAATATTTACAGTTATATCATCAAAAAACTCTAAAAGGACTAAATTAATATTTGACTCAGATCATTTCATTTCTATATAGGGTGTTTAGAATTACTTCTCGTATATACCAGCAAAAGAACCCCCACATGATGCATGATATGCAGGTTTTTCATTTTTTCTGTATTTTGTTATTGTTCATTGCTTCTTTCGATTTCTAACCAGCTGGAAATTTTCTTTGTTATTTTTTTATTAAAAACAATTTTCATTTTTTTTTTGTTTTTTTTTTTTTGAATAAACTAAACACCTTTGATTTTTGATACTCCAGCCTTACTAAAAAAAAACAAACAAAACAAGTAAAATTTCAATCAAAATGCACTACATAACCTAAGGAGAATAAAAATAAAAAATAAAAAAAAAATTAAACTAAGAAAATATGTTTAACGTAAACATTAATTTTGTTGTTGTTTGTATATGTTGCAATTATTTATATCAATATTGCAGCAATCCTTTTGTCCTAATTTGTATATATGTATATACAGATGTATATATAGACACTATAGTTACTGAATGATACAGCATATGATGAATAATTTACTTTTTATTTTTTAGTACATTTTTTGTTGTTAAATTCCTCAACAGATGTCATCTACTGTTGTGCCCGGCTGATTTTGTTGCCTTATTTGTTTTTTTTTGCTGTTGCAATATATTTTTAGGGATTTAATACGGCGTCGTCATTAAATATTGAACTAAAAAAAAAAAATTAAAACAATAAACTGAAGTAAAAAAAAATCCAAAATATCCGTTGATGTTGAAGAAGGCACATGTGGGGCCTAATGCGCAATAAGATATCGATATAAAAATAAATTCAATTTTTTTTTCGTTTATTTTTTTCATTTTTGTTTTTACCTAAAATTTTAATATTTAAAAAAAAAATGTATAAAGGTAAATGAAGATAATAAAATAAAAAAAAAAAAAAAAAAAAACTAAGAAACATTGTTGCTAACTTTTCATATTTATGTATAGAGGAGAAGACATGTAAGATAAGATTGTTGTCGGCTAAAATCAGTTATTCGGTTGAAAAAACATAATAAAAATTCAACGTGACATGGCGATACGCCGCCAATAGAACACTAACAAAAATAAATAAACAAAAAAAAAAATTATAACAACAGCAAAGAATAATAATAATTGTTGTTTTCTTAATAATTTTCATATTGGGATAGGACCAAAATCAGTCAGACGGACAGAATTTAAGGTGTAATGAACTTTAAGAATTATTTGCAAAGGATAAGGGAGACGATGGATTTTGGTTGATATTTTATACTTATACAGTTTGTTTTATTTTTGCTTTTCTCATTTTATTGTTTGAAGGGATATCAATTTTCAAAACCAGTTTATAATAAGATGTTTTCAGTTGTATGTATTTGTGTATAATGAATATAAATTTTTGTGTTTTGTCGTTAATTTTTTCGTCATATTTGTTTTTTTTTTTTTTTTGAATAAAAAAATTAATTTTATTTTTTTTTTCTGCTTTTATTTAATTTTTTCTCTTTGATTTTGTGTGTTATCCTTTTTCTTAGTTTGATGTTGAATATAATGATTATGATAATGATGATGATAATGATGAAGATGATTATTATAATATGGTTATTGTTGTGTTTAATGTGGTTTTTATAATGTCCGTTTTTTAATCAAAATATAAATAAACATTTTTGTAGGTAATATGAAATTCAGTTATCGTTTGTTATACAAAAATGTTGTACTCTGCTGACTGTATCGCAAAATGTTATATGACTTGTTCTTGATTGGGAATTTAATTGGTAAATTGAAATAAAGATGTTTGTTTATTGTAATATAATTTTTCTATGGTGGTAATTGATGAATATTATGATGATTATTTTTAGAGCTACCTTGTTCTGAACCTTCTTCTAAATCTGAACCATTTTAACACCAATTTTCATTATTATTCTTTTAAATGATTAAAGGAGACGTGGCGAATTCAAATATTTTTTCAAACTTTTTTAATTTGCAATTAGAAATTTAAATTTAAAATTTCATCCAATGTATATGAGTCATTTTACCATACAAACATTTTAATTTATCAAACCGTCGCTTTAAATTTAATTTTTTGAAAAAAAAATAGGATAACGTGTGAGGTTGTTGTTTAAGATAAATCAAATAAAAACATGGTGTACACGACAAATTGAAATGATGGAAAACAATTCATAACGAAATATTGATTACGATTTTTTATCAAACAAAACTACTTTTACACATACGTTTGGAACACACAATCGCAAATAATAGCTTTTCTGTAAAATTTTTATGCTATATCTGCTAATGTGAATGTGTAAAATATTGTAGAGTACTTCGCCTTTATAATAGCATAGTTCCATTTTATTTCTAGTGAAACCCAATATATATAATATTGCTCCTAATGATAAAGGGTGCCAGATCGAAAAATCTAGAAAGCATTTTTTTTTACCTACGTCGGGAATCAAACGTACGACGTTTCGATTGAAAGGCGGTAAAGCACTCTACCTACTGCGTCACCCATTGTGTAAACATAATAACTAATACATAATAATTTTATGGGCAAAATATTTTTAATAAGGCAACCTTTAATTTAATGAGGTATGCCTCTAGAACAAAGTTAATACGATTTGTTAAAATGTGTCGTATTAATCCAAAAATTTTGAAAATATTAGTTTTCTTAAAAGGTATGGTATAAATATTATAAGAAATGTGATTTTTTTAATAGGAATCTTTTATGGTTCCCATTATCATTGATTTTAAACTTTGTCGAATTGTCCATCAATAAGGTTTGCTCAGATAAAAACTAAAGGTCACTCACATTAATTTTAAATTGAATATATAAAATTTACAGTTATTTTCACAATAAAGTTAATACGAATATGACATCCTATTAATTCTAACAGATATCTTATATATTAATACGCTTAAACGTCTGTTAAACTTTTCACAAAGCTTTTACAACACGAAGCTTTTTTCAACTAGATTAGACAACTTTATTAGAACTATTACGAATTACGATAGTGTGCAAAATTTAATTTAAAGACATAAACCACAAAACAATAAAACCAAATAAAACCAAAAACAAATTAAAATTAACCTAAAAACAATTCACCTATTGAGCAATAGCATTGATTATAGATCTGATTATATGAATTAATTTACAAAAAAAAAACAAAGTAGCAAAGACAAAAACCGAAATATCAGAATATAATTATTATATCGATAAAATAGCTTTGTTAAAATATTAAGATATTACAGCAAAAATGCTTACCGGTAAAACAAATGGTAAATTTAGAAAATATATTTTTTACCTCAACCATGTTCAGAAATTCCAATAGTTGAAATTTATTTATTTTATTAACAAATAATGCAAAAGTATAAATTCAAATGCGCAGTAGCATTGAGTAAATAATATATTGTGCATGGAGAATCATAAACCGAAATTAACGATCTGCTAAGAACAAGAAAAACAAAATATGTTATGACATTATTATCAAGTTCCAATTCAATACACGCCAAAACACAGACTACCCTTACCTACATCAGAGACCCTAGCGGGATAATAATATAACAATAAAAACTGAAGAACAAGAGAAGAAGCATAATTATTGGCTTTACCCCTAAATATATAATAAATGGCCTAGAGATTCGATATGATTTAACAAAGCCATAACCAATCATAACCTTCACTATAATGGTCATATCTAATCATACCAAAACGTCAAACCAAAATTTAAAAGTTTTTGTTTTTGTATTTTGAGTTTTGAAATAGTTAGGGCTATTATGATAATAAAAAAAAACACAAAAAACGTGTCTATGACTATTTTAATGTGTTTTTAATGTAGTGTGGTATTTATTTAGCTTAAATGCATTTAATTTCATATCTATACTACCAGCGACATCTCTGTTCACCACATTTTGTTGAAATGTACGTCTCTATTAATAGTATTTGTTAGCGAGCGCTTAGACATCAGATTTTGTTTCATGAAAGTTTTGTTTTACTTATTTTTATTATATTTACAAATTTTATTGCAATTACATCAAATTTTATTTCAAAAGTTTTAATTACATATCTCAAAGATAAACAAATATAGTTGCATAGTATACTATATTTCTTCATGCAAAATCCATTTTCTAAACTTGCAAAATACGAAGATACGAATATGCGTTACGAGTATAATAAATACTTATAAACAAATATAAATATACAGGTAATTTCAGAACATTTATGAAATATAAATATTTAAATAGTAAATCAATTATTCTAAGTAGTTGTATTGATAAATAATAATAATATTTAATACACATTTTTTGTTTTTTTTAATGTATATCTTTCAATATATTGGCATAATACTATTAGAAGTTTATAAATACCTTTTCTCGCAAAATTCACTTTTTCAACTTGCGAAATACAAAAATGCGTGTCGAGCACTATTATTAAAAAAAAAAATAATGATATTCTATAACAAAGTCGGATGTCAAACTTTAATGAACAATACGTTATAAATACAATTCAAAAACGTATACCTTATATAAAAGTTTTCTTCAAAACTATTAGCGGTCAAAATTAATTTATAATAAATAAATAAATACCTAAATAAAAAATATAAAAAAAAATAGTTATAGATAGATCAAACTATATTGTAAATTACAAGCTATTCCCGGTGTAACATTCGCCGGTCTAGCATTAGCATTACAAATGAAACAATTTATTTTCTTTGTTTATTTTCTTTATTTTCTTAAAAAAAATCAATGTTTTTCATATATTTTTATTACATAATAAATCAGTTAAATTGAAAAACATAAAACTATAATTGTAAAACATTGATTTTTTTTAAGAAAATAAATAAATAAAATAAATTGTTTCATTTATAATACTAATGCTAGACCGGCGAATGTTACGCCGGGAATAGCTAGTATGTTATTAATGTTATTATGCAATTATAAATTTAATTCGACGTTTTATTATTATTTATATAGGATTTAATCTTATTATTAGAGTTTAATATGCATCAAATATTCATTAAAAAAATATCAATACTTATAAACGATTTTGAAAAAAAATAGTCATATATAAATCGTTGGTTGTCAATTAAAGTTTGTTTTATAAAAGTGAAGAGTTTAAAAATTAAAAATTAAAATTAAAAGTAGTTAAATCAGTAAAAAATATTAAAAATTAATTATTATAATATATTGATTATAATAATTTTTTTAAACATAATAATATACACATTACTACATATTATTAATTAATTCAGATATTTTTATTTTAGATTTGCTGTCCATGGAGAGTGTCAAACTTTTGCGAACATTTTCAATCATATATTTTAGGCTGTAAATCAATTATAGTAGTATTAAATATTGATAAAATAAAGTGTTATAGTTTTAATTTCCATGTTGTAATTGACGGTAGAAAATGTTTTAGAATTAAAAGTTTGTAACTACCAAAAACAATTAAATTCAAAGCTTCACAAGTCTAAAACATATTATCATTATATAAATTATAATGAAAATATTTATGTCATTTGCATTTTTTAATATTTTTCTATGTCATGTTTACTTTGTAATAAAATTAGTAAATTATGTATTTAAATTAATGAAATTAATAATAAAATTAAAAAATTTGTAATCAAAAATGAGTTATGTGTTTCTTATTTATATATTCTGGCTTCAAATAAAATTGAAGCTATAATAATATAATTGAAATAATAAGTCTCATACAATTAGAGATGAAGAGAGTAATTAATTAAAATACAAGAATTAATATAACATTGAAGTAATATTATGTCTTATTAAATTAGTTATGTTACCACCTTTTAAAAAATGTGAAAAGATAACTATTTCTATAGTATTTAACATTGATACAATAATAATGTTGTCTTTTTCAATTAAACTGATCGCTCTATAAAAGCCCTATAATAGTATGCCCTATAAAAATAATTATTTGAGTATAATTTTGAAATAAAATGATAACATAAGTATTTCTAGAAAACACACCATCAATATAATTATGGAATGATCATTTTATGTTAAACAGATCTTAATATAAAATCATAGTATAAAACATAAATATAATATAACGCGTACATTATTTAACAAATATGATGTCGTATTAGAAAATAATAGGATATCTCATTAAAATTATATCATGATATGTTTACTTTAATACGACGTTGCTCCTATTAATTTAATATATTTAATATGTTTATTTTAAAAGGAAAAATCGCATTGACCAAAAATAATACCAAATTATCATAATTTTAATAGGATTTCGAATTAAAATTACCTGATTTTTCTTTCAGTGAGAATATTAAATAATTAAAGAACGAGGAATATTTAGGAATTTCAGATTTAAGCTCAAATTGGGTAGTAAATACCAACAAATGTGTTTAAATTGGGCAGACATTGTAAGGCTAAATATTTCGTTGTAGAAAAAAGTCATTAAGTATATTGTCTTGCTATGTTTATGTTGAATAAACTTTATCCTAAATTTTTAATTAATCTCTTTTGGAATGTAGATCGTATTTCACAAAAAGGTCAAATCAATATTAGAAAGTATTAGTAACCTTAATTTTTGTAAGTCTATCCATACCGATTTTCAACAAATCAACCTCCATTTAGTATTACACTATTTTATTTATAATGCAATAATTCGTTATTAATTTTCCTATTCTAAAACATTGCATTAAACTGACAACGACAATGGTTGACTTAAATTAAATGGTTATTATTTTAGTAGTAAACCCTATTGTGAACTATTATGTACTGCTTAATAAATCTAAAGTTGTCATCATTTGTACAATACTATCCCAAACTGGGGTGGATCAACGATTCATCTTTAGTTTTGTAATTATTTTTAATTTTTTAATATTTACGGATGATTTAAAAAGTCACCATAATTTATTTTTACATATTTTAAGATTTTTATTTTAAAATTTTTTTATTTTGTGTTTTTTTTTTTGACAAGCTAAAAGTAAAACAAGGATTTTTAAAAACCATTATTGTGTGTTATGGTGTAGTTTACATCAACTTTATGTGTATATAATAACCATTTAAAAAATATTATTCGTTATTATTTTTTTGTTTTTAGAATATTATGTTATAAGAAACCACAAAATCATTGGAAATTTTATTAAAGACCTGATCTTGTTTTTGAATTTTTTTATATAAGTTATAAATATTTATATATGTGCATTTATATGTGGCATATTTTTTCTTAAAATTTAATAAAGTACAGGTAAGTTTCAATAATCAAACATATTAAGGGTATTAATAAGGTTGTCTAACTAATACAGCTATATGCTGCTTACCTAAATAATATTGAACCAAAATTTCAGTTGATTTGAGAAATTAAAGTAAAATTAATTAATTTCTAAGTTTATTTGATGATAGTGTATGTGAAAAATGAATATAAGAGATCTAAAAATGTAATCCAAGAATAATAATGCATACTAATATACAAACTTTTGACATAAGATAGAAGGAGAGAGAAACAATCACATTACAATTACGATTTCGGTGAATTTCCGGTTTAAAAATTCTATTTCCGGCTCTTTCTGGAAGTTGAAAGTATCTCCAATCGAAAGAGTATTCTCGATAGTTAATAATTAAAAAAAAAAAATGAAAAAAAAATGTAAAATAACGGTTTTTTTTCTCTCTTAAAAAAGTGACATACATGCTCTGGAACACCCGGTATAATTGACAAGCTGGGAATAATCTTTTAATTAAATTTAATTAAGAACAGAACGGAGTCTTCGGATGTCAAAAAAGAAAATCGAATTTTTAGTTCAATTTTTATATTTGATTTCTGGGTTGCTATTTAAAAGTATTAAGTTAGTTTTAGTATTAATTTTTATTACTCTCTGTACTGGAAATTATTAAATAGAACTCTTTTTCTCTGAGTGCGTGAGAAAATGAGAGGTTTTCAGTAGAAATGTGATGACTTTAGATGTTTTTCTAGGATTTTGGAAAAATGACAAACAACTTTCAGATTTGTATGTGTCGTTACGTTATTGAAAAATATGCTTATTAACTTTTATCGAAGGTTATTGGTTGCTTGGAAAATCAATGAATTATTTAAGGAAAATTTAAATAAGTTCTTGTTTGCAATTTTTTTTATAAAAGTTTATAAATGTTCAAATGAATTTAAAAGAGCGTTATGTTAAGATGTTGAGACAAAATTAAGACTATGTTCTGATTTTTTTTAATTTTTTTTATTAAACAGCCCACGTAACAATTTTATTCCTATAAAACTCTTGCGCACTCTTATAACACTATTATAAGCACTCTTATAGAAGTATTAGTGTTAATTTGAGTGCTCCACAGTTGTTGCATAACGTTATAAATACGTTATAGCACTAAAAAGGAGAATCCTATAAGGCACCGGAGCAATTCCTGTAATATTTTTATAGGATTAGTATACATATGTATTAGTGCATATGTTTTTATATTTAAATAATTTATGTTATGCGAGAATGTGATATGTATTATTTTTTCATCGCAATATTTATTCAAAAACTACAGTAAGTTTATTAGTAACATTATTGAAATGCAGTAAAATAATAACACTACTACTGCTGTTCTAGCAATTCTACTACTACACTTTAACTCATGATATAGGATTACGCATGCTCAGACTTATAACAACATTGCTGTAGCACTTGCTAAAAATCCCATTATAGCAACACCCGTATTTGCTGTAAGAATATTCTTATAGCAATATTATTTACATTCCTATAAAAACATCATTATAACGCCTTTAGTGCTTATCGGGAGTCATACATTAGATTTATAAAACTAATTTTGTTTTTATAACAATGAAATGTTAAGTATTTTTTGAATCTTTCCATTAGAACTTGACTTATTCAAAAGGAACAATTTTATTATATAAATCCTGCATACTAAAGTTGAAGACGTATAGTCAAGTGATTAGGGGTGCTCCGTTTTAATCTCCAGCTATAGGTATGCATAAAACATTCTGTGATAGATAGTTAGGATGGTTTGATAAACTGCCAGCATCCCCGATCATAGATATGATGTTCAGACCATTGTGTATGTTGCAAGTTTTTACGTACCAAAGAGCTTTGGTAATAATTCTAAATATTTTTAGTTGTAATCTTTGTATACTTTTAGTGGTATTTTTCCATAATTGATAGCAAAATATGATGATGATATGACCAGATTGACTTTAATATTGAATTGTATAAAAGTACTTTATAGTCAGTATCGAAAGGACAGTTTTTTGCCAATTAGCTAATAAATAATATTTATTTTTAGCTTCACTTAGTCTCCTTTCATTTTTATATGCTTTTTCAAGTAAGCCTTCTATCGAGATGAGCTCCCAGATATTTTACTTCTTTTACCTGTGGGATTCCATTTATTTTTACTGAGGGACGTGTGGCTTTATTTAGAGTGAAGGTTACATGATGATTTTAATTTATTTTTATTTTCCATTTATTGTGCCAATTTTCAATAAGTTGAATATGGTCCTAGCAATTTTTGAATGTAGCATGAGCGTTTATGTGTGACCTCAAGATAGCCGTATCATCTGCAAATGTGAATATTAGTATTTACCTACTATCAGAAAGATCGGCGGTATAGATTAAATATAAAAGCGTGCCGAACATATTTATGGTACAGCAGTTTCGATGACATGTCCTTCACAGTTAAATAATCATTATATTTTACTTTAAATCGCCCATCATCTCTGTACGATTTAATAATTTAATGAAATTTAAAAGGTAGCTTAGTTTGGATTTTAAAGTTTAGATCAAGAAGAATGGCTGAGCAAAATTTATGATTTGTGCTGCTATTCTGTGCACCTGCGCTATTGTATTGTGTTCGGTTTGAAATCCTAATTGATATAGTTGGATAAGACTTTAATTTTGATGATTTTATAGGCATTAGTTTATGTATTAGAAATTTTTCAAACACTTATTTGACTAATAGGTCTATATAAATCTATTTTTGTAGAGTCTTTACCTGGTTTAGGAATCATTATGATGTTTGAAAGCTTTCATAGCTATTTCTGAAGATAGCATTGAAAATTTGTGTAATACAAGTAATATGTTATAATAAGTAGTATTTAGTAAAATAAATGATATTAATGGTATTAATAAGGTTGTCTAGCTAATACAGCTATATGCTTAAATCTAAAATCAACACAAGAAGAAGTTCTCTTAAAAAAACATTTTTGTACCAACTTAACAATTTTCTGAATTACTTTCGATGGTACATGACAACTATTTTTATTTCTAAACTAATTTGTGCTAAATGACAATTGGAATTAGTTTTTGAGGTAAATTTAACATCTGAAATCATAACATGAATCTATTTTCTGACATTGAAAGAATTTCATTTTTTATCATTTATTAAAAATCTCTATATGACTAGACAGCATGTTGCTAGGTCACAATTTATTAATTATTACAATTAAAAAAAAAAAGCTTTTTACAGGCTATATTATAATTTAGAATAACTTTGAATATGATAGTATAGTATAGTACAGTATAGAGCTTATTAAAATTGTTTTAAATTTTAAGTTTAGTAGTTGGATAATAATAAAGAAAAAAAAAACCTATTTATACAGTCAGATTAGTGCGTGGAGCAGCAATGCTTGGACATCAGACGTCTATTAGTAGACAGAAGCTTGCTACAATTATTTTTGTGCAATATATAATCATTCAGTAGGGTTAGTACGTCATTGCTATTGTTTTTTTCATTGCTTATTAATTTGATTACATAATATAGGTAAGGCTTACCAACCAAGAATCAATGTTCCACAAATCATATTTTTAACTAGATGTCCTCCTGCATTTATAAATGAAGTAATATACCTACATGCTTTAACGATTAATTGGGGAAAGCTGCATCTCTCCAAGAGTCAATAGGCTTAAGGTAATACGAATCAGTACACTGGATTCAATATAGTTCACTCAATTCAAAACACCAACTAATTTTCGTTTTGAAGTATTAATACTATATATGTTATTTATCGTGTATACCGTTCAATTTATTCAATATAATTTCTTCATATTTCTTTACCAAAAATTTACCATTACAAAACTAAAACATCAAAAAAGTCTGCAACGACATCCGCAACTTTTTAAGATTTCAGTAAACTTTTTTTTTTTGCAAAAATTTAAATTTTTCATTCAATTAAAAAAAAAAAAAAAACGAATAATCGTTTTTACAGTTCAATTAAAAGTTCACCGAACTTCCAAAATTACCGAAAAAAATTTGATTTTTTTCTTTTTTAATAAAAAATTCAATTATACTCAAATCTCCACTTCTATTCATTTATTTTTATATTTTATTTTTTGGTTTCTGCTTTTGTTAATAAAAAAAAATCACTAAAAAATATATTAACACTCAGCACCCCGCTCTCTGCTCTAATTCTATTCTTTCATATCATATTGCTAGGGTAGATATACAACAGAAAAAGCTTACTTCCGCTCTTTATTAAAGAGTTTATAAAAAGTAAAAATTAAAAACAAAAACAAAAATTAAATAGACAAAAAAAAAAAAATTTAAAATCCAAAAAGCTTCTCAAAAAAATTAACAAAAACGATAACAACAACAAAATTGTGTCTGGCGAAAATTTTTTTCATTTTATTTATTTTTTTATTTTTAAATTTTCTGACTAATACATTCCTATACGTGTTATTCAAATTAAGAAATTTGAACCCAAAAAAAATATATTTTTTTTTTTTTTTATTTCTTTACCATTAAGATACACAATAACACAGAGGGGGTGTGTAAGAGAAAGAGATGGATAGCTATGTATATGGCATTGGTGATATACAATATAAAAAAAAAACTAAAATAACAAAACAATAACAACATAAAGTCAAAAAACTGATGAAAGAGGCGACAACTTCCCCAACAAAATCAACATTGTGCTAGGTCAGGAATCTACTCATTCAACGTCAACTAAACAGCAACCCAACGGAGGATAAATAATTATTGCTAAAAAAAAATAAAAAAAAAAACAAAATAAATAACAAACAAAAAATGTATCAACAAAAAGAGAAGGAAAAATGAAGTGAAATTAAATAAGAAAATATGAAAAAAGAAAAATAACAAAAATAAAACAACAAAAAAAACAAAGTGATATAATAATAATAATAAAACAAAAAATAAAATAAAATAAAATAATAAAAAGAGTAAAGTAAAGTAATACAAAAGCCCCAAAACAATATCATCAGACAGCTTAACAAATAATATATAGATACAACACTCAACACTGTTAATAATATATATAAATACATATATACATAACTATACATTTCAGTCTTGATTATACATTCGTACGATATTACATATTTAAATGCACATATACCCGGTATATTATTTTATTATATATGGCATGAAAATCTTTTATTTTGGTTATTTATTATAAGGTAAATGTTCATGTTTTCGTCAGAGTTTAGGAAAATAAATTTATTGCCAAAAAATATATATATATACTATGTAATATTATTATATTATGATGTATATAGTATTTATGTTTTCTTACACTCTTATTCATAGGACTGACCAAATAATTAGAATTTATTTGTTTTTTGGATGCCATGAATATAATATGAATCAAGATTCTGTATTCAAGGTCAGCGAATTTATAAATGATAGAGAAGTCTCAAATATTTGGGCTAATTTATTATTAGGGCTAATATTACGGTTAATTCAGTTTAAACTGTAAAATGCTATTCTAATTCTAATAAATAGAATAATTACGGTTTTTTTTTTTTAAATATTACCAATTTGTAATCTATACATCATCACTGTCCTGTTAGTGGGGCAATGCTATTAAACAATCCCATCAGTGGGGCTTAATATAGAATTTTCAGTCAATAAATATATTCATAAACGCTTAAAATAACGATGTAGGTTTTTTGAATGTATTACAGGAGTATCTCTTTCATTCGACAATACTGAACTCATCAGTAGGTTTTATGTAGTAGAAACTACCTATTGCTTGATTTTATAATTTAAACCGAGTTGGTAAAATACCCATCTGTGAGTTATATAAATTAATCCAAATTCTTTGCGGATGAATCTATAAATAATTCAAATCGGTTAAATAAAATTTAAGAATTATTATAACAACTAAGAATTATTATAACTTGTGTTAAAAATAAAAATTTTACATATGAATTCACAATGGATTCACCAAAAAAAAAATAAAAAAAAAATTAATATTAAGGTCTGCTTAAATTAGATGGAACATTATTTTTTTTTATTATCCGTAAGGTGTCCAATCTAGACCTGACCTTTTTAGATTGTACTTTCCCGTTTGGTCTTTTGAAATTGCAGTCGCAAGCCACTGGCGAACGCTTATATTGCATTAATATCAATTTCTGGATTAGGCGCTGTGTGTATCTTCAAGAGTTTTTTTTTATGTTTTTGCCAGTAACTCAGGTATAATTACCTTTTAGTGCTTAATTAAGTAATAATAATAATAAGTATCTAATTTAAATAGAAGATGAAAAGTGGACCCCTCTTCTTGTAAATTCTGCATCTATCTGTGTTGACCTAACGCTACTACCCCTAATTTATTATGTTGAAATTTTAAATAGTCATAAAACCAGAGTCAAATCTCAGACAAATAGTCATATAAACAGATCTGTGCCAAAAAAAAAAATATTCTAATCCAGTTAAATATTGAAATTCAACATTTTGATTTCGTATTGTGTTATTTTTTTTTTTTGGAATTGAGGAGTTCGCGACTTTTTCAGATCTATTGTACTTCCTCGTCCATTTCAGAATTGCAGGTCTATGTCCTTGATGAACACTATTATTGCCTTGATGTCAAAGGTGTTTTTTGAATTGATGACTGTTATTTACAATTGCTAACATTTTAATTTCGGAATTCTAACTTGAACTACGCATTTGCTTCTTTGTTTTATGTTACAAAAAGAACATAACTGTTAAAATACCAGTTAAACGTTAAAATTTTAGTTTTTACTTTTTTGAATAGTGTTGATAGAAATGATTTTAGTTTAGAGCGATTTTAATTGTAATTTTATCTAGTAAATTTAAGTTGTAAGGATAAACTATTTGCCAGAACAAATTATAGAGGTTTTGGAAAATATCTTTATAAGGTAATTAAATTGTTTGTTTATAGGATTTTTATGTCATTTTATTGCTTTTAATAAATATTCGTCTATTGTATTAATCGTAGTGAAGCTCAGGTTTTACATTATTTGATTTGAGAAAGTATTTTATTTTTTTAATAACTGTTAGTAAGTGAAAAAATAATTCTAGAACCATTATGTTTGGAAAATTACATAATTTATTTCAATTACTTTACATGAGACACCATTCTCTTTGATTGCGAAGGATATTTTCAGAGTTTGCAGTATAAAAATATTCAATAATTTCATCCTCGTTAACATTTGTCGAACTGAAAAAACTGAACTGAAAAAGTCTATTGACCGGTGAACTCAGCACGAATTTCTATTTTTAATATCAGAAACGCTAATGTTCTGTTATTAGTATGAACGATTAATTTACAGAATGAGACAAGTGAGTTATTCGGATCTGATAATAATTTGTTTTTGTGTTCTTGTCAGTCAATCAACTCAATCATTTTTATTACATAAAGTATGTAAAATTATATCTCAACTTTTACTAAATACGGAACGTGTAATATTTTTCGACTATTTGTTAATTTTCTAGTATATCAACTGTTAAATATGGAAAACTACTACCATTATCAGGGACTAGACATTCTCAAATATAACATCGGTATATTTTTCATTTTATTTGAGTTAATACAAAATTATACTCTTAAGAAATTCTTTAAAATTGCATGTTTTATGAATAATGAAAGCAAAATTGAATTAAAAATCCATTCACTGAACGTAATTCGAACCTGGAATTTTCTTAATAATCCCCACAGTCCTTATACCATGTAGGTAGGCATAAAACTGGATAATTTCAATTGATAAGGCTTACAAAATAACCTAAATTTTGATTATTAAGTAAATATTTATGATCGGAAAATCTCGTTGGCTTTTCTTTCGTGGAGTTTTAGCGTACCATAATTTTGATTCACGTTTTTCGACAATACTCGATAAAGTACAAAAAATACAATAAATATTTGTTGGTAAAGATATACGGTGAAAATATATCAACTGGGGCTGATGCATGGAACCTTCATGTTTAGGAATCACTTGTGATGCGCTCTCGCTATACAATATTGGTCTGCTGTTATGAGTCTCGAATTAATTCATTTAATTATTTAATCTTATTAATATAACCTGTCTCACTCTACCTATTAATTTTCCCCTGATAATTAATTATTTCTAGATAAAGACTATATAATACCAACAATATTATTGTTATTATTACCTTATATATGTAATTAAAATATACTGATGATGACATAGAATATAAGCAATAACAATAAAAAAAAAAAAATAAAAAAAGAAAAACGAAAATTTTTTCGGCAACATTTGTTTTAATGTTATTTATTCATTGTTATTCTTTGATCGTAAGTAACCGAATGAAATAGAATAATATTATAGAAGTTGAATTATGGAACAAGGCAAGTAACAAAAACAAAAAAAAAAACAAGAGGGAAAAAACGGGAGGGTATTAATTTGCGGTATGGTCTGTTGTTGGTGTAGGTTTCGTTAAGTTGACGTTTTATATTATTGTAATTTTATTTTAGTTATTATTATTTTTGTTTTTTTTTTTTTTTTTGGGTAGGACATTAACCTTTTTAGCAATTCATTTTTGTGTTATTTTTGTTGATTCATGGACATTCGGGCTGCAAAAAAAAACAATATTAAAAAAATATACAAACACAAAATTAATAAAAATGAAAAAATAAATTGTAAAAATAAATAAAAAAAAATATATATATATATAACGAAAAACATTTTCATGATAACCTTTAATTATTATTGTTGGCAATTTGAGTTCAGTTTTTAATTTTTTTTTTGTGTTGTTTTTATTATGTTATTTTTCATATTTTTTTTTTGTTTTTGTTTTTGAGATTTAAATAAAAAACAGTAAAGTAAACTCCATTTTTTTTTTTTTTTTTTTTACAGATAAGAAATCTAGAATTTTGGTGAAAGAAACCAAAAGAAAAACAAAAATTAAAAAAAACAACAAAATAAGACACGAAACAATGACATTTTATATCTGATGGAAGTTATGAATGTATATGTGTATTAAAGTGTATCCATATATAAACATAGTATAAAAGTTATTAGTAATGTACTGATACGAAAATTTTGTAAATAAGAATTAAAGAAAAGGAAAACAAAAAAAAAAAAAAACAAATATCATCAGAATTACAGTGCGTTCCTGATGAAGGTTATTAAACTTTGTGCAAAAATATATATTAATAAGAACAAAAAATAAAATAATTTCCATTTTTGTCGTTGGTCATGGTTAATTTACTAAAAAAGCATTGTACGTATATGTATGCATTTATATACGAATAATACGTACTATATGCACAAATATATAACTATATATAAACTTATATGTTTTGCGTTGTTATTTTTAATATACACACAAACCCATTCAAAATTTATTTACATTTAATTTTTGGAATGTATGCGTTTGCGTGAATTTTGTAAATTTTTATTACACACAAAAACAAAACACCAAATCAAAAGAAAAACAAACAAAATTTATTTTATTATATTAATTGTTATATTTATGGTGATTTAATTCCTTATTTATTTTCTTATTGTTTTTGTATTTTTTTTTTTGTTTTTTTTTTGTTTAAAGGGGTTCAATAAGGTCTTCAATTATGATATGAAAAAGAAAATATTTTATTGGAATTTTATTTAAAACAACAATAAATACAAAATAAAAACTATGTAATTTCGACAATTAGTTGTCATAGGATAGAAAATTGTTGTCAAAATCAATTAAAGACGATAATTTTCATCGAACTGATCGATTCTTGTATTTCACTTTTATCTTGTCGACAATAAAATACAGAGGAAGAATGAATAACAAATATTTTGCTTTTTATTCATTCCTCTCTTGGTAGATCTCTTAAATCGTAAATTTTCAAAAAGTAAGTAATTAGTTGACTGGGAGACCTCCAAATTGCTATACAAGTTTATACGCAGACGATACTGCCCTATTATTATCTTCCATATGTCCAAATGAAATAATAAATAATCTTGAAAATAGTTTTCAAATAATTCAAGAACTTTATTACAAATGGAAAATCAAAATCAATGGCGAAAAAACAAACTCGATTTCCTTTCTTTACGCTACTTGCCTAACAGAAACCTATTTTTAAATAATAATGAAATAATATGGGAAAGAGATTATATTAAATATCTTGATATACATTTGGACAAAAAGTTATACTGTTTAAAGCACATATAACTAAGACAGTCAATAAAATAGATCTATATATAAAAATGTTGTATCCAATTATAAATAAAAAATTCGGGCTAACTTTAGAAAACAAACTAATAATATTTAAAGCCATTTTTCGCAGTATTCTTTTATACGGGTTCCCTATATGGAAGAGCGCTGCGAAAATAAACTTAAATGTGCTCCTAAAATTCAATCCTAAAATTAATCTTGGCTAAACCTTTGTATTTTTCCACCAACAGATTGTATAGCATAGCAAATATTAATACTAGTTTTCGAACAAATTGCAAAGATGTAGCCTACCTTTCTAAAGAGCTGTCTAAATTCAGTAAATCCACTAATAAGAGCGCTTGTAGATTAAATTTTTGCCAATTAGGTTTTTTTATTTTATTTTGCTCGGTTTATTTGTTTTTTTTTTTTTTATAATTAAGTTAGTTTTTAAGTTTTAGGATAAAAATAAATTGATCAAAAAGGTTTTTATTTGCCATTTTTCCTTAAAAAAATATTTTATTAATAAAAAAGTTCAGGTTAGTCTAAGTAACTTAAAAGTCATAGGTGTAAATACATTAGTATAAGCTCTTAAGGAAAATGAAATTAAGGCATAATAAAATAATAATAATAATAATAATAGTTGGCTGGTAGGTAGAAAAGCCACCTAATTATCGTTGACGTCACATATCGTTTGGAATCTATCGTAAAGATTGCATTCAGAAATAATTTGAATTATCGTGCAACAATATCGACCATTACAATGGAGTAATAATGGTGATGTAATTTGACTACTAGCTTTCAAATTTTGTTTCTGATAGTTACTGTGTAATATATGCCAAGAGTATGTGCTGAGGCAGTTTGGTAATAATATGAAAGAAAAATAGTAATTATTCTATTCGTTCTGTTTTATGAAATATATTCTAATACCGTATCTAGTACACTAGACTGTGATTCTGATTAGTTCTTGTTCACTCAAAGTTTTTACTTGTATCTCAATACACTAAAATGTAATTAGGCATACAAAATATTCATATTCTCAGTTCTGTTTTATAAAACATACTTGTGAACACTGTAATACTATGTTCGCATTTACCGATTTAGCTATGATTAAGGCACTTATCATTGTATAAATGATTTATGTTCATATAAAATTAATAATATCTAGTTGTTTGTAACAATAGTTAAAAATAAATCACACTTAAATTATGTTAAATATGGTCAAATTCACGTTCATAATACTGCATTTATGTTATATCGTAATTTTTATCGTATTTTTTTTATTTTTACGCAATCCTGACAATGATAATTTTGAAATTTTAAACAAGTAAAAATGTTAACAAAATTTATTAAAATAAATTCGTACTTAATATTTCTAACATTTACAATCAATAATGATTCTAAATTATTTTTTTTAATTCAAAAATGAATTGAAATCTATTCATTTATAATTTTTCGATTTATATGGTTTTTTTCTTTCCTGTTTTCGAAAGCGAAGTACAAATAAAACTTCAAACTTTTATTTTAATTCGTCTACAAAGTTTGATCTTACAGACTAGCAAGAAAAACTTAACTATGATTAAGTATTAATGCGAAAAACACGTATTTTCAACCACAGTAAAGAATCGTAATTTAAGCACAATACGTTCGTAAAAAAAGCATGTATATTTGATATCTTCAAATGATTTTGAAAATACATATTTTTATTTAATACATGTAGGTACTTAAAACAACAATTATATTTAGAGAAATGAACTCTATGTACGTATTATAACCAAAATCGAAGTCAAAGATATTTCTGGCTGCGATATATTGAGATGATTAAGCTTTCCTCTGTGCATTGGGTCCAAATTGACCCCAATCGTTTTTAAAATAAAAAAAAAACTTATTTCTCGTCAATTAAATCAATCAACCAGTCTATGAAAGCCTGAATTAGTATTTTTTAAACACAAAATGAAAAACGGTATCAAGTAGTTATACCGTCTCTTTGAAGAAAACTATACGCATATCTGTGCACTGGGGTCAACATGATTGTTTCCCATATTTGTTTTATGTATTTGCTATGAAAATTCATTATATATTTTATTCAAAATGACATTTCCACATAAAAAAAATGATTATAATATTAGTTGATGAACAGATTAGTATTAATTCGTGGCAAATGTTCCTTTCGCCAGTATATACCATCTAAGTCAAGCAAGTATGGAGTGAATTTTTTTTGGATTTGCAGTGTGACAAACTCGTATTAAAAGCTGAGATATATATAGGAAATTAGGAATGCAACCAACTGAGCGACGTTCAACTGATTATGCATTGAATTTAGTTCATCGTTTATCTGAACCATACATGAAAAAAGAGTGAACTATAACCATGGATAACTTCTTCACAAGTTGTATATTGGTTGAACAGCTATTAAGAAAAAAAAACAACAATATATTCGTTCAAATAAACCTAATCTACCAAAAGAATTTACCAGCAAGGCAGAAATCAAGAAAAGAAATGTGATTTCTTCAGAGTTTTGTTTTGACGAGAATCTTATGTTGGTAAGCTACATTCCAAAGCCAAATAAGAACGTTTGGTTACTATCAATTTTGTATAATGATGAGGGTGTTGACTCTGGTTCAAATAAGCCCAACATCATATTGGATTACAATTTAATTAAAGGCGGAGTTGATACATTAGACAAATTGTAAGAACATACACGTGCAAAAGGAAAACTAAACGATGGTAAATAGTTTTTTTTAATATGATCGACAACGCTGGTGTTGGTGTAATTTGTATAAAATTACAAACCCTCAACTATTCAACCAGCCAAAAAACGTCTCAATGTAAATTGTTCTTAAAGGAGTTGGCTATGCAACTGATGCAAAAAATTGTCTACCCAACCCTAGAGCAATGAAAAAAAATGTTAAATCGCTATGGAAAAGATAGGGTATAAAGTAGTGAACCTAATACGCGTTGCAACAGACGAAAGAATAGCTATAAATACAGCCAGTAAACGTCAACTGTGTCATATTTGTCTCCGATCTGCTGATGTTTAATAAAAATAATTCAATAAATAGAATCTTAGAGTCCCAGAGTTGAAAACACAAAATATCTGAACAAATACAATTTTCATTGGAAAGATAAGATTTGACAGATGGATAAGTGTAGGTAGGTAGGTAGGTAGTGATGCTTGCCGGCAGTACGTCGACGCATTTAGACCATTAAGGCTCATTTAAGGAAGACTCTTAGATGGATTTTCCGTTTTTGATCGGGACCAGGGTAGATACAGAGTAGGTGTTGGACAGTTTGATCCGCCTTCTGCTCTCTACGTGTTCTGCAAAAGTAATTTAAGGGGATTTCAGGCTTCTAGCTAGTTTTCGAATAAGAAAATGAACCATAATGACCCCTACCCAAGTGAGAATGTCACACCTTTCTACGATAGAATGCTAAAGGAGCGGGTTCAGCATAAGCCAGAATTAGTTGGTGATGTTGAAGTCTGGTCGTCTACTCGACCATATGAAATTTGAAGCTTTTTATCATCTATGCGAAGCAGTACACTACAGCTAGCTAAAAATGCCCGCAGATTGAGTTTTTCCGGAAGAATTTTTAAGGTAATACCCTCACTAGCAAGTTTATCTGCTTCAGGAGGTAGATAAAATTCTAAAAAACAAACAAATTTCTTGGACGAAATCTCTAGTAAAATCCCCAAAACAAAACATGCATTTTTATTTCAATTAGTTTTGGAACTGAAGTAGTATGTTAGTAAGTAAGTTAGCAATTGCATCTCAACAGACATGATAAAGTTTTATATTTATTCCAAGTATTGTTCAAGCATTCTCCATGTACTGGATAGGTATTATGTGATTTTCCAAATACTTTTAGAAAACATGTGACAGAAGGTCATATATCATGTATAGACATGTAAGGTCATATAAGAAGGTTTGAATATTAATGCATCATTTATATCCAAAACCAATTGGTTGTTACTATTTGTCTTCTCAAATTCAAAATTTTTTTCTACAGAAAATCTACTTTTCTAAATAATTTAATACTCCAACTTATTATCTCATTTTATTTTACTCACCACTACAAATTAAATTTCAACAATTTTTCGCCAAAAATTAAGTAAAAATCCTTAAATAAACAACTTTAAAACAATTAAAAATATTAAACTAACTTCATTATAATTATTAAATCCTTAATGTTATGTAATCATCTATAAATTACTTATTAATTAAACACAATAAAAACATTATTTACCAAAAAATAAAATAAAAGTAAAACAATTTTAAATACCCGAAAAACAAAAACAAAAAAACTTTTATAGCGTAATAAATTTCATTTACATATCCTTACAGAAAAATAATATCCTTTTGAAAATCCTTTATCACAAATTTTTGCAATTCTCATAATTTAAATGAGAAAAATTTTTACATTCTACTGGTTGGGTTAAAACATACTTTGAGTGGAGTGGAGGTGTATCAGTTGAAAACAATAAAAAAAAACTTTTCTTTTTGTCTATTTTCATCTCTATTAATCCAATTTTAAATATTATTCCTTTTTGTTCCTATTTCTACCCCGCACCGCATTTATAATGAAATGATTTTATTAAAATACTTTTATAACACCTCCCAATCACTTTAAGCGTTCTTAAAACAAAAACAAAAAAACAAAAAATAAGCAAAATTAAAACAATAAAATAAATATTTCCAAAGTACATAATTTCAAACTAAATTTCAACACTTGCCAAAAAAAAACGAAAAACAAAATAAAAACAAAAATCAAAAAAATAAAATCAAACAAATAAACAGGATATTCCCGAAATTTAAATTGAATGCAATTTACAATGATGAAATGCAATCGTTTTTTTTATCTTTATTTTTGTTCTCATTTTCCATACACAATCATTGTACGTACATCCATATAATAATCTATTTGAACATTGATGTATGTATATATATGTACATGACAGTTGAAATATTTAAATTGAATGCGGAATTACCAAAAAAACAAAAAAAAAAAAAAAATTAAACAAAAAAAAAATCTTATTTTCACGGTCGTCTGGCTTCCAGCCAAAAAGTTGAATTTTCAGGCCATCATAATGATAAATAATATGAACATTTATAAATACACAATATACATACACATATATCTATATACATTCAACTAGATCTATTTATTTTGTGCAATATAGGACGATGTAGTTATGTACATGGAAAACGACGACAATTATTGCAATTTGCATGGATATAAAACGTTTCTATCATTTTATCCCATCAAAAATATAAAAAGAAAAACAAAACTATTTTTGTTGGTGGCACTGTGATGTTGCATATACAATACATAGTACATAATAACGAGTATAAGTATTATTGAGGTATATGTATATGTATATAGTAGAGGAACTAGGATGGTGTTAAATTTTCATTCTGAAAGAGTTTTTCCCAAAAAAAAGTTATTCCATATATAATTGTTGTTGTGTATGAGATGAAATCAAAAATATTCGTATATCATTATCATTATCATCAACAATATAAATATCAATCAATATCATTGTAGTATTAATAATATTTTTACCTTTATATTATAATGTTATAATTGCTGTGTATTTATACACATTAATAACCACATATTCCACATGTATAGTTGGAGTACAGTTAATAGATCTCGTTTTAATTTTTGTAGTAAAGTCCTAAAGGTCGAGACTTTTAGTTAATGATTTTGAGAAGGACTTTGTTGTATGAAGGCATTGCAATGGGAGTAGAAATAGTTGTTTAGTTTTGTGTTACATCAGGATTTTGTGACATCAAATTTATAATTAAGTTTTGGTTAGTATTTGATACGTGATGTGAGCTAGAACTGCACCTGCACTGTATAATAATAATTCAATAAATAAAGAGAAAATTTTCGAAGGAAGTTTTTCCCGTTTTCTTGGAAATGTCCCTCAAATGTGTAGGACAGCCACCATTAAAAGGAAAAAAAATGTTTTGAAAGAGAAAAACAAGTTGAACAAATTGTTTTTGTTTTGTCAATTGTCTTTCATTGTGGTCTTTAGTTTACCTAGTCATACTAGGTTTAACTACAAAACAAAAAAATATTTTATAAGCGAAAATTACAGAGTTTGGTGAAACAATTAAGATATTTGTGCCTTTTAATTTAACAGACTAAGAATTAATATTATAATATCGTTCTAGTAACAAAATAATTGTTATAACTAGCTTGAAAAAGTCCATACAAAAATTTTCACAACGTTTATGTGAAATTAAAATTAATTATATTAAAGTTTTCTGCCTTTTTGTTCTTATTAATATTTACACAGTAACGGAATCAGTACTACAATTCTTGCCATCCAGTGCAAAAACGAGACGTCCGACATCTATATTTAGTTGTGAATTAATGCCAACATTTTACGTTCTATCTATTATAATGTATCAAAATCATTATCATCAACATCTTGTAGCGCTTAAGTTCTGGGTGAGTTCACTAAAGTCCTTCAAATAGAATAGAGCCACTTGTATAGTTAGATTTGAAGGGTTTGAGCATAATTTTTAACGCTGTCTGTCCATCTGCTTATTGGTTTTCCTCTACTACGATTATTATCGGGCTTTTTGTTTAGTATCATTGCTTGATTTGGACTTACTTGGTGTATTTTAGTTTTTAAATCTTTGAAAATCATAAAAAATGTTCATGCCTATAATCAGGTTATTGATTCTCTAATGTTTTTATAGACCAAGTATTTGGCGACGATTTTTATTTCGAATATGCGTAATCTATTTCTTTTAGCTACATTTATAGCACATGGGTACAACAACCATACGTCGTTTGGGAGTTTTATATATTCTCATTTTGGCTTTTCATTATATTTGCTGTGATTGTTGCATATTACCATCTATTTCCGGTCTGGATTCTGTTATGAGTAGTCATATTTTTATCGTTTCTTATTGTTGCTCCCAAGTATGTAAAGTTTGTTAATCCTTCAAAATTGTACTTTTCAATTGTTATATTTTGGTTATTTAACATTTTTCGGTATTTTGTTTTGTCTGGTATAATTTTTAAGCCTAATTATCTTTGTCTCAAGATCAGTGCATTTAGTACTTGAAACTATACATGTGTTTCCATTTTTTCTGTAAATATTATGTCTGTCGGTTTTGCGTATATAGTTGACAATTCAAATCTTGTTTCATCTTCATTCTTAACTTCCATGTCATGAAGTGAATGCGAGTACCGATCGGGTTATTAGTAGCTTGTTAGACACAACCAAAAACCAAAAAAAATAATATTGTTTTCATAAGTACCAAATGTTCAAGATATTCATCTTGTTAATCTTATTTTTTGATGACCGATAATTATAAACCTTAAATATTGTTAAATTTATTAGAGATAATATAACGGTAGAAAACTATGTATCAATAGTTTCACCACACACACCAACCTCTCTTTAACAATTAACTCAGTTCAATTAACATTTATACCGGGTGTTCCAGAGCATGTGTATCAGCTTTTTACAAGGGAAGTAGACCTTATTTTAAAATTAAATAAAAATTTTATGAGCTAAATCGAGTGCCGTCTATCGATTGGTGATATTTTCAACTTCCGGGAAGGACCGGAAAGAACCGTAGAATCCAAATTTGCTTAAAAAATTACCTCTTCTAATTTAAAAAGCTCGATTTCGGCCAATTTCGGAGATTTTTTATCTTAAAAAACGCTTTTCCGGTACTTCCCGGAAATTGAAAATATCACCAATCGATAGAGCACCCTCGATTTAGATAATAAATTATTATTCTTAAAAAATGCTCTGGATACGAATGTTCTAGAATACGAATGCTCTGATACGAATCCTATGGCACACCCGGTATAATGAATCGATTCCGTTAATATGCGAATACGAATGGTACCTTCTGTCTGCATATTGAATTTTCATATGGGAATGGGTTCAAAAGGGATTATGTTGGAAGAAAAATAAGATTGGAAGTGTAACTAATTACACTAACCTGTAGAAAACCACCTTTGATCTTAATAAAAACATTATTTTTATTAATTGCAAATTTAATTTTATTTGTTAAGAAATATTTTTGGTATATGTCGTTTTTCCGGAAATTTTCATTTTTCTCATTATTTTAATTTAAATCCCTTGTTCTTTTGTTGCTCTTTGAAAATGTAAAAATATGGAACATTTAAAGTATAAACACAAGCATGTAATAAAGCCAAGAGAAGTGTGAGAAAATGTGTGTTTTCTGCTCCAACTTTAAATTTTATTGAAAGAATGTGGAGTATTCCATCGTTATCGTTATATACCACTTGAGTTCTTGAGATCAAATCAAAACTACGGTTCTTCTTTATCTTCTATAGTGCAAATCATTAACAAATTTAGTTGTTTCCACGAACTATTCGTGAAAACGAGCTTCACGTTCGTCATTGTTATTTCATACTTCATAGTAACAAAGGTGAAAAGTTCAATTTCTGGGAAGGACATAATTATGTGGATAGCATTTCTATCGCACCGAATTTTGTTTCAGAATTAATTTATTTGACATACATTTTTTTTCGCACAACTCCCCAAAATTTTAAATTTTCCTCATCCAATGTGACTATTAATATTTGACATAATAACTATAAATATCATTCTTAATCCATTCAAATCTAGATACTGGTATTATTTTATTAAATTTGTTTTGTTTAAATAATTTAATAACAGACTGTAGATGTATCTAAGATGTTATTTTTCAAAATTATTGTATTGCACCTATCAAAGGGAAAGACTTAAAAAGTTAAAACATTGGTACTTATGTTGTACTGTATATGTTGCTGTATAATCTTACACACATAAATACTATAAACTTAACTTAAAAGTAAAAATGTTGTTTGTTAGTTTTTTTGAAATTTTACTTATAAAAGATTTTGTTCTTGCTACTGATATTGCTATTACTATTTACTGTTTACTACTGTTATTATTGTTGTAAGTAGGAAATATCGTACATAAATTTTAAAAACGTTGGCCAAATGCCACCACCAACACTATGCAAACATGAATTCATGAATGAAAATTTCTTTTATTTTTGTTTTACTATTTTTCAAGAGTGCACTTTTCATAATAAAACGTTGACTATATACATGTATATTATGTAATATATATGTATGTAAAATAGCTTTCAATTTTACCATCATCATCATTGTAATCATTATTATCATTTTTATGTTGCTTATTTTATTTTTATTTCTTTTCTTATTTTTTTTTTTTTTTTGTTAATGCTCACTTTCTGAATTGAATAATAAAATAATAGCAACAACATCAAACAGCATAAACATTTTATGTATTGTATCTATAGATAAATGCAAGTATATGGTATATGTATATATATGAATGAAAGTAATAGCAACAAGCAACAGTTAACAGTAACATCAATATTAACTGTATGATGATAGTAAAAACTAAAAATATATCTATCTAAGGTGATTCTCTAGGAGATCTAACAGTATAATAGGATAAAAGAGGCAAATATCTGATAATATAAAATACTTTAATGATACTAAAGATGATGATATTGATACTGATGATAATGATTATAATGATATTGATGCTACTGATGACAATATAATTCGAATGTTGAAAATGATGATGCTAATGTTTATATTATTGCATATAACAAAAACTGTAATGTACAATTTAATATTATAATATTGTGCTATTAAAGAAATATTTTCATTCGGTACCTATATACGATACAACTGGCAAACAACAGGTTCTCAAATTGATGAAATAATTCATAGTGTAAAATTATTTTATTAGTTGTTGTTATTGTTGTTAAGTACATCATATATACAGTGATTTACAGAATAATATTAATAATTCAAGTAATAAAAATAAAAAATATATTTGAGTAAAATGAATTAATTAATATACTGATTTCGGTTGTTTCTGTGTAATGATATTCATTAATCATCATGATTCACTATAACTTACTAGTGATCATGCGATAAAAAATCTCGAAGTTCACTAAAATTTTATGTATTAATCATACTACAGTTATAATGGATAATCATAATATACTCATGAATTTCAATGCGACATGGAATGCTTCGTGAAAAACAAAGCGCATTTACAATTAGCAATGCTTCATTTAACAGATGCACTGTCGGTGCAAATGTGCAATGCTGCCACTAAAAAATTGAATCCATGGTATATCAAAGCTTTTATTGAAAAACTTGTGGTACCACCTTTCAACTTATAGATTATAGTCAATAGCAGGCAAAAGCGTCGGAATTGACACCAACTGAATGAAATATTTGGTTAAATTGAAATTCTGGTTTCACATTTTCACCGTGAGGTATACATAGTTAATTCAAATTTAAGAATTTTTTTCACATTAAATCAATTCAATTAAAAAATATAAAAAAAACAACAACAATAACGTAATGAACTGGCTGTTATACACAGAAATAGTATACGGACAATAGTTCAAATGGAACACACATTTAACATGTTTCCGAACCTTTTGCACTTGCACTTGATACTCGCACTAAACCTGTCAAATCACACTAAATTTTTTTTTTATTTTCAGTTTTAATAAATTTAATTTTTCGATATTTAGTGTATTTGAGACTACACTAAAATTTTGACAACAAATCAAGTGTGATTGATGGTAAGACTTATACTTGTTAGTAAGTCTAAATTTGGCTTTTCTTATAGCAAATTTTTACAATATTTTTAAATAAGATTAGATTAATGTATGGCGACCAAATCGAAAAACTAATCAAAGTTATTTTAAGGCGACATGTGCTGATCTCTAATCAACCAAAGTCGATTGCCGGTGTGAAGAATTAGTTGAATTGTCGTTTATTTAATTGCAAGACAAGATTTGAGACATTTAATTGGTTTTTATTCAAAAATATTAAATTTATACATATATACAAATTTCAAAACAAATTAGACTGATTATAGAATCTACAGGATATTCGATAAATTACAATAAAAATTTATTTTATGTACAATTTTCGTGATAAACTTCAATTGAATGTATAAATTTTGTTGAGTATAATCAGTCAGGTATTCTATGACAACACTGTTGTAAATCTAAACATATCACTAAAAACAAATCTGATTATCAAAAACAAACACTGTTATATATAATTCTATATTAATGGATTATTCAATAAAATTGGGAAGTTTTTAATTTTTTATACACCTTTGCATCCCAATTTTTAATTTTTATTGACAGGCTGTCATTTGTATTAAGTAAATAAAGTTCAATACAAAACATTGCAGAAGTCTGCAAGTAGTAGACGAAATACACGTATCTGTAAAGCATATTTAGTGGTCAAGGTAAATTTCAAGGTAAATTTTTGTAAACCGTTGTTGATAGCTGAATTGTCATCATAAAGCAACATCAAAATTAGTTTATTAATTTTTAAAAAATAAATAATAGAAAATTTTAACATATGGAATGAAAGACAAAGTAACGAATCGAAAAAAAAAATTAAAATTATATAAATTCAGCAATAAAAAAAATATAAATAAAATAAATGTTCAGTATCAATGATAACAGCATGCAGGAAATATAAAGTTGAAAGTTGAATGTTGAGCAACAATGTTTTGTATCAATAAGTTTAGACAATTTTTGTAGACATTAAAAATAACTTGGGATAAGGTCAATATCATATTTTGTATATAATGAGTGTTTCATAGCATGCATATTAGTTTTTTAAGAAAGGATGGTGCTCTGTTGATTGATAATATTTTCAACTTCCGCAAAGTACTGGAAATAGATTTTTTAAACCGGAAATTCACCAAATTCAAAATTTTCAAATGAGACGATTTTTTTATGAAAATTCGAGTTCTACATCAAAACTAAGAAATTTTTGTTTTAACTCTTAAAAAATCGATTGTCATGCTCTGGGACACGCGGTATATTTTGTTTTGTTTTTGTTTTTAATTTAATATTTTTAATTATATCATTCTATAATGTCTACAAAAATATATCAATATTTTTTTACCAATTTGTTAATAACATCCTGCAAAACATTATTACAAATTTGAATGTTGACTTTATTCAATATTGTCGTTCAATCTTTACTTTCACAGCTTTATAAATTGTATCTGTTACTGGTTTTTAGCATTTTATATTTAATAAAATTTCTTCTAATACTTACTTCAGTAAGTATCAATCCCGAATAATTTGATAAATCGATTTCGAGTATAATTTTTTCATATTGCACAAATATATTTTATACCTAAGTTTATGGATGATCTCAATTTTTATTTCTCTATCGCTACTCTCTCGTAGAATTCGACAATGAAGAATATTTATGAAACACATATAAATAATCTTCATTGTCGAATTCTACTTATTTTCTCATATTTCTTAACTATGATATTTGTTTTCTTTCAGAATTATGCATATTCTGAACTTTATCTTTACTTAAAAGCTTTCGTAATTATTGATAGTTTGAATTATTTTTATAATATTGCACAAGTAAAGTTTGGAAAATCTTTAGTAAACAAACCAATGATGTTTAAATGATATTAAAATAATAATAACGATGTTCTTCAATTGTTGTTAAATTTAGGAATATAATTTTTGTTTTAATTTCATGAGTGTATTTTTAAATGAACGAATTAAACCAAATTAAATTAATTAAAACAAATAAAGTGTTGCAAAATTTTTGTGAGTCACTGTATTTATATAGTCATGTTACTAAAATTATATTATATATTATGTATGTATGTATTGTTGATAGTAAAATCTAAAATTGTATACAAAATTTTTGTTTAGGTGTTATAAATTTAGGTTTATATTAGAACTATAATTTTGGTAAAATGTTTTATATATATATTATACCAGTATATTATGTATATTTATATGTATAACGGTACAAAATTTTCTATTATGAGATTTTATATTTGAAAATAGACTTTAAATATTCATGCATAATTCATTTCAGGAAGTATTAGACGTACTTATAATCATACATATACTGTATATATATATATATATGTATATACTTACATAATATATTATGGAGATTTTTGTTTTCATTTTTCAGGATAATTTAATATTTTTAAATGGGAACTCATAATAATCATTTACTTAGTCTGATATTATATAAGGATTCTATTTTGAATAATTAAATAATGGTAATTTTATATTTGAAGAGAGCAAACACCTGTTGAATATTAAATTAATGTGCGAAATATAAAGTTTTGTTATCTATATATATACATATATATATAGATTTAATTTTTGTATAGAAGTAGGTCAATTTAGATTTATGTGGCTGAAATTGAAATTAAGATGAAAATTTTTTAATAGTTTTAATGTTTTGGTTTATTGTTGCACTAAATTGTTGCAAATTTATTGAATAGAATTATTTTTAGGTGTTCCATCAGGTAGAGTGTAAATGTAATTACTGAAGTATATAGTAATAAAATAATATTTATTTTAAATTAAGGATATGTTGGTATACTTGATTAATATTTAACTAAGAATTTGATTATACATATATATATATATGTACTATAAATTTAGGTTGGATGAGTTTTCCTTAGGTTTACAGGATTGCAAATTTTTGGAATTTAAATATAATTAAAAATGATAAAATTTTTGTTAACATTCTCGGAATTTGATAGTCTGATCCGGGTTTAATATTATATATTTTTTTATATTATATTCGTATAATATATTTTTATATTTATTCGTATATTGGATATATACTTTTTTTATTGGATTATTTAGTAACTTGAAAATACCTGAACAATCAATTTCAAAATTATAAAAAATAAAAAAATTTAAACAATATATTAAAAATTATATTATCATATATTATAATGTAGTTAGTTGTCAACAATTCACCTCAAAATTATATAATAAAAATTTTATTCACCAAAAATAAGGGAAAATAAAAAAAATAAACCACGACACCGCATACCTTTTACAAATATCAAGAGAGTGTATATGAGGTACATTTAATGTAGGTAGGTAAGGTAGGTAAAGACAAATATTAAGTTTTCTTGAAATTCTCTTGGATCGTTGGAATAAATTTATTCTGCATACAGTACCATATCTTGATTTGTACAATGACAATCGGGTTTAAAATAACTTATAATTTGGAGTGTGAATAAAAAACAAAAAAAAAAAACAGACTAGCACTGTAAATTCACATTGCATTAAAATATTCATTAGTAGTATTTTCAATTGAAAAACAACTTATTGAAACTCAAATTTTGACTTAGAGATCTGTTCAGTCGTAGTCATTCATTCATTCAATTTAACCTACTATTTTCTGATAAAAAAAAAACCTTAAGTACACAATTTTTACACAAAAGCTAATATTTAAACTTGAATTATAATTACTCAACAGGGGCGCCTAGTGTATTATATATTAAAATAATTCATTTATTTCAAATATCATTTACATAATGTAATACTTATAATTAATATATTAAACAAATAATTTGATTCTAACAAATTATTCAAAATATACATACATTTAATTATTTAAACCATTTATTTATTTACACTCAACTAAAATTTTTAATTTTATTAAATAAAAGAATCAAGTATCAATCAAAGTATTATTCAATTAATCAGTAAATTTTGTCCTTATATTATAGAATAGTTGTCATGCTGATAACAAAATCCGAAAATAAAAATTTTTAATCATAGAAATGAAAATTAATATAATTTTTATTTTTGAGAGGTATAATCTAGAGAATAACAATCTTTCACATCATAGATACGAACACCATTTTTATATTAAGTAAGACTAATCTTATCTGTTAGTTGGCTAAATGAAAACTGGAACTGAGATATGGATATAAAATGTCGAATAGAATATACTTGTAGCAGTTTTCTACAATATAAATAATTTCTATGTAACCGTGGTATCAAATTCGAAACAAAAATTCAGTTCGTTAAATACTACGTGTAATCGATACTTCTCTATGGTATGGAAGCATGGACAGTCAAAATAATGACCATGAATAAGCCTGAAGGGTTTGAACTGTGGGTAGAATTCTGAAGATATTATTGGTGAGATTCTAGTAGAACAGATAGAATAGATAGAGATCATGAATTGTTATTAACAATCAAACGCAGGAAAACAACTTATCTGGCTCATATGATGCGAAATGACAAATGTCATATTCTGCAACTAATTCTGCAAGATAAAATTGAAGGCAGAAGACATGTTGGCAGAAAATAAATGTCATGACTAAGAAACATCAGGCATTGTACAGGCCTCCAAACGGTGGAAGAATTAATGCCGGGAGCGCAGGATCGAGAGAGCTTCAGAAATATTTTCGCATACATCAAGTAGTGGATATGCAGTTAAAGAAAAAAAAGTTCGTACCAGTAACTTAGGTAGCTAGTATTATTTTTGAACCCATTTACTTACTTTCGAAAATTTCTCTTTATATTTTTTTTTTTCTTTATTTTGTTTTATAATTTATGTATATCAAATATGTAATAGATAATTATATTTAGTTTTATTGGTCATAGCTTAGGTTTAAGCTGCCTGATCTTATTTTTTTTTGTATATAATTCAATTTATTTTAAATAAGCTAACGAGTTTTTATTAACCCTTTCCCGCCGACTACCCTTTCCCGTCGTCCAAAACGAATAATATTTTAAAGCCAGAGTAATGTTTGGCTAGATAAGCCAAAAGTCAAGTTTGGCCTTCTAACCCTTGTAGGTTCCGATCTATGGACCGTCCTATAAATAGGCCAACCGGCAAATATGGGTGCATAATTTTAACACAAAAAGTTTAAACAAATAAAAATATTATTTTAGTTTATTATATTTTTTAGAGTTCGAATGACAAAAATAAATACATTGAAATAAACTAACTAAATATTATAAATTAAATACATAAAGAAAAATAAAACTATTTAAATTATTAAAACTTTTTTAATTATTAAACATTATATTCCCGAAATGGAATAAAAACAATTACAAAAAAATAAGAAATTCAATTATATGATAAAAACTTAGTATACTTTGTAAAACATAAATGACTAATGCATTAGGTCTTTGTGCAAGTGATGGAATAATGAGGGAAGCTGTTCTTTCATTTTGGGAAGAACGCGATTTGCTATTTCGGCGTTTACTGTTAAGGAAGTATTTATTTTTTTTTTCTTTCAAAAAATTCTTGCTTTTTGAAGATATTTACAAAATATAGAACAATGATAGCTGGGATGTGTTGAGATGATTCGGCTGATGATAGAAAGTATAAATTCCAAACGTTTACAAATGCTAAACCAATTAGGAAAATAAAAATCGCCCACTACAATCCTTACCTTTTAGCATGATTCTGTACTTATTGTTATTTTGATCAATTCTATCGCCACTCATATCAGCGTTAAAATTTGTAAAATTCTCGATTCTCTATTCCAACGTTTTTATGAATGTATAGGATTTATAAAGTCAACATTAGTTAACATTGCAGAAGCACTATTATCCACACATTTAACAAAGTGTTAAATATGCCAAGTATAGACACAATCACAAATATCTTTATCTTGAGTTAACAACAAAAACGAATTATCATTAGTATCTTCGACTTCATCATTTTCGTCCCAAATTTTCACTTCTATTGTACTTTGAACATCTCTTGGCAATTCGTCTTCAAAGAGATTTTGATCATAAAATTTTTCACAATTCGTCAATTTATCTATTTGTGGTGGGAAAATGTTTACGTTTATGACATTATGATCTTCAAAATTATTTAATTTTTTTTATAAAGCTTCATTAGCTAGCATTATTTATTATAAAAAGCTTCAATAGCTACCTGAAGACCCTTGAACTCACTTTTACCATGCAAATGCTTTTACTTGTGTAATAATTACGCTTTACATGTTCCAAAATAAAATTACAACGAAATAAAAATTCTTACATTTTTATGCCGGTTGGACTATATATAGGACACCAACTTTTAAATAAAAAAATAATTAATATTTTTAACTAAGATCCAATATTTAATAGTTGTCGAAGCTTCTTTAATGCTTAAACAAATAAATTTTGGTAGTTTAAACATAATAAAATATTTTTCAGTATTTATTTTTTAACATTTTATACATTCACCTCTACTATTTTTAACTTTTTGAAAAAATTACATTTTGAATTGAGTTTAAATGTTATTTCTAAACTGAAAAGTTGATGTTACTATATTGAAAAATGTTACTTTATTTTTCAACTTCAAAATAAGGTACTTTTGACCGAACTAAGTTAATTTTAATGGAAGTTATACGTATTTGTATGACATATTGTTTGCTGTCCTATATATAGGCCAACCGGCGGGAATGGGTTTTAAGAAGACTATTTTATTCAAATTATTATTAAACCATTTTTAGTTTGACCAAAACAATAACACGCAAATCAGGTAACTCAATTTACTGTGCAAATTCTTGGATTACCAAAAACAGAGAGTTACATTAAACAATTTTAAATGTCGAATTATATACCATTGTCAGAAGTGCATTAAAAATGGAAAATTATATTTATTTTAAAGAAATTATTAAAAATGAAAATCTAACAGTCGAAAATTTACATTTTAAATTTGGAAGCATATACAGTGGTGGACTGAACATTCTAACTTGGCCACCGAAGAGCCCTGACTTAAATGTTATAGAGAACATGTGCGGAGTTATGAAACAATGAAAAGGAAACAAATCGATAAAAGCAGAAAAAGGCTGAAAGGATTGAGGAAATACTGAATATTTAGATAAAAATACCTACGAAATTAATTTAAAATTTAAGAACTTCAATATGAAAGTAATTGCAAGCTGTTATTGATGAACAAGGTGGAATAACTAAACATTAATAATGTAAAAATACTAAAATAAAACTATTTAACTGTAAACAACATTTTTATTCAAAAATTAACAATATTTCTTTAGTTCTACCTGATGTGTAATTAATTATGCCGAATGAAACCAAATGTGTAATTACTTTTGCCGGGTGACATAGCAAAATAAACCTGTTACTACCTGAGTCATTTGAGATTTTTGTCAGCCGAAAATTTAAATTTAAATTAAGAACAATTTGTGAATTAGATTCCCCAAGTTTTTTTTAACACATTTGTAAATTCCGTCCTTAGAAAAGAAAAACAAAAAAAAATATTAAAATTTATTGAGTGTGTAATTAATTCTGCCTACCACTGTATATACAATGAGAAATGAAGACGAGCGAGACTAAATTACACTTTTTCACTATTCGAAGTATAAATATAAAAATCTGGAAAGAATATCTACTGTTCACATATCTACAAATCAAATTTCAATCGAATCAAATCGAATTTAACGCCATCATACACAAATGAAATTAAAAATTCAAATTTTTCCAAATGAAAACTACAACGATGTCATCGAAGATTCTTGTTAATTTCCTTTCAACTTCTCATTTTCCGTCTCATATTAAAGAAGCCAATTTACAAATAATATTTTTAAAAATAAATTTTCAACAAACCACAAAACATTTTTTTTTTTTTTTCATCTAAAGAGTTGTGTTTTTATTTTTTTTTTTTTTTTGGTTTTTATTTATTACAAAACAAAATAAAAAGATTTTCCAATACCAATTCAATCACTCAAACCATGACCTCTTCCATTTTGAAAATTGTTAATGCACGAAAATAATTTTTATTTTATTTTTTGTTTTGTTTTCGTTTTAGGTTTTTTTTTGTTTTTTTTTTCATTTCTTGTTGACTAATTCTTGACTATATAATCATTATCATATATGGCTTCATTTTTATTTATTTTCAAATTCTCAGAACCAGTCTGTCAGTCAGTGACACTGGCACTGCATTTTAAAATAATGTCTAAAAAAAAATAAAAATAAAAATAAATAAATAAATTGCATACATGTGTGTTTTTCTGTGTATTTATATTAATTGCAAATTTCTGCCTACATTTGTACCGTGATATTATTTAAAACAAAAATAAAAATAAAAACAATGAAAAAAAAAAATAAAATAAAGAGTCAGAATAGAAAGAGATACCAACATAGAATCATTTCTTTTTTGTTTTTTCATTTTTATTTTTGGTTTTTGGCCACGAAATAAGACAAGAGACTTTAAAAAATTAAAAAAGTAAAATTGAAATAAAAAACAAAAATTATAAAAATAATAAAAATAAAAATAATAATATGAAACCAACCAAATGTGCTGTGTGCGTGTTTGCAAAAATTTGTTATTATTTTCTTTGTTATTATTTCGGTTATGCGATTTTAACGTTTATGTTTTGTTTTTGTTTTTTTTTTGTGTTTTTTTAGAAAATTATCAGTGTTCCCTGCCATTAATTTTTTTTCACTTAAATCTGTCAAGGGCAATTTAAAAATTTTTCAAATAATAGAATAATTAATTTGACCGAGGACCTATAATAATACAGATGTCTGGTATATTGAATGAGTTAATTTTTAATTTTTTTTTATTATTTAAGTGAATATAGGAATAGGACGTGCACTTGAGCAGTATTCTCTTACTATTTCTCTATTTGTATAATTTATTTTATCTCTACTTTGAATCTATTTTATTTAGGTAATCTATCTGCTCTTGTATCTAGGTAAGAATTCGCTTCTCTAAACTGTTTTATGTTTTTGAAGCTTATGGTCAGATTTCAATTTTCTTAATCGTAATTTATTTAATAAAGTTTGAATTCATTAAAATGTTTTCACCCATAATTAAGATTTACATGCTGGGTGGCTCAGAGTGCCTGCCTCTCAATCGACAGGTCCCAGGTTCGATTCCCGATGAAGCAAAAAAAAAAATTCTATGGGTTTTTTTGACTTGGTGCAGTACCCTTTGTCATTGGGATAAAATAAATGACAGAAAATAATTCAGAGTATAAGCTGGTATCAAATGAAATAAAATGGAACTATTCTATTTAAGAAGGCTTAGTTCCCGACAATAGCAGTGATTTTCCACATTCAAACCAGTAATTTGATAAATAAATACTCGAAATATTGTAGATACTGTAGTATAAATTTGCAGTACCGTACTTAATTAAGCACAAAATGATTCTACCTAAGCCAAGAGCATAAAAAAACATAGCTCTGAGAAATTTTGGTATGCTTTTTTTAATTTATTCGAATATATTATTTGGGAAGATTATCATTATGTAATGTTATCTACTGATGCTATAATCTACTATCTTTGAAAACGTGTGATATCAGAACAATGGTAGGGGCCATTTCGGGTTTTATTGGTAAACGTGCTACAAAACTTAGACTCCCAACTCCCAACTAGAAACAACTTTTGCAGAACGTCTTGAGAGGAAGAAGAAGCTGAAACTGTCCAATACCTACTCTATATAAAATTGGAAGCTTTGGGAATCCCTTGGTATAATGTAAAATGGATACGTTCATATTTATCTCATAGAAAACTCACAGTATCAATATCGAATATTAAATCCTATCCATTTGTTGCCATTTCTGGTTTCCCACCGGACACTCATATGGACCCATTGCTATTTTTAATATATATGAAGGATGTTAATTTTGAAATTTTGAATCCTATCTTATCTTTTGTTGATGATTCTAAAATTGTCGTAATCATTAAATCGCATGATGACTGTCTTCGATTACAAAGTGACATTGATAACTTTTATAAATGATGTTCGTTTAATTGGTTTAAATTGAATATTAATAAATGTAAGGCTATGACATTTTGTAAAAAAAGTAGCTTAATTTAATTTAAGTACTTAATAAATAATTCTCTGCTAGAAGGTCTAGATCAAAATAGGGACTTAGGAGTTATCTTAGATAATAATTAAACTTTCACTCCTCATATAGATTTAATCATCTCAAAAGCTTTTTCTATACTTGGTTTCCTCAAGTAAAATTCTCAACAATTTCCTGACGCCCACCCTTTTTACTCTTCTTGGGAGCATAGAGCTTCCACTTGAAATTTCAATCGTACTCGATTTCTAGCCTAGCTGCTGATTTAACTTTATGTTTGTTATGTTTGTTTTTACAAGCTCTTATTTTATGGTTTTCCTCCAGCTGTTCTTTGGGCGACCGGGTCTTTTTGTGCCTTGTGGATTCCATTCTAAACTCATTCGCGCGATGTTATTTGATGTCTTTCTGAGAGTGTGGTCTATCCATCTTTATTTCGTTCTTCTAATTTGTTTCGCTATGGGCTCTTCGCCGGTTAGTATCCAGAGGTTCTTGTTGCTTATTCTGTTTAGCCAGAATATTCGGCATATTATCCTTAGATATTTATTAATGAATACTTTTAACTTCTGGTTGATAATTTTTGATGTTAACCAAGTTTCACTGCCGTATGTCAGAATTGATTTTACACAAGACCGGAATATTTTAGGTTTAGTTGCTCGGTTGCAATCTTCCAAATGCTGCTTTCACATTTAAAGTGTTATATAGTTCTTTGATTCGGCCTCATCTTGAATATGCTTCGCTAATTGGGATACCTTGTTGTTAGGCTAAGCATACTAAAAGAATTGAATCCGTTCAAAAAAATATGATTCAGGCTACTGACTATGTATCAAAATGCAGCCTTATTAAGATTGTTACTCTTGAAACTAGGCATAACTTTCTCTTTGGACATTTTACCAGCCAAAATAAATTGTTCATATCTCTTAAATTTATTTAATATTTATGCTCCAATCCGTAACTTTAAAGTTACGTGATTTTTGTATTTCGATGCACATAGAACAAACTATGGGTTTTCGGAACTTATATAGTTAATGTTCAACGCCTTTTTAATAATTGTTCTCCTGTAATTGATTTTAATTATAGTATGTTAAAATTTATGAGAATAATCATCAATGCCTTGCAATACTATCTTTATATATATCTTTTTAATAATTTAGTATATAAGAAGCTTAGTGGTAAGCAAAATCTGTAAGGGCTTGTCCTAATCCCAGTAGATTGTAAATAAATAAATAAATATACATGCGCTGGTCTTTATTATAAACGAAACCCCCATCTAGAAGCCTTCTTTCTGGATTCAAGTGACCTTGAAGGAACTAAAATCAAAGGCCTACATCGCTTTGTAAAAAGCTCGAAATGATGCAACGAGTAGAGTCTTATACGAGAAAATGTTTCCAACAATGCACCTTACTGATCTAAGTGTGCCGGCGTACTGTCGGCAGTCCCTACTACTTACCTACCTACTATTACCATTTAATGATGATACAGCTCACGATTAAAATAAGATTATTTTTAATAATTTCAATGAGATTTAATTTATTGCTGCTGTCAGTAACTTAGGAATTGTCTTTTCGTACATTAAAAATGGCAATTTTGTACATTTTGATTTGTGTATGAGGCACTTTTTAATTTACCACCTTTTTGATTCTTTTATGTTTTTGATCGTAATTGACATATTCCATTTGATCTTGAATGATGTAATAACAAATTAATTATATATAATATAAGAATTTATGTAAAGGAAAGTATCACCTCACTCATGCTTAATTTCAAGTACAGTACTTAAATTTGAAAAGATTTTTTTTTATTATTTTCATTGAATTTGCAAACTTAGTAAAGAAGAAGAGCAGAGGATTCACAATTAAGGGATGTGAAACCTTTAAACATCAATACATAAACCGTCACCTGGCATCGACACATATAACAGCTGAATTAGATAGTTATCGACGAACTTGGAAAATAATCTAGAACACTGCACAAAACAGAGAACAGTGGAGGTGATAAGTTAATGCTTTTCGCTCCCCCCAAGTGGTTTTTCACCACTAAAAGCTCGCAGATCTGATTTCCAATAAAAGCGGTTTTTTTAAGATGTTTTTAAAGCGATCTGGCTCAGTTTCCTTTGCTTTAAATAATTTCCGTTGTTTTAAATGTATTAATAAATTAAATAAAATGACAGTTACTTATGACTATGAGTGTTAGTAAATAACTGTAATTTAGTAGAGTAATCGAAATTACTCTACTAAATTACAGATTAATTGACTAAAAGTTGAAATTTTTCTTATCAACCAGAAACATAAGAGTCTACACTCTTGACAGTAACTTAGTTAGAATCACCTTTTCGTCCTTAATTAAATATGGTACTACAATTTTATATCACAATATCTACAATATTTCGAGTATTTATTTAACAAATTACTGGCTTATCTACTTATTAAATGTGGAAAACTACTGCTATTGTCAGGAAGAAAGCCTTCTTAAATTGTTACCAGATTGAACTTTCAATTATTTTTTTCTCATTTATTTTTTCCCAATGATAAAGGGTACTAGACCAGGTCGAAAAACCAATAAATGCTGTTCTTGCTTCATCTGGAATCGACCCTGGGCTTTTCGGTTGAAAGAGTGTCGCTCAACCTACTGCGCCACCCAGCGTGTATAGTTTAACCGCCAAAGTGAACTAAATTCAATTATTTTATTAAAAACTAAAATTATTGTTTAATCAAAGATGTACAATGACAGTATAGTTTATTAGCTACAAGTAAATTATTACTCAACCTATTTTTAATGTGTTACAATATTATTGCAATGATGGTCAACAAAAATGAAATGATAATTTACATCGTAAGGCGTTTGCAAAGTTATTTTCTTTAAAGTTATTTTTTATTGCCATAATATTGCCAGAAACCAACTGTTATAACTTGGTTAGAAAATAACGAACTTAAATATTAAAAATAACTAATTTTATGTTGGGCTTACATTTTGGGGTTTAAATTTTTCTTGATGTAACCAAATTAGATTATATAAAAGGGTAAGTAAAATTAACACATAGATTTGGTGGTGTCATAGCGATACTAAATTTTGTAAAAAAAATTGCTTTTCGTAATTGCTACCTACCGTAGTTTAACACATAGATTTGATGGTGTCACGTTAGGTTATTATAATTTTCTCTATTCTTTAAATGTTATTTGCCTCAGAAGTACACAACTGCTTACTTATTTATTTATTTATTTATTTCTTGTTTAGATCAGACAGATTACAATTAGGTCTTAAACTAAAAAAAATAAAAAATAAAAAAAAAATAAAAGAAAAGTAATTAATATTTAACAAAATTATTCTAAACTAAAGTACTCGACAATTTAAAAGAAAAATAGAAGGAAATGGGAAAACTAGAACTACGTATTAACATGGGCATTAGTATAGTATTGACATGGGCATTTACCATACTTTTAATGTACTGTGAATAGATTTCGTCTTTCATAACTTGTAATATGAAGAAAATATCTGAAATTACTCTTCTAGATTCCAAAGAGATTGACCTAAGTAACTTTAGGCGATTTTTATAAGGGGGTAGAATAAGAGGATCAGCCCATGGCAGTCTACGTAATGCATACCTCAAAATTTTTTTTTGAATTGTCTCAATTCTATCAATATGAATATTATAGTGTGGTGAACACACTTGACTAGCATACTTAAGATTGGGACGAACTAGTGACATATACAATGATCTGGTAACATATGGATCGTCGAATTCCCTAGCCCATCTCTTAATGAAACCCAAGATAGAATTAGCTTTATTAATAATTGCGTTGATGTGCTCATTGAAAAACAGTTTCTCGTCAAACTTTACTCCCAGATCCTTAAAGTGGGGTACTCTTTTAATAACAGTATCGCTGAAGGTGTAGTTAGCAGCAATTGGTGTTAAGCGACGAGTAAAAGAGATGACATTACATTTGTCGATGTTTAGTTTTAAATTGTTAACCATGCATCATTTCATGAAGGTATTCAAGTCCTTTTGAAGCAAAACTGTGTCATTTGATGTGACAACTTCTTTAAATATTTTCATATCATCCGCATAAATTATAACGCTGCTGTTTTTAATTAACGAGGGTAAATCGTTGACGGCAATGATGAAAATTAATGAGATGACTGCCTTACGGGACACCAAAATTAGCATGGAATGTACTGGAAATGGCATGTCTAAAGAGAATATTGTAGGACCTATTCGATAGGTAAGATTCTATCCATTTTAATAGGAATGTTGGGAATCCTAGCTTGTGAGGTTTTAGCAAAATAACACTATGAGGAAGGATATCAAATGCCTTACTTAAATCAGTATAGACGACATCAGTCTGGAAACCAGCTTCCATCGATTTAAGAAACATGGAACATGATTCAACTAAATTTGTTACGATTGATCTTCCCTTCATAAAACCATGCTGATTAGGCACAAGTAGAGCAGAACATTCGCTATATATAGCATCATACACCATAAATTCAAAAACCTTTGGTATACTTGACAGTTTAGCTATTGGACGATAGTTTGCAATGTCATTTTTTGGACCCTTCTTGTGAATCGGTTTACTTTATAAACTTGTCAAAAGTGCAGTTGAATGTTATTGTTGATTGTCATACCCGTTTTTGGAAACATAAGAATCGTTTTCTTCAATCACTAAAATGTTCACAAAAACTACTCCACTGTTGGTATTCTCATATTAGTATAGTTCGCAGTAACTATCGTTTAATTAAGAACAAACTAATTTTATTTTTCATTCGGGTTTGAACTTGATCTTACAATGTCGTTTGCTTACATTTTTTCTACAAATTACGCTAGGCAGAACTTTTATCATAATTTTTTCAATTTAATTTTAAGTATATGATACTATACATCTATATATCATTTTCAATAAATAAATCGGATCAGCTCTATTTATTTATTAAAATTAGTAAAATTGAACTAATTTTAATATTTTCCATTTGATTTAGTTACAATTAGTTATACATAAAAAAATTTTGATTAATTTTTATAACTCACACACAGATATTGTTTATAGCATCTTGATATAATATATAGAATGTCAAACAATTATTGTTTCCAAAATAAAAAAATGTAAGAAAATGTAAGAGAGTTTTTCCATTTTAGTTATGAAATCAATCTGAATCAAAAATAATCAGAAGATGTATGTTAGAATGATAGTCTAACAGTTACAATACCTACTGCTCAGTTCCAGAGTAATGTTATAGATGAACACACCTTTAATATTCACTAATTTTAAATGCTTTGAATGTTTGTTTTTCTAAATAAAAATTTCTTTATATAAAGTCTGTTGCCAAAATTCTCTTATAGTATTTATGTTTAGAATAGAAAAAAATTGTTAATTTTCCTTCGTTAAGTTAAATAGGAAAAAGAAAATCAATTACTTATTATAATAAATTCGAAGGTTTTGTTTAATTATTTTCGATTTTAGAAAGGTCGTAGATTGCCCAAAATGAAAAGAAAAAATATTTTTTTTTTAAATAAATAAAAAATTTCAAATTATTAAAAATTAAAAATAAGAAAAAAATAAAATATTCGGGTCATGAGAAGGAAGAAGTTTGATTGTTTTATAAAAATTCATTTCATTTCATTTTAATTATCAACGGTATTATTATTATTAAATGGATATTTCTACTAACACATACATAACATATAAAGTTTTAAATATATTATATCCCTCTATATATATATATATATATATATATATATATATATGTTGTATGTAATATAAGTCGTATATAATAATGTAAATGTGTTTTAATAATTTTGGTATATCCAAGCAATGTTGAAAAGTACATTATTATCTGGATGCATTAACAAAAATTTTCATTTTTGGTGTTTTTGTTTTTATTGTTGTTATGATTTTTGTTTTTCTTTTTTTATTTGCTGTTTACTGGTATGATTATTATATTCTCGAACTCGTAAAATAATTCGTTATGTCGTTTTCTCTTACGTATGTGCATTAAACGTCTCTATATGAGTTGTTTTGTTCTTGTTTTTTTATTTTTTTTTTTTATTTTTTTTTCTACGTTTTGAAAAACGTGCATGTTATATTTTTTAGTTCTTTATGTTCATTTTCTTTTAATAACTTTTTATTTTGTTTTATTATTTTCTTATTTTCATTATTATTATTTTTTTTTTTTTGAAATATGTACATACCATGACCAAGGCCAAATAATTTTTGGCTGAGGATGGTTTTTTTTTTTGTCGTCTCAAGTTGAGAAATTTAATTCGGCGGAACATTGAACTCTACTTGAATTGAAATTCGTTGTTGCTGTACGTTTTCATTACTTTGAAAGGATGCAGTTATTTTGTATGTGTGAGTGTATATTATGTATGAATTGAATATATATGACGTATGTATGTAGATTGCTAAAAACATTTAAGAAGGAATGTATGTATTGTAAACTTGGAGTGGAGTACAGTACAATTCTATATAACAAAGGCAAAAAGTGAGTGAATGGATGAAGTGTTAAAGAAAGAAAGAAAATAAAAGAAAAATAAAAGCAAAAAAAAAAACCGCAATGTAAAAATTTGTATGCGCATACATGTGCATCCGTTTTGGGTTGTTTTTTTTCAACTTTTAAAAATTATTTTTTTTTTGTGTTTTGGTGTTTTTTTTTTTTTTTTATTTTATTTTTTTTTTTTTTTGTAGATGGAGTAAAAGTGAAACTTGTATTGAAAATAATAAAAATAAATAAATAATGTGAGGAGTTAAAAGCAAAAATGAAATTGAATATTTCGTCATTCATTGTTTTTTGTAGCCATGTTCTTGTTGCTGTATTTTTGTTTTTTTTTTTTTGGTAATCAAATTTGGTTCGTTCTTTTGTTTATGGTTCATTTACAAGAATACAAAATTTTCATCTTTTTTGGGGCAATTTGTTTTAAATCATCTTTTTCTTGTGTACACACACATTTTTTTTTTTTGCTTTTGGATTATCAGGGGAGTTTTCATAATAAACAATTATTTTTATATTAATTTTTTAATGAAAAAAAAAAAATTGAATTGCATTTTTATTTTGTAAAATTATTATTTTTTATTTTTATAAGAAAATATAAATATCAGTGCATAAGTGTGTTGAGATCAAAGAATTATTTTTTTTTTTGGTTTTCGTTTTACACGAATTGAAATTGTGTTACAACTATAAATTAAAAAACAAAAAAAAAACAAAAATTTCCCCCTTTGATTTGATTAAAATCTTCCTTGATTTTCCTTGAATTTAAAATTTTTTGTTTTTGTTATTACCGATTATGTATATTAAAGATGAAATTGGATTCTGTTTTTTATCATAATGTGATAATTAATATTTAAAAGGGTTATAAATAAAAAAAAAAAATCGGATTCCAAGGATAACAAAAATTAAATTCTTTGTTGAAAATTCCCAAATTAAATTATCAGATTTATGCAGTTTTGTAAGAGAGATATTTTTATATACTGAGGTAGATAAAATGGAGAAAATAAATTTGAATAGGTTAAATGTTAAGAAAACATTTTTTCTTTACTCTGGTGGAGTGCTCTATGTAGCCGGCGACGCTTTTTCAAATATATTATGTACTTTCCCGTTTGGTTGTTTAAAATTGCGATAAAATATTATGAGCAACATATATTTACAATGGCAATAGAATGAGACCTATACTATTCCACATGAAAGGAACACCTTATAGTTATACCTGGTGAGGCACAAATATCAGAATTTAGTTAATACAGTAAATGCCAAAACATCAGCAGTAAATCGTGTATAATTGAAATATTAATAGTATTAGTTGTAAAGCCCGTTTCAAGACGGTAAAACTGCACAAAAAAGTGAATTCTAAGAAATATATTATTATTGTATATATTATGTAATACAAATATTAGGTGTATTACGCTTAAACATATCCAAATAATTCGATAAATTGAACAATTGTTTTTTACAAAAACAAATTAAGTTAAACAACAACAATTTTGTTAGTGAAAATTTATTTCCTTTTTTCTGCGCCACCCAGGAAGCAAAGAAAAATGTTTTTATTTGTGGTTTCGCAATAGGCCTGCTCATCACCCTGACGTAAAACACCGTTGACAAAGGCAGCATTTTACCATTTTTTCTCTAATGATTAGATATCAAAACCTTTTTATATACAACGTTTTTTGTGTATAGTTTATTGGATAGTTTATTATATAAGATACTCTTATCATCCTCCATTAATTTTCACCTATTGTCTACCTAATTGTTTAGGTCATGAAGCAGCAGATTCCTAAAATTTTAATTTCAGTAAAACCAATAGCAGTAAAACCAATTTAAGTAAATGTCGTGGTAGTCCAGCTCCTGGACAATAGAAATATAGCCAGACGACTCAAAAGAACAAAACCTTTTGAGTTAGTGCAGGTGCAGCAATAATCACCCACATGGAGGTGACCCGCTCTAACGTTTAGATAGACGTTTGTTTTGACGGGATTTGTTAAGAATTTCGTTATGTTGACTACCAACGAAACGAGGTTTTTCACAAGTCTTCTATAACTACAAATTTGTTGGTTCGTTTTTCAATAATGGTCTTCAAGGGTATGGATGAATACGTCAAAGGAAAAGTTAGATAGACATCGCTCGATGTAGTCTACATTGAAAAATAAAATAAAGCCGATGAGAAAGGTTGTAGGACTAGATCGCAATATAGGAAGGGTGTGGTTTAGTATGTAAACAATGTCAAGCTACGCGACTAATTGTGTCTTTTGAAGATTCCCACCAGCCTATAAACAAAAAAAAAAAAAAGTAAAACCAATTTTCCACATGTAAAGATTGTCATTCGGATCAAATAAATGGCAAAAAATAATTGAGAGTATTCTGGTAACAAATTAAATAAAAATGAAGCTATTCTATTTAAGAAGGCTTAGTTCCTGACAATTGCAGTAGTTTTTCCGCGTTTAATGAGTAGATAAACCAGTAATTTGTTAAAATAAATACTCGAAATATTGTAGATATTGTAGTGTAAAATTGCAGTACCGTACTTAATTAAGCACGAAAAGGTGATTATACCTAAGTTACTGTAGAGTGTAAAAAAAAAAAGATAGTGTAGTTTTACTGTTCTATATTATTTTAAATCTATTCAATTTTTTTTTCATTTTATTTGTCTAAAAACAAATCTGAGTTCTTTAATCTCAGATTAAAGAGCAAATTAATCTACAAATTATTTTTGTTCGTACAAATATAAATTCGAGATTACTGATTAAATAATTAACTCCAATATTTTCATTTCAAGTATTTTTTATTTTCATAGTTACCAGTCACTAGTCTTCTTCGGAAAGCCTTCTTCTTATATAAATTTGGCGCTTTTGAAGTTTTAGAAATACAAGATACTGTATAGACGGGAAGACATAACTATAGTAAGAGTAAACATTTTGTGAAAAATTATAATAGTTTTGGTAAACTTAGCATTTGTAAATAAAATAGTTTATTTTATTTATCAGCCATAATATAATAAAATTTTTGTACACTTTCGTTTAAAAAATAAACGAACAAAATTGATTTTCGTGGCCTGCGTGCAATTCAAACTTGTGAATTTTAATTTTTTTTTTTACTTAATTTTTATTTTTGTAATGAATCATAAATTGAATAAATTTGAAATTACAGAAATATTCTTTAATATGACTTAGAATATAATTAGTAAGTAGTAACAAAGACATCAATTGTATTACCATCTGAGAATTAATAATATATATGTATATTGTATATATATATCGTACATACAAATGCACTTGATTATAGAAAATACTTTGAATTTAATCAAACTATTTTCAGCTGCCAAATTTTATGTTCGTTTGTAGAATGACTTATTTCGTTTTGCTTCAAACCTTTTTGGTTTACAGTTACATTTCATAAAACCGTATGTACAGTTTATAAAACCGTGTACAGTTTATATCGTTTCAGTTTATTTTCCTTCTGTGGCAACACACAGCTGCATTTTTTCAATTATATTCAAAGTTTCGTTTGATGTTTCATAGCAATAATTGTGTTTCAATGACCGATCGTTGCGTGAGCGATAATTGTTAGATTCAAACTCAGCTCGATATTCAAAATGATTTAACAATTTTCATTTATGTCTATTGTTATTAATATAGTTTGTACAACCTATCCTTTGTCGTCCGGAAGTGTCTGGTAGTGCGATCATGGTCTATTCGATCGTACACAACTGATCATGGTCTATTCGATCGTGTTAGAGGTGTTAGCCTAATGTTTTTTTGATCAAAACGTCAAACCGATCAATAATATTTTTATTTTACGTACTTCTCAATAACAGAGTGTGAGGTAAGAACAAAGCTAAATTTAACGACGAAGTGCATTTTTTCAACAAAAAAAAATGTAATTGTCATATATTGTTTCCAAATAAAAATTATTTTTAATCTCTATATTTATAATTTACTATTTAATTAATAAATAAAAATGAAAATTATAACAAAAAAAAAACCAACATTCCAAGGCTGTTTCTTTACATTTCATTTTCATTTTCTTAAAATATTTTCAGTGAATTTGCTTTGTTCACTCAGATTTTTTAATTTTTATTTTTTTTTTTTTTTTCAATTTGCAATTCATCAACAATATTAGAGGTGAAGGAGTCGACATTTCTATAATTTTTGTATATAGTATTGTACATAAATTTGTACATACATGATATTATATTCTCTATAAATACTTACGTGACTAAATGATATTTCAGGCCTAGTGCACTGATTTATTTTTTGAGATAGGCAATGTAAAATAATTTTTTTTTTTTGTTCTTTGTTTTTTATTTAATTTTCGTGTATTTTACTTTACTCTACTATCTCCTAAATTTACGAAATGCGCAATTTTTTTTTCTTTATTCGGAACAAAAATACACAAACTGTTATGAATATGAAAAATAAAATAAAAAAAAAAAAAAAATTATTTGTACAAAGAATAAAAGCCTTGATGAATTCGCGATTCTGACAGATGGAATAAAAAAAAAGCTTTTAATATACAAATATGTGCACATATGTATGTAAATATAATATATTAGGGTGTTCTCTATCATTTGCATAAACAAAACTTTTAGACAAAATTAAATTATCTTTGCTATGTCGACGATTCTGTCTTAATTGTAGAAGACAAAGGGGGCTTAAAAAAAAACTATTATGTTCAATTTGCAGATATTTGTTGGAAAATTAAAAACCATAGTTCCATCTAAAATCCTGATCAGGTGTTAACTGGTATTGCCTACAGTATATTCTAATAAATATCATCAGTCTTTTGCTGGTGTTGTAATAACCAAAATCGATATTTTATTAACATTGTTGAAACATATCTAGCGTTTTTAATCTTTATTTTTACAAAATGTTTCACCTAGAGCCTACAGCATATTATATAAAATATATTTAAGCTTTTGGTTGAGATCTTAATCTTACACATCGAATTAGAATGTGTAAAAAAATGACTTTTCAGATATCTCAGTGTAGAAAAGCTGCATTTAGAGACCTGGAGGCTGAAATAAAAATTCTAACAGCTAAAGTTTAATTAATTTCTTGGCTTAGAACATGCAAACCATTCACGAAACACATGTAAAGCCTCGAATGACATACACTATAATGCAAAGCAGAAATTTCAATATTGCAAAACAAAATGTGAGGACAACTGAAAAGAGATTTATGACACTAATAGCTAAAAATAGGTTAATGAAAATTTGGAGTGGGAAAATAAGTAAACCACGTGATATTCGAGGAACGGAATGAGACGAAGTAAATAGAATATAATCATCCATCAAAATAATCTTCGAAATCATTCCAAGTAATTATTAACTACCAACACGACCACCGAAAAGATGAATAGAATTCTGGACTCAGAATTCTATGAAAGTCCGGCTTCAATTTTTCAGAAATAAATTGAATAATAGGGCACTCTTACAACAAGTAGAAGAAGAAGAAGAAAACAAATTTTTAAAATTTACTATTTGCTTGAAAGTAGAACCTTCGGTATTAGCATGTTGGATCAGACGAGTTTTAAGCCATATGCAGCGCATTTAATTATTTCGTATATTTTTTTATTATTCAAATCTCGATGAATATCGGTATCGCGACCATATCATGGAGCATTAATCATATTACACAGTACGTCATTTTGGAATATTTGGATGGTTTAAATATGGCTTCTGTTTAGCTCATCTCCATATTTCAATACCGTATTCATAGACTGGCTTCAATATTTGATTATACATCATTTTTATAATGACTTGAGTGAAAGTTATGTTACAAATAGTAATCACTTTTCCAGCCACATTCATCACTTAAATCAAGTAACGGCGAACGAGTAGTAGATACTTGAAAGGATGTTTTGAAGATGAGTTTTAATATTTTTCACATATGACGGAACAATTTTTCAAATTTTATTTATTTATTTATTTATTATGCTTTATAAATTGTACAATTAATTCTTTTAAAACTATTTACTTAAATACAGATGTATAATTATTTTTACTACAGCACTACAGGTAATTTGTATTTTTTATTTTTTATTTAAAAATTTAATTTAACTAAAATTTAACACTAACTTAAACAATTCAAATAAATTTTCTAAAATGCTAGAAAAACTATAACACCATCTAATAAATCCAAATTTTACACCTATCGAACTTACAGTGGATTATAGCCTATTTATAGTGGATTAGCATTGTAGAAATTTCTTTGTTAATAGCTTCAAAGACACCGGTCTTTCGTGTGTAGATCACATCAACACATTACGAATAATTCTTGAACAATCCACTGAATTTAAAGCACCGCTGAATCTCATGTTTGCAGACTTTGAGAAAGCCTTTGGTAGAGTAAACCGAGAATATATTTAGGAATCGCTTAGTAGGAGAGGCATTCCAGAAAAACTTATAACTATAATTAAGGAATCCTACAAAGATGCAAGATGTCGCGTTTATATCACAGTTACAGTTGACATTTGTCCTCGATGTAAAACGCGAAGGTGTCAGGGAGTAAGGCAGGGCTGTATTTTATCACCCATATTGTTTTTAGTAGTAATGGATGACATAATAACTACTACTGTGGGTGTAAACGAGAACAACGGTATCCAGTGGCGTCCTTTCGAACGTATCAGCCACTTAGATTACGCCAACGATGTGTGTTTATTGTCACATACGAATGGAGGTTTGAACGATATGTGCCAAAAGCTGTGTGTCACTGGAAAAAGTGCGAGCCTAAAAGTCAATTCAGCTAAAACTAAAATCATGCGCACAATGCACACATCACAACATCTGATCCGTCATGAAGAAATGCGAATCGAAGAGGTGACTACGTTCAATTACTTGAGCAGCATTGTATCATCAGATGGAGGCGCCGATTTGGATATTGAAGCCCGCATCAGTAAAGACCGTACTGGTTTCGGGATGCTTTCAAAAATATGACAGGCAAGCAACCTATCTCTGCGCACAAAAATAAGAATATTCAACGCAAGTGTAAAATCTGTTCTCCTGTACGCTTGCGAAACATGGAAAGTTTCAGTAAACATCACCAGGAAACTCCAAGCATACATCAATAGATGTCTCCGGCGCATCCTAAGCATTCGTTGGCCACAAACCATTTGCAACAGAACGCTGTGGCAAAAAATGAAACAAACACAAATAGACGTGGATATCCGACAGAGGAAATGGCGTTGGATCGGGCATACTTTGAGGAAACCTGACAACAACATCGCGAAACAATGTTTCGAATGGAATCCTCAGGGTACACGTCGCGTCGGAAGGCCGAGAAAAATGTGGAGAACAAGTGTCTTAGCCGAAGCAAGTTCCCAGCAAAGAACGTGGCCACAATTGAAGAGGTTAGCCGCAGATAGGAGCCGTTGGAAAGATTATTCTTCCACCCTATGTCCCACGGATGGGGTTGCAGGACAATGATGATGATGAATAGCAAAAACAAATAATCTTGTGATAGTGACAATTTTTTTTAAATTGCCAGTGACAACCACTTCGTTGTCACCGCCATACAAAATATAATTTTTTCTCATTTATTTCTTCATCTCATCACAACTATAATTTCCCATATTTTAAATTTAAATTTTTTTTTTTAAATTTAGTTGTTTTAAATTTATATTTTGCTTAGATTTTAATATAAATTTTTATATGTTGCTTAATTTTGCTACTTTCAAAAATGATTACCTTACAAAATTCCACTCCAGATCTCATTTTTTTTTTTTTGATCCAGAATCCTGTGTATGGCCATCTGAACTTATTATGAGCTGAACGATATGTGTATTTGATATTTTAGTCATATAGAATATAGATATATAAAGCAGCATAATCCTCATAATCATTAATGCCGAACATCTGCTGGAAGAAGAATAAGAAAATATAAAATATTCCTATGTGAAATAAAATGTGAATGGCAATTCATCAAGTAAGTCAAATAAGTATAAACTATATGAAAATATTTTGAGGTTAAAAAATATTAGTGATAATCAAAAAATTTGGTACACTCTAATTATTTGCGTATGTTACATTTTTTTTTTTACTATAATTTTGTGTATTTAAATTTTATTTTTTGTTGCCCCATAGGGTTAAAGTCTGATAACGTTGTCGTCGACGTCGTCGTCGTCGACTATGTAGAGTGTAAATCTATAAAAACAATTATGTGGTTTTTTGTTGTTGTTTTTTTTTTAATCCATGAATTGAATATAGATTTTTGTTTTTTTTTTATACCGAAAATGAGAAAATTTATTAAAGAAATAAAAAATAAAGAAATTCGTATAAACAAATAAATTTATCAAAAATTATAATAATTAGGTCAATTGCATACATATATTTATTTTAAGAAGACCTTAACTTCTTATAATAATTAAAACCTCAAATAATCAAAAAATGTTTTTGTTTTTAAAATATTATTTTAACCCCAAAACAAAAACAAAAACAAAGTAATTGTTTTGTTTTTATCAAAGAAAATCTGATGTATTTTTTAATAATATTAAAAATTTATATCATATTTCAAATTAATAAGCAAGTTGTAATTAATAGCATAAATGTATAGGTATCTAGGTCTATATTATCATAGAATAGGTTTATTTGAGGTAGGTCGGTTTTTTTTTAAATCTGTAAAAGTATTTTTATAAATGTTAATAACTGTATTTGATATTAATATGTTTTATTTAATCCTAATTAACCTACGACGTGCCTTTGAGACGCATATGGATTAGTTTTAACTTAATTTCATTAAAATATTATTCTTAAATATATAAAAATATAATTATTTTTTTATAATAAGGTACGTACACTTTTGTGTTAGGCGTTTTATAGAAATACAGCATAAAGTACTACGTTTAGTGCCTGCTAAACACATATATTGATTTCCGATCAATTAGCATACTGCCCTTTCTATCTAAGGTGTTGGAGTACATTATGCATAGACAAATCACTCAATATATTGAAGCTAATAGTCTTTTGTATAATTTCCAGTCTGGATTCAGAAAACAGCACAGTACATCATCCGCCTTGCTTGAAATAACCGATAATATATACATGGAAATGGGTAAAAAAAAATGCTACTGTTTTACAAATTTTGGATTTCTTCAAAGCTTTTGATTGTGTAAATCATGAAATTCTATAATGCAAAAAACTCAGGCAGTCATTTGGCTTTGACTTATCAGCTATTAAATTATTATGTAATTACCTTTATAAAAGAAATCAATTTGTTTATTTGAATGATATGAGATAGGATATAGTTGAGCTAAAATAAGGTGTACCTCAAGGGTCCCTATTAGGACCCTTATTGTTTAGTTTGTTTGTTAATGACATGCCACTATGTTTATCTGAGTCAAAATGCAGATTGTATGCTGATGATACCCAAATATTTATTAGTGGACCTATTACCAATATCATTAGCTACATGGCTAAATTTAACGACGATCTTGATGCTATTTTATTTTGGACTAAAAATAATGGACTAAAGTTAAATGCATCTAAATCGCAAGCAATGGTTGTTTATTCTAGGGAAATTGATACATCTATATTACCCCAAATTAAAATGAATAAATTAGAAATTCAATATGTCACTAAAACGAAAAATTTAGGAGTGATTTTTAATAATACACTAACGTGGAATGACCACATTGATAGAATATCCAAAATGTCTATACTGTATTTTAAGAAAATTGTGGAAATATTCTTATGTTCTACATGAAAGGTTAAAACGTAAACTCGTCCTAGCTTTATTGATTCCACATTTCACATACTGTGATACTGTTTACTTTGGTATGTCTGCTAGTGAATTTCACAAACGTTTTGTCACAAACCGGCGTACATCATTAGTGATGTTTACAACGTAATATTAGGTGTTACACTAAGTAACTTTTTGAAAGCAAGGTATATTGTTGTTATGAAAAAGATCTTGCTAAATCTTATGTCATTATACCTTTCTGATAGGATCACTACTGGTAGATCAACAAGAAATATGAATCATCGTCACAGCAGTCGATTAAGACACCTATCGTATTTTGTTAGAACTATACTATACTATTTGGAACTTCATAACGAACTACATTCTGCGCGTTAATAACATTAAAAGGTTTACTGAGCTCAGCAGTGCGTGAGTATTTTAGAAATCATGATTAGAGGTATGCAAATGTAGTATTTCAGTTCAACAGGCATATATTGGTATACATGTATTATATATTAAGCATGTCAATTTTTGTATATAGTATTGTTTTTTTTTTTTTTTTTTTTTTTTTAATTTTTTTATATCTCTATATATGTAATATATATATGTTTTTTTTTTTATTAATTTGGTAATTTAATCTAGTTATAGTTTAAGAACTTTATATTCTTACATTTTAACATTTTTCATTGTTATTTTCTAATATGTTTAGTTTTGTTAGTTTTAAATTATGAATTCTAGTTACATGCTTAAAAGACTAATCGTCTTATATGTAGCAGAATAAATGAAATAAATAAATAAAAATAAATAAAAATTGATATTTTGAAGAAAAAAATATAAAAAAGTAATATTATAGGTATAGAAATTTAAAAAAAAAATTGTTTTACAATAGTAAACCAACAATATCTTTGCAACATGTACATACAGTAAATTTATTATGCTAACTGTAAATTTATTATTGTTATAAAAGAAACTGTAATTCAAAATATAATATTAGGCCAGTATTTTCGTATTTCGTTACTTTCAAAAGAATGTTATACAAAATTAACTCTACACATTTTTTGTTTATCTTTCATCGACTTTATTTAAATTTGGTAAATTGAAACTTTATTGTTGTCTATAAAATATATTGAAACAGAGTAGCAAATACGTCAGGCAATATGTGAATCTGATGATAATGATGGTGTTGAAGTACGATAGTAATGATGAACGAGAACTTTCTGATTCCGTACACTTTTGAAAAACTTCAGAAGAAGAAGATGAACAAGATGTCAGTGATAACAATAACGAGTTTGTAAAACATCTTGCAGTAGAAGTTTATATAGGTAACGAACAAAATAGAAAAATTTGCCATATAATGAAGGTCGAACTAGAGTCCATAATATTACAAGAGGAGGGTTAAGAAAAGTAATATTACCACCAGGAAAATATATAGAAGAACATATAAATTTCTGCTGATACTTCTATAAATTTAATTGTGAATAATACAAATCTGGAAGCTGTACGAGATCAGAATGATAAATGAAAACTTGTAGATTATATTGAGACTCATGATGTTACTCTTGAAAGCTATGTTCCCAAACAAAATAAATCTGTTGTTAAATCTGTAAAGGAACCTTTGATAATAAAATATTATAATTAATTATAATAAATTATAATAAATTTAAAAAATAAAGTCCATCGAAGGAGCTCTATTAAAATTTTGTTATATACGATACTTTAAATACAGGTAAAGCAAGCTCAGCCCTATTTATTGACATAACAAAAGCTTTTAACCTTGTTGATCACAGTATATTATTGAATAAATTATTTGTAATTGGTTTTAGAGGTTTCATTTACGATTGGTTTTGCTCATTCTTAACGGGTAGAAAACAGAGAGTAAAAATTAAAAATGCGGTTAGTACTTTAGCGTACATAAATTGTGAGGTACCTCAAGGCTCAGTCCTTGGCCCCATTTTATTTCTAATTTATATAAATTCACTCTTCTTACAGCCATTTAAAGGGTAAACCAATTACATTCGCAGATGACACAGAATTTACTTATGCCACCTCCCTAATTATAATGAAACAACTGTAAATATTAACCACGATTTACATATACTAAGTAAATGGTTCGCTAAGCATAAACTTATAATTAGTCCAAAGACTAATTATATGAATTTTAATATCTATAGTTCACCTTCTTTAAATTTAAATATTAATTACCACTCTCCATGTTGTCAACAACACAATTTATCCGGACGTACTGACATTTACTCACAGTGTGATACTTATTGTTTTAAAATAGAAAATGTGGATAAATATAAATACTTAAGTCTAATAATTGACTCCAAAATGTCTTGGTTTGATCACACATCTTACCTAAAAAAATACTTTAATAATGTCATACGACAATTATACCAAGTTAATTTGTATAGTTCGACAAAAGTTTGTTTAAAATTTAACTATGCTTTATATAATTCCAAATTCCAATATGGTATAACGTGTTGGGGTGGAGCTTATTATAACAAAATTCGTACTCTTATTACTTCACAAAAATATGCTGTCAGTGTTATATGTAATAGTAGTAGAATGACTCATACTCATCATCTATTTTTTAATTTTGGTATTCTTTATGTAAGAAATCTATATTTCTATAAAACTTTAAAGGTTTTTTTTATTAGATCTGGGTACCTTGGTACTAGAGGCACTATGTACTATAATTTAAGAATAAATAATAGAAATCTGGTAGATATTACAAGTTTTCGCAGACACCACTTTTGCCACTTTTACAGTATTATTGCACCGAGAATTTTCAATAGATTGCCAGCTATTATTAGAGATATAAGAGTACTTTATAAATTTAAAAAAAAAATTAAATCTTAGTTGTTACAACTAAATTTGTATGATTCGGAAAGTCTTTTATAGGAATCAAAATTAAAATTCCATTTTATATTTTTTTTTTTTGTTGTTTTCTCTCTTATTTTGTTCTGTTAAATTGTTTTAATATAATCCCAAAAAAAAAACAAAAAAAAAAAAAAATATTATTAAGTTTATAGTTGGTAATTTAATTTTGTGGACCATTCGACACTTACGCTTATAGTAACAGAATGGTTTTCTACTATTATTTTATTCTATGTTAATATTGTAATCTTGTTCAAATTTAACTTAAGTATTTTAATTGCTTTACATAAGATGAAATAATAAAGACTAAAAAAAAAAAAAAAAATTAAATTTAACAAAGCTAAGACTAATAGTAAGACGTAACCACGTAAGACTAATAGATGGCCTGTCGCAATATTTTACAATTTAATTGATATGTGTTGCATAGCTTCGAATATTATTTTCTTGAATATATGTATAATTCTTTTATACATATTATTCATTCATTTTATTTCGTACATACATATACATGAGACGGTAAGTCTCTATAGGAGTATATAAAGTATAATGTGTAGCAAATTCATAATTCTTAAATTAAATTAAATTAAATTAAACCTTAACCTAAAGAAATTAACAATAATGAAAATAATTTACAAAGAAAAGAAATTTATAAAAGAAAATTTAAAAAAAAGAAAAAAATAAAAATAAAATAAAAAAGAGAAAAAACAAGTACAAATTAAAGTTAAAACTATAAAATACGGAGATAAAGTAATAAAATAACAAAAGTCCAAAAACAAAAAAAAAAAAAAAAAATCTCTCCTCCAAACAAAACTATCTTTCAGACGTCTCACACCTGACAAGCATTATTCTACAAGATTTTTATTCTTCTTAATTAATGACTACACTTTTTCCTTAAAATATACCCAACAAAGCTCAAGGAATTTAGAAATAGAGAACTCACACCTGACTATGTTCGGCAAAGAATTCCACAACCCGACAGTCCTTACAAAAAAGGATAGATGTCTTAATCTACCAGAGTGTCTAGGAATAGTTAAATTTGCACTTCTTAATGATCGTCCAGGGGTTATTTTCTTAAAAAGATATACCGGCGTATTTTTAGATAGGATTTTTTTCATAAAACAGATGTACTTATAATTTAGATAGTTTTCGAAAGTACAGTCAAGCAAAACTTTAGAAACATCTCTGATGCTATCAAATCTACGACGGTTAGTTACAAATCGAGTGCAAGCATTGAAAATAACCATACTCATCCCAGCATAAACTACTTCACAATAAGTGAAATGTGAAAAGATTAAAAATATAACTAATTTCTTTTTTACCCACTCGTTAATATTGTAAGAGAACTTCCACAGTTTTCGTAACTTACAAAAAACGTTTCTAGAAATAAAGTTAATGTGATCATTCCAGGTTAGAGTTTTATTGAATACAACACGCAAGTTTTTAGCTTTACTTACAAATTTTACCACATAATTATTTAATTTTATATTAGGGAGATTAGTTGTATCAATATTACGAACATAAATTAACATAATCTGGGATTTTGACTGATTTAATCGAAGACCATTGTTTAGATCAAGATCATCATTCAATTTAGCAATAGAGCGGTTAATATCAGCTATAGGACCACTGATGTAGAGTTGGACATCGTCTGCATACAACCGGCAATGAGATTCAGACAAACAACGGGGTAAGTCATTAATAAATAGACTAAAGAGTAAGGCACCCAATATGGATCCTTGGGGTACCCCACATTCAACAGGTAGATTATTAGACTTAATATCATTTAGAAACACAAATTGACTTCTATTATCTAAGTAACTTTGAATGTGAGTAGTAGCAGAAGATTCAAAATTAAAAGCTGCGCTAAGTTTTAAACATAATAAGTTATGATTAACACAATCAAAAGCTTTAGTGAAATCAAGAAGAAGCAATAATACAGCATGTTTCTTATCGATTTCACAGTATATGTTATAATTCTAGGAGTGCTGAGGTAGTGCTGTGCTTCTTTCTGAATTCTGATTGGAATTCGTATAAGAGATTATTATCACTTACGTACTGACTCATTTGTGCATGCAATAACCGTTCAAAAGATTTCGAAATACCGGACAGTACGGTAATGGGTCTAAGGTCATCAATTGTTGGATTATTTTTTTTAGGAACGGGAACAACTTTGGCACATTTCCAAATTAGAGGGTATTGACCAGTAGTCAAGATGAAATTAAATATGTGAGTAATATAAGGTAGCACAGAAGGGATAATCAGTTTAATAAATTTCAAAGGAATTAAATCTGGTCCTATAGCATTGGATTTAACCTTAAAAATAGCATCATAGACTTCATCATTTGAGACATTTCTAAAAGAGAAAGTACTAGACGAATCAACGTTTTCAATATTGGATAGTAATGAAGTAAAGTTAAAAGATGGAGTTATAAATTTATTGTTTAATTCGTTTACATCAAACCTATCCATATTATCCATTTTGTTTTCTTTACTGATTCCAAGCTTAGCGGTATTAGACCAGAAAGATTTTGAAGGCAGCCGAGGATCGAGTATCTTAGAATAGTAATGTTTTTTAGCTTGTCTAATCTTCAAGTTTACCACGTTCCTCAAGCCTCTTAAATGAATTTCTGTCATTCGAATTTCTTGTTCTCTTCCAAATTTCATAAGCCATGTCTCTATCATTCGCCATTTTTACAATATCTGGACAGAAATACGGAACAAAATCAGCACGTGGAGTAAAAGAACGTAGGGGAACATGCTGGTCGAAAAGCTTCAGAACTAGATTATTAAAGAACGCAATTTTATCGTTTATGTTATTAATTGTGTAGATGGAACGCCACGGTAATCTAGTTGCAGAATGGAATAGTAAGAATATATTGCAATTCTTGTAATCACGATAGGTAATTTTCACTTTCGGTATCTCAATAGGAATTTTATATGGTACAGGTATATCATATCATGATCAGACACACCCGGGAGAAAAACCTGTCCAAACTTTTCTACTAGCTCATGGTTTTCAGTAGATGTCAAAAATAAATCCAATAGAGATGAACAAGATTCACCGAATCGAGTTGGTACCGAATTATTAATTATGTTCAATGAAATAGTTCTCAATAGTTCGAAAGAAAACATTTCTTAACACATGATTATTGTCAAATATATTAACATTAAAATCCCCCCCAATGATGACAGATTCATAGTTGCTAGCAAAATTATCTAAAGCTTTTTTAAAAGGTTCAAATTTATATGCTGAGGGATGAGGAAAATATACGGTTCCTAACAGAATAGCCTTGTTTTTACATTTTAATTCAGCGAAAATGAATTCAATATCATCATTTTCCACAGAGTGAGTTAAAACTTTAACAGATAGACCATTGTCGGTAACTTGATTGGATACGGAAGTTTTTTTTTTGTGTGGATTGGTGGGAATCTTCATAGACACAATGAGCCCCGTAGCTTACATTGTGTGCCATATTTTTACTGACTAAACCAAACCCCTCCCATTAAAACTAGTCCGACGGACTAGCCATTAATTTATTTCTATTGTTATTTTCTTAAAGAAAAAGTTTACGAAATTCTATCGTATTAAATCTAGTGGGTTAGTTCTTTTAAGCCTTCTGGTATCATTTTGGTTATGGAAGTGCAATGTTATTCAATTTATTAATTTTCTGGTATTTGACTTTTTTAATTTTAATGAGATAAAAATCCTTAACTGTGTCCAAAATTTTAGTATTTATATTTATATTATATTAATATTTTTAATGCAAATTCAGATTCTACGACAAAAATAAGAAAATTATGTAAATTGATTTTTTTTGTTTTCTTAGTATTTTTCTTTAAAATTAATAACAATAAAACAAAAATGCTCAATATTTTCCTTTGATTAACTAGAATTAATGATAATAATTTTTATAAATAAATTTGTTTTTCATGTTATCATATTTTTTATCTCAGTTTTGGATTACTACAAAGTTTAAACAAAAAAAAAAAAAAAAAAAAAAACAAAAAAAAAACAAAAAAAAATTAGAAAAAAAAATTTACTTTACATAAGTTTCTTATTTTTTGATGTTTACTTCGAATTTGTATTAAAAAGTACCCCTTCCCATTTGAAAATCTCGATTTCGGCCAATTTCGGCGATTTTTGATCTTAAAAAACCGATTTGCAGTCCTTTCCGAAAGTTGAAAATACCACCAATCGATAGAGCACCCTCGATTTAGTCAACAAATTTTTTTCTAAATCACGGCTCCTTCCCCTCTTAAAAAGCTGATACGCATGCTCTGGCACACCCGGTATATAATTTGTTCGTTCTTTTCTTCATTTCACACTCGGAAAAATCACTTGAGTTAAATCTAAGCATTCTGATATGCTTGCATGTAAGGCAAAGAGTCTTGTTGTAACTTTGATGATGGTGGTAGGTTAATGATCCATTTTGGTTATATAAGTTTGGCTACATACTAGTTAGATCATTTGTAATTGCTTCTCCATTGGATCATTTGTAATTGCTTTTCTTTGAAATAATAAGTTACTTGTAGCGAGAAGAGTTCCCAGATTGTTTATTACCCGATGAAGGGTGTGTAAGGATGTACGACCTATATAGAAAGTTCATGATATCAGTTATTTAAAATATGACTTCATTGTATTTAAGTTGGTCATTTTATCAGTGGAATATTATTTTATTTTATTATTTCCCAAAAAAAAAATTTTATACCCGGTATGATTCACAATGTAAGGACTTAAGTAAATTTAAATTAATTCTATTTTTATATTTGAATTTAAAATTTATTTTTATACGATATTTAACGACATATTTAGTTTTAATAAAATGATTTATTATTTTTTCTCCATTTTTAAATAACAGTAAATTCAAATTATTTAAATGAGATCAAAAAGTTAAAAACAATAAACGTAAGAAAAATAGTAATGAAACGGTATTTAATCGGCATGAATTTTGAAAAATTATGAAATTATTGCAAATGCATAATAAATACTTTCCCCCCTACTTAAAATCAATTTCAAAATTATTTCTATTTTTTTTAACTAACAATTATAAATTTGTATAAAACATATATATACTTGTGTATATATATTTATATATAATTAGTTGAATAAATTTAATTATTTAACTTACATCGGTCTATCAAAAAGTTTAAAACAAAGTAAAAATCCAGTTTTGTTTATTTATTTTTTTTGGTTTTTTTTATTAATAATGGATTGATGTAAGAATATTATATACATATATATATTAATCTGTACAAAGTAAAATAGTTTTCCCAGGAAAAGCTTCAAAAAGCTCATAGTCTAAAGTCACGGCAACAAATAGAGAAAAAAAATATAAATAAAATGTAATCAAAAAATCCACCTTTCTAATTTAAATTAAAAATTGCTGACCTTCAACTAATACCTGACCGTATATATATTTGTATGTTTTATATTATACTAATATATTATATATTTAAATTTAAATTTATGTATATAATATATTATTTTTATTAAATTTTTACCAGTTATTTCCTTTGAGTTCTTTGTAACAAGTTAGGTTATTTTTTTTGTTTTTGTTATGGTTTTTGTTTTTTTTTATTAGAACATTTTTAAATTCAAATTAAGGTTTTGCAGTATAGTTGCTAAAAGGCGTACCTTCCAAATATAACTCTTTGAATTTTACTAATTTTTATTTTTGAAACTGATATTGAAGTAAGAATATATGTTTTAAGCTAAAAATCGAAAACAACAAAACTATTGAGTATAGAGTTCTAAATTCAATTCATACTGTTTTAAAGCTTATTTGTTCCATGAACAAAACATAACAAAATTCTTGTGTTCCTAATTAAAAATCGGCTATTTAGAATAAAAAATGCAATAGTATAAATTATATTACAGTACAAATGAAAAATAAATTAACATGTAATTCAGGTGTTTTTTGTATGAGTATGATAATAGGATTAATTAAATCATGTCAGCAGATATATGGGGCTAACGTATGTACTAAAAATATGTAGTTTTCTACTAATTAAAATTTCATTTGATTTGATTTGATCTGTTCCCCAAGGATCAGTTCTCTCACCTACCCTATTCCTTATATTTATAAATGATTTGCTCCAAACCACTTTCAATCCAATCCACAGCTTTGCAGACGACAGCACCCTAGCAGCCTCCTACGATTTTCATAAAAAATCTGAAGCCGCTGTGTCAACCAAAAGAGACATCATGGTCAGTTCCCTCAGCCATGATTTGGTCGCAATAGCTAATTGGGGCTTAAAAAACAGAGTCGAGCTTAACACTGACTCAGAGCTGTACAATCTCTCGAAAAATTTCCATTTTTGATCCTACTCTTATGTTTCAGGAAGATAAACTTCAGCGGTTTGAAAGCTTAAGCATATTAGGTATGCACCTTAATCGAAAAATGATCTGAAATGATCATATATTTGATGTTGCAAAAAACGCAGCCAAATGTTTAGGTTTTCTTAGCCGCTGCAAGGCTTACTTTTCCCCCTGTGACCTCTTGAAAATCTATAAAGCTTTCATACGACCCAAAATGGAGTACAATTCTCACATATGGGCTGGCGCCTCTAGTATTGCGTTAAAACATTTGGATAAAATCCAAAAATGGGCTATTCGTCTAATCAGCGACCCAAATGTGATAGCCCATTTTGCTCCTCTTGGACATCGTCGTATTGTCGGAGCTCTCTCACTTTTTTATAGATATCTCGTAGGCATCGGCACATGCTCAGTGGAAATTAAATCTATATTACCTCCACTTAAGCGTTTCCCCCGCGAAACACGAAGGGCAGCATGTACTCATCCCTACACCATTGAAATCCCTAGATAGCAAAAGACAAGTTATGGAAATTTGTTTATAACTTCAACATCCCGAATATGGAACCAAATTCCATCTTATGTGTTCCCAAATCATGAAAAATTTTATGACCTAAACAAATTCAAGATGACCATTAACAGCTTCGTTCGTAATTGTCCTGCTTCCCTTTTACCATCCTCTTTTCCAAATTTTCCTTTCCCACCCTAGCCAAAAGTACCAATCGGTATAAAAGGTCCCCACCTAGTGTTTTGGCTATGCATAAAAAAAAAAAAAAAAAAGGTTTTTGATATTTAGTAGTTGCTTAGGTGCGAAACGAGTTCCTTTGGTGTGAATAACTTCAAGATTTGTAATATGTTATTGTTCTTAGTGTTATTGTTCTAAATCCAGATCCAAATCGGGTCTGGATTTGTCAAAAAAAAAAACGTAGCCAATTTTTTATGTCGTCTACCCCAGAACATGTTCTTGGATCATTGTTGATCGTAAGTATGTTGTTATTATTTTGTGCACAACAAAACTTCTTTTTACCTTAGCTACACTTAAATGTTTAAAAATATTTGGAGTTATATAGAAATAAAAATTGTATAATGTAAATGTTGGAGTACTCGTGAGAGGTATCCGTTTATCTGTCTTAAAATTGTTTTTTTAATCCTTTGAAACTAATTTTTTTTAAGCATGTTTTCACAAATAAAATTTCATGTGACGTCATTACTTTAAACCAAAAGCTTGCTTTAAGTAGTAGGTTTGAAGTAGATTTTAGTGTAACCAAGCCATTTACTGTAGGCAATGTAAACTATGCTGTGTAAAATAAACAATAATTTTTCAGTAGATTCGGTTCATTTCAAGGCACATTAACAGCCTGGCTTGATTAAGTATATAAAAAATTTATTACATCAGCTAAGGCTATTATAAATTTAGATTCAGTTTTATTAATTGATGGGTGGAAAAATTGTTTCAACAATACTCAAACGATTGGGTCAATATTGCATAATGCTATGGGAGAACATGCTTTTTTACATTGTTAGGACTTAACTGGAGTATTTTGAAACACTGAGAAATTTTCTGAAATTGTTAAGGAGGCTGTTGATATTATAAATGATTTATATTCTATGACCTATGTATTCAACAATAGCATACACAGATGGAAAAACTGTTTCAGCACTTCATGCGGCATAGTAACTGTAAAAGTCAGGCTGGCAATCTATAGGCAAAAGATGTCTTAAATAAAAAATTAACAGATCAACATCGAATTTAGAAGAATTTAAGCAAGTTGATTTGGAAAAATTTGTTGTTGATAAAGGTGGAATTTGGCCTTAACCATGTGATTTTCTAGAATAGTTGAATCAATAGATAAGAAAATTTGATAAATAATTCATAGAACATAATTAAAGAAAATATAAAGCTTTTTGTACCAATATGTGAATTGATTTAATACTCTCAGATGATAATAATAGTTGGAGTGTTCAAGAAACAGAGGATCTGGATGACTCGGATTGAATTTATGTTACAAATTTTAGAAAAAAATCATAGATAAAATAAAAAAATTTTGCTTTTTTTTTTGAAAAAAAAAAATCAGTATTTTTATTTAACTTAATTGTAATTCATTATCATTTAATTATATTTATTGTCTACGCAATGAAGTAGACATAATGGTGTTGTCTACAAAGTATTGTCGACGTGTAGAAAATAACCAAATCTACATAATGTAATTTACGTCGCACAACACTGGGATCCAAATTGGAACTTGCATACAACTGAACTTGCAGTAAAAACTAGAAGAATTGTTGGGATTTTAAAAAAACTTAGGTGGCGAGCTCTTGATACAATAAAACTCCAAATTTTCTATAGTCTCTTCCATAGTGTTATGTCTTATGAAATTGGCATTTCGGGTAACACATACACCAAAAATATAAAAATCTTACAAGTAATACAAAACAAAGCAATCAAAATCCTATTTGATTCAAATTACAGCACCTCTAAAAATGAAATACATAATAAATTTAAAATCTTGAAGCTAATTGATATAAAAAACTTGATTCAAATTGCACATATTTATTTATTTATTTATTTCAATCTACTGGGTAGTCCCTTACAGATTTTGCTTATAAAATATTTAAAACTAAAATAAAATAAAACTAGAAATAGAAAACAAAAATTGTAAATATAAAAATAATTTCAGATATAAAATAACATTAATAATAAGATGCATTAACAATTTCAAGTTAAAAATAACATTAATTCAAGAAAAGAAGTTAAAAAAAAGAAAAATTCAGACTTAAGTAATAAATAAATATTAATAGTAATAACAATAGTAATTATAAAGGTATGCAGTACATTCAAATGATAATAGAGAATAATTTTAATAAATTTGTAGAATAAAATTATAATTAATTAAAATTAGAAGAATTATTGTAATGTTTCAAAAAATGTGATGATTTTTCTCCTAAAAACGAATCTACTGTAGTTGAAGTCAATTACTGAAAATCCAACATCAATTTGATTCATAATCATGATATTCACAATTATAATACGAGAAGTGCTAATCAATTCCGATTTCATGCTGCCTTACACCTCAATGGCTTAGAACCTAAAATGAATTCAGGAATCGATGCTTACAATAATCTGCGCAACATAATAACGAATCCCAATAGTGTTTCAACAAGAACATTGAAAAATAAAATAAAAAATATGTATTTAGAGAGTTATGACTAATATTAAAATTTAAATTTCTAAATTCTAATTAATGTTAACTAAATTTCTGTATTCTAATTACTGTTTTGAATTTTTCTTATTTTCATATTATTTATTTAAATACTATATTATTTTTCTTTTCTTCTAAATCACTTGAATTGAATATATCGTCGCCTCAATTCTCTTTTGCTCCATACGCCACATTTTGACTTTTTGACTTAGGAGTTGTTCTATAGATTTTCAAATATTCTGTTTCTAATGCTATCATCAGAATTCTCCTATCTACTTTAGTTTTTGAGATATACAGTGTGAATTTTGCTCCATAAGCCACATTTTTTCGTTTATTTAGTGCTTATTTGCTCCAAAAACCAATTTTTGGTTTATGAAGCAACTTTTGACTGAGGAGTTGTTCTATAGATTTTCAAATATTCTGTTTCTAATGCTATCATCAGAATTCTCCTATCTACTTTAGTTTTTGAGATATACAGTGTGAATTTTGCTCCATAAGCCACATTTTTTCGTTTATTTAGTGCTTATTTGCTCCAAAAACCAATTTTTGGTTTATGAAGCAACTTTTATATGAAAAAAACAGTGTTTGTATTGTTAATTCTCATTTGCTCCATATGTATTACCATACACTATGAGGCATACATAATCAACATTATATTGTTGATGATATGTATTTAGTATTACCATAATATTTACATTTTCTATATCAAACATTGAAAATTATTTTGTAATGCTTGTTGGCTCTATGGGTATACAAATTTGAATACATCTACACATACTTTAGTCTATGTAAAATGGTGATCCTAACTATATACCTACTTTTGAAGTAATAGAAACAGATGCAACGCCAACAGGTTAGTATTATATATTAAATTTTAAATTGCAATTGTTATCAAAACTTTTTCTTTTTTTTTTCAACAGTTTCCCCAAACACAAATTCAGTGAGGGTTACTAACAGTTATTTTAATTTAGAAACGAGAAATATGCTATCAGATTTTTCACAATCAGGTAAAAACTTTCTACTCTTCGTCCGATGATTTGCAATACACCTAATTTAATAATTCGATTTCTTATGTATAATGAATTTAGATGCCGATACACCTAAATTGTGAAGAAAACGACAAAAACATCCAGAACGCTGGAAAAAAAAAGATTTTAAAAAATTTGCCTGAATCTGGCGATAAATATATTAATCGAAAAGGTAAAATTATGGCTCCGCGAAAAATGAAACCGCCTTGTGCTCACACATGTTTTTATTTATGTACAAAATTTTGTAATGAAAATGTTCGCTCAACTATATTCAATGATTTCTGGTCACTCTCTGATGATGAGAAAAATCAATTTTATTTAAAATTTGTAAAGCAAGTTCCAGTTAAACGTTACAGAACATCATCCCAAACCAAATCGTTTACATATAACTTTTATTTGACTTTGAATGAAGAAATTCGTAGAGTATGTCGAACGTTCTTTGTTAATACTCTAGCAATAAACCAAAAAAGAGTTTATTATAGTTTTAACAATTTATGTATACCTAATTCTAAAACACCTATTCCTCGTAAAAAGGGAAAACATAAGAAAACTTTTACCACTGTGGAAAAGTTGGATGAAATTCGAAGCCACATACAAAATTTTCCTGTAATGGATTCTCACTACTGCCGTGCTACAAGTGAAAGAAAATATCTAGAAGCAGGTTTATCGTTGGCCAAAATGTACAATTATTATGTGGAGGAAACATCTATGCCATTAAAAATAAATATGTATCGAAAAATTTTTAATGAAGAGTTTAATTTGTCATTTTGGGTACCAAAAAAAGACTTATGTAATAAATGTGTTTTGTTCAAAATAAATTCGAATCCTACGGTTGATGAGATACACTCTAATGATTTACACAAGGCAGAAAAAAATATGGCGAAGGCCGAAAGAGATTTGGATCGTACAAATATGGATCCAAATCACTGTATCATTTGCTTCGATTTGGAAAATGTTATTACTGTTCCAAAAGGTAATTCTTCCATATTTTTCTATAAACGAAAACTAAATATATATAATTTAACTGCGACATCAATTATACCGGGAAAAGAAAAAATTACATACTGTGCCATATGGACGGAGGCACAAACTGGAAGAGGAGGAAACGATTTAGCTAACGCTCTAATAAAAATTTTGAGTAAAATTTGCCTCGACAATTCAAGTTTGAAAAAAATTACTTTGTGGAGCGATAGTTGTATACCACAAAATCGAAACAAAATGATGTCAACCGTCTTAAAATATTTTTTACAAAGTTCTAATAATGTCGTTGAATTGATCCAAAAATTCTCTGAACCCGGCCACTCACTGTTACAAGAAGTTGACTGTGTGCATTCAGTGATAGAAAAATATTTAAAAAATCTTCAAATACATAGTCCTGTTCATTTATTAAAATTATTATTAAATTTAAATTCTCCTAAAACTAAATTAAAAATTTTTCAAATAGCACAAAAAGATTGCGTATCATACACTGCACCTGCAACAAAATTAAATTATATTAAATTTCCCTTTTCAAAAACAAAAATTATTCGATATCATAAATCCGAACCTTTTCCAATCGAATATAAGGATTCTTTTTCAAATTTGGACTTTAAAAAAGTTAATATAAAAAAATAGGAAATAAAAAAATTTTGGGTACACCTTTAAATCTATTTCTTTCTAAGTTCCCAGTTTTGCAGGAACGACCGATTTTGTTAAAAGAAAAAAGAGAGGATTTAAAATCATTAATACCTTTCTTACCTCCAGTAGATCAAAACTATTTCAAAACAATATTAAAAATTACAAATTAATTGAAAAATTCTCCTGTTCAAAGGATCAATTCAAAAATATTATTTTACCATTATTGTGATAATATATCTTATATTTTGTAAAATACAAAAAATATGATAATATTATACTGAAAATAAGTTCATTTTCAGAAAATCAAAGCTGTGAAATTGCTATTATGTTTGTTTTTTAGTTTTAATTTTTTTTAGATTTCATTCATAAAAATAAAATTGTTGTGAAATGGCTGTTATGTTTATATTCTTATATTAAAATAATATAAGTAATTAATTATAAATTATTATTGAATAAAAATTAAAATAAAAAACTAGATATTCTTGAGTTTTCTTAATAAAATTTTTTAAAATATGTACAGTTTTAAAAAAAAACTTAAAATTTTTAATTTATTCTTCTCATATTAATCGTAATCGATCTTTATTCTGATGATTCAATGACTATTAGTTAATCATTTTTTTAACAAATTTGCTCCATGTACTTGACAGTACCGTATATTTTAACCTAATAAACTTTTTATTCTTATTTGCTCCATAGTAATAGGAGCTTAATGTACGTTTGCTTCATAAGGACTGAGAAAACCATTCTTTTATCGATTTGTATGGTATGGAGCAAACTGTCCACTATGACTTCTACGATAAAATATCAAATATCTCAAAAAATACTTGAATGGCATACCTGAAATTTAGTATTTAGCTAGCTAAATAATCAACAAATTCTAAGTAAAAATTTCGACTATAGTTTTTCGGACCAATTTTTTTCCTTTGACGTTCAAACTTTCTTTTTCGATTATCTCGGAATATACTTTTTGTCGTATGGAGCAAAAGAGATTGAGGCGACGATATTATATTTGAATTGTATTATATTTATAAGTACTACTACATTTACTAATTGTTTAAAATCTTTATTTTAAATTTCTTAATTTACCAAACTGTACGTCTGTACGAGCTAGAAAGCTCCTTTGGAGATAATTGAATAAAAACTAATAATAAAAAAAAAAAACAAAAATAACTCTCTTTGGCAGTTCTTAACTTCGAAGTAATTAGTACTATTAATAAAAATATTAATTTTAATATAACCTTATTTTTTTCGAGGGTTCAGTTCTGAGTTTTGAGACAATTTAGAATTAAATTCAAAATCAGAGTTGCGAATTCATTGAATGTACTAGTTTTGAAATCGAATCATTTTAACATTTCAATATTGGAGATCCTAATTTATTTTATTGAAGATTCGTTTACGTATTTCGAAAAAAAAACAATAAAACCTCCTTCAACAGTTTTTGAATTTGTACATTTAGTTATTTATTTAATTCAAAAAGAATGCCTATAGAGATTGCTTTCAGTTTAAGGCTATATCGACACAAAAATATATTTTATTATAATTTTTTTTTTAAATTTTTTTTTTTATAAGATTTTACATAGAAAAAAAAAGTCCAAAAATAACAAGTGATTATAATAATAAAATTTGAAAGAAAAAACAGAACAATATAATTTTACATTATAATTTTCAAATTATTTTCTTTGTGAACATCATACTCAGTTCTTGCCAACCAGTCATATCCATATAAATTTTTAATTGCTCTATTTTGAACTATTTGCAGATCTTATATAATTTGCTTTGAACATGTTACCCATAATTTAATGCCATTGCTCAAATGACTATGATAAAGTGCAAAATAAATTGATTTTTTAGTTGAGCTGGAACTCAGTGATTTTTTTAAATAATTCAGCGACATGTGATAGTTTTTTTTTACAAAGGAAGGATGTATGGGTTTTCCATTATAGTTGATTATCTAACCAAACTCCAAGATATTTAAATTCTGTAACTTGTTCCAAACTTTCGTTAGCAATTTGTATATTTAATAATGGTGCAAAAGGATTTGTGATCATATATTTTGTTTTTTGTTAATGGTGATTGTTAATTTATGAATTGTCATTCATTCTTGGATTTTTTCCAATACATTTTTCATCTTCTTTTGTAAGTCACTCTAATGTTTGAAATGCAAGACAGATATCATCTGCAAATAAAAATATTTCTGCATTAATGCTCAAATCTTGGATGCTATGAATATATAATATAAAAAGTAAAGGTCCAAGTATACTGCCAAGTATATATTACATTAACATTGCTGTATCTTTTTTTCTGGAAAGCACTGTATACAAATTGTAGAATTAAAAAAATATTGATGCATTTGTTGAGAGAGCAAAAAAAAAAAATGAATAAAAACTATACAAATTTGCAATTTAAATTTTATTTTAGAGTTTTTTTTTTTTTTGTTTTTTTATAATATTTTATGTTACCTAGCAATTGTTTTAATTAAAAAATTTACCTGCGTGCATTTTTATGATTAAAAATTAATATTAATCAAAAATAAAAGTGTTTTAATATACAGTCAGTTACAACCACATTAAAAAAAAATGTTTTTTTTTTCTCTTGTTTTTTATGTTATAATTTATAATTATTGTTGTTGTAATTATGATATATTTTAAGTTATTTTTGGTTTTTTTTTTTTTTTTTTTTTAACGCCAGGAAAAGAAATCATAGATGCATAACAGCTATACTGACTTACAGAGTGATTTAAAAATTACAAGGTCATTAAATGGTTAATTTTTTTTTAATTATATAATAATAATTCTAATTATTTAATTTATTCTATTTTATAAATTAGCCGCCATTTTGTTAATGATAAAATTAGTACTGTTTTTTGTAACGTTAAATAATTTTGAAGAACATTGGTGTGTAGAATGAGTATATTTAATTTAGATTAATAGATAGAAGTACAAATAATTTTCCTTGTATAGTAATAAAAAATATAACTTGTTTTTTGTACTAGGGATATGGGAAATTATCAGATAGGAGTAACCTGTAATATGGTAAATTTTGAATTATTATTTGTATAGGTACTTAAAATAATTATTTAATTTAATTTATTTTTATTAGAATAATAAATTAAGGTATGAAATTTGATATTAAATAATATCACTGAAAATTTGATTGCTAACATTAATGATATAGAATTAATTATCGTGGGTATAATGGCAAATCCTATAGTATGGCAAATCCTATAGAGGAGGAGGAGGTTCAGATGTCAGAAATCGTAATTAAAAATGTGATTGTTTATATGTAAATATCACAGAGTGAGCTCTTGCGGTATACATTTATATAAATATGTATACCGCAAGAGCTCACTTTGTGCTATTTGTTTGTGTTGTTTTTTTTGTTACATGCTTCCAATCTTCAGTGAAATATGGTTTTACATAATGGAATAAGTATTTAAAGTTATTTTGAAAAAGAATTGATTAAAATTGAAATCCGTTAAACTTACTACAAAAAAAAAAATATATTCAAAATTTTCCAAATAAACTCTAGAAGTACTGGACGTATCAATTGGTTTGACTTTTTAATTGTCATTTTGTAACAATTTAAAATAAGTTATTATGTTTAGAATATCATTATTTATTAAAATTTAAAAAAATGTTTATTTGCTACTTAATTTTTACTTTAATTTTCTTCATTTTAAAGCTTGTTTTATTTTTATAACTAGCCTGTCTGTCTCTTGGGAATCAAATGTCCGGCATTTTGGGCTGACAAGCATGAGGTCTGGTAACGTTTGGTCTTCCGTCTCTTCGAAATTTTGGCAATGCAGGTGGCTACGTTCCGAAAATGTGTTTGCTCCACGGCAACCTTTGGGCTTTGATTCATCTTAATGCATCTTAAACAAGCATTCATTTTATTTGCGTTTGATGGAATTATATTCTTTAACATATTCCTTGTTGTTTCCCGAGCAATTTCATTTCGATAGCACTTTAAGCGGTTCTTGCACCTTAACTTGTTTCTGATGTTGTTTCTCCTGCATGCGCCATAATAAGGTATGTATTTTTTTATTCGTTGTTTGACTCATATATTTTTTATACCATATCATAACTTTTAATATTTCACACAATATCACCATTTTATTGAATTGGTGCATATTAACTTGTTTAACAGAACAATTATTGTAGTTTGATCTTTCTGAACTTCTGTGTTTCTCTGAATGCTATCCTGTCATCTTGACTACCAAATCACTCATTGCTTTTCTCTGATAAACTCTTGGTTAGTTTTGTTCAATTTTGTTAACTTTAATCATTATAGACCTCATTATATAGATTTTGGTGAGTCTTATTCTACCGTTTTCGGTTGTTGATCAAAATTTATGATTTTTTTCGATGGCATGAACTCAACCCATTCCAATTTTATTTTCTTATTTAATTCTATCTTATACATAATATTATTTTCTTGGATATGTACATATCATCGTTATTTTTGACTCATCTCAATTGTTTCTTCTGTTTTGTTCGGCTACTAGAGTCTGGTTTTTTTCAATAGTTCTAATATGTGATGTAATTTGGTTTTCTTATTTGTTTCATTTTCTTTTCAACTCTTACTGATTCGCTGTTATTTTTTTTTTTTTTTTGCGTGGATTGGTGGGAATCTTCATAGACACAATGAGCCCCGTAGCTTCCATTGCGTGCCAGATTTTTACTGACTAAACCACAACCCTCCCATTAAAAACTAATCCGACGGACTAACCCTTAATTTATTTCTATTGTTATTTTCTTAAAGAAAAAGTTTACGAAATTCTATCGTATTAAATCTAGTGGCTTAGTTCTTTTAAGCCTTCTGATATCATTTTGGTTATCTAGCAGTTGAGTGGCCTCAAAGTTAACATGACCCTTCAGACGAGCTATATGCTTTGTTGCATATCTTTTTATTTCATTTTCTATGCAAGGAATTTTTAGATCTCTGTGCAAATCACTGTTGCGAACATACCAGGGGCATTTACCATGTTGCGCAAGACTTTATTTTGGAATTTTTGTATACAAAGTACATGTGTTTGTTTGGCACATCCCCATATTTGTATGCCATACAACCATATCGGTTTGATTATCTGATTATATAACAAAATCTTGTTATGTATAGGTAATTTAGGTTATTTCGTCCTAAGAGCCAGTACATTTCTCTATATTTATTTTCAAGCTCAAATTTTTTCTTTTTGACGTGCTCTTTCCATCTAAGTTTGACATCTGATGTCATTCCTAGGTATTTAGCATTGTTTTCTTGGGGTATATTGACCCCATTCAGATTTACCGATGGTTGATTTTCTAATTTTTTATTTGTAAAATTTACATGTACTGATTTTAACTCATTGAGTTTAATTTTTCATTTCTTTGTCCAGAGGTATAGCTTGTCGATTGCTCTTTGCAATTTAATTGTAGCCTCGTCAATATTTGATCCTACTGCCATCAACGCAGTATCGTCAGCGAATGTAGCTACAGTTATATTTTCCATTTGTGGTAAATCATTGGTGTAGAGCAAATACAGTATGGGACCCAGAATACTACCTGGAGGCACACCCGTTTTAATATCTCTAATAGTAGAATACTCTTCGTCTTGTTTTATTCTGAATAGTCTGTTTTCTAGATATGATAATAGTATATCTACGTATTGTTTAGGTAACATATTATTTAGTCTTTTTATTAAGCCTCGATGCCATACTTTATCAAAAGCATGAGCTACATCTAGAAATATGGTAGAATATACTTGCTTTTCTTCTAAAACTTTTTCTATTATGTCTGTTATTCTATGTATTTGATCAATTGTCGAATGTTTAGATCTAAAGCCAAATTGATAATTTGGAATCAGATTACTATTTTCTATGATCGGACTCATTCGAATCAATAGTAGTTTTTCAAATAATTTTGATATTATTGGTAGTAGTGGTCATAGTAGTGGTAGTAGTGGTAGTAGTCATTTAAGGGCTTACCTGGCTTCGGTATCATAATTATCTGTGATATGTTCCACGTATTCGGCACATACCTTACTCTTATAGCAGCGTTTATAATGCGTGTTAGCATTGTTATCGCTTTTTTCGCAAGTTCTTTCAGGACCTCCGATGTAATTAGATCAAAACCTGGAGCTTTTTTATATCTCAGTTTTTTAATTTGTTAAACTATTTCTCTCTGTGAGAATGGTGATATGACATTTTCTTGCCAATTATATAATCGCTGTTATATGAATTTTTATAAAAATATATCCCTTTATTATCCTTAATAGATATTTGATGATGTTCCTGCTTAACAATAAAACATATTTAACAATATTATACCAAATTTTGAAAATTAAACCAGAGTCATGAACACACCTATTGATAAAATAATAATTAATAATTAATATTTTTTATTTTTTTTTTGAATTTTTGGTTTGATTTTTATAACTCACGTAATGTTGTTTACATGATCTTGATGGGGCATATTGACTTAAACCAACTATAGAATATAAAAACAGCATCTTGACGGGGGTAAGTTATGGAATCAATTAGGATTAAATATCGGAGTTGTATAAATGGTATCACATTACAATATCTACTGATGAGTTCCAGTAGTGTTAGATAAACAGAACACTCCTTTGATAATTATTAAAATATAATAGAAAATACATAAAATTTCTAATACGGGCTTAAAGAAATCAACAGCAAATAAAACACAGGTTTTATTACTATAAAATATTACCTAGGATAAGATTTGAAATAATTTTAAGATAATGAAAACACGCATACAATAATAATCGCTTAAGTCGTTCTTTGTGTATGTTTTAAAATAAATATGTTTTTTTTTATAATTTTAAAATATTTTTTAATTCCAAACTTGTTTAAATTGTTTTTTTGTTTGTTTGTTTGTTTGATTCCAAACAATAAAACAGTAAAAAAAAAAACTCATTCTTTACCATATCTGTAATTCATAATTATTTTCTCGTGTCCTTTTAACATTACACACACTTAATACCAATACAATTCCTTTTCTTTTTATTTTTTTTTTATTGTGGATATTCTAATGAAACAAAGTCAAATAACATGACATTGTCAGGGATTTTTATCGTCACAAAAAAAAAGAAAAAAACTAAACAAAGAAAAAACTAAAATAAAAAACTTCAAAGGATAACATTTGACTTTTATTTTGAAATAATGAAAACAAAAAATAAAAAAAAACACCAACCATAGAAAAGATTAATCCGATGTCCTTTCTGGAGTAAAATCTTAGTTATCCCTCTGGACATTTAATATTTGGTATTAATATTATTCTAGGATATTAAAATAGTCGCGGCGACATCTTTTTTTTTTTTTAAATTTTTTTCTGAACTTTTTTCTAGGATTTGAATTTTAATTTTAATGTAAATGAAGATTTGCTGAAATTAAAATTTATGTAGGTTTATGTTAGTGAAATTATGACTTGTATGGTGAGATTTCTTTTTTAAAATATTTTTTAGAAATATTTTAAATTAATTCATGTAACATGGCTGATTGGTGATATATAATTATGGGTAGTACTTGTGAGCTCGAATGCGACCAGTCTTGAAACATTTTCTTATCCCTATATTTTAAACTTTGTGTTAATGAATATGTTAAAAGCCTATTTATATATATTTGGTGATGATCAAGCTGTCCAATGAATATCTGAATATTTTTCATCCATGCCAGCCATTTATGATCCATGATTATGGTCGAAACACGTGTCGGAATAAAATAAATTTGTGAAATTAACGAGAGTCTTTTATTTTTTAAAAATTAACATTTTTATTTTGTTTCCCGCTCAAAGCGGACGGTTGTTAAGCCTTAACTAATTCAAATTTTTTGCGTCGAAAATGTTGAAGAATCGCTTTTTATTTATCTCTTTAGTTTATTTTCTTCACTTTAATTATGGTAGTAAATGATTTCTAACTGGTGAACTGTTGTATATTATCTATCATTTTGTATTTAAGCTATTCTTTGTTTGCTTGTGTTTTTAGAAACCATTAAATAGCTAGAATACTATTTTTAGAATTTTTGGATAAAGTTGTTTGGTTTTACATAAACACAGTCTTTTGATTTCTATTGTATTTCACCGTTTGATTGTTCAAAATTGTAGATATGCCTTGACCAAAACTGTTATTTCAGTTATGTCCATTTCTGAAGCAAGGGATGTATGAGTACAACATACCTTCAAAATATTCAGTTTTTTCTTAGCTTTAGAATCGCATTCAAATTAGAAGATGAGAGAAGGATTACTCTTTCCGTAAGCAGAATCTGCATCTGTTTGTATTGTATTTCAAATCTTGAACAGATGAATGTATCGTGTTTTGTGATATGGTTGATTTATAGTCATTACGTTCAACTAGTTTAAGATAGGTAGGACAATAGACATAGGGTAGTACTTTTAATAAAATGAGAATAAGCCCTAATTCATCAGTGGTTATATTATTAGAGAATTCAAATATCATGTTCTAATTTATTTCTGACATTTTTAGAATTATTTCGCTTTAAATTGAGCCAGTGTTTTTTAGGCTGATTTATAGTAATTTGACAGCTCCTCCTAATATAGGTTTTTCATAAAAATTGTGTGGCTTAATCATATATAACAAATTTTACTTGATGTAAAGATCAAAAAGAATTTTAAAAATTTATTAATTACTTGTTTCATAATTAGTCGTGTTTCATCATGTCTCCATGTAAACCGACCACATGTTTATTCTTAAGACGTGTTGACTGTTATGAAGTCTATAATACTACCTTCAAAATCTGTGTGTTAGCATTGTAATAAAAATAATGAAACAATTACACTTTTTACATTTGAATTCTTCTCATAATTAAGATTGAGGAAAGCTCTCACTTGCCTCCAATTAGTTTTAATTAAAAAAATTCTGTAGTAAAACTGCAATTTAGGCAGATTGTGTTTTTTATTGATTTATTTTACAATGTATAAATGCAACTACTTACATGCTGCAATAGAAACAAGCTAGGGTTCACCTACCTACCAACCTGTTCAATCGTATCTAATATATTAATACGCTAATAATGTCTATAAAACTTTTCAACTCTGTGAATTAAAGCAAAAAGTAGTGACAGGAACATAAAAAGTTTTAAATGTAAAGCTTTTTCAAAATGTTACAGCAAAAAATAACGGATTAATAAATAAAAACCATTAAAAAATAATTAGTACTTTTTATATAGAATCATTTTTAAAAAAGGTATATCCAAGTTCTAAACCCATATGAAAAAATCATAAAATCAATGCTGAAAAATATGAAGCCTTTTAAAATTAAAAGTATTTTTAAAGTCATCAAAACAATGAAAATTACCCAAAATATAAAGTAGCTAGCTATTAAAAAAATTTAAATTTCTTTGGTTTGTGTCTTTGAATTACCCGCCTCAGAAAAATTTCTAATGGATAAATTCAGGCACATTTTTAAGTTCAAAAGAATGTTTTGTAAAGCAAAATATTGACAAACAGAAAAAAATATTTCTGTTGATGCAATGCTTTTCCGCCTTTGAAAATTCACTATATTTGCTAACAACGCTTCTTACTGGAAAAAAGCACCGGAAGCAAGATATTATAGGTAATATATCAAGAGCCATATAGACTATTCTTTCAATTGCTGCTGGTAATCTATAAATGGTGTCTTTTGTATATGCAAAAATAAATTTTAAACCAGAATCGATAGTTGCACATCGGTGACTCTGACATGGAGATAACAACAAGATTAGAGAAATACAAAATGCTGTGTAACAAAAATGTTATGCTTAACTTGGACGAAAAGCTAAGAAATATTAATTGTTTTGCGGAAATCGAAAATTTTGTTTTGAGTTAAAAAATTTAAATGAAAAGGAATGAAATATTTTTTTTAATGCTGAATTGGCGAATGTTGCACCGGAAATAGCTAGTTGTATGTTAATTATTTGTTACAGCTAACTTTCATTTTAAAAAATCTTTTGTAATCAAGGAAGATTTTATTTTTTCTACCATAAGATCACCAAATTAAATTGTTTGACATTCAATAAAATTGGTGCAATAATTTTTGCAATTTATATTCGTTTTCGGATGTTGGCACATAGTTGACATAGTCGACATTTGTTGGACTATTTTTTATCATTTATTTTATACCAATTACAAAGGGTACTGAAGCCTATCGGGTCGAAAACCCCCTAACGCATTTTGTTCCTTCATCGAGAATCGAACCTGAGACATTTCAGACGCTCTACGGATTCCACCCAGCGTGTTAAATATACTTACAGACCCAAATAGAAAAAGATTGCGATCATATTCGATTCCGTCATCAATTCAACCGTAATCAGTAGATATTAATTGTCCCTTAATAATTTTTATGTAACCTGCTAAAAAGACAACTGTTTTCAATTATTTGAAAACAAACCAAAGTAAACCTAATAGGCATGTATGTATGTATGTATGTGTCACTACTGTTCTACTTACATGGATCAAATTACAATACCCTCAGCTGTCTCACAATCGTAAAACAAAAATGATTTAGCTAAGAAAATTATTTCTAGATTCGATTGTAGATTTCAGATTTAATTTATTTTTTTGTCAAAATTTCAATTGTGTTCTTCAAATACAGTTATGCAACAAAAAGTTTAACAACATACAGAATAAAATTTTTTTATTTTTAAATAATTTTTAATTTTTAAAGTAGTCTGCCTACATAAAAAAAACAAAAATAAGAATCAGAACAAAAAAAATAATCCTAAAACAGACATGTACGCAAAGAGCTCTTCAAATTCAAGTCATGCAAAATTTGAAAACTTTTACGTTTCGTTCAAAGTGCATTTTAAAGGATTTTCATAAACATAAAAAAAAAAGATTTTTAAAAAATTTAATTTTTATTTTTTTTTTTTTTAATTTTTTGCTTATACTGCAGAACTAACACATACGCAATTTTATTTTATTTTTTGAATAATTCATGCGTATCCAAAAAAAAAACACAAAAAAAAAACTAAAAACAAAAATTCAAAAAAAAAAAAGAGAACAAGGAAGGAATCCTATAAGAACGCACTATGTAGAATTTCCAAGGATAAGTGCATGTTGTGACGGAAAGAAAAAAAAAAAAATTTTTTTAACTTATTTTATTTTTTGTTTTTTATTTTTGTATTTTTTGATTTAAGTTGCGCTATTTGAATTTAGTTGATTTCATGAGCGATTACCAGGACTAAAAGTATTAAATAATTTGTAAATTAGAAAAAATAAAAAATAAAAACTAAACAAAAATCAGAAGAAAAAAATTTAATGTAGGTCAAAGAAAAAAAAAATAAAATTATGTCAGACTTTAAATTCCAGTTGGAGTGTGCTGAAAACTAAAATGATTTCCTCTTAATTTTTTTTTTGTTTTGTAGTTTAGTTTTTTTCATTTTTAGTACAAATTTTTATTATTATAATTATTATGATTTGTCTTTTTTTTTTGGTTTTTTGTTCTTTTTTGCATTCAATGTGAAGTGATGTGAAATAAATTTATGCAAATGGCGGCTGTAATCACTGAACTAGTGAATTTGTACAAATTTTTTTTTATTTCGGTACAACAAAATGAGGTGAGTAATGTATTTTAGAAGAATAATTCTAATATACAAATAATTGAAATCGTCTAGATATTAGCTGCAGACCCTTTTTAAATCAAAATCAACTTGTAAAAATATTTTTTATTTTGCATCCAGACGATAGAATGAAGATTAACTGTCAAAGGTAATATCCATTGTATTATATATAATGCTACAGAACTACAGAGAGTATAGAAATTCACAGCTTAATAGATAGAATAGATAGATTGCGTAATCAACTAAATGTTTTTTTTGTTTTTTTTTTTTTTTAACTTGTCAACTGCAGCTGGTCTTAACTGTTTTTAACGAATTCAATTTTGTTTCTGCATAAATTTTAATTTGGTAATTTATTTAATGCACTTTTTATATACTCTAATTAACAATCTTAGTTTATGATTTAATCCCTTTACTAACAACATGTTTTTATTTTATTTTCTAATTATTATATTGTTTTACTAATACCAGTGGATGATGAAGATAAATAGCAGAACAATGTAGTAAGCTTAGGCCATGTATGAGCTGACGAAAGTTCTTCTATCTTAACTACTATTAACAAAGATATTGAGTACAATGTTGGAGAGCAGTGTACATGTATCTATTCGCAGGGCCTTGCAGAGCTGAGAGAAGCCCCAGGCCAATAAAAAATATGAGGCCTTTTGTTTGTGTAAAAAGACAAATTTGCATCGTTCTTTTATTATTTTTAATTTATTTAAAAAAAATGAAATTAATAATTACAAACAAGCTTTTTGAGCCTTAGTGTTAGTAAAATCTTTTATAATAATTGAAAAGTCAAGATTTCGTGCAATTTCTGAATTTATATGTAAAATTGATAACCCATTCAACCGTTCTTGGCTCATTTACAGATCTGTTTAACCCTTTTCAACACACTGAAACTGTGTTCCGTTGAAGCAATGGAAGCGGGTAGACTTAAAAATATTCTTAAAGCTGTTGATATATTGGGAACCAATCGAATTAGCTTTTTTTCTAAAACGTTTAGCAACAACTTCGCTGGAGATGAAGATGATTCTATATCAAAGCTTAATTCAAAAATATTTTTTAAAAATATCATTTCGTCTGATAAAATTTTAAAAGTCTAAAGGAATCCAAAAGTCAGGCAAATTTTGCGTAAGGACTGAAAGCGACGTGTCAAGCCTGAAATAACCGAATCAATAATGTCTATAATAAACATTAACTCTATAATGTTTTTCAGTATCAAACTGTGACGTAATATGACGAGTTAATTAAAATCAGTTGACATTTTGGAGAGTACGGCAATCTCTTTTGAACTTAAGAGTAATCTGTCACACTCTTCACATTTTGGCTTCATCCTTGCAATAAGATTGTTAATATCTTCCATTTGGACGTCAATTGTTGCATTGCGTGTTTCAATAATTAAATTAGTTTGTTTCAATAACGTTAATATTTCAAGCCATATTGTTGTCAAAAGAATGCATTCGAATGTATCTAAATATTGAAAAATTGACTGAACTTCAGTACGCGCGTGCGGTGGAAGGTTCAGTGACTTTTTACTATAATTTTTGTATCGTTGCGTTGTACTCTTCTGATATATTTTATAAATCATTGGTTAACATAAATTTATTGTTGAATTCAAAATAATATTTCAACTTAATTTTTCCTCACCTACTGTGGCCAAATTAGAATATCAATGGAAGCCTTTTCACAACTCGGGGCCTGAGCCAAATGGCCCTCATGGCCCACACTCTGTTATGGCCTATTTATTCGCTTGATGATTGTATTTCTAACTGGCTCACAGTGCACTAAGTCTCTGTTATTGAACAGAACAACACTTCATATTACATGATTCTCGATTTACTTTTAAAATGTTGTTCTCGTCAAAAACTAACTTTTTATAAAAGATTGTGACTAAATTTGCTATACATGGAAATCATTATGTCACTACTCTTGTCTCTAATATTGGTAATACGAATTCAAATTAATTTTTCCCCAATTTCACTCTTCCCTTCCTAATCTAAATTATACTAACAATTGGTAAAAGTTTATCAAATTACTAAATAAAAAATATATAAAAAAATCTGTTTACAAAAAAACTGAAATTACAAGTAACATGTAGTGATTTTACTTCACTCACTTTTATGGTGTAGTTAAACCATGTTTTAATACATTTAATTCTGTAATAACGTGACACTAAAATTAATGAAATATGGTGTGGTTTCCGCATGGAAATTCAATACCAATTGAAATTATTAGGATCGAAATAGTTTAAAATAGTGATATATAAGGGCAATGACGAAGTGCCAAACAAGTTTAAGATGACAGCAGGACAAACTTTCTTTAATTTTGAATTTATGCCGATATTTAAAAAAAGCAAGTCGTTAAATACTTATAGAACTGACATATTATTATAAACTCGTGTTATTTAGTTTTCAAGGGTTGTCAATTACAAGTAAGTATTAGTAAAATTACACATCAAGTGTTTGAGAAAATAATTTAAAAATTTGTTGACTGGTAAGGATGTTAAGTATCTACTGATTGTTCGATAACCCGCTTCTATGACTAGTAATTTTCCTCATTTTAAAATACATTATGAAAAATATTGTTACTAGCATCTGCAAAAAAGGTCTATAGTTGGCCTGCAGGTCCACTGTTATATATATATATAAATAAATAAATACATCTGCAGACATTTCAAGTATATACTAATATTGTGTTCTTTTGGATTTAGAAAAGACCTGTCAAGATAATGTTATTGTGCAAGGTAATTGGTTTAACATATTTATTTCGAAAACTTGTATCATTATCGGAATAATCATAATTTACTGAAAAAGTTGAATTGAAATGAATATATTTTGATCTTTTTGTACATTTTGTTTTGTAGATACTTTGTGTGACTAAATAAATAAATATAGAAATATAAATAACAATAAATCTATTATTATAAGCTTAAGGGAATTCAAAAATTTAATAAAACACATGTAAGCCAATATAATAAAATTCTGTAAATTTATTAATAAATTTTTCAAATAACCCTCGTATTTACGATTTGTGTAATTATTATTGTATACTTTTTATAATTAATAAATTAATAATAATAAATTATTATTATATACTTATTCTATATATTATATGTAACTGTATTTTTTTTTTATATTATATCAGCTTTAATTCCATTTTGTATTTTGTTTCTGTTTTGTTTTCGTTATTGTTTTTTGCACCATTTTTGACAATCACATAAATTTTTTAAACAGATAATATAATCAGGATTTTTACAAAAGTGTCACAAATTAAAAATAATGAAAAGAAAATTAAGTGAAATTCATTTTACAAATTACAATTCCCATTAAATTTGTAAAGAAAGCAAAATTGAAATTGTAAAAAAAAAACTGAAAAAACGAAAAATTAAATTTTTATCATTTGAATTCAGCGAAATGAAAATTAATTTTTAATTTTTGTTACTCAAATTATTTTTGTGTTGCGTAGTTGAAGAACTATCATTCAAATTGGATTTAAATGTCTTTTAACTTTTTACTTTCATATTCATTACTAAAATTTTAGCAATTTTTTTATATTCATGTTGAATTTTTTTTAACCAAGTAAAAAATCTAGACTCTGCATTAATCCAAATTTCTAGTCCAACTTAATATAGAATTTTTATTTATTCAACTATTTTATGTATTCAGTTGACCTACACATTAATTATATATATTTCCTTGTCATTTACTTTAACCCAATGATCAGGTTGAAAAATCTGTAAAACGTTTTGATTTCATCGGAAATCGAAGCTGGTGTCTTTTGATTCAAAGACAAGCGTTCTGCCTAGCGAAAATCGAGTAATGATTTTTTTATAAGGTATTGGAATTTATTTTGAAAATTTGCTGGCTCAAATTATCGAGCTTAATTTTTTTGTAATGTAACCGGCTGTTTATTAAAGATATTTCGTCATTTTCAGACGTTTTTAAGTGACGGTAGTATTTGAATGATATTTACTGTATATGATATATAATTTTAAGACGATTTTTTCAAAAATATAAGGCTGAAAGAAGATTTACAGTTATATCTTGAAAATATACAGCTGAAATTGTAATTTTTTGACTTAATATATTAAAATTGTATCTGTCTTTATTTAATTTAATTCTAACTCTGAATTTTACAATAACTTACAAATTTTCATTTTAAATTTTATAAAATTTGCTGCCCTATAACGGATAATAAGTTGTTATTTCGTTTTTGCCTTGTTTATTGGTGTTGTTTTGCATTTGTTGTTGCACTTGGTATTGTGCAAATTATACTGGGTGTTCCAGAGCATGCGTATCAGCTTTTTAAGAGGGGAAGGAGCCGTTTTACAACTTCCGGGAAGGACTGAAACTCAGTTTTTTAATACCGAAAATCGCCGAAATTTGCCGAATCCGAGATATTTAAATGGGAAGGGGTACTTTTTATTGAAACTCGGATTCTACTTTAAAAAATAAGAAACTTTTGTAAAGTAAAATTTTTTTTTTTATTTTTTATTTATTTTTGTTTGTTTCTTTTTTTTTAATTTAAACTTTGTAGGTACCCAAAACTGAGATAAAAAATATGCTAATAACACAAGTTTCTTAGTTTTTGTCGTAGAATCCAAATTTGCATAAAAAAGTACCTCTTCCTATTTGAAAATCTCGATTTCGACCAATTTCGGCTATTTTTGGCCTTAAAAACCCTTTTACTGTCCTTCCCGGAAATTGAAAATATCACAAATCGATAGAGCACCCTCGATTTAATCAACAATTTTTTTTAAATTACAAAATAACGGCTCCTTCCCCTTTTAAAAAGCTAATACTCATGCTCTGCACCACCCGGTATATTAATTTTAGAATAAAAAAATAATAGCCTTGGGCTTAATATAAAAATCACCATATAATGCAACTTAAAACAAGTGTAAATAACTGCTGCTCTTAATGTCAGCAGAGAGAGATAATGTCTTCTTCCTCTCACTATAAACGATATCAATACCAGCCTCCTCACAACCACATCGTTTATGTTCAATAATCATTAATACTTTTTATCCTTCGGTAATTTTTTTTTTTTTTTAAGTTAAGCCAAACACTAGGTTTCAAACGATACCTTTATACACGAATGTATAACTTGGACTTGAATTTTAACTGTTCAGTGTTGATTTATTACAGAATACTATTTTGAACGACTTTGACAATTTTTCCAATATAACGAGTCTATACTTCAGTTTAATTTTATTTTTTAATTTCAGTTCAGATGCTGGCTTAGGATTTAGCGCAAAAAATATTCTAGAACTGAAAATCATTCAGTATACTAGCATCTTTCAATTTTTAAGCTTTTAATTTTAAAAACATAGAAAAAATTTTAATTTTCTTTTCATCGGATAATAATTGTAAGAGATTTATAGTATAGTCTACAATATATACATATACATTAATATATTATATATATATTAAAATTGCATTAACCATTTTAATTTCGATGCAGCAAGTTACTTGTAGAACGTCACCGATTTTAATAATATTGTCTCATATAAAAACTGTTATATATATATATATATATATATTATGTATGTACATGGGTAATGGGATGTGTAAAATGAGTGAATTCATCAGACACCACAATACGATACCAATTTAAATATCAAAATTTATTTTATTTTTTTTTGTTTTTTTGTTTTTAATGATGCAAATGTCGTCTCTATTTAATTTTTTGGTGATAGTCGAGTTAAAAAAAATTTTAATTTTTTTATATTTTTTTCTTGTTTTTTATTTCATTTTTTTATTGTTATTTTTTTTTTATTCTTGCAATATTTCTATTTGGTATGATATGATATGATATGATGCGATGTCATGTGATGCAGTTTTACATATTTTCAATTTGTTCAATTTTATCTGCATTCTGCATTAGAGCCTTATGAAATATTTTCAAAATTATATAAAAACCCAATTTATTTAGGAAGTAAAGCAATAAATGGATATTTATACTTAGAGCAATTCTATTAGGGGCTGTTGGAGATAAAATAATAATTTAGTTAAGTTAGTATAATATGAAAAAAAACTTTTCATGATTAAGGCCACATTGAGCAAATAAATTAAAATGCTCTAGCTTTAGAAAATGTTTGAAGTCAAATTCTTGGAAACACGGGGTTAATAAAGGTTACTCGTTGAAGAGGAGTTTAATGTATAGCTTCAAATTGACAGGATTAGGTAGAATAAAAAACAATAACATATTGCAGCAGGCTCCGCTTTCAAGATGTGTACTGCACAGGAAGCAAGACAGTAAAGTTAATTATGTTTGTACAGCAGTTGTCAACATGGTAATGGATGATATTATATTGAGATATTCAGCTATTTGATTTACTTTTATTATAATTTTCGTGACTAGAAAAATTATAAATTTTAACAGATTTTTTGCGAATGTGAAACAGTTTTGATTTTTATGTTAATTGGGAATTTTTTTCAAGCACTTCTTTAAGCCCAAATAATAAATTGGATTTTTTTTATGTTTTTTTTTTTTGTTTTTTTCCTATTTTAATATTAATTTTTATTTTTGGTTTTTTGCGATACCTGAATTATGATGATGATGATGATGAAAATGTCTGTTGTCTGATTATTTCTTTAGATTTTGTTCGAACAAAAAAAAAAAAGAAGAATTTAAAATTTCATAAGTGTGATTGTCTTTTGGGAATTTAAAAAAATCTGAATGTTTTTTTTTTTTGTTATTGATTTGTTTTTTAAATAGAAAATTTTTATCTAAATTGCAGCTCAATATCAAAATGATTTGGTATAGTGTATTTTATTTGAAAGTAAGCTAAAAATTCATTAGGGAATTTTTTTTCGTTTAATTTTAATGAAAATTTTGTTTGTTTGTTTTGACTGTTATTTGTTATACGAAGTTTGATGATTCATGATTGTTGCGTTTCTTCATAAATAGCAAAAGGAACAAAATAAGTTTTCCGTCTTCATTATGGATAAAGTTTGTATTAGATTTTGAAAATACGGTTTGGCATCTTTGCCGTTTAATTTGACGTTTTAAAAGCTTCTATCCCCGCTAATCTTGTGTCCTCTAGCCTTGTGTTAAAATAAGCTCACCAGTAGTATATTATTTATGATGGATTAACTAAAACCGATATTAAAGAAAAATTCAATTTATTTTTGTTTGAATGCTTTTTGCTTGCCATTTGTGCGGAAATACCGTTAGAAAAAGTAGAGAATAAAAAAAATGTCGTGTAGGTAAGAGTGTGAACGACTGAAATTTACTATTTCTGTACTTTATCAGCACAGTAGTAATTAAATTTGGTTAATGAAGAATATCTACATATATTTTTATTCAGAGAAATTGTTGAACCTTTCATAACATCTTGTCTTGAATGAGCATTGAGCCAAATATAGGAGTTTTAAGGAGCACCGCAATACAATTATTAATAAAGCGAATTCTATGTGACGTTTCATTCAGAGATGGGCTAGTGAATTAGATGATCTATATGTTACTAGATTATTGTATATGTCACTAGTTCGTCCCAATCTTGAGTATACTAGTAAAGTGTAGCCGCCACACTATAATATTCATAATTGCGGAATTGATTCAATTAAAAAAAAATCATGAGCCTTGCTTTACGTAATCTACCGTGGCGTGACCCTCTTATTCAACATAGATTAAAGTTACTTAACTTAATCCTTTTGGAATCTAGGAGATAAATTTAACATATTTTCTTCATAAGTTATGAAAGACGAAATATTTTCACAGTACATTAAAAGTACGGTCAATGCCCATACTAATCCTAGTACATTTGCCCATACTAATCCTATGGCCAATGGCCATACTAATCTTAGTACAATAATACCCTTTATCATTGGATAAATTACAGGAAATTAAGCCAATTAATGGTATGTTTATGTTAACTAATAAATATAAAGGTTACATAGATCCTTCACTAAGTGCGAAATAAATTTAAAAAATTTGATTGCCACAGTTTTCTTGAAATTAAATATTTGAGTTCGAGCGTTAATAGAGAAGATAATGATTCAATAAAAAAAAAAAACATTTTAACTTATTTTGTCATAATTTTTGAAATCACATCATCGCAACATATTTTATAACCCTTTGTTAATGCGTAGTTGACGTTTACCATTCCCTTCTTTCTTTTCGTTTGGAAATTATAGAACACTTTTGTTTAGAATAGCTTTGTTAATTATTTTACGATTAAGAATTAAATCTGTTTCCAAGAAATAAATAAATAACAAGTGTACATTTGTCAACATTTTAACTTTTGGACAACGACAAAACACTTCTGGACAAAAATTAACCAAAATTACTGAATACAAAAAGTGTTTTTTTTTTTTCTAGATCGTTTTTGATCGTTCTGATATATTTGGTTTGAACAGTTTACTGAACAAACTAAATATAACACACATAAATTTTTTCTTTGTTCACGCTTGTGATCTCATCATTAACATCATTTGCGCGTATCCTTACAATTTTATAGATAATTTGTTATGACTGTTATTATCCTGTCCACTAGAAATTACATATTCTAATACTACATTAAATTAATCATAATATCCTACTACTACACTAATCGGTATATCATCTTTTGTCTTACACTATAATTTGTACTGGAAGCGCTTGTAAGATCATTTTGTCACAAACTTAAATCAGTTTGAAAAAAATTGATTAAAAACTTCAAGTTAATCACCTTAAAATTATATAAGAATAATACAAAAAATCTTAGAATAATCATCCATGGAGTGCATCAATCTTAAAGTATATATAAACAAAAACAGCAGCTGCGTTTAGCTAATTAATAAAACAAAATTAAAATACCAGTTTTTTCTGAGAGAAAAACTTAAAACAACAATAATAAAATTAAAAAATAAAATTTTAAAAATTTAAATTTTGCAACAACGTGTTTTTGATATTCTAACCTTTTTAAAGATTCTCAAAAATCAAAAAAAAAAATAATTAAAATAAAAAATAGCTATCATACAATATAAGAGTGCTGACCTAACCAAAACGAAATTCAATTTTTATCTTTTCTTTTTCATTAGATATCCTTTTTATTACCTATGATTTGTTTTTATAATTTTGTAATAATTCTTACCAATCATATTTGATATTTTCTTTTATTTGATAAATTTCATTTTCTTTATATTATTGTAATTTTATTTCTTTTTAAATTTCTAAAAGTAAGAAAAAAATTGCATTGAACAAAAATGCAGTTCTGTTTTTGAAGAAAACAAAATAAAACAAAATTTTTTGTACTGTACAAAAATTCAATGCAATCAGTCATCACATACACCATTATTTTTATATGAGTGTGAGTTTGACATTCAACATTTTTAATTGTGTATTTTTATGTTTTTTGTAGTTTTTTTTTTTTGTTTGTTTGTTGGTACCACATTATTATCATTATACCCTACTAAATAAAAGATTCAGAAACAAAAAGAAAAAAAATGTATATATAAAAAATACATAATAAAAGTATAAAAATTGACATTCAACTTATTTTATCATGCGGTACATAGTATATACATAGTCCAACAACATGAAAATTTAATAAAATTCACCAGACTCTGAGAATGCAATCAAATTGAAAAATAAAATAAAATAAAAATTATTTGCAAATAACAAAACTGACTAGATGTCGCTATAATATAAATATACCTATTTAGATGCCTTATAACAATCTATAAATACACAATACAAAACATATACAATATATACATATATATATATATAAGTAAACATATACTTGTAAGTATAAAATTTAATCTTTTCTATCAAATTGTGTCGTCGTAATTCCCAATTTGTTTTTTACTCCAAAATTAAAAAGTTCTTAAAAAATGTATTCTTAAAATGCATTATTATTTTTTATTATTATTATTATTATGTTTTTTTTTGTTTATTTGTGTGCGTATTTTATTGAGGTGGGTAGTGAATTTTCATTTTTGATAATAATTATTAAAACAAAAATTGCATACAATACATATGCAAAAATACATAAGAAAAAAACACAAAAATTGTGTAGAACATCGTCATCACTCATCATCATAAACACATTATTAAATTCAATAATATAGAATTTGAAGAAAGACGAAAGGAAGTGGAAACAGAACGTAGACTGTAGAGTAAGATCTAAAGAAGAGAAACTATAAGCATAAAAATAAAATAGAGAATGGAAATTAAGGAGAATTAAAATAACCTTCTCTCATACTCCAAAAAATTAATTTTTTGCAATTGCATTGCATTTTCTTTTTCTTCTTCAATGGCGCTGCAATGCAACCCAAATCGAGTTTTGGTCTTCGCAATACACAATTACATTTTTTTTTTTAGAAAGAGAGGTGTAGATTGAGAAATTCAAATTTTCCATAATAATATATTAGTATAATCATGAGAAAGAAGAGAGAATGAGATATGTGGTGTAGAGTTTGATAGAGAGGGAGAGAAAGAGAGAAAGAGAGAAAGAGTAGAGAAGAAATGCATTTAAATGCATGCATCCTATGTTTATATGTAATGTCTTATGCACTCACAAGTCACAGTATTTTATGTACAAAAAAAGCTAGGAGAATGGGAGCTTTTTTTTATTTTGTTTTTTCTTAATTATTTTTTCTCAGATTAAAATGCATTTTTTGAACATGGGGAAATACAATTCCACATCTACAATAAAATGGATATTATATGCATATTTTTGTGTATACGTCAGTGTGTGTGTTATTGACTGAACTAAATTTAAAGATTCGCGCGCGAATTTTGAGACAAAATATAAAAAAAAAATGTCAAAACAAAAAATTGTCAAAAACAAAAAATTTAAATCTTGGTATTTGTGTGCGTTAAAAATTGAAAAATTGCAGTTGCAATATACGTTAAATAAATATAAATAAAAATATCTAAAATGTAATAAGAAAAAAAAAAAATAAACGTCTTTTGGTAGGTTTCTTTCTCTTCAATTTTGTTTTTTTTTGTATTTGTGTTTTTGGTTCTTTGTATTTTTTTTTTTGTATTCCCCCAATTCTATGCAAAGAGCGTAAAAATTATAAATGCATTTTTATTTTACTTGATATATTTTGAAATTTCTGAGTTGCATTTTTTAATGCGAATGCATTTGAATTTTTTGAAAATCATTTTTAAACAAAAATTTTTATTGTTTATCAAAAAAATGAAATTTAATACACATACATATATACGCATAATATACTAGCAAACAACGTAGATATATATTTTATATAAAATTTTTTGTTATTTTTTTGTTTTTTTTTTTTTTTTTAATTTTGAGGAAAGAACATAATTAAGTTTTGAGAAAATAATATATTTTCATAAAAAAATTTTTAGATTACAAATTAATTTTTTTTTTTTTTGTTTTACATTTAAGGTTACCAGAGGACTTAAATTAATTCTGAAAGTATATCTTTCTTGATTGAATATGGTAAATAATTGGAATTGATGGATGGATGTGCTTGTGGACGTGAAAATATAATGATGAATGGTTAGAGCAGTAATACATAACACTAAAACCGAATAAGTTAAAAAAGCACAAAAATTGGAAATTTTATAAGTACCTATAATAACTGTGGGCCATATAAAAAAACTGTTACATTACGTGTAAAAAATTAATGTTATCAATTGAATGTCAAAAAATCTCTCAACAACTTTTAATCTAGGGATATTTAAAAAACAAGAATTTTATTTAATTTGCATAGAAAATAAAATATTTATCGAGTTTAACATTTTAATTTTAACTTACGCCATTTTTTTGTTTTATTTATCGAAATGTAAATATACACTTCAGTTAGCAAGATACTTTCCTATGCTGCGTATTTGACGTGACTTTAATCAAATTTTATACTGATTAATGAATTTTTGAACTTTATGATTGCAGTACAATTTGATTTTAATTTCTGAACACTCGATTTTTACTATAGCAAATCATATGACAGTTGCCAAAAATGCCCTATAGGTATAAATGCGATCAGCAATATGGATTATTACATATAGAGTGTTATTGATTTAATTTTTCAACCTTTGGAATAGAAGAAGCTCTGTCTGATATCTTACGAGATGACGTTTTCATCGACTTATATACACTGTAATATAACACTTGATCTTGGCAGAATAATTTTTGTTGTATCAATAAGGTTCTAGCAGTTGAATCTGTACAATATATAAAAAAAATCAATTATTACAGAAACCTTGAAGTTTTTTTTTTTAGTAGAGAAACAACATAATAGTGATTACAGATAGATTCTGCTGATGTGGAAAGTCTAACTTTGTATTTGAATGCGATGACATGGGTTGCATAACATATAAATATTTCCAGGTGCACATATCGCCTGATTCAAAAACTAACATTAACGGTGGTAATAGCGTTCGCTAGGCGATTGCACATTTAAATGACCAAACGGGGAAGTACAATAGATTTGAAAAGGTCGTATTTACGTAGATCACCCCACAGATAATAATATATATATTTTTTTTAAATCGTGCAATCTAAAATCGGTTATTATTTTGCATATAAAGTAAAATTTAAATTTGTAAATTATTTTATTGATTCCTTGTATGTAATAATGAAGTTAATTTATAAGTAAAAAAACAAATCTAACAATAAAAATAAATATTGTAGTGATGATACCAATTGATTATTCTTTTTAATATAAATATAATTAATATATTTGCAGTATAACGAAAAAATGAGGAATGTTTCTGTTTTTCCATAATTGCTGTAATCATGATTGTTAATTGGATTTTTCGTTGTGGTTTTAAATAATAGTGTTCTACTGGGCTGGGTTTACATGATATGTAGTCATTTATTTCATAGAAATAGGTAGGTGTTTTTCTGATGTACCAGTTCTACATTTTATATAAACTAATTGTTTCTGCTATACTATATAGCAGGTTGCTACACTTATCGTATATTAGAAATAATTCCCCTAAAATCCATAAATTTGGGACCAAAGGAAAGCCATAGGTTAGATTATAAAATTTTATGCGTTCATTCCGATTAAACTGTAGGGACATATGAATACACACAAAAATATATTTTTTTTAACTTTCCATGGCGCTGGTTTATTTATTATTATTTGTTTTTAATTTCGTTCTCTAATATAAAAGTGGTAATACAAGGCGGTAATATTATTTCGCTGTTAAGCAGCATCAAATTTACTTTGACGCTCCAGTTTGATTGGATGAAAATTTGATGTGTTTGACAACATATGCAGTTTGATATCAAATTTTATTTTCATCAAATTTTGTTTTACAGGTACAAAAATAATAATGGTGAAAATCAAATTTTACGAAATTATATAATTTTGTTGCATTAAAGATTGATACATGAACAGTTGATTTAAGTCATTAAAAATTGTATTGCAATGAAAAACTGTTCTGTAATTCTCAATAACAACTACTCCATTTACTCCTTGTAAATTTCGGGGGGAAATCTATTCGATATATCACCGCAGTAGGAAATGGGCTTATTGTGATAAGCCTTACTCTTTACTATTTCTATTTTATGCACCCCACACGTTTTGCGTTTTAAATCTTACAAGTATTTTTATAGCCATTATAATAGTTGACAAACACAAATTTTTAGGAATATCTTTATGAGGTCAGGAATCTGTATTGGGAAATTAATTTTTATTAAAATATTATTTATGTCATATGGTTTGTATCTTTAGACAATATTTAATTAAAACAGTATAGTAATATGTAATACAATTTTCGATATTAAAAATTTTGTTAGTAAGAAGTAAGCATAATTTGCTTTATTGTCTTCTTATCTTAATTAAAATTTCCTTTTAAAGTCAAATTTGCATGTAGTTTTTTTTCTATTCTTTTATAGTCACCTTGACCACCCTACAGATCACATCACAATCAACTTGAGACACTCGCATTTTTTTTCTCAGTCATTTTTTTTTTGTTTTTTGTTTTAAATAAAACAGCAATGCCAACAAATAGATTCTGTCAACTTATTATATAGTCAAAATCAAAATAAATATACACATTATTTCCAATAATAATATTTTTTTAAATATATGCAATAAAATAGGTAAAACTAAATCACAAATAATCAAAAGAATTAAAAAAAATTACAGAATCGGAATTATTCTGACTGGAATAGGTTAGGTTAGGAACAGAAAAAAATTAATTCGTCGTATACCCGACCCGTTTATTTGCTAGTATATATTATAAATTATATTACATATAGATATAAAAACACATACTGATATGATTCATGGACTCAAAACCAAATTTTAACCGAAACTACTAAAAACAATCACAACGATAACAACAACAGCAATATTAATAATTGTTTTTTTTTTTAAATAATAGTATACGAAATAAATGAAAAACACCTCTTCTCTTCGTTCTTTGTTTCTCTTGCTCATACTCTATCTAACTCTCTCTTTTAAAATTAATTTCTTTTATAAATATATATATATACATTTATATATTATATATTACTGATTTTGATCATATTTCAATATATATTTATTTATATATATATATATATATATATACAATTAAGTACATATATTTAAAAAAAATTCTACTTATTTTACTTGACAGATTTCTATACAATATAATTGCATCTACTTATGTACATATAACTGTATACATGGCGGTACAATAATAATGTATACGTATATATAAATATATTTTGTTTGTGCAATAATTTTCATTCTTGCATTTTTCATCACTTTTTTTTCGTTTATAGTATAAAATCAAAATAATGTACGTGTGTATATAACATCTACGTAAACATAGCGAATTGCATATCTACATGGACGTAAAGAAACCGAACATACAACACATAAACAACAACAAAAATAATATGGAATAAAAATGCTTGGAAAAATAATAAATATACAATATATACGAAAATTATATTGAGAGCTTTACAAAAAAATAAAAATAAAATAAAATGAAAAAATTACAACAGAAACATAAACAAAAAAAAAATGATGCAAACAGAAATACAAAAACAACAACAATGCAAAAAAAAAAAACCAAAATATAAACAGAAAGAAACAGAAAAAGAAAAAGAACACAGAGAAGTCTCATGTGTATTTGAGACAGAAAAAAGGGGGTTGATGTTGGGGTTAGGGACGTAACACACTAATGAAGGTTACACCAACCATTCGCTTCATAATATATGCATTGTATATAGTACTTTTAGTTATTGAATCGCTCTAAAATTGTAAAGAACTAAACAAAAAAAATAATAATAATAATAATAAACATAATATACAATACACAGTAATAATATTAATAATAATAGTAATAATAATAACAGTAATAATAATAACAGTAATAATAATATAATAATAATAATAAATAATCCATAACATAATAAATAAATAAATAAAATATAATTTTATTATTATTTTATAAATTTTAAATTTGAATGTGAAACAATAAACAGAAAATTTAGTAGAAATAAAAGAAAAACAAAAAATAATAAATACAAAAACAAAAAAAAAAAAATTATAAGAAAATGTCCTTATATCAAACAAAAAGAAATAAAAAAGGACATAAATTTACTGAAATTAAGTGAAATACGTATAGATATATATATATATGTATAAAAAATAAATAAATACATATATCTATCATTTAATAGTTTCAGTCTGTGTTATATTATAACAGTTTTTTACAAATAGTTTTTTATTTTTAATTTAGTTTTGTTTTTTTACTTTTTTTTTTACAAAATAATATTATTATATTTATTATGTTCTTTATTATCTTCGCTTAATAAAAAAAAAAATACATAAAGGATATGCAACATATACGTATGTATATGTCAACATGCATACATATATATAAATGCATTTTCAAATATTTTATATATACCTGATATATTCATACACACATAAGTAAATTCAAATGAAGTGACATAATTTATATTTACATATACAGTTTATTATAAAATTAAATTAAATTAAATATATTATACATATACATATATCATATAAAATATATTTAAAAATATAATTCTAAAGTACAAAAAAAAATTATTAATATAAATAAAATAATAAAAATAAATGTATTTAAATTAAAGTTAATCAAATCAAAATAAAAAAACCAAAATTAATTAATAAAAAAATAAATATAATAAAAGTGTTCATTAAAAAAATCAAAAAAAAAATATTTAAAAAAATTGTTTTCATCTTTTTACACAATTTATACAAATTAAATTTAAAATCAATTAGTTATTTTTAAAAATAATAATAACCAAAAAAACAAAAAGAACAAATAAAACAAAAATGCAAATATAAAACAAAAAAAAAATTAAATACGATTTATAACTATTTATAGAGTACTTGGTATGACAGTTATATATCTGTTTATTATTTTATTAATTATTTGTTTGTTTATTACAAGTGTTCAAGTGTAATATTTGAGAAATGACATTGAAGAGATAAAAAAAAATCCAAACACATAATAATAAATAAAAAAACCAACCACAAATATATTAGAAATAGATATATTATCAAACCATTGGTAATAATAATATATAACTGTTATATAAAAACATAAAACTGTTATATAAAGATCAAAAATATTAGAAATATATTGCTTTAATATCCATTCATAATGTATGATTTGTATATAAAATATATATAACTGTTATAATAACTATTGTATAGTGTATGTATAACAGTTTTTGGTTTATCATTAAAGAAAATGCTTTCAAAGATAAATAATATTATAATATATATCAATATATATATACAATTTATAGAGAGTATGTAATATTGTGGCGTCGATATAATTTTTATTATTCTATTTTTTATGTATTATTAAAAATAATTGAATATTATGTAGATATAAATATACATATGTGTGTAGAAACATGAATACGTGGATATATAAGCCGAAAAAACAAAAAAAAAAAAACAATATTATTACGAAAAAGTGACATAGGTCTGTAATTTTTAAACTGTACAAGTGTTTTTTTTTCTGGTATTTTGTTTTTGTTTTATATTAATACTAATACTATTGCAATTTACATGGATTTTTTTTTTAAATTTTAAATTTATTAAAATTTATTCTTAATTTAAATTTTTTAATAATAAATATATGTAGCTATGTTAATTTATTTCTACATAACATAATTTATTTATTTTATTAATTTGACTTTTATTTTATTAAGCCAAATGATTGAAGCCTTTATAATATTATTAAAACGATTTTCAATTATTTTAAATTACAATTAGAAAAGCCGATAGCCGATAGTCACCTAATGCTGACATTAATTTATAATTTGTTAAATTTGAATTGATGTTTGTTGTTGAGAGGAATCATTTTGAATGACATTTTTATTTATATTTAAATCAAAATTTCATTTTAAAATTTCAATTATCAATAAAGGAAGTAATTTAAAGGTTATGGTGACTATATTTAAATTGATATATGTATATAAATATATAAAAACCAAATAATGATAATTATAAAAATTAATTAAAAATTTGAATATTAATTAATTTATAGGCAAAAGAAATGATTTAAAGTAAAAAAGACAATTTATGTAGCAACAATAGTAATAAATATTATACATATACAATTATAATGTACTTCACTACTTATTACATACATTCTATGCAATTACATACTATTCAAATAAATTATTTAGATATTAAATTAAATTAAAATAAATTTGCAAATTTTTTTAATTTTATTTCACAAAATTTTGAAAATTAAATATAAAAAAATAAAAACAAAAATAAGCTTTTTATCCTTCAAAAAATTAAATTACATATTTACATCTATACATTAAGAAGCGGCTTTTTTTACTTATACATATTACTATTTACACATTTGTATGCATGTATATACGTATCCACTTTAAAATATGAATTATGTTCCATACATATTATGGATTATTAAATTTTTGTTCTAAATTTTGATAAATGTCAACGTCAATAATGTAGAAAATAATATTTTATTTTTTATCTTTCAATGTATTTGTGTTTGTTATGAAAATTTAAAAAAAAAATGCACTTTTTATACATTTTTAGATACATATATTTTTTTCGTATATAATACAACAGTACGGCATTAATAATAATACTAGACGTTTTGTACTTGAATGCGTGTGTATGTTATTTTATTGTGTTGGGTGCAAGTGTGGCTATGTGTGTGTACTTTGAGTGCGTATAATTGAAGCCTTTTAAATGATGATGTGAATTAAAATAATATCAGTTTAGTTACCTTTTTCTTTTTATTAATTAATAGTAAAGAAAATATAAAAAGAAAAAAATGAAATTAAATAGAAAATATAGGTACATAAATTAGAAAAATTTTTATAAGCTGTTGTGTTTTTTTAAAATAATTATATTATAATTTTAGAACTATTTTATTTTTTGATTTATGTACACTATAAGCATGCAATTTTATTTGTTTTCTAGATCATTCGCAGTCTCCTATCATGTATTTTCGGCCTTTAAATAAATATTTAGTTGTTTTAGGAGTTTATGCAAGTCTAATGCGTCAATGAAGTCTAACCTTCAATTTTCTATTATTACTTAACCGCCACTACCAAGTTTTTTCAATTGTTTTTGAATGAATCATACCTGCACGAAAACTGAGGTTGACCTTACGTATCTGATATAGTTTATAGGTTTGAAATAAACTTAAGAATCAGTTGAACAGAAGATACTCCTAATTTGAGAATCTAATCAAATCTAATTTATAGGAAAAAATTGTAAACAAAAATGGGTATGCCAATATAAATAAATGTGAATTCTGTGATATCTTGATCTTCTGCGTTTGATGGAAACTAAATTCAGATATGAAAGGTATCACAGATATCTAAATAGATATGGCAAAATTACAGAGGCTTTTTCGTTAAATAGGTAATAGAGCCCAGTTTGTATTGTATAGGAATATTATGGGACCACGTCATGTAACTTTACATTTTGGAAGGGATAGATTACTGTAGCTACGACCTCGTTTAGAATTACCAAGTTAACTAATAAAATCGAATTTGTATGTGTAGAAGTATAACAGTATGTCTTATTTGTTATACATACGATCTCCTTATTTCATGCTATAACTGAACTAATCCTTTATTTTTGGATTAATCTATTCTAAGTCATGCAAAGCCTTTTAAAACTCAGCATCTAATGATTGAATTAGGTAATCAGGAAGACTAGATTCAATGTCAAAACGCTGGCATAGTTTATCACAGGTCATGGTTCATTTAACAAGCATTTGTTCAAGATTGACAGATCGAACACAGACAGGTGCAGAATCTGCTTAAAAGAAGAGGAATTCTACTCTCATATTCTAGTAGTCTCATCTCATCAAATTGACATCAAAGCATTAATGGCGTTCATCAACGACATAGACCTATATTTCTAAGATAATGAACGGAGAAGTACAATAGATCTCAAGAGGTCGTGCTCTCATAAAAGAAGAAAAAGGTCATGCAATTTAATAAATCGTAAGCATTGAACACTGTGTGAATACTTTCCGCTAGTGTTGGTGAACAAAACACACCTCTAATTTTAATACTATTACTAGTGTATATTTCGCTGTATATTAAAGTTAGTCGTGGCTTATTTGAGTCTAACTGTGGATTTATTGTTGAATTGATGCAGATCTGATCAATTGTGTTTTATATTACCTGAGTCTTATATTAATTTTGTTGTTGTTGCTTGACAGTGTTGGAATTAGACATTCATATCTAGCATGCTTAAGACCAAAAAAAGATTCTTTGTTTTTTTTTTAGTTACCATTAACTAAATTTCAGCTTTGTGTAATCGGAAGGTTCAACTTTCTCACCTTGAAGTCTCTTTGAAAAATATCTTGACATCTTGGATCCATTTCTTTTATTCACTTATATTGCAATTCCCAATCTTTCAATAACTCGTCACATTCCTTCTTTCTCGTCCAACGAGTCACATCTTGAACATAATAGTTATTTCTGATGTCCACACTTGACATTTGACCTCTCATAATTTTGTCTCGCGATCACAATGAGTGACAGAAAAACAGAAAGTGATACAACTATTTTGATTGGAGCTTGTTGTAATTTTTGAGTCGTAACAAAAAACGAAGTCTTTAAATAAGATTTTCGTTACTCTTTATTAATCAACGCATTTCTAATACTAACCGATAAATCATAATTGGGAAACAATAATTTCTTCACGTACTTGGCATTGGTTTTTTCGCCAGTATTTTTCAAAAATAACGTGTTTAGAAAATTGTATTCCTAGCAAAATTGTATTCCTAGCATATTTTGGTTCTCAGCTTTTTTAAATTACCCTTGAAATATCAATCACTTTTGTAAATTATTATTTATTTATTTCTTTTCATTTTGTTTTTTATTGATTTATTTCACTTCGAACATGCACATGAAACTATAAGTCTATATATTATATTATATTAAGCTAGTGTAATGCCATTATTAATCTAGTGAAGTATGGGTGGATTTTCAAAAAGTATGCTCATTACACCTCAAAACGCAAACAACAATGTAATGTTAATATGTATCATCACTCATCATAATTATTTCTCACTACATTTTACTTCTACCTCCTACACGTACATACTTCTATAATATATTTAAAAAAATTGATTTGTTTTCTCAATTCTCATTTTTTTATTCATAATGAACTGTTTTTCATTATTATTGTTGTTGTTATAAAAGGCTTCAGACAAAACAAAATTAGTATGTATAGGATATAGTATGTAATTAGATTCATTGAACCATATTACAACTGTTGTGATTGCATCTACTTCCAACTCATCTTTCACTCTCTTTCCTTTAATCACAAAATTTAGTTTGACGTGGAGAGAGTGACAGACAAAGTTGAAGAAGATAATGCAACTGCAACAGCGTGTAATATGGTACTTTTATTTTATTACCCGCTACATACTACGATTGTGCTCATGGCCTTATGGCTATGTAGCTTAATGCATGAATCAATCTAGCTACATTATAAGATTCGTTGATAATATTCAACAATTTTTGTTTTGAATATACATTATTTATTAAAAATAAATTGTAAACTATTTAATTAAATAAATAATAGAAAATATTGAAAATAATCAACACAATATTACATTCAATAATATCTTATATAATAACTTAAAAAAAAAATTAAATAATTTAATGTTATAAAATTGTTATACATCCATATACATATATACATATAATTTTAAATAAAATTAATGTATTTCTATTTTTAATTAAACAATTATTATCCTTCCCACCAATTATAATATATTTAATACATTCTTATAAATTTCTTTACAGTTATATTAATAACATTTATTGTTTCAAAAATAATTTAGTTTCTATAAATAAAAGAATAAAAAACAACAAATAATAAAAAATAAAATGAAAAAATAATTAAACAACAATTTTTACAAGTGAATTCATTTTTAACTTACTTTAATTGTAGTGGAATTTTTGATTGTTATTAACAAAAAAAAAAAGTGTATACAAAAAAATTAAATTAGTATTTTTAAAATTATATTATGTAGTCAATGTAAATTAAATAATTATTATCAAATAAATAGTGATATATTATATAAAAAATAAAAATAAATTTATTTGTTTTAATTTGATTTTCTGTGTTTTATTAACAAACAAACTAAAAAGGTTTCAACTTATATTTACAAGGACATTTTTATGAAAAAAGGATTAAAAAAACAAAAAAACTTTTAATAAATATTTTTAAAGGAGAATTATTTACTCAATAAAAAGGTAAGAATTGTTTTTTTTTTCAAATAAATTATCGTTTTTTGTTTTGTCAATTTATTTATAGATGTAAGCGATGTAATCATAGAAATTTTACGTCTGTACTCCTAAAAGCTTAAAATTTTGAGTATAAATGACAATTAAGAATTTTTCAAATTTGAGTTAAATATCAGTTCATATTACAAAACTGTTCAATTTTACTGTTAACATTTTTACAGAGCTGTAAAATATGTAAACAAAAGGGACATACAATAACATAACCTATAACAATTGAATATACTTTACTTTTGCTGTATCCTCATTTGATTATTTTACATCAATCTGCATTAAATTTAATATGTTTCAGCTTCTAGACGATCATATCTGAAATTTCTGAATATATAGTGTGCTGATGCATATAAAATATATTTTTTTTTATTTCGCACGAAACTGATTAGAAATGGTTAGACAGAAAGTTCTTTCCATTCGGTAATATGAAATAAAACATTTTCGTATTCGTTTAGGGGATGGAGTTAGTATATTAGTATAGTTTGTTTCCATCGACTACATCTTCATCATATATTTTGTGAAAACTAAACTCCACGGTTGAAGTGAGTTAAAATAATCAAAAGAGAAACTGAGTATCTATAAGTCGGGCAGTCTCTAGAATATTATCTATAATTATAATTGACAAGCATTTAGGGACCTGCGCAGTAGACATCTTTTCATTTTATTTCGATTCTCCTACTCCTTAATGAACTTCTAATATAATATATAAGTTGTATATACAACAAAAATGCGCACACAGTTGAAAATTTTTGACTCATATGATTTTATTATTCAGCAAATACATTATGCATATGTGAGATTTTATGAAAATAATAAACAAAAGCGAACAAATCAGTTATAAATTATAAATTTTGTTTATTTGTAGTAATAATATAGTTTCTATTAAAATTATGTATTCATGTAGGTATATATATATACGTAACTCTTTAATGACAAAATTTTTTATTTTTAGTAATTTTATCCACTAAATGCCATTTACTATAGGGAATATATCGGAAACGGAGCAGTATAATATGAGGGGCGTGTATTAATGTGTCCTAAATAAAACTTACTAACCACAAAAATTTTTATTAAACACGAGTGGTTTCTGCTATATCGTACGAAGTCTATGTCAGTACGTAAATTACTGTTTTTTTAAAAACTTTAAAATTGATTTCAACTTGAAATATATTTACTCAACAGGGGCCCCTAGTCTTATATATAATGTACAAGATGAACGACGTGGGGAGTAAAAAGCCACAAATTACACCATAAAAATATTAAAATTTTAGCAAGCCAAAAATAAAAATATTCAAAACGGTGGTGAATACTTTAAATATTTAAATATAAACGATGGTTATTCTGAGTAGAACGACATCTATACTCTAAACTAATATTCAATCACAGGCAATTTTTAAAAAGGCTTCATAAAAATTCTTTCATTTTCAATAAACATATACAAACTTATAGAAAAAAGTAGAAAAACGAAAATACAAACGAAAATTGAAAACAAAACAGAAAAACAAAAATCAGATCATACTCTTCAAAAATGATATAATAATAATGTTAGTTAATTTTGCTTCTGCTATTTAAAAAAATGATATACAGTAAGACACGGTTATACTCATCCCTAAATTTCAGTAAAATTTGTAACTATAGACGTAGTAAAAAAAAATTGCATCTTTATAAACAATATTCAATAAAATATCTTTCGTATAACAATTTTAAACTTTATTTTATTCTTTTTTTTAAAAAAATAATTCACTTTTGATTTAATTTTTTGTTTTATTGAAAAAATTGGTGTTATATTTTAATGTGACTATAAGCGACATCGATTGTATGAACTTATGAAGTTAATTACTTTCTTTCAAAAAAATTGTTGACTATAACAGAACTGGGACTATAAACGTATTAAAATACATACAAAAATATTAAAAAAGATTACACTAAATTTGTTGACTAAAAGCGAATTTTGCCTGTAACCAGTAGTGACTATAACCGATTTTTACTGTAATTGATGTCCAATTGATATAGAGATAAGATTTTTTTTCATGGTACATATTAAGATTAAAGAGATATAAGGATAGGCTAATAGTAGAAAAAAGTTAAGCAATTCCAATACACTACGACAAAATACTAAAAATAGAAAAATACATCCACAATTTTTACACTTTTGTATTTTATTTAATTTTAAATTACTTTTTTAAAGCTTTTAATTAATTTTAATGTAAATTTACTTTAATATTTTATACAACAAATTTTTTAATTAATAATACAGAAACATAACCACAATTTAAATTATGTAAAAAAACATATAATATTATTTTTCTGAGAGTAAGAGTTTGTTAGATGATCTATCATGCTTGATCGATGAACGATCAGTCATTGTTATGTATGAAAGACAAAAAAGAGGTGATTTTAGTGGACTTAAGGTCCTCATTACCTTGTTGGTTTGCGCGCGTGGGACTGAAACGTCCTTGGTGTCCTAAAAAAAATAAATCAGATTTATATAAACAATTGAAATGAATTAATGATGATGTTGTTATTCAGGATTTTTTAAATAAAGTTAATACTGTGTAATTGCACAGGGGCCCACTAGTGATATTATAATCAACTAAATTTTCAAAACTATAACTGCATTAACAATTGAAACTACTAAAATACTGTGACTAACAATTACATTTTTAGTAACCTTTTTCTGCATAAAGCTTATCTTTAATTTATATTATCTATTTATATAAAAAAATGGCTTATAAATCAACAAAAGTTCCATAATCCAACTGTATAGGAATGTTTCGTCATTTGAGGACTTGCTAACAAAAGTTTTGATGGTCAAAGTATAATGTTACAATTGGCATGTTAACATAGAAGAATTTTATGCTATGAAGTAAATCTCTTATACCGACTTTCTATTTCTTTATTAGAATTAATCTTTATTGTGATTGCAGTATCAGATTTTCTTAGGTTTAGTTTTAGAGAAGTTGATTTTTACAAGGAGGCAATGTACTTTCGCTTTTCACATGCTTTCGGATATATTACATTCGTCTACAATGACTTACTTCCCTTGTAATACTCTTATCAGAAAAACCTGCATGTGTGCGACATTAAAAAAGTTCATTTATTTTTTTTTTATTTTTGAAGTTTGAGTCTGTTTTTTGTACCAGTTGTTGGGAAGTTGATGTCCAACATTTGCTTTATCTTTATGTAGGCCTGGTATATCCTGGTCTGCCGTACTTTTTCAATTTTCAGTTGTGATTTATATTCTAGAGACGTGCTTATTCAAGACAATCCTCCTGCACACCCCACCTTGTACGGGACAAAGTCATCTCAACTCGTGATTTGGAATTTGGATTTCCTTGAGGACATTTTTCGTTGCTTTTGTTTTATGTATCCTGCTGTCGTATTAGCCAAATACATCGTACAAAAACTAACACATATCTTATATACATTAATAATTATAATAGACAAGCATTTAAGGACCTGCGCAATAGACACCTTTTTATTTTATCTCGCTTAAAAACAAATAAAAATAAAAAAAAAATCAGGCGAATTCTTCATATGGCCTGCAATTTCATCTTTACATAGTAGTGTCAGATTATCTATAATTATGATAATCAAGCATTTAAGGATCTACACAGTAGACATCTTTTCATTTTATCTCGCTTCTTGGTTGTGAGAATTCTATGTCAGTACGTAAATTACTGTTCTTTTAAAAATTTTAAATTTGGCTTCAACTTGAATTATAATTACTCAACAGGGGCCCCTAGTATTAATTTTATTTTTTCTGAAACCTTTTATAACAGTAACAAAAACAATGAAAAACATTTCATTAGGAATGACAGAATTAGAATTGAGAGAATAAATCAATTTTTTTAATTGTATTATAGAAGTAGGTGTAGAGAGTAGCTAAAATGAAGTGAGAAATATTAATGTGTGATGTATGATGAGAGATGATACATATTTAATTTACATTGTGGTTGAAGTTTTGAGTTTTAATGCGCATACTTTTTTAAACTGCACCCAAAATTTACTATAGATTAGCAATGGCGTTCAAGCATCCAATAGACTACCTTATTAAATAATTTTTTTTCATAGGATCTCATATAGATTTGGCAAATTAGAATCAATAGAAGAATGGTATACATATAGTTTTTGAACAATTTTAAAAATGAAACAATTTAGAAATATCAGATAGAATTTATTGTCGGTTCGATGAGAGATTTATTTTATTTGTAATATTTGTGCAAATTTGATTGATTTTACGGATTTGGGTCTAAATCCGCAAGCACAAAATTCCCCAAAAAAATTTCCAGAAAAAAATCCCCAAATTAGACACATAATTTGGAGATTTCGTATATTAAATTCACAAAATCCAAAAAGTCAATCCAAATCTGGATATCTGCATTTTCTAGATATAGAAACATAATTAAGGTAAATATTATGTAAACTTTCTGATTCCAACAGCGGCTACGCATAAAAATAATTAAGATAAATATTCTGGAAAAAGGAGATGTCCTCCTTTTCAACTCTAAAATCCCTCGTAATTAATTTTTCCTAATTAAGTAAATAATGTGAAACAAATTGTTAATGCCATTAAATATTTATTTTTTGTCTTCCGCTCCAGGTTATTGAACCCTTGATTTTCCGGACAGCAGGAAGATGTATACGGCAAGTCAAAAAAACTTTAAATATAATATACATTTTTTCACATTCTCTCGATTTACGTTATAAATTTGTAATTTTGTTGATAAAATATTTCCTTTGTGGTTTTTTTGATAAAATGGTTTGGGAGTTTTTTTTGGGGGATTTTGTGTATAGGGATTTTCTTAGGATTTTGGTTTTGGGATTTTTCAAAAATCGTTTTGGATTTTGTGTATTGGAGATTTTAATTTTGGGGATTTAGAGGGACTCCCGATATTATTTAAAACTTTTATTTATAAATTTCTATTTAAGATGTTTTCGTTCTTGCGAATCGGTCTAAGGTTGGTCGGTCTAGTGTTTTGTATTTCTTGAAAATTCTTCCATCATTATAAAATATTGTTTTATTAATAATATATTTACTGAAAATCATTCTAATTTGTCATCACTTTTTGTTGCGATATCAATATGTTCACAAATATTTTTTTAGTTTATTTGTTTTCGACTAAGCTCAAAACTGTGATGTCCTTGATAAAATATCAAATTACTTTTTTTATAATTCCAGTTGATACATATTGATTTCATGTCTGGTTATTATAAGTTTTTTATTAATTATTTAATCGTAAAAAAAATTTTTTTTTTTTTTAAATATATTTTTGAAAAAAAAAACAACTATTTTTGCTATCTTATCTCTTATCAGTGTCGCTAAATCTATTTCAAATAAAATTTGAGTTTTGTTTTTTTTGTTAACTAATCCATGATGCAATTAAGTGCAATTATTTTTGATATGAGATGCAATTTACTTCCATTTTGGGAATTTCGAAACCTGGTTTTCTATTGTAAAAGTTAATTTTAGAAAAGCTTTGGGTTTTTCTTATCAGTTGAATAGCAATTTAGGTAGGTATAAAATGATAGTATTTTAGATGGTCTTATCAATTTAATCAAATAAATTAGTTGGATAATTTGATAAGAATAAAACGTAAAAATTGCAATACAAAACTGCAATTTCTATGAAAACAAAAAAATGTAATTTAATGAATAGAATTTTGAAAAATATGAAATTAAAAAAATTAAAGTTTTTTGTTGTATAAAGTTAAATATAAGTTAAATATAAGTCAAAATAGTTTGTAATATGCTAAATAATTTTTCTAAAACATGTTATAGGTGTCTAGGTGGCTGTTAAAGTGTTTGAATTGAACTCTAAACTCAAATATGTCAGTTTATGTTAGTTCTGGGTCACTATTAGGTCAAAATCAAATTGATAATCATGTATTAAAAAAATGGTCATTCAATTGATAACTTTTTGTTTTATTAATGTCTTACGGATTATTATTTTCTTTTGTATTTCCTGTGAAAGGGTATTTAATAAGATTGGAATATTATTTATTATAGAATATTATGTTGAGCAGATGTAATTGCAGATATCTCTATACGATATTTATTTATTTTATTTATTCAATTTTATTTTATTTGTTACTCAAAGAGCTATCGAGCTATTGAGTTTAAGGTATATAAAAAAATAAAGGTTAATTACAGAATAATAACAAAAATATATTCATAGTAAAAAGAAAAATTTTATTACAAAAAGTATTGAATATTTACAGAATTCATTTCCAGCTTTTATTGCATATTGTATAAATTACATTTTCAGTTTAAAAATGAACTGACGAACTATAAAATAATATTAATTTATTCCAAAATATCCTTATACTTAGTTCTAAATTTAATTTAAATGTTTATTTGACTATATAATAATTGTGCAATGGAATAACCTAAAAAAAAATTTTCCTTCTTAACAACTTGGATATTCTCATTCACATAATTTTGAAAATTCCCGATACCCTACTCGCTTTTTTAATTTATTTGTACAGTCCATGTGAGGTGTAAAAACACTCCTAAGGATTTATATGTTGTAACTTCATTCAAAATCAATTTTATCAAAAATTTAACCCGCATGTTTATACAATATTAAAAAACAACATATTTTATTTATAAAGATCTTAAAAAAAAAAAATTGGGAGTTAAAGAGCTCTTAAACTCTTTTGTATATTACTTTATTTGTGCTATAAATAGCAACATATATCTGTGCATCTTTAAAAATTATAGAAAAACACTCTAGAAACTGACATATATTTAGGAAGAGTCAAAACGCAACCAACATAAGTTAGTATAATGATATGAGCTATGATAGAAATTAGTTAGAAACCATTTACACAACATTTGACATTGAATTCTGTATTTATAATTTAAGTACTCGAACTTAAAATACTAGATAAAACTAAGAATAAACTCAATATTAGTAAATGAATATCCAAAGAATACTTCGCTGCAACAAAACTTGAAAAAGCTGAAATTAAAACTTCATTTCCAACTTATGTCCACCACCTAACAAAATTCTAATAACATAAAAATATATTGCATACTTATAGGTAAATTTTAGGTACTTATAGGTAAAATGAATGGAAAACTGTAATACCAAACTGATGAAGCAAAAAAAAAATGCTTAATGGGTTTTTCGACCTGGTCCAGTACCCTTTGACATTGGGATAAAATAAATGACAAAAAATAATAGAGAATATAATCTGGTAGCAAATTAAATAAAATGAAATTATTCTATTTAAGAAGGCATAGTTCCTGACAATTGATAAAATTTGATAAAACACTCAATTTCATAAATAAAAGCTCGAAATATTGTAGATTGTAGTATAAACTTGTAATACCGTACTTAATTGGGCACGAAAAGGTGATTCTACCTACGTTACTGTCAAGAACATAAAAAAAAAAAAAAAAAAATCTGGTTGTAACCTCTTGATTGTGATTTCATGTCAAGATCTTAAACTAGAATAATTCAAAATAATTCTAACGGTCTTCTTAATTTTGGCTTGATTTACAAATATTGTATGTAAGGATTGCTTTAATTATTTAATTTATTAATGTAACCCGTTTTTGGTCAATAGAATATTTACATTTCATAAAGGAGAGTTCCTGTATGTCTGAATAGGGTAATAAGATCCCAAGTAAGTATAGAATAGAAATTAAATGTGAGTTTCAAAATTGAGCAAACCGAGCAACTTACTGAAATTTAAAGTGCTAGTTCTTGTGGAGACGCTTTATTACAAAAAAAATGTTAATTATTCAAATGTCAATGAATCTTTGTGTTACATTTATGTAGTCTTTGAGTAGATGACTAGAAATTAATGCACTGAAGCTTTGAAACGTTGAGTAGTTAATTCACTGAGTTATTAAATTATTGAATTATTGAATTGAGCATTTGTTAAAGTTTTATATTGAATCAAAAATACATTTACATAGCCATTATCAATAATTCGTTATTTGATAAATTGTTTTTTGTTAAATGAATTGTAGATTTGTTTATTATTAATTTGTTGAGCTTGTTGAGTTGATTATTAATTCGTTGAGCCAGGTAATGATTGTGCATATCTTGATTCAATGAATTTTTGAATTTTGAACTTATTCAATAACTAATTTAGGTTTTGAGAGATTTAAAAAAAAAAATTTAATAATTTTTAAATATAAAAATTGATTTTTTTTTTACTCAAAAATAAGTAATCGCCTATTTTTTTTACTACATTAACATAAATACCAAAATGTAAAAAAAAAAGAAGCAAAATGCATTTGAAAAATTTCAATAAATGTTATAAATATAATTATGTGAATGAGAATATATAAAAATAAAAATAACTATATCTGACATGATAATCTATTTAACCTTGACAAAATTTAGAAATAAAGTGCACTTGATAATTTTAGAAAAGCTTGGAAAAAGCAGAATAGTAAAAAAATTTGTGTTTTTATTTTTATTTTTTGATTTGGCAATTTCATTTTTTAATAATCTAAAAATTTTAGTACATATTGAAAAAAAAATTGGATTATAGTGAAGCTATAAAAAATGCAGTTACAATTGCATAATTTCCAAGTTTAAATGAATATTTTTATATAATTTAAATATTTATTGTTAAGCTATTATATTCACTGGTTGTACAACTAGGCTCGTTGAAACACAAGACAAAAAAAAAGTATACACTACAGTCTATATAAATTATTTTACCTAATTACTTTTTACAGATTCCAAAACATTTATTAATATATTTATTAATAATATAAGTTATATATATAGAGATTATTGAATATGAGCTAAAGATATAGTTCACTATTTTTATTATATATCTTAATCGATTTCGGTTATTCATTTATCAGAAGACTAAACAGTTTTCGAATGGTGGTGTACTGGTGTATTAACCGAAATCGATTAAGATTTTTAACACAAATTAGTGAATCATACCTAGAGTTTTAATATTTATTTAATTTTAATAATGTTTCACATAGAGCCTATGGCACATTCTATAAAATATGTGAATTCTTCTTCACCGTAAAATTATTTAATGAATTTATTTTACCACCCTACACTTGATACAAAGATAATATTGTTATATCTTGTGATTATTATTTTCCATTTGTTATCTCTGTTAGTGTCTATCTTCTAGTGATTTGGGAAGAGTTATATGGTGCTCTAAAATCTATGGAGTTACCCCTGATTTGATTAAGTACATATGAGTTATTATCTCTAGTCAGAATTATTATCTCCTTATATATTAATATGGAAACAAAATTTTCAACCATTTGTAATATCGATTGAAAATAGTTTTAGAAGTCACAGAAATCTATTTTGGATTATAAATATAATATTTTCCCAAAATTATTTTTTGGTCTAATTATGGTAACTAAGTGGAGTTATTTGACACATCCCTTGCAAGTTGAATCTGTCTGTATATACCAATCTACTATGGTTTTACTCTGGTCCAGTTTCTGACATTCCTAAACACTAGAAAAACTGCTTTCTGTCGATACTACACCTACCTTGTATCTTTCCCTCAATAACTAATTGAAATAGCTCGTATTTTTTAAAGTATTTTTTTTTTTACAAAATTCTATTCTGCAATAAATTTCGTATCATACGTAGTAGATAGAAACGTAAAAAATTATTTGTTATAAATCATTTTTTAACAAATCAACAATTTATCTTCCTTATTTCTTTAATTTATTTTATTTATTTATTTATTAAAAAGCTTTTATTTTTAATTTTTAAATTTTTTATTCATAATTTTCTTTTTCTTATTTTAAGTCTATCTTAAAAAAAAATTTTATTTTTATTTTTGCAACATGGAAACAAAAATAAACTCGCTAGCCTTGTAATTTTGTTTTGTTTTTTATTTTTTTCTATTTTTTTTTTGTGTTTTGCATTTGAAAATTTGCATTTAGATTTGGCCGTGGTGGAAAATCTAACGAACAAATAGAACACAACTAACAAAAAAAAAAAAAAAAAACAATCAAAAATAAGAAAAAAAAAAATAACAAATTTTTCTTTTCGGTTGTTATTTAAATTTTTTTTTTGTTTATTTTATTTTTTTATAATATTATTACAAAGAAAATATTTCAATTTGATGAATTTTAGTTGCTTGCGTTTTTATGTTGTTGTTTTTGTAAGTTTCTGTATTTATTTGATACATATATATATTATGCACATATATGTGAATAAACAAATAAATTAAATAAACTTGTCAGATGATATGATAACGTCATTATGTAACTGTATTGGAGAATTTATTTAATTTCTGGTTATAAAACAACAACAATACATAATTCATAGAAAAGAAAATGGCGGAAATAATTTGATAGTTTGTTTTTTTTTAATATTATTTATTTTTACTTACATAACTTAAAATTTTGTACAATGATGAATGAAAATATGATCCAAATAGATGTTAAATTTATAATTTGGTAATATCCTGTTTTATTATACGTATGTTACGTATATAGTTACTTGAGAAAGTAATAGTGATTATTTTTTGGGTTTCATTTTATTTTATATTTTTATGCAATAAATTGAACTCTGCAAAATAAATTATTTTTTAGGTCTTTATTTTTTAATAACTACACACTATGTCGCACTGATGAAGCTACAGCAAAATCGTATAATATCATAAAAATATTTATTTATTTGAGCTCAATGGTTCTAATTTGAAGTTTTTTTTTTAATTTCTGTGTGATGGTTTGATATTTAGAATTAGTTTAATTATTACTTGATCAGTTTGTTATAAGCAAATAGTTTTCATCGAATTAATGTTTTTTTTGTATTTACGACGTACATATTGTTCAGCAACTGCGGTAAAAGCGAACAGAATACTTTGAACACAATCTTAATTTTCCTCCAAAATAAGGGCGTCATCTACTAATGACTTTAAATGTCTATCCAGTTAGTGGCTCTAAATGGTCAAGTAATTAATTGATATTTTAGGTGTAATTTAATAATTCTACTAAATGTTGTGTTTTCTAATTTGTATTGGTTTATTTACATTTCATGACCTATCCTAAATTTCAAATTATATATGTATGGCTTTATTATGATTTTCATAAGTTGGTTTTTTTGTTTTTTTTTTTTCTTTATTGAATTCATATTTATTTACCTTATAACTTAACAATAATTTTACAATGTGATTTATAAAAAATAAATATTGACCTCATTAACATAAGTATATGAAACCAATTAGGTGAAAATATGAAGGATATAGGCCTTAGCATAAGCTGTATGGCCTTATCAGGTTAAAAAAATTAGGAGGGTTGATAGAGTACAACTGATACTTTATTGTGCAAAAATTAATATATTGGGATGTTTGAAGAACTTATTTATTAATTGAAATAGATTTTAGAGTACTAAATGATTTTTGTAATATTAAAATTTATTAAGATAAAAAACAGAAAGTAGTTTAATAAAATAACTAGCCACATGACAAAATAAAAAAAAAAAATTAAATTAAATTTAATATAATTTAGATATGAAAACGGCATAGTAATTTTATTTTGAAAAATTATAATAAAACACTATAAACATAAGTGAAATGAAATCGATAAGACTTGTTATCAAATACCAATTATTAGACAACTTAATCTGAACCTAATCTAATCTAATCATAATTTTTTCTTCACAAATTTATAACGTATTTGATACACTCTCTATATTGCACAAAATTAGTTTAATTTTTTTACAATTTTTAACGGTTAATTTTTTTAATTACCTTCATCACCAAATATACTAAACAAAAGTCCTTTTTATTTTTACAAAATTTTCTAAGAAAATTTAACCTACATTAAACATAATTTTCAGGAAAAAATCAAACTTCCAATTATATTTTTAACCTTCATCCAATTTGCAGTAGGCTACTATTAACTTGGAAGACCCAAAAAGAACCATTTACTGCTATAACATTAATATATACTAATCATATATAAAAATACATTTAGTATTAATTAAATCGTTAAAAATTTAAGTTTGAACTCATTGTCACCTTTTGTTTCCTTCTTTTCTCCATCCTAATTAAATTATTGAGGTCACATTTTTGAAAAACAGAAAATAAAATTATCGATGTTATTTTTGCACTTAAAATAAAAAAAAAAAAAAATTAATAAAATTAAAAAATAAAAGAAAAATAAAAATTTGACGATAAATTTTCGTGATAAATATAGTTTTATTTTTTTTTTTTTTTTTTTTTTTTATTTGTTGCTTTTTTATTGTTTCAGTTAAATTTTTTCTAATTCTTTTCTTCTATATTTATAATCTAAAAATTATGCAATAAAATAAATTAAATACGTACATTAATTCAATAAAAGTATAAATTATATTTACACTTTACTATAAATTGTTTATATATTTTGATATCATATTTCCCAAAAACAAAAATAAGAAAACAAAAAGCAAAATATAAAAAATTTACGAGCTTTTTAGGTTGTTAACAAAAACTAAAAAAATATAAAAACTGCGCAATTTGCACATTTCGAATATTGCATAACTTTTTGACATTTTTGTTGTTTGTTTTGGGTTTTTTTTTTTGTGCATTTGTTTTTTTATATATAAATTTTTATATCAGTTGTCCAGTGTTGCATTCCAATTTTGTGAAAACAAAAAAAAACAAATAAAAAATTATTAGAAATTTAAGTAAAATAGAAATATTCCAATTGATTTTGTTATTTTTTAATGCAGTTCGTCCGGTTTGTATAAATGACAAATCAATCGAATAATAATTAGAGAAGGGGTAATTTTTTATTTGAAAACAAACTGTTTTTAAATAGGAATTGAAATCGAATTTAAATGTTATGTATGAATATTAGAAACAGTTTCTATAATAGAATGTATCTAATTACTTTGAAAAAGGACTAATATCTATATCGATTGAATATCCTCTCCTTCTTCGTATGCTATTTTGGAAGTATACAATGTGTTTTTCCATGTAGTTGTTTTTTTTTTGTGTATTTTAGTAAATAAGGTAAGACCTTACGGGTTGGTTCTAGAAATAAATAACAGGTCGAAAATTTCCAATTTACATGATGTAAGCGTTATCGAATATAATATTACTATTTTCAGAAGATTCCTAACTGGAATCTCACTCAGGGATAGATGTGAAAGTGAATTTTTTGTCATTAATATAATTGAGAGCATATTTTAGTAATAAACTATGTATAATTAATTTGAGCTACCCTATTTAAGGAGGTTTAGTACTGGCTGATAGTGGTGGTTTTTCACATTTGATTAGTTTATATATCAGCAAATGTAAAAAAAAAACAATTACAACAAAAAACTTAACGATCCACTTCATGTCATTAATTGCAGTACCCTACATAATGTATGAAAAGGTATTCTACCTAAAGCATCGATAATAAAATATAAGCAAAAATTAAATTAAATGGCTACTCTGTATAGATTGTTTTTTAAATATTTTATTATAGAATGTCTACCACTTCACCTAATGAAGTTCATATCCCACTAATCTAAATATGCTTTTTTAAAAATAAAAATCTATTGAGAAGGGTTATTTAATTTATTCAAATGTTTAATTATTATTAGAATTATTTTTAACATTTAAAATTATCTAAGCGTTTTTATAAAGCTATTTTGCGAACCAGCAACTGTGCAAATAATAATAAAAAACATTTACAATTTCTTTACTCACACGCTTTTAATAAAAGTAAACAAATGTAAGATGAATCTATTTGGAGCTTGTAAATAAACATACATTTTCTATAATAGGCCTCATTAAAAAGTAGAGACACAAATTCAATATAGCATTGGTCGAAATTAATGCCTCGCATTATTACAGCTACCTCCATTTTAACATCATTTATAATATATACATATATCTTTTTAATAAATTCATATTAAATTTCAAATAAAAAATTTGAAGTGTCTTTCTAAAATATTATGTTACAGTTTTTGTACGAATTTTTTTTTTGTGTTGCAGATATTATAATGAATAAAAAAATCAATTAGTGGTCATGTTAATAGCCATTCCAACATTTCATTTTGCCATTCAGGTCCATCTGTTCTTCTTTATAATAATTTACATATTAAAAATTACATAAAAAATAATAAAAAAAATTTAAAATAAAGTTAATGTGTTTAACAATATAAATTTAGCCTATCTTTATTACTGCAAAAACAAAATTAAACACTTTTATTCTATTTTTTGTTTTTTTTTTGTGTAAAAAAAAAATTTTTTAATTCGTCTTCAAATTAAAAAATTAAATTTTTATGAGTAGAAAGAAATTTTGAATGCAATTTTATGTGCATAAATGCATATCTCGCGCTCATACAAAAACAAAGAAAATAAAAAAAACAAAATAAGAACGATGACAAAGCTTGGGTGGCCAAAAAAACAAAATTATAAAATATAGGAAAAGCAAATACAATATAATAACAATAATAATAAAAAACTAGATAAAAAATGAGTATTTTGCTTTTCTATTTTCATTTTTGTTATTTTTTTTCTTCATTATTTTGCTATTCACTCTAATTTTTTTTTTTTAAGTAAAATAATGCATTCCAAAGCTCATATAAATATGCATATATATGTATGCTTGTATGAAATTAGTATAAATATTCATGGGTATATTTTATATGACATGTATATGTTACTGGGAAAACGATAAATGTTTAAATGAATGCGGACCTACTCATTGGTGATTTTGAACAATCATCAATAATTCAATATGATGATACTGTTGTATATATTATGAGGACAACTATATAAATTTTAAGCTAGCAATGAACTGAGAAACACTGAACATACAGAATTGAATAACTGTCAACAAATTCATTGTAAATGGAACAAAGATAAAATACATGATAATCAAAGTAGAGAATGTTAATTTACTAGCTATACTACCTTAAAATATTTTGGTATTTGGTTTGGAACGGAACTAGAGTAAAAAAAGTCCAAAAAAATTGATAGGAATAATTAAAAACAAAAATGGAAAATTATTACCAGGCAAGGTTAAGCTATCCACATATCATACTAATTATATTAACTCTTTTACTAAAGTAAATTGAGTTAATGAAATTATAAATTTTGTACTAACTATCTAGCTCTATTTTGGATATATAAATAACTTAATTAATCAATCATAATAAATAAATTAATCAAATCACAAGTGATAGTGTAAAATTTCCATATAGATACTATAAAAAGTACATGTTATGGTACGTCTGGTCGGTACTATTATATTAATTACAAAATTACAAAATTATATATTTTTGATAAAACAAAATAGGTATACCCAACACAAATTGACATATTTTTTAGATTTTTATAAATACTATACGTCACTAGAGGTAAATTCCACTAAAGTATAGTACAATTGTCATCACAATTATATTAAGCAAATATATTATGTATAATACAAATAAACATTATTTGAAATATAAAATTTATCTTAATTATCTAAATTAATATTGTATTGTATTCATATTAAAATCATTAGTATAAGTTCTTAAAATTGTGTATGGATAAAAATAAATAAAATAAAATAAAAAAAAAAATAAAAAAATTATATTTTTAAATCTAAATCATAGCTTGTACAAATAAACTCCACGCATGTGAAATGTGGTCGTAACAAAAAATAATTGAAATTCAATTGGATCTATTTATGTCATAAAGGATTGAAATATAAATCATTAGCTTCTTATAAATATTAAATATTGGAATATGTAGATGTTGAATACATTTTTTGTGCATGGGAAACAGTAGATACAGAAATATAATTGATAGAAAACAAATGTAATGCTAATAACAATACAATAGCAGTAACAATTTTAACTGAACAAGTGAATTTACTTTATTAAACAGCAGCACATTAGTTAGTATATAATTTCAAGGCACATTAACCGATAATATTCTGTGGTGGACAATTTTCAATAATTTATTTCTATTTCAAAGAAAATTTAAAAAAAAAACAAGTATGTAAAGCTTAGGTATAGGTTTAATTAGGTTTTATATTAGCATAAAAGTAACTAATTAAAGGCTTTTCCTTTACAAATTAAATTATATTCTAAATAAATACAAATCAAAGGTATAAATATTCTAAAGCTCTGAAAATACTACTGAATATTAAAATATATGAAATTAAACATATTGTATAAGTACATTAAGGCAATAAAAATAAATAATAATTAATAATAATAAAAATAATTAAAAAGTATATTTTTCTCAATTTTTCTCAATATATTAAATTCACCAACAAAAATATGGAAACTATACACAACAACACTAATTCTGTTAGTGAACATGCATAGCGGTGAATTTGATTAATTATTTCTTTCATATTTACCAAAATTGCAGATGATTGGTCACATATTCACATAGTCAGTATGAATAATCTATTAAATCAATTTATCGAATTCACTGTAACATACAATAATATTATATATTAAATTACATGTTTTTATATTTGAAAGGCGGCCATTTTACGCAATAATCATTATGACATTTTTTTTGTTCTTTCAATTTTAAAACGAAAATAAAAAATTAACGAAATTAAAATTTCAATGTCGAATTTACAATTTAAAGGAGAATAATAATTTCAAATTTAAAAAAAAACAAAAAAAAAAAAAATAGACTCAAAAAAGAAAAAGAAAAACATAATAACAAAGAATTTTTGTTTTAATAAAATTAAATTTGACATTGTTTATACGTTAGGTTATATTTGGTTGCATTTATTTTTGTGTTTTTTTTTTTTAGTTTTTTATTTTATAAGGGGTTGGGGTTATATGACTAATATAACAAAAAAAATCTATTTTTTTTAGTAAAAAATAAATCAGGAAAACTTAAAAATGCAAATTTTTAGTTTACTCATTTTTTTTAACTTCTAATTAATTGCATGCACTGAATGACTGTCACAGGTAAGTAGGTAGATACTTTGATAATAATATGTACATATATGTATAGTAAGTTAGGTATATCTAACTATCTATGATAATGACTTAATACGAAAATATTTACGAAAATTATTTCTAAATTATTTCTAGTTAATGGTAGGGAGTTAGGTGGGTTAAAAAGGGAGGAGACTCGAAATATAAATAAAATTCCAGTAAATTAAAATACAATTTTTACAATTGAAATTTTTTCCGATGAGTAATAAATAATTCGTTTAAAAATTCTATCAAAATAAAATATCACACAAAAAAAAAAAACAAAAACTAGTCATATATATATTTTAATTGGAATTTAATTTTTTGTTTTTAAATTTTATTTACACAAAACAAAAAAAAAGAAAATAACAAAAACAAAACGAAAAAAAAAATATCGGAACTGGTTTGAAATAATTTATTATAAACATGTGTTAGAGTTTAAGTGTCAAATTGTACGAGATTATTCTTAGAAATATTTTTGAATAACTTTTGAACTTCAATAAAAATCAAATAAGCTTTAAATTTCTGAATTTAATTTAATTTAATTTAAAATAAATATTTAAATTGTTTCATTTTTTTTGTTTTAAATATTGCAATTATTGACTAGGTTTTATTTCTCAAGAATTATAATGTTTATAATAAATTTAAAGAAAAATTTATACAATTTCTTTGTATTTCGAGAATTATAATGATTAAGAAGTTGAAACAGAAATTGAAGCGGGGCTTGTTACAATGTAAATGAAATAATGATGATCTATTAATTAATGGCAGCCTTTTAGCTAACCTAACACTTTTGTCTTTAATATATAACAAAACTAGGGAATAGCACTTCCACGACAGATAGAAACATAGTCTTACACTGATGAAGGAAGTAATTTGTTTCCGAAATCTCAATATTTACAAATAAATAAAAATTTATTTGTGAAAGAAAATTTAACCTTATATATTTATATACAGTATTTATTCGATTTTATATTAAATTAGAAAATGTGTGTAGTCGGGTGGGCAAAATACTCGGTTGTAGAAAGATTTTCAAATCCCACATGAATGCAATTCATTTTTCACTAATTTCAATACTTTTTTGTATCTACCACATTCAATCACTTTTTGACATTTATTTGTCTTTTGTTACATCCCATGGTAAATATTTATGTATTATGGTATTATATAAACACATCAAGCTTATACCTTGAAAATCTAAAAGGAGGTAATACCTATTGCAACGGAGGTATTAAACTAGTGTAAGAATGTAAAAATATTAGGAAAAAATAAAATTTATATTAAAAAAAAAACAAAAGCTTATTGCAACGGAAATCAGAAAGTAGTAATGCCATAAAAAATTTCAAAACTCTACTTTGTGAATGTACAGCCCGTTTATACATTGACTTCTAAAAATTTGCACATAGTTCACAATTTTTTAAAAATTACAATATAGATTCAATATAATATTTTTTCTCAAATTAATTCACCAAATACTTCTTATATTTTGCCATCTATGTAATTGCATTGATATTCTTAGTCACCTAATTGTGATGAAATGTTTATCTTCATTAATTGGTAGGATTATTCCTATGTTCATCCATATAGGTACCTATATATATTATGAATTTTCATTATTGCACAACTTTTTTATTTCATATTCATGTTATCAAGGATGGATTATACTTGATGTGGTAGTGCAGGTATCAATAATGGATTATCACAGGATTTTAATAATCGATTGAGAAGTTGTTATTATGTTTCTATATATATATATGTACAAAATGTTTTACCAATTACACTGAATTTGTAATACAACAACAAAATATATTCATTAAGATGTGTTGATGCAAGAAGATTATTGTGCTATACATGGATATATCACTAGTGTATTCAATTGATGTATTATTCTGTTATATTATTTTATAGTTAAATATTCAACAATTTAAACATATTAATACTCATTGGGAATGACTATCTGTGCTAAGTATGTAAACTACGTAAACTACAATGAAATACGACTTCATTCAGGCTATAGATAAAAACGTATTGCACTATCTTTTTACTTATCCATAATGATGTCGTAGCACTACTTTTTCTCTCCGGAAAATAATGAACGTAAATTTAACTTATCACACTGAAGAGACCCAAAAATTGACCCAGGTTTCAATCAATATTCAAGCGTTTCCAGTCAAACGTAATACCTCTCCGGCTTCTGCTTATAAAAATGTGTTTTTTCGATTAGGAACGCGTGAATATACGATAAAGAACAGGGCGTGAACGGTATTGCTATATGCTGTATAACTGTATAATGTAGTGGAATTGTTATACGGAGAAATATATCCTTAAACTATGAATCATATACTTACTCTGAGTTTTTAAACACGGTATCTATACGTATGACCAATGCTTATTACTTACATATATCTATAGCACTAGGTATACCTATAAATATTTTATTCGTTTTGTAATTAATTGGTTTTCACTATTTTTTTGTTGTTTATTTTTTTTTTTTACAATATTTAAATATTGTCGTAATTAATAAGCATTGAAAACCAAATTGATGATTATAAGATTTTTCTTAGAATTGTTTTTAATAACTATATTGAACTTGAATAAAAAACAAAAATTAAAATGAGCTTTGATTTTTGATTTCGATATATTTTACTTAATCTGTAAATTTTTTTTCTAAAAAAAATAGAATAAAAAAATTATTTTAAAATATTTTTAAAAATTAATTTTGTTTCAGAGTAATCAAGAACTTGAACTTTTTGAACTCATATTAAAATGTAATGGCCAATAAATATACAAAATTAATTGTAACAACAATTTTTACTAATCATTTTTTAATTTAAGAGCTTTTAAAATATGTACATACAAGTTTTAAACAAATTCACGAGTACATACACACACAAACAAACATTTATATATTACATTTTCTATAGAAAAGCCAAATAATTTGATTATTTTTTAGAACTTTGAAATTTTATTTCTTAAATCATTGGATTAAATTATTTTATATAATTAGATTATTTTCAATACCTTTATGTAATAGGTTTATGATTACAATGTAAACTTTTTAAATTTAATTGTTAATTATTGTTTATTAATAATCTTTAATAAATTTAAGAAAACAAAAATATAAAATATTTGAATTTATTAGTAGTTTTCATAAACAACAATATTGCTTATACTGACAAGTATTTTGTTCATAAACATTTTTAAGTTAGCAGGAAAACTGCTAAATTATAGTAGATAGCGCATGACAATTGTATTACTGTTTATATTTATAACACCAAACTGCAAATGTTTAATCCAAATATTAATAAATCTGGCAAAAAAAACAAACTTTTTGCAGTATTTTGTTTTTGCAGTATTTGTTTATGAAAAGTCCTATTATTTTGGCTAAAAACGTTAGAATTGTAAGAACATTCAGTTTAATTTCTTAATTTTCCCAAACTAGTGAGACCAAAGTTGGAATCATGTAAGTTATTATATTTTGATTCTATTTATTCATTATACAGGATCTCTTATAAAACATAATATGATAATAAAAAAAATGGGGAGTATAATTTAAATACAAACGTTAACAAACACACACACACAATATAAGAGAATTTTTAAAAAACAATAAAATTGACATTACTTTATTTTATAGCAGCTGTCGAGTTTAAATATAATAACAAAAAAAATGTATTTAGTTTCTTATTTTGGGTTACATCTTTGTCCAGTTTTGACAATTTGAACAAAAATAGTTATGTCAGTCTCGCAATATTGATCTAATTTTCCGCATGTAAATTAGTTCAAGCTAGCACTGGAAAATGCTATTTCATCTCTTACGATTAGATATACGAATACGATACGATTACGAATAGAACTGCAATCAGGCTAAAAGCCAATTCCAAGTGGAAACCACAATTAATTGGCCACTCTTCTATTATGGAATACAAGAAATTTATTCCAGAGAACCTAGATCTGACTCTTACTGGGTACTTCTTTGAGAGATCATATCGTACCGATATTCCGTCTAGGGAAAGTTGGAAGAGTAGCAAGGAACACATACACCTCTACACTGATGGTTCAAAATTGAATGACAAAGTGGGGGGTGGAGTCTACTCGGAAAACCTGAATATTAGTCTATCCTTCAGCCTACCAAGACATTGTAGTGTGTTTCAGGCGGAGGTAATAAAATGGCAATAAAAGACTCGCCGAGATCCAGCGTATTATCTGTTAGAAATATCTGTATACTCACAGACAGTCAGGCCGCAATTAAAGCACTGGAGTCGGCAGCCATCAACTCAAAAACCGTGTTGGCCTGTCGCAGTTCTTTGGACGAACTAGCGGATAGGTTCAACATATTATTACGATGGGTGCCAGGACACAGTGATATTCCGGGTAACTGCATGGCAGATCTACTTGCTAGACAGGATACTACATTAGAACTCCTTCCGTAAAGGAGCAATCTGGGTGCACCTCTTGCCACCTGTAATTTATTGCTTCGAAATGATGCAATAAAAGCTTCAAACTTCAAATGGTCAGTTAGACCAGACTGCAACATCACCAAGCAAATCTGGCCTATGTTGAATCTGAAGCGATCCCTTAACCTACTAACCATGAAAAGATGTGATATTAGCGCTATGGTAGGGGTCATTACGGGTCATTGTCTGATTGGTAAACATGCCAGAAGACTGAGACTCCCCTCAAACTTGTAGAGAGGTGGAGGAGGATGAAACTGTCCAACATCTACTCTGTTTCTGCCCTGGTCTCTACCATAAAAGGAAAACCCATTTAGGAGCCTTCTTTCTGGACTCGCTGGGTGATCTTGAAAGCACTGGTATCAAAAACCTCCGCGGCTTCGTTAAAAGCTCAAATTGGTTCAACGAGTAGGGTACTACGCGAGGAAAGTTCCCGTGGTATCACAATGAACCTCACCGGTCTAAGTGTGTCGATGTACTGTCGGCAGCCACTACTACCTACCTACCTACCTACCCAGTTCAAGCTAAAATATAAAATATATTGTCTCAGTGTGTAATTGTTAGTATGCAAAGACTATGCTTAAAGCAGTTATGGTGTTCATCTCCTAGTTTTTCCATGTAGGCAGTTAAAAATCACTTATTCAAGCGCTGAGAGTCAGGTATATCTTGGAAAAATCTTGGTATTGAAATTCAAATCCATTACCAAATTTAGTTAAATCAATCTATAATTAAATTCCAACTGTAAAAGCTATATACTAAAATGTCAATTTCTAAACAAGTTAAAATGAAAATAAACAATATAAAATTTTAATAACAAAAAAATAAATTTACTATCATTTTAATTTTGTTTTTATATCTTTACCATGTCACCTTTGAAATTTTAACTTTTTTTTGTTTTGAATCATATTCTAATGTCCTTCTATAACACTGACAACCAATCAAAATAGTGACTCGGACTAATTTCTGTTTTTTTTTTATATATATATTTATAACAATTTAAACCGATAGGTATACAATACCTTACATATATATATATAATAAATGTGTGTAAACATATTATGAAATTTTATTTATAGTAAAACTAACAATAATAAAAATGCTGACATATTTAATTGACCCTCATTCGAACTGTAATATTCAAAAATATATAAAAAAAGAACTACAGAAAAGCTTAAAGTTAAGGTTTTATACAGTATGTCATATGTTTGTACCTATCTATCAAATTGTAAGTCTTTTTTTTTAATATTTGATATTTTTTTTTTTATATTATTTTACTATAATAATTATTATGGCCCTACATAAATTTACATTACATGTGTATTTGAACAAAAATTCTAATTCACTTCCTAGCTAACTCAATCGATTTGGTGTTCCTCAATTTACAGTAAATAAAAAATAAATTTTTTTTTTGTCAATAACAAAAGACAAAGAGAGTGTATTCTCTCTTTTTTTTTGTTTTAGTGGTTTTGTTGTGTTTGTTTTTTTTTTTTTGGTTGACGTTGTTTATATTCCAAAATGGATTTTCATAATTTGATGATAAAAAAAAAAACTAGAAATATAAAATATATTTATTTTTTTTTTTCGAAATTCAAATGCAAATAAAAAACTTAAAAGCCTTCAGTACTCCAATTTTTTTTTTATTTTGTTTTTTGTTTTTAGTGCTGTAATCAAAAATGCAAACAGAAACAATCTGTTGTACTCTATTAAAGTACACTAATGGGTAATCCTTCTTTTTGAATTTTGAATAGCAGTGTCCTGCCTTATTGGAAAATTAATGATAATTGTTGTGATTTGAGTTAAATGCAATATTAGTATGTATATTGTTTTATTATACTAGAGTAGATCTGTTTTATATTTAATCTTATAGAATGTGCTAATAGAAGAGAGAACATTTGATCCATTTACGTAGAAAAGTGGTAAAAAATAATTTGTAAATTAGAATTTAATAAAAAAAATACTTCTTGACAGTATACAGAACTCAAATTACTGAGGTGACAATAATTTAACAAATACTTGTACGTCCCGGTTTGTAGAAGTCAGTTTTATATTAGATTCTAGTTACTATTTTCAGGATAAAAATGTAGTAGTGTTATGAAAAAAAATTCGATGTGAAAATTTTTTTCGAAATTTCAAATATGACCGACAATGTTTACAAATTACTATTTTAAGAATTTGAATAAAAAATTTATGTAACCTAGGTTTGTATATTAAACTATTATCAAGTTTTTTAATTTAATTTACATGACTTTTCTGTGTAAGTGCATTGGACTATAATGAAATATAATCAATTGAAGTTGAGTTAGTGAACGAAGCGAGCCGAATTGGCATTAAATAGTTTTTTTTTTTTTACCAATTATACTAATCTAAAGTTCTAAACTACTCTAAAAATACTCAATTTTGTAAATCTAATTAAATTTAGTCAAATAAATATTCAGATATTAAGCCGTTTTGAACTACTGCTATAAATTGGGTAAAATTCTTCTACCCTTTTTATTCATTTATACCTCTATCCATTTATACAATCTGGTCAAAGAAAACGAAGTGTGACATAGTCTCAATACCGAATACAGGTTTCGTACAACGTTTCCCGTACTGATAGATGAACAATTGTAGCTACCAGTACAGGTCACTGCCCGATAGAAAGCCACGTTGATAATCTAGGTATCCTTTCAACCCCTATTATGTCGCAGTTGCAAAAAGTGACTTAAGATGAGGCTTTTCCAAAAAATAGAAAATTATTTCAAAAATTAGTGATATGATAATATTACCCATCGCACAAGGTAACTCTGGTATTAAGTTCCTTGGGAGAGTGGTAATTGGACAGTGATACCATAAAACAACCAACAGCAAGAAATGGGGTATGATATCAAAAAAGGCACAATTAAGTTCTAATTGGTTTTCCAGCAACAACTGGGATGGTCACCTATCTCTATGCTTCAGTAAGATAACCTTAAGGTACAAGTGGACTTTAATATTGAATTTATTTACTTTTACATTGTAACTACAATTTTTCGGCACTGCAGAAATATTGTGTGATTTTAAGAAAATGATTAAAATTATTTATGGTTTTTATAATTACTTAATACTTTTAAGTAACGTATTGATATTACATTACTTAAGGTGTTTTACTTCATTAAAATTAAAATGGAAATTTATTTAAAGACAGCTATAGACAAGTCAAATTAAGCAGTGCTTTTTTCTAATATGTTTCTAAGTTTCTTTATTTTTAGTTTTATTAATTAATTTAAATTTTAATCTGTTATCACTCCCGTCAATAATTTTTTTCATTGAAATAACTGTAAAAAATATTACATCAATAGTTTTCCAATTCGATTTTCAAAATGAATCGCCACGGCTCAACTGACTTTATATTCAATGAATTGATTACCGCATTGAATGCATTCATATTACGAATCAAAAGTGCATTTATGGTTGGAGATAATTTTTTGTTTATATTTTTTTTTTTCGTTTATTTTTCGTTTACTTTTTCGTCGTATTTATATTTATTATGTTTTTGTTTTGTTTTTTTTTATTTTATTTTTTTTTTTTTTTTTAGTTTTTTATTATTTGTTTATTTGGAATGGTATCACAAATGTGGCGGCCGCCGTCACTGACATTTATTTGGGTATGCGTTGCAATTGCAATTGCAATCTTAAATTGCAAATTGTAAAAAAAAAAAAAAAAATAAGAAGAGAAACAAAAATATGAAAACAAATAAAATAAAAAAATCATCCGATAATTTTTTTTATTTTTTATTATTTTTAATTTTGTTTTTGTCATCGTCATTATTTGGTTGCTGCTCATCGTAAGTTGTGCTTTCAATATTGTGCATTCAATGCACATAATGCTCTCAAAAATAATTGTTTGTGTTTTTTTTTAATGTTTTCACTGAATAATATAAAGTGTATATAACTATATAATATATATATATATATATATATGTTTTTTGTATGCAATATGTGTATGTAAATGCAAAACCAGCTTGTCTTTTAACGAAAATTTCATCTACAAAATTCGTTTGTTATATTAATTGCCCAAATGTTATGTCGCTCTATCACTGTTGACTGACTTACTTTTGTTATTTTTGTTCTCTACTTTAGAAACAGAATTTAAGTTGCATTTTTCTATTCAAACTATTTTGAATTTTTTTTTTGTGGATCAATTTGAGGAGCTTTTTTTTATGTCAGTTAATCGGCATGATTTAGTAAATTTAAATTAAAAAAAGGAATTTAATTTTCAGCATTGCCAGATGTGGGTAAACATTTTTTTTTAGCAATATAGTTTAGTGAAAAAAGTATCGCAAGGGTCAATTAATTGAATATTTGCAAAAATAATTCTTCAGCCCCTTTGAATATTTATTAATATTTTCACTATACTTTCATTTACTTCCAAAAATGTATTTGTTCTCTTAATTATCATTCTTTGATTCATAATGTACTCATTTTTCATTAGTATTGTTGTTGTTGTAATTGTATTAGTTAATATTCTTTGCAGTACATTTGTATAATGTATAACGTATATTAATGCCAATATATGGTCATGTATGTATATTGTATAAAGAATTTGGTTTCTACGAATTTCCGTGTATACTATTTGGTAACTAAGGCTTCAGACAACAAAACAAAATCAATAATTATAATTGTAAGATATTTGTATTTAAAATATCCTTCCTATACCAAATTAAAGAATGTATTCTAGGCGTGAAGTCACATATATTAAATAAGTGGTCTATTGACTGTGAGCTTAGGCTAATATCAGTTATTATAGTATATTTTCATCTCACAGTCTGCCATTATCATTTATTATCGTATATTTTGATGTCAGCAATACAAATTAATTAACCAGTTCAGATATGCGAATTAACAAGGTATACAAATTTCTCAAATTTATAACTCTCAGCTGTGTCCAACTGATGGGACAAACCAAAACTCTCAATATTGATTTTAGTGGTGTATTTAATATTATATTAGAAGTTTCAAATCTAACTCAACAAAACCGCGAATAATTTTATGTTGTGACCTCAATTTTCTGAATCTGATTTTATTAAGTATTTCTAGTGTTATTAAAATCTTTGATAAAAACTTTTTGCGCATTTTTAAAGTTTTAAAAATATCTGACCTTAAAAATTTTGTTATTCATCAAAATCACATCATGGTTTCTGTATCATCAATGCTTAATACACAAATATTAACGAACTTCACAATTTTCATGGAGAACTTTTCGTAATTTCTTCATCAAAATAAATTAATAATAGTAAACGATAAAATATTAAATGTTCTTCAATTTAATTTATATCGGGCGTAGTGACTCAAACATATAAAAAAGGCGACAAAATGTGTCGGGATAATTCTCTCTTATTCAAACAAAAAACTTCGTCCATTTAAACCAATTGTTTTTAAATAATCGACTACCATAACAAAAATGGCTATTGGGTGGAAATGCACCATATTGAAATAAATTGCATAACTCCTAGTACAGAGTCTTAGAAGTCACAAGGGAACCATTTATTTACTTGCTTAATTAGAATTTTTCTTCAGGTAATTAACACATAAAATTAAAAACAAAATGTCACTAAGGTCGGAAAACACAAAATTTTGTTGAGGCTATGCGGAGTAGATTCATTAAATACATCAAGTAAAATTTTTCTTAGCTTCGAGGATGTTAATTCCAGTATTTTAATGGAATTATAATGTTTTGACGTGATACTTATGATTAACAGTTTTCATTGTATTGCATTTCAATATCGTACAATCAAAATTTTCAATATTCTAATTTTTAATTTCATTAAAATTTCGGAATTAAAATAAAAAGGCAAAAAAATTTATTTTTCTTTTTATGGCCAATTTATTTAACAAAACTGGTGACCGGCTTTAACAATCGCAAAGGATGGTCCTGGTATACCCCTTGGTTCTTTTGGGACATTAAGCCCCTAAAACAATCAGCAAAATGGGCACTCGAATCGTGGCATCAAAAAGGTACAAATAAAATCTAATTAGTTTTCCAACATCAACTGAAATGGTCACTTCCACTTACCTACCTATGCTAAATTTAAATTATCTTTTATTTACCTTTGCTCAGTAAAACAAAATAAGCTGATCTTAGGTACATATTAGAAATGAATGATGACTGAACTATTTTATAATATGAGAAGTCATGGGTTCGTAGTTTTGAATTTCTCATTAAATGGGGCGTCTCATTCCATTGTTTAATATTGCATTTCGCTTGAAGTTTTAAGAGATATGCTCAACGTCGATTTCTTAACATCTGGCATTATTATTTTTTGATTTATAAAATATATTAATTGTTCTGGCGACCTATCTATGCATTCAAGTAAGCCTTATTTTCTAAAATTAAAATTTTATATTTTTTTAAATATTAAAAAAAATGTGATTTTTTACTTTTTGTTTGTTACTGTTTTCTTTTTTTTGTTCTGAGTTCTTTCTGTGTACTAAATTCTTTTACTAAGCTGAGTGAATGCACACATATGCAATTTAGTAAATTTTTGGTATAAAAAATATTATATTTTAACTTTATGAATTTGAATTGCATAAAATTGTTTATAAGTGATGTGTGCATTTTATTTTGTTCACAAAAAATGCATTCAATTTAAAAGTTAAGTTTTTTTTTTTATTATTTTTGGTTGATTGTTTTTTTCCTTTTTTTTTTCCTATATCAAACTAATACATACATAAAAACAAAAACAAATTAAAAATTATATGAAAAAAAAATTAAAAAAGAAAATGACGGGTACACATGATAAGCATGAAACGCATTGTTATAAAATTGATAATTTATATGAGAGAAAATAAAAAGAGTATAGCGTGACTGTATTGAATTGTGTAGATTTTGGCATTGAATACGAAATAAAATACAAAAAAAAAAAAGAAAAATTCTGAAATTATTTCGTTAGTGCGATAACAGTAAGTTTTCTGTTTTGTATTTATATTGCCATGTTTTAATGAATTACTGAAGGTCAGTACAATGTTTCAACCTACACGTCATATCGTGTGCGTAATCTTCTTCAGTTGGAAGGTTTTGCTTTACTATTGCAATTTGAGTGTAGGATGAATGCCTTAACTGGTTTTATGTAGAGTGGAAGCCAATTGAAAGCCACACTTCCTGACTTTTTTTGTTTTTCAAATTTTTCATCATTAATAAAATGTCTTTATTAAGTAATTCAAATGTGGAAAACTACAACAATAATTGTAGAGTAATATTTGCCATCATAATTGCGCAGTTCCATTTAATTTTAAGTGGTCACTAAAATGTATTCCAACTAATTGCAAAGAACAATTGAAAAAAAAACAATGCTGTGATATGTTTTAGTTGTGAGCGCTCTCAGATAATAAAAAGATACGATAGAGCTCTGCCAATTTTATAAAATTAAATCTATTAAAAGAAGCGTTGAATTCTTAACTTAAATACTAAAATGATATAATCAAAAAATATTTAATTTAAAATAATTTGACATCCAAAATATTTATTACTAATTAAATATTGAAATATTCATCATCACAGTGTCATCCATTTTTTAAATGTAAAAATTACCTTTTGATATTTAACATTCAAGTCGTCTGTTAATTTATATTCTAAGTAGAGCACGTTCTGACTGAAAAAAAAATATACGAGTCTTTTTTTTGATAGTTCATGCTTTGCTCTCAACTAAAACAAATACACTCAATTTGTATTATTGTTATAAATTGAATTTTTGTTAAAAGTTGGACTCTAAAAATTAAGTTGACAATAATTTGACATTGACAATACTCCTACTAATATAAAAACAAATTTTAGTAGATTTGCCCATGTTTATACGAGCAAGAAATCTGCCGCAGAAATCTACCATCATGTTCGCACTTAAAAAAAAAATGGTAGATTTTTGCTATTGTCGCTGTCAGATTATTGAAATATCAAGATGGTCGCAACTGAAATTATTGGCAAAGAAATAAATAAATTCATTTTTATTGTTATTCTAGTGTCAGTTCAACATTATTATTTATTATAATTGTCAAAAACAATTTCCTTATTTTTTGTAAATAAAAAATAATAAAAATATTTTGACACTGACATATTCCCAGAAAAAAATTTTAAACGTTAAAAATCTACCAGAAATTTAAAATTTTGGTAGATTTGCTTACCCCTTACCAAAATGTCCCCTCACCTATAAACTTTTCTACCCGTATAAACATACATTTTGACTTTAGAATATGTGACATTTAGGAGATTTGACGTAGAGCCGATGGTGGTCTTTGTTAATAGTCAGTAAATGACATAATGACTATACCACGAAAGCATGATTTATTAGTAAATTAGCCATTATTTTCTTTATTTTCACACCTTGGGTAGTCAGCAAATAGAAATCGTTATGGACTAGATAAAGTTATCGCTATTGAAGATATCGCGTAAACAATTTTTCCATTATTGTTGGCAATTAAAAAATATAAATTGTGAACAATTAGTCAAGACGACAAGAGTACAATTGTGATTCTTGCACCAGAATAATTTTATAATGATCCAATATGTTTAGCTATTACAAAATCATGTGTTATTTTACTAAATTTGAAATTTTTTCAATAGTTGAAAATAGAAATTCGTAAGTCGAGAATTCAAAAACATTTTTAAACACTAATATATAAGCTAAAATATGAATTGTATTAAAATTAATGAAACGTACTGGAACCGCACGTTAATTTCAGACTGATTTATTACAGATATCATATATCTAATAGACTGACAGACAAATACGCATAATAATTATTATCATAGAATTTTGAAAAAGCAATTTTTTTTTTTGATAACAAAGAAGAAAAATAGTGGATTTAAAAAGTTAATATTTAGAAAAGGAAAGAGTCGGAGGGGGGGCGAATGAGATCGACGTATAGTAAATTATTTTTATTATTTTATATATATATATATATATATATATATATATATTATAATAAATGTATTAATTTTTTTTGTATACTAGTTGTATTAATTTTCCAGGTTAGACAAAAAAAAAATCAGCTATTTTATAGTTTTAATAAAATTATTTTCCTATTGTTGTCTCTTTTCTTCACAAATAAATTACACTTTGTTTATTTTTGATTTAATTTTTTGTTATTATTTAAATTGTGTTCATATGCACTTATTTTAATCCATTTATTTTAATATTTTAAAATAACATTAAGCAAAAAAGCAAAAATTTTTTTAGTGAATTAAATTAGGACTTTTTTTTTTTGTTTTTATGGGAAGTATAATGTGGTTCTAATTGAAGTTGTTTTTAGAATAATGCATTCAAATCAATGAGTTTGAAGAATATCCATCAAGGCGTATTTATGTGTGAAATGTTTAAGAAAACAAATACATATACAGATTTTTTCATATTAGTGGTTCAAAAAACCGAACAATAATCTTTTTCATCTTCAATGTCCTTTATTAATGGTAAAATCAATAGAAAGATCAATGAAATGAAAATAAATATATCTGACCGAAATAATATAAGCTTTTGTAGAATTTTCAAAATTTATTAGTCACCGGAAATTGATCGGGTAAAACAGATTAATAAAATTGGCCGATTTATTGCCAAAACCAGATAAGTTAAAACTTGAGGAAGAGATTTTTACTAATAATCTGCATAAATTTAAAACGAACATGAATTCATTCATTCGTAATATTTCTACCACCATATTACTTTCCTTTTATTTCGATTTTTTTTTTTGATAAAGAAACTGCACCAACCGGCTGTCGGCATAAATGATGTAGTCTAGGTTAGATGAACTCTAGGCTTATTATCTTTAGGAACACAAAGAAAAAAAGGATAATTACTCGAATACAATGGGTGACTTCCAAAATGCAGTATACATTTTTTTAATACAGTTTAAATTGAGTTATACTACCATTTTAAGTTTTTATAACCACTGCATTGTAAAATATAATAATAAAATTTTTGCTACCTTTTGGAATATCATTTTGACAATATAAAACACAGATACATTTTGACTTTTAAATTATAATTTTGTGTTTTTGAAGTATAAATCGACAATAATCTGACTTTTTGCTTATCTTTCGTTACATCAAAATTAATGCCAGATCTTCATAGGTCGGCGAAAAAATATTATCAATTGCTACAATTTGGCAATAAACTTATTTTTCTCCGAAAAAATACGCTAAGGATAATTAAATTAATTTTTGTAACTTACTATATATGATGTCATACAAAATATGTCAACTTAACAATATAACATTTCAACAGTTGATTTAATTTGAAAAAAAACAACTATGAGCTTTCTCTTCGGTCTTGGGTTTTGTAATTACAAAATTTCCAGACACGTATCTAATTTTTTAATATTTTTTTATTTATTTTGTTTTATTTTTAATACTAATTAAAAATTAACATAAGGGACAGCATTATTTGTTTATATTAAATTAAATTTGTTTTAAAATGTTAATAATAAAGCTAAGTATTTATACCATCACATTTGGATGCATATGCACATACTGATTAATTAGGATAAAAATTACGAAATGGATCGTCAGAGTTAGTTACTTTTAAAGGTGACAGGGGCCACATCTATCAGTCTCAGTCACAATACTCATTCCAATCTCAACCGGTATCTACCATGAGCAAATTTGTATAGCCATAACATATACCATACATATACATATACATACATAGGTATTGTACATAAATAGGTACATATATAGGTATTCTACATACATACTCTACAAAAATATGAACTTAATTCTCGCTTACGACACCGTTAGACCAGTAAGATCCATTATGATACAATAATGTCGAAAGAAAGTGAATATTTAACAATTATAAAAAAAGGAGTATCAAATTACAAAAGTACGACCGTTATGGTTTTAAATATTGAAAAATACCGATATTGAAAAATAAATTATCTTCAACCCGAACTTATTTTATTTAATATTAAAATATTAAAGTGCTTATTGAAATACTCTTCAAAAACTTGAGCCAGGTGACGCTGGAATAACTATGCGACCAATTCTGTAATATTTCAACAGTAACAATAACACAGTTGCTTATCTACATACTCATATTAACCAAATATTATATTCCCTCCTAGCTCTCAATCTCTCCAATAATTCATTTATAGCTCAAATTTATATTCTACGAAAAATCTAGATATACTATACCAAATAGAATTAGAATTTTTTCTTACAAATTCAAAAATAATTCGTGCGCTTAAATTAACTCAATATTAGCGAATTTGTGTAAATAGAGCCCAATATTTTGTAATATTTATTTCAAATTAGTTGTTTTTTTTTTTTTATTAAAAACTTGTTCACTTAAGCTATTATTATTATTTTTTAATAAAATTCAAATAATAAAAAAACAAACAAAAAAAAAATTATAAATATATAAAAAAAAATAAAACAAGTTTGTTCAGTTGGAAAATTAGAATTTTGAATTTTCTTAGTTCATTTAATTTTTGTTGTTTTTATTTGCATTTTTAGTTAACATTGACTTTTAACAAGATTCAAATTAAAAAACAAAACAAAAATAAACACTAAAATTAAAAAAAAAAAAAATTTGCAATGATTTGAATTTTAATTAAAATTTTTAATGACAAAAATTATATACTTAGGTGAGGAGATCAAGGCTCAATGAAGGCTTTGTAGTAAAATACCAGATTACGATTGATTTTAAAATTACAATTTAATTTAATTTGTATATGTTTAGATTTATAAATATATTAAAATATTAAAGAATTGGAATAATTAAATATATAGGGATTTATGTGTTTTTATAATATATATATATAAAATATAAAAATTTAAAACCAAGTATAAAATAAATACAATGTTTTATAATAATAACGAAATAATAGTCAAACTAGTTACTTGCTTGATTGTGATCTTCGCTACTCAATATTTTTTACTATTTAAATTGTTGTATGTTTTTATTCTGAAAGAACAATTGCTAACTTTGATATATTGTTTAGGAGTCCGAGCTTTGGTTAACCGGTCCTTCATTCAAAGATGGGCGTGGTTTCTCAGTTACAGTCACTTACTTGAAATGAATGCATAGACACAAAATTTTAAAATAGATTCCATTTGGACTAATGAGAAAAGAAGATGGTTGTGTTGTAATGCCAATAATGTAAAAAAATAACTGTTATGTAAACCAAATTAATATGGCTTCGATCCATGATGAACTAATTATTAAAATGATAGTTTTTGAAATGTCGAGTAACAGTTTCGTTACAGATTTTAAAAATTTTTTTTTGGAAATATGATGTGTATTTTAAAAGTTATAACAATCAGAATCCATACTTGTATAACTTTTGATTTATCAAACTTATTTAGGCTTTCATTAGGTAGTTAGCGTCGGTCCAGCATCAAAAAACTCAAAACAAAGTTTGCCATTTCCACAAAACAATTAACTTTTCTTAGCATATTGTCCAATTTAAGCACGCCATTTTTGTTACATAGGGTATTATTTTGTTTTTTTAATCTCCTTGTTGTTATCTCCGGGGAGTTAGCAATGTACAACTGTCCATTCTGGTATAAAAATTTCTTTTACATGCAACGGAGACACCATGTGAAGATGAAGAAAGAGATAATTTTGTAATTTTAGCACTAATTATTGCTGAAATAATCAATACTACCCTCGATATGTTCTTTATAATATCTTGCTTTTGGTGTTTTTTCTATATAACAATGATTTTTAGCCAATCTATTGAATTTTGGAAAGTAACGAAACAAGAACAAAAGGAATTATTTTTTTCTTCTTGTCAATTTAATTTGCTTCACAAAATAAACATTCATTTGATTTTTGAACATTCAGAAGATTTGCCTGCATTGGTCAATTAGAAACATTTTTAGGTAGCTTATTCAAAAACAAAAACCAAATAAATTTAAATTTTTTTAGTAGGTACTTTACATTTTGGTTAACTTTAATTGTTTTGATGACTTAAAAAATATTTATAATTTTAAAAAGCTTCATATTTTATTGATCTTATTATGTTTTGCTATTTGGTTCTTGTATTAAATATATAGTATTCCTATAAAGGTTTAGAACTTGGATATGTCTTTCTTTGAATGATTTATTTGAAATTAGTTTATTTTAATTGTTTTATTTCTTAATCGATTGAATCACAGAAATGTGTTTCAATTACGATGTGGTAGTCATGGGTTCAATTCCCGTGGGGGGTATAAAATATAACTAAAAAAAATAGTAAAATATTATGTATAAAAATTTATAATCAATAAAAAATAATTCATTAAAAAATCTAGTCTTGACATTATCCAGAGTTTTGATAATGTCTTAGAATGACGAAACATGTCGGCTCGGATTTTTATTTTTTATTTTTATTAAAATGTTAAAATAAAATAAAATATATAAGAAAATTTACATATTTTCTTAATCAGTGAAATATTAACAAATGTTTTATTTAATTTATTAAAAAAAAATTTTATTAATTTTTTAAAAAAATAATTAATATAATTTATACTTTATATAATTAAAAATATTACCTATATCAATATCTATATCAACACTCATGTATCTCATACAACACAATAATCAAATAACACAATAAATAATATTAAACAAACACTAGTAATAATTACACAATTGTCAACAACTGACAAAGGTATGTGACATAACGTACACAGCCAACATCGTAACGTCAAGCATCTTAATGTCAAAGATGGATAAAATCGCAGCGACTACTTGCAGAAAAATATGACGTTATCTTACCCCGTTAGGCGCAGATAGAGTTATCAAAGTGGTCTTCTACAGTCGGTCCATCCCCTACTTAGACAGTAAAAACAGATTAAAAATGAAATTAGACGTTGTCTCGGAAATAAAAATGATGATACTAAATCAATTGCGATGGAAAAGGGAAAAAAAATTCTTAATCGGTAATTTTTGCGGTAATTTTAAAAAAGCTTACCATTAAAATTTTATGGATTTCTGTCACTGCTTTTTAATTCAAATCACCGAAGTGGGAAGTTTTACAGACATTATTAGCATATTAAAATCTTAGATTCTATATATTCGTTTAATAACTAGCAGTTTATTTTTCAAATATTACATCCACGACTGCTAAATTGGAATAGGGAATATTCAGATAAAGGTTTACAATTCAATCTTTACTACTTTTAATTTATTTTTTATGTCAAATTCATTAGTTTTTATATTTTTTATATAGAAATAAACAAATATACAAAAAATTATCTTATTTTAAAATTTAATTATGGTTTTTATTTATTAATTTTTTTTTTTGGAAAACTGCAACACTCTAGTTACTAAATTTCCCATACAAAATTAAATTAAATTGATTTTGATCAATTTTTGAACCAAATTGAAAATTTCATGCTGATTAAATTTCAACTAAATTTTATTTTATAAAATTATTTGATGTGGGCGTGATACTTAAAACCGAAGGCTGAATACTTAATAATTTTACCTATTTTGGTTGTAATTCATTTTCTTAAATATAAATAATAGTGTAATATTAAATCACTTCAATAAAAAAAAAAACAAAACAAAATAAAATAAAATAACAACAAATTCCCCTCAAAAAATAATTTTGCATGCTTTAACTAAACTTCAGGCTTTAAATAAATTTTTTTTTTTTTTATAAATATAAATTCCGCCATATCGAATATCTAAATCAACCAGTTTATTTATTAAAAAACAAAATGCAAAAAAAAAAACATACACTACTCATATATTTTAAACTATTTTATTTCTTTTCGTTTTTTGGTTTTTCCTTGAAAATTCCTATATAAAAATCAAAAATTCTAACTCACCTTAAAAAAAAATTCATATTCTCGGTAAGCCATTCAATATGAGATATTTTCAGATAGGTAGAGTTAAACAAAAAAAAAAAAAAAATTAATAAATATTTCCTTGTTATGTTCGCATAAAACTAGGCGTATAATAGTTATGCTAATTAACAATAGCGGTATATGAATATTAAATTAATGGAAAGAACAAGAACGTAAGTAATATTATTTTTGGATTTTAATGTTCTTGGAACAAAAAAAAAAAAAAAAAACAAAATAAAATTTAACTGCGACTTTATAATGAAATATTAAAGAGCTTTAAACTTTATGCAGACATATAGTAATTGATTTTCTTAACGTACATTAATTAACTTAAGAAGCCCTAAATTTTTGAATTATAATTTTTCTCGTTATTTTAATTTTTCTTGATGAATACAATTACAACCCCAGAATAACGTTTGAAGAGAATATTGATATTTCTATAGTTATTTTTTAAATTTTGAATTTAAATTAGACTGCATTTGTATGATGCGAGAACTCACAATATCAGAAAAACTAGTAGTTAAGAATTAAGTTCAATCAACTTTACTGGCTAATAGGACGATACTCCAAAATGTGATTAGAGTGTAAATACAAACAGTATATACAAAGCAATCATCAGACCAATTTGGAAATATGTGAAGGAGATTTGCGGACCCTCTCGTAACTCCAAAATTGAAATAATTGAGCATTTCCAGTCGAAGGTGCCAAAATCCATCGTAAATGCTCCCTGGTATGTGCGCAATGACAGAATAAGGTTGGATTTAAATATTTCAACTGTTAATAATATAATACAAAAAAAAAAAACTGTAAAATATTCATATCGCCTAAAGATTCACCTAAATTCATTTGCTAGTTAATCGCATCAAGCGAGCGTAAACTGAAACATTTCAAACTAATAGGTTTAAAAACCAGATTTACTTAAGTCTCCATAAATAACCAAAATTTAAATTGGACTTTTTTCTTTTAGAACCATGTTAATTACTTTTAAATATTGTACTCAATATCTTTGTTTATGGTTAAGATAGTTGTGTGCTTTCAAAGTACATTGTAACTCCATTATTAATAAAGCTAACTTTATGCTAGAATTTATAATGCGCTGGGCCAAAGAGTTTACAGATACGTACATTACAAAACATTTATATATCACATATGTTAGACCGACACTTGAATATACTTCGCAAGTTTGGTCTCCATATCGTAATGTTGATATTTCGCGTATTGAAGCAGTTCAGCGTAAATTTTTACGCTTTGCATTACGTGCTTTTTCATGGTCTGACCCTTTTCAACTTCCTCCTTATGAAGATAGGTTGCTTTTGATTGACCTAAAATCTCTCCAACAACGTCTATTGATGTTACGTTTATCAACCAAATTATTTCTGAGAATATCCTGAAACCTAAAATTATGGATTTGATAAATTTCAGAGAGAATACGGGTAATTTACGTTCCGTTACACGCTGGGTGGCGCATTAGGTTGAGCACCTACCTTTCAACCGAAAAGTCCCGGGTTCGATTCCCGATGAAGCAAAAAAAAAAAAATGCTTCATTGGTTTTTCGAGCTGGTCTAGTACCCTTTGTCATTGGGATATAATAAATGACACAAAATAATTGAGAGTACATAATATTATCTGGTAACAAATTAAATAAAATGAAACTATTCTATTTAAGAGAAGGTTTAGTTCCTGACAATAGTAGTAGTTTTCCACATTTAATGAGTAGATAAGCCAGTAATTTTTTAAAATTAATACTCAAATTACTGTAGATACTGTAGTGTAAAATTGCAGTACCGTACTTAATTAAGCACGAAAAGGTGATTCTACCTAAGTTACTGTCAAGATCATAAAAAAAAACCATAGTATTGACTACGATAAATTTGAGCCTGTGTCTAGAATAATACGTGAATCTAACTCGAGAGCAGCTTGTTTTGATACTAACCTTAGTAAAATAAACTTAAAAATAAAACTAAAATAATCGATAAATAGTTATGGAATTGATATTTGGTCCTTTTCTATTTTCTTTTTGCATTTGTTTTTTTTCTTTCTTATATTTTTAACATTCTACTAACTGTGGTATGTTAGCTATTTATTTTTCTTCTAACTATAGCATGTTTATTTATTTTTATCTCTTACTAACATTAGTTTCTCTTACTAACATTAGTTTATCTTACTAACATTAGTTACTAACGGTGATCGATACTAACCCACTGGATGATGATTTCACCGCTTACCAACATGATGCAAGCTTTCGTCTATAATAGACGTCTGATTTGCTTGCTCTAAGCAATATCTGACAGTAATAACAAAGATACAACAACAAAAAAATAATGACGCACTGCAATCTGATGCTATCTATTATGTTAACTGTGACCCCTTTAATGCATATTGAAGTGTAAAATCTATTATTCAAATTAGGAGTTTCTAGTGTAAATATACACTCACTCTTCTGGTGCATATAGATCCACAAAATCAAAGCAAGTTAGGGGTTCCTTATGTAAATAAGGTGTTTGTTATAATAAAACTTGTTCATCTTACAAAGTCAGTTTTAGTCTGCAAATTTAAAATTGTAATGTTAGTGATGATTCTTATGTTTTTAAGTATTAACTAAAATTTATTACAAAAACATTACAGCATCAAACCTCTTTCTTGGAAAAAATAATTAACTTTGAAATGGCAAAAACTAATTCCTTTCTTTTTTATTAAAAAAAGGTATGGGTAGGAGTGCAGATGACCAAGATGAAGTAATTGACGAGAAGTAATTAAATTTAGGGCTCTATAAAGAATTAATTAACACTCTCAACTGATGATAGTTAAACAAAAAATAAATTTTTAATCTAAATAGCTCTTATCCGGTATCAGTCTGTAATCTACTACAGCAACTCAACAATTGCAACTCAATGCATTAATTGGAAGAAGTATTTATTTATTTAGTAATTTTCAGGTATATTAATTAATTAATAAGGAAAACTACTACCAAAAATATTACGCATTAATACTTCTTAAATACCCCATTTTAATTGTTATAAATTTTTAGAACAACTTTAATACATCGCACACCACATTCTAGTATATCGTAAGTCAAAATCGTCATTTTTCAGGAGATCGATTTAAAGATTTTGAAACTTTTCAGGCGTATTTCTCAACTTGTGCTTAAGATAGACAAATAGTTTTAATGACAAAAGATGCAGATCTTAAAGACTATTACGGTCTCATAAGTTAATTTATATAAAACCTAAAAGTTTAGGAGATATTTAAAAAAAAACAATATACTAGAACGGACATTTTTTCAGAGATCGTTGTTGTCGATGTTGTAAGTCTACATACAATAGATATCAACAGATATTTTGAAAAAATATCCCAAAAAAAATGTGGTAAGTATATTTACAATATACTAGACCATATTTTTTTTTATATTTAATTTTGTAAGTATACTTACCATATAAACGCTTGGAACAAAATTGTATTTGTTAAAAAATATTTAATATTTGTCAAAATCATTAATTAAAATTACCGCATTATATGACAAAATAATAAAACCAAAAACGAATTCTAAATAAAAAAAACTAAGAGTGGTTAAACAAAAACTGTACTTCAATATTATTTCCTATTATCTAGGTTCACTTTAATCAACGTCCTCCAAAACCTCAACTTCTCCCGGATTTTTATGAGTGTACTCCAAATTATCATAAAAACTTCTATAATAAGCAGGAATATATTTTGGTAGTTCTAATAAATCTTTATATTTTTAAACACAAAATCTTATTTTTCGCCCAATTTTTTGGTTTTTACAAGAGGTGACACATTCAACCATGATTTTTTTGCTCAAGGAGTAAAAGAACTTCCTGTTGGGCTACTGATGCTGCTAATTGATGGATGGTATTCTTTTTAAAAAATTAAATTAGTACCTAAATATGTATTTCCAAACTTTACAGTATGGTTTATTTAATTATATTTTATGAAATTTTTTAACCTTTTTCCTCTATTTGGAATATACTAGGTAAAGAAATAACAAAAGCATTTTCTACTGTAATAATTTCATAATTTGATGCTTCCACTTTGAAGCCATTTTGAAGCTTGGATTATGATCCTTATGTGTATCTATTTCAACTTTGTGATAAGAATACGAATATAATGGTTAACTTTTTATTGAATTTGAAATTATTTTTTTATACATACCTGCATTTAGTTGGTGCTTGTATAAAGTTGGTGAATTAAATGTTCTATCAAACTCTAACTTTTTTCTTGAAGAAGTTTCTATAAAAAAAAAAATTTCACTCAGAAATAAACGGAAAAATAATCTTTCAATATTAAATCTTGCGATTTTTATTTTTTAATACTTCATTGACCGTTAATTTTCCGCGAAACATAATTTTTTTAAGACAAAAAACTTTAAAATATATTTGAATTTATCAAATAATATTAGTATAATTTATAAACTTCTAAACTTTATGACAAAATACAAAAACTTATATCAAAAACCGTTATCAACAAAATTATTCAACTAGTATACATACAAACCCATTTAGAAAACAGGTTTTGAAGTACATCCTAGCATAAAAATTGTATGTCGATATCTGATTTAAAATGTACGTTCTATTATATTGTATGTCACTTTACAATGCACTAGAACGGAGAGTCAACGGAACTTACAGAATATCGTAAGTCTTCAATCTGTCATAACTTTCGTATCGCTATGAAATTTATACAGTAGATACGTCCTGTTATTATCTTCAAAATGAACCAATCATTCTAGTATATCGTAAGTCGACTTGATATACGACTCGATATACTAGAATGAGGTGTGGGAGATTCAAGACGCAGTAGGTAGAGCGCCTGCCTTTCAATTATTACCAAATTATACTGTTGAAAATGTTTACGAATCATTCATTAAAGAAAAATTTAATTCAATATTAATACAATGAACAAGGTTCGAATCGGGAAACTTCTGATTAGTAGTCAGATTACATAACTCACTACATCATATTAAATATTGAATATGTTTTTTGGTTTGGTAAACTAATTTAAAATTTAAAAGACAAAAAAAAGTCGAAAAAATAAAACTGATCATTTCCAGAGCTTTTTCATGTTTTTCACATTAAATCCATCAAATTCATATTCAGAAGTCAATTCAATTTATTCAAATGGAAAATAATGTTTAATAATGCATCAATCAAGTAATTAAGTAAATTGTAGCAAGCTAATAAACTGACGAAAGTCCTGCCTTATTTTCTTTCTTCAAAATCTTAACCTCTATATATAAATGAGTAACCGCAGCTAGCAGTCCAATGAGTTTTTTAATCATCTGAATTTCATTTTTCTATTGAAAAATTTGTAAATTATTAGAAATACTGAATTGATGCGAAGCTATGATACCATAAAGTAAGAAAAATAATTTTTAGAATTTCAAAGATTCAATTTCAAAACCTTGTAATAATTTTAATACATTCAAGGTTATATCAAATTCATAACTCTCAGTTCTCAAAAATTCTATAACATCAATAAGAATAAAAAATCTGAAATTATAAGACTGTGAAACCCACTACAGTCACAACGATTAAAAATTAAGGCAACAATTTTTGAAAGTTTTCAATGTTCTATAGCTTGAAATTCTAAAATTTTAGATATAAAACTCTGAAACAAACAAAAAATCTCATTCCGCGCAGGCAGAAAAATTATTCAGACAGAACCATTATTTAATATTGGAAAATTGGAAAATTAGTTTTGATGTCAGACATTAACAGTCTTTTAAACATACTCATTATCACTGTCCTGTAACCCAATCCGTGGCGGAAAATTTTGAAACTGCCAATACAACGTAATTGAAGATAGTTCAATATCCAGAAACGTTTCCAGACACCTTTATGAGTATTTAAAAAAATTATGCGGTCAATCAAGGAAGTATATTACGGTAGACTTTTTTCCACAATGGGATAGAAAAAAGTCTATTGGACCTAATTGCGGAAGTTTTTTGGGTAGACAATTTTTCTTTTAATAGACTTTCAAAGTCGACGACATTTTTTGGATAGATTTTGGTGGGAATTTCTAAATTGGAAAATTTTTAATTTTATTTTTATTTCATATGTTTTATAAAATTTGTTGTTATTTTATTTTAACAAAGAGTTTTAGTATTAAAAGGCAGCTGGAGAAAACTGTGAGTTTGATAGAAAATGATATCGAATTTTGCAAACAATTTTTTTTGTCACAATACACAACTAAAAAAAATCGAATTTCAGAATCAATAACAAAACTAGTAACTATCAGTATTCAGTATCATATAAACTCTCAACTTAAACTACTAAATTAATTCGATAGTCAAAATCATTCCATAATGTTCATCACTATATCAAAAGTCCTTCAATCTAACTAAAACTTATAATAATTGGCCGAAGGCAAGTAATTATTGAATTTGCAAAATATTCTAAGCTGAAAAATTTATATTTTAGACAGCAAATATTTTAAACTAGCTTTGATAAGTCTATTAGTTTCAATAGACTTCCGTGATACCAAAAAATATACTTTAATAAAGTCGATTTATTTTATTCTCGTTCTCAACAGTTCACATCATAAACGATTGTCAAAATTATATTTTAATAAATGACTAGCGGTCGGGCAACTAATTCCGAAAAATAATTATGTTAAAAATATTTAATTTTCTTGAATTTTTATCTAAAATATAAACTAACTAGCTCCTATCACAGTGTCCTATATAATTATAGTATAATAGTCGAATTTTTAATTTTTTTCCCTATTTTTTCTTCATTTTAATTTATTCAAAGTTTTAAAAACTTTTAATATTATCAGCGATTAATCAATTATATATGGAGGCATTTACCATGTTAAAATAAAACAAAAAAACAACTAAAAAAAACATTTTTTTTTTTTAATTATAATTATTTTAAGTCTTGAAGAATTTCTATAGAATATAGACTACAAAATAGTTACAACATGATACATTTATGTTCGATTATCATAAGTTAGATAAGTGCATTGCCATGTTATAAAAATTTCAACAATGTCCTGACTAAATCTCAATAAGTAATTGATAGCCTTTAAATTTTATTTTTTTTTTGTTTTTTTTTTTGTAGAAGTTTTAATCAAAAATTTGCATAAATTTGATATTCAAAATGATTTTTCACTGAACATCAGCGACAATTATTTTTATTTTTTTGCTTCTTTTTTGCCAGCCTCCATTGGTGTATGATTGATAACTAACTAACCATAGAATCTAAAATCTAGACATTTTATCAATATAATGATCATAAATACTTTCGTAGAGTTACCAGATCTTACAAGTTTTGAGTGAATTTTTTAATTAATTCAAATTCAATTAATATTGATGTTGATCAATCATGAACTTAATAAAACTATTGGCTTGTAGGATAGGAATTAAATTTAGAAAATGTAAACATTTCGTGATAGGGTATAGCATCCAAAAATAGAGTATGACATACTTCAGAGAGTCAAAAGACTATCTCTTGCTTTATGGCATTGATTAAAGATTAATAAATGAAATTTTAATATAGTATACGTACGTACACGTATAGGTACATATGACCTTCTAAAGAAAACTAGAACAGTAAATTTAAATAAAGTATGTACAACAGGACAACAGAAAACTAGTTAAGTACCAGCTGTAAGAACAAATTAACCTCTTTTAATAAAAAAATAATAATGGACTTGAAATTAATGACAGAATTAAATTTAAGAGTTCTAAAGCTCTAAAATTATAAAATTCAATGTCATTTGTGAGAAAAGTGTATGATCCCAAATTTTTATATAGCACAAAAATAAAAACATTCTTATCATCTCTATTTCCTTTTAAAGATATTATTACTATAAAGGCTTAAAATATCAAAAACTATTCATTGAAATAAGTCATCAAATGAATTTTTAAGCTAAGTTTTGAACTTGTACAATAACTGTAATAACTAAAAAAAATTTTGAACATTTTTTATCAAAACTTTATATGTACTCACTTAAATTTGTTAAATCTTTTTCATAGATTGACTTTCCACATAGAAATATTTGGTATACAGATTGTTTCAATCTTAAATTGTAAGCTGTGCAGATCCCTACAGATATATTTTCATTAAAAACATTATTTCATAACAATATTTTATAGTATCTCTACTATACATACTATATTGAACATGGTATTATTGTCACCATCACAAAACTAATTAATCATACGGTGCCTATCATCAGACCTCTGCTTAGGCCAACCTATATAAATAAAAAATTATTTGCTAGGCATTGCATGTTGTTTATTAAATAAATTATACTTATATAGGTTGCAATTTTTAACTGAAACTATAATTTTATTCAATCACCACACACGATAGTTCACTGCAGTAAAATTTAAATAATGCATAACTGGTAACTCTAGAAATACTCTTCTATTCAATAATACAAATATAATAATATGAATGAAGATTTTTTTTAAAAATATATTACACTTGTTCCTCTAAAATTTAATGTAATATAACAAAATATACTTTATATGCACATAGATAATATATATATTTACGTATGTAGTACATCTTTTATTATATGGTACAGCGAAAGCAACAAGTTATTCAAATATATCTATATACATTGATTCATATATATATTATACACAATATATTCAACAAGTAGTCAAGTCAATTCTACAAAACTATTATTATTATTATTGTTCTATTATGTTATACCACTGTTTTATATGTTAAATATGATGTCAAAACAGAAAAATCTATACAACTAATTTTATATAGTATACTTATATACATCATACATACTATGAAATATAACTAAATCAACTCATACTATATGCATATATATATATATATATATATATATATATATATCAATATTGTGCTTAGAGCAATAATAATAACAATAATATTAATAATAATCCATTTTAGAGAAATAGAATAATAAATGTATCTATTACATATTGAATCTTATAGATACATATGTTATATTGTAGATACAATATTATATTATTATTATTATATAGGTATAATATGTACATATTATAATCTGATGAAGTTGAACAAATTGCACTTTAAAAATTGCATAAACATTGTAAATATATTATGTATATATATATATGTACACATACTATTATTTATGTATAGAAATGTATATTGAAAATATTTTTGCAAATTTTATGAATGAATTTTCGTATTAAAGTATCAAGGTAAATAAACCGGTTCATATTCATATGTATATTATATTTCTATATAGGTATATTTTATATATTTCAAATAAAAATAAAATTCTACATATGATCATCTAAAACATAAAATAGTTAGGTTTGTTGATATGCCTAATAATAATATCATAAAAAAAAAAAAAAAAATAAGAAAATAAATAATAATGATAGGTAAGTAGTAAAGTAACCAATATTCATTCTCAATTAGATTTGTAAATGTATCAGACTCATGTTATTTTCTAAATCTATATATAATATATGTATCATCATAGATGATTATAATGTATCCATAATGTATCCATAATATATAGATATATATATTATATTGATGCACAAATAAATTTATTACTATCAATGGTTATTATGTTGTATCTAAATTATATATACATATGTACATAATATCATAACCTACCTACATATCAGTACATATATGTATCAAAATCTGGAAAAATTAGAAATTGAAAATTTTGTTGTCTATATCTGAACGCCTAACTTAAGCCTTCTATTTAGCCTGATTGCCTGCTGATGAAATTGTATAAAATATCTGACATTATAAAATTATTGTGTAGATTAAAATTTATTATGTATCATAAGAATATAATGTAGTAAATATAATGTTTTAACATATTTTAGAATACACAAGAAATTTATCGAAACTATATTAAAATGAAAAAGCAAAAAAGAAAAAAAATGGAATTTCAGATGGTTGGTTATTTATGATACAACATTTGTATTCTTAATAAGAATTTTTTATTTTATTTTTGATGACACTCTAATTTACACCCAAAATATAATATGAAATATTGTTTTTTTCAATTAATTTTATTTTATTGTTGATTTGTATACAACGAACGTGAAATTCATTTGAAGTTTATGATGACTAACTTTCAAATTTTGATAAATTTGATTTAGTTTTGATGCATTGGATTTTTTTTCATTTATCAAATATTATTTTGGGTACTGCAAAGGCATTTTTAAACTGCCATGTTATTTAAATGGTTCAATATATTAAATGGTTAATATGTCATTGAATGACAACCACAGATTTTTCATAGTGAGATGTAGATAACTAAAATATAGTAAATTTTTATTATCAAGTCTCTATGAATTCTATTATTCGAAATTATGATAAGCAAAAACAAAACGTAGATTTGAAAATAAGTTCTAAAATATAACGAAATCAAAATGTTACAAAGAAAAAAAAAATAAAAATAATGAATTTTGTAATTACATTACTCGTAATCAATACAGAGAATTAATCAGTTTAAAATTTATACGGTTTTAGTTGGAAAATATATATTAAAAATAGACCCATCTGTCACCGCAGGAAAGTTTTAGATATTTCGTGCTGCGCATACATACAAAGTTAATAAAATACTAGGTTTATGGACTTTTCAACCTGATAGTACCCTAAACCCTTTATTAGAATTGGAATAAAATAAATGATAAAAGATAATTGTGATTATAATTAAAAAAGCTTAAATAAAATGAAACTACACTATATTTATGAAGGCTTTATTCCTAACAATAGTAAAATTAGCTGAAAATAACGGAATAAATACTCTAACTGCGTAGAATTTAAGCCAATTGAAAAATAAAGATAGACAAAAAATAATAAACAAATAAACATTACTAACCTACCAACCAAAAATTATAACCTTGTCGGCTGAGTTCTGAAAGGCTCCATAAGCCATTTTCACTTTTTTTGATTGGATTAATTAACTTAGATTCTTAGGTTTTGCGACACGCTTTTTCTTTTAGCTCGAACCGTTTTTCGCTATCTTTTAACGTTTCGGAAATATTTAGTTCCGGATTGACCCATATCCTTTGGAATACTTTGTTAATTATAAAATGACCCATACGCCAATTTTTGGGTATGGATGTTTTCTGTATGAAATTTGACGTCAAAATTGGCTTATTTCTGAAATGCCCCATATCCATATGCCTGACCATATGCCTGAATGATATCAAAAATTTGCTTGCTTACTTGCCAACAAATGATCAAAACTATTTAAAAGCATTATTAAAAATAAAATAATTTTGATTGAAAACGTACGCTTTTATAATGGGCGGAATAACCATTGAGGTCAAAAACGTATGGTTATTCTCGCTGTAATTGAACCGTACGTCTTCAATAGTTATAAGTTAAGGTATACCTAGATAAAAAATAATTTTTAGTTTTTTATTGTTTTAGTAATTGAATTATTGTTTTATGTTATATTGTTTTTGCTTTAGATTATAATATTGTTGTAAGAGAATGTGATCTCAATGAAATAAACTGATTTTTAATTTTGAAATTTTTTAATATGTATTTATTTGTAAAATTTAGTGATAAAACGACCCATATTCAAATAAATTTGACCCACGCACATAGACTAAAATCAACTAGTTAAAAAAAGTGGATATGGGTCGTTTGGGAATCGATTTCGAAAAACAAAAATTACTATAACTTATAAACTAAAAGGCGTAGGCACTTGAAGTTTTGCAATTAAAATAAAAAAATAAGTATTAACTTATTGTGAAAGTTACAAAAAAATGTATTTAAAATGTTTTTGTCTATAAAATCGCTATTACCCGAAACCGAGTTGATGACATATGGAACCTTTCATCCGACGACCTATGTTCGAAGTAGAGCCACAGTTGTAACAAATCTGCGAATATATACTAAAAAGAAAATTTTGATATATCTGTTGTTAGGTTGTCCAATATATATCATCCAAACTACCTTTACCTAAATTTCGCCCAACCTAGACAGCTGCAGAAAATTTTATTAATGTCTTTCTGAGTATCAAGATTCTTTTAAATTGTACAGTTATTAGTATTGACAAGTCCCAGTTGTATTGTGTGCTTTATCTATCTAGATTTCCGACCCCTATCTTTCATCTATTTAGCTGAAGCAATTTCCTAATTTCACGCTTATCAAATTCCAGTCATAATTCCCTGGTAGTTTTACAGGATCTAATATTACTGCTTGGTAAAAATTTAAAATTTCTAATTTAGAACTCATTCTTTTCTACTCTCTAAAATATGGTATTAAATCTCATTTTTATGGCAGGCATGATGAATGCATTAATTTTTGATCATATTATTTTTTTATATTAATATTGTATGTACGTATGTATTCACTGCGCTATTTTGTTACATTATTACTGTTATTATTTTATTTACTATTTTACATTTTTTTTTTTTTGCTCTTAATATTCACCTATCTACACTTTCTTAAGGAAGGAAGGAAAAGGTGTGTAATGTGTAGAAGAAAATTTATAAAACCATCACCTATCATCAAGAAATTACAATATGTACATTTATTATAACAGATGGTTTGTCTCTGTAGCACTCGTAGTGCAACAGATTATTACAATGGTGGTTCAAGTTTCAATAATTATATACATATATGTACATATACATATTATTAGGATGTGTTTGTGGAGATTGAAATTTGAAAATGTTTAGGCAAGGAAAATATTTTAATTCATTTAATCAGTTTTTATTGTTACAATTTCATTCCGAAAACTATTAAGAATTTGTTTTGTACAATTTAAGTATAATAAGTATTTATCCCGTTTCCGGCTACTATTTCATTTATGTATTATAGTAAAAAAAAAATGTCTGAATATTTTTTAGATGGTTAATCAATTCATCAAACCAATGTGCGAGAAATAAATAAACATTTTTGAAATTTTTTGACTAGTTTAATTTTAAGGTTGTCAAACTGTTTTCAATTACAAAGATTTTTTTGTATTTATACTGTTTTAGTCAAAGTTTGTATATTAAAAACTATAGATTTTATTATTATTATAAATTTTGTGCAGAATGAAGGAAAGTTGTGAGCTGTAGAACCAACAGATAAATGATGATATATATTTTAAGTTGAGTCTAATGTAAATTCCTTAACATATACAAGTTGTTATCATTTAACAATCATATACATATTAAAATGTAATTAGTTGTCAACAATTCACCTCAAAATTATACAATAGGAATTTTATTCACCAAAAATAAGGGAAAATAAAAAAATAAACCACCATACCGAATCCTTTTTACAAATATCGAGAGAGTGCATATGAGGTACATTTAATGTGGGTAAAGATAAATATTAAGTTTTCTTAAAATTTTCTTGAATCGTTGGATTAAATTTATTCTGCTATTTGCTTCTCCTAAAATAATTTTTGCTTGCTTTCCAAATTTTTAACTTTATTTTCAAACTTTCCTACTCATAGAGTACCATATTTTGAATTGTACAATCGCGTTTAAAATAACTTATAATTACGAGTATGAATAAAAAATAAATAAAATAGACTAACATGGTAAATTCACATTGCATTAAAATAGTAGTATTTCAATTGAAAAACAACTTATAGAAGCTCAAATATTTGACATAGAGATCTGTTTCGTTCCTGTCATTCATTCATTCAATTTAACATACAATTTTCTGATTTAAAAAAATCTGTAGTACACAAAAGCAAATACTTAAACTTGAATTATAATTACTTAACAGGGACCCCTAATTAATCATGTATTAGCTTAGACTCAACTAAAAATGTATAATATTAATGAAATTTAGTTTTCTGATGATGGTCTAATAACCGAAATCGATGAAGATATTAATATGTAATTTATTTATTTATTTTATTCATTCAATTTCTCAATAACAGCTACCGAAGCTCGTGTAGAGTGTTTACATTTCATTTTAAAGTGTTTAGTCAAGTTTATAAGGGTTGAAATAATATAAATATGTTATGTAAAAAACATTAAAAAAATTACGAAAAGTTTACATGAAAAGAATGATAGTTATGTGAATAATTTAGTGCAAGTTAGTAAAAATATGATAGAATGAAAAACAAATTAATTACAAAGTTCAATATTGTGAAATTAGCAGTTTTTTACATTTGGCCTTAAATAAATTCTTTTTTAACAATTTGTCATCTCTAATCCAAATAGATTTGTAATAGTAGAATAACATAGATGAGCTGCATTTCTTACTGCATATTCGTACAGTTCCGATTGAGTACAGATTTTGTAATTGCTTTTTAGTATGATTATTCTGTATGCTGTGCATGTGGATTATTTGTGCCATTGTCACGAAATCATTTAGATTTAATATTTTCATGTTCTGGTGCATTTCATGGTGATGGACGACAAATCTTTTTTCAAGCCCGAATGTGTAACAATAATTAACATTTTTAATGGCTTGTATTATTTGTATTCTTTGTATAAGCTACCAAGATTTTTTCCAAAATTTTTACCCCATTTTCCAATTCTGTAGGTTAAAGTACTATGGAAAAGACTATAAAATATTTTCGGTTTTTCTCTATGGGTATACGTTTTTCGATTTTATTAAATATTTCTGCTATTTTACTGGCTTTTACTTAACTTCCAAGGTATGCTGATTCTAGTTCAAATTTTCATCGATTGCCACTTACTATTTTTTTCTATGTTACAATATTATTATTATACTATTTCAATATTTTCATTTTTAGACCTAATAAGCATTGAGTTAGGTTTTTTCGTGTTTACAGTTAGTTCATTCAAATTCACCTAACTGTCTATCATTTCTATTTTAGAATTTATTATATTTTGCTGCTCTGTAGTATTTTCTGCATAAATAATAATCAAATCATCTGCATAAAGATAAGTGGTATAGTAGAAAAGTCACTTATATAGCATGTGGAAAGGGTGTCGCCAAGTCAGCTTCCTTGAATTATACCGATATATTTATCTTTTACTTCACTTATGTTTACAGAACATAAATAAAAAATTGTACGAAATAAACCTCGTATAATATTCAATATTATTTTCAAAAATTTTATCCAGAAGCAGACTGCATATTGCATAAAATATATAAATGCGTACCATTGCGACTAACCAGAAATAATTCAAGAAAAACAAATTATCAGGAAAAGCTACCAAAACAGTGTTGTGAAAATATTTTCGAAATATTTATTGACTTTCAGCAAACTTCTAAATAATATTTTGTCAATACATAATAATTGAGAAACAATTAGCAAATCATATTAAAGTATAAACTCAATTAAATTGCTCATAAATTATAACAAATTAAAATTGTGCAACATTGTAATAACATTTTTATAGGTGCACACTGCACATTATTATGTACTATGTATGTGGTCATGTATATTTAGTCTTAAGAACATCTCTTTTTTCTCTTATTATTTTTATATTCTTTTATGTTTTCCACTTTTTATTATTAATTAAATCATCACCATCAGCAATGAATATAAATACTAAACGGAGCAATCTGCCATTCAGCCTATAATAGACATTATATTTTATTTTATTGAGGAAGATGAGTCCATAAAATTGTATAAACAATTACCTACTACTGATGAATCCGGATGATTTGAAAATATATATATATATATATATATATATATATATAGCAAAAGAAACATATAAATTCAAGATTAGGCATTTAATTTTAATTTTTATATAGAAATCTTTGAAATTATTTATTAAATTGTTGCATAGACGTATGTTTGTTTATATACATAAATATGTTGAGAAACAAATTTACTTTATGAAAGCTAAAAGTAAAAAAAAAAAAATTATGATATGCGGCAAAAATCAGTGTTTTTTTTTTTGTTTTTGTTATTAAAAAGAAAATATTTTCAAGAACTGTTTTTAAACGGTGAATTTGATTTTAATTGCTTTAACGAAATAAAAGAACAAAAAACAAATAATAGAAAAAGAACTAAAAATGTTGCGAATAAAAATAAAAAAATATTAAAAATTGAAGAAATTGTTTTTAATTGTATGTTTTTTGTTTTCGAAAATTACCGCAACAAATACGATGACCGGATCTTTTGTTGTTTAGAAAATTAAATTTTTTTTTATTGATTTTTATTACAAGTGAATGGCACTGAATAAATAATAGAAAAATAAGTGGCAGGATATTGACCTCATAAATTGTTCATTTAAAATGATTGATCGTGATTTAAAAATTTAAAAAATTTAATGTGACTATGTGACTAATAGATATTTTATGGATTTAGTATCAAAATAATTGTACTTAATTTCAAAGGAACTAAGAAAGGATCTGTTTTAGATTTTGATTATAGAAAATACTGTTCGGATTGATTTTTAAGACGACGAAGTTCGGATTAATTTTTTAAGATTGATTATAGAAAATCAATACTTTTCGGATTGATTTTACAAGTTCGATTTGAATTTTTAACATGTTTGTGTTCTATTCAGTACAAGAGTTTTATCAAATTAGGTGGTTCAAGTGTGACAACTTCTGGTTTATTGTGTTTGAAAATAAAAATGATAAATGGACAAATCTCTCTATAACCTGATTGAGAAGATGGCGAAAAAATGCAACTTTTCAATATATCTAGCATATACTCAAATCTTTGGTAGATAAAATTCGTCGCTTTTACTGGACATTACACTAAGTAGACGAATTAGCAACTTTAAAAAAAATAACATTTTGATATTTTTTTCATACTTTTTATTTATTTATGATTATTGTTAAATTTTTTCAATCCGGAACCATTTTTTTTAATCTTAGATACTATATTTATAAATATTCAAAATAAGTTTTCTAACATTTGCAATATAAAAATGATATGGAATAATTTGTAAGAAAAAATATCATAATTTTGTATAATACAAATTTAAAATAAAGCCTATAAGATTACCAACATCTATAATTATAATTGAGAAGCATTTAAGGTCCTGCGCAGTAGACACCTTTTCATTTTATTTCGATTCTCCTACTCCTTAATGAACTTCTAATATACATAATATATAAGATTATATATAAAACAAAAATGCGCACACAGTTGAACATTTTGTGCTCATATGATTTTATTATTCAGCAAATACATTATGCATATGTGAGATTTTATGAAAATAAACAAAAGTAAACAAATCAGTTATTATATTTTATATTATGTACTTGCAAATGAATTTATGTACATATGCCAAAAAAAAACAAAGAAACAAATTCATCTCAAATAAAAAATACAAAAAAGCAAAAAAAAAAAAATCAGTTTAATTGTTCATATGACGAGCAAATTTATTTTTATATAGTAGAGTTGGAGTATATATAATTATCCTTATTGAACTTCTAATATAATAGTTGTATATAAAACAATAATGCTCACACAGTTGAAAACTTTTTAATCATATGGTTTTATTATTCACCAAATACATTATTCGTGAGTTCTTATTAAAATAAAAAACAAAAACAAATAAAAATATAAAAAAACGAAAACAAAAAAAAATCATATGACGGGCATTTTCATCTTTACATAATAGAGTCAAAGTAGCTATCTATAATTATAATTGACAAGCATTTTAACTTTATATTATTTTTTCAATTTACCAAAAATATTCTTAATTTATAAATAAACACGGTTTTGGTTAATGAAAATATAGACCCAAATTTTATTAATTCTCTTGCAGAATTGTGAGCTTAATCTGTTTCAGAATTACATTCATACATAATCCATACATATTTATATACCTACAATTTTTTTTTACTTTTATGAAATTACGTTTCTACATAAATCTACTTCACTCATATATAAATACATAGTATATAGTATATGTACATTTGCAGTAGAAGAAACAGCATTTATTAGATGTACAATAATAAATGTAAATTGAAAATTTTTGATTTAAACTTTTAAATCAATTTTTTTATTTTTATGTACATAATATGTATATATAGGTACCAGGCAATATTTTATTATTTTTGTTTGAATACATAACATTCATAACTAACCGCCAATTTTTATTGTACTATATGTTAATCATCTTTATATAATAGAATAGATGAGTAACATATTTAAATGCATTTATATGAAAATATGACATCTACATATATGTAGATATAGGTAATTATATTTAAAGTTTGTCTTTGCGGTGGTTATAAGTAAAAGAATCATCTATAAATATAATTGACAAGCATTTAAGGTCCTGCGCAGTAGACACCCTTTCATTTTATTTCGATTCTCCTACTCCGTAATGAACTTCTGATATAATATATAAGATGTATATATAAAACAAAAATGCGCACACAGTTGAAAATTTTGTACTCATATGATTTTATTATTCAGCAAATACATTACGCATATGTGAGAACTTATTAGAATAATAAACAAAAGCAAACAAATCAGTTATTATAATTTACATTATGCACTATCTACATATTCCAAAAAAAAAACAAAAAGACAAATTCATCTAAAATAAAAAATATAAAAACAACAAAAAAACAAATCACTTGAATTCTTCATTTTTATCTTTTTAAGTAACTGTTTCTAAATTTTGGTTATTTGTAGTAATAATATAGCTTTTATTAAAATTATGTATTATGTAGGTATATATATGCATACCTCTTTAATGACAAAATTTTTTATTTTTAGTAATTTTATCCACTAAATGCCACTTACTATAGGGAATATATCGGAAACGAAGCAGTATATGAGGGACGTGTATTTATGTGTCCTAAATAAAACTTACTAACCACAAAACTTTTTATTAAACACGAGTGGTTTCTGCTATATCGTGCGAAGTCTATGTCAGTACGTAAATTATTGTTTTTTTTAAAAACTTTAAATTTGACTTCAACTTGAAATATAATTACTCAACAGGGGCCACTAGTAATAATTTATTATAGTAATATAAAATCCAGGTAAGAAAAATAGTAACTACAAAATCTCTTTTGTAATTAAAAAGTTGTAATTATTTACCTTAAATAATAAGGTAAATAAATAAACTTAAATAAAAAAAAAAACAAAAATTAAAAATATTAGAAATTTTACCGGAAATAGATCAATTTGATGTTTGGTCTGAGAATCTTTCACTAGACGAACAGATGGTGCCTTATTTTGGTCGTTACTCCTGTAAGATGTACATATATTAGAAATAAATCAATCCGTTTCTGTTATAAAATATAGTACCTATGTTCTTCTGATGGATACTTGTTCTCATGCATACCATATGCTGGATGAAGCGCCAACTATAATAAGCACATTAGTTTAGAGGCCGATGTCATCATTTGATTACTTAAAAATATTCAACATCCTATACGACACAAAGTTTATTTTGATAACTTTTCACATCATACTATTTGATGTGCTTGGTGAAAAACGTTTCCTTGCCATTGGAGCAGTACGAAAACATCAAATAGCAAACGCACCATTTGTAACATTTGATGCAACAAACAAATTATTATTGTGTAAATAATTTGATAATAAAGAGGTTACAGTTTGTTCTACCTTTGACCAAATCGAACTAATGATACAGTTAAATGTTGGAAAAAAGAAAAGAAGCATTATGTCAACTATCAGCAACCATTACTTCTACATAATTATGCTGTCAGCAACCATTACTTTTACAAGTATGGCATGGGAGGTGTCGATTTGCATGATAATGGAATTGCAAATTATCGCATCAATATCAGAGCAAAAAATAGTATTGGTCATTGTGGACTGCTGGCTTGAGTTCTTTAATAGTAAATGCCTGGAGGCTACACTGTTTTATAGCTAAATATAAAAATGAAAAAACATATGCCACAAAAAAGTTTTCGTGTTTTCGTTGCTGAAAAATTATTATTAGGATTGGAATATGAATCATCTCAAGAAAAATATGAACCTCATAATTTACCAAAAGTATCAGGCAGACATATTGTTGTTTCCAAGGCAGAAGGAAAATATCGTCGATGTCAATTGAAAAAATGCAGCAAGCCAACGAGATTCATGTACAGGAAGTGCAACGTTCATTTACACACTAAAGGCTTTGAAAAATATCATGAAAAATAGTTTTTGCATCAAGATTTCATAATTTATAATATCTTATATTAATAAATTTTTTATTAATTATTTCAATAAAGTTTTTTTTTACTCCATTTTATATTTTCTTTCATTGCTTAGCTTTAATTTCGCTGAAATTGAGTCAAATTTCAAAAAATATAAACTTAATTTTTGATTTTCATGAACAAAAAAAAAAATGTCAAATAGCGGACAGTGTTCGATTTTTCGAACAGCCCCTTCCCAGGCTCTGGAACGTGCTATCCTCAATCTGACAACGGATTTGAATTTTTTGGGCATAAATTATCTTATTACCAATGGAATAATTAATAATCAAGATATGCTTTTTTTTCTGGCCGAAAATGGGTTAATGATTCCATTATGGATTGTAACTACCGATGGAGCGAATGTCCAATTCTCACTGACCGCAAAATATTATATTAAAAAGAGAACTTTACTTAAAAATAATATTCAAAGTACATCAATAGGTTATCCCTTTATGGTGTATACATACCATAATTTCATTATTAATGTAGTTTTGTAAGGGTTTAAGCTTACACTTCGATTAAGTATTTACACTTTCAGTAGAAACAAATAAAATAAAATCAAATTAAAATAATGTAGGATAAAAACTTTACATATTTTTGTATCTGTCAAAATGACAGTTATTGCTTTTGTTAGCATTAAAAACGTCAATTTTCATTTTTATATTCTGTAGTAGAATAAGAAAACAAAATGAGAAGATGTACAATTAAAACAGGACTACACAATACTGGAGTTAATTACTTCAATGACCAGCTTTAGCGATAATAGGCAGAGTTTTAAACATTAACAAATTTTCTATAAAATATTAAATTATCGCCTACAAATTGTATAATTTTCATTCAAATTATATTTAAATAACACACAACGTAGTTTTCTAGTTTTTTTTTTTTGTTTTATTTATTTTCTTAAAAAAATATATGCTTACAATATTGCTTAGGTGTTTTTTTTTATTTTACAGAGTTTAGACCAAAGTTTGTTTTTTATCTGAGCGAAACAATCAACTTTTCATATTTCTTTAATTAATTTGAAGAGATCTGTAGCTTAAATATATGTTAATTGACAGCTTTGATATACATAGCTTGGTGGGAGTCTTTAGAAACACACAATGAGCCTTGTAGATTAATATTGCGTGTGGTATTAAGCTACATACTTTCACTATTTAAATATAATCCAACCAGGATAAGGAGCACTTTTTTTGGCTTTAATTTAATTTTTAATCTTGACAACTTCTATTTAACTGTTATACTTCAGTGGGTGTTATCTATTTATTTATTTATTTATTTTAACAGTTGATCCTACAGATAAATCTGTAGGCCAACTTTATAGGTCCTTTTCCCTTTCGAAATGTGGGCCTTTTTTTTTTATTAAACTATATTAATTATTTGGTATATATTTTTGTATATTATATATTTATATTATTTTTTTTTATTAGTTATATTATATCTTTATTAATTATTAAATTATATTTGAACCGATGTGGTTGTATTGAAAATTACATTTTCAGTAATTTTCACCATTTGAAACATTTTTCGGTTCTCACAGGGTTTGAAACCGTGCTCTTTCGGTCGTTACATTACTACACTTGAGTGCTTTACCACTCGGCTACCGAGGCCACTGGGTGTTATCTATATGTTCAAAATAAAATTGAACTAAAGTGATATATCTATAAAATTTATATGTGTATTTTGTAATGTATCTTGTTATTAGTTTTTCTCATTTTTGGGTCATCTGATTAGATTTCTATTGTCCAGGAGATCAATTCACACAAGACAATGCAAAATTCTAGGTTTTTTTTATCAACAAATTCTATTTTGCAGGTCTCTTCTACATATACAGACGAATTAGGGATGTAGTGTTTTTGACATAAAAACTATTATGGCTTGTAAGAGATTTCTATATTGCATACATAGAAACAACATAGAATGCAATAATATAGAATACAATAAAATCAATCTTATCAACTTATTAAAATTGTTTTAAAAATGCAAATGTTTAAGAAATGTCCCTATTTACAGAGATCTGATACAACTGATATATTTTTAGTCTAACATCACAATTACTTTAGACAAGCCACAATTTATTTATAAAATATAATTTTAAAATACTTCTGTTTTTTTTTTGTTTGATTTAAAATTTTAAATAGTCATAACAGAAATGAATAGAACTTGATTTGTTTTTTTGTTTTATTTTTGTTTTCAAATCTATAATTTAAAAAAAAAAAAATTCTTTTAATTCTGTTACTTCCACTGTAGTTATTTTAATGAATTTTAAAATTCTATTTATATTACTTGTATAAACTATTTTTACCTAATTGTATATTTAACCTAAAATAGTATAACAAGAATTTTAGAATTTTAAAAATCTATAAATATCATCAGATCCAGAGTACAGTTAAAATTTTATGCACCTTTAAAGTGTATGAAGGCATATTTGGTTTCGAATCATTAATATTTTTCAATTTTTTTACTTACATAATTTCTTAAACATAAATTTAGATTTTAATTTTTTAGAGAGTATAAATTTAATACAATAATGTTTTTGATACTATAATTTGGTTGTATAACAATTAATTTTCGGAATTAGCTTTTATATGGCGAAATGAAAGTGCAACAGAATCACAATAATATAAAACCTATACCTATGTAAAACTAACTCTATGGTGGGCATTCAAAGGAGTATAAGTCATTTTTGGCAAAAACGATAAAGGTTTCCTTCTTCTAACTCAATTCCATTTAAAAATCATTTAAATAATAGTAAAACACTTAGACAATCAAAAAGTATAAGCAGCAAAAGTAACTTTACTGTAACGAAATGAATTTAATTTTTCTTTTCTTCTGTAATAGTTCTTATTTGGATATAAACGTTTACGATTACTTAAATTTAATTCAGTTTTTTCTACCTCCAGAAAAGTTGATTATTTTTACTTGTCCTCCATATTATCAAATCAAATAATCCGTGAATTTACAATAGAAACAGGACGACGACAGAAATCTTCAACATAACAACCCAAATAGAAGCATATGCGTATAGTAATAATGGAAAGAAACTACAGATATATGGCAGAAGCATTTGATGCAACTAGAAATCGAGACAAAAAAAGTGGAATTAAAAAATCAATGAAGGCAAAACAAAATATGTATCTAAAAATGTCAAGAAAAAAGCAAATAAGAAGCTGTCAGAATATAACAATCGGGAGTATAGCTTTGAAGGAGTTAAATGTCACAAGCTTTACGTGCCTCCGAACAACAATAAAAGGTATAATTGTGTGCATCACTGCATTAATATGAGTCCACAAACAGACGTTACTATGCAATCAAAAATTTGCTATAATCAAATTATATACCAAGAAAAGCCAAGATGACCATATATAAAACTATAACACGACCCTTAAAGTGTGTATACGTACGAATGCGAGGTATGAACCAGGAATGTAGTCAAGAAGAACAGTCTACGTATATTTGAAAGAAAATTCTCCGAAAAATGCTCGGCCCTCCGAAATTCTCCGAAAAAAAGTTGAATATATAATAATATAAGTAACAATGAAAATATTGTAAGGTTTGCAAAAGCCCAACGACTAAAATGGGCTGGCCATTTAATTAGAATGCATTAACTTCGAAAACAGGCAGTGATGGTTAATAGACAGCCTGACAGTAATAGTGGGAGGTTAAGACCAAGGAAAAGACGGGAAGGCAATATTCAAAATGATGTCTAAGCCCTACAAATCCCAAATTGGAGACAAGCGGCGTAAGATCGACCCTTCTGGTGGAGTATTGTGATGAAGGCCAAAACTCATCCAGAGCTTTAGCGCTATAAGATGATGATGGCTCTTTAACGCTTTACTTTTTTGCTGTTACATTGAACTCCATTGGCAAAGTTGATCAAATATTTTTTCAAACAGTTTCTATGCAAAAAAATCTATTTAAATAATTTTAAAATAAATTTAAGTTTATGTTTTAAATAGCTTATATATTCAGTTATCCAAATTGTAACCACCGGCTTAGATGGCATACATTATTTAATTAATTGATTATTCTATTATCAATTGGTAGTCGGAGCTCTAATTTTTAATTGTACTTTCAATCCAATTTCTTTAAATTTAACTAATTCATGCTGCGTTACTTTACATTTGTTTGAATATTAGGTAATAACAAGTAAAGTCATTAAAAAATTTGCCCATAATAAGAACAAATTTTTTTTTTTTTTTAGAAATGTCACATCTAGAAAGAGATGAAGAAGTTAAATACAGAAAAAAATTGCAAAACAACAACAAAAAATACAATCAAAAATGGTAATTGTTTTTTTGTTATTTTTATTTGAAGCGATTTTAGAGTTCCAGAGAAATTTTCTATTTTCTAGAGAATATTTTTAACTGTATTGTTTTTTTTTATTTTTTTTTATTCTTACTATTTATGAATAATAATAAAAAAAAATAATTTAGTGTAGATAACTTAAAATTAAAATATAAAAATTATTTAGAATAAAAAAACAAAATGGCGAAAATAAAATTTTCGTTATTTTACGAACAAAATTTTTCAAAGTAAAAAAAAAAAAAATGTGGTTAGACCTTTTTTAGTTAATGGGCAATCCAGTTTATTGAATTTTTGGTGGAGACTTTAGAGTAAGGTACTGGGGTGAATTAAATTTTTTATAACTGTTTATGTTATAAATTTTATGGTTAAAATTTTTTACTGATCAGCGTTCTCCATTTTTGCCGGTTATCGGCGGATTCTCTCCAATTGAAAATATTTACATTTCACCGATATTTATTTAATAAATTCAACTATTTATGTCTAAAGAGATGATTCTCGCCAGAAGGTTATATTTCATTTTTCCTACGAAGCTTTGGTCTGCTCCGATCGTTTTTTACACCTTCAGAACTGGATTCATAGATTTTCTTTGCTGAAACATTTTATATCCATTCGCTCTATGTGTCAATTCTACTGAGGCTCTTGACTTTAATTTTCGTTACTACGTTCACTTTATTATACAGATCATAGAGTTCGGCATTATATCTTCTACCTTCTGATAACATCGTAAATTTAGACTAAGAGAAATTTATCTAGAAGTGTCTTCCCAATGTATTATTTTTATTTTGGTGAAAAAATAAACTGGGGTCGACACGATATTTATGCTTAGCTGTAAGTTGAGCTCATTTGTGCTTAGCTGTAAGTCGAGCTCATATTATACCTCATCTACACCTCATCAAAACCTACCTCAACCTAAACAATAATTTCGATTATTTAGTCAAATTCAAATTATTTTTGAAGGAAATCAAAGCATTTACCACACGACATGAATAAACCAAAATTAAAATAAAAAACAAAACAGTAAATAAACTGAAAATTTACAAAAAGGTAAAGAAATTATCAAAAAATAAAAAAAAAAAACAAAGTCTTAACGTGTGAAGTGTATTTTAAATGCTTGGAAAGGAAAGATATGAACTCAAATATATGTATAAAAGCGTACATTTATGGTTCATATTAAGTTGGTTATTTTTTTTGTTTTTTTTTCGTTTTTAGTTTTCTGTTGTGGAATTTTAGCAATTTTACTTTTTTGTTTGTTCTTTTCGTGGTTTATTTTTTTTTTTTTTTCATTAACTTTTATTGAAAAAAAAATGTGTTTATTTTTTTGTTTGGACATTTTCATCATCATTCTCTACTTATTTTTCACTCTATATGGAGAATTTTATCTAGCCTCTCTTATTAGAACTTAGAAGGTAGGTTAGATTCTATTAAAAATGTTAAACAAAAAAAAAAAAAAACAAAAACAAAAGAAAAAAAAAACGTTCTTATTATTACATTGCAACCGTTAGAAGATGTAATTTTTTTCTTCAATTTTTACCGCTTTATTCGCACTCACTAGAAATTATTTTCTATTCGCGGTCTAGTGCTAAAAATCTGATTAACTCGCTAAACAACTTTTTTTTTTGTTTTTTTTTTGTTCTTTATTGTTAACTTTTTTTTTTTATATTTTTTTTTATTTTTATTATTACTCGTCAGATCATAACAAATGTACATCAATCGTATTTTCTTCATAATAAAATATAAAGTGTAAAGGGTGTGTTGCGAAAAGCTGAGTATTATAAAAAAAATATGTACAGATGTAGGTTCCGGTTCTACCCTAACCAAAGCCTAACAAACTTAAGCCGAATGGAGCAGGTTGTCATCAAAAGAAGTATAGTCAACAACCGATGCATAAAAACTAATAGCTCAGAAATTAGTTTTTCCAGTGCTGGTCTTAGAAATACTTTTTAGAATTAATTGTAAATAAAATTTTTTTTAATACCAATTTTTAAGTTTTTATGTTTTAAGATTCATTTTTCAGTATTTAGATCTATATAATTTATTTAAAAGACTAGCTTGGCTTATGTATATTTTGATAGAAATAAATAAATTATCAGTAACAATATTTATGTTGTTAAGTTGATAACTTAAGACAGAATATAATCCATATTTCTACCAACTCCAGTAACAAAATCAAAATCAGATCTGAGAAGACGAACTGAACAATTTTTTTTTTATTCCCATTACTTTGTTCTAACTACCTACAATGAATTTTATTAATTACAATGACGACATATTTTGGTATATATAGGGTATATAACATTTATGGAAAATATTTTCTGATAACTTTTTATGAAGTGTAGTTCATATAGTCAAATATATATGTAATATATTTGTGTTAGTGAAAATTGAATTACTTAAATTTACTTTCTCCGTCGATACAAACAACTTGTCGATTCAATATTTTGTTGTTTGATTACCAAAGTTCATGTCAAACATATACTATATAGAATAGTGGCCAAGTACTATTACAGTGTACGATGTTTTTCAAATTCAATATTAATATATTATTATTATTATCATTATTATTATTATTATCATTATTATTATTATTATTATTATTATTATTATTATTATTATTATTATTAGTATTATTATTATTTTATTATGCCTTAATTTCATTTTACAATTTTCCTTATTTCTAATTTTCATATTTAAGAGCTTATACTAATGTATTTACACCTATGACTTTTAGTTTACTTAGAATAACCTGAACTTTTCTATTAATAATATATATATTTTTTAAGGAAAGATGGCAACCTTTTTGATCAATTTGTTTTTATCCTAAAACTTAAAAACTAACCTAATTATAAAAAAAAAAAAACAAAAAAAATGAACAAAATAAAATTTAAAAAAAAACCTAATTGGTAAAAGCTTAATCTACAATCGCTCTTATAAGCGAATTTACTAAATTTAGACAAATATTAATATATTAAATCTGGTAATCAGGAAGAGTAGATTTAATGACAAAGTACTAACATGATTGATTAAAGATCATGGACCATTAAAAAAACATTTGTTAAAGAGTGGTAAGTCCATCATAGACAGATTCAGATTTCATTTTACCTGCATGCGATGATTAGTTTTTATCTCATATAATTCCAAAATATTATCTTAAGTAAATTTACAAAATTTCACTTTTATCAAAAATACCATTATAACACCCTGTACATTTATCTATTTATTCATTTATTCAGCAATCCATCCATCTATCCAAATAGTCAAACTATCCATCTCTTTAAAATTTAACAAAAAAGAAAATAATAAAGAAAAAAATCAAAAAATAATAGCAGCATAAAAACTACAACAGCAATGTCAGGATCAGCAACAACAACAACAACAAAAAATTACATTTTAGTAACATCATAACACATTTTTTATAAGACTTAAAATGTTCTTAGTAAAATAAATTTTGTTATTAGAATAGAGTGATGAAACTTATCTCAAATCATATTCCAACGCCACTATAAAATAAAATGAATATATAGGCTCCATATCTATTTTAGATGTACTGTAATAACAATAAAAATAACTGAATTATACAATTTTGGTTTGGTTTTTTTTCCGTGTTTATTTGTTATTTTTTTTTTTTTTTTTTATTGTTGTTAACATGTGGTGATGCTGATGAGATGAGATTTTTGAAATTAGAATTTTTAGGCTTTGCCAAAACAAAAATAATGTAAAAAAAAAAAAAAAATGTTTTACAGAGGAGTAACAAGCTGTATAATATGTAGATATTTATCTGTCAAATTTCTATTATTACTACCACTAATATAATATACAATTACTTGTTATTTTAATGGGCGTAACACCTTGGTTTTAATTTTTTTTTTCTTATTTTAAAATTTTTAATTAAGTAAAGATTTATAAAGAAAAAAAATTAATCAAATTTAATTTTTATTTTTCCGGGTTTTGAATATTTTTTGTCAGTTTTGGAATGAGGCTTTAATGGTGAAATTTAATTTTCCTGTTAAATTAATATTATTATGTGAAACAGGATTATTTTGACTTAAGCTATGTATTAAGATGTCAACGGTGGATAAAAAGTTGGTTTCATTTTATATACAATGTAATGATATTTCAATAAAAATATTGTTGATTTAGTATTCAGAGAGAAAACTAAGATCATGCGCACAACTCACACATTACAACATCCGATCCTCCATGAAGAAATGTGAATCGAAGAGGTGAGTACGTTCAATTACTTGGGCAGCATCGTGTCATCAGATGGAGGCGTCGATTTAGATATTGAAGCCCGCATATGTAAAGCCCTTACTGCTTTCGGGATGCTTTCAAAAATATGACAGGCAAGCAACCTATCTCTGCGCACAAAAATAAGAATATTCAGCGCTAGTGTGAAATCCTGTACGCTTGCGAAACATGGAAAGTTTCAGTAAACATCACCAGGAAACTCCAAGCGTACATTAATATATGTCTCCATCACATCCTAAACATTCGTTGGCCACAAACCATTTCCAACAGAACGCTGTGGCAAAAAAACGAAACAAACACTAATAGACGTGGAAATCCGACAGAGGAAATGGCGTTGGATCGGGCATACTTTTGAATCCTCAGGGTACACGTCGCGTCGGAAGGTCAAGAAAAACGTGGAGAACAACTGTCTTAGCCGAAGCAAGTACCCAGCAAAGAACGTGGCCACAACTGAAGAGGTTAGCGGCAGATAGGAACCGATGGAAATAATTTACTTCCGCCCTATGCCCTACGGATGGGGTTGCAGGACAATGATGATAATGATGATGATTCAGAGAGTAGTTAGTTACATCTTAAAAGTGACTCAATAACTCTCACATTGAACACTACTCTTAATTAATGTGAAAAATACAAATACATATTTACTACATGATTCGATATGAAAATTTCAAAATAGTTTAAGGTAGGTCATGATTAGACCTTTTACATTTGAACAAATTGTGAAATTTTATTATAATTCGTAAAGCACATAATCACAATTTTTTCTCGTTTCAATCGTTTTTTTCTTTCTTTTTGTTTAAATTATCCTTCGTCTTTTTCCTGATCAATGACAAAGAAGGACAAAAATTTAAGATTTTTTAGCTTTACTGACTGGTTACTGATTTAGTTGTGTAACTGCTGAATTCATGATGAAATGTTTGAATTATACCTCCACAGAGTCAACAATAGAATCGCTTTAGGAATGGTCTATGATTTTCATAATTAAAGTGTTACCTGTAAAGCCGAAAATAGAATCCTCACTTAACTAAAAGATTACCAAACTACAAAGCGCGATGCTTCGGAAAAGTCGAAACCCAAATTTCATAATCATGTAATATCCAACAATCATGCTCAAACGAATCAATTTACCGAGAATAATTATTGATTCTAATTTACTACTATCTATTTATAATATTCTTTTTGTCACTAGGCTCTGAATAGGGTAAGTGAAAGAAGCAGAAGAAACAAACACACAAATATAAATTTAAGATTTTAAATTCTACTATCGATTTTATTTTTTATGCTCATCACAACAACTTAGGTAGAATAAGCTTTTCGTGCTTAATTAAGTACGGTACTGCAAATTTATACTACAATATCTACAATGTTTTTCGATTTAAATCTCAAATTACTGGCTTATCTACTTATTAAATATAGAATACTATTTTCAGAAACAAAGCCTTCTAGAATAGCAATTACTCTCATTATGAAATTCATAATATTGGATTAGTAAATCAAATTAAATTTTGACATCTGATGTCAAAAATATTTTGACATAAAATTTGACATTAAAATATATCAGCCTTCTAAAAAATATATTTCATAATAATAATAATTACCTATTAATTTATTCATATTAATTAAGTGCTGCTGAGTATTATTGACTAATAATTAATGACAGATTTTTTTTTTTTTTTTTTTTTTTTTTATTTTTTTGTTATTATTGTTCACTTATTTTTATAATTTTATGTCTAATTGCAACATCTCAGGCGTGTTTACAATTTTTGTTTTTCATATTTGATGACTTTGAAAATTTGATTTGTATTATAAATTTGATATTTATATTGTAATGTATTTTAGATCTAAGTAATTTTAATGTGGAATGCAAATAGAATAATATATTTTATATAACTGTAACTATTTTCTATAAAAAAGTACATTTAATTTTTATGATGTATTTGATTTACATATAGATAGTTTGGAATTGACAGATTAATATCTAACCAGTCGGTGACACGTGTTATATTAAAAATTACAACAACCACTTAGTAGAATCTCTTGTTAATAAATCAGTTTACGAAGTGTTTTTGATTTTCAATAGACTTAAGAAAACGATAATGATATAACAACAAAAGTACACAAAATTTCTACAGTTGTAAAGTTTACCAAATAAATGTGTTAAAACAAGCACAGTATTTGATGCGAAGAGAAGCATCGAAACATTTTTAATTTGAAAAATTTCATTGGTTCTTTGATTCGTCATTTATTATTATTTTATTGTTTGCAATAGTTTTATACGTACAGTGCCTTCAGAATTAAAATGATAACAGTTTAGGCCAGGATTCAATTTTATCTTCGAAAGCTTATAAAAACAAAAATAAATTAATTTTAATTTATATTTCTTTTTTTGACAGACACAAAAATTAAAACCGTTATTTTTGGTTCTAAAAAGGAATATTCAGAATATTATTGTAATGCACACCCATCACAAACAATATTTTTTTTTAACAATCAAACGCATTTTTTTTGTGAACTTATATATAGGTAATTATTATTACATATAGTTCGTCGGTTGCATTTTGATGTATCTAACAGACCATTTTTTTCGAAATTGACTTTTCAATGTACTATACTATTTTCGACTATACTCTATCCAAATTTGCAATCAAAATAAACGTATCTCTTACAGTTTTTGAAATATTTTTTTCTGATTTATCCAAACAACCTATATTTTTTTTGCTTTTTAGGCCTTCAAGTTGTGCCTGTTTATCCAAACTACAGTTTATGTACTGAGAAATCATACAAATTTGTATTCCTCAGTATCTAACATACCATTTTTATTCCCAAACACATATGAAGCTTTACACTATACATACTAACAATTTTTTAAATATATTATTTGGAAATTTAAAAATATCAAAATTATAAAACTATGTAGTTAGATGTTAAAAAACTACTAAAATTTTTATAAAATTGAAATGTTGTTTGATTATTTTTAAATTTTTCCAGTCGAAATTTCCGTCAAACTTAAAAAATCACTTTTCTCAACATTTTGCTTTTGGTCGATTAGGAAATGCAGCCGACGAGTTGTTAAATAAATAAGAATAATTATTTGTAGCTCAAATTTTACATTTCGTAGCTGCTTCATTCTTCTATATCTCATTATAGTTGTTTAGATCAACGATAATTTCAGCTTAATTAAAAATATATGCCCAACAACACTGATTGCAAAAATGTTCAAATTTTTCACATATACCTGGAAAGATTTTTATTTCATCTTTTTATTTTTTTTTTATTTATTTTGAATTTTACCGCTGCGTTTTAGTGCATTGCATTTGACTCTATTGAATGCATTTGAATTGGTTATATTTAAAAAAAAAAATGTGTTTGTATGTTTGGTTATAATTTTTGGTTATAATATCTGGTTTGTTCGCTTGGTTGTTTCTAAATATTATAATAGTAGTTTTTTTTTCAAATTAATGAAGACAACAGTGACAATAATCGTGTAGGTAAACAATAACAATAATAACAATAAATAACAGTTTGGTAACATACCTATACTAAAAATTAAAATAATGTTGTATATGGTTGGTAGCACTTAACATTGAGTACAGTCGCGTAAATCATTCTTTTAGTCAAACATGCTTATATTATTAATTTGTTTTGTTGTTGTTTTTCTTTTTCTGTTATTATATTACTGTATTGTCATAAACACTTCCAGAAACATTGAAAATAGTGGAAAAAAAAAATAAATAATAGAAAAATAAATTTGAAACTATTCGGTTTCGCATATTTCGCGAAAATTAACAGATAAAAAACAAATCAGTTTGAGTTGTTTTTTTTATTGCATTTTTTTTTTTTTTTTTTACAATTCGCTAAATTGTAAGCACACGAAATTATGTGCAAAAAAAAAAAAAAAACTGCAGTTTTTATTTAATTTTTTTTTATTTTTAATTTTTTTGGTTTTTAGGTCAAAACAATTTGAAAAGAAATATTAGAAAAAAAAAAAAATAAATAAACTTCAATTGCTAAATTGATTCTATACAATGCAATGGCAGCAATGATTCTATTTTGATTTACGAATTCATAGGCCTTGAAATTGCCAACAAGTTTTTTTTTTTTTGTTTTTAAATAATTGCATTACATTTCGATGGTTTTTGTTTTTATTAAAATTTTTGTACAATTTTGAATAATTATAATAAACAGAACGAAAATAATAATAATAGCAACAAAACAAAGCTAGTTGGCCAATTTAAGAGGTCGAGGTAAGACCAAGATTTGATGCATTTCAATGTGATCTTAAAAATATTATTGGTAATGTAAATTGTAAATTTTACAATATTATTATTTTGTCTTTTTCGAATTTAGTATTGAATTTCTTTTTGTTTTAAGTAACATTTCTGTGAAGCCATACACCAGTTTACTATTATATAATTAAAAAAAAAAAAAATTAGATTTTTTATTAAAATAAGGGTAAAAGAAATATTATAAAAAAATGTTAGAGGTAAGTTTTTGTTTAGTTCATGATTATTATTAATATTGTAATAAAGTATGTGTTTTTATGTAATAATGGACAAGTATTGACTTGTCAAATTCTAATTGAATTAATTGTTATTTTTAAATATTTAATTTTTTCACAATAAATATCAACGAGAAGGCATTAAGTGGTTTTTTTGTGATAGACTAGATTTGCATAAATGCAAAATATACTTTTAATTTAATTGTAAACGTTAAAACACTAGTGTCTTTACTATGATTATTAAAAATAGTGATAAATATTGTTATTGACCTTATTCGATATTCTAGATACTATCAAATAGAAGGTTAAACTCCCAATTTAAATAATTTCAAAAATTTTAAAACTACAAAAATTAATATCTATTAATAGTTAAAATAATTACACCAAATTTGTAGAGTAAGAATTAGACAGGTCCTTGATTGAACTGATCACGTAGTATAGATATTCGTTTTTAGGCCTAATTTGAAATTTGCTGTAGTCAAGTCGATGTAAATCAAAACCTAAGTGTTATAGCATAAATTATCTTTAGTGTTTCATAAAATAAAAAATTAACTACTATTTTCTAACTGTAATGAAAAGAGTGTGAGATAATAAATAATAATTTCAGACATTTTTTAACTCTTTAATACCCAATGTTGATAATAAAGATTTAATTTTTGTATTTTACGCTAAACATATGTATCAGTTTTTTTTACAAAATCCCTTACGTAATGGCACCATTCTCCATCCGCCTTCCTGATTCCGACCACTTATTTGTTCCGACCATAAATAATATTATTGCTCATCTCTTGTTAAAAAATTAGAATTTTACGACAAATAGTTTATTTGTATTCCGAGATTTTATGTCGCAGGGGTTTTTTTTCTAAATTTTTAATGTAAAAATAGCTCAAAAGTAAAATAAATATTTCGTTCGATTTTTAACGAATTAGAAGGTACCTTTAATAGTATTTTTTAACAAATTAAATCTCACCTTACTACTAAAATGCTTTTTTCTACTCAATTATTTAGTAAACTTAGATTATATTGGTAGTATAAGAGTGGACGGAATCAGGGAACTTTTCAATTAATGAAGTGCCTGATTCCGTCCATGTGGACGGTATGAGGAATTTGGAATATTTATTTTATATACCTGTAATATTGAATTTTCCTTCTAAGCTTGTTCTTTTAAATACTTTTTTATTCTTAACACACTTAATAGGTTATAAAAACCTAGGGTTTCTGAAACCGAATTACTCGAACTCGAATTCGCCGAACCTTCAACGTAAGATTCGAATTCGAAGTTCGGTGTCTGATTTATCGAATCTAAAAATTTAGAAATTCAAAAATTCAAAAAATATTGTCCCAATATTATACCAGTAGGCGACGTCCAATTTATTAAAACAATGCAAGTGATTTTATTTATTTGCATTTATTATTAATGTACATATATCTTAACAGAAAACAAGTGAAAACTTCTGAAATTTTAATTATGTACAAACTCTTGAAATTTTAATTTTTTAATAATTTTCATTATTAAGTTCGTGAATACTCAAATTAGCACTGCATTATTAGTTAATATTTCCAAGCGTGTTGATGAACGCATAAATGTAAATTTGATGAATCTTTTAAAATACCTGAAGGATACAAATAATGTTCCATCAAACAAGCGATAAATTTAGCAACAGATATAATGGAAAGATTTTTTAAAGCTAACCCAACTTTAGTAGTAAACGAAAATGAATCTAATATGCAGGTAGATGTTTTAGTTGAACCTGAACAACAAAAAGAAATTACTATTGAGGAGGACCTAAACCAAATATTAAAAAGTGGGAATGAGAAACCAATGGAGAAAACTAATTTTGATAATTTACTCTGTATAGTTATACTGCCTACTGTCTATATATTTGCAAAAATTGTTCAACGCTCTATGTTCAATTAAACCCACTTCAACGGACTCTGAAAGAGCTTTTTCTGTTTCTTTCAATTTTTGCACCAAAATAAGGTCGAAATTATCTGATAAATCTTTAAATTCGTTGTTATTTTTAAAATTTTATTACTTACGACAAAAAAAATAAATATATTTTTGTTTTTTGTTTAATATTATATGTAATAAAATACTTAATTGAATCAAATATTTAAACAGAACTTATTACTTTAATAAAAACTATTTTTTTTACTACATTTAATAAAAATTTAACGAATTCGAAGGGTTCGACGAATTTCGAAATTTAATACTCGGATTCGCCGAATTTTATCTTGTCGAGTTTTCAGAAACCCTATAAAAACCTGTATACAACCTCTCTTACCTGTAACAGGTTCAGCGCTAATCAACTTAGAAAATTGAAAATTTACATGAAATTTTCTAATAAATTAATATTTTAAGCCTGATTTTAGCCAATTACAAGTCTATGAACGTCGATTTCGGAACAACTTTATGGTATTATTCTTATGTTTACTTATGTTTTCTTATGTTTTACTTGAATGGTCGAATGGTACTAATCGTCAAAATTCAATATTACTAATAAATTTATTTATAAATACATATATCTTACTACTTCAATAAATTTGTTATATATATATATATATTATATATATATTTATATATATATATACATATTACAAATTTTCTGACAAAATCAAGGCACTTTTAAATTAATAAATTGCTTAATACTATTGACGTGCACTAGTATCAGAAGTCATACATTTTTTTTTGTATATTTATATTCTTGTAGTAATATTGTAAAGGTTCATAATATCTTCATGGCTTCTTGAAGAGTGCGTTTCACTGCGAGCTGTCAAGAAAAGCATTTATTTCTAGTATCCCCGTGTATCATCAACGAAACTAAGCAACTTCAGGCCAAATTTTGTGTTGATATATCAAAGGTGGTAGGTATTATATTAGCAGTGACTAATAGAAAACGATGCAGCCACGTTAGGTCCTTTATCTAAGGTACAATGATATAACATAAATTTTTTTCAAATTTATTAATAAAATTATGGACATACTTATATGACAATAAATAAACTTTTTAAACATACTTAGAAAATATTTCACGAGCCTTAAGCGTTAAATATGATTAAATGGTGAATATAGCATTAGAGTAGAGCTTAAAACCTTTAAATTTCATCAAAAACTTTTAATTCTATCAAAACTTGACTTTTTTTCTCCTATTACTCCGCGTAGGGCTTCAATAGTGAACCTCCATTCCTCTCTGTTGAGTACTGCTTCCTTAATATAGTCCCAGGTATAATTGTTGATTATTAATTCTTGATCAATTGTGCGTCTCAATGTGTTGTACGGTCTGCCGGGTCTCCTTTGTCCTTGTGGATTCCACTCTAGAGCTCTTCTTGCTATATAACTCTCTGATTTCCTTAGTGTATGACCTATCCATTTCCATTTTGTCCTATTTATCTGTCTGTTGATCGGTTCTATCATCCATAAATCCTCATTGGTAATTCTTGCCGGCCAGAATATACGCGCATATAATTCTCAAGCACTTGTTGATGAATACTTGTAGCTTCTGTTTGATTCTGACCGAAGTGAGCCATGTTTCGCTGCCATATATTAATGTTGAATTAACACATGCTCTGAATATTTTTAGCTTTGTTGTTCTCGATATTTGGTTGCTCCGACGATATCTTTATTATGTCTCCCAAATGTTCTTCTTGACTTATTTATACGGCTGTACAACAGAAGATGCCTCTTGATGTTATGATGCTCACCCCAGGTAGTTGAATTCTTCTATGTATTCTATCTGTTGTCCACTCACTGTTATTGGCTCACTATCACTGTTGTTTGTCCTCATTGCCTTGGTTTTCTCGATATTTAATTCGAGTCCCGATTTCTTTGCTTCTTCCTGTAATCTGTTGACTTTGTTCTGTAGGTCCCTTTGATTTCTTGATATGAGCCATACATCATCTGCGTAATCTAAGTCTTCTAAGTTGCCGAAGTGATACCATTCCATTCCTTTTATTCCAGTGCAAAGTTTTCTTATACTAGATTTATTGAATTGAATTTATTTGACGTGAAGTTTTTACTTTAGTATCGCTTGAAATCTATTTATTTTATATGTTTCAATTTAATGAATTTGTAATTATTATTTATTTAATTTATTTATAAATTATTAATAATGATTCTGTAAACTATATTTGCTAATTTATATATATCGCAATTATTTTTTTTAGTAGCAAAATATTATCATAGAATTGAATAGGTCGGATGCAGGCACCCTAGGGGTCTGTATCAGGAAAAATTTATTTAAGTGGACGGAATCAGGAACCTTATAACTTTTTTGCAGTAATTTCTTTATATAGGCAATTTTTATTTAAAATAGATTATTTAGTGTCCTAAATTTTATATTAATTAAGAAGAAAAAAAAACCCTAAACTAATTGACAAAATATTTATATTGTAATTTGCGAATTTAGTAAGTTATCTTTTGAAAAATTGATTTTTACTTATCTATAGGTGGTCGATATACGGTGCATTTGCGTTATATACTATATTGCTCGACTGTAATCAAAGTAGATTTTTAGAGAAAATGATTGTGTACTGGTTATTGAATTAAATTTTTTTTTACTAATTTGTCCATAAGTTTTGCATTTTATAAGCTTCATTTAATGTACATCATTAAAAATGACATTATAAAAACAACAATATTCACAATAATTAAAAAACTTAACTTTTGAAATTTAACAAAAATTGAAAAAAACAAAAATTAAAATTGGTTTCCATTGATGATATTTATTTCTATGACAATATCAATTACTGGCTAAATCGACTGCCGAAACAAACGAATTTTTTGTCAATCAATTTTAACAAAATATTGCGAACACTAAAAATTTCAAGCGAAGACATTTTTATCTCAATTTAACATGTTTTCTCATGCAATATATGATTAAAACAATTTTCTTACAATGATAACAGAATTTAAATTTATATCCTTGAATATATTTTGCGTTAAAAATCTTAAATTTTTACTACCACAATTAAATTGATTTTAAATTATATTTTTTTGTTTTTGTGCTTTAAAAGTTTAAGATTTTCATTTCCTTTAAATAAATTATTACCAAAACCATTTAGATATGAAAATTTATAAACCAAAAATAATATTATGAAGGACAAAAATCTACAGGATTATTATTTAAGGATATGTAATTTAAAATTAATTTCGAAATAAGTTCCGTTTCAATTCAATTCATTTGTAAATTTAGTATAGTACAGTTGGTTATTGCGGTATTTTAAATTTAAAAAAATTAACAATTTATCAAAATTAAGAATTTCGGTTTCTATCATGCCGTTTAATAAAAATTCCAAAAAATTTAAATTTTAGAAGCTTATCAGAAGGATATAGTTGAAGTGGGAGGATAGCAGAAAAGTGCAATCTAATAAAGCGGTGGCAATCGCATGTGAACATTTTCCATGAAATAACATATCATATCTTCTCTTCGACTTTAAGGAACACAATCGACAATAAATAGAATAGCAGTATAGCAGACTAATCAAATATTTTCCGAAATAAACAGGATATAATTGTTAGAAAATGTTATCCTTAGTTATGCTCTACAGTAAAATTAGTTTAATTTTATGATTTTAAAAAGTGATAAAATGCATAAAATGAAGTATTATTAGAAATTTTTTTTAGCCTGATTCATGCAAAATAATATGTCCGGTTCTAATTAATTTATTCTAGAAACTAAGGTTATAAATATGAACAATTTCTAAATCAATATAATCTTCTCAAATTATACCTTTATTCTATTTTGTGATTGTCGTTTATTTCAAACGAATTTCCTCGAATCAAAAAAAAAACCGCAACAATTTAATATAAGTTAAAACTTGGAATATAAATAAACGCAATTCGTAGAAATATATCAAATACATAATTACATACTACAAATATTGTATTTTACCATTAATTTATAATTAAATTTCAATATTTATTTAAATTTTCAAATATGAATATTTACGATAAAATAATAATTTTCGAATTAAATTCAAATCAAAGATGAAATTTAATATTTTTACTGTTTTGTAATTATTATTTATCAAAATAATATTTATTAAGAAATTCAAAATATGGACACGGTCTAAAAGAATCAATCAATCGGTCTAGGTTGAACGAAAAATTATATACTCAAGAATATGAAAATAACAAATTAATTATATATCTTCGTGCATAGTATATACATATATACATACACACACATATATAATACATATGAGTGTATAATGCACTTGAAATGCATCATTAAATTACAAAATTAAATTATATTTGTCATTATTAACCGTTGAAATTATGTACAGGTACAAAAGAAAAACAAAAAATTGTTATAGATAGATATTGAATCTAAAGGTATTTGATTAAATTTTTATTTAATAACAAAAAGAAGACAAGAAAAAATAGTAAGAAAAAAAAATAATAAAACAAAGGTAGTCAATCGACAAGTTTTTATTGAAAATCGAAGTGAACTAACGAGTTGAACTTATTAACAATCGATTCTATGTAGAACAAAAAAATTATAATACAAGAATGATAAAATATAAAAAAAAAAAATATAATAAAATTTTTTAATGGTTATTCATATACAGAGTGATTCATTAATAAAACATTACTGTCTGGATGGTTAGCGAATTGAGCAAAAAAAAATATATTTATGTTTACGTCTACGATCTAGGCTAACTAATTTCGTTCGGTTTTTATTTTTCAATTTATTTTCTGGAAAAGTAGCTTTTTAAGCTTGGCCAGAGTATATTTCTAAATAGTTGCACTAATTTTTTATTAATTTGAACTGTATTCGAATTGTTTAAATATAGTTCAAGAGATTTCAACGGTATGACAGATTTTTCGCAAATATTCACTTTATTTAACTTTTTCAATCTATATAGTTTGCGTAGATGGAAGTGGCAAATACTTCTGAAAAGGCAATTGACAGTGAGCTATTAATTTTCTATTATTGTCTGTTTTTAGAAAATTAGTTATTTAACTTAGTTTGTAATAGCAATCTTGGCCCTGACAGAACATATGGACTTGGATCTTCCCGACATATGGACATTTAATTGTTTTTCTTTTTTTCTTTTTGTGTTCTTTTTAGGTTTGTTTAATTTAGTCTAATTGAATTATTTGCTTTATTATATGTATATTATTTGACTGGTTTAGTTGCAAAAGTTAAGTATGTATTTAAATTAATATTATCTTTTAATAATTTTTATTTGTATACACTTATTAAGACTAATCGTCTTATGTATATTAACATTAAGAATTGAATAAATAAATAAATATCTTTCATACTACAATGCTTAGCTCAGCCTAGATTTGTCAATTTGGCTCTAAGGTTCAGCAAATGAAGTATTTATAAGTTTTTCTGTCTGGTATTTTATATAATAACAACTAAATTTGAATTTTTATTTTGTTTTTATTTATTTTTTTTAATTTTGTGATAATGAGACAATTAGAACTGGAATTTAAGCCTATGATTGCGGTGTTAAGGGTAGATCTTTTAAAAATTGTATGCATATTTATGATAAACTTTACACTTAAATCAATAGACTTTTATTATGTCGTTTGTTCTTTTACAAAAATACAAATATTTGGTATGTTAGTATTATTTAGATGAAGAGGAGAAGCAAAAAAATTAAAATTAAACAGAAATATTAAATTAAAATTCAATAAAACAGATATGAATATACCTACACTAAATTAAGTGGATTATAATTAAATATAAATTAACACTTGTAATTTACTTATTTTAACTCACAAGACGTACCTTGTTATTTGAATTCATTCTTATATAATTTTATAAGCATTTAAACTATTAACTTTTAAATCCGCTCAATCTCATAGTTGTTTTTTCGATACAATTCGATACAAATAGATATAAACCCGAAATTGGGTACTTTGTACTCTGGACTAAAATTAGTTCACAGTGTATTATTGGCTTTTAAAAGAAAACTGTCTGCGTGGAAGGTTGAAAAATTACTATTTTTATATTAATTCGGGCTTATTATTATACATATATTGATATCATATAGTATAATTGGCCATTAGCCATTCAAATGGCTAATAATATTTGAAATTAAGTTTTACTGAACGAGAAATTAAAATAGTAATAGGATAGTATACTGTAATGTTTAATTTCTATGAACATAATTTATTGTAGCCTATTCCGAACTGTGCGAATCAAAAATTCTTAATACGGTATCTGCTCTTCCAACAAAATAGAGCAAAATTTAAAAATATTTAATACATATTATGTATATGTAGATAGTGTGCTGTTGTACAATATTTAATTGAATATATTTGCATACAATTTGAATTTCCGCATTCGCCAAATTTATTTGTCTACGAAATTTCGAAAAATGAACCCATTGGTTACTCTTATAACATTTATAGTCGACCAAACTGAATACATATTATACGCTTTCTATCAAATCAAAAACTGAGATCGAAAGTTGATTGCGAGAGAGGCTATAAATTTTTACCGTGAACCGATATAAAGCTCAAGGTTATGACTCTATAATAAAATATCTTGAAAGATAATAAAAATTTTCAATTTTAATTTATTTCATTTAGATATCATATTAAATTGAGTAATAAAAATTTTCAATTAATTACCTGTATCAAATAAATAAAACAAATAACTAAAAAATATATCATTAATACTGATTTTAATTAAATTAATAATAGATATCATTTTTTATAATGTAATAAAAATGAAAAAATAATTTGTTCCAAAAAATTATTTATTATATTCACTTAAGAAAATCAGCATGAAAATATCGTGTTAATTTTATAAATATACATAATGTATATATATATATATATATATATATATATATATATCCATGAGTTAAAACTAACTGCCTCTTAACAAATTAATAATAATATTTTCCGTATACTATTTTTTTTTTTATTTTATTTTCAAAATGACACTCATTAAAAACACTCATCAAAATTTATGCACCAAGCAATTCATAACGTCAACACCTAAATTTCACTCATATAAAAATATTTATAGTTGTATCTATGTCATATCTAAATATTACCAGTAAATATAGTGTACTCATCCACTGTGAAATAATTTTTTTTTTTTTTTTTTTTTGCTTTTCAAGTACAACAACTTCCAGTGCATTTGTCGACTTTAAAATTTTTATTTTATTTTGATTGTGTATGTATATGTGCATAGATATAATATTATTATTATTACCTTGAAGTCGAAAATATAAAAATTAACTTTGAAAAAAAAAAAATAAAAAAATAATTATTAGAAAATGCACAAAAAAAAAAAACTCACAACCTTACAACCCAAAATAAATTACAAAAAAATTTAAACAAAAAATGAGCTTAGAATACGCCATTTTCTGTAAGGGAATCAACCATTCGTAACTAAAATAACACAAAAAAAAAAACAGCAAAAAATAAAACAAAAAAATGAATGCCAAGTAAAAAAAAACCAAGTTTCAAGAATGCATTTTTATTTATATTATTTATTGTACAAAATTTTGGTAAAGTCTTCATAAATACACACACCTCCCGTACATGATGTTTCATTTATTAAAAAAATAGATTTACTTATAGGTAGGAAATTGATAATTGTTTTTCATTATGAGTGGTACTATATAAATATATAACTCTTTGTATAATTAATGGGCTTCATTTCTGACTAAACTTTCAAATAGTAATTCACAAACACATATACATTTTAAAAGTCCAATTTGTTATAATTTTTGTCAAATTACAAATCTAATTTCAATAAATTATAAATTATTTAAAATATACTAATGCTGTAACACTCTCAGATAGCTGCAGTTGTGATCGCCAATTCTAAATGTTTTAAATAAAAATATTCATTAAATCTAAATTTAAATACTTGAATTAACTACTATGAACAAGTTACGTATCTATGTAATCGTATTTACATGTTCTTTCCAGCTTTATCTTTAATTTTTACACTATTTAAAGAGGATTTAAGACTTAAAATATTGTCTTCGGAATATAAATTTTTTGCTTGTTCCCATCTTATATTTGTTTTTTTAAGCTCTTGTTTTATGGTCCTACGCCAGCCGTTCTTTGGGCGACCGGGTCTTCTTGTGCCTTGTGGCTTCCATTCTAAGCTCATCCGCGCGATGTTGTTTGATGGCTTCCTGAGTGTGTGGCCTTCTTCTAATTTGTTTCACTATGGATTCTTCGCCGGTTAGTATCCAGAGGTCCTTGTTACTTATTGTGTTTAGCCAGAATATTCGGCATATTATCCTTAGACATTTATTAATGAAAACTTGTAATTTCTGGTTGATAATTTTTGATGTTAACCAAGTTTCACTGCCGTATGTCAGGATTGATTTTACACAAGACCGGAATATTCTAAGTTTAGCTGCTCTGGATATTTGGCTCTTCCTCCGTATCGGTTGCAATCTTCCAAATGCTACTCTTGCTTTCTTTAATCTATTTTCTACATCTTCTTGTGTCATACCACTAGTTGCTACTTCCCAAGTAGCAGAAATTGTTCACAAATTCTATTTGTTCCTCTTTCAACCTTAGATGTTCCATGGTGGGATTCTCATAGCTTTGGTTTTTTCCAGATTGATTTCTAATCCAACATGTTTGGCAAGTTATTCCAGGTGTTCTAATTTGCTCTACATGTCGCTGAATTTGTACGAGTGAAGACAGATATCATCTGCATAGTCGAGGTCTTCAAGCTGTTTAGTGAGACTCCAAGTTATTCGGAATCTTCTTCCTCGGAATATATTAATTATGCTAAAATCCCATGCACTCATTATATTTTTTTTAATTTATATTCTTTGCCCTGCTTTGAAACCTTCCTCGTGATTTATTCCTGATATTTCTAGAATCTGTTGAAGTTTCAAGCTAATTTTTAATCCTCAACATTTTTTAGATAAGTGGTTAGCTCTATAATTTTCTTCTGGTGTAATGCTATTAGAACTTCAGGCCATATCATTTCTATAATAATTTGTAAAGCATTATTTAAGTTTTCGATATTAATTTCGATTTTTATTTGTTCATCAAGAAGCTAATATCAGTAGAAGCTGGCGAACTTATTTCCCTGCTAATTGGCATTAACATTTGTTGGCATCAAAAATGTTAAATTGCTATGTTCAATACTCCTGTTGTCTACTTCGTTTGTTTTTAATCTTGATCTCAGGTAACTCAGTAATGTATAATTGTGTACCCCTCAACTGATGAGGTTCACAGAATATCAATTTTGAAATGTGATGACAATACGAATTTATTATTATTTTGTTGTTGTTATTGTTCTTAGTGTTTCGTTGTTAAATTTTTATATTTTGAAATATATAAATTTTAATACGGAAATCTTAAATCACTAAATGGGGTTTACATAATATGTCCTTTAAAAATTTTATGAGCAACAAACAAATGTCATAAAAGCGACGAGCAAATATCACAAAATGTCCAATCTCATCCGAAAAAAGTTCATAAGTTTCGAATTGATTTTGGAAGGCTTCAAACAAATTTTTAACGAACTTCAAATGAATTTTTAAAACTTCGGATACATTTTATTAGAACGAAAACTTTAATCTCATTCAAAGTTTATGAATGACGAACACATTTTGTGAATTGCGACTAGATTTGGTGAGCTTAAACTTAAATCAAATTTCATAAGCTTTGAATAAAATTCATCCATTTAAAAAAAATATCATGAGCTTCGAATGTATGTCCCTCCAAAAATTTACTACTACAATATACCAATCCATTGCACCTTTTCGTTTTACTCATGATTTTTTCTCTACAATCACCAGCCCTCTTATACAATAATGAGCCAACCATGAATCTTCAAACATTATTTTATCAATTTAAATTCCTTAAAAATGTATGAAAAAAAAATTTCTTATATTGTGCCAATAGGAGACCTAAATTTAACATGGACTATAAAGTCTAAAAACACATTCATTCATACATCCACACCATGGTTTATAAAATTGGTGAACTCTAATATTACCGAATGAAAATGAAAAACAAAAAAAAAACCGACGATAATTCAAAATATCTCTCTTAATAGATAGACACATAGATAAATTCTAAAGTTGGCATGTTACATAGAATTAGTTAAAAAAAAAAATAAAACGAAAAAAAAGCACAAAAACAATAAAAACAAAAACAAAATAATAAATTCGCATTGTTAAATTTTCCTCAAGGTGCTTCTATATTGCATCTACTGCTGTTAATGCTATTACTGCTGTTGTTGCTGCTGCTGCTGTTGCTGCTGTTGCTATTATTTTTCTTGTAGTACTATACGGACAAAAAGTGGTCATACAGCTTCCAGTTTTAATTTTGGATCTAGCGGCAGAATAAAATAACAAAATAAAAAAACAACAAAAATTATAGAAAAACCATAGTAAACTAAGCGAACAAAAAAAAAAGTTGTTGGATAGGTTTTTTTTTTCATTTTCTATTTTGTTTTTATTATTCTTATTTTGTTTTAAGAAATGCGACGTTTGCGACGAATTGCGATGTGTGCAGTGCATTGCAAAATGCAATTGTAATATGCGTTTGCGTATAGTGTGTGCAAAAAATGTTTTTTTTTTCCGTTTTGTTGTTTTTTGTTTTGCATTTTAATTCGTTGTTGTCCATCATTTTTTTAGTTTTTATATTTTTTTATGATGACTATTGACTGTTTGTCTCTATATCTATGATGGTAAGATAAAGGAGAGAATTTCGATGGTAGAAGTAGCAGTTGACCGGCTGGATTATGATGCGTTCTTTTCTTTTAAATAAAAATATTTTGTTTTTTTGTTTTTTATTGCTTGTTTTTATTTTAACTTGATTTTAATTTTTTTTTATTCTTGTTGTTGTTTTTGTTACTGTTCTGATTCGATGTTTTTATTTAAGAAATCATTGAATTAATATTGTATTGGCATTTTAGTTTTTATTTTTGTTTTGATTTTTAGAAAATTTTATATTATGACATTTTTTAGAAAACAGTGATGTATTTCAAAATATTAAGAAATTTATTTAAATTCCATAAAATGAGCTTAAGATGATATGAAGGTGATTTCCAAATAAAGAATGCAATACCAAATGAAGGATACGGTTTTCGAAACAGAATATTAGAGACGTGAAAATCAGTCTGCTAAATCTAAAGTAAGACTGTCGCATTAAAAATGATGACGATATCAAGATTTATTACTGATCAGGAGACACTCTATGTGTATTTAAAAATAGTTCAATGATTCCTGTCATCATCAGTAGGTGGAGCTATACTAAATATGATAAAACAACTAAAGATTTACTACATGTTTAATGTAAAACTAAGTGTAGCTTTACGAATTATAAGCTGAAATTTTGTTAAGTTTGAAATGTAACTATATTTTTTTTTTATTTTCCTATAAAACCATATACAAACTGGCTCTAAAGGAGACATTCAGTAGTTTGTATTGCACGCAACATATAAATGGCTAGCGGATAAGAGAACCCATATTATACTCCACGGTATTGTTTTTGCTCTATTCACTCTGATTCTTCACTTCTTTAGCTGTTGCTGAATTGTATTTATGCTTTGTTGCGCAATTTCTTTAGCATGTAGGTTGGTAGGTAGAAGTGGCCATTCCAGTAACTTCTGGAAAACTAATTAGCACTTAATTGTGCCTTTTTGATACCACAACTAGAGTGACCTATTTCTTGTAGCATGTACTTGTGGGTTATTTTGCGATGCCAATATGACCTATCATCAGCAAAAGATGGCGGCGGTGGTTATCTCATTTAGTTCAGTAGCTGTAACACAAAGCCACTACTGCAATTTCCAAGTTACATCCCTGATGTGTTTATATAATCGTATTTAGTTTTAGTAGACACAAAAACTATTTTGCTGATTCTTGTAGGATATATCATAAAAATAAAAAAAAACATTTAAAAAAAAAAACGTTGAATTTTGACTCGTTTGTATCGTATTTTCTTTTTCCTTATTATTACCATTATTTGTTAATTTTTTTTTTTCCTCATTTTATATTTTAGAATAAAGTTTTAATTTTATTAATTCTTTGATATTTTTTTTTTTTTTTTTTTTTTGTTTATCACCTTATAATACTGTCAAAGAAATTGGTATCTAAATGAATTAAAAGAAAATTATTGTAAAGAAGAACGAACGAATTAAATAGAACTGGACGACGACAGAAAAATTGATGAAGAAATGAAGTAGAAAAATTTCATGGAAAAAAGAGGAAATGTACAGTTCCACAGTGGTGCGTTGAAGAAAAATATTTTTTAGAAATAGTTTTTTTTTTTTTTTTTGCAAAAATTTATTTTATAATTAAACAGTTTGAACTTTAATGTTAATTTAGGTAGCTGTCATAAGGTCAAGTACAGACCTCCTGGTACTAACTACTGTTCTGCCATTAATGACTTCAAAAAATTCAAGGTGATTATTTGAATATTAAATTAATGATTTTTTAATTGAATTTAGTTATTTTAGTAATGTATTAGAAAGAGAAGGAATATTAATTGCGATCAAAAATAAATTATTATTAATAATAAATAATGAATTAATTTTGTGTAAAAGGATGCCGAATCCATAAGAAGTCTGAAATAAAAAATTTATTAAAATTAATTAACCGGAAATCACCGGATGCAACAAGAGGTTATTAAAATCTAAAATTTTAATTAAAATATTAAATTGAATCTATTTATCATATTTTATTAATTAATTATATTAATTAAAGTTTAACTTGGCATAGTTAAGTCACTTTAAATACAATTATGACTTATTGAATATTCGTAGTTGTGATAAATATTTATATTTGTTGTTGTTATCTTCAGATTATGCGTACATGTGTGAAAGCTAAATTTCAATAGGGGTTGTGATTGAATTCATTCCATCTGTCCATTCCAAATTGTACAACAGTCTAACAGAATGAAAGTAACAACAAAACAAAGCAGTAGGTATTGATTTACGAACAAAAAATCTTAAGCAAGTACATGAGAGGGAGTACATGAACTGGAGATAACAAGAGAGTACATGATCTGAAAATAAGTTGTTAAAATTGTATTTTCCTCCTAAGGAGAAAAAAATTGTACTCCTTATCTTTTTTTTTTTGTGTTAGTAATTGCTCTTAATGTGATTAACCCTAATATTATCCTCGGGTGAAATTTCGCCCATTTTCAATTTTATGCACCTTTATATTCCATAATTTTAAATATTTTTCTTATTTGTCAAAAATGATTAGATCTTTGCAAATTATAACACTTTTTAGAAAATTTTAAAAAATGTAGGGCCTATGCAACTTATTACGTGATCGATCCTTGGCTGAAAATTCACCCTATATGTAAATTTTCTTCGGGTGAAATTTTACCCATTTAAATATCGTTAATGCATAATTTGACCAAAATTTAATCACAATTTCAAAAGAAAAACCCGTTTAATGGCCAGCACAACATCCAGTATTAAGTGTTTCCCCACTTTCTAATAGGAAATGTTATCCAAGATCGACGTGGAATTACTTCTTAGGTTGCTGCCAGAGTTCACAGTATCAAAAATGCATTTGAGTTGTGTTTTAATACCGCTATAATAGAGATTGTATAATATAAATTTGGAGGGAAAACGAGTGTCTGGGGAAAAGTGGAATGCCACACATTGATGTTGCAACTATAGAAAGCTTTATTGCATTACTCATTTTAGCAGGTATGATGACCAACGGAATATTTAGTTGATTGCTGGCTATGAAACAGTAAAAAATTATAATAAATATTTTTAATATGGATTCTGAATGATATCTACAACATAAGTACATAATTAATATTTTAGAAATACAGGGTGTACCAGACCATCCGTATCAGCTTTTTAAGAGGGGAAGGAGCCATTATTTTAAAATTTAGAAAAAAGTTTGTTAGCTAAATCGATTCCGCAAATCGGTTTTTTAAGACCAAAAATCGCCGAAGTTGGCCGAAATCGAGATTTTTAAATGGGAAGGGGCATTTTTCAATGCAAATTCAGATTCTAGGACAAAAAATAAGAAAATTATGTTAAATGATTTTTTTTTTTGTTTTCTTAGTATTTTTCGTCAAAATTAATATTTTATTATCAATATTTTCCTTTGGTAAACTAAAATTAATGATAATTATTTTTATAAATTAATTTGCTTTTCATATTATCATATTTTTTTATCTCAGTTTTGGGTTCCTACAAAGTTTAAACAAAAAAAAAAAAAAAAAAAAAACAAAGAAAAACAAAAAAAAATTTACTTTACAAAAGTTTCTTATTTTTTGATGCAGAATCCGAATTTGCATTAAAAAGTACTCCTTCCAATTTGAAAATCTCGATGTCGGCCAATTTCGGCGATTTTTGGTCTTAAAAATCCGATTTGCAGCCCTTTCCGAAAGTTGAAAATACCACCAAACTTTTAAAATAACGGCTCCTTCCCCTCTTAAAAAGCTGATACGCATGGTCTGGAACACCCGGTATAACTAAAATTCATTTTAAATTTTAAATTATCTCACTTCCGGGTAAATTGAATAACTATGATCATAAAATATTAAGTATTCGATTTTTGTTTATTATGTGCCACTTGATTCTTCCAGTTACCCAGTTTAATTTGGGTTCAATAATCCTAACAGGATATACGTAATATTAAGTATAATCGCTGTTGGCCTAGTTTTTTTATCTAAAATTTAAAGACCAATTTATTAATATGTTAAAAACCATTTTCTTACCTTACCTATTGCAGCATATTTTGAACTTACTTCTATATGATTTAAAGAGTTCATTCAGTTGGTAAACCAAAACTTATATTGAATAAATGTCATAATTATTCCCAAACAAAAATATCATCAGTGAACCGCAATGTTAATGAGTTGTAACAACATCATCTAAGCAATTTGAATCCTCTTCGAACCTTTTTAATTTTAAAAAGCTTTATGTGACTTCGATTTTACAGATTTATACCTAAGTTAATATAAGAAAAATATTTTTTTAGGTTTTTTTAACTAGGATCCAAAAAAATAAAATCCGACTTCTCATATGATTTTTTTTTTATTGTAATTTCTACTATCACTTACTTAATAAGCTCTGCCTCTTCTTCTTCTTTATGGGGCAAATCCTTTTAAAATAGATATATATTTATGTGCTTCAATATATATATATATATATATATATAGATATATATATATATGTATATAAATATACATATATTTAATTTTCGGTGCTCATAAATATTTTTTTCCTGTTAATCCTCTTAGCATCATAGGCCAACAACTTGCCTCCTCCGTTGTTCTCGGTTCTACACAGTGATCTTTATTTCCGTTAAAATTCGTCCATATCTCATAAATCGTAGTTCGATGGAAGGTATTTTTGGTCTTCCTAGCTTTTTGCTAACTTGCAGGTTCCGTTTTAGGGCCATTCTGGTTATTATTTAATTGTCTTCTTAGAGTATGGCGTATCCATCTCTATGTTCTACATTTAATTTAATACATTAGCGGTTCTTCACCTGTAAGCTACCGTAAGTTCTTATTGCTCATTGTGTTAGGCCGGAATATTCTGCATATTCTTCTGTGCCATTTGTTCGAAAATATTTGAACTTTTTGAATGATATTATTTTTGTCGTCATCCACGCTTTGCTGCCCTAAATAAGTGTTGACATTACACATGCTTTGAATATTCTTATATATCTATATCTTTCTGTTCTGCGCTGCACCGAATACTCAAAATTTGAAAGAAAAAAATTTAAAAACAACGTATTTAAAAATGATTATATATCGACTTAGTTTTTGTATTGTAATCCGATAGATATGCTTAAAAAATCTTCAAATCCGATGGTGATCGTCCCATTTTGTAAAGTAACTCGTACCCTAAATGAAAATGCCTCTGTAAATCTTTGTATTTGTACGAACAAAACAATGAACTGATGAACAGATATTTGCTTTTTAAAATCTGATTATTTTATTGGGAAAGTAATAAATTCTAAAGAAAGTCGGAAAGCAATCTGATTAAAGGGTTACTTAAATTTTTCAATATATCCTAATTGGTCGCGATCATACGTCTTAAAAATCTGTAACCATTGATTAATTCGTAATTAGACAATTTTTCAAACTCGCAAGCATTTATTGTTCCACTAGCATCATTGTCAAACATGCTTATCATTAATTTGCACGCATTATCAGTGAAATTTTCTCCATATACAAATAGCTTTTAGGAAAACAGTCCTAAATTTTGGCTACACATTTATACATAGCTGATAGAAATAAATTAAATTGATACCTCCATATTTCTATTTTATAAATTGAACCGAGAGAAAAACTTAAGTAAAACGATCAAAAAACCATGTAATCAAATCCTAAGGTGTATTTCAGCCTACTAAGTCGAATAGTCAAGCTGCCAAAGTCCATGGTTTGAAACAAACAAGTACATAGTTTCACATATTTTTTCACAAAGTTTTTAGTGTGTTATCTTAGTTTAAATTTCAACCAACGATATCCAACAATTCATCACAGCACTTAGTTAAATATTACCTAAAAACTTGCTAAATCAGACTAAGTGATTGTTTAAATCCAACTACAAAACCTTGGTGAATTATGAACAAATGTTTAGTTGAGTTGCCAAGGTAGCTTGGATAAATATACCACATAGACTCAACAAAGTACTTAGTTACTTTAAACAAGTAAATTGAGTGAAATTTTAACAATTGCTTAGACAAACAAACCAAAACAACTTAGGTAAGTCAACTAAAAATAATAAATGCATTATACACTCTGTTTTGTCAAATTCCATACAAAACTAGGCAGAATTAAACATTGTAAAATGTTTGTGTTACCTAAAACGTTTGAAAATTTAGCTTAATTTTTAAACCAGGATTTTGCTGTTCTATACCTTCTTCCCAGTTTAGCTTGACATTATAATAGGGTAAACTAATTTGAAATATCAAAATTGTAATAAAAGAGTAATTTAATATTTTAAGAAATTTATTTTAAATTAAGCTTTACATTTTAAAACATTAATTTTTAAATGAATTAATTCTCACTTTCAATGATGTTTTTTGTTAACCATAATTTTTTTTTAATGTAAAAATAAAAATTTCAATTCTATTCAAAAATCATACAATTAAACAAATTAAATTCAACTTTCAAATTTTAAACATTTTTTGCAATTTTACAAAATTAATAATCGAAAAATTACAAAAAAAATTTTTTCAAATTTATTTTTTATTAATATTATTTTTATTTTTAGTGATCATTTAAATTAAATAATTTAAATGTTCCCAGGTTTCCGTTCACTAATAATTTTTAATATTTGATTGCAAATATCGATATTTTGGAAGCAACAATCTTCCTTCATCAGTGCTTGGGACTAACTATCTCTAATATGTAATTATTATCCAGAAACTATATATAACTAACTCTCAACTGCTGATCCCAAGATCTAAAGTAAAAAATTATGATTATAGGTACATTAACTACATTTATGTATGTACATAATTAGAATAGTTAACCCTACACTGCTTGATTTTTTATATCTTGTTGGAAAAATAGTTTTTAGGTGCAAATACAGTTTATAAATATGAAAAAATACTAGAAAATATATATAAATTTATAATAAGGTGTTATTTTTAGACAAATTTAGTTGTAGCATATCTGATACATAATGTGTAAAAGCGTTAGTAATGCCTTATGATTATAAAAACAAATTTTTCGCTTTTTTTTATTTAAAATTAAATTAAATTAAATCAATAACAAAAAAATAAAGTTAATATTATAAAATAATATTGCATTTTAGTAACTTCAATATGAAAAATATAATAATTATCAGTTTTTTTTTTTTACTTTGTGTGAAATTTTATAAAGCAGTGTTATTTTTGTCCAAACAAAAATGCAACCCACATTTAGAGCATTTTATATATGAAAATGATTTACATCTGGAAGTCTGGAAGTTTACATCTTTGTCTTATAGACTCATACGCTGGCCAGTGGTTAGTCAAATCAAGTCGAACATTTTTTTGTGGTATATAAGCTGTTGTTGAAGATCTTTGTGATTCTTCCCCTTTTATTTGTAGATTAAATGCCTTGGTAGATAAACAGTAAGCTATTTCAACTCGAAACTTAGCTAAAGCAAGTGTTTTTTCATTTCATTCTATAGTAATTTTTCTATATTAATTAGCCAGCTATTAATTATTGTAACATCTGAAAGATGATAAAATAATCTATGGTACCATTTTTTTGTCCTCATTTGAATTTTGTACCGTCCAACTAAACTATCTAACAGGGCAACGCCTCCCATATGCTTATTATTTTTTTTTTGACTAAATTTGGACATTGAACAGAAATACATTTCTTATTTTTTTTATAAAAGCGTTGAACGTTAGTGAAAGGAATTTGCCCCGTAAAAGTTGATAATAAAGTTAGAGTCTTGTTATCTTTCCAAGCTAACAAAAGCTACTTCAACACTCTCAAAATCATAGACATACTCATGTGAGGTGTATGATTTTCTCTGTTTATTGCTTGTTCACTTGGGAGTTTACAGTTAGGAATTCTGATTCTTCTTACTGTTCCAAGTGGCAGTATTTCTTGTTTTGCCAAATGAGGTTACAAGGAAACAGAGATGTGAAAGTTGTCAAAGTACACTCTGTAATTTTCGTAAGGTGGTTTTGCACAAACGTAAAACTATGTTCGCACTAGATCCTAAATTTAGTTCATCAGCCTTACGAAATTTTGGATCATTCTTAGAGCCAGTATATATAAAAAATGAATAAGGTGTAGATAAATTTAAAATTTCTGGAGGATATGTAATTGTTCCTCAAAATTGTTGAGCGTTGCTATCTCATATCAAATTTTTTTTTCTCCAAAACAGTTTCGAATATTGTTCTTTTAAGTCTTTTGCTTCCTTTTTTGAATTTCTTTCAGTATTTTGTAAATTTTGATTATTCTCATTTCAACTTCCCCAACTTCTTCTAAAATTGTACCATCTTCAAACTCTATAGGGGCTTTTGAAATTATTTCATCATCAGTAAGATAATATTTACCAGAAGCCATTATAATGATTGATTAATATAATAATAATGTTTTACTATAATTATTCAATTTTCGAACTTTTCATAAAAGACACTAAAACATCAAAACACTACCCATAAGATAAAATACCTATAAAAAAGAAATAAATTTTTTTATTTATTTTGTGGGTACCAAAAGCATCATGTATCATTAATGATACAACCATATTCAACACTTCACCTACGCTTTAAAAAGTTAATCCAATGTATTTTTTTATTTGCAGTTGAAATAATGCTAAATTTGTTCTTACTGACATTACAAAAATTTAAATTTCTACAGCATAAAACTAAAATAGAAACAAGATTCTCTTTTGTGTTTTCTCTTCATTATAGTTATCTTCTGACAACTGCGATTAAATGCTCATTTTCTGTTTAAAATTTAAATTCTCAGAGAAAATATCTGTTATATAATGTAAAGTATACGGTTGTAGCTAATCATCTACATATCGCATTAAGGAATATTTATTATATGCTTCAATTATTAAGGGTTTTATAGATGTTGTATCAGATATGATACATCAAGCAGTGTAGGGTTAAGTTAGGATTTAAATCTTTTTTCTGTTTTTCAAAGTTCAAACTAAAGACACGCTTAGCACTTTTTTTAATAAATTACTTTAATATAGTATATACATAATATGTTAATATAATAATATATACTTACATTATTAAATTTATGTACCTACAAAATCCAAAACTGTATTACTTTACTTATGTAAGTAATGCAAAAGCGTTCCTTAATATTTTTAGGTATTATATATATATTATTCTGCATTTATCTGGATGTTTGTAAGTTCGACGGACAACACATACACAAATTGCATATGTATACAAATGCATATATATACAAATTGCTTTGGTGCTTTTTTTAACTCCTGTCTACCATGCTAAACTTTTGCAGGAAAAATTTATTGCATGAACTATATTTTTTTAGTTTAATGTTAGTGTTCTTCGCAAATAATAAGGAAAAATAAAAAATAATAATATAAATAAAGCAAACAATTTTTTTGATTTATAATAATAAGGACTAATAGAAATTTAATCAATAGTTTAATATGGTATAATAACCAAAATGCAAACAGCATTTAACACAAAAAAAAACATAATTCACTCAAAGGTTATTCTTATTACTTAAAATTATAGCATATTTGTATTGTATAATATTATACATTATACTACTTTATTGCTTCTACCTTTTATTTTTGTCATTATTGTGTGCGTAACTCACTTCACTCAAAAAAAATTATTTTTGTTTTTTTTTTTGTTTTTTTTTTTTTTTTTTTATTATTTGCTGTATTTGTATTCTGTATGTTCTGTATGCTCCATTCCAAAACTATTATTTTATTTTCAGTGTTAAGTGTTCGCTGTTCACTTCACTGTTCAGGTTCACTGTTCAATCAATAGAACTTGATAGAAGTAGAGTAGGATAATAAACTCTACTTCTACGTCGGATAATAAAACATTGTTTTTTTTTTTAAATTGAAAATTATTGATGAAAATGTCTTTGTATTTTTTGTAAATTTTACCAATTTAGATACAAAATTTTGAATATTTTTTTAAAAATAACACAATACCATAATAACAGTTTATTCATATAGCAAAATAAGATCCCTATACAGTATACAAAAGACAAAATTTATATGAAAATAAGATCCCATTTTTAAATTTGCTCTCCCGGAGGCCTCAATAACGCTAATACGGTATAATTTATACTAAATGGAACCCAACTAACGAATTATAACTAAATGGAAGTGAGTACGAGTATACCATACAAAAATACAAACATTTTATACAAATTTATTGGTATGGTACTTCTTTTTCTGTTATATAAAAAAAAAAGATTAGTGTTAGGCCAATATAAACATAAATAAAAATAAATAAAAAGTGATATAAACATAAGTACTGTAATTTCGGAATAAAGAATCTAATGAAAGAAAAAAAGAAACTAGGATTTATTTTGCTTCCGTCATTTATGACGGGTTACAAAGCTAGTCTATAATATTTAGCAAATGTTCAAAATTATATTTGAATAATTTACACTGATGGTTATTAAATTATTAAATTTAATATTATTTATTTATTATTTTTTAATTCATACACTAAAACTATTAATTGATTTTTAAATGTTAAACGTTTAAACTTACAAAAACATACGTACTTTCTGATTGGAATAAAATCGTGAACTGACAATGTTAATGTATGCATACATGTAAGTTTTAATGAGTATTATAAAGTGCATAAGTACATAATATATGTATACATAATTTACATGATTGATATCTATAATTATAATTGACAAGCATTTAAGGTCCTGCGCAGTTGACACCTTTTTATTTTATTTCGATTCTCCTATTCCTTAATGAACTTCTAATATATATAATATATAAGATTGTATATAAAACAAAAATGCGCACACAGTTGAAAATTTTTTACTCATATGATTTTATTATTCGGCAAATACATTATGCATAAGTGAGATCTTATGAAAATAATAAACAAAAGTAAACAAATCAGTCATTATATTTTATATTATGTACTTGCAAATGAATTTATGTACATATGCCAAAAAAACACAAAGAAACAAATTCATCTCAAATAAAAAATACAAAAAAGCAAAAAAAAAAAAATCAGTTGATTGTTCATATGACTAGCAAATTTATTTTTATATAGTAGAGTTAGAGTACTTCATTTTGATATAGTAGGTCACTTGAATTCTTCATTTTTATCTTTTTAAGTAACTGTTTCTAAATTTTTGTTATTTGTAGTAATAATATAGTTTTTATTAAAATTATGTATTATGTAGGTGTATATATACGTACCTCTTTAATAACAAAACTTTTTATTTTTAGTAATTTTATCACTAAATGCTTCTTACTATAGGGAATATATCGGAAACGAAGCAGTATATGAGGGACGTGTATTTATGGGTCCTAAATAAAATTTACTAACCACAAAACTTTTTATTAAACACTAGTGGTTTCTGCTATATCGTGCGAAGTCTATGTCAGTACGTAAATTACTGTTTTTTTAAAAACTTTAAATTTGACTTCAACTTGAAATATAATTACTCAACAGGGGCCCCTAGTGTTATTCTATTTTCATTTGTAGGTTCTTTTAAATAATAACTTAGGCAATTTGTCGAAGGTAATTTGGTGATATTAAAAAACTTAGTTAACTTTACTTAGTATTTAGTTGAAGGTAACTGAACACTACAATGTACCGTTACTCATTTTATTTTAAATTTGACACCCACCTAAGTACTTAGATATTTTGACGAAGCTACTTTGGTGATTCTAGACAAGGCTATTTTAAAACAACTTTTAACTTAGTTAAAACTTTATATAAATTTTTAGTTAAGTCAAAGTCGTTGTTTTAGATAATATACCTAAAACTTGTGCAAAAAACAATGTATAAATTACAAAATACTAGGTTAAAAATTCTTATATTTACAAACTCCTAACAAACTATTTTACCTAAGTCGACTTGGTTAATTTTACAATAAAACTTAATTGTTTTTATCCTACAAATTATGGAAACCAACTAAACATTATCTAAATCATCTGTTAACTTAGTTCAAATTTAATCTACAATTTTAGTTAAATCTAACTCGTTTTTTTAGATAATATACCGAAGACTTGTATAAAAAAAAACAATGTGTAAATTACAAAAAAACTTGGTTACCATTATTTGAGTTTAAAAATTCCATACAAAATATTTTTATAAATAATATTTATTTTAAATTTACCATAGTTTTTTGGGTCAGTGAAGAGTGATAGTGGAATAAATTAGTCTGTATAAAAATCCCAAGTTGTTCTATTAACATTTTTATTTAATTTGCAAATAATTCAAAAGCACCCTGTTGATCGATATATCCTGTTTAAGAAATAGTAATTAAGAAATAGAAACACTTATTTCTTGTATTTTTCTTTTTTCGGATTTAAAAATAATTTATTTTCAAACTACCTCCTCGAGTTCTTAACAATTCTTTGTAATTTAATTATATCCTTTAGATTAATATCATGGAACTGCAAATGTAATCACTGATCTTTGATATAATTTTTTTATTATGTTTTTGTATCTATTCCAAATTTATACCTTAAATGTCAAAATAATATGTTAGCAAAAAAAAAAAATATATATATAGATATATAGTTTTAGAGTTCAAAGCATATCGATTAAATTGACTTTGAATCGATCAATTGCAATAATTGCATTTCGATGCAATTTTTTCTTCCTTTTTTCTTTACTTAAACCTGGCCTCACAAAAATTAAATAAAAATAATAAAAACAAAAAATTAATATAATATTTCTTCCTTCATAATTATGATTTCAACAATTTTTTATTTTTTTTTCTTTCTATAAAATTTTTTTATAAGTAAAATCACAACACCCAACTTATAACTTCTAATCAATACAAGCCAAAACATCAAAACTAAAATAAAAAAAATTCAATTCGAACTCAAAAAATGTGTTGAAAGCAAAAAAAATTATTAATAAAACAAAACAAAGAATTAAATCGCGGCTATATTATTCCATCTATATTGTTTCCAACAATTTTTTTTAATGATTCGCAAATTGCTCTCAAAAAAAAAAAAAAAAAAACAATAACAAAAAGAATAAAAAGAGCAAAGAACTTCCATCATAGAAACAATTAATTCGATCAAGACTAAGGCTAAAATAATAATAGCGGTAGCAGCAACAGCAAATAGTAACAATTACAACAATAATATTATGGATATTATGTTGAATTTATGTTTCTACGATGGCTAATGGCAATATAAAAATGTATAACAAAACTGCAAAAACAAAAAATAAAACAGAAAAAAAAATTGAATTAAAATCAGTTTTTAGACTAATAGCTGGATACAAGTTTATAGCCATTTTAGTTTTATTAACATAGAACAGTTTTTATTTGGTTACTATCTAATGAGCGCCAATTTAAAAAAAAAAAAAATAGAGGAAAAAAATTTTGAATGTTTATTCATACCTAAGGATATTAATAGAACAATAATATTATGTAGAATAATTCTTAAAACAATGTTCTGTTCAA